>OV281341.1:22500000-25000000 GCA_923062675.1 Marasmarcha lunaedactyla
AGCCACCTCTGGTTCCAAAACCTAATTGTTTGGGTTGAAAATATCTCGCCAGGTCACCATAGGCAAATCGACAAGTGACTTTAGCGGCAAGGCGGCGCAAAGTACTACCAACTGCAATTGGCCTGATTCCACCATCTTTTTTCTTAAGGGCAATTAGGTGGGCCCCGTACAATATTGGCCTTATTTTATTGAGGACTTTTCCTGTAATGAGAAGATTTATTAGAGCTGTTAATTCTTGTAAAAGTTTTTGACCGGTATCACCATTAGCACTGGAAAGAAGATATTTAAAGTGCTGGGGCGTAAGACCATCGAGGCCTCCAGCAGAGCCACATTTAAAAGAACTAACAGCCCCGAGGACATCTACAGCAGACGCTTGTAAGGAATCCTCTTCCGTGGAAGTAAGGTCCAAAGGATCAAATTTTGCCGTCGAAGGTGGATGTTTACTAATCAAACAGTCCAGTGTCTCTTGATTACGAGGCGCTACAGCATCACTAGAAAAAAGGATTCGAGAAGCCCCACTGAGGTCACCGTCTGAGATTTTTGATTCTATTTTCTTACGTAGATTAAAATTTTGATTCCAAGAAGGTTTGCTAATAGTTGTTAAAAGGGGTCGACTGCAATTTTGTTTAATAGACTTAGTTAAGGAAGTAGATTTTGATTTAACTTGCAAATATGTGTAAGAAAATGTTAGAAGTTGTTCCCAAGATTGTTTGATACCACATCATGGATAACCTCAGTAAGTTTTTCAGCAACGGTTATTCTAGCCCCTCTCGGTATTCTTTTAACTAAGGGAAGAGAATTTTTTAAAGAGCTTAGGTGTTATCATTAGTATCGGGACACGCATTCAAATTTTAACGACAAGGGAGAGAGGCTGGAACTGATTGGGATTTATGTTTTTTACCGGTATGAATTTTTAAGCCCCTTTGGCCTCTAAAAAGGTGAGGCTGAGGACAAAGGGGGCATCGTACAAAACTTTCTAGTGACGCTGCATTGTGAATAGTACAATTGGAGAGTGACATGCACGTACCTTATATAATATAATGTAATATCCTTAATTTCTATACTTAAGGAGTTCGTAGAGTAACGACAGTTAATTAGATGGCACATACCTTACAAAACTACAAAATAAGTTTAACCTAGATCTGGATGTACATGCACATGTATTTGACATGTGACCATTTTCCTATTCCGAAATAATATGTGCTTCGTAATTTTGTAGAGGTGAAACATACTTAAAAACTGAACACTAAAATGAAAAGAGTTTTAACGACGTGCAGATGACGTTTTTTTAAATATATTGGTAAACAAAATTGAGAATATTTATTTCTTTAAATTTATTTCTAAGTGTCATCCTCGGACCGAGCTGATAGATTGCGCGAACGACCCTTTTCTGCAGAATAAATGTAATATCGATGTCGGCAGCACTCCCCCACAACAGAATGCCATATGTCATGAGGCTATGAAAGTGACCGAAATACACTAATCGAGCAGTTGTTTCATTTGAAATGTGTTGCATTTTTTTAAAGACATATGCGGTCCCCACTGGAGTCTGGCGTAACTAAGATTACACCCAGAATGACGCTTGAGTTGACAGGAGTCAGTTCCTGGTTCTTAACTACAATGTTTGTATTTACGGCTTGGTTTTTGGCAAAGTAAACTGAACACATTTAGTTTTGTCTCTATTGAGAAGCAAATTATTAGCTGAGAAATAGCTACAAAATAACTTAATCTAAAATATATAGCCATACTGAAACTATTAACAAAATCCAATAGCAATAAAATATATTTTTCCATGTGGAAACATTTCCACAGGCAGCACTTTTTACGCTTACCAGCAATTTTTTTATTAATTTCATTCATTTCAGCACTTGCATAAAGGGGTACCAGAATACCAGAAGTCTTCAAAATAAAATTCAAATATTTATTTCTCAACATTAACAATCACTTGTTCTTATTGACGTCAAACAAAACATGACCCCACCACCAGTTCGGAAAAAACTTCGTGAAGAAGAACTGGCAAGAAACTTCACGGTTATATTTTTTTTAAATCAATTTGCAGTGTCTATTTCTTATCTGAATCTGTTAGCTCGGCAAGTCTCCCTCCCCCCAAGTATCCCAACGAAGAACACCCTCAAACGGCACCCGTTTACGAGTTAACACGGGATGCAGCCATCGCCCTCCTTAACCATATTAGAGGAAAGTGAGCTTACCCAACTTAATATTGTACAATAGAGTTCGAAAAGTTTCAGTTATGTAACCCTAGAGAATACCTTACGAAAGTAAGCAGGAGAACTGAACTAAAACCGTACACCTGAAGCTAACCAGGACCTTTGCCGCCATTACCTTAATCTTTCTTATCGTATTCTTTCAAAACCGTAGCAATATAATACGTATAGTTATATTGTGCAAATACGATAATGCCACAAAACCCTTCTCCAGTAGAATACAACCTTTACCCCTTTTTGTGTAAAACAAGGCTGATAATTAGCGAGTAAAAACAACTGTTCATGAAAATCATTATTATGAAACAATTTAATCAATATGTTTTAATACGAAACGAATAGAAATCTTTAGTCATTATGAAAATAAACTAATAGCTCAATTATACAATATCTAACATATAATCTGTAATTCCGAAAACCCAATGATCCGGCACGAACGAGCACAGTTGCCCTTGTCGAATGGAAACCTGGTGGCTCATCAAGGATTACACTAATTGAGTAAGTAGTTCATTCAATCTATATCAGTACTATAAATAGTTAAGTCATCCTAGATTTTTACAACATTAACAATCCATCAATTGACGCGAAGCAAAGGCAATAAACAACCCACGATGATGCTTCAAGTGAGTACAATATATTTAAACACAATTAAAAAAACCTCTAATAGACGGGAAAAAGCATGTGTAACTTTAGAAATACTGAACTGTTTTTCAAACACAGCTAAGAACTCTGTAGTTTTATTCAGCTTGCTAACAAAAAAACGCATCAAAAATTGGTCCATTCATGTAGGAGATACGATACCACACACGTTAAACAAGACACCACTGTTTGTTTGGGGCTTAAAAAAATGTAATAGCGAACTAATCATGAATTAAACATTTACTCATTTTTTCACTGAAAATTTGCTCTTGGCTAAGGTTCTTTTTATAAATCTTTTTCACAGAAAAGTCATACCGATAACTTACAACTGAAATGTAACACAACAACAACTTAATCTTTTAGTACATAAGATCCTATTCACTTAGCTAACTTTCTTATAATACTTTGTAAGTTTTCACGACCCAGAATATTATATAAAAAAGTATAGAACCAGATTTCATCGCTTTTAATTATACTTTTAAATTGTAACTCGACTTTCTCATCCTGTGTCCAGCTAACCGCCGCCGCCGTATGCCTCCTAGCGCTGTCTGCGCACGCGCACGTTGCCGTATCGCACCAGTCGCGCCACGAGAAGATCGTGGAGCATCACGGACACCAAGAACACCATGAACACCATCCTCACCACGTAAGTTGCAATTTAATCATACTTGAAAAGTAAAAATTATTATTTTGGTACATGGGATGGTATGCATTAGCTATTACAGTAATGATAAATGATGCGTTTCCGAACGTAGGTTTCTGTTGGATTTACCTTTGTTCCTGTATTTGCACCGCCTAATCCTTTTTACTGGAGCGCATTAACGTCCGCATGTAGTTACTGTAGTGGTCAAAGTATCCAATCAGACATATTTCATCAAATGAAAGACATTGGTAAACTGATATGATTTACACCACGGTGGTAAAAATAATTAAAATAATGTGTTAAAAACCTACCAGTTTGTAGAAGTGTACCTACTGCTCGTTGGTCCTTTATATAATATTTAGTCGTCTTTTGCCTTCAAATCAAAGCCTGAAAAATTTGCTGCAGCAATTATAATTTATGAGGTTTTGCTTCACAAAACTATCGATATTTTTTTGGCATTGTTTTAGAGTTTTGATACCCGTTAGTTTTTTGCTATTACAATTCAAAATCAAATGAAACATCTAATTTTACTTATAAAATGCTGTTGATACTATCTAAATTTACTGTTGGAGCGGCCTTACAACAACGTAGGTACAATTATACATATCTGTTAAGAAACCCGAACCTATATCAATTCCCACGTCGCCTACAGCACCCCGAGTACAAGTTCGAGTACGCCGTGAAGGACCCGCACACCGGCGATATCAAGTCCCAACACGAGCACCGCTCGGGAGACCACGTCAGCGGGGCTTACGAGCTGGTGGAGCCCGACGGCAACGTGCGCTCCGTGCAATACGTTGCCGATGACCACAATGGGTAAGCTTGCTGACAATCTGCCGACTCAAGCAGACCAACCTTTGGCTCTATTACGGTGGTTTCAGGCGAAAAATCTAAATAAACTGCAAATAAAAAACTTTAGAATTAAATCGGTAGGTCAAAAGTAAACTTTCTGTGTAGAAAAGTTGAAGAATAAAGTGGTGTTCATTCAGACCTTGAATTTTATATTGATACAACTTTATCACTTGCAAAAACTTCCAAACCAACTAATTATCTAATTTTCCTCAGATTCCAAGCTGTAGTCCACCACAAGACCGCGCACCACCATGAGGTGCCTCATCATCATGTTCATCACCACCAACACTAAACCTCGGAGCAGACTTAGTGTGTACAAATGGATCTCGAAGACAAATATAGACAAAATTCTTTATAATACACAAGCTATTTTCTTGCCTATTGCGTCAGCGATAAATAAAAAAATCTCTTACATTTCTGGTATTTTTTATTACCTTCTTCACTTACCTTTTTCAATATTTCTGTCATTCCTTTATTATTATTTCTATATTCCCAGCTATTATTTATTGTTTAAATATTTTAATTTTCATTAGGTCGCCAACTCTGAATAAAGACTAATGGAAAATAAATACTTATAATTTAGCATGAAGAAATCGAAGGATGGTACATCCCTACTACTACCCAAAAATTACGTTACTGTTTTATTTTGATGGCTTGCAATATCACAGGAATATTCCCCAATCCATAAGAAATTTATATCCATTTCCGGTGCTTATAGTCTGGTTAAACTAGACATAGGCAGAAAAAGAGAATCTCATACATGATTTAGGGCTACCTAAAAGACATGGACTGGAGTAAATGAACATGAGCGCTACGACAACCTAAAGTTAAGGTGTTTCGCATTGAAGTGTCTTCAGGCCAACTCTAATTCTCATAAACACTAACGAACTCTGTCAAACAAAGTTAAGTAACGTGGATCTTCTATTGTCAATGATATACAGGCTTACCAAATGGCTTGAACAGACCCAGAATTATGTAACAAAAGTAATGAGTGTTCCCTATGAACTACCTGAAATATCTAAGGTAACTGCTACAAATAATTAATTTGAATGCAAATTACTGCATACAAGAAAACTAAGTGATGCATTTTATTAACTATTTCAATAAAATGAATGCTCTGATAAATCTTAGAAACATCAGTGTTCGTTTATAAAAATATACGAAAAAATCACAAAAAAAAGTGTTTTGTTCTAAATTGTTTGCGGTTTTATGATAGTTAGTTCCACTACCTAATATTTGGTTCGGCATTTACCTTAAAAATTCAAATTAATTGGTAAGCCGTATAGCCGAGGTTAGGGCGTAAACTTCTCTAAGGTGTTGCCAGATTTCTCCCAAAAAATCCCTAGAATTCCCCTAACTAAGAAGATGGCGGCATGCCGCGATTTTTTAAAGAGGCGGTCATGTTGAGTAATGATAGGCATATTACAAAAAGTATTTATAATAGAAAATTGATCGACAGGTGTAAGTTTAATTCGCTTTTTGGTTATAGATGACTTTGGATTATATTCGATATAAATTCTACATCACAGGCTCATAACTCACAGTTACACAACCAGTGATATTACGATATCGTACGTAGAAAATGGTACATGCGCATTAGAGGGGCTTGATATAACGGTTAAGTTTTACAGATTAGGACGCTGTTATTAATTTTTCTTTTAATATTCAACAAAAATATGTTATTAAACTTTATTATTTCTGCATTTTATTACTTATGGCTAAATTTATTCGTTATCTTTAACTTCGCGAATCTCGACCTAGACTAGTTGTGGCGCTCAAGTATTTTAAAGATGGTAAAAAAACATTAATAGTAAAACGTCAGGAACATGATATAGAATTTTTAGGGGAAATTTAAAAAACACGTCAAATACAGTTTTTTTGCCACATATTACACAAAATATTTTTATCCTCCTATTTCGCCCCTAACTCGGTCAAAATACCCCTAAATCTAGAGGCAAATCCTCTGATCTGGCAACTCTGCTTTTCTTACTGGATTTCCAAGTTTGATCCCAATGAGTACCAAAAGTGCCATTGAATGTATATCTGATATAAAGTAAAATAAAAACATAATAATAGAGCAACAGCCCGCAACGATCAATCCTTCATCATATTATAAAAGTTGAAAGTTCTATGTTTATGTCCCCAATACAGGTAAAAACTATCCCCAATTATGAACTTTGGATCATGGTGGCTTTGACAGACAACAGATAGCAAAGGTGTATAAAATTGCACCATAAAACTATAAAGCTCAGTTTTTACATATTTTGTTCGGAACAAAAGCTCATAAATCCTTGCTCACTTTTAATCCTCAATTAACGTTTATTTTCGGGAAAACCACGAGGTTTATCAAAATGGTCTTCTGTTTTTTTTTTGTTATCTATCATTGTTTCTTTCTAGGGATATGAACTAGTTGCAATAAGGTTAGAATAAGCACGTTCAGAATCCGTTGCTTACGAACAAGTTGTTCTAAGTATGTCAGAAGACAGCGTCAGCATGCCGGGGTGTAGGCTTCCCTAGTGCGGCGGGGTGGAGTAGCGTCGGTGTGTTTCTTAGTCCATTCATATTGCTGTATAGAATTGATAAACATTTAGATGTTTTCATTGAAAATTTTAAGTGCGGTGGTTAATTCCGACATAACCTATTAGAACAATTCAATGAGATAGGTGAAATAAAATATGTAAACGGAGCCGGACCGCAATAGTTCGCAACGCTTGTATATTTTTTTAGTTGTAATTTTTACTAAAATATTAACTTAATATAAGCTAACAGCAGATTGCTGTACCTATCAGATTAAGGAATTTTGAGGTTCTGTATTTTTCCTAAGTCAACCGTTGAAAAAATTCTTATCGTTTTTACCTTCAAGAAAGTGTCAAGTGAATGTTTTGGATATAGTATATTTCTTCTGTGGCAATGACTTTTGAAATATTTTAGTAATTTTCGAGATATGGAGGTGTTTTGGCTAAAATCATCAGGCTGGCCTGATCTGACCCTGTTACCATAAAGTAGTTTAATTTCTTTAGTGTGTAATTCAAGGTAATTAAGGCCCTGAGCCTCGATACATTGGCACTGCATTATAAGTTTGCTTTTAGGGTCTTATAATTGGAATATTTGTTTTTATATTTGACTGTTTGTTATATAAGTAACATATCTATTATATAAATAATTGATATAATACATATGTTACTTACTTGTTTACAATTTATTGCAGTACGATGAAATAATGCCTTATAACTTTTAAACAAAACAAAATGTAATAAATAAAATGCCTCCCACTGAAACACAGTCAGCACCGCACCATCCATTAATAACACAGTACGATTAATGTTTTTAAAAAATAACGATTCATTAGGAGACGCATGCTCTGGTTTAAATTTTAATACAAATTCTGTACATAGGAATAAGAAGTTTACTTTAAGAATGACATGAAATGAAAACAAATCCAGGGTTGCAAATGTCCAAAAACCTAAGTTCGTTCGGAACAGCTACAGCTAACAGTTCGGAAAACCTAATGATCCGTAACATACGATCATACTTGCCCTTGCGAATGGAAAACTTGTTCACAAAAATTGTTGTTCGTCACGGAATATAGCAATTAATCAATAATTGATCCTCAGTTTATTACCTACTACTATAAATAGTAAAGTCATCCCAGTTTTTTACAACACTAACCACTCATCTGCTGAATCGACGCATAGGCACTAAACAAGCTAAGATGATGCTACAAGTGAGTATGGTTTTAGATATTTCTAATTATTTTACTCATTTATTAAACACATATTTTAATGAAAAAGGGTTAATTCTGAATAATTACTTAATTATCTAATTTATATACTAAAATATTTTTGCCTCAAGTACTTGTATGTAATTATCAAAATTCGTTTCTTTTCTTTTTTAAATCAATTATTTACAAATTCATAAGTTTCAATGTTTCTTATTTCGATGTTTCTCAACATGTTACGCAGCAGTTTCACTAAGAGCCTTGAATATTTTGAATTATTACTTATAAATTCACAGTTTAGTCAAACATAACTCATATTTCGCTAACTGTGGGGTCATAACTATCTATTGTCGATGTGTTTCTCTGAGGGCAGTACATTTCGATGGAAACATAAATCCATATAAAAGACAATTAAATTGTACCGTAAGCATTCACAAAGCCCTTTTTTAATCATCCATGCTGTGTCCAGTTGACCGCCGCCGCCGTGTGCCTTTTGGCGCTGTCGGTGCACGCTCACGTTGCCGTTTCGCACCAGTCGCGACACGAGAAGATTGTGGAGCATGGACACCACGAACACCATCCTCACCATGTGAGTTGCCATACTTTAACAAATCCTTGCCACGCTGTTCCTACATGACATATATGATGATAAAATTGACAACCCTGAGCTTACCTCGCACGTCTTACAACTCAGAACACCAACTAGGCAAACCTCTGTAATTCACTCACACCTCTCAAATTATGCCAAAAACTCGGGAATTTTCCAAATACTTAGCTGCTACAATAAAACACTTCTCTTAATTGATAAATTCTGTTATTGCTGAACTCTTATCAAAAGTGACATTTGAAACTACTACCGGTGCAATACTTAAACGTAAACTTAACATTATATACATAAAATACACACACATACTCGCGTACGGTTATTATTTGTAAATTATTTGTCATAATATTGATAAATATCTGATAGAGTAGAGTTCTCAATTCGAAAAATGTAAAAAGTTCACATATTCTACTCTACCTATAAGATAAATTTAAAAATGTTGAGCCTGTTATTGGCGGTCTGTTTAAGCAATTAAATACAAACAATTGTAAGTTAGACCTAAGTGATGTTGGCTCTGTGAAACAATAAATAAATATAAAATAAATAAATCCGTCACCAATAGTAGTGAGTGTCTAGATACCTAAGAAATTGTTTAAATTAGTCAACCACCTATGAATACTTAAATACCTACTGACATTTAGGTGACTGAACACACTTATCTGTAGCTAATACTAATCACCTATTCTACCTATTCCTATTGTTTTACTGACCTAATCATGATCTAGTTGCGTAGTGGTTGACGCCCGTAAAAACTGATACAGCAAATTATATTTCAAAAGATTTTGCTTAACAAGACAATCACATATACCACACAGCATCGAATTATAATTTTAGATATAGTCGTAGTTAGAAACATGAGGTACCAGAAGATGCAATACCAAAAACGTCGACGAAACTTTGCTTTTATTACTTATAGTATATCAATAACAAGCAAATAGAATAAATAATATCCAACAGTTGTCACGACAGTTGATATTAATGTTAATCTAAGATTAAACCCCGCAGAACCCCGAGTACAAGTTCGAGTACGCCGTGAAGGACCCGCACACCGGCGACATCAAGTCCCAACACGAGCACCGCTCGGGAGACCACGTCAGCGGGGCTTACGAGCTGGTGGAGCCCGACGGCAACGTGCGCTCCGTGCAATACGTTGCCGATGACCACAATGGGTAAGCTTGCGGGGCGCAACTAAGAACTTTCGTTGTATAACATCCTTGCTTATTTCGGCCGAAAGACATCCACTGCAGGACAAAGGATTATCCGAAGGATCAAATGCCATTCGGTCTTATGCAGCCTACATACATTGCCTTCCAGCAATTTTCCCCAGGTGGGTCAAACTGCCTATACGGCTTCTTACGCGTCGTTCTATGTTTTCTATCAGTCCTTAGAATTGCTACAGTCAGTGTCGTAATAGTGGCATTTTTGCAGGTGGAACAGGGATCGCGCAAGAAAATTAGGGCCTACTATGAAGCCTTTTCTGACGCTCTATAAATTTTCATTTTATGCTGCACCATGTCGTCAATCAAGTCTGTTCCATTCTAGGACCTCATAGGCAGGATTTTCCATTAGTTTCGCTGCAGTTTTACAGATATCTTCTGGTTTTGAAGACTGGCTGACATAGTATCATATAAACACTTCAACGCTTTGATATACTCGTTTAGATAGTTTATAGATTTGCATTTTGCACCGTTTTGGAGAGAGTACAACTCAGGTCTCGATTAAATCGAAGACTTTTTCGTACCACAGAGGACAGTATATTAACTGATTAAACTTTATGGTATTCTACTCTCTTATTTATGGTATCTTTCCCCAGATTCCAAGCCGTGGTCCACCACAAGACCGCGCATCACCACGAGGTGCCTCATCATGTTCATCACCACCACTTCTAAACTTCAGAACGAACTTAGTGCGTACAAATGGATCTCGAAGATAAACATTTATAAATTACTGTATGGTAAAAATGCTAATTCCTTGCCTATTGCGTCATGGCTGACAAATAAAAGAAAATCTCTAAAGTTTTTGGTATTTTATTGATTAATCTTTTTTACATTTTTCTCACCATGACTTTAACATGATTGCAAACTTAAATATAAGAGAAAATATTTTGGTATAAGTATTTGGTTAATTGTTTATAATATTTAGGGCTGATTGTTCAATGCTCAAATAAATTTTATCCATAGAATAATTTTGACACTTGACAAGACTTTCCATATAAATTATGTCAAGTTCCAAAAATTATTCTACTTATAAAAGTTATCTGAGTATTGAATCACCCCTTAGAAGAACAATAAACTAAACACACTTAAGTATCTAAGTTAAATTTGTACACTAACCTAACAATAGGTTTTACATAACATTGGACTATATAATATAAATATTAAGACCACTTAGATTTTAGATAGTTATTTATGATTTACCTTTACGCTTAAAGAAATGTTTTAACCTCCGAGCGAAGCAAAAATTATAGTTGTGAGAATTGCTATTTATTAGATTCAATTTTATTATTTATCACCAGTTGTCAAACGCAAACTTTGATAACTAATGTACCTAGCTATAAAATAATAAAAAGAATCCAGTGTTCCACATTTTTAAATAATTATCATCGGTTAAATCCTTCTGAAAAAAAAAGTAATTAAACGCGCAAATAATATAATGGACTTAGTATGGCGCAATAGATTGATCAGATGATTTCGGCCAGCCAACGTCATGACTGACGCTGTACCCTACTCCTCTATTTTGAGACCAATCCTGCTTATTCCTGTCACTCGTGTATGAATTCCTGTCTTCAGAAAATCTTTGACCAATTCCTGAATCATAACCGTCGTGATCATGAACTGTGTTTGAAGATACACCTTGATTATAGGGAGTGTCTATTGGTCTTTGTCGTTGATGCTTCGATGGCTCATTGCGACGAACTACGGCGTTGAATCTGAAAATGTGATGAGAGACGTTAAAAATAGTTTGCATTGTTCATAACTAGACCTCGAATACTACCACAGAACATATAAAGACTACTGCTACTGCTACACATAGTGTGAGGGTGTGGCTCCCTCTAGTGTCAGAGTTGATCGAGGCGCCTCTGGAAAACCCACAGGCCTCTGACGTGGCTGTTGACGAATGTTATTTTGGACCACAACTGTGACCGACTAACGTGTCCTCCGAAGCTGATAATTGCTTAAATGATACTCGTACTACTCAATGAAGTTTATGACGCCACAAATGAACTAATATATGTACCTATGTCATATTCACGTTTTATCAACGTAGCTAAATTCTGAAAAAAGGAATTATCAACGCATCGAATGACAGAACCCAATGAATATTTTCAACATATTGCAATAATATTGAATCTTACCCATTAATAGCGTCAGCGGTGTACTCCACAGTGCGAAGAGCTCCATCGGGCTCGAACAGAGAGTACCCGCCCCGGACCCTGTCTCCGTCGCGACTCTCCCAGTGTCTCTTCCTGTCTCCCGTCTGCTGGTCCGAAACCTCGTATTTGTATTCGTACTTAGCCTAAATAGGATCGGAATAATGTTGTTATTCTTTAAAAAACGATATAGGAATTTTAACGCTATGTTTTATTGCAACGTCTTTTGGAGTGACGATCTAAACATAATATTAATTCAAAGCAATAATCGATCTTATAAAGCTTAGGTATATTGTTTAGAATCATTTATGATCAAACAAACATTATTAAAGTTGAAATGAACGTTACTTACAGGAATAGAGTTGTGGTGATCACCAGATGGAACTAAAATGAAAACGAACTTTGTAAATTATTTCCTTTTAATACAAAAGAACGACTATAAAATCTAAAACGCTTAGTTGGCAATTACATAATAGTTACGTATAGTAAATAAAGCACTTTTGACCGGATTCTATCGCCTTTGCTTTCAGTAACTCGCTGTGTCTGGTGAAGACGCCGAAACGTCTAGTAAAAACATAAAGATATAATTAAACGCGATAAATCCGATTAAAAAGTTTTAAATTAATATATTAGTCGTGAAAACTTAAGGAAAGTTTCCATATTTTATTACGTTCTTGGTACCTACGTAAATCATATATTAAATGTATTTTTTACTGTACCGTACCTAAAGTACACTTATTGTAATGTACCCGTTTTTCAATATTAAGCTAAATTAAAATATTTTCAAGCATTTTCCCATACACAAAATTATATACGTACGTGATGGAGACTGCAATGATGGTGCAGCTGGTTGCTGGTGGAAGACGATGCTCTGCGAGGACGTGGCATGCTGGAGCATTGCCACCGGCGCTCCCAAAGCCAGCATCCAGCTATTCACTACCAGCAATATCTGTGGATAAATATAAATGTACCATTTAACGGAATTAGAATTTAAAAAGATATTCAACTATACTTTATTGAGTCTTTAGTTATACTTTCTTTAATTTATGACACCAATATAAATTTTATTTGGAACAGACCGTATACTCCCCATTGTTTTTACTAGATATAATATGTATACGTAATATGCATAAAATTTGCTATTCGTCTTTGTATTTTAACACAAACAGCTATAAAACGAAGTGTCCGTTTCCAAATTAGGAAGAAAATGAACAAAATCTGGTACATTATTAAAAGTACAGTAGGGGAAAATAAGTTTGGGTTACATACGGTTAGTTAGAGTTAACATCAAATGCGGCATTATTTTTTGAAGAAAAATACATTTGTAACTTTTGTTATTATCCAAATTAAATGGCTGCCACCGAGTTTTAGTTGTCGGATGAAAATTATTCCAGTTCTTATTGAAGTCAACGACCAGTTCGGAAAGATCTTCGTAAAGAAAAACTGGCAAGAAACATTACGGAAGTCGTTTTTTTTCAAAGTAAACGTAAAATCTATTTTATATCTATACAAAATGATTATTATCTCCATATATTAGATTGGCGAGACTCCATCACTAGAAACTGTCTATGCGACGGACCTCCGTATAGGGCTCACGACCCTAAGGGAAGTGAGCGACCTGTCACCCGACGCTTGCATCAGTGAATATATTCCACCAAAACATCTGAACAGTTTTCAAACACTCGTCATGTGATATTTACGTTTTTTGGATCACTTATGAGAGAGTGATCCACTTATAGATGACTATTATACAACTTTTTTGTACAAGTATAATTACAACTTTTTGTACAACTTAATAAAAAATAATATATAGTTTTTATTTTTTGATAAAATGTAAATAAATAATGACGAGGAAACACAAGTAAATTACAACTACAGGATTGTTTATTAAATACTTAATTACAACCACTAAATTCTTTAAAAAAATACCAGTAAAAAATGTCAACCAATATACCAAAAACACAAATACATGCCTTTAACCAAATGAGCTCCATAATCACGCGTATACTTGTACGTCTGTAACGAAACCCACATTGAAGGAACCCGCCGGCGTACCATCCCGTTTTATAGGGACATCCCATCTGATAACCGAGACAATGTATTGTAAACGGACACATTAGCATTACCAAAGGTCCTGTTGTCAATTATAATAGCTGATATCTCAGTATGCGAACCTTCGAGCTACATAAATGAGGTAAAGCAGTAAAAATACTTGAATCTAATTCATTTGTGTTTGTTCTCATTAGGTGGTACTTCGTTTCAGCTGTGCATTGTTAAGTGTTTCATACATTTTATACGACTGTGATGCAGGTCGCGTTAAGGCTCGGTTTGCAATGGCGCTTTGAATTTGTTGTGCGTAAAATTTTATGTGCTTCTTTATAGTTGAGCTGATGGATTGCTCAATGTGCTTTGAAAGGATTTATAATAGTTGAGTAATGAAGTTATGTAGCCGATATTATTTTTTAATGTTGTTACCTTATAAAGTAACAAATTTATTTTTTTGGGTCGTGTATGCAGAGAATTCAACGGCGATGTCTTCTGTTTTGAGGCCTCAGGTTTATAGTGGTAATTAAGTTTCTTATGTTAGGATCTCACCTGAGGCGATACTACAATTCTTCCGCCGCCTTTATTGTGACCGCCATAATAATCACACTTACGTAGTTGTGTTCCGGTCACAGGGAAGGAACAGCCAGTGCGATTGCTGGAACGAAGGCAATCCCAGCTGAAGCCTTCGGTCGGCAGCGCATCATTAGTTGATGTAATAATCACATTTAATATTGATAAACAAAACACCTGCGACTAATGCCACTTAACAACAGGTGGATTGCGTGATCGTTTGAGGAAAAGATAATTCGTTAGTTAGGTAGGCATTTTATTCGATATACGTAATTGAAACCTTTAGTAAATAATCTTAACCACAGCTATAAACACGTCACAGTTTTCTTTACGCAATTATTTCCTACACCGCAATACATACTAAACACTTTTTGTTACTTTCATAAATATGGAACTAGACAGTTTCGCATATGACTAACCAAAATTTCATAAGTGGGTTATAGTTATCAGATCATTCCAATACATGCGGCGGATTATTGCGAGTGTCACTTAAGTGGGTGTTAGGTCGTGAACGAGATAAACTTTACACCGACACTTTACTATTCGGTTGACACAATTTGTGCGCACAGGCAAAGTTATTGCAATGAAAAGGTACAAAACCCTTTGTTAAATCTTGTCGTATTTATTGTAATAAGGTTCATTAGGTAGATTTGTAAATACTACCAACTTTAGTTATTGCATGTAGTAGCTACACGAATTATTACAATTGGCATAGTGAAGTGGAGTTGCTTTTTAGGTAGGGCTAACCTTGTTTCGCAATATCAGTTTTTAAATGCAATTGAAATAAATCTATTAACAGAAAACCTTCTCGTTGAATTTATTTTGTCAAATAACAGATTTTTTTAACATCGCTACACTCGACAACCAAATACGCGATCCACCTGAAGTAGCAACCGCAGTCCGCACCCACAAACATCATATATCTTAGGTGTTTTGATATTCGAGTGGATGTAGATGATTATATTGTTGTTTATTGGTTTATCGATGAATGTTGCGTTGCCAACCGTAGTTGTAATTGCCTTTATTTCTGTGATCACACTGTTTCTTCCTTGCCTTTAATCGGAACATAACCACTTAAACGTGGTTATTATGGCGGTCAAAATAAGAAGGACTGTAGTAGTGGCCCAGATGAGACATTAACACAAGAAACTCTGCTATCACTAAATACTACACAAATAAAAATAATCTTTGGATCAGGCATGTTTGGTTGGAACATGGATAACGAAAGACAAGCGCCTGCAAAATACAAAAAGCTAAATAAGGATAGAAATACAATCTCAGCTGAGCTGAAGACATATTTCTGTCAGTTCTTTAGTTACAAAGTACTTAACATCGGAAAGTGTATGTTTCTTATTCTCTACAAGGTTTAACCCGTGGTTACGCTCGCGTATTCTTTTCGAAAAATTATTGACATGTATATTTCTGTACCACAGAAAGAGATCTTTTTGAACTAAATGCCTAAAATGATTCGATATTCGATACGATATAAAATGATTCGAGTCCCCTGATACATAGCCTGTATCAGGGGACTCCGCTCTTCCATATAAGCACGTCATAGGTTTACATACCATTTACATAATAAATAAGGTTTTAAATTATTCCATTCTACAGTTATTTTTTACAGTTAAAAAATGTTAAAAGACAAATGTAAAAGAAAAATAGAAAGTATATGTGTGTGTGAATCTGTTTTGTGTAGGTGTGTATGTGGGCGTGTAAGTGTGTGTGTGTATGTGTTTGTAGAGTGTGTGAAATATACCAGCGTGAGTGGATATGTGTTATATAATTGATCATATTATGTTAAGTTATTATATTCAGGAGAGCTTCTGTTTCGTCATAGGTTTTAGATTTAAGCCATGTAGTAATAATTTTATTACACTGGGCATATAATTTGTCATAAATATCAAGTTCTTTGTTAAGTTTATTATATAGGATTACTGATCTTACGTAAAATTGTCTTTGTGCAAAACTAGTTTCAGTGCTAGGTACTACAGCGACTCCGTCTTTTCTTCTTATATATTTTACTAGAGGGTTATAATTTAAATGTTTGTGAGTTGATAATACACAGTGTAAAATATACAATTGTCTAACTGTAAGAAGGTTGCATTCTTGGTATAAAGATACGGTTGAAAATATATTTCTCTTAAAATACATAATTTTAAGTAGATATCTCTGGGCTCTTTCAAGGTCAAGAAAATGCGTCTTAACTGCTCCCCCCCATATCGTTGTACAATAAATAAGAATAGATTGAACTAAATACATTATTAAAAAGTTTATTACAATAATTTGAATTAGAATTTGCCTGAGTCTGTACGTTTGAGTTTCTTGGTACAATATGCCGTAGTGACTTGAAAATATATGATTTTATGACATGCTCAAGATGTGAAAACCATGATAGTCATTGATCCACCATAACACCAAGGTATTTTATTTCAGCGACTCTTTTGATCTCTGGACAATCACAGCTCGGAGCAGCCTGATTACAAGAGTGTATTTTAATATTAAAATCTACAGATTACGAGAGTCAATACCAAAACAGACATAGTTCGTTTTAGAAGTATTAAGAGTAAGTAAATTGACTCTCAGCCAGTCAGCTACCCGGATCAAAACCCTCTCAGCACTAACTTTGGCGTCATTCCACGTGGACCCAGTAAAGACAGTCGCTGTGTCATCAGCATAAGTAAAAAGGTTTGCACTATTGATGTTCATGTTACATAGGTCATTGATGTTATACTTTTGACCCGTTGGAATGTAATATTCCAAAACATAGTATTAGAAATAATTTAAACATAAGTTAGTGACAATAGATAATACATCTAGCACCAGTATTCTAAGTAGTAATTTAAGCAATAAAAATGTAAAAAATAATTTTCTGAACATAGTCCATCAAAATATGCAGGGCATTGATGGTAAGGAATTACAGATCGAACTATTCTTAAACTGTGAAAATATTCATATACTATGTATCACAGAGCACTGGCTCACACAGTGTCAAATTATGTCTTCTTATAAGAATCATGTAATTGCTAGTTCATTCAACAGAGAACAAACAACTTGCGGCGGCTCAATGATCATCACTCATAAGAGCCTAACATTCAAAGAACGCACTGATATTGTAAGTCTGTCTGTTGAGCAATCAGTTGAAATAGCCTGTATTGAGATAGGGAATATTGTTATAATAAGTGTATACAGACCCCCATCCTCACCATTTGAAGTACTTGAGAGCACTATGGATGAGGTATTACATAGAGTAAATAACAAAAACAAAGAAATAATTATTTGTGGCGATTTTAATATTGATTTATTAGTAGAGACATCACAAAGTAAACGATTCTTGAATCTTTTTAATTGTTACAACCTAAAAAATCTCTTCTTAGAGCCTACGCGAATCACAGCGACCTCAGCCACATGTCTTGATAACATTTTTACAAATTTAATGCCATGTACAAAGTCAGTAATTAATAAACTACAATCAGATCATAGTGGGCAGTTGGCCACTTTTGATATTGGGCTAAAAAAGACTTTAAAAAGAGAAATTACCTTTATACCCATGAATGAGAGACGGCTTGAAACATTTAGGAAAAATGTATTTGAAAAAACATTTAAATTAGATTACTGTGCAGATCCTATTACTCAATATAACTCTATTCATAATATAATTAGAAATGAATATGACTCTGTTTTTAAAAAAAAGAAAATATGTATAAATAATAATTTATTTAGGTTTAGTGACTGGGCAACAGTGGGAATATGCAGAAGTAGAAATAGATTATATGAATTGTACAGTGAAAGAACTTATAATCATAATAAGACATTTTATGAATATGTTAAAAAGTATTCAAAATTATTTAAACGAGTTTGCAGTGTAGCTAAATCTAATTACATTAATAATAAAATTAAATATAGTACTAACATTTCAAAAACTGCATGGAATATAATTAATCAGGAAACTGGGAGAGCAAAAGAACCACACACCAAATATAATTTAAAAATTAATGATAAAGTGTTGTCAACTGACAAAGAAGTTGCTGAAGCATTTGAAAATTTTTTTACAGCCATCCCTTTGTCAACTACTTCGAGTATTAATTCATGTTCCACTCTTGCACAGTCACTGCTAACGGAAAATGTAAATTCATGCAATATTGATTGTATTTTTAAACATGTTACTGTTCCACAAGTTTTAAATGCATTTAAAAGCATTAAAGTAAAAAATACTGCCGATTTAGATGGGATTTCTGTTAAAATTATTGAATCTGTCATTGATGGTATAGCCCCGTACTTAGCCAGTATATTTAATGACTGTGTTGATAATGGTGTTTTTCCTGATTTAATGAAATTGAGTAAGGTCATTCCAATATTCAAAGCAGGTAGTATGTCTGACCCTAATAATTTTAGACCTATATCTATACTACCAACGCTCAGTAAGATTTTTGAAAAATTAATTTTAAATCAATTACTTTCTCATTTTTACGGTAATAGTTTAATGAATTTTAAGCAGTTTGGTTTCACGCGGGGTCGCTCAACAACCGATGCCGGTGTTGAGCTCATAAAACACGTATTCAGCGCCTGGGAGGAGTCGTGTGATGCTATTGGTGTCTTTTGTGACTTGTCCAAGGCGTTCGACTGTGTGGATCATACTACTCTACTCATGAAACTACACCATTACGGCATTAAAAACCGAGCGCTTGCCTTGATTAAATCATATATTTCTAATAGAAAACAGAAAGTTGCAATAAATGGAGAAAAATCATCAGGATCGGCAGTGACAATGGGTGTGCCCCAGGGCTCAGTTCTTGGTCCTTTCCTATTTTTAGTTTATATTAATGATCTGCCATCGGTCGTTAAGAATCAATGCGAGGTCATATTGTTTGCTGACGATACTTCCTTCTTGTTTAAAATCAAAAGACATGAAATTGACTATCGAGCGGTGAACAAATGCATCTCCAACACAGAGCAGTGGTTCTCAGCTAATAATTTGCTCCTCAATGAAAAAAAAACGAAATGTGTTAAATTTACATTGCCAAATGTCAAACAGGTAAACACAAACATTGTAGTTAAGAGCCAGGAACTGACTCCTGTAAACTCAACTGTATTTCTGGGCATAACCTTAGACGCCAAACTGCAGTGGGGACCGCATGTTGATGGTTTAGCGAAAAGGCTTGGCTCTGCCGCATATGCTGTTAAAAAAATTAGACAAATTTCAAATGAAACAACTGCTCGATTAGTCTATTTTGGTTACTTCCACAGCCTCATGACATATGGTATTCTGCTGTGGGGGAGTGCTGCCGACATCGATGCTATATTTATTCTGCAGAAAAGGGCTGTTCGCGCAATCTATCAGCTCGGTCCAAGGGTGTCACTTAGAAGTAAATTTAAGGAAATAAATATTCTTACCTTCCATTCACAATATATTTTAGAAAATTTAATGTATGTTAAAAAGAACATAACCTTGTTCAAAAGAAAAAAAGATCTGCACAATGTTAACACAAGAGGAAGAAATATGCTGGCAGCTCATAATAGCAGGCTTCATAAAGTCACTAACTCATTCATGGGTCAATGTATACGCTTTTATAATAAGGTTCCTGAGGATATCCAAGGTCTTCCTGTTGACAAATTCAAAGAAACTATAAAGGAGAAGTTGTGTGCTAGAGCATATTATAAACTATCCGATTATTTGGATGATAAAAGCCCTTGGGTATAATTCCCTCATTAACAGGATTGTACTAGTATTTGTAACAAAGCATGTGTAATGTGTCTGTTTGTGCGATGAGTTCTTCGTCCCGATGAATATCTAAAGCGTCATTGTCACTAAAGTACGTCTTCTTATGGTAGCGTCGGGTGACGGGTCGCTCACTTCCCTCTAATATGGTTGAGGAGGGCGATGGCTGGATCCCGCGTTAACTCGTGAACGGGTGCCGTTTGAGGGTGTTCGTCGTTTGGATACTTGGGGGGAGGGAGACTTGCCGGGCTAACAGATGCAGAAAAGAATAATTTTGTATAGACATAAAGAGACTCTGTAAATTTATTTTGAAAAAAATATACGCGTGAAGTTTCTTGCCAGTTCTTCTTCACGAAGGTTTTTTTCGAACTGGTGGTAGAATCATGTTTTATTTGACGTCAATAAGAACAAGTAATTGTCAATGTTGAGAAATAAATATTTCATTTCATTTCATTTCATTTCATTTCATTTCATTTCATTTCATTTCATTTCATGTAGGCTAAAAATAAAGTAGGGCCAAGGACACTAACTTCCTCACATTCACTAATATGGTTTTCAATTTTTACACTTTGTTTTCTATTGGTGAGATAATCTTTAAATAAATCCAGTGCTACACCTCCAATTCCAAGCCGCTCCAGTTTGTGTAGGAGAATGGGGATAGATACAGAGTCGGAAGCACTTTTCAGGTCAAGAAATACCGAGATACATTTGAAGCCCTTGTCCAAAGACTGTGCTACGAGATTACTAAATTTGGTCACTGCGTCCTCAGTTGATTTGCCCCGCCTAAAACCAAACTGAGTAGAGGAGAGAATGTTAAACTTTTCTAAATAGTTAACTAGTCTATAGTTAAATAGCTTTTCCACTACCATAGAGATGGCAGATAGGACGGAAATGGGTCTGTAGTTACTGATTTCACTTCTGTCCCCTTTCTTGTGGACCGGTGTAATGACGGACTGTTTAAATTGAATTGGGAAGACACCTTGTGTGAAACAAAGGTTTGTAAGGTAAGTTAAAATTGGTATAATTTCTTCTTTGGCAAGTTTAAGAAAAGATATAGGGAGTTTGTCCCATCCCGCTGCACTCCCTGATTTCAAGCCCATTAAGACACTGTTTACTTCATCATAATCTGTTGGTAATATAACTAAGCTGTTTGGTTGAGATGGAATATTATTTAGCATAAAATCTATTTCTGTGTCAGAGCTAACCTGCACATAGCCAATGTCTTTCCGATATTTGCAAAATAATTATTTACTTGATTTACAGACTCTGAGTTTGATGGTTTAATATGGAGCAATTCAGAACTCTGACTATTTATTTTATTCGTATAGGTGATGTTTTTAATGGATTTCTATAGCATTTTTTTATTGTTCAATGATTTTATTAGTAGCTCTTTTTCATAATTTCGTTTAAGTTTTTTGATCAGGTTATTACAAAAATTTCTGTACCTGAGATAAACTATTCTAGCCATATTATTTTCAGGCGCCTTTTTCCTTACAGTAGTAAGAAATATTATTTTATTGAAATTGTATTATTATGTTCTGAAGTAAAAAAAATGTATATAGGAACTTATATCTAAGTCTAAGATTAAGGCTCGTCAACATTAACTAGCAAAGTTTCCTTCCACACCTAAATAAACACACTTAGAGTCGCCAGCGCCAACAAAGAACATAAATCAGAACCCAAAGATACGAGTATAATTTAAGGAATAAAGTCCATGTAACTAGGCTTGAGTTTATTTATCCAATAAACTATACACGTAAAACATTTCAAAAGTTTTTTTTCCACCTAAGAAGGCACCCTCCGCGGGTAGGGAAATCAAATGAAATGAATTAAAAATATTTATGAAATAAAATGAAATTTTCGTCGGTGAAATGAAAACTTTGATCTTTATTATCTCCTCTTTGGTTAAGAATTCCAATTTCATATTTATAAAGCGATTTACTCACGCATTTGTGTTTTGAAAACCGTAATTCATTTGTATTTTCATTTTTTGGTTTTTTCTGTGCGTCACTTAGTTAACAAAATGGAAAACTTGAAATATCGCCTTATTTACGAGTTCCACCGTGGCACCAGTGCTGCAGAAACGGCTCGAAGTATTAATGCTGTGTATGGCGGCGGTATCGCAAAAATTAAACAGTGCGTTTTTGGTTCCAACGTTTTCGTTCTGGAACTTACGACCTACAGAACAAGCCCCGTGGACAGCCGGAGACCAAAGTTGATAATGAAGAAGTGAAGGATATTGTGGAAGCGGATTCATTGCAAACCACGTCCGAGTTAGCTGTAGGCTGCGGTATTAGTGACAAAACTGTTTTAATCCACTTGAAGCAAATCGGGAAGGTGAGAAAGCATGAGAGGTGGGTACCTCATGAATTGAGTGCAGCAAACCGACAAACGCGCGTCGACTGCACATGTTACATTACTCATCCGGCAAAATTATGGATTTTTAATCAAACCTGTAATGTATAGTGGATCCTGTACGACAATCGGAAACGCACATCGCAATGGTTGAAACCTGGCGAACCAGCCAAATCCTGCCCCAAGCGAATTTTGACTAAAAAAAAAACTACTTGTGAGCGTTTGGTGGACTAGTGCCGGTGTCGTTCACTACAGTATTCTTTAATCTGGCCAGACGCTTACGGCAGATATCTATTGTCAGCAACCGGAAACCATGATGGAAAAGCTAGCTGTTAAACAACCAAGGCTGGTCAATCGCTCTAGGCCTCTGCTGCTTCATCAGGACAACGCTAGACCACACACTGCTCAACAAACGGCTTCCAAATTAGAGGAGCTTGGAATGTCTAAGACATCCACCGTAGTCACCGGACCTTGCTTCAACAGATTAAAATTTTTTTAGAAATTTGGATAACTTCTTACGAGGGATATTGATTCCCGTCCGAATGGTTTTTGAATTCATGAATGAGATGGCAACAGTGCATAGATAGCAATGGTACATACTTTGATTAAATAAATAAATTGTATATTTTTTAAATTGACTTTATGTTTCTCCCTTACAAAACGCCAATTTTATATGTAATGACCATGAATGAATTTCATATATATCACACTTAACTAACAAACGTAACACTTTGCGTTCAACTATCGCCTGATACGACTGTAGCAGATCTAGTTATGTGCAACTGTAGACAACACTTGACAAGTAGAGTGATCAATCAGTGTGCTAGTTATAAATTCATACTAAGAATTTATTTATAATTTAATTTCAAAATATCTTGTTTCGCTTAATACTAGTAGGTTCTGCCGACGAAATTTGAAAGCATATTTTTTAATTACTTATTTGGTCCGGCACATTTGGTTTCTCTTGCCAATACCCGAAAGTCAAAAGCCGGGCAGCATTTTTCCTGAGCATTCTTCAAATATTCAATTTAGCAGCCCGGCAGTACCGATTGATCCCAACACAAATATTGACTCTAGTCAACAACATCTAGCGTCATTTAGCCGTTCTGTGGTTAAAAATGTTTGAAATAAATAGTTTATCTATAAACTGCCAAACGATCCATAGCTATGCAGGAACGCAAAGTAACGTAAATAATTACTTTCAGGCATGACAAATTCTGTAAAAAAATTCTAAGTTACCATTATAACCCTTGCCGGTGTGTCATGGTTGTGCCCTACATGGTTCAACTTGGCACAAATATGAAGTATCATAATCATCCAGTATCATCAAGTACTACATAATTTGAGCGACCTGCAGTAAAAATAATAATCGCAAATAATTACTTCAGTCTATGCGCTTGTACTTTACTTGTACTGTACTTTAATCCTTTTTCGTTCTTTCCCTTTCGTACCTAAAAACTGGAAATGAAAACTTTAGCCTCTGGGACAAAATTAAAAACTTATTTAAGTTAATATTATTAGTGAATATTAATTTCAAATACAAATATGAAATTAAAAACAAGTTTTGCAACATACATGACAGGCGCTCCAAAAATGTCACATCTGCAATATCAGTTCCAACTTCCATTGACGCCGGCGCCGGCGCAGGTAACTGTAACACGCGTTCACGTCAATAGGTCATGCAGATTGTGATCTTATTGTCGCTGTTTATCTTCTTTACACCTACTGTGAAATTATTCCTCAGAGTTTTTTTCCGAAACAGAAGCTATGGCTGTATTATCGTAAAATTTTCGTAGAGGTTTCGTAGAGGAATTCGTTAGAGGATTACTTAAAGTAAAAAAAAAGGTTAATTAGTGTAACAAATGCTTTGTAATTAAATAATTGTAGGATACAAATGTAACTTCTTACAATACAAATATCTTCCACCGATTTGGAAAATGTGAAGAAGACTGTAAGAATCAACTTTCAACATAACAGATGCAATCATAAAAGAAGTAATTTTATGCACTTATAATTTATCAGTAGCTACATTAACATTTTAAAGATTTATTCGATTCAGTTTAAAAGGGTTTCTAAATCGATTTACTACTTCGATTCATAGTTATTTAAAGCTTGACATTTCATAAGTCTGAATACGAAAAATAAATGGTCTTGCGAATATCGAGCAAGGGAACAAAGGATCGGGTCAACTTGCTAAAGAATTGTATTTTCTTCAACAATGTCGAAACTACATAAATTACAATACGATTACTAAAAGGTTTTTAAATTTAGTTTGACACGCATGATAGTTGTCTTCGAAATCTACTGAGTTTCTTGCACTCCTACTGAGTTTCTTGCTGGATTTTTGGCAGTAGATGACCCTTCCGAACTAGTGGTAGTTTTATTATACGACGTCCTAAGCCGAGGTTCGTGCCCTCTCGGGTCCCCTTAGGCGTATCGTATGTAGGAGTAGTTTAAGTACCGGCTAAGCGCCCTCAGCGCTAGGCCACAAAGTCCGGTGAAATTTAAAAGGCTAATAGGGCCATAAATAAACTGTCTATTTTGAAAAAAAAAATGTCTTCGAAATCACGCTAAAATACACTTATATTCAATATTGTATCGTTCCAAAAGTTTTCACCTTCTTATTTAACGAAAATGTAGTGATACGATATAATAATTATAATAATAATCATGTTTCTCAAGAGATTTTGCTAAATTGGCAAAAAGGCACCGCTGTAGATAGTAAGTTTATTTATCGCTTTCAAAGTTTCGGAAGTAACGTCCAAAACTTCTCTTATAGGCTTATCGCATCCAGGTCTTTCTGAAAATCCAGGTGGTTGGATGTTATAGTTATTCAGATGTCTATTATAGATTTTTGTATCGTAATTTATAAATAATAAGAATTTCAATACATTTTGGTCGTCTTGATAACTTATCCATACGTAAAATAATGAACCATGCAAAACTCGTGCAAGTCATATAAAGTTTAAAATTTCAGAATAAACTATTTATTTTATTTAAAAAAATGTGTTGTTTTAAGGACTCATTTTAAAGATATTCTTAAAATAACACGAAACTCTTGTAGAGTTGAGGTATAATGCTTTTCCTTGCAGAAGCAAGAATCGGACTTTGAAAAACCTATGAATAAACTTACAATCCCTTATTTTAGTTAGGTACTGTCGGAATTATCGCTAACTGACTTGAAGCAGCGTTTTACTGTAAACAATTGTTGTTACAGCAAAACGCTGATAAAATCACCTTTGATACACGGTAGGTACTTTACTAAACGCAAATACTATTACGCGCAAACAATATTATATAAATATTAAATAGGAATATTTTGTACTCATTCGATCTATAAAAAAAGGAAAATTATAAGTCAAGCCACTTTCTTTAATGGTCACGTGATCAAACTTCTAAATTTATAACTAAGCCACGGAAAAATGAGATAGCCTCTTATACACTAATTCGTCTTTTTTGCAACGCCTACTAAATATTCTATAGAAAGCGTAGTAGTTAAATTGTGGTTAGGTTAATGTTAGGACGCATTTATGGTGCCATAATCGAATTAGGATGATAATTCAAAATTTTATAGCAACATCATGTAACAACACAGTTTTAGTGGCGAAGATAATATCGTTCAGACGCTCGTAAATTGTGGCTGACTTAGTAATTTAGAAGACAATGTAGACTTTTAGAGGCGAATAATGCTATTAAAAAGGAGGCTGTTTAATTAGCACCCTAAAAAAATATTACCATCGCGATCCTTTTTTATTAATTGAATGAATGTAAGGTTCAATATCATGCAATACAACACATGCGGTACTAAAAATAACTAATGCGTCATTTTTTTATATATCAATAAAAACAATCTCGAAGATTAAATCCAACGCTCAAGGTAATTTCGAAGTACACTGACAAGATCATTCCTTCACACTTTCGAAAACCATCCAAAAATTAATATAAAACTGCCAAGTACTGTATCAAGATCATACCAAATCAATTTTTTGACCTTCCTTCCACTCACAACAAACTCTTCCAATTACTCTTAAAATCAAGTCGCTTGACTAGATCGATGTTACGTAAAATTATTACAAATTACTAGAACGAGTCAGTAAAATAAACACACCTACGGTAGGTACTATTTCTTATTAGACAAGTTTTATTGCCAGTAGCAGTATGAGGTACATTTCGCCAAAACTGAGGTCAACTTGATCGTTTGATAGTGCGTCAATTTGCTAACGCTGTTTATAATTACGACTATCTCTATATGGAAATTTGGGCTTTTAATCTTCCATTATTGCGAAATTTAAGTTCTACTTTTAAAACTGGCTTGCTTGTTAACCAAACGGTACGTATATACGAGTATTGTGTGTTTATTAGTTTCTATATTTCTACCGTTCTTGAAGTATAGATACTGAGTTTTTGTGATGAACAAAAGCGTATTTTTACAAGTCATGGATGTTTTTTATTTGTATGTGTATGATCCGAGTTCCCTCTCTGTGGCTGTACATGACACGGCTGATGCGTTTGACGAACTATCCTATATCTTAACTTTTATACTTATTATCATAACGAAGAGGTCTGTTTGTTTGATGATGGGAGAATGGGATGCTATTAAAAGTAAAAACAAAGTAACTCTTTATTTGACCATTTAGCTAAAGACATATCTAAGATCGCTTCGTAAATTACAGCCTGAATATCCACCAAAATTGTGAGAATAAACGCGGCGGTTGGCTAGAAAAATCCACCAACCGGGTAAGTTTATTCTCTCACATAAGCTTGAAAAGCTTGAACACTGAAAAGCTTGATGGTGGAGCAACGCTTGAAATTAGAGGAACGAAGAAAGATTAGGTTAGGCTTTTCATTATTATTTGATTTTATTCGTATTCTCAAAATAATACCTGTATAATCCCGAGCGCGGAGCACATCGTAATGTGTCAACCATCTGACAAATTTTGTTATATGGTCTTGTTCTATTCTTCATTTTAAAATTTTAAATACATTATTTCTTTTAAAAGCCTAACAAACCTTCTTTAACAGACATTTCGTGACATTGCGATGCTTTCACACCGAAAAAGTAGTCGCCTTGGCTTCTGCACCGAAGACCAAGAAAATTACAATTATGATAAGGGCAAATGTTATCACGCAAGTCTATATCTACTGGACATTAATGTTTTTGACTGGTTCGTGTTCGCTACTCACACATATCATAATTTTGCTCACTTTGAGATAATTCATTTAATAAGGTGTTTTAAAATAGTTCAGTAGTAGATAAATATGTATGTCGATTATTTTGATGGCATTGAGAAATTTTTTAACGTCTTCTGTCCCAGTTACGATCATGTACTTGTTTTAGGTGACTTCAACACGTGCATGATCAAAAACAACGCTCGATCGCTCAGATTGAAATCTCTTCTGACTTCCTTTAATCTATCTCTCCTGCCTCTGTCTCGCACTCATAACTTTCCCAATTATGTTCCATCCCTAATAGACCTCATGATAGTGTCATCTCCTCGAAATGTTTCTGATCATAGTCAATTGACTGCTACCTTTTCCTAGCATGATTTAATATTCCTGTCCTATCGCATTCGTCTCCCTAAACCTAAATCCAAAACTCGAATACTCCGCTACTTCACAAACATCAACGTCGATTCACTGCAGTACGATGCGCGTGCCATTGACTGGTCGTCTGTATGTAGTACCGATAACATGGACGCAAAAATTTCTAACTTTATCACCCTGCTTTTAGAGTTGTATGACCGTCATGCTCCCCTGAAAAACGTCTAAAATCAAAAACAATCCTGCGCCCTGATTGTCGGACTCTATTAGGAAAATCATGTCTTCGCGTGACAAAGCAAAATCGAGGTACAAACGACGTCCTTCAGATCATAATTTCGCTGAATTCAAAAATCTCCGTAATCTATGCAACCGTCTATGTCGCGACGTCAAGAGACGCTACTTTCATGATTCTCTAGTCAACCATACCACTGCAGAAGTTTGGAAATTCCTTAAATCGGTAGTGATTGGTAAATCTCCTGTCTCTTTTAACACCTTTGACCTCAACTCTTTGAACACACACTTTTCCAATCCACCATCTACTCTTACACCTGATATAAAAACCGATACCTTAAATGCATTGTCCGATACGTCCACCTTTTATCAGCCATTTCTGAGGACTGTATTGAGAGATCCATTTTCTCCATCTCGTCAGCAGCTGTTGGTAATGACAATGTGTGCTCCAAAATGTCACCCATATTTTGAACCATTCTTTAGCTACCAATACATTTCCTACCGCTTGGAAAAGCTTATACCACTTCCTAAAGTGTCTAACCCTAGCTCCATTACCCATTTTCGTCCCATTTCCATCCTAATCTTCTTGTCCAAAGTCCTTGAACCCATTGTCCATAGTCAACTGTTGGCATTCGTTACTAGCAACAATTTGCTAAGCCGTTTCCAATCTGGATTTCGACCGGGCCACAGCACAGTATCAGCACCCGTCAATGTGGCAGATGATATACGCTGGGCTATGGAAAATGGATCTCTCAGACTACTGATTCTGCTAGATATCAGTAGTGCTTTTAACTCAGTGGATTTTGATATCCTTCTCGGTATGTTGCAATCGCTTAACGTTTCTCCTTCTGCAGTGGCTTGGTTCAATTCCTATTTTCGAGGCAGGTCTCAGCGTGTCCGCCTAGATAAGTCTTACTCTGACTGGTGTGATCTCGTTGCGGGCGTGCCTCAAGGTGGCGTTCTCTCTCCATTAATCTTCTCTATTTTTATTTATTTTCTAACTAGTGTCCTTTCATGTAACTTTCATCTTTACGCTGACGACTTGCAGATTTACCGTCATTTTCATGTTTGCGATGTTGGCTCAGGCATTTCCACTATTAATAATGATCTCAGCCGCGTAAGTGGCTGGGCTAAGTCTTTTGAATTAGGTGTAAATCCTAGCAAGTTTCAAGCCATGATCCTGGGTAGTCGTTACATGCGCGGTTGCATAACTTTATCCGATCTTCCTCTTATTGTGTTTGATGGCACATGGATTGATTTCACTGACACAGCCAAAAACTTGGGTGTACTTTTTGATTCTTATCTCACTTGGCGACCTAATGTTAGTGAGATCAGATGTAGAGTTCATCATTCAATACATACCTTAAAAATCCTTCAAACTTTCCTTCCCTTATTGACTAAAATCTCCCTTGGTCAAAGTCTCACCCAACCCATCATCGATTATGCAGACGTCTGCTACTTAAATGTATCTGAGGAGCTTCTAAATAAACTGGAACGTTTACAAAATCTCTCCATACGTTTTATATTTGGTCTAAAAAAGCATGATCATGTATCGGAGTTCCGTAACCAACTTTTATGGCTTCCTATCCGACTTCGTAGATACATGCGAATCCTCTGCTGCCTTTTTAATGTCTCTATAATCCTAACTCCCTGCAATATCTTCGCGAACGATTTTCCTTTACCCATTCGAAAGAGGCGCCATGCAGAGCACATAAGCGTACTCTCCTTCACATACATTGTGTAGCGCAGTTGGTGTTCCTGGGGGATTTTAACGCTCATCACGGGCAATGGCTATACCCGTATCAGGACACTGACCACGCTAGAAGAGAGGCTTTTAAGTTTTCCGTGACTCAAGGCCTCTCACAGCTTGTGCACGAACCCACGCGCATCCCCGATGTTGCCGGCCACACTGCATATTGCTTAGACCTTCTGCTGACAACTGATCCTGACAGGTGCTCGGTGTCCGTAACTGCACCTTTAGGGATATCCGAGCACTGCGTGGTGAAATCTGTGTCGCAGTACTCGCCGCCGGACACCAGCCCAAAAGGCGCTAGGCGAGTATGGCGATACAAGTCAGCAGATTGGGATGAGATGCGGCACTTTTTCGCGTCTTATCCTTGGCGGCAGACTTGTTTTACATCAACCGATCCATCGTGCTGCGCTGATGCTGTATCAAGTGTGATAGGCCAAGCAGTGGAGTATTTCATCCCTTACTCTGTCCTATCCCTTGAAACCAAAGGTCGCCAATGGTTTAATGCTGCTTGCCTCACAGCTGAAAAGCTTAAGCAAGAAGCGTACAAAACCTGACACTCGCAGAAGCAAAGCCGTGGATTCGCATGAACTAAAGAAAAAATACAACGCTGCAGCCAAGTCTTGCAAAAAAGGTGATCAGAAAAGCTCGCTTTGACCACATTGGCCACATCGGAGACAAGATAGCGTCATATCCTTCAGGAAGCAAAGCTTTCTGGTCTTTGGCCAAGTCGGTTGAGTCGAACTTCTGTCGCCCATCGCTGCCACCTTGAAGAAGCCTGACGGTTCACTGGCCCACACTGCAAAAGAGAAAGCTGACCTCTTTGCTAATCTTTTTGCAGACTGTTTGTGTGTCTAAATAGTCAAGGTAAAGTCTCAACCCAGTTACCTCAGTTCGGACCCAAAATGGGTACCGTTCATATTCGCCAAAAGGAGGTTCTTAAATGCTTGCAGAATTTAGACGTGAACAAGGCCAGCGGCCCCGATGCAACAAAACATATGCAACGAAACACTGCGCAGCCGAGTTGTCTCCCATACTAACGCGCCTGTATCGACTCTCTCTGATATCTGGAAAGGTCCCTAAATCCTGGAAGCTGGCTAACGTGCAACCAGTACCAAAGAAGGGAAGCCGTGCAGATTCCATCAACTATCGACCTATAGCAATCACCTCCATACTTTGCAAAATCATGGAGTGTGTATTGAACAATCGTCTCCTGGCATACCTTGAGTCCAACGAGCTCCTTAGTGATAACCAATATGGTTTTCGCAGTGGACGCTCGACTGGAGATCTTCTTGTGTATGCCACTCACTTATGGAGCGAAGCCTTGGAAGGTCACGGTGAAGCTATAGCTGTATCCTTAGACATTTCCAAGGCTTTTGATAGGGTCTGGCATGATGGTCTCTTAAGTAAGCTTCCAGCATACGGAATACCTAAAGGGCTCTGCGACTGGATATCTGATTTTCTGAGGGAACGGTCAATTCGAGTAGTCTTAGATGGCTGCTCTTCTGACCTAATGGCAATTAATGCCGGGGTACCTCAAGGATCTGTTCTCTCTGCAACATTATTCTTGCTGCACATTAACGACCTGCTAACCCCAGGCATCATTGGTTACGCTGATGACAGCACCGTTGTATAGAGACACATGTCGAATGCGCGAGCGAGTCCTCAAGAAATCCGGGCTTTGAGTGAGTCCATTATTTAGCGGGTGAATTTGGCCTTAAAGAAAGTGTCCGATTGGGGCGAGTCTACCTTGGTCAAATTTAACCCGTCGAAAACACAGGCGTGTTTATTCTCCGCGAAAAAGAGCAATTTCGACCAAACGCCCACTTTCCAAAATGTTTTTGTACCCTTAACCGACTACCTAGGGCTTCTAGGCGTAACTATATCGTCCTAACTAAACTTCGGGCAACAAATTGTGTCCATGGCTCAAACAGCTTCAAAGAAGTTGGGAATCATCTCGAAGGCCCGACGGTACTTCAGCCCTGAACAGCTACTTAATTTGTATACAGCTCAAGTTCGATCTTGTATGGAGTACTGTAGCCACCTTTGGGATGGTTCTGCAAAGTACCAACTAAAAGCGATGGACGCAGTTGACCGAAGAGCCCGAAAAATTATTAACAACTTTGACCTCACCACCAAAAAACTGCAAAGCCTCGACCATCATCGGAAAGTTGCTAGTTTAGCAGTCTTCTACAGATTACATTTTGGAGAGTGCGCGAATGCTCTTTTTGATCAGGTTGAACCCACACCCTTCTTGCATCGTACTACTAGACGCAGACAGACCTTCCATCCCTTCATGGTAGATATCCCAAGAAGTCGAACCAAACGCTTCGATAGTTCCTTTTTGGTGCGGGTCGCTAAGGTGTGGAATGAACTGCCTGCGTCTGTTTTTCCAGAAAACTATAGTCCTAGTTCTTTCAAGCGTCGAGTGAATAGGTATCTCGTGGATAGACGTGTAACACCTTCGTCTTCATCGTCACTTTCCATCAGGTGAGATAGAAGACAAACGTCTAATCCCTTTTCAATAAAAAAAAAACATCCACATAAAACAGACTTTTTCTCCTATTCATTTACTGTTCATGCAATCAGATTGTGGAATTCTCCCTTATGAAATCCGCGAGTCAGAAACACTACTTATCTTTAAAAAGAGAGTTTTGTTTTGTCATTTATAAGTTTCCTTTTAAACTACTTTGATTGTATATATTTTATTGTATTTTATTTTATTTATGTATGTATATAAGTATATGTAAGTCTATGTACGGTGTTAAGTATATAATTTGTGTATGTTTAAAGTATGTACACACTACTTTGTTATAAACTAAGTTCTCCTCTCACAGGTCGGCTGGTAGAGATTTATTTTAGAAATAAGCTGTGCCTTTGTGCAAATTTAGTCTTTAATTTAGTCTTATTTTATATTGTTTTCATATGTGTGTACAAAAACTGTTAAATAAATAAATATAATAAAAAAATTGTAAATATCATAGATATCCTGGGGCGGTATTTCAAAGAAATTTCATAATATTAAATATAGCTAGTTTTATCTGGGTTCTATTATAAAAATAGGATCACAAGTTTATTTTATCGATAAGATCCACAGAATAAAACAATTAAAAAAATACTTCGCCAGTATAATAATAAGTAGGTAGTCCCTATTTATTATTATAAGCGGCTTTTTTTAATTAGAATACAATTTCTGTTAGAAACATTAGTACATCAAGTCATGTGTTTGTCCATTAAGAATACGGTACGTACTTACATTTAAAAACGGATATAACGTTTAAATATTACAGGGTAAGGATAAAATCTGCTTAGCACTCAAAATAATTTTAGAGTAATTAAGTTGGTATGACAATTACTCTGCCAATGATAAACATTACACTTCGATATATACAATGTTACTTGCAAAACTTTATCTTCACCTACCTAATAGCTCTGAAAATGAATTACACGTAATAATTTCTACATGTATTGTTTTATGAGCCGCGATAATTTGTCACCGGATAGATTTTACTCCATAATGCAATAACTGCAACTTGAGATTGATCTCAAATAGGCCAGTAATTACGCACGTGGCACACCTCATTTACACTTAATGGCGAATTTCTGATGATGAATTAAACGTCTCGAGGGCTAATAGTGAAATCCTTGAGTTTCTGTTATGTGAACCTATTCTTTTCAAGTAACTACAAAATGTGAAATTAAGCAAAAATATTTAAAAAAATAAACAATATGTGAATGAAAATCAAGAAAAGACAAAGAATTAAAGAATAACCCCTTCGTCTCAACGCCAACTAGCAGCCTAACCATTTTCCACGGTACTCCTAGAGACATACATACCATCAGGCAAAAATTAAATTATTTTATAAGAAAATAAACAACTCAAAAACAATTAATACTTTACTTAGAAACGTAACCAGGCGAACACCCCCTTTTCCATAAAAAGTTATTATTTTTCTCTTTTTTTTTAGTTTATTTATTGTACTTTATTTTGCTCTCTATTTTTTGTTTATACCACAATAGACATGTGTTGCAAAACTCCCCAAAAGTAAATATCTATGCGAATTGCAAAATAATATAGCTATTATAATTGACAGCTTTGTACATATTTTTACTATAAGATTTAATTTAGCGCAAATCAGCAGATCGTGAGTCATGTGTAGGTTATCAGTCGTAAACTAATCATTTTAAATAATTCAATTGTTCATTTCAAGCTTAAAATTGATTTTGATCGATAAGAACTGTTATTTATGGTCGTAGATCCAGCAACATTATAAATTTACATTGATAAAGGCACAGTCAAAAATCAAGAGACGAAACCTGAAGCAGGGCTCGTGGTATATTTGTGAACCAATAATTGTATATACAACGTTGATAAAAGCGAGAGGCATTTAATGAAACCACATATACTATAAGTGCCTACTGTTAATCCGAAACTATTAAAAAAAAGTTTATGAGAAGTACACGAAAAAACGTTTTTCAAAGAACTTAAATAGCTTAATAATTAAGTTAAAATGTAAACATCCTTTGTTGAGTAGCCTGCCGCCACCTGCGTAACAAATTGGCAACGTAGCATTTGAATAGCATAGCGCGAGCGGCGGCGGGCTCACCGGCTCGCACACCTACCTACACAACAGAGCGCCCGGGTTTGATGTGGATGATAATGTAAACATGTGTTGTAGGTAACGTTGGAAGGTATGATCAATGAAAATAATAAACAAAAATAATTAATTGTAACACTTACACATTAAATCTTCAATTGTTCGAAATGTCCGCCGTTTGCAATGGTACACAAATTATAACGACGTATAATATTGTTATTTAATCGTGCAATAAGGTCACTGTTTGATGTTAAACTTTTTAATTTATTAAACGCTGAAATAGTCCGGTTTTTAAGTTCCTCTACGGTATTCACGTCTGTCGCGTACACTTCACCTTTCACAAACCCCCAGACAAAAAAATCCATTGGAGCGAGATCCGGGGACCGTGGTGGCCATCGTACTGGTCCAAATCGACCAATCCACTGCTGTCCAAACACTTCGGTGAGAGCTCTCTGGAAGACATCACTGAATGTGGAGGAGCTCCGTCCAATTGGTACCATAAATGCCGATAATTGGCTAAGGGTAGTTGTTGGGTATATTTAGCAACGGGACCGAATAATATCTCCAAAAATTTTACCGCTTTAAACCGGTTTTTACCGGTGCCGTCAATAAAAACAGGGCCAATAATCTGGTCCCTGTGTATACCAGCCCATACATTAACAGAGAAGCGGTACTGATGCTCTGACTCCCGAATCATGCGTGGATTTTCAATACTCCAGTATCTGAGATTTTGTTGGTTCCATATGCCATTGCGTGTAAATGTGCTCTCGTCGGTCCACCTGACATTTAATAAAAAATTCGGGTCGTCAGTAACTTTGTCAAGTATCCACTGGCAGTGAGTACGCCTGACTGGCAAACCCCTTCTTAAAAGGGCTTGAACTTTTTTTTATTTGTACGTTTGTTCCTTTTTAAAATGTTATGCACGGTTCTATGGCAAACTCTAAACTGGCGTGCGGCTCTATGCAGACTCGATGTGGGGTTGCGGTCAAAATAGTCAAGAATCTGTTGCTCGCGCGCAGTAGGTATCTGCTGCGGTGGGACTCCCTGCTGATGCGCTGCTAATGGTTTGTTTTCCCGTGCCCGTTGTACTGCCAGTACTATGGTGCGAGCGTTCCTAGGGCACGCGCGGCTGTCTCCATACCTTTCTCGGTAAGTTCGCAGAGCTAGAGCTGCGTTTCCGTGGGATTCCCCGTAGATTAAAATCATGTCAGTGTATTCTGACGCCGTGTATGTAGCACGAGGCATTGAGGATGTCTTACGTACTTACAAATTATTTAAAAACTACTCACAAAACTAAACCGAAAATACTCAGTTACGTGTCCTATCACAATAAAAACTTTACATTAGTAAATGGGACGCGTGAGCAACAATAATCCGTGCTGAATTGCGCAACGTGCACCCCGGATGCAACGCGTCTTCGCACTAAACAAAGTGTAAATTATGCCCTTGACCTAATTAGCCGAGCCGCCGCCGGCGCAATAGCAACATACTGATCTATTTCTATTTCTGTTACGCTTATTACATTAGAGTGAGATAACCGTGATCTGTACTTTCTTTTAAGGAAACATTTAGTACAAGTACTTCCTTGTTGTACTGCAAACTTACGATGCGAACTGGCAACGTCGCATCGCTCGCGTAAATTTTGTCGTTTAGATAACTACGTATGCCTATAGTATAAACTTACGATCAGGTGATCGGGAAGATACAGAGTGTTTACATTAAACTAACTAAAAACTAAAAAACATTCCTGTGACTAAACTATGGCTTGCATTGATCTGATTTTTGTTGTGTAGCCTGATAACGAGACACAGAGTATGTGGTTTCATGTAATGCCTCTCGCTTTAATCAACGTTGTATAAACGCAAGTGAATGTAAACAATGACTTAGATTCGCAATGTATCGCTAAATAAGGCAACCATGGTATTTATTTTCATCATACTAGCACACGATCCGGCTGTTGAATCGAAGGTGTTTAATTAATTATCGATTATTTTGGTAGATATTGAAAAAAGACTCCGTCCTCTGTTGCGTGTCAATTCGACTTGCGAATAATTTCGACTGCGGCTTCCCTCCTTCCCCCCTTCCTTTCTTGACATACATTATTCGCATGACAAACTGGTGACTGTGAGCCTCCACAGGCTGTTTCTGTTTCTGCAAAATAAATAAACAGTGAAATTAGCTCACACGATACACATTTTGTGTCTGTCGTAGTCACATTGAATACCAAGCATCGACTATTTCATGTATTTAACTATTTTGACAATAGAGAGCCGAGTGGTTTCTTTCCACCGGCCTTTCTCCTCTCGTTCTACAAACAGAAGTTAAAGGTTACACTGTGATAAAGGTGAAGAAATAGAAGTAAGTTTAGAATAGAATTAAGTGTTAAAGATTAATGATGATACCTATGATGAAATAAAATATTTTTAATTATTACAACCACCTAAATGTTATTATTATGGCTGTTAACTAGGAAGGCCTGGCAGGAAAATAGGCACATTATACAGGTTTATTATTGAGATAGCTAAACTTATAAACGGACGTAAGCGCAGCCCGTTTAAAAAATAAATAGAACATTTGAACCTCGTGATATTTTCTGTAATTATATTTGTGAATAATAACATTCTCATCACAATTTTGAACATAAGTTATACTATTGCGCACCTGAGTAACAATAAAAAACCTATTATTAGATAAAATAATAATTTGGGTGTAGAAATTGAGTTTACATGACTCAAACCTATACTTACTTCAAGATTGAACCAATTAAAAGAAACTTGTAAAAACCCATGACATATGTTACGAAATATCCGCTGGGCGAGTAATAAAACTGTCTTTATTTACCACCCATTAAATTACTAGTAATAGCCGATCTACTTTAAATATCCTTTTAACTGAATAAGTACTTTCGTAATTTACATGAAAGCTACTGAGAGCTTAGGGGCATGTGAGCTTACAAGCTTATGTGTTATTGCAAAACTAGCACTATAATCTTATTGCAAGTTTATAAAATAAACTGATATGATACCGTTTAACCTTTACGTAATACTTTAAGGTTACGGTAAAACAAGAAACTAAAATGACGGCTGAGTGGCATAGTCGCTAGGAAACCTGCTGTAAATGCGAGAGGTCCCAAGTTCTAGTCCTGGTGGATTCATTTGTGTGATGAACACAGATGTTTGCTCTCTGGTTATGGTTGCTCATATTATATGTATGTATAATCTGGGTTTACCCCTAGGTTCGCTGTATGAGCATCAATAAGACCTTTGGGGCCATACAGTTGGGACGATTGTCTGGAAATTTAGTATTAAGTATTATAAAGTATAAAATCCTAAAAACCACAAAATTTACGATAACAATAATTTAAAATGTCAGCATTACTTTTAGCGATTTGCGATTTCATTCGGCGTATAACAGTAAATTGCAAGTGATTTTAATAATTATTGATCGGTTTTAAGAAGTAAACTATTTATTTTATAATAAACAATAGGTATAAACGTAGCGTGCTCTAGTAGTTAAAATAAATAGTTTTCTAATAATAAAAAAAAACTACATTCATAATTCTTGTCATATACTTTAGGCACGCTGTATCCCTAAGAAAGTGCGTAGTGAAAATGAAAATGAATAGAGTGCGTGCCATCCACTTCTCCACGACGACGGGCCCCGTTACTTTTTGTCTATGGTCGCATACAGGATGTATATGTCGTGGTCATTGGTGACCATGAGCATGTGGCCAATTATATACGATTGGCCATATCATGAATTTTTTTCATACAACCCAGTTAATGTCCTGCGATTTGAGCGAGCCAAGCGAACGAAGTGAGCGTGGTGCGGCAGGTTTGAAAATTAAATTAATACAGAGTACAAACCAGGGAAATATATGTTGAATAAAACGACATGTTGCTCGACAAAACGGTTGGGAGAAACGAGACTTTTTCTATTTGAATTTTTGAGAATTGGTGGAGTCCTTTTTCAAGCAATGGGATGGTATAAACTGTAAGAAGAAAAAGAAATAACGTTCGTTATGTACAATTTATTTTAAAAATAATCGGGGGATGTCTGAAAATGTCTGGGAAATTATTATTCCTGTACACTGCGCTTTTAGAATTATGTTAAACTTTATTACTATTTACTTACCCTTATATTTATGAGACACGTGTTTACTCCTGTGTTATCTTGAAGTCAAATCCTTTTAACGTACCTATGTAGGGAAAATTCTAAATCTACACGAAAGGGCACGAAAATATACGATTACCGAATGCGATCCGATAATCGACGGTAGCATAGCGGAGGAAAGCTAACCACCGTATATTTTAATGTAGGTAAAAGTTAGTAATCAATGAGATATGCCACAACCCTGTTCGTATTTTAATTCTATGAATGGTAATATCTGAACTTTTCAGGGGGGGGGGTGGAACCCCCAAAACCCTCTCCCTGGCTACGCCCGCGGTTTTCTTATTACTGGTCTGGCCAAGCCACATCATGATGTGCCCAAACGACAGTCGATCATTTCATGTAATTTTTTTTTTTTTTTGATCGGTTAGCTGTTCACTAGACTAACAACTTTTGTGATATACAGAAAACCTCCAGGTTTGATAGTTTTCGAGCAAAAAATCAATGAAATTTTTTTGTATGGATCAACATACATTTTCATTTTTTCTGGAGTTGGGCCCATTTGGCGCGGGTTTAGGGTTCATATATTGGTAGCCCGAGTAATTTTGAAATAAAAAACAATTATACCGTATGCCGTGACTTGCCGTTGACTCTAGTACAGTTGAGGAAGGCGATGATGGAAGCGGGTGCCGTTTGAGGGTGTTTGTCGTTTAGATACTCTAGGGGAGGGAGAGTTGAGAGAATTTGTTAATATCATGTATCGCCTTTTTAAAATTAAAGAGTACAAAAAAATCAAAAATCCTTCATCAAAACAGACAGGTGTTTTATAAAACAACTAATTATACAATCCATCGGCGACGTTCACGTATTATCTTGTCCACATAAAACTATAAGCCGTGAACGCAACGAAACTTTGCCTCGTAAAATCTAATTCGGCTAAACTATCTTTAGTATTTTAAGATGTCTTTAAAAAAAATAAAAAACTCTACTATGGCACTGTTACTATTAACTCAAAAGAAGTGTAAATGAAATAAAGCAAATTATTAAATCGTAAATCTTATTACGTCTAGTAAGATTGTCGAAATTGTGGCATTCAACTGTCTGAACATTTGATATTTCTTGGATATATTTAAATATATTCTTTACCAAACTAAAAGTTTCTCAAAGGGCCATTATTTTTTAAATAATGAAAGTGGGAAATGCGTGGCTTTAAGTGGATTTCATTGAAACTTATGCATGCTTACACAAAACATTTAATAGCTGTTAGAAATTAAATTTAACAACTATTCTGAATGATTGTGAGTCGAAATTTAAAAACTGATTTGCCATTGAAAATAGTTTATCAGTCGTAGAAAATAACCAATTTTCGGTTTTTTTTTTTTAATATTCAGACAACAGTCATCCAAATCAAAGTTATTTAATGGAAACCGTTCAAAGTTATAAGCAGATAAGCTAATTTACACCATTTAAAAATAGATCATATTAAATAAACCATTAACCAAAAGGTACTATACATACTAGATTAAAATAGTTAAGTGACTGGAACTTTATGATAAGTTAATGCTTTAATCTTAATTGACATCACAATTTATTAATTAGTCCCAAGTTAGACGCCCATTGTTTTGTAATCTGTCAAGATCAAAGGTGTGTAAAGCTTAAATGTAATTGATATAACAATCTAAATTACCAAACGTGATTTACTAAGAAGGCAGCTTTTGTACAAGTTATTCGATACGGTAAAAATGTCCATAGTATCGATACTATCATAGCATAACAACAAATTCTCTCACTATAAACGTCAATGTCACTTGCACTATTTACTCAAATTTTAGTCCCATGTCGACCGCAATATAAAAAAAAATATTGACAAAATCACCTTCAAGTAATTACAAGCACGTTGACCATAAAATTAAAATATTTATTCAAAATCAATACTATGATTTATATTTCCTTTCAAAACTGGAAATAATTTCTCACTACAACTAATGTTATTTCGTAACTTATGATAGTACATAATTTGGTCATTTAACTTGAAATTATTTTAATATTTCGTAGTTCATAAAGATTAAACCTCCATTGGAAGGAAATTCGCTGGGAATCTTGTAAGATCATAGACCTTTCATAACAAATAATCGTGTACACTAACACAAACACCCCAGACAGTATGGTCCGAAGTTAAGCCAAAAAAACGAAACCAATAACTCGAAATCTGGTGATGATGATAGCCGGTAAACGAGCGCGCGACCCTCATGATACTAAGTGGCATCCGCATTCTTGCACATCACTTATCGTATATGATTATTATATCGACTAATAATGCGTTGCCACTCCTGTTGGAAACTGCTTTTGGTCCAGTGATTGCACTGGCTGTTTTCTCCATTTATCGGGAACGCAACCACGTAAACGATTGATTATTTTTTTTTTATTCTTGTTTTTATAAGCCTTACAATCATATGATTAAGCCGGCTTAAATAGGTACTAAACAGAAGAATTTACAATATAATCTAATCTTACAGCTACGGAGTGTATGACAAAACTAAGAAGTCTGTCGCTGTGTCCTTGAGTGAAGTTAGAACTTAGTATGTTATGGAACTTAAACAGTAAGTCTTTCATAGAGCACTGAGTATCCCGCATAAATGACAATCGCATTTCCTCGTTAATTTGGCATTCCAGAATTAAATGGAGTAAATCCTCTTCACGTTGGCAAATTACACAATTAGGACTGTCTGTTTTACGCATTAGGTAATTAAATTTATTAAGTGGCATATGATAAGACCGCATCCTAAAACATAGCACTAATTCTCTTCTGTTTAATTTTAGAGATTTGAACCAAGGTGTGAGCGGTGGTTCACTCACGAGAGATTTATACCATATGCCTTTTGTTTGTGAGTTTATATCAAAGTAGGTTTTCCATTGAAGATGTATATTTCTTTTAACTATAGGTATGTAATCAGAAAAGGAGGGTTCTACGTTAAGAATTGCTCCGTTGTGACGTGCTTCTGAAGCTAATAAGTCAACAGTTTCATTACCCACGATGCCAACGTGAGAAGGTATCCACTGGAGGTGTACTTCGACCTCATTACGTATCAACCTACAGATACATTTAATAATGAGGTAAGTTTCTTTTCTGCCTACATTGCCTGTGACACAACTTAAAAGGTGCATTAAAGAGCTTCTAGAGTCCGTAAATATTACAACTTTTTTATAATCAGTTGTTTCAATAAATTTTAGGGCTTCGTGAATAGCAGTCAGCTCGAGTCCAATAATTGGAATGTTAGAGTTTTGGATTTGAAACTTTGCCTGGACCTTGGAATTAACATCGAAATAGGCACAACTTGAAGAGTCTAAAACTTTTGATCCATCGGTATAAATATGTTTAAACCCTGAGTATAACTGCCAAATCATACAATAACTTGCACTTTTAAGTTCATCTATGGAAAGTTGATGTTTAGGTTTTTGAATGGTTTCAACCTCTGTGGATATAATTGATTCCCAACAAACATTAAAATATGGTATGGTAAATCAAATTGTGGCAAAATTTCAAACCTGTACATGGGCAATTCGTCATACCTCCTGAAACTTTCAATCAGTAAGGGTACTTGCTTTTTGCGCCAATAGTGATTCCTGTTCATTATTGAGTCATTAAGTAATTTGATTTTGTTCGATAGACTATCAGAAGACCTGGCCGAAAGTTTCAAGAAGTATTTGTCACTTAACAACATTCTTCTAAGATGTAAAGGCGGAATACAAAGTTCGCTCTCTATAACATAATTAGGGGTAGTGCGTATAAATCCCCCGCACAAACGAAGGGCTCGATTTTGAACTATTTGTAATTTAGTAAGTAGGTTTGAACTTGCGTTACCATATAGTACACTTCCATAATCTATTCTAGACCGAATTAAAGTTATGTACAGTCGTCTCAAATGAAGTGGATGGACACCCCATTTACCACTGCTGATAGCACTGAGTATATTGGAGAATGAAGTACATTTTTGAGCGGTTTCTGTAATATGTTTCGACCATTTAAGACGTCTGTCAACCCAAACACCCAGAAATTTTACACAATTTACATAATCTAAGGGGATATCGGATATCAAACGATTGATTATTAAGGCAGTCAAAACCAGAAAAGACTAGTGCCGCCCCAGACGAGATTTTAATAAAATAAACATTACTCCCGCTAACTTTTATTCTATCTGTATGCTCGTAGATCGAATATCTGTCTGCACCAAGATACGCCAATGTAGAGAGTAAGGTCATCTGGGGTCACTACCACCACATCACGATACCGTCAATAACATAAATCAAGATTTATCATTAGAAAATTTAAAGAAAAGAAAACTTTTTGTTCTATTCAATTTCGGTTGGTTTCTTTTGCTTCCATTTCATGATGGTTTTACGAAAAGCCATTTGATTATATTTTTTTGGAAATTTACGTATGGCACTTGTTTATTTTAATTTAACAAGGCTCATACTTCGATAGATATTTTGATCATATAGTCAGAAGTACTGAAAGTAGAGTATTGAAAAGCTAATTTTTTTTTTTTCGAAATAGACAGTTTATTTATGGCCTTATATATATGCATGGGCCTTTTTAATTTCACCGGACTTTGTAGCTTAGCGCTGACAGCGCTTAGCTGGAACTTAAACTACTCCTACATACGATATGCCTAAGGGCACCCGAGAGGGTACGGACCTCGGCTTAGGACGTCGTATAATGAAACAACCACTGGTTCGGAAGGATCATTTACTGCCAAAGAACCAGCAAGAAACTCAGTAGGAATGCGTACGACGCGTTAGCCTGGCCCACCGGTGGGTTCGGCGATTCGAATGCCGTGTTGCCTTATTTCTAATTGGAACACCGGCGTTCCTTGTTGTAATATCATCGTCGGGATCTGTTAAGACGTTACACGGGCGCCTATAACGAACCGCCGCGTCTGGGTTGGCTGTGTATTCGGATGACTTATTGACCAGCGGGTTGGGATGGTGAGGAGCATTATCGAAGTGGCGTCTAGACGCCAACTTCATGAATGCGGCAATGGTGGGCAGCTCGATATCCTTGTGCAGATCTAAGTTGCGGACATAGGGCGGGGCCCCGACGCATTTGCGTAAGAACCTTTTTTGAATAACCTGCAAGTGTTTGAGGTTCGACTTGCTGGCGTGAGCGAAAGCCACACTGGCATATGTCATGATTTAGAAAAGCTAATAAATGGGATTAGTTATTAAATATTTTGATAGAAATTTTTTGATGAAAGTTATTTTGTATTATAGCTTAGAGTACATGTATAAGAATATAAAAAAGCGGAAAAGCTACCTATTTCCTGGCATAAGTTCTTGGTATTCAAGTAATTTATAGGTCTCACTGAATGAGAGTAGTAGTTACCTGGAGCAAAATTTAATGTGTGTCTCAATCTAAACAGCATGCAGAACATATTGAGTATTACCCAACCAAGTGTCAGGATATCAATTACTCACATATTAAAACATACATTGCTGTGTAAGCACAAATTGGTTTGTTACGTGTAGTATGAAAAATCGCCTTTCCTTAATCTTATTACTTTTACAGTACATTTTCATTATTTGCAAATGTAATTTAAGCATTCGATTCACTAGTTCTCATTAAGGCCATAGCAATAGTAGCTGTCTTTGTTATTTTGATTAATTCTCAGAATCAAAAAAATACATATTGTTTGTCTTGTTAGTTTTGGTGGGAAGAATTATTTTGATAAAGTAAAGTTGCAAGCTAAGTTACGCTTTATACAATTTCCTTAAAATTTCGAAAAGAAATATAAGTATAACGAAAGGTTTTGAAAGTTATTTGTTCAATTACAAGAGCAGTTATCCTTGCTAATTACCATTTTATACGTTCACTAAGATGTTATTTCAAGAACAACTTAAATTAAAACACTAAGTATCTCTGTTATTGGGTTAAGTTTGAATCCCATCTTAATAAAACCATTTTTAAATGACAGTTATTGTTGGACTCGTAGCAATGCAATTCGTTTTACACACGATACAGTATTTGTTGTGCAAACTGTATGTTAAACCATATTAGACACATTCAAACCATAATTAAAGTTTTTACTTTATATAATACATAGTAACATAACAGATTACACATAACTGATTTATTAAATTACACAGACAACAGGCATCAGTTTAAATTTATTTGTCATTATAGTAATAATGTAATAATTATCGTCCAACAACAGCTTATCAAGACATTAGCACATATTTCTATTCTTGCCAGGAATTACGTTCGTAATGCAGGTGGTCCACTTTGCCCGCAACATGTTAAGTGTTGCATGCGTGCTCTATATTTTGTTTACTGTAACCTATATGTCAGGTCGAATATGCCCGCAGCATCGGCGCGCCCACGACCGGCCGCCCGGCGAACGTGAAAAAATACGACCCGTTCTTACACATATGAGATCGCTATATAAGACATTGCAACCGCCGTTTGCTCTCATTTCGACTCACGTTTAACATTGGAAAATACCTATTAAGCTTTACAATAAGTTTATAATATAATTTGTTATTATTGTATGATCATATTTTAACCATGAAAGCGGTAGGTAACTTGGAGCAGACTGGAACGCAGTTTGTTTGGTTTGTTAAAATAGTGTTTTAATACGATTGTTTTTATCCTTGTTACAGGTTATTGTGACAATATCGATTCTATTAGCGAGCTCATTAGCATACCATGATCCGGATCTTAATTATCACCTGAGTCAAGTGCAAGGCGCGGTGGACTGCGGCCCCAGTGGGCAGGGGTACTCGTACCCCGCGCCCACCGTGCAGCTGGCTAGAGCGCCGGCTGCGCCCGTGCTGCAGCTTGCAAATGCACCAGCCGCACCCGCTTATTTGTACTCCGCGGACGCAACGTACCACGCTGTGGCTGCGACCGCACCACAGGCCTACCAACGACCACTCGTCACGCAACCCGCCTACTCCTCTCAAACCACACAAAAGGAATTCCACGGATACAGGACTTCAGCTGGACTCTCATCTGCAGGCAGTGGCTCGATTACGCCGTCCGCCACCTACGCTCAAGCCCCAATCCTTTCTAAAATCACCGCCGCGCCATTGATCGCCAAATACTCCATAGCCCCAGTCAAATCTGCATATACCGCGCAGAACTCCTACGCTGGACCCTATTCAAGTGCTCCCACTAGCTACAGCCAATCCAGTGGACCAGTTGTATCGCAAGTGTACGCCGCTCCTACGGTCAGATATGAAGTTTCCCCCGCATTGAAAGTCCAGCAGCCATCAAGACAGTACTTGCCTCCAGTTAGCCAGCCTGCACCTGCAGTGACGCAGGCGCTGGCAACTAACGTGGCTCAGACCACTCAGGTCGTGGCACCCGCGAAATACTTCGCTCCAGCACCCAGACAACCTCTGCAAGCAGTGTCTCAAGTTCAACACGGACAATATTTTGCTCCTGCGTCTCAGCACCAGTATGCGCGAGTGGGAGCGCTGCATCAACAAGTGTCTCTGTCTAGTCCAGTAGTGAACCAGGTGCAACATGTGGCACAAGCAATTCAATACGCAGCACCGGCAGTGCAATACGCGGCACCGGCAGTGCAATATGCGGCACCGGCAGTGCAATACGCTGCGCCCGTGGCTCAGTACGCCGCCCCCGTGGCCCAATACTCCGTGCCAGTGACCAAGTACTCCAGTAATGTGCAATACGCTTCACCTGTTCAAGTGAGTCACGCGGCAGCAGCCCTACAAGTTACTAAGGTCGCCGCTCCTGCCCAAACCTTAGTGTCCCATGGGAAACAACTCTTGACTGCAGGACAAACGAAAAACGTTCACACTGAATTCATTGAAAATTATGTGAGTACTTTAAATATTTTGCTTCAGCATAAGGTAGTAAAATTTGACAGGTTAAAAATGAGAAACGGGGAAACAAACCTGTAGAACCTATAATGGTTGGCATGCCGCTACTTTTTTACACCGATTAGTATCTATCAAAATACACGCAGGTACCCGCGTGTATTTTGTAACGGTAATTAACTAAATGGCCAATAGTAGGATAATAGCGTATAGCAAAAAGCCGATCACCGATAAGTATTTAGGCTTTTATAAAATACCGTGCAAATGTGTGCGATAAAACAACTTGTTTTGACGGAAATCACCCATGGAAGTGTTCTGTGTAATACGTGTCTAGTTTATTAGTAGCAAAGTTTGGTAAATTATTCATTTGTGTATAAATCATTTTTAAGCAAATTAAACACCTTATATTGTGATACATTTTAAAACCTATCTAGTAAAATTAGGATATATTAATACAAGTACGACAAGTATTCAAAAGCTAGGAGACTAAACAAGCCAATTGGAGACATGCCATTTTAAGTAAACTAACCTTGAAGTTCCATATTTTGCTATCAAGCTATCTACGCCCGCTTTATTCAAATAAACTTAGCTATGCTAGTAATTCAATTTAAATTTATGATCAAAGACTAGTCTCAGTTACAGAATCAACATACAGGTTTAAAACATTCATTCCTTAGTTATACTTAGCTGTCAAATGCATTACAAGTGTAAATTAGGCTTCCAAATTACCTTAATCTATATAATAACTCATACGAAGAAATAAAGTGTACACTAAATAATTACAAAGGAACTCAACTACGGTGATTCATCTAAATTACAAAAACCATTCCAAATCGATTTTAAAGCTTTTCAAATTTGAGTGTTACCGCGTGCAACTGTAGCAGTTTAGAGAACATCGTAATGTATTAAATTAAATTTTAATTTAGTTGATAATAGAAAGACATTTGCTATATATTAAAATTTATACAGTTTTAATACATTAAAACAATAGACAATTTTGAACAGTTTCCTGACAAAGTCCTCAAACACTAATTTAATTTAATTTCTTTCAAAAATGATAGAAGATTAATATAGCCCTGTATTCTGGTTATGTGTTCGAGCCACGAAAATCTTTACACATATTAATAAAAACGGTTAATAAATATTATATTAACATATTTAATTTTATATAGGTCGTGAAACTGGGTAGTTAATCACTTATCCAGTCTTGTCATTATGGTATATAAGGTCAGAGAAAATGTTTCTTGGTATTTACATAAAAAATGAAGATTTTTTTTATAATGCTCAACAATTTTCCTATAGTATATATGAACCATTTTGTCAAGTAACTTCATTGACAAAATGATAGTGAGCGACATAATGCCGTAGAAATGTGGATACTTCTGATTAAAAAACTGAGTCAAGTAGTTGACAAACCTTACACTTGCTAAATAATTTTAACAAGGAGAAATTTGAAGGTGCTAATTCAGGGCTCTATGGTGGATGCATTGACGCTTCCCAGATAAACTCTTTAATTTTTGTTGAGTTGCTAACAAAGTGTGTGGTGTGGCGTTATCATGATGAAAGACCACACCCTTAATATTGCTCGATCCGAGCGGTTTTGTCAATAGGTTCAAGTTGTTGGCAGTAACGATCCGAATTGATGGTTTTACCCCACGGCAAATGCTCATCATAACCGAAATCCTTCCGATCGCACCAAAAATACAACTCACCGTATTGGTTGTACTTGATTGCTCTTTGACCATGAGCTTTCCCGCACGTTCTTGTTTCATCCACTTTTCATCACCAGTGATCATACTCTTCAATAATGGTTCAGTTTGAATACATTGTAATAGTGACTCGCAAATGATTACCTACGCGGTTCATATACTTTATTTCTGTGAGCTCTTGTGGTACTCAAATATCAATAATTTTTATATAGCTAGACAAATTGGTTAATTTGCCTTGTGGTTAATACCCAATTTCAGTTTGAATACATTGTAATAGTGACTCGCAAATGATTACCTACACGGTTCATATAATTTATTTCTGTGAGCTCTTGTGGTACTCAAATATCAATATTTTTTATATAGCTAGACAAATTGGTTAATTTGCCTTGTGGTTAATACCCAATTTTTCAGCTATGTCATTACTAATATGCTGATCTTGCTACACTTTTTTCAAAATTCGCGCCAACCTAATCTGTAGCACAACGACCAGGGCGACCGGCATCTTTCGCATCATTTCCGGATCCAAACCGCTTGAATTATCTTTGATACTTCTCTAACCAATTTCACAGATCGTATCGCATTTATCCAATTTTTTAAATAAAGTATGATTTTCTTTGTTGGAATCGCTCATTTTATAGACGACAAAAACAATTGAAAATGACTGGGAACAGTCATTTATTTCTTTATAATTTTTTTTCATATTCCATCTTCAATCATTTTCACCTTTTTCATAGTATCAAAATCAGTTAAAAACAATCAAAACAACTAAAGAGACATAACTCCATACAAAATATTACATACAAAATTCGTAAAGGCCTTGTCCCAGTACTGTATAGATCGAAATCAACTTAAAAAATATATAAAGTTAACTAACCCAATTAGTTAGTAGAAAGACTTCAACGCAAATCCTGGTTTTGTACGTGAGCGTTAAAATAAAAAAAGACGTTTTTCTATATTTTTATGTTAACTTACATTTTCACTCCATGAATCTTGAAGTATTTAGGATTTCTATATGTGACACTTACATAACTATGGCAAACAGTCGTTTAATTGATAATAACATTTTAAGAGTACAAGTATTGCCACGTCCCAAGTGTCCCACGCCACACCAGTGGCCTACTTAGTTTCTAAGTCTTTTAAAGACGTAACGATCAAACAAGAGTTTATTCAAATTATACAAGTACCAACATTACGACTTAATAACAAATAAGTGTAGTAAGATATCTATAGCAATACCTTCCTATACAATTATCACTATTAATTTCGTCTCTGGTCGGGAGATCGGGAATGCTATTGGCGGTTGTGTCCATTTTGAGATCGATTTTTAAAAATTTTGGTGTTTGATTTTGGAAATTTATTTTTGTAATCGGTTAAAGCTGGTTTACACACGTTAAGTGGTTAAGTTGGTAACTAAATTTTAAGATAAAAAAATTCCATGTAAACAGTCAGATAAGTGACAAGTGGTAATTAAAATTTAGTACGCTAGTGGTTAAGTAAATTAGGATTCGTTCTATTTTTCGTATAAGTAGGTGGGCGGGGCTTCTGACTTAACACGTTTGGACGTTATTTTTTAGTTAAGTGCATAAGTTGACAAAACGGGTGGCGGCAAGAGCTCGTATTTATTTCGCATTTAATCTTTTTTTTAAATGTCGGAGTGAAAAAATTTAGAAAATTCCATATTCTTGTAAAGATTTCAATTTCCGAATCAAATTCTTCTCTGAATTTATCCAAAATCACGTTCACCGCATATCTAGGCACAGAATTGATGAATTCCTTGACATTCATCACTGCTCATCTTCATTGAACTTATGAACTACTTAATCCCTTTGGACACACAAGTGACATGTAGTAACTTAAAATTTTATTACCAACTTAACTACTTAATATGTGTAAACCACGCATTACACCTTTTTAGGTTTTTGTGATATTATATGAACTCTTGAATTAATAATTTCTGACCATTCTACACAACGTTAAATCAAATTGCCTATCTACAAACCTTTAACTTCAAGTAGGCACAAGATACAGCGGGTCTTGCGACAATGTAAAGGCATTTTATCTTTTTATTTAAGTGCGTCTAATAGAAATAAATCTATGCTAAGTTATTTCAAATCTCTGTAGAAAGATACATATTTAATCTCTTTAGAAAGATAAAACATCTAAAACTGAAAGATAACTTTTTTATACAACAGGTAATTCTTTAAACTATTTCTGATCTTTTGCTAAAAGTTGCGACTTTATTTAGCAGAACGGCGGCTTTGCAGAGAATTACTTTCTACCTGATTCATCAAAATTTCAAGATAAACGTTAAACTTTTTCTTGCCTTTACTCTTCTAAGTTACGAATAATATATATTTTATATTGTTAATAATTATAACATTTTATATATTAAGTGACGCTTACTTTAACTTCTAAATAATATATAATACACAAACATGAATAGCCATTCATAAAATGTTCCGTAATAAAAACGCAGTTAAAATTCCTGAATTAATTTAAAATGTATGTTTCTTTAATTGGTAGGTATCGAAACAAACTAATATGGAGTAGTTTGAATGGTTGTGAGCTGAATTTACGAAGTGAATTTAGTATCAGCAAGCTTGGGCAAAGTATTTCCGTCGCTCAAATTGTGAAGAAAACGTTTAGAATTGTCAAGATTTATTCTTTCTAGAATAAACCCGCGGAAATAGGATATAACTAGGTACATTTTAACATTATAAACCAACTCTTTTCAGGTATCACCTAAAATGTTTTAGATATATTTATATCCAAACGATACACAATATTAGTACTACCCACTGAAGGCTACAAACAAACTTTGTATCTTGTAACTCCGATAATATAAACTAAAGAAATAAAAATCCCAAAACAAACACACCAACAGTATGGCCCCAAAGTAAGCAGAGCTTGTGCTCTCGATGACCAAACAGCGAACTGGAGGGAACCCAGAGTTAACATACCTACAGATATATAAATATAAAAAACCATGACCTGAGAATGAACCTCTGTGTTCATCGCAAAAATTAATGCCCCGACCAGGACTCGAACCCGGCCTTTATTTGTTTATTTTACTTATTACGTGTAATACCATAATTATCAAATGGGAACGAGCTTATTTATTAGGTTGTAAAGAAATACATGCAATCATAACACTATTGAATAATTAAATTAGACAACATTTTATCAGTAGTGGTAAATTATATACCTAATTAACTATTTATATTAAGAAAGATCAGGTTCAAGTGATTTGTTAACTTTACCGCAGATGAATTATTAACCTCACAAATTTATTTTGAACTATGCCAAGGTCATCTGTTGACGGCTATAAACAATCATAGTTTAAGCTTTTATTTCATTATTTTATGTGTAGCTGGTGGTTACGTATGAAAAGGTGTCTGCTAAGTTTTAGAAAGTAAATGATTTTAATTAACCAAAATACGGGCTTAACAATTTCTCCTGACTCCAAGACCATGCATGATTATTTTAATCAGTTATACATTCTTAAATTAGACTGACGTATAACATATCTTTATACAAAAACGTCTGGGGCTCTAGCCAGCTAAACTTTGTGGAGTTATTTCACGCGTATATGCTCCATACAGTTTACGAGTTTTCGATAACGTTAGTGATCATAGATTGCAACTTGGCTAGGACCCGATACACAAATTTTTAATGTTATGTGAACACGTTTGGCATGTGTGATTGTCCTACTTCTATTGACAGTAGTAAAAGAACATGACCTGTTTAGAATACAAATTAAATTTGCCTTTTTTATTCAGGATGCTCATCCTAGATACGCCTACGAATACGCAGTTAACGACCCTCACACTGGAGATATCAAGCAACAGAAAGAAGAGAGAGACGGAGAAGTTGTCAAAGGTTAGTGGAATGATAGTAAACATGACTATCTATAACAAATTAAGAACACTTAAAACCTACCAAGAATGAATTACTTGCACCAGAAGAACCACTTCTGTGAAATAAGGAAAGTTCAACTAAAAACAGTTGCATACTGAAATATTTCATAGCTGTTTCGATTTTCTTTTTGACTTTTTTCATAGCCTGCAAACGAGCACAAGACTCAGCTGATTGTAATTGGCATCAGCAAACATAGATATAATTAGTAGGTGTTTTATTTACCAACAATATTAAATATAATTAATAATAATAATAATAATAAAATGTTTATTTTACACCAATAAGAAAATAACAAAATTACAAAACAGTAAAAAGTGGCACACATATTACTATTATTATTATTTTGTGTATGGCAATCAGCTATTCAGCAATTTCAAGTATTAGTATGACAAAAGTTATTAATAAAATTAAATCATTGATTTGAAGAACGCATTGATAACTCTTGTTTATTTTGAGTTACACTTACCAGTTTGACCTGGCATACATATAGGTGTTAAAAAGGGCCTCCTTCTCAGCATTAGGCTAACGGACTAATACCGGACCGCCGGCTTCTGTTGGAATTGCCTTCGTTCCAGTAATTTTACTGGTTGTTCCTTCTCTGTAACCGGAACACAGCCACGTAAATATGATTATTACGGCGATCAAAGTGGGACCGTCCGACACAAAATCTTAACATAAGAAACTCTACAACCATTTGTAACAAATAAATGGCCACTTGCTGATATTGCTATTTATTTACGGGTGCTAATTAAAAAGATTTCTTTTTGCTAGCATTATACGCCACAAAAAATTTATATTGCCATCTAAATTAATAACTCAGCCACAACCGACGAGCGTCTAAATAATACTATCATAGCCATTAAAAATATGTTGTCGCATGATGTTTTTGCTGTAAAATTTTGAATTATCATCCAATTTCGATTATGGCGCTACGCCGGGTGCTGCCGCACCACGCTCGCTTCGCTCGCTCGGCTCGCGCAAGCGATAATTACAGCCCAACATTAACCTAACCCAAATTTAACTACTACGCTTTCTATAGAATATTTAGTTGGCGTTGCAAAAAAAACTAATTATTTTATTAGAGGTAATCTCATTTTCCCGTGGCTTAGTTATAAAGTTAAAACTAATAAAGAAATCTGTGCGCGGCTAATAAAGAAATCTGTGGCTTGACTTATAATTTCCCTTTACTTGTTGAAGTATGAGTTTCTGAAGGAATTAATAAAAACCAATTTCCTTATTATATATATGTTGTACATTTATGGTCCAAATACCAGGGGTCCAAGATCAGTGGCTAGATTATATTTTATTTATATTGTTAAGTGGAAAGATACGTTTACTTGTTTATATGTAATAGTTAAACTACTAAACCAATTTATAAAATTATTTCAACATTGGAAAGTAACATAGGTTATACCAAAATCCCCTTATTCTCAGGGGATCAGAAGTCACGCGAGTAATACCGCACCAGAATCTCTAGTCTGAAATATACTTATCCATGAAATCACCGCGAGGGTTAAGTAAAGGGTTTTGTAACTTACTTGGGTCTACCAAAGGTCAAATACATTTATTAATATCACGATGACAATTCTGCGAACTCAACTATTCAGATTCAAATATTTATTTCCCAACATTGCCAATTACTTGTTCTAATTGACGTTAAATAAAGCTTGATTCTACCACCAGTTCGGAAAAACCTTTGTGAAAAAGAACTGGCACGAAACTATGATAGTTTTACATGGACATGTGAAAATGATCAAAGGCGGTTATTTCTAAAATCGTTCTTAACAGCCGTAAGTCAGCGTGTAATTAAGGAAATCAATCTTTCTCTTTTTACATGTAAGACCTTTAACCAAAGGTCGGCTGGGTGCTGCTCACCTTAACTAGATACCTGGGGCCAACTTTGAACGTTGAACTAAAGATTAGTTGCAAATTTAATCTACATTCAGTTAATGTCACCATTGCCTCAAGTATAACGAATCGCTAAGTAAAAGCTAAGATTGAAATTGCGAGAGAAGGTCAGAATTACGCCATAGAGTAGTACCTACATACTTACCAAGGTACAGGTAGGTAAATTAAATACACAGCTGGGCACAATCTGGTTTTAAACCTTAGGGTGCGGTGCGACAAATACCTGGGTTATTCAGATTTGCCTTTAATTTGTGATAGTAGGTATAAACAAAAACGTATACTGTAGGCAGTCTAGTATCTGCCTGCAAGGGAGACTTTATTCCAAATAAAACAGTGTGCCGAGTGCGAGTTTTCAACTATGTAATGTAAGCCGATCGCGCTTTTTTTATAAGAAATTCGCACAGCGACTCCTATAGTTAAAGTGAGAAAATAAATTTCGTTTCATCGAAACTCGAACGCATTCAAGGCGTAACATTGAAAACTCACACTTGACACACTGTGCAATGATGCGCCATTAAAAAACACCTTTATCAGTCATGTTTTACATGGTCAACAGGTAGGTATACATAGCAATAAAGAAGAGAGGAAACTTCTTATTATGTACTTACAGATATTTAGTACATACATATCTCAGTGGGTAGATAAGATTTTTTCTGGTATCTGTGTTTTCCTGATAACAATTATAGCAGACTATATTAGATTATGATTAATACGTACGGTCAATTACTGTTTATAATATTATTACCTATTACACTTCATAACTCAAAAACCAATACTACTTACCAACCAACGAAACAAATTTCTCCAAACAACTTCATCAAACTATCTAACCATTATAAAATGACTTACGAAATAACCAAATGCCTAATTTAATCCAGGTCAGTACTCGTTGGTGGAACCTGACGGCTCAGTGAGGACAGTTGACTACATAGCTGACTGGGCGACCGGTTTCCACGCCAATGTACGTAACAGCAAAGATCGGCAACATTAGATCTTTGTAACAAGGAAATAGAGGCTATAATAATTTAGTTGTAAGATAGATTTAAGTAGAGTCTGATAGTTGTGATCCTTTTCGTGATAATAAAGTGTCACGTTTTTTTAACAGTGTTTGTTTTATTTATTGCTACTCCTTAATTTGCATAATTATTGTTAATTATTTCTTGTGCATTACCCCTAATAATTAACAACGTAATAAAGCAAAAAACAAAGTATATATGGTTCAAGTAGACGTGTTTATACTAGAGAAGTGGTCAGACTACTGAAAGATCAAATCATTTCTCGCTAAAGGAAAGTTAAAGGCATAGCTACTAAGGACATAGGCATGCGTGGAAATTCAAAAAAAATCTATGTCAATGAACACTTGACCCCTGATAACAAAATGCTTTTGAAAAAAATGAAGACTACCGCAGCTGAAAAGGCCTATAAATTCTGCTGGGTTCGTAATTTGTCGATATTTTTTACGAAAAAACGAAGAGTCTCCTGTCATATTTATAAACCGGGAGAAAGATTTGACCAAAATTATATAGTATTTAAATTCTCTGTTTTAGTTTGCTTTGTTGTACACTATAAAACTTTTTTATTGATTTACTAACGCACACCAACATCACACTCATAGAACTACTCACACGAATAGACTCACATTAATCATTTTTAAGATTCATTTATTGTTTTATACTTTAAAAAATAATGACAGTTGCCAATCACGACGTTTTCCATTATTTGGTCCTTGGGCAAACTTTAATTTTGAGATGTACATTTTTATTATTATTTTTTTCAGACTAGGACTCATAATTTATAATTATAAAATTTTTGATTTATTAGACATTTATATCCAATGAAGAATCAAGGCTTACGCATTTTCTACCAGAACATCCGCGGTCTGCGAACTAAGACCACAGACTTTTACCACAACATTTTGTCCCAGGACTTTGACATAACTCTAATTACGGAGACATGGTTAAATGGCAATTTCTACAAGAACGAACTATCTGACGACTGTTACGATGTATTTCGTTGTGACCGCAGCTCGGCAACTTCTAACAAAAGTCTTGGCGGCGGTGTAATGATCTGTACACAAAAACGACTGCATGCTCAGTAACGGACGGAGTGGAATGAGGATGGACTCGAGTGTACCTGGGTAACTGTACCTGCGAGCTCCTTTGGCCGTCATGCAAAGCATCCTATGCATTTGGGAACCGTTTATATTCCACCTGACAGATCTCAGGTAATCCGCTTAAAAACCACTTTAGGGATGTTTAATCGTATAATTGAATCCATTTGTAACGATCATTTCTTAATAGCTGGCGACTTCAATTTATCAATCATTGATTGGACGGGAGCCTTCCATCAAATTAGTGGACACTTGCAATATGTTTGGCCTATCTCAACACAACAACTTCGAAAATATATCGCATAATGTCCTGGATTTAATATTCAGTGACGTCACTTTTGACTTAAACTTAAGTCGTAGTCCTTTGGTATGTCCTGACGCCTATCATCCACCGCTAGAGTTTGATATGGCCGATTTAATCGTTGCTCCAGCCCCAGTTCATAGTGCACCAAGACTTAATTTTCATAGTGCTGATTATGATAAAATAAATATTTATTGGCAGGGTGTTGATTGGTCAAAATTTTCAAGTAGCACTGACGTAGACGAGGCGGAGAACGAGTTTTATGACATAATAAACACAGCCATCAATTTATTTGTCCCTTATAACTCCAAAAAGAGATTTCAAAAATATCCGGGTTGGTATTCGACCTCACTCGCTAATATCATAAAAGAAAAAGATTAAATACACCAACGCTGGAGACGATTCAATAATCCAAGAGATTATGATGAGTTCTAATTATTGCAGTCGAGGCAAATACATCTGCAAAAAAATGTTTTGATAATTATATCGATGGTATTCAACGTCATATAAAAAAAGACCCGAAACAACTCTGGAGATATATTAAAAACATAAAAGGAAATGGCTCAATTCCTCCTTTGTTCATACACAAATGTTCACGTAACCTTACAAAGCCATTCTTATTCAGCTTTCAGCTGTCAATGAAATCTGATATATTTCCAACTAAATGGAAAGAAGCTCTAATTGTCCCGATTCATAAAAAAGGCTCAAAAATGAAAATCGATAATTATAGACCGATCTCTAAATTGAACTGTTTCAGCGAAGTCTTTGAGAAAACTGTACGAGCAGCTTTATATAGCTAAGGAACAGCACGGATTTCTTGCCAAACTCTCGACTGTTACTAACCTATCTGTCTTTACGCAAGACGTTCTTCATGGTATGGACATGGGGTCCCAGGAAGACGTTATTTACACTGACTTTGAGAAGGCTTTTGACCGGGTAGATCATGTCATATTAATGCATCTCTCTAGGAGATCACAGGCAGTAGTTCTTGGGAGTATGATGTCCAACTTTGTCTCTATTGACTCCGGTGTGCCACAGGGATCACACCTAGGACCACTTTTATATAATGCTTATTTATTTGACATCAAACATTGTATTCACCATTGTAATTTTATACTGTACGCGGACGATAAAAAATGTATAGTGATATTTATAATTTTAGTGACTGCTTGAAACTTCAGGATGATTTAAATAATTTATCTAATTATAACGAACGAATAGAATTGCAATTAACATTAACAAATGTCAGTTTATTACTTTTACAAGAAAAAACAAACTAGTCCAGTTTATATATAAATTTGGTGATATTGCAATTAATAAGGTGGACGTGGTTCGAGACCTCGGCATAACTCTCGATTCGAAACTTATCTATGACAAACATATCGATATTATAAGTAATCGAGCATATCAACTCCTTGGTTTTATAAAGAGAGTTTCCAATAAGTTTGATCGAATCGACTGTATCAGGACTCTGTATGTAGCTTATGTAAGAAGTGTACTGGAGTACGGAAGTAGCATCTGGAATCCTCAGTATACTATCTACATTCATAGGCTAGAGCAGATACAGAGAAAGTTTTTTAAATACGTGAGGTTTAAAGAGTATCGCCAAGACTACACTTATGAAGAGGATCTAATACACTACCGGCTAGACTCGCTAGAGTCGCGCCGTCGGCAGGCAGATATGGTGCTGTTGCACGACGTGCTGAGTGGTGCCCGCGACTGTCCACAGCTGGTGCACGCCATACAGCTGCGTGCGCTTAGCTGCCACACGCGCCACACCACCCTACTAAACGTTCCTCAATGCAACACCTATTTCTATAAGAACTCCGCTGATCTTTTCCATCTGTCACGGCAATCTTTTAGGAATGAGGTGATTAAAATGAATCGTGCATAAAACACTTACTTACCCCAAATGCACACACACACGCACAAACACAAACACTCACTCACACACACACTCACAATATCAAAAACTAACCAGTCGCGTTTTAATTTAATTCGAGTTTACTATTTTTATTACTAAGCACATTGATTTATTTAAATTCATTATGTCGTTACTTACTTATATAATACTATTTGTATTTTTATTTTTGTTTTTTAGGTTTTCGATATGATTTTATGTTTGTAATCTGCATCGTCTTTTATACTGATGTTCAATTTTCTTTTCTTAATTAATATGGATTGTATTAGGTCTTTACCTATGAAATTGCCGTTTTTCACGAAATAAATTAAGCGTAATTTTTTTTTATATTTTTTATTTATTTATTTTTTTTTTTTATTTATTTAACAATTTATGCACACATATAAGTAACAATAAAAGAAAGAAGAAAAAAAGTAGAATTATATGTACAAAGGTACTGCTTATTTCCTAGGAAATTTCTTCCAGGAGACCTGTGACTGGAGAGTTTCGTATAAAGCAAATAAGTGTGCCATTATGTATTATAAATACAAAACATTACATAAGTACAATTTATAAATATTTACTTATATAAAAATACATATATACATACATATACATAAAACAATTCATACGTATAGTATTACATACATAGATTACAACGATGAACTCTTTAGCAAAGTGATAAATAGTGCTCTCTTACAAGAGTAAGAGAGCACTATAGGCCAAGGTCCCACCACCCGTTTTCCTTCGGGAAAAGGGTAAATGGACTGAGGTCTCGACATTGTGCAATGAGCACAAAATCCATTACACCCGAGCAGCCAACTCGGGTGAATCTATTAAAATCTTAGTCTCGTCGATAGACGACTTTCGTGCTTTAACAAAGCTCCTCACCGGTAAGCAATATGCTTATCACACTTATGCTCTGTCAGAGCGTAAGATCAGAGCGGTACTCAGGGGAGTCCCGTTCGAATTATCGAACGAGGCTATCCTGGAGGATCTGCAGTCCCAAGGCTTCCCGGCACTCGCGGTGCATAAAATGCACAGCAAGTACGGGAGACAACACCCTCTCGCTTTGGTGGTTCTCGCCAACGTCTCCAAGTCTCTTAAAAATAGACAGCGTTTTAGCGTCGCGTATCTGGTGAGGCAGCTTGTTCCACAGCCTGGCCGCATGGACGGTGAACGAAAAAGAAAAGAAGTCAGTTTTGTGGCGAGGAGTCACTAGTAAGTTTCTTTTAAGTGGTCTGCAGATCTCATCACCTGTGTGGGTGTAGGTAAAACGGTTACGTAAATATGGTGGAGAGAGAGGGTTGCTAAGCACATTAAACAAAAGATACAAGATACGAGTATTCCTACGGAAACGTATGGGCAGCCACATGAGTTTCTTGCGGAAGTGGTAAACATGATCATACTTTCTCAGTCCGAAAATAAAGCGAATGGATAAGTTTTGTAGGCGCTCAAGTTTGTTCAAAAGCTCTTCGGTGGCATCCAAACAGCAGGAATCAGCATAATCAATTATAGGTTGAATTAATGTTTGAGCGAGAGATATTTTTGTAGGTAATGGCAAAAAATTTTTAAGAGTTTTAATGTAGTGGCGGCTAATTTCATTGACATAGTCATTCCGGTTTAGGTTACAATCAATGATCACTCCCAAATTCTTTGCTATTAATCAAAATAATCACCCATGCAATCAATGCATCTTTGCCAACGCATTGGTAGCTTATTGATGCCTTTCTTGAAGAAATCAGCTGGACGGGAGGCAACAAATTCTTCAAAGGCATTTTGTACTGCCTGGTATTGAATTTTTTTCCCGCCAAGAAGTTATCCAAATTCTGGAAAAAGTAGAAGTCTGTAGGCGCAAGGTCTGGTGAGTACGGCGGATGACGGAGAACTTCCAACCCCAACTCTTGTAGCTTGGAGACCGTCTGCTGTGCAGTATGAGGTCGCGCGTTGTCGTGCAGGAGCAGTGGAGCCGAACGATTGACCAAAGCTGGTTGGAGACGTGCGAGCTTCTCCATCATTGTGTTCAGTTCTTCACAGTACACATCTGAAGTAATGCTTGTCCCGTTTGGCAAGAAGCTGTGATGAATTACACCCGCGTTAGACCACCAAACAGTGACCATCACTTTTCTAGGGGTAAGTTTTCGTTTAGGGCATTGTTTGGGTGCTGAACCAGGGTCCAGCCAACTTGCTGAGCGCTTACGATTGTCAAACAGGATACATTTCTCGTCACAAGTGACAATGCGGTTCAGAATTCCTTCATTTGTATGCCTGCTGAGCAGTGCAAGGCACGTCTCCACGCGTATTTCGCGCTGGCGGTCATTGAGTTCGTGGGGTACCCATTTGTCAAGCTTTTTTACCTTGCCAATTTGACGCAAATGGACCAATATTGTTTTGATGCTAACGTCGGAAGCTGCTGCTAATTCAGCCGTGGATTGAGTTTCATCAGCTTCCACAATTGCCTTTAATTCGTCATTGTCGACCAAAGTTTTCGGACGACCACGGGGTTCATTTTTCAGGTCAAAATTTCCAGAACGGAAGCGGGTAAACCAATAACGGGTGGTGCGTTCGTTTGTAGTGTTCGCTCCGTAAACGTCGTTGATGTTGCGTGCCGCTTTGCTGCCACGACGGTACTCATACTCCATAATTACTCGAATTTTTAACTTATCCATGATGACGAAAAATGTTCAAATGCGTTGAAAACAAAACACTAACTATTAAACAAATGACGATTTTAGAAAAAGAATTCCATGTTTGTCAAATAAAATTAATTTGAAATTAGAATTATCAGTCAAAAAAAAAATATTTTCATTTGAAATGGCCAGTACGGCAAAACGGCAGTTTCATAGGTAAAGACCTATTATTTAGATATTTTACTTTTAAGTTAGTGTATTTCTATAATTTGGCTTCTTGTTTTAGTTCGAATGTAATGTGTCGTATTATTTAATTAGCTGTTGGAATACCTACGAATAAATAAATAAATAAAGTAATTTGTACGCGCAGGCCTATGTGATCGTCTGCTTGAAGTAATTACTTAATTGTGTGTGGTAGCCGTCATCTTGACGAACTGTGTTCTCGTCGCTTTGGTTTGCTTGTATCTACAATCAGTAACTCACAACGCCCAGCCTCAATTCCCTTCTTTGTTATTTTCATAAGAAATAAGCAAGGATTATTACAAAATACAACTTCTTAGCGGAGTTTCGATAGAAACGGAAATTTATTGTCATGGAAGTAAAAGGAAGTCGTAAATTTAATCTATAAAATACAAAAATATATATCAAAACATCTTAAGCTTTTTATGTTCAACTTTATTATTATTATAAAAATAAAAAATTCACTAGCCTTCACAATAACTATGTTAAAAAAACCAAACCATGATCTCTTATGAATATAAAAACCATTGGCACTGTACAAACCAACACCTTTTGTTATAAAGTATAAGATTCTTAAACTTAAACAAATCATAAACACGGATTCCTTCCAAAAAAACCAGTCTCTCCCAGTCTAAACTGGGAATCTAAATTACATGCCTTAAAATACGTAACATTTCACATACCTGAAATGCCAATTATATCTACAAAATATAGCACAATTTAAACTGTGAAAAACTTGATGTTAATATACACTCGGCGTCACAAAAATCGCACCTTTCGAAAAAGCAACTTTAAAATACTTTTACTCAAACTTTGTCCATAGTAAGGGTATGATTGTAGGATATCATTGGAAAGGTAATTTAATTGCCTATTAGAAATTACAAACATGTGTATATGTTTTAAAGCTTTTAATAAAAAAAATCTTAAAAAGGATAAAAGTTACAAAAACTAAATTTAAAAAAACATAAAAAAATCTCAAATCAGTCCTTAAAATCTAGTGTTTCCTCCCCTTGCTTTGATGACAGCTTCCATCCGATCCTTCATGGACCTCACGAGGGTCACCACTCTCTCTCGGGGTATGTTCTCCCATTCTTCCTTCACGGCATCCTGAAGCTCTTGGAGAGCGGTGGGAGTAGGATCACGTGCTCGTACGTGTCTCTTTACATCGTCCCAGAGATGCTCGATCGGGTTTAGGTCTGGGCTTCGTGCTGGCCACTGTATAACAGGAATCTCAACCTCTTCCAAGTAGTCCCGCACAGAAAACGCAGTGTGGCAACGGGCGTTATCGTGCATTAACATGAAACCATCGCCAACAAAACCGGCATACTGGACCACATGGTCTTGTAAGATTTCTGTTATGTACCGCCCAGCATTCAGCGACCCTTGCCCGCGACCACCGCCAGTCCGAGAGACGCACACAAGTTCCGTTTTCCCTTCACCGGATATGCCACCCAAGAACATACAGGAACCACCTCCGTATTCGACGGATTCCTCTATACACGCTTGGGTAAAACGTTCCCCTCTTCTTCGGTATACCATTCTGCGTCTATCGTTGCAGAAAAGATATACTCGTGTCTCATCGGTAAAGAGAACGGCCCTCCACTGGTCAAGCGTCCAGTTGACATGCTCCTGAGCAAATTGTAACCGCTCTCTCCGATGTCGCACGGTCAATTTTGGGACTCTAGCAGGTCTGTGAGCTCTTAATTCCTTTTCTTTCAATCTTCTTCTAATCGTAGAGACACTCACAGACGTTCTACGAGCTGACCGGAGCTCTTGTTGCACCTCAACAGCATTGCTGAAGCGGTGGCGCAACGACGTACACACAATGAAATGGTCGTTTCTTTCTGATGTACAACGTTTTCTTCCGGATCCACGTCTTCGGGTATAGCCACTAGTCTTACGGGACCGTTGGTATACTCGTCGTACTGCAAATCGGCTAAGGTTCAACTGTCGAGCAACGTCAACCTGTCGCAGTCCTGTTTGCAATAGAGCAACGATTTGAGCGGCTTCTTCAGGGGTTGTATCCATCTTCAGGTACAGTTCTTTTGCGCATGTTGTTCCAGTGTGTTCACTCTAAAGTCTGAGTAGCGACTGACCCATTTCTTACCTGGACACAACATTTTATACCCTTTTAAGGTAGCCCAACTAGCGCTCCTTAAGTGAGCATTTTTTCCAATATCTTATTGATTGGTCCCTGGTTACAAATGGTAATTGATTTTTTAATGATACAGGTAATGAATGTAAAGGTATTGAAGTGCACTTTACAATGATATTTCTTTTTCACGCGTGGTATTTATAGGCCAGATTCTAGGAGCAATTTACTGAAAAAAACATAAAGGTGCGATTTTTGTGACGCCGAGTGTAAAATAAATTAATATTTTATAAGAGAAATACATTATATATATTTAAATAATATTCTGTTATTTTAATAATAAATCACTTTTATACTGATGGGTGCAGTTAATTACATATACAAATTTCATTACAAATATTAATATTCTACATATTTATTTATATATTTAACTTTGGAAAATAGCTAAGGAGTGTATTGATAAAATCCCACCGAGATCCAGAACCCCAAACAATATAATGTATAGATGGAAAGAAAAGGTATGAATTTTTAAGTTAATCTTTAGCCGAAACTTACTGGGAATTGGAACATTATGCCTATTAAATGGCTTTTTTCCTGAAACACGTTAAAAATAGCTCAATCAGACTTCTTGCTGAGGGGAACAAAAAGAAAGTTCATTAGGTGCACTACCTACAATCAAGCTAGCACATTTGATTTCGCAGTATTTGTTGTCTAGTCAAAACCCAAAAGGCAAGCAGGGGGGCTTTATTCCCAAATGTTCATGTACCAGATTTAAATTGTGACAGAAGGCAGTGCCACTTAATGCTGGCCCAAACAAGTGGGTAGCGCCTCTAAGAACTTATAATATGTAATTGACAAATAGACGATGAATCCCTCAAAGTGCGCAAAGATAAATCAAAATAACCAAATTGATAGTGGTTTTACCCATTTGCAGTGACTTACATGCCTATGTTGGTTATATCAAAATCACTGAAAGCCAATATGTGGGTGAGTTATGTATGGGATCTTTCACTAAAATGTATAAAAAATAGTCTTCTATAAACAAGACAATGATCTAAGTAAATATTAACAAGGTACGTACAGGATATAAACTATTTTAAAGGCTATAATAACCAGCAAGTCTTTGAACATATGTAAAAATAGCTATTAAATATGTTTTTTTAGAAACTTAATGAAAATACCACCAATTTTCGGCTGTTCATTGACCATTTTCTGTTGTATTTCTTTATTTTAGCTTAGAAACTCTTCTTTCATTAGTGTATACTTTTTTAAATCTTGACCATTATAATGACATTTTGGACAGGTAAAATCTTGATTAGCAGTCTTGTTAGCCTGTAAAAAAAATTATATTAGAATTAGAATTGTAATTTTTATCATAAGGTTATTATTTCAATAAATAAATGATTAATTATATTTATGTTTATAATTTTTTTAATGTTTACAATAAATTTATCACAGCAATCTGAAATGGTTTTATTAAATTGACACTGCACTATTAATTTATAGTGAAAAAGATTATCTCAAGACTAAAAAAAATTGTAAGGCTTTTATTTCAATAATAAAAAAATATTCAATAACTTGGGTTTTTGTAGATTACAGACTCAGCATTTTGATATAAATAACACAGTTAAGGTTACAACTAGGTATTGAGTTGATATTTTATAAATACATTATTTAAGCCCCTCTTACTCACCAAAAGACAATAATAACAAAAGATATGTGTACAGCCCATTGTATGAGGTAGAACAGGATTTTGTGAACAAAAAGCACAGATAGTGTTGAGTGTCATCAGAGCAGGCTTGTCATATGCAGATTTCACATGTTTCTTCCACCAAACATACCTCAAAGCATTTGTCATTTTTGTTCTAAGACCAAATATGTTCATAAGCGAAATCAATGTCCCAATCAGTTCCTGAAACAAAAATATATAATTTTTTAAATATCATGGGAACATTACATTACATTAAACTAAGGAATGATGCATGACTTGAGAAAATTAGATACTATGGGAAATCAAAAGTCACTGTTTAGCAATAACTTTTCAGGATACAAAGAACAAAGTTCAGATTCTAATTCAAAATCATTTTGAGATTCACTTTTTTTTAATATATTTTGTAAGTAATAGATCACAGAATGTGATCAACCTTATTGTTCCCCATGGGAAGGAAACAAGGAACAAAGGCACACCACATTTCTTTAAAAATTATTCAAAATTAAATATTGCATCATAACAAAACAAATTAATTTCTTTTTCTCAAAATACCTCATTTTTTCAGAAAATGTTATTGACATCCCAAATTCAAAAAGTGCATGTTTTTAAATACTTACAATCAAATTATGCCATAGCAGCTCCCTTGTCCAAGAAAAGTCCCTCAAGTCTTCTCTTGTCAATCTATCAGCTGTCAATTCAATTCCTAATATCAAATCAATAAGCCTTGGGTACTTTCCACTTTGTATAAATCTTATAAAATTCAGAATGTCACAAAATATTTGAAATGTTTCTAATGAGTGAATGAAATTTTGAAGTTTAGCATTAGATGTAAAACTATAAATGGCTCTCTCTTTAAAATATTTAAATCCAATAGTACACCCATAATACCAGTACAATTTGTTCCTGGAAAAATTATCAGTCTTATATTTCAATGATAACATTTGTTGGCCAAAAGTACTTTTCTGATCCCACATTGAATATTTGAACAGCCATGTCCGAATTAATAGTTCTATTTCAGGCAATATTGGTTGTAGTATCCCAGGCTGTAAATAAATATGTTATGTTATGACTGTATCACTAATGTGCGGTGTACACATATTAAGTAGTTGGTAACTAAATTTTAAGTTACTACATGTCACTTGTGTGTCCAAACAGATTAAGTAATTAAGCTCATAAGTTAAATGAAGATGAACAGTAATGAATGTCAAGGAATTTGTCAATTCTGTACCTAGATATGCGGTAAACAAGATTTTGGACAAATTCAGAAAATAATTTGTTTCCGAAATTAAAATATCTATAAGAATATATATTTTTCTAAATTTTTTATCTCATTTAATCCCCAAGCATTCCTATTTTAAATATTCTTTGACAAATCTTAAAGCTGAAATTAAACTCCACTGTGACATTTGGAAAAAAAGAGAAAATGTGAAAAAAATACGAACTCTTGCCACCACCAGCTTTATCAACTTATGCACTTAACAAAAAAAATCACATCCAAACGTGTTAAGCGGGAAGCCTCGCTCATCGACTCATACGAAAAATAGAATGAATCCTAATCTACTTTATCACTTGCATACTAAATTTTAAGTTACCACTTGTCACTTAACTGACTGCTTACATGTAATTTTTTACTTAAAATTTAGTTACCAACTTAACCACTTAACATGAGTAAACTGGCCATAATATTACACAGGCATATTCTTTTACATGTGGAGAATGTAGAAGCATGCTACCTGAATGTATCAGACCGTATAAAAATTATAGGATGATTTAAGAAAGGCCAAGAGATACCCAAAAATATATTGCTTTAGAAATTTAATAGTTTTTCATGTTTTCTATTATATAATATTGCGTTCTCCATGTTGCATTTACCAGTATAAACTCATTTATTTACTTACCTCTAAATATTTTGTAGCATTAAATACCAATTGCTTAAAAAGTTCTTCAACTTGCTTATCCAACTGTACTGCATCTAACTAGTAAAATAATGGTTTAAATACTTTAAGCAATAGGCTAAGTATAAAAAAGGTAAGTTACTAGTGTTTAGCGTCAACAAACAATTTCGGTAAGAACACTTACTTGAGTAACACGAGGGATATAATTTATAGACATATTATTTACAGTGTTTGATAACTGATATCAAAAACAGAGAGAGTAGATCTTTAGTATAAATTAAAAGTTAATAAGTTACCCAGCCTAACTGTGAAGTTTGAACCTTTTTGAGGTTCTTTTTGTTTATCACACACTTTGGCACTAGATGTCAACCACAATGTCAACTACAGACTAGACAGACAGAAAACAAGTTCAGGCCAATAGACGAACAAAAAAATTCTAACCGTAAATATGCCTTAAACTATCGAACTTGAATGTTTGTTTCATTTTAACTGAAAAATTTTGTTTGATCAAAAAATATCTTTAAATTATATCCAGTCTAGGTTAGCTCAGTCGCGTATCTCAGATTCTATTATACCAATAAATAGTACATTAATATTATAATAATGAAACAAAATTATTATTTATTTATTAAAAGATTTATTTTTTTAGAACTGCAACAACATTCTTAGAAGTAGCTTTCATCAACAACACTGGTTGATGCCACTTATATGATGTTACTCAAAACATAAAATCAGAGCAAAGTAGCTTTTTTCATTCTTCTCTTCAAGTTCCGTAAAGCCTTTATTTATTTTTTATTTTATTGTACTTTAGTTTTGCTTGTCACATATTTCTTTTTCAACACGTGTGTCCTGGAATATTTTTTTTATTATTAAATTAATTTTCTCGTATTCCTCCACATTAATCAAAGGTATGTAAAGTCAAAAATAAAAATTTTTTTTTTAAGTCTTACAACCTCTTTGATCACTTCAAAAACTTGAGTACAAAACGTATATAGTAAATTTTTCTTGCTTGGCTGTCATTCATTTCAATTGTATAGGCTCTTGAAGGCGGAACAAGGATTTCTTGAAAGAATTATAAATTCCATTAAAACCACCACATTTAAGGTATTGAAGTATGCATACATAAAATTGAGAAAGCAACTTTTAATGATCATGACTCGAAATCCTTTGTTGCTTTTCTTACATAGGTCAAATCACATATTTTATCTCGCATATGAAATTACATTTAATGTTTGTGTTTATTGTTAAAGATATTTGTTCTTACTACTTTTCATAGCTTTTTTTGGCCGTTAGGCAAAGTTTAAATTTTCTTACCTTTTTTATTCTCTTTATTCTGCATCATTTTTAGCTCTTTCAACTTTTTTTCTTTATTCATTCCTATAACAATAAACCGCAATGAACTTAGTAAACATTAATAAAAAATATATGTATTTCTAGTTTTCTTTCAAAAAATGTCGTGTAAAATATATATTCCTAAAGAAGAAAATGTAAAATATGTTGCAGAGAGTAACGTTTATCTATATTATATATTTCATTTAAAAGTACTGCTATATGAACCAGACCCACATAGATCTACACCAAAGCACCAAGTTCAATTAAAATTACAAGTAATGGAATAAAAGTTATCAAACTAATATTGATCCATAGCAGGTAGTCACAACTAATTAGTGATGCTAAGCATCAGACGAACGTCTTCTTAACTACAACACTAGGAACGAACTTTTTCAATTCGACAACAATTTTTTTTTAAATTAGATTGTCCTTCGTTTCTTAATTTTAAAATGATGGCATGAATTTTGGCGTAATGACATTGTGGCAGCGCGAAAGCCCCTCTCCTTTTCTACAAGATATTTTAATAATCTATAAGATAAAGAAGGTAAAATAAATAAAATACTTGTATATTTATGATTTTTTTTTTATTTCTTAATTTTGTTTTATATTTTTATATGCTTTGTTTGTATTGCACGGGAGGCAAATTTTTATTTTCTATAAGCGAGACATCAGTACCTTTTATTCATATTCTGTTAATTATGTTACACCAATTAAACACCGTTATTCATATTGAGTAACACAGAAAACATTTCTTGTGTGGCTTACAAACAATATACAAAGGTTTACCACACTTAAACCTTGTAAGCACAAAGCACTATTAGCACAAAGACACGGTAACCATTGTTAAGTCCTATCTCAGTTCTTGGAAAGTGATGGAAAATAAATAATAGTCCTTTCGGCTACTTTCTCATTCACTACACAGCACTTGTTGTACATTGTGAAGCACCGAATAAACGCATATTAGTTACTATATTTGGTAAATGAGAGGTTATGTTTCGGAAATTGATCAATGCAAACTCTTCACTCGTCAAACATTGAAACCGTAATGGCAGATCGAGCTGATTGATTGAAAATTAAATTAAATGTTGCGTTTTATGGCAATCAGCTGTAGTTACTACACAATAACTATTTCTGCCAATTTCAAGTATTAATACATATAATAAAAGTAGTTTTAACATAATCAAAACACTGAAACATAACCTAAAACCGTACATCATTGATTGAACATAGTGTTATCATTCATCATTCACATTGAGTGACGTATGACAATTGTTCGCTCGAAAAGTAGCAAGAGATGTCAGCATCAAAAAGTTCTAACCATAGACATAATTCCTAGTTTTTTTTTGTATGAAGACTACCTGCTATGGTTATGTTACACCAGTTTAACACCGTTATTCTGATTGAGTAACCCAGAAAACTATTCTTCTCAAAATGTTTGTGGCTTACAAACAATTTACGAAGTTCTACCACAATTAAACCTTGTAAAGTTAACACTATTAGCACAAAGACACGGTAACCACAGTAAAGTCCTATCTCAGTTCTCGGAAAATGATGGAAAATGACGTCCTTTCGCCCACTTTCTCATTCACTACCATCACTTGTTGTACATTGAGAAGCACCATGAAAAGCAAATTAATTACTATATATATATATATATATTATTGGGAATTGAGAGGTTATGTTACGGAAATTGATCAATGCAAACTCTTACTCGTCAATCATTGAAACCATGATGGCAGATCGAGCTGATTGATTGAAAATTCAATTCAAGAGTCGCACAACCCGCAATCACTGCATAATTCATTTTTAGACACTCACATAGCTGCCGAACTCGTGCTAAATAATCTCTGCAACCACCACCAGCCTTAACTCCTTCGAATGCCTGTTGCCTTCGCAGGATGCTGGAGTACCTTTTCAGCGTCAGCTCGTTGATATGACGATGTATTTGTTCTTTATGTCATTTATACAGACGATAAACTAATATTAGTAAGCATATTGTCAAGATTGTACAAATTATAATCAGAATCGTGTTCGTACTCTCAGCTCTGTATTCGTCGTATTAGATCCTACTTCAGCGGTTTGCGCGATGGTAACTTCTTCTTTAGATTTGGAACTTCCCATTTTCACAAAATATTACCGAAAAAAACAATACCCCAACACCAAAAAAGTACATTTTGGTATACACGCGCAGTGCGAATTACTTAGATCCTGACAGGACCGCTATGTAAGGTCGGGCGTTTAGTGAGACAATTGAAACCCACGAAGTCTGAGAATACACTGTGTTTATTGAATAAAAGATAGCTTACAAAGTATAAGTATAAGTACATACTACATACAACACTATCTAATCTAAGGATTTTTTTTTTCTTCACCGTTGGAGTAGTCGGCTTTATGTATTTAAGTTGTTAAAAGGCTTTGATACAGTCGGGGAGTTGGCCGAGGCTCAGGCTAAGGTGAGAATCGCTTGCACGTTGTTCGGTCTTTTGTAGGTGCTACACATACTAAGGGGCCACAACACTGCAGGTGCCTCTACCAAGTTCCCCAATCGTACATTTGAGAGTCACGGGATCAAACTCGGGGCCTTAAGATCGAGAAGCCAGCGCCTGAACTCATTCACTGCCGGCACAGAAAAGCGCGAAATTACTCTTATGACGCCATACATTCGAGTACGGGACGCCCATTGGTGACCCCGGCTACTCGTTATAGTTTTCTTGGCTGCCCATGGGCGTCCTCGGCGTGACTCTCTAGATTTCGTAAATAATGTTTGGTTTTACACACAAAACAAGCACTTAGATATCTTTTAATACTTGATCTGTATTCCTTATGGTTTGGCAAACACAATTTAATTGTTTTTTTCCATTATTTAAGGAGCTTGGTCTATCTATAAGATCATGACGCTCCATAAGTTATTCTTACAATTTAAATACTTAACTTATTAACAAAAAACAACAAACTTTAATATCTAGAATAAACAGAATAAGATACAAATTGCATTCCTATGAATTAACAACTAACTTCTTGAGAGGCACTTCATTGCCATCCACAGCAGAGCTCTGGCTTCATCCGACAGCGGAAAAGCCAGCGCCCTGTTGCACCCGGCCGTTTCTCTCAATTCGGGAAAACGATGAAATACCTCCCATCTCTCAGCTTCCACTCGAGCACATTCTATTAGAATATGATAGACGTCTTCTATTTTATCGCATACGTTACAATTGGGAGAAGGGGTTTTACCCATTAAAAATCCGAATTTATTTAATGGAATGTGTCCAGTGCGAAGTCTTTTTATACAAACGGTGTCCTGTCTATTCATATCAAAATTTATTATCTAAGAATTTGTTACTTCCGTCTGCAATGTACGATACCAAATTCCCTTATTTTTTTATTTATTTTCATATTGCACTTTCCAGATTATATTACATTTCTCTTTTACCATGTACATACAGTCTGTATAAAAAGGAATCACTTGGGCAACTACACCTTCTGTGACGGCTGCATTTGCCAGTTGATCGGCCCTTTCATTACCAGCTAATAGTGTATGGGACGGGATCCATTGGAGTTTAACAGTTTTAAGTTTTGACTGTAGGTTTAATATAAGATTTATAATTTTGAAAGCTACTGGTAGACCTCGACCTGACTAGGTACACAGAGCTAAATGTTGAAGCGCGCTTTTAAAATCTGTCAAAATAACTTCTTTCAAAATTAAGTGTGTCAACATAGGCTAACGGTTCGAAAATAGCTAACAGTTCGACGTGCACTATAGAAACTCTAGTATCAATTTTAAATTTTGCACCTAAGTCCACTTGTGGATCGTAAAAGGCCGCCCCACTACCTCCAGAACCCTTCGATCCGTCTGTATATACCTGGTAAAAGTGATTATATTTAAGGTTTAAATAACAGCAACACTTATCTCGTAAATCTTCCGCGCTGTATCGATACTTGGCCTGACATACTCACTCCGTCGACATTTGTAAATAAAACCTTTGACAAATCTATTGCGCTCATCCAAATATATTCAACCTAGAGTTGCTATAAACAATAAGTTCTTTATATTCGGCTAAAATTGGATCCTTTTTTCGAGACCATAGATTTCTGTTGCACTAATTTCTTAAGACACCGGTTAATTTTATTATATTAATCACTGCCAGAGATAAAGACTTATTTTTGAACCAAAATTTACAAGCCAAATATTGGCTTTTGATATTAAGTGGAGGGAAGTTTAATTCAACCTCCATTGCATGAATACTTAGGGGTACTTCTCACACAGCCCCCAACTATACGTAAAGCTGAATTTTGTATTAAATCAAATTTTTTTAAATGACTATCAGATCTGTCAGCGTACAAAAAACAACCATAGTCCATGCGACTTCTAATAATAGCTATAAACAATCTTCTCAAATGTGTTGGATGTATCCCCAAACCGGACCCTGTTAGAACTTCAAAGACATTTAGAAAATTTAACACTTTCGTTTTAAACTCATTGATATGTTTGCCCCACCTTAAAGAACGGTCTAGATATAAACCTATATATTTAACGTTAGTTTCTGTCGGTAATGTTTTATTGTTTTATTGTAACTGTTATACTGATTTATTTTCTATATGCCCCTTTTTTTTAAATACAAAATTTACTTTTTTCAGATGATATTTCTAGACCAATGTCGGATAACAAAATAATCATTTGACTGCTTGCTTTGACTCATTTTGCTTCTTGTAACTGATAAACACAAACCTGTATATTTTTATTTGTAGAATATAATACAAAATCATCAGCGTACTGGGAGATAAATATATTGTTAATGTTTTTGCAAATATCATGTGTAGCATATTGTAAAGTAATGGGGGTAAGGGGTCACCTTGTGCTTCGCCTCTTCCTGTGCTTCGTTCGATAAAATAAACATTAATTTGAATTTTAAGATATCGTTCAGCTAAAATCTCCCATAAGTTATTACATATTTTTGACCCTATACCCAAATTATCGAACTTACAAATCAGTGCGCTTACATCTAAATGATTATAAGCGTCATTTTTATCTAAAAAACAGCCTACTGTAGTTTCATCTTTTGTAAAGCCGATTTGAGTCCTAGTAATAAGTTTTCCCAAACTGTTTAAACAAGAGTGACCCCTTCTAGAACCCGCTGAATCTACTGAAAATACGCAATTGTACTCTAAAAACTATTCTAAGCGTTTATTAATTATTGTTTGAAAAATCTTACACAGGCAGGATATAAGAGATATTGGCCTGATAGAAGATATGCTAATAGGGTCGCGACCGGGTTTAGGTATTGGTATGACAAAAATGTCACGCCATTGTCGAGGAACAATCCCACTGCAAAATATTTTATTGTACAAATTGACGAGCCATTGGTTAGCATATCAGGGAGGTTTCTTATCATTGAAAATGAAATTCCATCTCAGTTTCTAAGACAGGATTTCTTGATCCAACAATTGTTTTAGATGGGAATACATCATCAGGGCATACTATGAAGCAATTTGTTTGCTTTCTCTGAATCTACTTCCTCTCAATCTAATTCCTTTCAACCATCGCATACGATGCTACATTTCATTGGGTGATGTCACATTATCAATAGAGGAACAAAATTTTTGAAATGAAGAAGCCTGTGCTTGTCTTATTTGTTGTTGCGCGACTTGTTTTTTCAAAGCATTTAAATTTTGCGGAATAGGATTGCGTCGGAAAGTGCTCAGCGCTTGCCGTCTTTTAGCTACACTGTGAGATAATTGAGGAGTCCAGTAATGTTTTGGCTTGAAGTTTGCTTTGGGATTAAGACAAAATTTTATATATGGAATACTGTTAATTAAAAGAAGTACTCAATTTAATAACAGAAACAGTAGGTCCACTAATTCCTAATGCGGCCGCAACACGCTCTCGCACTTGCGACAGTGGTAATAGCGGGCCACCATTTTGATACTCTGCTTCAAAATCATTACGAACCTTGATCATTTCTCTCGCCTGCCTTTTTAGAACAGATCCTTTCGGCATTTCGATATTTGACAGCTGGGCAGCAATCAACACGGAGGAACACAAAATACACAACGTAACGTATGGATAATGTGAAAAAACTCAGCGAACAGCGAAAAAAATTAGAACTGTCATCGAGAAAATAAAGAAATGGAAATAGTATAATTGGTCGCGAGCGTACGTGACGTAGTACGTAAATTGTCGAAACTCTATAGCGTATATATTTTTCTCCCTTACATTTTTTACTTACTTACATACAAAATCATATTTCATCTCGCTTTTCGAGTTTGTTGAAATTAATAGCCATGTCAATTTTAAAACATCATTTTAAATAGCAAAATAAAATAATAAATAAGAAAGTTATAAAAAAATAGTACTTACGCATGAAAATAATCTTTAATATTTCTTTAACAGTAATAGTGTAATTACAGTAAAGGCATCAATGGTCGACACTTTAAGGGAGACACAACATTCAATTTTTAAAATAAAAACACTTTATTGTGACTGAAAATAATCACGTTTCGAAATTGTTACAGTGGATCTTACAGAATAATATTCTAACACGGAAACGCCTATGAGCAACAAAAATGAAACCAAAATTTTTATCTTTCTTAATTTTGTCAAAGTAACCAAAAGATAACATGTCGTAAAATCGAAATTACCATTAGTTGACATATAAATTTAAATCAAACAAACAAAAACATAGGTATATATTGACTAATCTGAATATAATAACACTCTTTTTCAAACAAACTATCACCCATAGTAATCATATCTGTATATCAAGAACCTCTAGTATTTGAGAACTACTAATAATACTTATATTCTTATCATCTTCTTTAATAAGGTTTTAGACTGGTCACCTTATGGGCTTTACATACATATTTGTGAAATCTTGTCTTCCCAGGAAACTTAACAATTACGTAATCACTCTGCTTATTTTCTGGTAATCTTCTCGCTCTATACACTTATTTTTATCATCATCACTATCATCTTTCGGGCAGTCTTAAGTTTTCGTTCTTCTTCGAGGTCTTTTTTCTTCTTTTCTCTTTCCACAGCTCTTCTCTTTATCTCTTCTTCTAATTCAATCATTTTTTTCTCTTTGCTCTCATGGTATTTCTGCCATGCATCAGATAATATGACATAGAGGACTTTTTCTTACTTCCGTTTCTTTATGTTCTTTATGTTTTGGCGTTGGCCAATACAAGGCCTTTTGAAGGGACTATGTATCATATAAGATAAAAAGATGTTTTGAGGAACTTTCTAGTGGTATGGATTGTCTAGATGTTGACGGCGATGTTATTGAACTTGTGAGCTGTTTTCTACTGACTGGGGATTTTGTGGGGCATTTTTATTGGGAATTAGTCTTATAATGTAATATAACCCTCATTGTCAAGGTATAGAAGTGGAGTTCTCGTATAGGGAATATTAATTTGTTCTGGAATTGGATGGTCTAATTTAGCTGTTAAGTCAGCAAGTGGTGTTTACTTTACCTTAAGTCTTAGCTTATAAGACAAGAAGTGAGTTATTGCCAATACGAATAATTATGTCACTCAATCGTAAAAGAAAAAGCATGACCGCAAAATGTAGATGTGGATTAATTTTTATAATAATACAAATAAATATGTGTATTATTATAAAAAAAATAAATGGAAATGTGCATGAAGATGGTGTGTAATATTTCTTATTGTTTTTGATGTTGATGTGAAGCATACATAAGAGTGTATACGCGTAAGATTATTTATTTATATATATTTAAAAATGAATTTTAAGACCAATGATTCCTATTATTCAAAAATATCGTATTTAAGGACCATTAGATGACATCAAGTGCACCCCACTAGTTGACATCCTGTATACTATTGGATGGACTGTTTTAAATTTGATGAAATTTTTACATTCCTTTTGTTGTTGGAAATAGTGTTGAAAATCGCATAAACCACAGCTTAAGAATATTTTTTTTCATTATACCAACAGTAGACATGCATGTCATCTTTTAGGTTACCGACTGTTTTCGGATCCAAAAATAGACACTCGATTTTTTTTAGTAAAGTGTAATCAAAACGAGAAGAAAATTGTTATACTTTTCAGTAATTTTGGCAATATTACCAATAAAATAGAAAACAAACCAGAAAATCGGTAATAAAATGGTTAAAACATACCTGTGAAGTTGAACCATCCTTAACAAAAATGACAAGAAATGGCGGCAAATGTGTTTTACTTCGTCATGTCGTAAACAATAACTGACTCTATTTTGTTTTTAACCGGGAAGTGCAATCTATGTTTGCGTTATCGTGATATGAACGGCACTAGGAGCCTCTTGTCATCGAAATTATTGCAACACAAACAAGAACATTCTTATTTTAAGGGTTTTTTTTCGGACGTGTCGTCCTTTGGTTACCTGTCGGGCTTTGGTGCCTTTACCTTAGTACACTGTCTTAAATTAAACACTCAAGAAGGCATTGTACCGTATTAAAAACACAGAATAGGGAATAAGTTTTGTTTGACGTTTACCCGTGACACTGGGTCGCACAAGACTAAGTGAAATAGCGGGCAAATGCCTTGTATTTGCGTTGGCATTATTGAGAGCGGATAACCTGTATGTATGTAATATGTCATTGGTCTTTTCGCCTACTTTCTTCACTACCAGCACTGTACAACAAGTACATTGTGAAGCACCATAAACGCAAATTAATTACTATATTTGGGAATTGAGAGGTTATGTTACGGAAATTGATCAACGTAATTTCTTCACTCGTCAAGCATTGAAACCGTAATGGCAGATCGAGCTGATAGATTGAAAATAAATTAAATTTTGCGTTTCATGGCAATCAGCTTTAGGTACTACACATTTACTGTTTCTGCCAAATTTCGAGTATTTGTATAATGAAACTAGTTTTAACATAATTAAAACTTTAAAAGATGACCTAAAACCGTTCATCATAGATTGAACATAGTGATAACACATCATTCACATTGAAATGACATATGACAATTGTACGCTCGAAAAGTAGTAACGGAGCAGTCATTATTAAAAAGTTCTAACCATAGACATAATTCCTAGTTTTTTATTCTTATTTATTCTATGCTATGGTACCCAAGAACATATACTACGGCGAGAAGAATGACAAATTCATACTAAATAATGTGAACAGAAATCGATTGATGCGCCATCTATTGGGGGCCCCCTGAATTATACACTGGCGGGTAATTTAATTTATGGTGTCGTTCGTAATATACTTATTTTATTTTAAATTTTTACGATTTTTGTTATATGAATAAAACAGAACACTTAAGAAATGTGACTTTATTAAAAAAAAAACTCATTATTGGTAGAACAGTATATAATATTTTGCAAAATATATTCAAATGTTTAAAGAGATGAGGTCATTTAAATACAATTTGGTCAGATATGATGTGAACTTGTAAAATCTATGTATGGTGTTTACAATACAAAGCGTTTACGTTAATGTTGGGCAAGTTACATGACAAAATAAAATAAGTATTAGGTGAGCGAGAAGAAGCGACGATGGTCTTCGCCGAAATTGTCTATATCAGCAATGAGGTCAGCTGTTACCACTGCTTTCGTTGGAAGTTCCCCTGAAATAATATACATATAGTTTGTTTACTCTATTGTAGTTTCATTAACTTTACTCAATAAATATTAGAACAGTTCTAATACTCTCTTGTATGTAAGAAATTTTATATTTCTATGTTCATTATTACAAAAAATTTTATAACTGAAACAGTATGGTTCAGCTTGCTCGATCTGCATTGTGAACAAAATGCTTTCTTTCCAAGTACACTGATCCAGTGCACGCACACACATACAACTCCACTTTGTCTGTAGATACGGGGATCCAGTTGACATTAATGGTAAATCTTACCTTGAGCAATTTTGCAATACATTCCTGCTGCAACTGAGTGGCTCAAAACTTGCGATGCTAACTTAACTCTCATTTTCTGTTTGTATTTGGAATGAAATGTTCCGATCGCTGTTTTGGTGCAAAAACAAAGTTTGGGTTTTGATTATCAATTTCATAAAATTTTTGGATGTGGCTCCATTTGGCAATACATGTAATTAAATAAATTTATTATATTGAGACAAACCATTTTCAAATACTTAACTTAAATAGCTTATGAGAACTTAATGCCTGTAAATCGTAGATTTTCGCAATGACTCACTGGTGCCGATTCTGTTTCCACGAAATAAACTTAACTAGACTAAACTTGGACTAAATTAAGTTTATTCTTGTTTGCTATTCAGAGAACGAAGGACTAGACCAAAATTTAGTTTGACAGTACTATAATTATTTTAGTTACTCAATTTAGTTCAGGCTGCACATTTGGTATTCTGTTGCGCCTATTTAACGTTAAATTCTGACTAAAATTAGAATTGTCAGACCAATTTTAATATACATGTCGATAGGTGTGGAATAAACTAAACTATGTAAAAAAGTGTCGCGACGAACGTGTAATTTGTTGTTAAGATGGAAGAGTTTATAGTTTCGGCATTTATTAGCTTTAAACAGATAAGAGCAATGTGTATATCATTCTCATAGATATAATGTATAAATTGACTTTAATTTTTTAAACTCTTATATTTTCTATGAGAACATCTTTTATTAATTTGGAAGATATAATTTTTGTCTTTAGATTTATTTAGGGTTATTAATTTTGTAATAGAATTTAAAATTATATTTAAAATATCTTCACTGTTTAATAAAGTTTTTAATGTCTCTGTTGGATTCCTTTTTTTTTATTCAGGAAAAGGTTCTTTGTCAAGTATGTTAGCTAACGAACTGTTTTGATACTTAATTAGGTTTTCTTTTATTTTTTACTTTTTAACAGGGCATTGTCCAGATATACTTATATGGTTTCCTTTGCAGTGGACACATACTGCATTTTCTGATGCTATTTTACATTCTTTGAAGTAATGATTTTCAGCACAAATGGAACATAAAACTGAGTTTTGACAGTATTAAGCTCAGTGGCCCGACAGTAGTAAGCCGTGAAGATCAATGTATTCCGGCAGCACGTTCGAAGCAAAAGTGATAATTACTGTGCGTTTTGGCTGCTCCACACTTTTTCCATAGTCTTCTACTCTCTTTGTGATACGCTTCACGCAAATAATTTTTCTGAAAGTGGAAGTCACACCAAAGATTTTGGAATTGAAAAATTTCATATCAACATTATTAACGACGCCGGTTACTTCTGTTCCTGTTGCTGGTATTGTTGCTTTCATCAGATATTCACTTACAAATGTTGTATTATTTAAAAAAGCATTAGCTAGTTGGCTTTTCAAAATGTACACCTATTTTATATTTATTTATAGATTGTCAGAATTTAATCCCTTTATTAAATCTCTTTAAAACTGTAGACATGGAAATTAAATCCCGCGTGCCTATTGGTCTCTTTTCATCGCCTGATTCTGCAATTACTACAAAATATTTAAGAGGAGAATCCTCAGGATATCTTCTGCTATAATCAGATACACAGTAAGTAGGGTTTGTACTTCCTGAAGTTGTCAGTATCTTCTTCCGTGCTGGTCTTTTCCTCGGTACTAGCTTCACACTCCTCATCTTTCAACTTCTTTTTTTTTCGTATTCCCATTATGTACAGTTATTAAAACACGAAAAAGTAGTAAAAATATAATAATTTGGAAAATAAAATTTAAATTGCCGCCTCTCTCTTTCGAGGTTCCCGCGCTTTTTTCCAAAGTCAACCGTAATTTTATTTTTAAAATTGGCAAAATTTATGAACTTTAGTGATCATTCGTTCATTTTTGTCTAATGAACACACTTCTTTACGTGATTTTTGGAAAATGGTGGCAACACCTGAGCATATAATTTAGAAACGTCAAAATCAATTTAGTCCTGCCAATTCATAAACTAAATTTAGTTCGAAGTCAAAAACAGAATAGCAATTTGACCAAATTAAACTAAATTGGAAAAGTTTTAGTTATAGTTTAGTTTAATCGGTTTTCGGACAGAATTAGCATCACTGACTGACAGGTCATCAAAAATCTATTTCTATTCTAATGTTTTTGAAATCATTTCAAAAACATAAATGTAAATGTACAAGCAAATTCTTTGCAACTAAAAAAAAGGAAAGCGTATCAGAATTCACCATCACAATTTACACAGTTACAATGGATGTGGAAAATATAAAAATGTGTCTATTTTTACCTTTTACCATTATAGAAGCCGTTATTCCAAAACCAACAGTTTTTATTTCACTTCAATATGATAAGTATTTACAAATTTTTTATTTTTTCACTTTTTATTCATGTTCACTAATTTCATTTCTTACCTTCATCAATGTTGCCTTCAGATGTTATATTTGTGAAATGTTTAATATTATATTTCATGAATAAATTTCTGAAACTATTTGCTTCGAAACAGTGGTACAGCACCTACAAATATTTTAAAATTTGTCGGTTACTTACTTATTTAATGTCTTATTTTAATTTAAAGCAAAAAGTTTCAATTTTAGTATTTTCAATAAATTAAAACAGCAAGCCTATCTGCAGTTACTGACAAGCCAGACAATTAATAGGCCACTGGCTGCATCAGCTTTTTTCTAATGCCACAAATCATAAATACCAGTGCATGGGATGCAACTTGGGAGGATCGGCCTTGCTGGTCATGGTCTTGATAGCCATCAATTTTGTCTTCTTCATTATTGTAAAGTAAATGTTTTTTTAATTGCCATTTCATGTGTCAAATGTCAATGCATATTCATTTTCCTTGGGGTCTTGACTGTTGGAGAACTTTTTTAACATCTCAAATTTTTTTTTATTGATGCCAATGTTTATTTGAAGTTGCTGGAGTAGCTTTTTAAAAGCCTTTGCGAAGGTAGGATAATCAACCTGCGTAAAAGATTGTAGCAAGTTGGCGATCGTTTAAATGTTCTTAATGCTGCAATTTTTTGATCTTTTGTTCAGCGCCTGCCTTTCTCTTTTCTTTTAAAATTTTTAATTTCTCCTTGTAGAGTTAGGGCCATGGTTGGAGTTATTTTCTGTGAAAGATATCTTAAGCTTTCGTCATCCTCCAAAGCTTTTAATAGTTGATCATTTGTTAGATTTTTTATTTTATTTCGCAGTTGACAAATTTTTTGCATATGTTTTCTGCATTTTCTCATAAAATATTTTTATTCGTCTGGTACAGGGGGCAATGTGCTAGTTGTAGCAGTTAAAACAGGTGCTTCCAATGTTTTACGAGCAGTAATTTTACATGTTTCGCTTGATGGAGCTCCTTTTATGTAAATAAAGTATGTTTTGTCCCCCAATGGACACTGCGAAGGCCCCGCAGCTGTCATTTCCTCTCCATTCATTCAGATAGTTTTCTTCAATTTGATTGGTGTGCCACACAGCTCTCAGATTTATTTGGAACTTGTAGCACAACTCTCTAAAATGAAAACAACAAGAAACTAAACACAAATTATTCAAGTGAAATAATCTCAGTTGAAAGACATATGCTCAGCACAAACCTTAACATCCTCCTGAACAGCAAATAAAATTAAAAATATCGTTTATTGTAACCATTACAAATTTTTACAATTAAAGTGCAGCCCTATCATCTGGACTAGCGTGAGCTGTATTTCAGATGACAGTTCCTTCCCAATCTGTATACATATGCTTATTTTACACTCATATGGTACATTATATAAAAATAAACGAGAAAAAGACAATAATAATATGAGAAAAAACAAAAAGAGAACAAGGAGAGAAAAAAAAATAATAAAAGCCATGTAAATGTCGAGCACGATAATCACCAAAACTTTAAAGCATTGAATGTTCCTGATACTAGGTTTAAGGATTAATTTAATTATGTAAAGTATCAATTTGATTATACATAGTAAAAACTCAATTCAGTGTAATATTGCTAATAAATTTTCTGTTTCATCGTAAGTTAAACTATGTAACCATATTTTAAGTTTATGTTTTAGTTGATAATTGGATAGATTACGAACTTTATGGATGGCATGACTCACAATACAATTCAGGGGCCTGAAAACTGTAACAGTTGCTGGCAAAATAACTTTTAATAGCAGGTGTTTTTCCAGTATTATCACGTCTGGCAGTGGAGGGTGTAGGATCAACACTTCTATGGTAGCGTCTTATGCATTGGTATATAAATAATTGGCGCACTGTCATAACACTAGCTTTTTCAAATAAAAGTGTTGTGGAATATAGGAAGGGTAAGCTCATCAGTACCTTTAGCAGGGTGCGTTGAACTCGTTCGGCTTCGATTATAAGTGTCTTAGCTGCAGCTCCCCATGAACTTATGCAGTACGTTATTACTAACACATATGGACATGGTCTGAAATAAAAATGATTTGATTTGATTTGATTTGATTACACATTCAGCGAGTGCTTTGTATGTTTGGAGTAGTAATGCCAAATCTAAGACAATCCTAAGCTAACATTTTCATACTTCAGCTTCATACCTCATTCATTTTCAGTGTTGCTATTGTAAAAACAATCTTATGATTTTTTAAAAATGAAAATATTTTTCCGGGCCCCCTGCAATCGTGTAGAACAATTGAACCCCACCTGGTGGTAACGTAGCATCCGTAGTCTGTGGTAGTACCTGCGAATCCTGTGATGTGTGTTAATTGCTTGTGAATTTCTTGATGAGAGTACTATTATAAAAGCACAAGATTTCAACTATTTTGTGTGAGAGTATTATGGATGTATAAACAAGTGTAAAATAACTATTTTGAGTCATGGTTGTTTCACCGCAAAGTCCTTCAAACCAAAACAGTCAAGATTCTAAAGCCAATATGGCGTCCAAAACAACGTCTATTGCAGACACTAGGGCTGAATTAGCAGAGTTAGTAAAAAGAAAGGCCGAAGTTGCGGTGAGTTAACGTGGGGTGGTGTGTTTTGTGTTGGCTTTTGTCCAAATTTGTATGTTAAATACAAATATATGTAAAACCTCAATAATATGCATTATTATTTAAAAATGAAATAGATATAAATTTTATTTCAGGACCAATTAGCTAACCTGGAACGCCAGATATATGCTTTTGAAGGTTCATACTTAGAAGACACTCAGTTATATGGAAACATTATTCGAGGATGGGATAGATATCTCACAACAAATAAAAACACAAACTCTAAAGCTGACAAACGGAACCGAAAATTTAAGGAAGCAGAGAGATTATTTTCTAAATCATCGATTACATCAATGGCGGCAAGTATTTTTAGATATATTATTGCTTGTGGACTGTATTCAATAAATAACTTTCAACAATTATTTGTGTTTCAGGCTGTCAGTGGTCTTGTAGACCCAGCTGAAACTAAAAGTAAGTATTTCGATATTAAAATAAGTTTTAATTCAAACCATTGTGTACAAATTAATATATTAGTTTTATTTTTAGATGAAAGGAACAGTGAGACTGAATCTCAGACTAATGAAGACTCCTCAGACAATCAAATTGGTTCTGGATTAAACTTAAACCACACTACAGTACATGGTTTGACCGAAAGTATTACGTCAAAACCTGCGGGAAAGCAACATACAAATGGTTCAGTTGATAAAAACCTGAATCATTCTCTAAAACAGACTGGACCATCCAAAGTCAATACAACATCTGGATTGCTGCAAAAAGCTTTTAGCAATGAAACTAAGGTTTTGTCTGCCATTGGGATGGACAGCAGACCCTCTACCCCAAAAGACAATGTTGGTGCTATGAATAAAGGAGATGTTACACCCAATTCACTTAAACATAAAATGGCCACCAATATTAACAGTAGCAGTATTAAGAAAAGTAGTAACAAAAAGGCTAGACACAGATAATAATTTAGTGTGTATAAGTATTCTAACTTGGTATTGGTAAAGGAAATTGTAATGAATACTTCCAAGTTCTATAAAATTTTATTTTACAATACTATGACTTGCTTAAAAATAAAACTGCGTTTAGTTCATAACTTCATATTGTCTAGTTGGTTCTCCTAGATTTTAAAAATCTCTGTTTAAACCGTGATTCTGAAAAGAAAATATTAAATGAAATAAACAGATTTCTTTCAATTTGATATTGTATCATTTACAAACGTTAAGAAGAAATATTGTATTATATAATTTCATTGTTTTTTACCTTTAAGGACATTTGGCAATTCTCTGATAGGGCCAAAATATCTAACAAATAAGTAGAAAAGAATAGGTAGTGCTGACATAATTCCAGTACAGCACAGAAAAATGGTCTCAGGGGTTCTCCGTAACTGGCAACACCCAAGTTGTTTGCTCCAAATTGATCTTGTGGTATTCATCTAAAAAGCAAAACAAATAACATAGTTTTTAATAAGCTTAATAACAAGCCAAACCAGAGACTTTACATATGAGGGTCAGACTGAAAGTTCTTAGAACTGGCCACTTGTAAACAATATAACGAAAAATTAATTTAAAATTTTGAAAATGTATGTATTTCATTCATTTGTCATTTGTTTTATGATATATCGTAGGCATGGATCATTTACAGTTTTTTGAGTAATGTAATTTTACTGTTAATCGTCAATGGTCAAAAGGTTAAAAAAGCTGTTAATTTATTCACAGGTTTTGAAGGTTATTCGAAAAGTATTTTTTTATGTTGGTGTTTCTTATGTATTATTTATACAAGATTTTTTTTATTTCTTATACAAGGTATAACATAAAGGAAGCATAATACTTAAGGGTCAGTAAATATACCATTATTAGAATATACTGTAAAAGAATTAGAGTTATTGGGGGTTGGTTAAGACTTAACATTAAAATTTTTTACTTTAACATCTTTGACAGCCCTAAGTGGTTTTCATAACTATTAAGCATGGGGCGCTCTTACCTATCTATCGAGTAGCTTGTGATGCGATGCGATTGGACACGATTTTAGTAACTAATAATTTAAAATAAAAATAAACACTTGTATTTCCGTATTTAAAATGATTTTTTATAATAATAATCAACATTTTTTCAAGCAACACAAAAACGATACACCATGGATAATGCCTTAAGTCAAATTATTTCAGTAAATCATCTTCTTTTTCAATGCACAAAGCTGTCCTAAGATCAAGGACCCTCTGGAGTTCTGCAACATCTGTGGATTATGGATGTGGATGCCGCGTTTATTCTTTCAAGCAGTTCTTCCCGCGTATTGCACTCCTTTGCATATACGTTACTTTTCACATAACGTTTACGCTGGCGGTAAATTTCACGAGCTTCATTAATGGTCTAATAATGGTTACGAGCAGCGCCAACACAACATCATGCTAAGATCTTATTGTTCGAATACACGTGCATTTTCTTCATTAACATTAACCAAAAAAAATTGGGATAGCAACTAGAGCTAGAAAAGGACACGAAGTCCTTTACTAAAATAAAAAGAAAATAAAATTAATACGTAATAAGCAAGGAAAGCATTTAGTTTTTATTTTCTTTAAAAAAATTTAGGGGTCTGCGTAACGAAATTTTTGATTTTGAGTAGGTACCATCGAAATCTTTTCCACTCGACCACCCATAGGCGATATTCAAGGCAAGGCAGCGTCTCAATTTTGTTATTTTCTTAAGGGTTTTCAAAGTTTTCAATCGAAAAGAACGAATACCTTTTTTTGCTGACATAATAAGATTAAAATATTATCTTAACTTTAAATCTTAAAACTAACTTTTGGGCAACTTAAGTGCTTAACTTACTTTAACTCATCATAATCTAAAGCAATTTAGTTGTTTCTCAATGAGTATCTACTTTGGAAAATAAAATTTGGAAAATAGTAGGTTATAAATAAACAATAATGAGTACGGAACCCAGTCTATTTTCGAAATGAATAAAATTCGCGCCGCGGACATGCAAAAGCCGAAAAGCGAGGGACAATTTATTTTGAGTCCACGTGGACTTGGATAGAGCAGTGAATAAAGAGATTTTCACATAGCAACTAAAAAGTACGTACCTAGATAACAATTCGGAGTTATTCAAATGATATTAAAGCTTTGCTGTAGTTATTGAGAGGTAGTGTAGAGGTACATGATCTTACGTAGTTAAACACATGTTATGTTATTTAAGAGCAGAAGTTTTTAGAAAATCACATAAGTAGTATGTGTATGCTATTATTGCGATGTATTTCCATAACTAAAACTGGTCCGCACCTAAGTTTGTCGTGAATCCGTTTTATTTCGTTTTCCCTATATACGACAATTATGTATTCTCATTGATGTGACTTAACTTTTTTAAAGTTATTTTAATCCTTTTTTGCTCAAGAAAATAACTCACTTTACTATGACATACTACCTAAACTAAAAATCATGTACCTAAACTATCTCTCAATAAGTACAGTTAAGCTACAATATCAATTAGATAATTCCGAAATTTTATCTTCCTACTTTATAATAGGTCTTTACCTATGAAACTGCCGTTTTGCCGTACTGGCCATTTCAAATGAAAATATTTTTTTTTGACTGATAATTCTAATTTCAAATTAATTTTATTTGACAAACATGGAATTCTTTTTCTAAAATCGTCATTTGTTTAATAGTTAGTGTTTTGTTTTCAACGCATTCGAACATTTTTCGTCATCATGGATAAGTTAAAAATTCGAGTAATTATGGAGTATGAGTACCGTCGTGGCAGCAAAGCGGCACAAGCGGCACGCAACATCAACGACGTTTACGGAGCGAACACTACAAACGAACGCATCACCCGTTATTGGTTTGCCCGCTTCCGTTCTGGAAATTTTGACCTGAAAAATGAACCCCGCGGTCGTCCGAAAACTTTGGTCGACAATGACGAATTAAAGGCAATTGTGGAAGCTGATGAAACTCAATCCACGGCTGAATTAGCAGCAGCTTTCGACGTTAGCATCAAAACAATATTGGTCCATTTGCGTCAAATTGGCAAGGTAAAAAAGCTTGACAAATGGGTACCCCACGAACTCAATGACCGCCAGCGCGAAGTACGCGTGGAGACGTGCCTTGCACTGCTCAGCAGGCATACAAATGAAGGAATTCTGAACCGCATAGTTACTTGTGACGAGAAATGTATCCTGTTAGACAATCGTAAGCGCTCAGCAAGTTGGTTGGACCCTGGTTCAGCACCCAAATAATGCCCTAAACGAAAACTAACCCCTAGAAAAGTGATGGTCACTGTTTGGTGGTCTAACGCGGGTGTAATTCATCACAGCTTCTTTCCAAACGGGACAATCATTACTGCAGATGTGTACTGTGAAGAACTGAACACAATGATGGAGAAGCTCGCACGTCTCCAACCAGCTTTGGTCAATCGTTCGGCTCCACTGCTCCTGCACGACAACGCGCGACCTCATACTGCACAGCAGACGGTCTCCAACCTACAAGAGTTGGGGTTGGAAGTTCTCCGTCATCCGCCGTACTCACCAGACCTTGCGCCTACAGACTTCTACTTTTTCCAGAATTTGGATAACTTCTTGGCGGGGAAAAAATTCAATACCCGAGAGGCAGTACAAAATGCCTTTGAAGAATTTGTTGCCTCCCGTCCAGCTGATTTCTTCAAGAAAGGCATCAATAAGATACCAATGCGTTGGCAAAGATGCATTGATTGCATGGGTGATTATTTTGATTAATAGAAATGAAAAATATATAAAAAAATTACGCTTCATTTATTTCGTGAAAAACGGCAATTTCATAGGTAAAGACCTAATAGTTTGCTATGTGCGAAACTTCAATTCACAACTCTGCGTTTCTTCACTTAGTAATAATAATTGTTAAGTTATTTATTATAGTTCCTTCGTATCTTTTGTGAACGTTAGTCGCTCAGGTAGGTAGCTATTTTATTAAACTAAAGTAAAAATGTTTTAAAGGAGGATATTAAGGACACGTGTATTAATGCAACGAGTCTTTATGTAATGATACTTACTATGAGTAGAAGTCGCTCACGTCGTATATTTACTGACCCTTAAGTATTATGCTTCTTTTATGTTATACGGTTAAGGTTTTAAGGTTTTTGGCTTGTTTATGGACTCGTAATTGATCGCTTATCTACTACTTGGACTATTGATTGTGCCTGTGATTCGGATATTCTGTTACAGCCATACCGGCTGACAATCGTGCTATCGTGCGCCGTACTCACCCCGCGAATACGCCATGATGCACAATTTTTATGGCGTTGCACAAGGCGTACCGCGTGAAGCAGCTCGGCTTTAGCGAGAATTTGCTGAACGCCACCCAGGCTCAGCTGTGCATAGCTTTCCAGACCATCGGGTTTTCGTGAGACTTCACAACTCCTTTTTGGAAGGAGTTATTCCCGGCTTTCGTGGACGAGAACCTGAACGGATTAATAATGACCGGGAAAATTTGATCCACCAAGAGTTACGTCGCGAACCATCTACAAGCCAAAGGCACCTGGCTAGACAAATCGTTATGCGAGCTAGCCATCTGCATCCTTACCATTACGAAAAAGTTCAAGCTTTAAAACCAGAAGATTACCCAAGAAGAATGGCATTCTGTAGAGAAATGTTGAGGAGAGATCGTGAGGACCCACATGTTTTTGACAACATTTTGTGGACCTGTCAGAGAGCATTATGTGGCTACAACACGACGGAGCTACTTCTCACTTTGCTCTTCCAGTTAGAATTCATTAGGACGCAACCTATCCAACTTAGGAACCAACCGAGAGGTGGATCGGTCGTGGTGGCACCATCCACTGGCCTGCCCGGTCACCAGATCTAAACCCTATAGATTTTTTTATTTGGTGGTTTTTCAAGGAAATCGTTTACGCCCGGGAGAGTATTTCGGAACAAGATTTGAGGAGAAAAATCCAAGAGGCTACGAGAAAAATAAACCGAAATCAGCAAACATTTAATAAGAAAGAACAAAGAGAAGAAATGTTTTACGTAGATGTCGTTTATGCATTGCGAATCGTGGCAGGCTTTTTTAAAATTTACTGTAAAACCATTTAACCCTTTTTACGTGTAAAATAATTTACAATAAAGAATGTTTCATTGATTATTAACGTTGGTTGTGTTTATTTATCTTTTGTAATCACAATGTCAGAACATAATAAAAAGGTAAAGCTTCAATGTAGGCACCCCCTACAGCCAGGTAAAAAAAAGCATGCATTCTTTTTGAACTTCGTTGATACTGTTCCTTGATCCCTAAACAATGAGTTATTTCAAAATTAATTGTCAAACAAGTTCAAATTACGAGTGAAGACACATACATAAGTGGTAACCGAGCTGATCGGGTTAGACAGTAACAATACAATATGTCTACCTCTTTTTAACAAATGGACTAGAATATCCACCTTTGTCGTCGAATGATAAAAATAACCTGCTGTTAAATTTCAAAGTTACAAAAGATATGTCCCAACCTGGGCTAGGTCTTTGTACACCATTTAAAAAAATTGACAAATAAATGGTAATTATAGGAAAAATACTAATAATTTGATTTAATCAGTAGTTAGATGGTAAGAAAATAAAAAAGTCAACATTATTTGTGTTCGTTTTAGCGGGCAACATTGACAATGAGTCTTTTCTATGGCGGAAGTTGTCAAGTGAAGTTACTTCACTAAGCAGAGGGACAGCCACCTCAGTCACAGCACAATTCACTCACATCACATGGATAGTTGCCTGTTTGTGTGTTTGATTCTTCGTTGCACTTGAATTCTTTCTTTCGGTTTACAACTGTTAAATAAGCTAAAAATACACATAACAATTCAATTCAACCAACCAGCCAATGATACTACTCGATACACAAAACTAAAAGATCTAAGTAAACCTTAGCTGTCAAAATGAAATTTTTTCCGCCATGATGTTTTTTGTTTGTGTTGCACAATAATAACGCTCAATTTCACTTCCTACCAATAAACAAAGTGTTTTAATAACAATTTAACAATCAAAAAGGATTCTTAGCATCTTAAACTATTTTTTGATAAAGTGTACAAAGACCTGGCCCAGACTCCTTGCATTTTGGGACATTTCTTTTGTGCAAATTTATATTTAAGAAATAAGACCAGATTCGTTCAAATTACGATTATGGTAATTTCTTCGTAATTTTTAATTTTCCCGATTTAATGCGCATTATGCTGAAGATGTTGCTATTGTTTAACAGTTTTAATGTTTTGTGTCGAGAATTACCATATGGTACGGTAATTTTTTGAAGCATGAGAAAATTTTGTTAGAACAATTTTTTGTTACAAAATTTAATTGAAAATTTGTTATTTTTTTCAAATTTGTAAAAGTTGCAGGAGAAGTAATTTAAAAAATATTAATCAAAGTATATTTTTCATAAATATCATTGCGTTTCACTTTTCTATGCACTTTTTCGTTCGAAAGTATTATTTTCGCAAACCAGACTCTCAGAAATTAATAAAATTTGTATTGATTTTATCCGTTGAAGAGAAACTGTTCAGAAATTAACAGTTAATATTTTACTATTACTGGCTATTTCTGCCAGTGTCGCGTATTGGTGGAACACTGTACAAAAAATAAAAAATAAAATTTAACAAAAAATAAATTCCGTTGGGCAGTGAGATATATTATAGGCTAAAAGAAAATATAACACACCACCAACAATAACTTATAACTTAACTATTTAATAATGTATTTTGAACGGGAACACCCAAAAATTCCGAATTTCACAATCCCTAAGAGACTAAATTCCGATTATTCAAAAACACGATTCTTATTTTATCGAAATTCATAAATACGAAACTTTAATTTTCCAACTTTCATTAGTACGAAGAATTAAAAACCCGCTGTGTTACTAGTCCGAAATATGGTATTCCGAATTTACAAATTACAAATTAGGCGCGATGACGAGTGAAGCGAGGAGGAGCAGTTAGTCTGTATGCAGATAGTGCAGCGCGAGCCGAGCGATCGTTGCGCGGCAGCGGCCGGCGAAGCGTCAAAAAGGGATTTGCATTTCAGTACATAAACTACATACTCAAGAAATAAATTGGGAATAACAACCTAAATAAACTTTCCCATTTCCAGATTGCTCGAAAGTATAAATTATGTGCTCATGCAGTTTTACAAGGCGTTTGTTATTGCAACTAATATTATTCGGAATTTTGATATTCGGGATTCGTATTTATGATATTGCGGATTATTAATAATTCGGATTTTTTATGTTTCGGTATTTTCAAATTCGGCATATTGATTTTCGTAATTATAAACGTTCGGAATTTTGAAGTTCCGAAGAAGAAAAATTAGGAATTATGAAACACGGAATTTTCATTACCTATCGGAATTTTGAACCATTCGGTGTTATACAATTCGGAATTTTGAAATTCGTGATTATGACTATCGAAATTAAGTTTTTCGTATTTATGAAGTGTACCCCTTTTGAACTAATGCATCTTGTCATGTTCGTTGACGTAAATTTACAGAGAATATTTTTAACTACACGTCAGCATAAATTTAACGCGAGAAAATTTTCGTGTAATGATTTTTTTGTATAATAAATAATAGTAATAAACCCCCAGACAAACACACCAACTGTATGGCCCCAAAGTAAGCAGAGCTTGTGTTATGGATGACCATACAGCGAACTGGGGGGAACCCAGAATAAACTTTATATATAAATACAAACAACCATGACCGGAGAACAAACCTCTGTGTTCATCACACAAATGAATACCCCGGCCAGGACTCGAACCTGGGACCTTCAGTGTATGAGGCAGGGCTACCTACCACTACACCACTCGGTCGTCATTATATCATTGCACGATGACATTTAAGTCAACAAAAAAGTTATGATAGACTACGATTGGCTTTTCACGAAAAAGCCCCATCTCGTGCCACTGATTACAACTGGTTTATTAATTAAACGAGGTCGCACTAATCTCACCGATCTGCGTCAGGGACGGCCTTCTACGGCGACGACTGAAGAAAACCTCTGTGTTGTGCGGCGTATGATAGAGACAGACAAAAGAGTGACCTATTAGCATATCTGGACAAGCTTAGGCATCGGTATGAGTCAAGTGCACAAAATCCTCCATGAACATTTAGCGGTCATGAAGCTTTGTGCCCAGTGGATACCTCATAATTTGACCGAGGGCCAAAAACTCCGTCGTGTTAATTGGTGCCGTGAAATAGTCGAAAGATTTAACGGAGGTGACTCAAATGCTGTGTCGACATACTTACGGGTGACGAAAGCTGGATTTACTGTTATGATCCCGAATCCTAAAGACAGTCTGCTGAGTGGGTGTTTCATTCCGAGGAGTTGCCAACTATAGTGAAGCGATGTTGAAGCGTGGGAAAAAAGATGGTGGCCTCGCTCTTAGCAAGGGCAGGTCATTTCGAGACAATTGTTTTAGAGGATCAAAAAACAGTTTGTACACTACACAGTACACTAACAATTGTTTGCCTCTTGTCTTGGAAAAGGTTCGGGAGAAACGACCTCGTAGTAGGATCCTCCTTCACCACGACAACGCCTTGTCGCTCACCGCCAGGAGAACGATCGACTATTTGGTGACGTTAAACGTGGAATTATTAGGTAACCTGCTGTATGGCCCTGACGTCGCACTTGCGATTTTTATTTATTCCCGAATATAAAAGAAAAACTTCGAGGAAAACGTTTTATGGAGGCCGCGGAAGCTGTGGCTGTGTTTCAAAAGGCCGTCGAAGAGACCCCTCTAAGGACGAGTGGGCAAAGTGCTTTTCTCAGTGATTCCATTGGATGCAGCAATGTATTAAAGTGAATGGACACCATTTTGAAAAGATATAATAAAACTAATAACTAGCTAGTTTAATCAGTTTTTGATTTTCTAAGAACTTTCAGTTTGATCCTTGTATGATTGAACTTACCATATCTACAACATCCATGCAAATTACATCAACACCTATCGCATCTTTACTAAGACTTTTGTAATAATCATCAAGCTTTATATAAGATGATTGACATTTATCACAGACAGCCTCTCTTTTATCTGCCATGTTTATCAAAATGCACTCCATTGTTACATTAAACATTTTATTGAAATTTTTGGTACTATTTGATGCTACTGGTGTCTCTTGTGACCAGTCATAACAGTCTGAAACATACAAATCATTATTGAAGTGTTGACTTATTGACTCAACAGCAAATAAACATGTCAAGACTCAATTAAGATACTGATTTTAAAAAAATCACTTACCATTACAATTACTTTTATCCCAAATACTTAATATATTATCATGGTATTCTTTTACTGCCTCCAATCTGTCATGTGACATGTATAATGAACCACATGTGGTTCCATTTACAGCTGTATGTAATAATTCATCATATGAATGATGGAATGTTATATAATTGTCAACACATCTTTCACAAAGTCGAATAGGTCTAGCATTGAGTATAGAGCACAAAGTTAGATTAGCAGCACTCTGAGCGAATATGTTCAAAATATCAGTACAACTACTTGGGAATTGATTAATATATCCTGGATCAGCATCCGCTCTGAAAATTTTTCAATAGTATGAAAAGCGCTGTTATTTATTAAGCAGTTATAACCTTCTATTCTCCAATTATAATTGCAGAAATATTTAATAGAACTGTGACAATTACAGAACAAGTTCCAACTTTTCTGTAACTATTTTAAAAATGGATGAAAAAGAAGTGAATGAAGAAGTAATGATTTTAGTATTTGTATGTAGTTAACTTGTTTTTCTTTCCTAACTTTTTTGTTGATTTTAAAATATGTATGATATTCGAATGTAAAAAGTACTTGTTTGCTATGTTTGGATAATGTAAATAAATATGCATAACTAATAGTTACCTACTTATTATGCACATTATTATTATTTTAATAATACAATATAACCAATAAAGCATTTAATACTTACAATCCCATAAACCACAAATCCCTTTTATGTGAATATGTGGAAGTGAGGAAATTGACAAAAATGATTACAGTTACTTTATACATGGTCACTCATTTATTTAACAAAATAAAATTAAAAGGACTCAATTAGTGTTGCCGCTCGATAGTCCACTATCGATAGACTATCGATAGTTGGGCAAAAGCAATAGTATCGATAGCCCTATCGATACTATCGATAGTGTCGATACTATCGATCGTATCGATAGCCCCGTGAACGGCGATACTATCGACACACAGCAATACTATCGATACTATCGAAGCTCAATATCGGATGCACTATCGATAGTATCGATACTATTGCTACTGAATATTGCAATAACAATCGATACTATCGATAGTATCAATACTATCGATAGTTTTATCTTATCGATAGTGACCTTTTTATCAATAGTATTGCTTATAAAGTAATTGTCTAGCTAGTGGATGGCAAAAAACTAGATGGTTTTTTATTCACCACTGTTGCAGCTTTTGCGTTGACGCTTTGTAAAACCCTTTTTATTTTCTAGTTCGTAATCCAATAAGCAATGTAGTAAAACATTTGCGTATAATTAGTTTTTGGTGATTTGCCATTGCAGAAGGAATCCACCTTAAATACTGTAGCACTATTTTACAAGGTCAAATCACATCAAGTAGTTACATCAAGATTACAGACTCAAAATATTTACTACCTACATCAACCAATATTCATACACAATACTATTGAATAACAGCCTTCTATCGACCGCGCAAACATATCGATACTATCGATAGTATCAATTATTATTATAATAGTCATGGCCGATACTATCGATACAATCGATAGTAATTTCGATATTGAGCTTCAATACTATCGATACTATCGATAGTATTACAATATACTGATACTATTTTTCAAACTGAGCTATCGATACTATCGATTCTATCGATGGTATCGATAGGCCTATCGATATTATAGATGATTTCCGAGGTCAACTATCGATAGTCAAACTATCGATAGTTCGGCAACACTAGACTCAATAATTTAGCAAAGTATTTACAATTCATCCTTTATTAGGATAGGCAAGGAGCTGAGCCATACAGCCTGTTCTTGTATAATTTAATCTTTAACATTTTGATTTACAAGGCATTAATGCCAAATCTTTTATATTTATCTTATAAAAGGCCTAAAGCCAATTCTTGAATGGTCTATAAAAAGGCACCTGGGCCAAATCTTTGTTTGTAAAATAATCTTCTTCTTTTCCTTTTTTTCTAAGGCTAGATAGCCAATTCTTCTTTCTCTTCTTATATTAATTTCGTCATATCAGTGAAAGGTAGTCATTTCAGGAAGGTATCATTAAAGTCTCTGATTTGTTTCTTTGTCTATATATCTCCAAAAGAGGAAATTAAATAGTCATAAATATGCTTAAAACAAGTCCACGTTTTTAAAATTTCTTGTAATGAGCGCGGGATATTTTGCTCATAAATCTCCATTAAATAATCAATAAGTAGGATGCGATTTAAACTGAAGCTAGGGCAATCGAAAATATATGATGAAGGCTTTGAATATTGTTTACATTGCATTCTGCGCATAGAGGTGAGGTAACTATTTTCATTCGATAAAGGTGAGCATTAAATCTGCAGAGGCCAAATCTTAGCCGACATATTTGGGTGTAAAACTTTCTTCTCAAGTAATATTTGCTTTTCGAAAACCAAGGAGTTACGCCAGCAGCTTTATTTATTTCTCCATACCTTGTACTTACTAGTTTTCGCTAGAGCCTTAAGATGATAATTATTCCATTCTTCTATAAAATTACTATGTAAATGAGGTAGTAAGTCATGCCATGGAATAGCAACATTTTTTACTTGTCGACACACTCTGGCTGGATATTGTCTTGGCAAGATAATCGGCGTGTTCGTTTCCGCTCACTCCAACATGAGCCGGTGTCCAGGAGAAATCAATTTTATAGCCGGAATTAGTCAAATCTGTCCAAATCTGCTGAATATGATAGATTATATAACTCGTGCTTACTTTAAAACTGCTGTGCCGGAGAGCAGGTAAAACTGACGTACTGTCACTTACAATGAGCCAAGTTTTGCAATTACTAGCAAGCGCATCATCTCGAATGTATGCTAATGCTGCTTTGATGGCTAGTGCTTCTGCAGAGAAAATGCTGAGGATACTAGGTAAGCCAGATCCATGACCTGTTTTCATATTGCAGTGACAAAAAAGCCATTGAAACTTATCTTCAGTTTTAGATGCGTCAGTGTAAATCTTATGATATTCTGACCAATATGAAAGATTTTCATACACGTCTTGTTTATTTTTCAATTCTTTTTTAATATCAATATACATATTGGGAAATTTACTTTTGAAATCCAACATATAACAAGCCAACTTCTCACTCTCATAAATATTATGCTGATCCAAAGAAGCTGATAACAATGAAAAGTCAGAAAGTATAAATGGAAACTTCTGAGAAGAACTACATACAGAAATACGAGTATAGTTAAATGATTTGATTTTTGATATGAGGCTATGATTTTAAAGGATTGTAACTTCGTTAGGAGTTAAAACTTTAGGTATTTAAATCGCAAAATTAAGGGTGGGATGTTGCATTCAATTTGCATAGAATTTATTGGAGTAGTTTTCATGGCACCAGTGATTAAGCGTAAGTTCTTATTTTGAAGTAATTCCAACTTATGGACTAATTTTGGATCAGAAGAAAAGCAATAGAGACTGTACTCAAAGTGAGATCATACAAGTGATTTATACAACATTAGTAGTATTTTGGGATCAGCAGTCCATGATATTTTGGCAAGGATTTTTAAAATATTGAATGCTCAAGATGCTTTGTCTACCAAGCTATTAACATGTACATTCCAAGAAAGGTTTCTTGTAAAAATTACACCCAAAAACTTTACCTGCTGTACAACAGGCAGTAGAGAGTTATCATAATAAATAGAAGTCTACTAAAAATTACTACTTTACTGTTTGTTGAACTAATATTGAAGTGTAAATACTCAAAATAATGTTTTAATTTAGTGAGGGCTGAATTTATTCTGATAGTAGCATCCTGCAAATTTGAAGAGGTGCAATACCCGGCTAAATCATCATAAATGAGTTAATGAATATATAGAATGAAAAGCAAGGGGCTCAAAATGCCCCCCTGACAAACACCTTTATATGAAGTTTTTGGCCCATACAGTTCACTATTATATTTGACATGTATTTTTCTGCCATTCAAAAAGTTAAATATCCAACTTATAACTTTTTCAGGTAGACCTATCGATTGTAACTCTTCAACAAGAATTTTGGAGGGTTCTATTTTAGGGAACTGGGCTCTGGAGGTGTAGAGATATTTTAAAACACTGATATTGTGGTTATTATAATTTATATTATAACATACACTAACACTATTTCATATTTGCAATAGGTATTTTATATTTTGATATCTATCAGATGTTACATGGTTCGTGTCTAGATTAGAAGTAATTTGTCATAATAGAAAACAATCATCTGTTATGACATTTAAATGAACAGTTTAATATTAGAAAACTGTCGCTTCATATGTGACAAGTGTTGCCTGCCATTACTCACATATACAACCTCCAACACACCCCCTCAACACTTGCACCCATTTAACTCCCTGTATATAATGTAATACAATATACCAAAAACAAATAACTCACCTTCATAAATTAAACATTACCTTCCATACATACCTAATTATACATTAAAATCTCACAACCACTTACATTCAAATACTTCCACTTAATTCCATCTATTTAATAAAGAAATATTCCCTCTTAATTCAACCAACAACTATTAATTCAATCATTCAAACTTAATACCAACTTTAAAGTTGCTACCTCTCTAAGTTTATTTAAAACCCTTAAACTCCTTCTCGACTACTCACTACATAAACTACTCTAAGTTTATTTAAAACTTGTACCTACCATAACGTTAGGCTGCGATGACATGAGAGATACATTGCCTATTATTGAGACAGGTCCGGAGGAGACAGGAGAAGCAGGCTTGAGTACGGTAGATGCTGATGTTGAGGAAGAATGGAAGGATTGCTTGGGAGTGGAACGTGAGCGAGGAACAGTCGAGCCACCATCGTGTTCAGAGTTCCGCGAAAAGTGCTCAAAACCGTTCCGATTCGTTTGAGCGCGCTAAAAGTGTTATTAGTGATATTGCAATCGGAACGGTAAATAGCGCGCTAACAGCGCGCTATATTTACCGCTATATATCGATACGTCATCAATGACGTCATAAACGCCGCCATCTTCCCGCTCACAGTGCCCAAGCTACGGAGCATGTGCTGCGTTCCGTTTGCCGATTACAGCGCTCACAGCGCTCATATACCCGTTCCGATTGCCCGTGAGCGCGCTCACAGAGATATCGATACGTCATCAATGACGTCATAAACGCCGCCATCTTCCCGCTCACAGTGCCAACGCTGCGGAGCATGGTCGCTGTGAACGGCCTGTCAAAACTGACACATGACGTTACTTTGTTGATGTTTTTATTAGTCGATTAAAGATTTTAAGAGCTTGCTTATTAATTTTCTTTCGCAATAATATAAAAAAATGGCTCCTGCTTCATTCAGGGTCAAAGATCTTAATGATATTGTAATTTTAGACTTAAGCGACGAACATTCAGTATGTTAGCGCGATATTTACCGTTCCGATTGCAATAGCACTAATAACACTTTTAGCGCGCTCAAACCAATCGGAACGGTTTTGAGCACTTTTAGCGCTGTGAGCGCTGTAATCGGCAAACGGAACGCAGCAATAGTGTTATCATTCATCATTCACATTGAAGTGACGTATGACAATTGTTCGCTCGAAAAGTAGCAAGAGATGTCAGCATCAAAAAGTTCTAACCATAGACATAATTCCTAGTTTTTTTTTTGTATGAAGACTACCTGCTATGGCAGCATCATGACTGATTGAATTGAAGCAAACTGAAAAAAGTATACTATTGTTTTCTAAAGTTTGGTTTTCTTTTCTTTTATTACTTTAACTAGCAAAGTTTATAAAGCGATAGTTTTTTTAAAGGTATGGAATATGAAACGACTCCGGAAGCATTACAGAGAAAGTTGTACTTTTTACTGGAACAACTACAAGCTATGGCTGCAGAACTACCATCGTAAGCAAGAAAACTATCCAAAGCTAAATGTGCAGTTGTGCTATAAAGTAGCTAAGAAAGCTGTACTCTGTAACTTTACGTGACCTTAGTATATTTGACAAATTGATATTTGTAGCAATCCCACATTTCAGGAAATATCAGATGCGTGTACCTATTGAACTACTGTCTGGGTTAGCTAATTGTCTTTTGAATGAAACTGTCTTTGAAATTGTAAAGGGGTTGATGGAAATTCAACATGTTACAGAAAAGCATTTGTTTCAACAGAGGTTACAAGTAATTAACAAACATACATGTAAGTATTTTGTATACTCTAAAAACTGTTGCAGATTTTATTTAATTTAATTATATTTTAGATTATTCTATAAAATTTCTATTAATGAACAATTATAAGTATGTTACAATGCAAAAATGTATTGTACTAGGAAATTATATCTATATTTTTTACCTTTTATATACTTTAAATAATGCTATTTGCAGTAGAAATTCAAGATCTCATAAATAAAACACCTGATCAAGAACAACTTGAACTACAGAGAGAATTGTTATTGAGAAGACATAGGGAAGAGCTGAAGCAAACAGATATGAAACTTGTCATTCAGTTAGATCAAAAGGTAATTACCTAGTTTCTAGTTCTTTCAATGAGTTGATTTCAGAAATGTCCAACTTTTTTACTTTAAAAATTTAATGTCTTTACATGTTTGGTCTGCAATGTCAAAGCTTTACATGGTTAGTAGTGATTTTTAGGTTTTTACACTGTAATACTATTAAGGTAAAATGTTTTGATATTGATTAATTACCTACAGTCTTAGCTATAAAACACAACCTCTTTCGTGTCTGTAGGGCCCCCTAAATTGGGATATATTATTAAAACAACACACTCTCCCATGTATCAAATACCAAACAGCTGTAATTTTGTAATGATAAGAGAGAAATTACGTATGGCACTTGATTTGTCAATAAAATATATATTGAATTTTCATCTTCGATTTTGCAAATTCTTCATGTTTCAGGTTAGTGATCAACAAGTTACTTTGGAAAAGGCTGGTGTACCAGGATTTTTTGTGACCAATAAGCCAATAGAAATAAAAGTGCAAATGCACTTATTAGACTTTATATTAAGGTTGAGTCGAATGGATATGCCATGTTGAAAATACATGGTTGAAGGAGTGGATAAAAATCAAAATATAAGGTCAGGGAAAAAGTTAATTCGTAATATACCTACAAAACGAAGAAATTTTTTTTCCATCATATGTTAAAAGGGTTTGAATCTGGGGCCTTCATCGATGGATAGTTCACATCAATATTAACATACAATATACATCATGGGCCCTAATAACCCGAAAGATTTTAGCCACATACCTCTGACGCTACTATGTGTAAATAATGTTATATCAACATAGGTAAAAATTTGAATAAAAAATGTACATTATTTTAAAAAAACATCAGTTAAAATTAGCACTTCTTTGTGAACAAATCTTTTGTTGAGACAGTGAGTAAGAGAAACCAATCATCGTTAAACAGAATAAGCGAAAAAGACACTTCATAAAACGCTCCGACATTACACTTATATGTCACACTTTTACTTATATTTTTCAACTTGTACATTTTTTTTATACTGAATATCTCAAAAATTATGTGTTATTGGACTACATGTTACGACATTTTATGTTCTTCAATTATGCTCTAGAATCGATAAAATCAGTCAGGATTTTAAGGCCCTAAAAATTTATAAAATATTATAAACAAAATACAAGAAGACTTTTTCCTCAACCTATTATTATTATAAGCAAACTTATCTACCATTCTATGTAGAAAGTCCTCCAATGAGATATTCAAAGAGACAAAAGATAAGAGTTTCATTAGGTTTAACTGAGATTTAGATAGGTATAAATAAGACAACAATTTATAATAATAGATTTATTTGGTGCCTATAATGCCCCTGTAGGAAAGGCTTCAATGTTAGTAGATTACTTGTCTATCTCTGAAATGTTTAGAATTATTAAAAAATACATTTTGAATCCAAAATATATACAATAGTGGTTGACATTTGAGCACAACATGTTTACAGCAGTTATAGAATATTTAAATATTAAATAATGTTAGGTTAAACATTTATCAAACATAAGAACAAAAACACACTTGCTATTAACCCGCAAATTTAAATCTAAATTTTGTCAACAAGAACATCTACACACTCAGGTTACACATTTAATGGTTACTTAAGGTGGAGTATCTTAATTCTACATTAGTACTTATGAGTAGTACATACATTCTGCTTAGCAAAGTTAGACTTTGATAAATTATAGATTGTCAAGCGGCACCTTAAATAGCCATTAAAGTTCTGTGAGTGTGGTTGGTATTCTCATTAATTGTGTGAAAGAAAATATGTAATGTTTGTCTCACTGAAAGAAGTCATTTGATTTATTATGCATAAAAAAAATGATATAGAATAAAATTCTGTGCCTTTTACAATTCTTTTTTTAAATCTCCTGCGGAATCCTAGAGTACAGATATATTTGTGACTAAAATAAGTTAACTCGTAAGAAAATGAGGTTATATGCACGCCAGATAAGTAAGAGAAAGTATTATTGAACAATACCATAATTTTAAACAAAAATTGGGACTGATGTTGTACTTTGCTATATTCAAGAAAAAAAAATGTATAACTAAAAGGTATCACAATAACTAAAAAATGCAGTCATTTTATTTTGTGATGTCTTAAAACAATTCAGTTATGCATAGGTACAAAGTGAAAACAAATGCTAATAATTATAATATAATCATCAACTTTTTTCTTAAGTGTGATGAACATTTCTAATAATTTTAACACTAACAAATTATATTTAACAAGATATACTTATACACTGATTGTAGTTACTCAACACCAACCTTCACGTTTTGTGAAAATATGAAATGAAAGACATTTTGCTAAACCAATGTCCTATAAAACCTTGGTTCTTATTTTTTTGTTGTTGTATTTAGTTATTTATATATACGATGGGGTCGACATATCCATTGTGGATAAAGACCCTTTTAAATAAATAAAGATAAAAAGAAAAAAAAAACCTTGGTTCTCAGTTAATTTACGCGCCACCGACCCTTACTGGGTCAGCGACATTTTCACATAATTTATTTGGCATAATATAACTTTCTAATTTATTTTTTATTTGCAAAACGAACTAAAAATCCCCCTCAGTACATTTTAGATGTTATTCACAAATATTATGTGTATATCTTAAAAAAATGTTTTATTATCTTACTATATTAGTCTCAAAATCAAAACAGTACTGTTATATAGAAAATCTATTCTTATAATTTTTTAATACAACAAAATTGATACACCTTACAGAATATTTGTGCAAAATTTAGTGTGCCTTTTTTTAATGATTTTGATAAAAACTAAAGATACTGTAACTTGACTATAAAATAGGAAATAAAATATGCCTTAAGTTTATGTGTACATCAACAAAATAAATACCATAAAAATCTATAAAATATAACATTTTTTTTCTTTGTCCTTACTGAGTCAACAATAATGATATACTTTCTAAAAATTGAGGTTTTTTTTTATTAGAGATAATATACCTACTAAATATTGTATATAGTTGAAACTGTTTAGCATGAAGTGACTATCATTGTGTGGTGACTTAGGCCAATGTTAATAAAAAATACTATGCTTGCAAATCTAAATTATTCTGTATATTTTAGGTTAACGCAAAGCTAAAACGACCCCTTAGGCACAATCTAACTACATACAGTCAGCAATCACCTTTGATGTTGATGAAACGCCGACATCGTCAACACACATCGGCCCTCTATCTGCAGTAAGAAATATTGAATTTTTTGTAAATTTTGATTAACTGCGTTAGTACATGTACATACATGAATTACATGAAATCGAATTGATGGAAAATAATGACATTGTATGATGCACTCTTAAAATTTAATTATATAAAAAACAACATCAAATTCGTACTAAACAACCCAAAAATAGCCTAAAAACGACACCTATATTAGAAATTTACACCATTGGCCCAGACGCCATCTTGGATTTCAAAAATAACATCAAATTCGTACTTTGCAACCCAAAAATACTCCAATACGACGATACCCATATTCGGAATATGCACATTTTTAACTGTCGCCATCTTGTATTTCAAAAATAATATTAAACTCATACACACAAACAAACTAAAAATTCTCTAAACAAACATTTTCTAACGATGTTCGCCATTTTGTTCATATAAGTAGAAATTGAAATAACCTTTCATAATTTTATTTAACAATTTACTGCATACGAGGTATGTACCAGTTTTATTAATTCAAAAATAATTTTCGACTCGCGTCAGCCCTGCCGGACAGCACCCAAACGGGGTCTTAGCAGTTTGGGTGCACACCTCCCGCGTCTCACCCCGCACCGCACCTCATGATTAGTCTGTCTAAAGGCTTAGATGGCTGACTGTATGTAGTTACATTGTGCCTTAGGGTTGTCTGCTGTCTGAAGTTACATCTACTCAACATTTGGATGGCCAGCACTTATATAATAATAATATACAGCGTATAAAATGCAAAAACTTTTTCACAGTTCACAATTGGATTCAATCAGGAACTAAAAAAGGAATAAACATTATCAATGACTCTACCTTATTGCATTGTAATTTACATTGCGAGTAGCACAAAGTGAGCAATTCAACCAAAAAAATAAAATTATCTTTTATGTAATTATTATGAAATATAATTTTTAACGTGTAAAATATCAAATAGGTATATTGAAAATGCAACAAAAAATCTTAGAATAATGTTAATTGTTGTCCCGTCACCACAAAAAACAAGTTCCTTATTCAAATTTTAACAAATAAGTGGGCTTCTATCAACATTCATAAATAAATACATCAAATTCAATGGCTTTTAACATGGTATTATATTTGATATTTTTAAATGAATATTTTTACACAAGGAAAGAGGTTCCTAAGGTAAATATTAAAAAAAAAATTGTAGTTGTGTTTCTATTAGAATATACAATCTCTTTTTTCAACATATTGTGATCTACATTGACAGATGTATGTAACATAATATTCAATTAGCGGTTTTTTTTTGTTTTTTATATATTTATAATGTACAACCAAATAGTACGGCAACTTATACACATTCAAAATGCGACTACCGATTTACATCAAATATGAAGTACTGCCGCTTTGAATGTGACAGAAAACCTGAGGCTGACTTGCGTAGACCTGAGTTAGCAGGTTAGTCAGTTAAAATGTTCCTCCATAAATGTCAATGTCGGAAGAGCTGACGAAGACATACAGCAATATCTTAACCTGGACTTGGATTAGCTTATATTTTGAATCAAGGTCCGCGCAAGTCAAACTAAGTCTACAAGTGTAGTTTTAATAAATTTACTCTAAGAGTAGTTTCAAAGATTTTCCGTCACCTTGTTTAACCAAGCTAGTAAAAAATTATGTGACTTACGCCACTTGGTAAACAAGCAAGAATTTTTAAATGCAAATCTCAATTACATTGTTTCTATCGCACCTAAAATTCCTCCTACACATAAACCTGGTCTCCAAATCAAATAAATGAACAAATTTTTCTAAAAAAAAAACGATCTAAACTCGTTAAAAAACGCGTACCTTAAATAGGTATTTAATGTACCTACACAATGAATACTGCGAGTAAATACCTAAATGTTACTTTTTCTCTGCTCCATAAGAAGATCCTTGATCGATTTTCGACATACCAATTGATTTTTCGAGAAGAATGTACACTGAAACAAAAAAAGAAATCAATAGTTTAAAAATTTTGTCAAAGCGATAATGTTTATTACTGCCTGTTATTTATTGATGTCTAGACAAGTGGCTTTTGACTTTAGAATTGATAATAGATAAGTGAAATGAATGCTATTTTAAGACCAACGAAATGAGATAAAGAATTTAAACAATCTTTCAGTGGTTCAAAACATTATGAACAGGTAGAAACTTCTGTACTGACATATTTCCTGTTCTACGAATCACGCAACGTTCGACAAATATACATTATTGCGAACGAGAGATAAAGACTAGATATACAATGTGTCCCGACATGTAGTAATAAAACTTTAGGAGCATTAACTATAAACTATTTCATCGACGAAAATACCCCATATGGGGGGTGAATTCCAAAACCCTACCGGTCTGCAGCGACTTTTATTTTGATTTTTAGCAAAATTCACCTTAATAATTAAACGGCGGTTTAAGTTCTACGTCTTGTAGGGGCGCAATGTTGATGTTATTTTAAAGGCAACGGTGTAGAGTAACTAATACCATAAAAAAAAGCTGGAAAATAACAATTTTTTTGTAATTGCCGAAGGGAGAAAGTTTAATTTTTACAGTATTTGAGCGCATCTGGGCGCTTTATTCTAAAATTGTGCAAAAACTACACCATTAACCTATCTTTTTTTTCTAATTTCCTTGCAATAATTGAGTTGTTTAAAGTTGTTAAATTGATATATAATCAGTGCTCTCGGTCTAATAGTTTAAGAGTTATTGTTGTTCAAAAAGACCCGTTTTATCGCGAGCGCAAGCGCAGGTAAGCGAATATTTTTACAGGGAATAAGAAAGAGACGATTGTGTCAAATAATCCCTATTGAATGTTAAACACGTAATCGGCAAGTTCAGTAAGTCGCTTTGTGTCCTACGCTCAACTTGTGTTTCGTTACGGCTGTGTTCATCATGCTTGGTGAAGGTTTCGAATATTCGAATGCGCATATCGCGGACATTCATTTTGTGTACGGTCTGTGCGATAGCAACGCAAGTGCTGCGGTGCGGGAATATCGTCGGCGCTTTCCGAGATGGCCAACACCTAATTTCCGTACGTTTATCAACGTTCACAATAGAATAGCTGATCATGGGATTTACCGATTACCAGTTGCTCGTGTTTCGAATAGTAGAGACGAATCGGAAATAGATGTGTTAGTAGAAATAGCGAGAGACTAAGTGTACGCAGGCTTAGCATTCGCCTTGATTTACCCAAAGCAACAGTATGGAAGATATTGAAGAGAGAAGGACTCCATCCTTATCATTTTAGAAAATTGCACAATATTACCAGGCGCGAGCAGTTTTTGTACGTGGCCGAATAGAAATGTTCGGAGGCATACAAATTTTATAAGACAAATAATGTGGACAGACGAGGCAAAATTTACGAAAACGGGGATAACTAATTTTCACAATTTACACACCTGGGTTGCGGAAAATCCTCACCGAACAAGACTTGCATCTTTTCAGCACGAATTTTCAATGAACGTCTGGGAGGCGATGATAGATGATAAACTGATTGATCCAAGAGAATTGGAACCAAATTTGAATGGCGCCAGATTTCAGGAATTTTTAAATACAATTGTTCATGCTGAAATGTAGAGCTTGCCGCTTGTCTACAGACGCCGAATGTGCTGCTGCTGGATGGTGCCCCTGCACATTTTGCATGAGCAGTACGCGAGCATTTAAATGCTTTTTCTCCTCAGTGGATTGGTTGAGGAGGACCACTTGCCTGGCCGCCGCGTTCTCCAGATTTGACCCCATTAGATTTTATTTCTTTGGAGTCACAACATTCGGTGGGCCACAACATTCGTGAGAATCCACATGTCCTAAGGAGAGCAACACACATATCATATTGAGCACTTATCATAAGATCGCAGAAATTTGCAAGCATTTATTTTTAATAAAACTGTTATTCATACTTTGTACTTTTTGTTTTATTCCGTCTCTTAATCCCTGATCTTAAGTTTTAGATCCCACTTTAATAAAACAAACATAATCACTTCCTAACTGCTTTTGTAGTTATTATGAACCGGCAACCTGCGCGTGCACCCGCGAGAAAAGGGGTCTTTTTGAACAACAATAACTGTTAAACTAATAGACCGAGACCAGTGATTCGCATATCGATTTGTTAAACAACTCAAATATTGCTAGGAAATTAGAAAAAAGAGATAGGTTAATGGTGTAGTTTTTGCACAATTTTAGAATAAAGCGCCCAGATGCGCTCAAATACTGTAAAAATTAAACTTTCTCCCTTCAGCAATTACAAAAAAATAGTTATTTGCCAGCTTTTTTATGGTATTAGTTACTCTACACCGTTGCCTTTAAAATAACACCAACATTGCGCCCCTACAAGACGTAGAACTTAAACCGCCGTTTAATTAAGGTGAACTTTGCTTAAATCAAAATAAAAGTCGCTGCAGACCGGTAGGGTTTTGGAATTCACCCTCCATATGGGTTATTTTGTCGATGAAATAGTTTATAGTTAATGCTCCTAAAGTTTTATTACTACATGCCGGGACACATTGTATATAAATAATCGTTCGCTATCTCAATGTAACTCAATAACGATCAGTTTGTTTACATACTTTATCTCGTCTCGTTGGCCTAACTTTACATGAATGAAATTGAAAGCGTTCGAAACGTTTAGTCGAACGCTTATGTCAATTTGATACATTTGACATTCTGTTTACATTTCTATTCGATTGTCGAAAGCTACTTTCCCGGCCCTCCTGCCAGATCCTGTGGTGGCTACGGGATAATGTAGCTTTCAAATGGTGGAAGAATGAATGAAGCGGTGAATGTTAAAAATCAGCTGTGAAGTTTCAGTTTATCGATTACATATAATCAAGCAAATATTTTCTCTTTATTATAATAAGTATAGACGAACTAACTAGCTCTTCCAATCAGAAGATATTTACAATCAGAAGGGCAAATCTTGCTACGAATATGGAAATTCGCCTTGACATTGTAAAATAAACTTTATCTTATTTGATTCTTTTATTAGACATAGGTCAGACAGACATCAACGTTTCATCACCTTTCTATAGACTAAACATTTGAGTACAGTTAAATATGAGTACTTGTAAATTTTCAAGTTCAGCTAATAATGATCAGTTTAGTGTTATACATGATTCTTTCGCTGTTTTTAAGTAGGTATACCTAATCGCCAGGCGTAAACTTTTGGAGATATACCACAGATAAGACTGCAAAATTATGATAAAAGTTATAAAATAAATATTTAAATAATTGGCATAAATGCACTTGATGGCAATTGATGGGTAGCATTTATATGCAAAACTTAAAACTTTGTCTATCATATAAAAGTTAGCTTCATTGTAAAATAGTAGAGACTGCAAATTTATTTATGAGTTTTTAGCATTATTGGTACCTTGTTAAGCTTCAAATAACCTCATATTTACAAACATATTCCATTTACAGTCCGAACGTAACGTTTATATTGTCCTTGAAGTTACTCATACAAATTTTGCGTAAATCAACTTTTCGTAAGTCAGCGGTCTGATACTAACACGCCACATCTAATTAGGTATATCTTATACAGTCAGGTTTATTTACATACAACGCACTTTGTATCCAAAAGATATTAAACAGTAAAAAAAAATTTTTTTTTACATCTATAATGGGAACGACCTGTATATTGACACTCACATGAAGTTCTTAATACAAAAAGTTAAACATTATGCGTTGTGAATATACAACCTATAACTTAAAATACTCACATCCAGCCAGTATCGCACAGGCTACACTGAAGTAAATCAACTGTCCGCTCACCAGCAACCCAAGGAGATAGGATATCATTGGGGTAAGTGTCACCACTGCCCATCCAAGAGTGTTGATCAGGGAGTAGATGCGAGGTTTCACATGGAATGGCTCAACATGCTCGACTCCTGATTCCAGGAAAAAGTCTCCCGTGTTCATGAATGATTCTTGCATTTTATCCTGGAAATTATTCGATTTCTTTTTTATTACCAGTCAATGAATTTTAACGGTTACATTGTAAGGCCGAATAAACTGGATGATTGCGTGTTTACAAACGTGTTGTTGTATTGCGTTTATCGATTTTTTTAACTTTAATCAGCTATTTTATACGTCTACTCCTGGATAACTAATTTTGCATTATAATTATCTTTATTGTTTACACATGGAATAAGAAAGGATATATCGAAATTCAATCAAAGCTAAGAAAAAACTATACTAAGGTGCGTCTAAATTAAGAATCCGATAAACGTCCCCGAGAGCGAACCTAAGGGTAATATTGACGAGAACGGCGGCAGTTTACGCGAAGAAGTTACACATTTATAATTCCACCGTAAGAAACATGAAATGGTTTTAAGCATTTTCCATCTTACAAACAAACGTGATTTATTATTACATCTACAGGACAGTGTAAAAATCTAACACCACGTTTATCCGTAAGACGGTAATGTGTACCTACTATGTTCTAATTTGCTAATAATGTTTCCTATAATATTAAAAGTCCGTTAACTCTTGATTAAACCGCAGTAACGTAGATAAACGAAAACGAGTTTGGCAGATATGATAGATATGCAGCGCAATTGATAGGTATGTATTTGTATATAGTTTTGCAATATAAAGAATAAACATAAATCCGTTCAGTCAAAATCTAGGAGTCATCGAATTTGCTCCGGATCTAGATTAGAATTCATAGGCATTGGGGTGATAAAGTTTCCTTTTGTTACGAAGAAATCGCTTTTGGCTGGTATAGGTCGGTAAAAAACTAAGTCTATTATATATTAAGTTTCCTTGATTTAATGACCTTATTTTTTTGGTTTGTTACTAAGAAACGTTCTCTCGTTTGAAAAAGAACTATAAGACTTACGCTTTACTCTCTCAAAGTAATAAATAAACTACGTCACACTTTAAAGGATCACCCCCGAGATCACCCCCATGGTCTTCAAAGAGTGGTCGTGTGTCAGACAAGAGGTCGAAGGGGTCACATAAGCAGAATAATAATAAATGATAAATATTTAAAGCATTAAAACTCCAAATTTATATGTAGATTTTAAAAATATTACATACTCATTCTGACATTGAGAGTCTGAAATTGAGACTAGGTTATAGGGAGTGTAGGATATAGTGTTTAAAAAACACGTTTAGTTGTAATACTATAAAATATGGGTCGTAACAATTGTGACATTGGTGTGAGCTATTTCAATAATTTTGCATATAGGAGTCGATTTATTATATATCAGTTCTACCGGTCAGTCAGCAACACCATAAATGTTGGGGAGCCAACATTACATGAAGTCGATAAAAAATTTTATTAAGAGAAGAAGATTCTGTATAGCGGGTAGATTGATCGATTAATGAGATGATACTCTGATAAATTCTGACAAGTTACCTTGGCCTCCGTTGTACTTTGGATCAATAATCATTTTATCATACACGACGTTTATTTCGGAATGTTTAAAATTTATTTATGAATCTGAAGGTCATTTTAAATCGACAAGCTTGATACTTTTAGATGCCGGCAGCAATGCGGCGCCTAGCAGCGCGCGTACTATAAAGAAGAGCCTAAAGGGCAAATTAGGTAAAACTGAAAAATGTTTGACCTTACAGCGTCCCCAAATTTTATCAACTTCATACATGTTCTTGATAAAAACGTCATATACTAGCTTTGTCGAATTAAAAACTACGTACCTACTACTTAAAAATCTTTTACGCGTGTAGGAGATCTTGTTTATTATTCTATTCATATGAAATTTGAATAAATAATAATGACAGTCACGCGTCTTTTCTATCACATTTAGGAGGTTTTAATTCTGACGTCTCGGGTGATGTTCCTTAGACTGGCTGAAGACGGCCTTGGATCAAATCACAGTCATGATTAAAACGTATAATACCTATAATACGTCTTAATCATGCTTTAATCTCATCAAAAATATCGTCATGCTGATACAATATCTATAGATATTATATCTATTAGTACCTAATACACCTGCAAGTATCTACTGATAAACCAGCAAAATATGCAATAGCGGTTACCATAACCTGTTATTGCCGCTCTCGACCAATATGTAACTATTGCAAATATCACTTCCTTTCGTACAATGTAACCTGTCTAAATACCTATTTAAAATAACAAGCTAACGATTTGGTTTCGTAAATAAAGAACCGGTTACGAAATATGTCTTTGATCTTCTGCGGTTTTTTAAATATAACGGGATCTGTACGGCTTCATGATCATGGTGCTAGCTTGATTTTAAAATGAGCTATGAATCCAGCTAAGTACTAGAATTAATAATCTCTTTGTATGCAAGATCCAGTTAACTGCGATATGAATCTACCTATTAAAACGGCACGTGGAAATGTCCAATTATACGCATACTAGCAGGGCTAACAATGTCATGCTTTTTTTTATTCTTCGAACAAAGCTAAATACTGCGCGGCTTTGATGATTTCAGACATTTAACGATGCAGCTTTTCTAGCAGCAAAATTATAAAAATGCGACGAACCGGAAAACTAAAAATGACAAATACCGCAACCAAAATTTGACATAAAAAAAACCTGTTTTACAAAACCAGTGTTATTTTGCAGGTTGTTAGCTGTAATGTATGTTTCGTTACACCGAAACACCGTTAAGGGCGTCGATCTCAGTCATAATGAGATCACTGATACATGAATTAGGAAACAGATCTGAACTGAGTGATCTTTGAGCTGCTCCAGATAAAGTCGTCTTCCGAAGTCGTAAGTTAATGAGCACCACGTGAGTATTTCCATATACGGCACGATATAATAAATATAATGTAGATAACAATTTTAAGGAATTATAATCGTATCTGTTAATAGGAGTGAAAAAAAGCGCATAAAATGTCGTAACGTAATTAATTATTGCGTAAAGAACGGCCGAAAGGTAGCATTGTTTCCTTCACCAGTTTGGAAATGAAATAAAGATTTTTATTATTATTTATTTAAGCCATTTTAATCTTCATTCAGTCGTATTTGGTGATGACCACATACCTTTTTAACAAAAAGATCTTGCATCCATTTGGCGGCCGCCGCTTCATCTTCAGGGACGTCTTTCACTGAAATTCTCTCGATATACAAATGTGCGTGGACTGGTCTTCCGTAAAGGAGACTGGTTAAAGTAGGTGGTGTCTGTAAAAAGATAAAAATTATTTTCCATTTTTTTTTATAGTCGGCACGAATTACGCGATTTACGTAATGGTAAGTGTCATTTGTAACCCAGAACATAATAATCGTACATGCTATCAAAGAATAGTATCGGAAAAGAAGTAAAGTTAAAATTTGAACTGTAGTACCGACCCAGGCGAGCTCAAATACTTATATGAAAATAATACGGAAATCTTTTAGGACGTAGCTAACAGTGAATCTCTATGGAAGTTGAGCACTACTTTTAAGACAGTGGCAATTAAAAAACAAAAAATCTGTGCCAATTATACCTACAAGGAACTAAACCCTGATAAAGGATAGCTTCGATTTAAACTTAGAATTTTACAATCAAGCACTTTCAAACGGGGCCGGGCGGATGTTCATATAGCATTAATATACTGGACGAACACAACAAAATTAAACCAATATGAATTAAATGACAGACAAAAGGACGGTTTTGTTTTTAGATTGTATACAAAAGCCATCTTCGATCTCAGAAGCTCTACGTTGGTTCTAATATGGTTGAGGAGGGTGACGGCTGGATCTCGCGTTAACTCGTGAACGGGTGCCGTTTGAGGGTGTTCGTCGTTTGGATACTTGGAGGGAGGGAGACTTGCCGAGGTAACAGGTGCAGATAAGAATAATTTTGTATAGACATAAAGAGACACTAAATTTATTTAGAAAAAAATATAAACCTGTGAAGTTTTTTTTTTCTTGCAAAAAGGATTATACGTTTGTCTTCTATCTCACCTGATGGAAGGTGACTATGAAGACGAAGGTGTTACACGTCTATCCACGAGATACCTATTCACTCCACGCTTGAAAGAACTAGGACTATAGTTTTCTGGAAAAACAGACGCAGGCAGTTCATTCCACACCTTGGCGACCCGCACCAAAATGGAACTATCGAAGCCTTTGGTTCGACTTCTTGGGATATCTACTATAAAGGGATGGAAAGGCCTGTCTGCGTCTAGTAGTTCGATGTAAGAAGGGTGTGGGTTAAACCTGCATATCAAATCAAATAGAGCATTCCAAAGTTTCTTGCCAGTTCTTCTTCACGAAGGTTTTTACGAACTGGTAGTCATGTTTTACTTGACGTCAATAAGAACAAATAATAGTCAATTTTGAGTAATAAATATTTGAATTTGAAGCAATAATAACGGACAAATAGAAACTTTATGAGAAAAATAACGCAATATCTATTTACAAATAATTTTCCTTTTTTTTATCTACGTACCGTATTAAAACGGAAATTTTACCATATTAACTGATGACCTTAGCAGATATCGATACGTTATCATGAATGTGAACAAAGTATTTTAGCTATACTATTTAGCTACTGTAAGGCTTTCATGACGTAACCCATTTTTATAGTATCAATATTTCGGTATTATAAATTAGCATTCCGGGCCTTTGACCGACCGTACTTGACGCTTGCCCTTGTAATAAAACCTTGTGCAAACAATACAGAATAAGTATAGACGTTATTTTTTTTAAAAATTGTCAAGTTTGAGTTGATGGCGCATGGATCGTGTTCCGATCCTACTTGTTTTCATAAATAAAACAGTATAGTATCAGATTTACATTTGAAATTATATAAATACAGTTTTTTGGTGGCAGGTTTATTTTTACTTTCATACTTTCTGGTGAAGATGAAGACGGTAATGGTATAGGCCATAGGCGTTTAAGATGTACGACGCTTAGGTTGACTTTTCAAAATAACCGGGTGTTACGTCGGCAGAAGCCAATGCTGATCGTTATAAAGAAATGCATTCTTTTAAAAACCAGCACAGACTTTTACTTTAGGTATAGAAAGTGCCATCACCGATGCACTTCACTAGTTTTTTTTAGTGTGCGACAATAGAGAAAAAATAGTGGGGCGCGTGGATAGGACTCACTATAACAAGCAAACTAGTTATATTAGACATATAGGTACATACTTGCGACTTTCCTTGTATACAAGAACAAGATAACCAGTACATCCATATTCACGGCAATAAAGGATAAAAAAAATGTTTCATAACGAATTTCTATTGTTTGGAAACAGTAGAAATTCTAGTCATTATTGTAAGAGCAAATAAACTTAAACTTTATATTCTTTGAAACTTTTAATTCATATTCCATTAAAAAACCATTATTTCACGTTTTTTTGGGTGTAAGTTATGAAAATAAATATTTAAACGTAGGTTTTATTCTAAGACGATATTCAGTTCCTTTTTTACCTTAAGGAAGCACGAAAAATACATATAAAATTTTATAATATAAGTTTAACGAAATATTTATAAAGAAAATTCTATATTCAATAGTTTAAAAAAAATCCTTATATTTTTTCTTCATACAAAATTTCCATAATGAGCCATGACTTCACATTTTTTAGGTTCGCTAGTTACAAGAAATAATATTTAAACATTTGTTGTGAAATAAAAGGATGTCATGTGTGAATACGTAAGAGTGTCATGATACATACACGTGTACCTGTATATTATTTAGTTTGCGATTCTCCAATAATTAACTCTTCACACAAACTCTTAACACATGAATCAGTTTCAAAGTATATGGAACTGATATTTTTTATGTTCTCCTTAAAATCGTTAACTAAACAATAAAAAACACAAAGAAACACTACACCTGACTTGTTTTTTTAAATGAAACACCTAAAATACGAATTCGATTCCATAATTATGTTGTTTTAGTTATCAACATAAAGAAAAAATATTAAATTGGAGACAATGCTAAATATGTGAGTCAAAGCATTTGACCAATTTTGTACTTAATTTTTTTTTAAGTCTGTATTTTTATAAATGGTACCTATTCGGTTTTTATCATTCACCATCTTTAAATCATTCTTAAGATAATCTAACGAAAATCTTAGTGGTATAGTTTCTTCTGTTAAGATATCGTCTGGGGCGCTACAGTAAATGTCATTCACGCACGACGTCGTGCCGTACTAGTATTTTCCTGTACCGCACTAAAAAAACCACCTAAATGACTCTGGTAATGCCTCACAGCCTTCATCTGAAGCTACGACCAATTGGAGGAAAAGGCCGCGCAAGCGGGGACCCTTATGGGGTAAACCGCTGGGAAATATCATAGCACTGAAGGTGCTCAAAGCACTTGAGGTGTATTCATAGCACTAAAGGTGCTCAAGGAGAATTAGAGTTTGCAGCTTGAAGTGCTTCAAGATCGGCCGGCTGCTGCGTGGCTACGTACTCGAGTGCGTTCCTAGTTCTAGCGACTTTGAAGTTCGAGTTTAGGACTGGGGGAGTATATGAGACGGACTCTCAAATTAAATGATTAGTATATTCCTGTAGTCGCACGCTACGAAATATACACCAAAAAAGTAGTGGGGCGCGACTTAATAACTACGTTTACGTGGTTGTGTTCCAGATAAAGTGGCAGAACAACCAGTGTACCTACTGGAACAAAGGCAATTCTAACGTAAGCCTACGGTCGGCAACGCATTATTTATCGATAATAAGTAAATAATAACATAAATAATCAATAACATTTACAGTTAACTATGTCTTTAGGCACGGGTCCCATCATCAGTTCACGTGTTGGCTACTACAAAGTTAAAAAATATCTTCAAAATCTAAATGAGTTTAAAGTTGACTGTAATCAGGCTTCCTAATAAAGTAGCCACTAGTTCCTTGTCTTTGATTAAAATTGTTACACTTAGTAGATTTAATGCAATCATAAGCACGTAACACGCGATCGGCGATCAACCCCCCTAGACAAATGGCATTCGACTATGGAATAGAAAAGTTTTTCTACGCGAAATTGTATGTTTATTGATATTTATAAACACATTGCACAGTTTATAATACAAACTTTGCTTAGTTTTGGGGGTCAGAGACTTCACATAAGCTTGTAACCTTTTCTGAGTTAATAAAAAGTTATTATTATTATTTTCTAGTTCACATTTATAAAAAAAGTTACTATACTTTTTAACTGTATTATGAGTTACCAGAAGGTAAGATATAATGCAGCAGTTGAATCAAAAGGTTTGATAAGTTATTATAGGTATATCCACTATATTAAATTACACCCAGATGGCAGAGGAAGAATAACAACTTTGACTTAATTTTTCGAGTTTCTGACATTGCTGTTGTACAAGGTGCGTGGAAATCAATGGGGGTAGCCAAATAAAACCATGTGACTAGTTTTAACACATTTTGACAGAAATCTATGAACATAAGTAAAAACATAGCTTACCTTACTGTCTGGTGCAAAAGCGAGTTGTATATTGTAAATAGCAGGTATTTTTTCTCTAAAGTATGGAAGGCTTGTTGTAAAGCCTCTAGTTCTTGGTGTCAAATGATGCTTCAATAGTGGTAAGTTTCTTTCCCGAGCAAATTCCAATGATGCCTCATGTTTCTTTTTCGTAAATCTGGTGCCTTCTGGTGTCAAGAGTAACTACAAAATACTTGTAAAGTTAACATGAATCATATTATATAGCAGCAGTTAGTTATGATACTTGTTAAGTGTACAGTTAGGGGCAGATTATAGTATAGTCATTTTAATTACAAGGCAGCGGCTACCCATTCATTTGAAATAATAGGTCTTTACCTATGAAACTGCCGTTTTGCCGTACTGGCCATTTCAAATGAAAATTTTTTTTTTTTTTTGACTGATAATTCTAATTTCAAATTAATTTTATTTGACAAACATGGAATTCTTTTTCTAAAATCGTCATTTGTTTAATAGTTAGTGTTTTGTTTTCAACGCATTCGAACATTTTTCGTCATCATGGATAAGTTAAAAATTCGAGTAATTATGGAGCATGAGCACCGTCGTGGCAGCAAAGAGGCACAAGCGGCACGCAACACCAACGACGTTTACGGAGCGAACACTACAAACGAACGCACCACCCGTTATTGGTTTACCCGCTTCCGTTCTGGAAATTTTGACCTGAAAAATGAACCCCGCGGTCGTCCGAAAACTTTGGTCGACAATGACGAATTAAAGGCAATTGTGGAAGCTGATGAAACTCAATCCACGGCTGAATTAGCAGCAGCTTTCGACGTTAGCATCAAAACAATATTGGTCCATTTGCGTCAAATTGGCAAGGTAAAAAAGCTTGACAAATGGGTACCCCACGAACTCAATGACCGCCAGCGCGAAGTACGCGTGGAAACGTGCCTTGCACTGCTCAGCAGGCATACAAATGAAGGAATTCTGACCCGCATTGTTACTTGTGACGAGAAATGGATCCTGTTTGACAATCGTAAGCGCTCAGCAAGTTGGTTGGACCCTGGTTCAGCACCCAAACAATGCCCTAAACGAAAACTTACCCCTAGAAAAGTGATGGTCACTGTTTGGTGGTCTAACGCGGGTGTAATTCATCACAGCTTCTTGCCAAACGGGACAAACATTTACTGCAGATGAACTGAACTGTGAAGAACTGAACACAATGATGGAGAAGCTCGCACGTCTCCAACCAGCTTTGGTCAATCGTTCGGCTCCACTGCTCCTGCACGACAACGCGCGACCTCATACTGCACAGCAGACGGTCTCCAAGCTACAAGAGTTGGGGTTGGAAGTTCTCCGTTATCCGCCGTACTCACCAGACCTTGCGCCTACAGATTTCAACTTTTTCCAGAATTTGGATAACTTCTTGGCGGGAAAAAAATTCAATACCCGAGAGGCAGTACAAAATGCCTTTGAAGACTTTGTTGCCTCCCGTCCAGCTGATTTCTTCAAGAAAGGCATCAATAAGCTACCAATGCGTTAGCAAAGATGCATTGATTGCATAGGTGATTATTTTGATTAATAGAAATAAAAAAATATATAAAAAAATTACGCTTCATTTATTTCGTGAAAAACGGCAATTTCATTGGTAAAGACCTAATAAAAATTTTAAATATCAAATCGAAAATCCCAGAAACTTTGATTCAGAATAGGACCCTACAGCCACTAGGACTTGTCATGTAAGATCCCACATTCAGCCATTAGATTACAAACATGTAGAATTCTTATAGAATTCAACATATTACAAATGCTTCAAAAAAAGTGTCACTACAGCGTCTAGTATGTTACAAAAAAATGCATATATCATGTATGTATGTATCCACATACAAAAACATTAGTCTTATAATCTATCTATGTACAAATAACTGCATTAACACGTCTAGGGACACGACGGCTGAGCACTGTGATATGACGGACGGCTGTACACGTCGTTTTAGTGATTTTTTTTCTTTTTTGTTCTTTAAGGCCATAGCAATAAAAGTTATAAAACATATTGATAATTCATAGTGTCACATCCTAATGTGTTTTTTCTGACTTGACGTCACATTGCATCGATTTACATTGCTTTCAAAGTGTGAGTGTCACATGCATACAAGTACCTGCGTGAGAGCACACAACGGCTGAGAACGTCGCATTTGTTCGCGTCAGTCGGAAATAGAGTAGGGATAAACAGTTATTTTAGTATCACTGTGACTGACGTTCCAGTTCCAAAAAAATCACAGTGATAAATCACCGTGACTTTGTCACGTCGATCACTTACATACTAATATCAATATTAGTTCCTGAAACTATATGATAATATGAATGTTGGCGTCTAATGAATCACTGTATTTAGAATATATTATCGATACGAACCGCGTAAATAGATGCATCACGTTGAGTCGGATATTATTACATTAAAATTATGAGGAAAATAATTATTTGATTAAAAAAAAAGCATAGAAAATAAGTTTTTTAGAAGGAAGTAGATATTTATTATAAGTTATTTTAGTATGCCACAAAAAAATTAAATTAATCGCAAAACCATTTCAATATTTAAAAAAATACATTTTACTATCAAAAATATGTTTTCAGGTTCATTGTGTATATATTTAGTGTTGATTTCATATTAAAGCCTTTGAATTCTATATATGTTTTACATCCATCTATTTTATTTTATTTTAGGTAAGTACTTATGTTTATTTTTTCATTCGTTACTTTCTTACAATAATAATAATATGTCTATCTGACCGGTGAAAATGACCGTTGCTTCCTCTATCTCACTCGCACACAAGCCGACACGACGAGGACGGCCGAGCGAGAGTATCGCGTTCCGTTCGTTCGAATCGCGATTACTTTTTCTGTCACGTTTTGCTGGTAAAGAGTGACTGAGTACGAGATACTAAAGAACTCGGAACGACTGTTACTTAGGAACGTAGTTCCTTCGAAAAAAGTCACAGTGATATCCATAGACCTCAGATCACAGTGATATTTTCACCGTGACGTTATTTATCAACCACCTCTAGTCGGAAACTGTCATTAGAGCGTATTTCATTAATATATTACATAATTCAATATAAATAGCATATTATTTCATACAAAATACCAATTTTTGTTCGTACCTAACTTTTTGATTTGATTTCAGATGTCTGATATGATAAGGCTGAGTTTAGTAGAAGGAGGAATCGGATCCTACGAATTTCGGAAGAAGTATCTTCGGGAGATGAAACACCACAGGACCCATTTAGTGACGATGGAGAGCACGGTTCCGATCCAAATTACAACTCGAGCGACGACAGCATGTCGTTCGATTCAGATGGACAACATCAAAAATATCGTCGATGTCTTCGTGTACCTTCAAGAGAATCACTGAGCAGTTCAAGTGAATCATTGTATGAAGGATTTGAAAATCTTGAGGAAACCGTAAGTGCACCTAATAAAATTACTCAAGCGAGTATCGTGACACCTGATAGTTATAATATCGAACAATCCAACTACAGTACTTACATATTTTCTGGTGAAGTTGGATCTGAAACTTTGCCATCAATTGAAGTTGTATCTGAACCTGTACCATCTACCAGCAGGAACTGCACGAATACTTACGAGATACCATCAGAGGTCGTGAGGTCGCAGAGTGGTGTGATGATACTGCAGATATTCCTAGTTTTGACTTTGACACAAACTCTGTAGGTATAAAAGTAGATATAAGTGAAAAGAGTTCTCCTCTAGATATTTTTCATCATGTTTTTCCAATTCACATTTTCGACCTCGTTGTTGATTATACCAATAAATACGGTGAAAAGTTATGCCAACAGTCGCGACCCCACACTAGAAATAGTCGGAGAAGGTCTTTCAAACCTACTAATAGAGAAGAAATTGCAAAGTTTTTGGGGATATGTCTGTTATAAGGTCAGATCTCTGCACGGATAAAACGAAAGCTATTTACACAAAGGGACGTATTGTACTACCATCCAATATTTCCACACATTATGTCAGGGCGACGTTTTCAGCAAATACTAAGATGTCTATACGTGAATGATACGGATGCCAAGGTTATGGATAAAGCTGTACGTTTCATTGATATGCTTTCTGAAAATTATAGAAAAATATATTCTCCTGATAAAAACCTCTCTTTAGACGAGTCTCTTATGCTTTTTCGAGGCAGATTAGTATTTAGACAGTATATCAAATCCAAGAAAGCTCGTTATGCAATAAATTATTTTGAATTGACCACTGCAAACGGGTATGTATTGAACATATACATGTATTCCGGAAAGGATGACGATGTGACTTGTGAACCGTCAGAGTACGATGCAAATAAAATTGAAAAAATCGTTTTTCGTCTAATCAAGCCATACTTGCATAAAGGACACAATTTATACATGGACAATTATTATAATAGTTTTATAATATCCAAGAAGTTCCTCCATGCAAAAACGCATACGAACACTACGTAAAGAGGTAATCCAACAGCTGTAGTTGCTCGGAAACTAAGTAAACTTGAACATATCTGGCGTAGATGCGGTCAAATCTATGTATCAAAATGGAAAGATAAACGCCTAGTGCTCATGCTTACAACAATGGATCATCCACATTTGAAGGAAACGAATAATAGGTATGGACAAAAAAAGATCAAGCCTGTTGAAGTCGAAGTTTATAACAGAAATATGTCTGGTATTGACAGAGCTGACCAAATGATAGCCTACTATTCGTGTCCACGTAAAACAATACGATGGTATAAAAAGGTGTTCTTTCACATGTTCGACATCGCAGTTTGGAACAGTATTTACATGGCACGTAAAGTAACTTCGAAAAAGGCTACTTTCATTCTGTGACCAACTCATCACTGAGTTCACACTCCAAGTACTTCTGATCGTTCTTCAAATAGACCGTTTGAAATAAGGGATCAGGGCCATTGGCCCTTAGTTATGAAAAAAACAACCCCAGAGTCAAGTAGAAAATACATGTTCCTAAAATGTAGACTGTGTACTCTGAAAAAGATGAGAAAAGAGACACGGTATATGTGTTCAATCTGTAAAGTGCTCCTTTGCCCAGAATATATGGAAGAGTGGCATAAACTAAAAGTTAGTTCCTAATTTTCAGCTATCAAAAAAATGCTAAAAGAAATTCTGTTAAAATTAGATTAAGATATAAAAATGATGATTTTTACTGATTTGAGATGACTTAAGGTATTTAAGTATTATAAGTTGATTATTTTATAATAAAAAAATGTTTTTAATATTATTTTTTTGATCTCATATGTAAGACTGTTGTTGCCTAGCTATCTTATAATTAAATAGATTTATAATATATATTATGTTATATTAATAAATATGAAATATAAGTACATTTTATAATAAATATATTGTATTTTATTATAAAATTTATAATAAATATAAGTAGGTACTTAACAAATTAACATTTTGTTGAACAAAATATTTACAGGTGTTATTCCAATAAACGTCAAGTTGATTGTAATATTGTTTTTTCTTTCATCAACCTACCTATTTTTATTTTATTTTTACACATTACACATAACAATATTTTTGGTATATTGTGAAGTGGCATGACATCCACAACCGTCTGTTTTTTTTGTACGGCAGTGCGAAATGTCACACCACGAATTGGCTGTGTCAGCCAGGTGTCCCTGAATGCATTAAAAGATATACCAAGTGATAACGCCAGATAGATAACAATTATTAATCTATCCTATTTATAAAGATTAAGATTGCAACATTATTTTGACATTGCAATCGTAAGCAAGATTGTTATCAAGAAGTCTTTTTTAGCTTGCAATAAGTTATGTTTCAAAGCCTAGGATCATACACTAATTATCAAATGCATTTTATCATCAACTGTGGTAATTTAATTTAGTTTTAAACCAGTAATCAAAATATTATCTTAACATGTTATTTATAGGCCACACTGGATTTATCTTTGACAGTTGCACCAATAAGTCTGATTAACTTAAAGAAGCCCATCTGCTATACAAAAAGTCCTGAAGATGATCTTTATAATCTATAGATGTCTTTATAATCTATATAACTATCTAAGAACTAATATCTTTATAACATTTATTTTTGAGTATGGCTGTTTACTATATATATTTCATATATAGTAACCAGCCATTTATATAAAATAATCATGTGTCTGTTCATCCTTTGCATATAAACAGTTTTATTATTACAACCAGGTGTTCCAGCCATTTTGATGGAAAAATTTGTGATTCCGTTTGTATGTTTTACTGTTACAGACAATATCATATTTATAAAGCAAACCTATATTTTTTTAATTATAAATAAAACACTCTGTAGATATCTTATCAGGAAATTGACTACTTCTACAAGTGCAAGTAATTGCTGTTTCATAATTTTTAAATAAATGACAATACAATATGTGTATAAGTTTATCTCTAGACAACAAGGAAGTTATTGAACTTACCCAGACAGGATCCGGATAGTCACCAAGTTCTGATATTTGTCTCTTAATAATTTCCTTATCTTTGTCAAAAGATCTCTCCAGGAAGACAAATTCTGAGAACTTCCACATCCACCCAATAGGGGGTAGATATGATATAGATTTCTTGGCATAGGCTTTGCAGTTCTACATAAAAATTTGAAAAGTCATCAGGGTTTTTTTAAGTCATTGATAAGTCTATATACTCAATTTTCTACAAGGCTGAGTTTATTATATAATACAGTTTTCCACAAAAAGCATATTTTAATCTTGAGAGCAACAAAAAAGTTTCAAGCTTATCAGCTATAAATTGGCATATTAAACAAGTCACATATTAACTTGAATAAGAGTATTTTAGCTTACCCCTAGCACTTGTATTCCATCACAAAAGTGCCACCCCATTAGCCAGTCTATTTCATAACTGTGGTTCATAACGAGAAAGCCATGTTCTTTGCCATAGTATTTTTCATACTCCTCTCTTTTAACATAAATAGTCAGCTTTGTACAAGACCACCATTCTGACATGAACACTAATTCTATAAAAAATATATAACTTGAAAGAATGCTGACATTATATTAATGTTCTGTACTAAAATTACAAAAAATACTTACGACTGTAAAAAGAGTAAGCAAGATAGTAATTTATTTGCCTGTACAATTTTTTATTAAAAGGTCTCAGTCCAAAGTATAAAATTGCCTGAACTATATTCAACAGCAACCCTGATGTAAAATATGAGATACCAAAACAAAAATGCACAATATTTGATCGTTTTATCATTTCTAAGTTGATCATTCTGGCAAACTTGGATGCCGAAGCACGTTGATCATCCATTAACCTGCAAGTTTTACTAAAAGTTATACAACATTATCACCATAAATACAATATAATGAACAACACTAGTATAGGTGTAATATTCATCAAACTACATAATGCACACAAAGAATATAAATACAATGAAACTAAACGAGATGAGTCGCATTACAACTATCACTATTCTTTCCTCGACAATTATGAAAAAATTTACACAGTACAGTTAAACAAATTTGTTTACATTCAAACTGAATTGTTCCTGAAAATTACAACTTCATTTCTACTCAAAACACCACCACAGCCACAATAGTAGATAAATAAAATATGATATCAAGAAAGTATGAATGGGATGAACAAAAAGGATACAATCACTTCGTTCTAAGAGACGCTGCTTAGTTCAATTGAATGAACTAAATATTGGCTGTCACCAATTTTTGACAACATTTAAAGTTAGACAACATTACAGACACAATAAAGGGATGTTGCCTATTATCGATAATATCCCTCGATCCTGTCGATAATAAACACGATTAGTAGTAGCTAGATGTCTAGATTGGCTCAAAATTATAATTAAAAAAATGAAACACAATACAATTGATAGTGTCGAATTTATTTTATTTTTTACTTAACAATATTTTCTTATTTTTCTTATCAAATAGCCGTTGTGCTAACTTCCTTTTCCTTAGAGTGACATTTTTACTTCATATAAACTTTTGATCATAATTCGAAAATTGGAACATATTATGTGTCACACAATCAAATAAATTTGTTTTTCAAATCTAACGCCGATCGAACCTAAAATAACCATACACGTTACAGAATTAGAACTTGATGTAGTATATTTTCTTATGGTAGCGTCGGGTGACGGGTCGCTCACTTCCCTCTAATATACGGGTGCCGTTTGAGGGTATTCGTCGTTTGGATACTTGGGGGGAAAGAAACTTGTCGAGCTAACAAATGCATAAGAATAATTTTGTATAGACAAAAAGAGACATTGTAAACTTATTTTGAAAAAATTACAACCTTGAAGTTTCTTGCCAGTTCTTCTTCACAAAGGTTTTTCTGAACTGGTGGTAGAGTCATGCTCGATTTGACGTCAATAAGAACAAGTAATTGTTAAATGTCGAGAAATAAATATTTTTTGAGTTTGAATTTGGTCTGAAATTGACTAGCTGCAGTCTGATAAGGTCAAAGCCTAAAAATAAACAATAATAACCGGATGGATAATTTACTCATTTACAACAGCACAGCAACAAATCACTTCTAGTCCTGAAAACATCGCTAGTGGGATACGACGAGTGGAGGCTACTGTAGAGCCCATTCCCGAGTTTGGTTTTGATCATTTATACAGGACTGTGTTGAAATGAAATGGAATATTACCCCGCTAGACTTTTTCAAGTCATTGTTTTCAGAGATTTCGGTATTCATAATTTCAAGAACAAATACATACCGGTTGAGTAAACGAAAACCGACCACACACAAAACTTGACCAAAAACCATTTTAATGTAGATAAAATGTTGGGTTGTTCAATTTTATGCCTTTAATTCAATGCTGTAATTTTTTCAGTGTTAAGTAGATTATGACAGAACGGCTATAGCCATTACTAGCGAGGGCTAGTAATAACGTAGATTAAGTTTGACAGTAGAGTTATTAACGTTGTTGTCATTTGTATGACTCAAGTGTATTTGTGTCACTGCCGCAGACGATTGCTAACTTATAAAGTTTGGATATACCAAACCTTTATTGTTGGAAATTTTTAAGTCTCATATTGAGTATTGTCTATACACAGTATCTTTTTATAATATTTAGATAACAGTTTGTTTAGGGACTAAATGCAAACACATTTGTTTACATAATTTAGTTTTAATCTTTGAAATGGCTGGACAGATTTTGACAAAACATGAATTTGTGGAAAAAACGGACATCTGATCTTTTAGATTGCTTAAGGCTACTTTCACTCTACAATTGTCGAGGTCATGTAAACTTAACCAGAGTTAAAGTGTTTTCTTAATGCGTGAATAAAAAACGGTGGTGCTCCTGTAAGGATTGAAACTAAACCAAAATACTTGAACCTAATTTAATAGCTTGCTTGCTTTTCATAAAATAGCCTGAGTCTTCAGTGAGTGACAGTTGACACACAGACACATGACACTGACATATTAATTTACTTCAGGTTCAGTAAAGTGCCCACTGTTGTTGTACTCCAGTATTTCATCATAAACTGGGCATAAGAAGGACTTGAATCTGTGATTGTTGTCTGGGGGATGGAACCACTGATCATCGCCTCTTAAATTGCCTCTCTCACCAGCTTTCTTATATGACCATCTCCGACTCCAGTTCCCTAAACCTGCAAGTATCAAAACTCTGCTCTCCTCAAAAAATCCTCTTATCTTCAAGGTTCCATGAAGATTTATCCATTTGTTTAATAAATCAAACTATTAATATGTAATTATACTCTTCTGTGTTGTCAAAAATCTGTATAGAGTATACCAGATTAAAAAAAACCTTTGTAGACAAACTATTGCCGGATATAAATTTGACAATTTCATCTAGAATCTTACTTCCAAGACACAAAAATTGCACACCAGTCACTCAGAAGACACTGCCGCCCTTTTATTAAACAACTTTTAAGTAGTACTTGGAGCTAAAACTTGCAAAACTAAAAAAAAAACAGTTAGATAAAAAAATTGAGGTTATTTTTTTTTAAATACAAACATTAGGGATAGCCATCGACATAAAATGAAATTGAATGAATGACAGGTATCGATTCCCGATTCGTATCGACATTTTGATGTATCGGTACAACAAGATCCGTAAAGACTAAATCGCTCAGTTAAATATGTTTATGTAATAATGAATGTTTTTACTTTCAGTATAATGTAGTAAAATTATAGTTTTCAAAGACTTTGTGCCGTTGGAACAATATTATGGTTGTTACTGATTATTTTATTAGGTGAGCTTTGAGCATAATTCGTTCTGCTTATTGTTCCGTGAATTAATGTACCACTAGAATGTGTCGTTTTTTGGTACAATAAGTCATATTCGGGAGAAAAAAATATCCTTTTTTTAATTAAATATGTTTATTTTATAAAATTGTACAATAATATTAAGTTCAAATGTTATTTTTTTATGTGGCAACTTTAAACTGGATTTATGATGGCAAATCTATATCTGTAGCGCGTACGCATGCCACTCATTCGCAGGGGGGGGTCAGCTTTATTGCCTGATTGCAAACTACTTAGAAGGGCAAACTTTTAGAGCTATCAGGATAAGCTAATTATGCAGACGACTAAAGTCGATTGTCACTTAAAGGGCAAATAGTGCTATAATCGAAAGGCCAGGGCCAAGGCAACAGCCAGCAAACAGAGTTTACAATGGTCACAGGCCTGAAGACATTCCGACTACAGAAAATTCAAAGAGAAACATTAAATACCTGAATTGTGTAGCAAAAAGAAAAAGCGCAAGGAAACGAGGTTCAGGTATAAGATTTGCAAAAATCCTCTTTGCCCTGCTTATTTTGAGGAATGTAATACTAAATATGTAGTAAATGTGACTGATATTACTCAGAATCAGACTGATTAAAGAGTAACTCTTGTATAATATGAATAAAAAATATAAATTGATTTTAGAAGTGCATTTAATTTGTTTTTTTGTTTCGATGGTGTAATCTGGAAAGAAAACATAACATTTAATTTATTTTTGTTTACTCTGATTCTACTATTTTAAAAATACAATGTTGATTAAAGCGAGAGGCTTTAAATGAAACCACATATTCATATACACAACAAAAATCAGATCAATGTAAACAATAGTTTACGTCACAGGAATGTTTTTTAGTTTTTTCTAAGTTTCATTTAAACACTCAGTGGTGATCTTCCCGATCACCTAATCGTAAGTTTGTAAGTTTGTACTATAGGCATAAATAGTTAACGACAAAATTCACGCGAGCGACGCGACGTTGCCAGTTCGCATCGTAAGATTGCAATACAAACAAGTACACTGTTACTAAATATTTCCTTAAAAGAAAGTACAAATCACGGTTATCTCACTCTAATGTAATAAGCGTAACAGAAATAGAAATAGATCAGTTTGTTGCTATTGCGCCGGCGGCGGCTGGGCTAATCAGGTCAAGGGCACAAATTTTACTGTGTTTAGTGGTGCGAAGACGCGTTGCATCCGGGATGCACGTTGCGCAATTCAGCACAGAGTATTGTCGCTCACGCGCGCCATTTACTAACGTTAAGTTTTTATTGTGGTAGGACACGGAATTTATTTAGTGTTAGTTTTACTTTTGTGACAGAACACATAACTGAGTATTTTAGGTTTAGTTTTGCGAGTAGTTTTTAATTATTTTGTAAGTACGTAAGATATCCACAATGCCTCGTGCTACATACACGGCGTCAGAATACACTGACATGATTTTAATCTACGGGGAATCCCACGGAAACGCAGCTATAGCTCTGTGACCTTACCGAGAAAGGTATGGAGACAGCCGAACGTGCCCTAGGAATGCTCGCACCATAGTATTGGCAGTGCAACGGGCACGGGAAAACAAACCATTAGTAGCGCATCAGGAGGGAGTCCCACCGCAGCAGATACCTACTGCGCGTAACATTTTAAAAAGGAATAAACGCAAACCGTACAAATTTAAAAAAGTTCAAGTCCTTTTAAGAAGAAATTTGCCAGTCAGGCGTACTTACTGCCAGTGGATACTTGAAGTAACTGACGACCTTAACTTTTTATTTAATGTCATGTGGACCGACGAGAGCACATTTACTCGCAATGGCATATGGAACCTACAAAATCTCAGATACTGGAGTATTGAAAATCCACGCATGGTTCGGGAGTCGGAGCATCAGTACCGCTTCTCTGTTAATGTGTGGGCTGGTATACACAGGGACAGATTATTGGCCCTGTTTTTATTGACGGCATTCTTAACGCGGCAAAAGTTTTGGAGATATTATCCGGCCCCTTTGCTGAATATACCGAAGAACTACCCTTAGCCAATTATCGGCGTTTATGGTACCAATTGAACGGAGCTCCTCCACATTCAGTGATGTCTTCCAGAGAGCTACTCACCGAAATGTTTTGACAGCAGTGGTTTGGTCGATTTGGACCAGTACGATGGCCACCACGGTCCCCGGATCTCACTCCAATGTATTTTTTTATCTGGGGGTTTGTGAAAAGTGAAGTGTACGCGACAGACGTGAATACCGTAGAGGAACTTAAAAACCGGATTATTTTAGCGTTTAATAAATTAAAAAGTTTAACAACAAACAGTGACCTTATTGCACGGTTAAATAACAATATTATACGTCGTTATAATTTGTGTACCATTGCAAACGGCGGACATTTCGAACAATTGAAGATTTAATATGTAAGTGTTACAATTAATTATTTTTGTTTATTATTTTCATTGATCATACCTTCCAACGTTACCTACAACATATGTTTACATTATCATCCACATCAAACCCGGGCGCTCCGCTGTGTAGGTAGGTCTGCGAGCCGGTGAGCCCGCCGCCGCACGCGCTATGCTATTCAAATGCTATGTTGCCAATTTGTTACGCAGGTGGTGGCAGGCTACTCAACAAACTTAATTGTTTCGAATTAACAGTAGGCGATTAACAGAAGTAACATAGTATATGTGGTTTCATTAAATGCCTCTCGCTTTTATCAACATTGTATAAAGAAGACTGATTGATTGTTAATTCTATTACATTAATAAGCATAAATTATATTTTTAATAAGAAAATAATTTTGTTGATTTGTTGATGTTGATTATCGCTTTGCCAACGCGATTAGATTTAATAATTCAATAATCAGTATGGGTACATCACTAATATGCCAAAGGACGTTTCATTGTTTACAAAGTTTTTTTTTTAATCTGGTAAAGATAATAAAAACTTATTTTACTCCCCTGTTTTTGTATTTTTCAAGGTAACTCAATGCTCGTGATACTGCAAGTTCTACTCAGCTGATAGCTACAGTATTATTAACCTCGTACGTGTCTATACTAATACTTGAAACTTCTAACGAGTCATGTTCCATTTCTATTTTTAGTGTTACTTATATCTGGTGGTCATTGTTTATTAGCTGTTGTAAAAGATATCAATAATATTTTTTTGCTTGGGGAAAGTCTTGATAATGCTCCTGGTGAAATATTAGATAAAGCTGCAAGAAGACTGAAATTGAAAAACATTCAAGCATATTCTAAATTAGCTGGATGTAAAGCTATAGAAATTGCTTCCACCAAAGCTACAAATCTACATCAATTTGAATTTAATGTACCTCTGCTCAGACACAAAGATTGCAATTTTAGTTTTTAGGCAATTAGCTTACCAGTTGTGTTATTTAAAGCAGATAGTACAAAAAATGACCTACTTATAGTCAGTATATCAAATTAAAGGCCAATAATCATTAGTTTAAATATATGGACCTTCCTACCATAGTAAGATATTTTTCTAAAATATATCTTTTCCCCGTTTTTTTAGGATTCACTCTAGTTAATTCATTCAAAAAAGAACTGACAGATTGTTGATTGACTGTCAAAACTAATCCGCCAATAACGTCCATTACTTTTAGGTTCATTCGACATCGTTTTGTTACTTTTTTTGACATTGACATTGCTACATTCAAAAGAAAACAACATGGTAACTTATGATTGATTTTTCGCAAATTATTTATTATTTTTTTACAAGATTTTTAGATTTAAAATTAGGGAAGTTCTCTTACTTTAAAATTAGGGAAGTTCTCTTACCCCACTCAGTACTCAGTACTTTTTAGGTTAAGTTTTTAATGGCATGAATAAATCTACTTTAGAAGCTATTTTTATATAAAATAGTGCTTAAAACGCATAAAGAACACATACAATTTCACTGACCAGTAAACTCCTTCTCTACACAAGCGTATTTTATGGTTTAAGAAAATGCGCAAAAAATCACTTCCAACTCCACGTGTTTTTGTTTGACAACTAAATTTGTCATTGATGTAGCACACTCTCATTATGCATCGTACCGTCATCTATGGTAAAGCATTGGAACTATTTACATGAACTCATTTAATTGAGCGGTTAATCGTAGAGCTAGAACTTTTGAGTAATAACACATAGGCTCTCTTTCCCCATAGACCCTCTTAGCCCACCTTACCTTAACGTAACATGTAACTTACTGATAAATAAATGCTTGTTTTTCTGATAGTAATAACACTTTGTGTTGGAAATCGAATGTGGCAATTCCTTTTGAAACTACTGTATGGTTGATAACACGTAATAGTCTTGTTTGAATAACGTCATACCTAATTATATCGTACCATAGCGGAAAAACGTCACGGTCGCAACCAATGCGGTGAGTATTGGTTAACCCACTACTTGGGTTGATAACCCAAGAGAGTGATAACTGCAGAGTACGCAGGATCTGGACACTTTCAATCGGAGTAAAATAATAAATGTTCAATATTAACTATATTTGTTTAAATATTTATGTATTTACATGACAACGTAAAAGCTTGAAATGAAAAATAACAAACAATATAAATCATCATGTAACAATGTCAAAATTTAAAAAGTATACAGGAGTAAAATTGAATTGACGACAAGTTAATAAAACTCCTTGCTCTAACAGTGACTTTGGGATTCGGAAATCAAATATCAATCGTGTAGTGACGTCATAGCAGGTGGCTAGGGTGCCACAAATCGCTATTTATTGTTACGTTTCTGTCAAAAAAAGCTGTCAAAAGCGATGTTCCGGAGCTTTGATTATTTAACCAGATATCGATGATCATTATTAATATGTTTTTATTTTTCACACTTTCGACGCAAATGATAACAGGCGCTTACGCAGTAAATCATATCGAAACGGTATTGTCTTTGCTTGCCGTTATGCGCGTATTTTTGAAACAAAAAAGGCGTGAAGAAAGCGGTAATTAAGTTTGCTTAGAATTGTTCATTTTGTTATTGAATAGGCAGGTAGTTGTTTTGTCTATTTTTGAGTCGTAATCATTGAAGACAAACCAAACTTTAATTGATTGAACCGAAAACTTTGATGCTTGACCATGAATAACTTTTTAAGCAAACATGGGATCTTTCGGTGTTTTATTTATAATAGTGTACTTTAGGTCTGTACCAAAATTCAGCATGTTGGGAATTAATGCAAACTGACCGCTATTTTTCTGGCTAATTTGACGGGACTATATCAGGACTTACGAAAATAAACTGTTTAGTTATTTTTTATAATAAAAGAATTATAATGAAAGTAAATAAACCATAAACTATGATAATTCCATTTACGTCAATCTCTTACAAAAGTTCATTAAAGGACATTGACAGATCGCCATACATGGGTTTAGTTGGAGTTAAAGTGGAGCTTTTAGAAGTCAAAAATATCTAAAACTAGGGGACATAAAATCCGGATCCATTTAAAAAAAATATTTATAATGGAGTATGTCTAGGAACAATAATAATTGCATTTTCACTAAGTACTTATTTTGAGGTTATTATTTCAAATTACCTACATTTACATAGGTAATTACTACTATCACCAACCGACCATGATAATAATCACACGTAAATGCTCATCAATATCTTTAACTTAATCAACTAGTCCAAAAATTACAGCAATAAGTCGTCGTAAGCGCAATCCATCGGAAGTTTTTTATCTCAAACTCGCCGGCTAAGGCAAAAGCTATACGGCCAAGGATAAGGACTCCAGTGAGTAATAAATAATTTTCCTATGAGGAATATACAAAAAAATATTCTTTCGTACAAATGAGTCCTTACATTCTGAAGTGACTATAATTTCCTATAATTAAAATCTACTTATACTACAAAATCAAATACTTGTGCTTGGTCACAATCAATCCTATGTATCGTAATAAAAAATGACAGGAGCTAAAACAAACTGATCAAGTCAAATCAAGCTTATAATCAACTATTTTTTTGGAGACTTCTATACATACAGCTAATATTATACAAATTCACATTTAAAAAAAGAATAAACAAAAGTACTAGTTACTTTTCTAAACGCTCCCTGTTTACTTAAATAAGGATTCGCCAATATTCTTTCAATATTATATTTCAAGTTCAATATTTTGTTCTAAAAATGGACGCCATTTTATGTTTTTTTTCAAGTTTAGGTATACGTACGTTTTTTTCGTAGCTAGGGCTTGTCCTTTGGCTGAGGTCAATGGAAGTAGCACTATGTATTTTTACATTTCATTGATTTTTGAACGAAAGCTGTCAAAAAGCACCCGACTCAGTCGGGCGGACTGTCACTTTCGATTGAGTGAATTGATTTGACAGTTTCCTTTTTGGTTTTGTGCCTAATACTTTAAGAAATATTAACCTTGTTCTTAATCGTCATTGTGTCCTCGTGTGCTTTTATTATATATTTTCATTGTCATAAATGTAAAGTAGTTATTTTGTGCCCTTAAATGTCGGATACTTAACCTAAAAATAAAACATTAACATGATATTTCTTAGGAGAAACAAAATTGTTGGTTCACTAATATCACCAATAAATTGGGGAAGATGTTTCCTGTCGACAGTCCTAGGCATTGAGACATCATGTGACGACACTGGTTGTGCAGTTGTCAATAGTGACGGTAAACTTTTAGGAGATTCACTTTATTCACAGAATGCTCTTCATGTTAGATATGGGGGTATTAATCCCATGATTGCAAGAGATCTACATAGAAATAATATAGTACTTGCTGTTGATGAAGCCCTTAAAAAATCTCAACAGCATATTCAAAATATTACTGCTATAGCCGTTACTGTTAAACCTGGATTGTTTGTATGCTTAGAGATTGGTGTGAAATATGCTAGGTTTTTAAGTAAATTATATGGAATACCAATGATTCCTATTCATCACATGGAAGCACATGCACTTGTGGCTAGAATGCACAGTAATGTTCCATTTCCATTTTTAGTGTTACTTATATCTGGTGGTCATTGTTTATTAGCTGTTGTAAAAGATATCAATGATTTTTTTTTGCTTGGAGAAAGTCTTGATAATGCTCCTGGTGAAATATTAGACAAAGCTGCTAGAAGACTGAAATTGAAAAATATTCAAACATATTCTAAATTAGCTGGAGGTAAAGCTATAGAAATTGCTTCAACCAAAGCTACAAATCTACATCAATTTGAATTTCCTATACCACTGCTCAGAAACAAAGATTGCAATTTTAGTTTTAGTGGTCTAAGAGATTCACTTGAAAGAGTACTAAGTAAAAAGGAAAAAGAACATGGTATTATTGGAGATGAGCTTATTCCAGAAACTAATGACTTATGTGCCGCTTTCCAGCTAGCTATTACTCAGCATATTACCCATAGAACAGAAAGAGCTCTCAAATTCTGTGAGGAATTTAATTTGCTTAATGGTAGAAAGAATTTGGTAATATCTGGTGGTGTAGCTTGCAATGACTTCATTTTCAAATGCATTGAATCAATAGGCAACAAGAGTGGGTATGATGTACTCAGGCCTCCTCCTCAACTATGTACTGACAATGGTATTATGATTGCTTGGAATGGTATTGAAAAGCTACAGAGAAATTTGGACTTAAAGCAGATTATAGATCTGAGTGAAATTAAGCAAGAGTCACCCTTGGGGAAAAGTTTGATAAAAGATGTAGTATCAGCAAATATCTCTTTTAAAATGACTAGATTAAGTAAATTATTATATAATCAATAAAACAAGACATTTGCTAAATTTTTATTTAATTTACTGCCACTTAAATATAATTACATAAATTATTGATTCTATCCACATTATGCCACAGGTTTTCTTAATTTCCCACTTGTTTAGCTGCAAAACAAAGAAACAATATGATCAATCTGATGATTTAATCAACTCATTACTATGCGTTTCAAGTAACAATAGGACCGACTTAGTGCCAATTTTGACGTCATAGCTGTCAATTCAAACTGGTTAGGTAGCGTGAGCAAAAAAATAATTTTTATAAATAAAAATGTCTAAAGGGTTGAGTTCAAAATGTTCATGCCGTCTGCCACTTATGTTTCAGTAAAATATACAGTTATAATTATTTTTATTATAATAATCAATAAGGTTTTTACCATATTTTGTAATCACATGAGCTAAATATTTATTTATTTTTTTTTTGTGTTAAAATAGCCATCAATAGAGTAAACTTATAATAACTACGTTTTATTGCACCACAAATTCTTTAATATAAAAATATTTGTTACTTCATTTAATAGGAAAACAAAGGAAAAATAAACAATTAACTATTAATTAATTATTTATTGTGTTAGTTTGCTATCTCCTTAGTAAGCAGGCATCATTCGCTTGTTGCACAAAAACAGAGCGAATGTTTTTTTTAATTGAGGGTTGCCGATCAAAGAAAATAATTTCACACATAAACCCAAGCAAACAAAAAGCACAAAAATGAAATATTCGACTATATAGCTAACATAAATATATTTTTATATTTAATATGTTATGATTTCGACATTTTTTAAAGTAATTAATTCAATTGAATATCTATGTCATCTATTTTAAATCATAAGATTAGCTAAAGTATTTTTTTTTGCATAATGATTAACTGTCTTTATTGGTAAAGTTGCACGCAGTTATGTATTCCTTGATTTGCTTTTATGTCTTTTATATATTTATGTATTTATATATATATATATATATAATTTGGTTCTGACTTTCTTTTTAGTAATTATTATAAAATGTTATAAAAATTAAGGTATAGGCATTTTTTGCGTAAAGTACTGAAATCAAAAGCTTATTGAGGGCCTGGAATGAACTCTACTATTTCGGGGTTGAAGTAATAATTTTAAGGTCCTCAAAACCGCAAAACCGTGAGAGTTGAAAATATTATTTTTGTCATTATTAACTCAGAACACTTCTTTTTTTAGTTATATCTCGAAAAATTTATTTTACCGATACAATACTCTAATAAATAAAGTAAAATAAATTATTATTTTTATGCAAAAGTTTTCATTGCAGACCATAATTTTCAAGTGAAATTTGACAGATAGAAGTCATTGACATTCCTATTCTCATTTAAATCAAATAGTATATAATATTAACATCACTCCAAAATAAAGACCACAGAAAGCAGGCTTGTTATTTCTTTTATTGAGAGCACACTACTAGTAGCACTACCTACATGTGGCATTATCCCTAAACTGCATAAATTTCATTTTACAGTGTGCTGATTAAGTCAGTCAGAATATGTAGGTAGCACCCTTTAGACTTTTCGACTGTTATTGTATTATATGAAAAGAAAATCTCTTCAATATCTAAATTATAACAATAGAACTAAATCATATTAGTAAGATGTGACTGTGATGTTAGTCAACAAACATTATTGATTACAAATAGTAACCTTTCATACAAAACTTACAAGTTAAGCCCCTTTTTCAGCTGAAAATTAATTAAAATTAACTTGACATTTGCAGAATTATCAGTAGATAGAGCTATTCCATGTCAAAAAAGTTGAAGTTGATAATTATATATATTTTAATTAAGTAGTCAAATACTATTTAATGATGTCATTCAATCAAACAACATTTCTTGTGACTGGTTGGGAAAGTCTGCAGAAAATCCAAATGTCACCTCAATGAATATGATGACCAATACAATCCATAAACTTATCACCCAGCAAAACTCAAGAATGCTGATTTCTTGAATTATATAAAACGAGTAATTTAATACATGGGTACAAGACGACAGTTAGGTTGGAAATACAATGTTACTTACGTGCTGGTTTGCCATCAACCCAGGGGGTTATTTTCACGTGTGATGCGTCTCTCTTTAATGCATCAGCACGTAGTTCTGGCTTCAATGACCGGCGCAAAACTTTTGCGGCGATATTTGAGTAGTTTATGTAACTATAACACAAAGTAGAATTATTATTCAGTTAACCATCACAAACAGAAATAAAAAATATCTATCAAATACTCACGAAAGACCAGCTTGCCTCCATGCACTCATTGTCGCAAAGTTAATAGTTGAAAGTGGCTAAATTACTATCAAATATAAAATCAAAATTCGAACGTGCAAGTTTGTTCGGTGATGTAACAAAGAAGTAGCGATGTGCCGAGTACGGCTTGACTCGAGTCAGATTCGATTCCTGCATGGGACTCGCCTACTCGAATACCAATTTATTATGATTCGAGTACGCCGGACTCGATACCGGTACTCGAGTCGGGATGAATGGATTTGTACTCGCTGACTCGATTCTATTACGCGAGTCCAACTGACTCGAGTCTTGTATTCGAGTTAGGTTAACTAGTTCATACTCGAATTCTTTTTACCTAACCACTGAAACGTCCAAGTACAGGTTGTCATGACGCGCTATTTGTCCGCGCTCCCGGCAAGTTGCCGTCACGTCAAGCGCCCCATGACGTCATCTAGTTTAAAGTCAATTTTATTGTAAACTACGTACTAATATCTACCTTAATAAGAATTGTTTTTTTTATAATATTCATTTTGTTTGTGAGTTGTGATGTGTGTGAGTTTTGCTTCAAAATCTTAAAGCTTATTTCATTCGTCTGCATGCAATATTTGTACTGAATTGATAACTTGATTTTTTTATAAGTAAAATGGCATGCAAATTGTAAAAACTAACTTAAGTTCTGAAATAGCTTCTAAAAAGATCTCTAGTTGTCGTGTAATAAAACAGGACTTGATCTCATTTTTAGTTCCTAGATATAGATACCTCTTTAGATTGTTCTATGTTCTTTTTTGTTTAAAATATTTTCAATAAAAATGTTTGATTTATCATCGTTGTTATTACACTAAACCTACATGCTGTTTAAAGTTTACTCCTTTTGGATTTTCCCTTTTTGTTCAAAATATGGTAGTAACAGACGCGAGTTCATGGACTCGAATTTCCATACTTCAGTTCCCGACTCGAATTTATAGACTCGAGTCCAGAATCCGAGTCTTGGACTCGAGTCAACATTCGAATACCCAAGATAGAACTCGAGTACTGGACTCGAATCGCAGAATCGAGTCATGATTCGAATACCGTATAAACCGACTCGAGTTGACTCGATCCACCAAAACAGCGACTCGGCTCACCGCTACGAAGTGTTCTGATACTATATATATATATATTCATTCATGAAGTATTAAAGTACCCTTATGTCATGCAGAACTCCGATTGAGTATGGAGAGCTGCGTTTGATTATTACACTCGTGTTTTAGATTGACAATTCTGTGAACTTGTTTTTGATTAATAAGAGTAATCTGCTAGAAATTACTGCATGGTTTCATTCGCGTGCGTTATTCTTGTTCCCAAGGAAATTCCGAGATGGATAATATGTGAACAACCTTCACTTTTGTTAAATATCATGCGTTTTGTTCCACCATAGAATTCGATATATTTACTTTGAATGAAATGTTCTCGGTGAATCGTTGGTGACATGACATCACATTCTACATTCACTCAATGCTTTGGTTGGATTTTGTTGTGTGGCGAATGATTGAAATGGTTGAAAAAAAAATTGAAAAATAATTAAATTTCTTGCTTTATGTGACAAAATAAATAGAACCTTATAATTTCATTTGGCAAAAAAGAAATAAAAGTAAATGTGATATTCAACAGGAAAGTCATCGTACTTTTGTTTAATAACCTAGTGTGGATAGTGGTAAGATTTTATTTATAAATTATTTTGTCACACTACAATTAAATTTCAATACATATCGATTACTTTTTGATACATAAATGGATTATGCTTAAAAGCGTAAATATTTTGAGTAAAGGATTCCCGTGCCATAAAAACTCTAATATAAATTTTTTATACCTAGCGTCTAGTCATTGATAAAAGTCCTCTATTAAAGTATCGTAAAATGATATCAAATAGTGATCATGAAGAGGACCAGTTATTAGTAAATGCCAAGCCTTCCAAAATCAAGTATGATGTTGTCAATGAATGTCAGATGTTTTTGAAGGCAGAAGATGGAAGTGGTGATGCAACGGTAAAGCCAATTGAGAAAATGGACTGTCAAAAAGGTATTATTTCCCATAAATAACTTTAAATCAAAAAATCTTTATCAAATAAGATCAAGTCATACATTGTCAGTTGTTATTGATATTGGTTAAAAAGTTCACTTCTTCATTCCATTTGCTATCTGTTTACTTATTTAGATATAATGCTTCTTTAACATCAATTGTAAAGAGGAAAATTTGGTTGTTGGTTTACAAATCATTGATAAACTCTGCAAGGGCTGAACCTTTTTTAAAATGTTTAACCATTAGGAAGGTACTTTATCCAGAAGTAACATAGGCTATTCTTTATCCTAAAATTCCCATAGGATATGTATTGAAGCTGTGCAGGAAGCTTTTGTATAAAATACATCTTTACATTTGATTGCTGAGTAGCATAGTGGGTAGAAGCTCCGCCTCTTATGCCATAGGACCTAGGTTTGAGTCCTGGTTGGGGCATTCATTTGTGTGATGATAACAAATGTTTGTTCTCAGTCATATATGTATGTATGTCTTATATGTTAGTCTATTCTAGGCTCCCCCCAGTGCGCTGTATGGTCATTCATAATGCAAGCTATGCTAATTTTGGGGCTTTACAGTGGTGGATATTGTCTGGGTATTTTTATTACTTTTTATTACATTCATTTTATCATTTTGAAATCATACTCAATAAAATAAATATATAGTAAAAATTCATTTACTTCTACATTAATTTGTAAGTTAAACTGACCATTCCTATTTTTAGGTTTCCCTATGCTAAGAATGTGAGACAATAAATTCATTTTTACATGTTATATGATTTCATTGTTATTGATCTGTTAAAACTTATTGCAGAAGTTGATGGTACAAAACCTGACCAAAAAGAGGAGCCATCAAGTAGTAAAAACATACAATCTAATCCAGAAAGTGTTGTTGAAGGTAAATATTATATAAAAACTGTTACACTAATATATATAATACCAATTATAATTATCTCCAAGCACTTTCAGAGGGACACAGGTACATAGTATGATAACATATAATCATCGCTTTGATTTACTTTTAAATCTGTTTTTAGTTTTCTCCTTATTAGAGGATTCATCTGTTTGAGATTCTATAGAATGAGTTAACTAATCAGACTAATTTAGTAAATTTGTAAAGAGTTCTAAAAGATTTACCTTTTTCATTTTAAGGGAAAATCTCATGCTATGTACACTTAAAAATCTTCATTGTATATTTTTATACAAAAATGTATGTATAAGTTTATTTTTAATTTTCAAAAACCAACTTGGAATTAAGACATTTCTGACTATAATTAAGCTTGAGTAAACATTTATTTACTATTAAGAAATGCCATTTCTGTTATAATTTTGTTTTAGCTAATCTAGATTCACCAAGAAATGATGGTTTACCTAACACTGTCACAGTTTTGGACGCTCCCAATGGTGGGAAAGTTTACTTGGTAGGCACAGCACACTTCAGTTTGGAGTCACAAGAAGATGTCTCCAGGGTAAGCCCATGTTTCTGTTAGCCATGACTTGTTCACAAGCTTTTATGTTCATCTTCTAAATGTATCATACATGCACTAGTGGAATGGGATCAGCATATACCAGTAAGACATAGGTTGTGTGCAGTATTGAACTCAGTATATGACACCCTCAAAAATATGATAATTTATAACTTATGATAAGTTCTTAACACATGTTTCTTAGGTTTTTTTTATGTGTAACAAAGCCTCAAATCTGCTTTTATATTTACTTGGGAAGATCTTATCATGTGTGATTCAACCATAGTGCCTATTTTCCTTATTTTGGGTGCCATAACTGTTTGTCCCAGAATAGTGTTTCATATGAAAATGTTGAAAAGATTCAGTTAAAGTTTTTGGTCAAATAATTATAGTCAAATTTTTTGTTTGCTCATATTAAATTAAATAAACTTTTATTTTCTAGCTTTTTTCTCAGTTTTCTATTAATTAACAGGCAGCAACACTATAAGGCAGCAAGCAATACATTATTTCAGCATTAGCAGCAATATTATTTATTAACAATATTGTTTACAGGTTATACGGCATGTAAACCCACATATAGTTATGGTCGAATTATGTGAGCAGAGGACTAACATACTGTTGTTAGATGAAGAAGTTATATTAAATGAGGCCAAGAATATTAATATTAAAAAAATAAGGTGTGTAGATTATTATTATTTTTATAATGTGAATGTATCATTGTGGTTTTATGGTGTAGGTGAAGTTATCCAATTATAATACTTATCAAAATACAAGGTGGCCGGATCATTGCCATCTAAAAACAGTTTTTTTTTTAATTACAAAAGGTTTTCAATGTGGCCACCTTAAGCAGCAATACACATTCTACATCTATGTAAGAAATGGTCTTTCATGTGTAAATTTTTTACTTTAGAACAAAATTTTCATAGGAAGATTTTAATGAAAAATTTCTATTTATTTTGAGTAAGGGACCAAAACTATTTTTTGATCTCAAAACAAATTTAATCATTTTGTTAGTTTCGGCCACCTTTTATATTCATAGTGGTGATCGTAATTGACGCAATGCGTAATTTTTACGTAATAACGTCGATGTAATGTGAACATTATCTTAAAAAGATAATTGCCACAACAAAATTCCCCTAAAAAGGCTTTTCTGTATGAAAATTGAAAAATAAAATTTTGGTGTTCCATTTTTTTTTGTGATAAATCAATTGGTATTCTTTTTTTTTTGATTAAGAAATCATCTTAGATTACGTACATTTTGAAGGCACAAAATTGTCACGTATTTAAAAGAAACACACGAAAATACGTGATTATTCATGCCAGACTGGCAGATTTGAGCATGAATAAACCTCATTATAATATTAAATAATTTTTTTGTAGATATGTAAAAATATATGTTAGTCACATTGTACTTTGTATGTAAAACTTGAGTGAACTAAGTTATTTGTATAGTAAGACTTGACTGCACACTATAGTCTACATAAATGCATGTACAATTTTATTGCTTACTTATTTTGATATAACATTTTATTAAACTTTTACTTACCTTGCAAAAAATCATTAGTTCAATTAGTGGCCATTCCTTCCTACGCAGGTTGTTAAACAACATTCTATGTGCTCGTAGATCGCAGCTTACTGTATTACTCTACTACTATATTACTGTATTCAAGGTCGTTTCTCTGTGCCGAAGTTGTAGCTCCAAGTTCTTTGTACTGAAAAGTAAGAGTAGTAAGCAAGATAGAAAAGTAAATTAATATAAAATAATGAATTTCAAAAAGCTACCTATATATTCTATTTCATTATTGGTACATAGGCAGTTTCTGTTATGGGTAGCATGTATGTTACATTTAATTTACATGCAAATTAAATAGAAAAAGTACATGAACAAAAAAATCAGATGTCCCTGCCAGGAACTGATTTGACCTCACAGTACAAAAGATAGTGTTTAAAAAGTCTTCTAATACAAAGGAATATAATTTCAATGGTTTTTTCATCAGCCCTTTATTGAGAAAAACAGCAGTTTAAAGTTTTTGAACATACATGTCCATGTGAAGATAATTAGGGAATTTCTATTTATGATTGACTATCCACAGTCTCACATTTACAGAATTATACCAAGTTCAAAATATATTATTTTCATTATAGGTAAAAAAATACACTTAGCAATGTCTTCTTTTTCTTCATCTTGATCGTTATGGCGTAAATACACCTTGACTAAGTTATTATAGGTAGAACGAGAGGAAAAATAGCCAGTAAAAAAGCCTCTCGGCACTCTTTTGTCGACATTGTAAAATACATGAAATAGGTAATCAGGTATACCTCTTGACTACGACATGAAACCGTACACTATAACCGTAACACTTATATATACATTCATTGTCAATGTTTCAGAGCCACTATGGCACAAAATGGAGTTTTTAATGGCTTGATGTACATTCTGTTATTGAATATGTCCGCTCATATCACGAGGGAGCTTGGTATGGCCCCGGGAGGTGAATTTAGGAGAGCTATGGCAGAGGTATGTAATATTGGAAACTTTTACTGTGTTAACTTCTTTATTCTATCGTTGCTGCAATTTTGTAAATTATTCAATTTTATTAAAAACTACATAGGGTGTAATTTACGAGGCATGTAATTTAGGGTGTAATATACGAATTCGGCTGTAAGAATGTTATACTTAGAAATCGAATATATTCTTTCACGAGTCTTCTATCGTGAGAATCCAAAAAAACAAGGAACATGTCTTGGTTCTGTCTGATTTAGATTTAGAAGATTAGAACAATACCTATACTATAAAAAAGAAAAACTTACGATATATGTCAACATTACCAACGATGATATACATAAATAATTAATTCTAGGCCAAGAAAATCCCGAACTGCATAGTTCAGTTAGGTGACCGAGCCATCGATGTGACCTTACACCGCGCGATCGCTGCGCTGTCTTGGGGACAGACGTTGCGGTTCATTTGGCATTTGCTGACCTCTAACCAGACCATCAGGTAAATATTTGAAGCAAATTAAAAAGAAATTTAGAAAAATCAGAACAAAAACTAAATAAGCATCTCTCAATTTCAAAGTCGTGTTATTTAAGTTGAGTAACAATTAAATACTTATATTTATTATAAGTGCCTATGATAGGTATCTGAAATATTTCAGGCTTTTAACAGTTGACTGAGTATTTATCCACTAAAATATAAGTATCTGGGATAAATCAATCTCAGAGACTCCCATATATATGGGTTACATAATGTTACGATATATTTTTTTAATTTATCCCAAAATTAAGTCTAAACTCCGTTAATTTAAAATAAGAAGTTTCATTGCCAAGATATACCTCAGAGCTTTGCCATTCATCTTCAATCTTTTTTTTTTAAGTGCGGAAGAAGTAGAGAAGTGTAAACAGAAAAAGATGCTAGAAGAGATGCTAGAGGAAATGGCGGGAGAGTTCCCCGCTCTGAAGAGAGTTTTCGTTTTGGAAAGAGACATGTATCTGTGTCATTCACTGCAAGTTGCTGCTTTACAACCTCGTGAGTAAAACTTTACATTTTTCTTTAATAAGTGTTTATGGTTATGATTCTTTCGTGTATAATATTTTTTTAAGTACTTTTTTAATTTGTTAAACTAACAAAAATAAAAGAAATTTTTTTCTATTAACTTTGTTTCGAACATGGTGTCAAACGTAGTGATGCTAATAATAATCCTACGCCAGAAGATTTATGGTTGTTATCATGAACATTCAGAAGATCAATACTCCGGCATTTTCACAAGTAATGAGCGTTTGTATTTGAAAATTAAAATCTCAAGAAAAATACGTTTTTAGTCCGAAATTTTGAAAAAAAAAGAGAAAATGCGAAAAAAATACGAGCTCTTGCCGCCACCCGGTTTTCGTCTACTTAGACACTTAACTAAAAAATCATGTCGAAACGTGTTAAGTGAGAAGCCCCGGCCACCTACTTATACGGAAAATAGAACGAATCCTGATCCACTTAATCACTTGCGTACTAAATTTTAACCACTTGTCACTTAACTGAATACACGTAATTTTTTACGTAAAATTTAGTTACCAACTTAACTACTTAACGCGTGTAAACCAGCCATGAGTGTTGTCTGGCGCATACAGTGTAATTAATAACTAACGTATTGGGTTATTAATGTGATTTGATTTCACAGGTCGTGAGCCATGCCGTATAGTCGGAGTGGTCGGAATTGGTCATGTGGCCGGCATTGCCCAGCATTGGGGCAAAGTCACTTCGCAGGATATTCCACCTCTATTAATGTAAGAACATTATAAATGCATTAGCGTAGAAACAATCGAGCGGCTTGTCTAATACAAAATATTCAAAAAGCGTCTAGAGCAAGTTCAGAATATTTAACACTTGTATGTGCATCATTTCATTTACATTGCTGCTGGTTTTTCACCTAATGCAGTTTCTATAAGCAGGCGCATACTGAAATCACCTTACATACCAGTTTTCGTATCTTTTTGCATTAATACTCATTTGGTTTGGCAGCTTTGAGTGCGGAGATCAACTTTTTTTGATTTGAACTTTTTCGTAGCCGGCAAAGGAGCACATGATCCACCCATGGACATCACGATTTGTCTTATGTGTTTTATTGGTTATCTTGTCCTTTATTGATTTATCGAACCACTGCCGACCGCAGGCTAAAGTTGTTTGACTGGAACACAACCACGTAACGGTGGTATTATGGTGGTCAAAATGAGAAGGACCTACACCTCCCCTGACGAGATCGTAACACAAGAATTTATTGTGGGATAAATATACACAAAAAGGATAGAAGCTGAATATTTTAACAATAATTTAACTGTGTCTTGTTATCTTGAATCCCCCTATTTAGTGTCCCATTAAAAAAATGCATGAAAAAACTATTTTGACATTACGAATATTTAACTTTCAGTGTGCCAGCAACATCGATGTCAACTAAGATAATCCTAGTTTCTATTCGAGCGGCGTGTTTCGGAGTATTATTGTACGCTGGGTACAGACTGACTCGCCGCTGGCTGCGTTGATCTGAGTCACATGAGTGAGTACAGACTTTTTAGCTGGTATTACTAAAGCAGATTTACAGACCTACTAAGTAATTTTAAGTAAGCAGGTAACGGTTTCCAGCTATATTTTGTTTACTCTTGTTTAGATTGTAGTTAGCTGGGTACTGTAACGTACCGGGATGGTGGAGGGTTATACTACTTATAATGATAAATACATTTATGTAATTCAAATAACTATATTTGCACTTTCCTTATATTAATTACAATCTTTTATATTATTAGGTTAATGCTATTGCGGCCGCTGCAAAGAATATAATGCTCTAGAACATTCTTTATATTTTATCTTTTAATCAAATTACAAGTTATGACAGATATGTAAGCTGCCAGCAAGTTTATTTGTGCGATAATGTCTTTTATTATATAAAGCACAAGCATACGTTGCAGTACATACCAGTACTTATAAAAAAAAACAAAGTGCTATAAATAATTTTAATTTGAAATATTGTTATGTTATTGTTTTAAGAAAGAAAAAGTTTCTTTATGTTTCTCCCAAAATTGGAAACATTTTAAAACAGCAGTTCACGGATAAGTTGGTAGGTCTATATTATATTTATTGATTGATTGATTATTCCTTATCCGATGTAAACACATATAGTATCAATATTGTGCTCTTGCTCGCATGGACATCATAAATTAGATCCCCAATCGAATAATCCAGCTTAGCCTCAATCCCACACGAGTTCTTACTACCAGCTTGCTTATACGAGCCCCAATGTAAAAGAGTTTGTCTAGTGCCAAATGTTACAATTGTCTAATATTCGAAGTAAAATTCAGATAAATAAATTTAACTTGATTAGTTCAATAAATACACAGTGGTTTTGAACACTTCATGAAGTTTATTTTAATAATATATAATACATTCTTGGCCAACCATCCACGCAATCAACTTCGTCTATCGCATTCAACGGCGCAAAATAGTTCATCTACCACTCAGTGGCGTCACCTTTAGTATCGATCACGGCCTTCATTCTTCGTGGCATCGTTGCTGCCAATACTTCACATTGTTGTGTAGTTATTGAGTCCTACACAGATTTAATTTTTTCCTTTTAGACCTTGCTAGATACTTGCGCAGCATTTTCTTAATTTTCCACCATAGGCTCTCAATCGGTGACAAATCTGGACTACTACACCATCTGGTTGAAAAAACTTCAATTATATTTTGATACAATCGCCATGGAATGCTTCAACTTTATTTCTGATAACAACTTTCCGTACATCACCGATCGTCTCCTTAAATTTAGATTCATCACTCCATATTATTTCACGCCACTGGTCTTCTGTCCAATTTTCACGATTTTTAGCGAATTTCAGCCTTTTCTGTTTTTGAATCATCTCTCTCCACTTCAAGGTAAGTTCTCCTGCGCGGGCACGACAATTCTTTTTAATGATTTTTTTAAACTTGATTTTCAGCTTCGCATGTGATTCGCGGCCGACTAGGTTTCTTCAAACATTCAACCGTGCCATTTTTCCTGTGATGTTCGATGATGGTCTGAACTGTTGATCTTGGTATGGATAAATCCTTGGCAAGCAGATTTGCCATTATTGTGGGTACGAATAATTATTTTTCGTACTTCGTCGGCAATAGTTTTCCCGCTAGCTATTTTGTTTGAAAATAATGATAAATTTGCATGAAATTATGATTCTTAATATGTATGGAAATGACAGTGACGCTTCATGTGACGCATCATGTGACAGATTATTTATATTTTTAAATCGAATTTTACTATGCTACTTTTTTCAAAGGCCTGTTTAATGAAAATGTAGTTAAGTTGAAAACAGACATCCTTTGCAATATATGACTGGACGAACTCTTTTGCATTGGGGAATATGGCGTATATGTGAGAAACTTTTAAGTTTTAAGAAAAAAATTAAAATGTGATATATTTTTTTATTACATCTCTTCAAAGAACTCTCGAGAGTACCAATTTTAAAGCAGCATTTTGCAGTCTGTAACAGGTACCTCCTCAGCGTCATACTCGAACGCATTGAGTGCGCCTTCTGGCGATGAAAACAGTATTCCCTTGAGCTGGTTTTTAATTTTAGGGAACAAGAATCAACACGGTGCCAAATCAGGGCTGTAAGGCGGATGACTCAAAAGTTTTACCGGTGTGGTGTTTAGGAAGTCCCTCGTCTTGAACGCGGAGTGCGCGGGCGCGTTGTCGTGGTGGAGCAAAACGCAGTCAAGCAAGTCGCTTGTTGATCGCAGCAACAAAAACGTCTGGCAGGCATTTGGTATTGTACCATTTTGCATTGACGCTACTTAAGGAATCGTTTTGAAACAACCATATTGTTTACTGGCGGTTTGTTTCTAGATCCTATTGATAAATCCAAGATTCGTCACCTGTTATGATATCGTAAACGGCGGGAAGAACCTGCTTTAAATGTATCATACATATCATGGCGCCATTCCACGTGCGCCTGCTTCTGAGCATCGGTGAGGTTGTGGGTTACCTTACGCAAAGGTGGTTCTGTGGAATGTGATAAATGATAATATTATATGAATACTTCCCGATCCAATGTTCAGATTGTGCTGAATCTTCTCGTATGTGATTCGCCGGTTTTATTCAATCAAAATGTGCCCTTGTAGTACATTTTGATTGGCAGTCAAAGGACCACAACTTCTTCCTTCAATCTTCAAATTTAAGCGACCGCACGTAAACTCGTACACAGTTGCTTTAGAAGGCATTGTTCATAAATGCTAATTGAAGTCGATTAAACGATTCATCAGGTTTCAAGTCAGACTTGAAGTTGTAAAAAATCTGAAAGACTGTTTATGTTAACCTGCGGCAATTGCTCCCAATGGAAATTTTGTAAGTCCATCGGGTTGTTGTCAGTTGTCGGGATGTTGTCACTCCGTCTAAGTCCTCTAAAACACGTCTTCATGCTCTCGTGCAAGATGGGGTTGAGGTCTGGCGATCGTGCAGGCCAAGGCAATACCCGGTTGTTTTCCCTTGCCAAGTACTCCCTGGTGTGCAAACCTGTATGCGAACGCGCATTATCAGGCATCAACGTAAAATCGAAGCCAAGGGTTTGTGCAAATGGACGGACATAAGGCGTTAGAACATCCTCAACGTAATTTGCAGCGTTCATGTTTCCATTAACAAAAATGAGCTCAGTTCGTCGGTTCTTCATAATAAACGAACTGTTGAACCGTTTTATGGATGACACCTCAGCGTCTCAGTATTTCCAGGACGACGGTACACTCTTACCCTTCTAGTATCAGGCCTAAACCCAAATCGAGACTCATCGCAAAATAAAGTTTTATCCCATTGCTCCTGGGTCCATGTTATGTGTTACCATTATACCATTCATTTCGACGAGCGCGGTTCCCGTGACGTATAGGTGGGCACCTAATTGGTCGTCGTGCATGTATGTGCATGTTTTGTAGCCTTAAACCCATCTCTCGGACGGTTAAAATCGGCTGATGATTTGCGGTCAGTTGAATGTTGGTTGTACTCTGTTCCGCGGCCTGGGCGCTGCTCGGCAGGATCTCTTGTGTTAGTGTAACGCTAATAAAGACGGCAAATAACGCTTCTGTTGACACCAAAATATCGTGATACCTCAGATTGATTGCTTCCCGCTTCCAACATCCCTACGGCTCTTAGCATTTTGTGTGGGGTCAAATGACGTCGCTCCATGTCGTAAACATTGTCTTTCAATTAAAATTTTTCTCAATTAATCAATAAAAATTAATGATAATAAATGATTTCCAAGACTCACGCCACACAAAGAAAACGCATTAAAATTCGGAAAACCAGCCAGTATTTCATTTAGAACAAAAAAGTTTACTTTAGTACTACCTACTTACCAAGATATAAGAAAAGATATAATAAAATTGATTAACCCCTCCCGCGACGACTTGGACAACCTAAAATGCCCTGAATGTCAGGTTTTATAAACAAATTTTTTTGTCTTGGAGGGACTTAAGAAAAACGAAGAATTTGTCAACAATAAGATATACAGGGTGTCCCAAAGGTCGACGTCAAGCCAAAACCGGGTGACAGGCTAGGTCATAACAGTTATCAGAAAAATATGAAATAAAAATTTCAGTCATGTATTTTTCAAATTATAGTGCTTTTTTGTTTTATTTAAAAAATGAACACCCTGTGTCAGTCTTTTAACTGCTGTTGCTACAAATATTGATTTTTTACCAAAGTTTCTTTTTTAACAAGTTTCTGAACAGTGTTTCTGCAATCTGTAATATTAAATTTTAAACCAAGCTCCAGCTTGAAAGAGGATGTCATTTTATGCCGAACCAAGTATTCAAAATTAATTTTTGGCCTAGTTTAACTGCCTGTACTGAAAAAAAAATGTACAACGCTATTTTAGCAAGTAATTTAAAAAAGTGGCGCATTTAATAACAACAAAACGGTGTAGCACTTACTACATCAATTCCTAGACTTGGCGCGAAAAATGTTTTTTCAAAAAAACTCAGTTTCGAGCTATTTCTCTTAACTTACTAAAAATGATTCCAAGCGACCTTAACTGTCAGATTCCGGTTTGAATGAGATAGTGTGAGTCATTCCATAAAGTGTGAGTGAGATCAGTAGGAATCCTAAATTATTAAATAAAAAGTTTTTTTAAAGAAAATCAGTTTCGTTTTTATAATACAATTAATTTTCGTGTATTTAAAATATTTTTACAAAAGATGTTGTTATTGTCTTCCTTCAGCCGCAATACACGCACGACATCTCCTTAAAAAAGGTCTTGATATAGGGCGGACGAATCGTCCATTATTGACGAAATCCTCTGCTTCCATTAATCTCCCTTGAAGCTCAGTTAAATTTTCAATCAGGTAAGGGTAAAGGTTAGTTGAATAATATCGTGGTATTCTCTTGAATTGTTAAGTAGATAATAAAGTTAATTTTATTGATATATCCTGCATTACTGTTTTCACTTGCGGGTTAATTTGGAGGCATGACAAGACAACTCAACTTTACGTTTGACCCGTTGCGTGATATTCGTGGTGTGAAAAGCAATACTGTTTGTTCTAAGAGAAAACTGTGAAAGGTTCAAAATAAAAATATAACAATATATTTTACTAAGAATTATATTTTACAGCAAAAAAAGCTTTAAAAAAATATGTGTTTAGCGAATACAACGTGAAAGAGTATTGACATGTAAGTCTCTTTACGCCTATAGAAAATTATTCTTATCTCCATCTGTTAGCTCGGCAAATCTCCCTACCCCTAAGTATCCAAACGACGAACACCCTCAAACGGCACCCGTTCTCTTCAACCTATTGGTATTATACTTCTAGTATGTTCAATATGTAGAGAACCGCCTGGAGCCCCCTGGACAAGGAACTCGTGGAGGCTAGAAAAAGAAATACAAATAATTGCACCGAAATTAAGCAAATATAGCTGTACGTTGTACAAAAATACATACCGCTGAGGCAAAGGGACAGTTGAGTATCAGAGCCCCATAATAATAGCTCGCCTGGCAACGCACTCCCGCGATGGTCCATGTGGCCCATTTTCACTACGCGACCTCAGCCTCTCCATACTAAATATATCACAAAATTAACTATTTGAGTACTCAACACCATATCTCATTATATAAGTTTTCACAGAATAATAGACTACAATAAAATAAACGGATGCAAGAGTGGGGCGCGTCTTTTCATATTGAAAAAGTGTACAATTTTTAGTTCCAGTCGGAGAGCAAACTTTATTTGGAATAAAATACCTAATATGACACCTCCTACGACAAGAAAATTAAAAAAAATTGATTTATAGATAATACTTTTACTAATGTTTTTGCACTTCGTACTCTTTTCATCATTTTCCATTGATTGTTCAGAAATTCATATTTGAAATATGATTGCGATGAAATTACACAAAATTATCAATATCTGTTTGTTAAATTATTTTCTTACATAAATTAACTACCAACTGATATATATTTTAAACCACATTTAAGAAAATTAATACAGTAAATATTGTAAAATATGGCGGACACGGCGTCGAAGTTTAGCGCATTACAAAAGTTATGCTACTTTATCATTGTAATTATAATCACTTTCAATATAACAATTAGTAAAAACAGATTCTACAGTTATTTCTCAATAATTCTATATATATGATATAACAAGTTACTTACCGATTTCTTCAATTACAATAAAGCACTTCCGAATAGTTCCTAACCATCATACAAAACTGTTGGCATTAGTTTTTTTTTCATTCTATCGTTCGGTATATCAGTATTACCATTAAAATAATACTCGAAAATGTTAAATTATGAATGAATGAATCGATTACATTACTTAGTTCGTATTGCTAGTGCAAATATATTGAAGAAAAGAGCGACCAATTGCAACCGACTCGTTATGTACACCATGTGTACGTAACGCGCTTGGAGCGTTTTTCCTTACCTGCGTATACATAAATTGCGCGACGGGTTAATAAATTTCAAATAATGTGTGTTGCTTAGACTTTTTTGATGTATGTACTAGATGTGTGAACTAGTCACACGACTATTTAAACATATTTATTCATAAATTTGTACAAATATTTCAAACATTGCGGGCTATCACATTGTATATAATGCAAGTAATGTTCACATAGGTTGCGGGCTGCGTTCAATTTGACTGGACCGCAGGATGCAGAACGCAGAACGCATCCGATGAGACAAGTGCTTTATTTTTGACGAAAGTTGCTAGGAAGCCAAGACAAGCCATATGTATGGATCTGGAGTTTGCTAAATTGTCCCTATTCTACAATGTCCATATACAACATGTTACATCATTTTACACATAGTGTAGCAATGTTACATAAAACTATTTATTACTTTTTTCCAGATACATTACTTCCTTTCAACGAGACTTAAAGCGACTGTGTGTATCCATATTTTAATATATTAGGTATGTATAAAAGAACATAAGAATTAAGTATGTATAAAACTTACAATATTAACATTTCATTTCTGACCACTTTAACCACTATTTATACAATAGCAAGTATCATGTTAATGCATAAAAAGTATGAATTAATAGAGCTGTCTTAGAGATATCAAATATTCTCAAATGAAATATAATAGTGCCTACAAAGTTTGATATTACTTGTTATTTTCGTCATTTGCACTGGAAGTTTCTGTGATTAGCGCATTCAAGCACTATTTACTGTTTTATGATTAATACATTTTAAGTTCTTGCACAGCGTCATTTATTTACTGCTTTTTGGAATCTAGGTACAATGCGCTTTAAAATATAAAACCAAATAATGTGAGTGTGCTTTAATGCTTACAGTACATAAGTCTAATGGTAAGTGTCATAAGGCCCATGGACATAGTATATCTAAAGAATTATAATGCAGGTAGCTCTCAATATAAGTCGCATGAATAAGGGACTCGCCAAAACATTTCTAAATCATAATATAGCATATCTATTGTAAGTTTTAGATCTGATGTAATTATGTTAAATACCAACATAGTTATTATCAATGCGTTGTGAAATGTTGTATTTCAAATATCTGTTTAAATTAAGAGAAATCTTCACTAACTGTAACTTTCGAGTCCATGCTTGAATACAGGTTTTTTTTATTATTTAAATATCCTGGTATTATACAAGTTTATTCATTCATACAAATTAATTATTGATTTAATAGTTTTCAATGAATTTTTTGCAGCAATCATAATAATACATTTTGTGTTGGATCAAAACGGTTATTTTTATGCAATACATTGTATCTGTGTGTCATCTTGCTGCTATTAAAAACTGTTTATGTATATGTATTTTACAGAAAAACTACAATTCTTGGCCTTTATGTTTAATTACTAATTACAGAAAACCGGTATATCAATTGTCAGATTAGCATTTGTAATTGTATGTATATATTTCTAAAGTAAACCTTCGTTCGTGTATAAGAATGTGTGATTAGGCTAAGTAAATATTGCTCAGCTCAAAAGAGACTTGATACTTAGTAAATAACAGATTTTGATTTCTATAATATTAATCAATTCCTTGTCTTTTCCCTTGTCAAACTATGAATATTTTGCTGAAAATAATTATTGAGCTCATTGTAGATTTTTCTTATAAAAACTCGTTATATTAAAGTTATTTTTGTATAAAAGTTAGTCTCTAAGACATAATTACTTTAAGGACTGTGATACCCTTAAGAAACATGCTAAATTCAATATTTCCATCCAATTATTTTTGTAAGAAGAATAAATTGACGACTAGATACAAGTAAATTGTGTTTTATTTACTATCTAAAATTTTTATTTTTTTATAATTCAGAATTTTCAGGCTTGCTAAGGATATGGTTTTAGATATTTTTGTATACAGTGTTTAGTTATTGCCATCCACGAAGACGCGCCGCGTTGTTCTTCCTAATCGCTTACAGTACAAGTGTACTGACCTCGATGATGGCATATGGAATGGCCAGAGCAACAAGCATGTAAATATTTCTTCTAAGTTTTGAGTTTGTATGCTACAGTTTAACGTCTGACCTACGCAACCGATCATCTTAAAATTAACCATACACGTTTTTAGGGATACAGTACAGGACATAGGGTACCCTACATTTTCAAGAAGTACTGTATCCAAGGAATACGCGAGTGAAGCTGTGTGGTCAATATAGTACATACATGATATTATAGGCAGGTGGATACGTAACGAACACACAAACTTTCGCATTTATAATATTAGGGCTAGTTGGGATTGCAGACGTTTTCCTCTCGAGCACTCGAATTCCGCTCCCCTTATTTCGAGTGCTATCATTTGTAACCTTATCATAGATATTTGAAAAAGGTTTATAAAAAAGAATCTTAACTTAAAGAAGAAATCGGTATTTCTATCTAATTGTAATTTGTTAGAAAACATTTACTACGATAACATTTAGCCGTGGCTCTAATAAAAAAGGGTACACTTCTGAAGTTGGCCAAATTTTAGATATTGAAGGAGAGCACTCTGTACTCGATTCTGGTCATAATTATGTAATAAAAGTAGGTACTAAATTTTTCACTAGAATTCCCTATAAATAAATATAGTGTTGTTATACTTTTCCCGACGCCTGAGTCAACCGCGGCACGTGACCTGGCACGCGGATCGCGGCACTCACAAAGTAGTTTCCCCGCCACACCGTACGCCACCACCCGCTAGGTACCTATTCTATCTATCATCCCGCCGCGCCGCCGCCGCCCACCCTTGACTAATTAGTGTGATGCGCGGTTTACATGTATTAAGTAGTTAAGTTGGTAACTAAATTTTAACTAAATTTTAAGTTACTGCATGTCACTTGTGTGTCCAAACGGATTAAGTAGTTAAGTTCATAAGTTCAATGAAGATGAGCAGTGATGAATGTCAAGCAATTCGTCAATTGTGTACTTAGATATGTGGTAAATGTGATTTTGGACAAATTCAGAGAAGAATTTTATTCGGAAATTAAAATCTTTACAAGAATATGTTTTTTTCTAAATTTTTATTCTACAAGCATATCTATTTTAAATATTCTTCAACAAATGTTAAAGTTGAAACTAAACTCTACTCTGACATTAAAAAAAAAAGAGTAAATGCGAAATAAATAGGAGCTCTTGCCGCCACCTGCTTTGTCAACGTATGCACTGAACTAAAAAATCACGTCCAAAACGTGTTAATTGAGAAGCCCCGCCCACCCACTTATACGAAAAATAGAACGAATCCTAATCTACTTAATCACTTGCGTACTAAATTTTAAGTTACCACTTGTCACTTAACTGACTGTTTACACGCAACTTTTAACTTAAAATTTAGTTACCAACTTAACCACTTAACGCGTGTAAACTGGCTATGAGCGCAAGCGCCGACAGATCCGCATGTCCTGAATTACCGCTTACTTTCCACCCTGCGCTTTCTTCCAGTGTCCTCCGTCGTCGTGTGTGAATTAAGTATCTCTACCCAATACACAAATGCTAATACTTAGATATGGTACGAGTGTATGCGCTTGCAGCGCGTACGTCCTTGCTAAGTAGGTAACCATGCGTTGCGTAATTAATTATGTAACTTTCGGTTAAGTTTACTCAGTAAATAATTAATATTTATTTTTTATTATATTTTTTCTCTTCATGTATGGTCTCAAACTATCACGTCCTCGAAATTCGAAAGTGACCCACCAGTCATTTTGTATAAAAAAAAAATTAAAAAAATTACGCATCGATTGGTGTAAACAAATCATAGATATCTTTTAAAACGACGGAGATTTTTAATTAGTTAGTTAAATGAAAAAGATTAGATTAACTACCTATTAGATTTTTTGTTGGCATGAGAAGGTGGATGTCATTGTATTTCAATTCAATACTTTTTTTTCCTCGTTTATGATTTACGTAGAGATGTAGGTACGTGCTATTTTGACGGATTACGCGTGGAAAAATCTCAGTACACTGGCACTTTTTGAGTTTCAATTACTTAGGTATTAGCGTGCGCGGCGCTTTGGGACTTGGTCCGCGGTGTATAGTCAGCCAAGTGGCATTCGACGATGGAATAGAAAATTTAAAGACTTTTTGAGTACATAATCCTGAACTGCATTCACAAATTTTAGAAAAAAATTTAGCATTTTTGTCAGCGAAAACTCCAACCGATGAAACCGCCACTATTGGTAAAGATAAAATCCTCTCGGAGTTCGCGAAAGCCATAATCAGCTTCATTTGTCCTTGAAATGTTGGCGTGGTGTAATGTCGAACCGAGTCGTAATGTTGGAATTTTATGAAGGTACTCTTAATTCTGCCGTGTGTAACGACGTCATTTTAGAGAATCTTCAAAACCAGTTAGATGAAATTCCTGTTGGAATTATGAAAGGTTAATTTTCGAAATGTTTTTTGGTATTTTAGCATTTTTTTCGATGACTACATTTTTTCAAAATCTGAGAATGCAGTTCAGAATGTGTCAAAAAGTGATGGGCTAAGGTACCTGCCCTTCCTGCCCCGTCACCTTATTCACCCTTATTCCCCCTAATTCACCCTATGTGTATGATAATCCATTACATAACTCTTCTACCTTTTAGTGTTTTTTTAGTTATTCGTTTTGCAATGGTAAAAATTTGCTAGTTCCATACTATTTTTAATTATTTTTAATATGGGAAGCAAGAACTGTTCACCTGTATTTAACATGAAATGCGATCGTTGGAATGCTTTATATTATTAAGCCACTAGTAAGTATGTAAGCATGTACGTCCCCACATTAGTTGAGAACAAGCTTTTTTAGGGAATGCAGGACTGCAATGAATGGACTGAATGCAAGCTATGATATTTTCATTATCATTAAAACTACCAAGTTTAACGCTAATTTGGTGAAAAGATGGAAATAATTGTAAAGACCGTTCATTTTCGACTTTACAACTTTATTTATGAATATCGATACCGATAACTATAAATCAACGGGGCTAAGGGGGATAAAGCGGGCAGACGTCATTTAGGATTTAGGGGCGGGCAACTGGAGCTGTAAGACCCGGGCCTCCACAAGAATGGGGCCCCCACAATAGAGATTAATAAGAATATTGATTTCGCAAAGCTTTTCTGTTTTTATAAACACTTCTACAAAGTAAAAAGTTACACAAATATGTTCACAAACTATTATTAATTGTTTATTAACGTGTTAATTCTAATAATTTGAGTTTATTTAGCATCACTAGATGTATTTTTTATTTTATTCGGAAGTTAATTTCGGGCCTGCACTCCTTTATTGCCCCAGGGCCTCCAGACCTTTAAATCCTGCCCTGAAAGCGGGACAAAAAGGCCCGCCCCTTGCGTCTGTTTCATTCCCCGCACGCCTATGGGTTCAATACTAATATTTTTTAAATTGATCTCCGTGTTTCAAAGAATTCTTATTAATTTAATTGTAATTTTTTTTGCATTTTATATACATTACAATAGGCATAATTTTTAAATTGGCTATCTAGGGGTGTATTAATTTTTATCATTTGGCTTTGGGGCCGAGCGGTGCGGACGGAAGGTATTGCACATTTTTCGAGCGTAGATACGTCGGATTGGCTAGGGCCGAATTGTAAATTCACAGGCTTTATAAAATTGACAATTACCAATAAAACTTTTTTCGTTTTTGTCAAAAATATTTCAGTCACTCGTACATCATACCAAAAATTATCTGTAGTGTTGTAATTTTTATACTTTTTTTTAAGCATGTTTACTTCTAATAATGATTTATAATGTATTCAATGTTAACGTTGCTGATGTAGCGAAATATGAAAATTCCAGCATGCGGTGTGCTCGGGCCACTCTGTGAATTAAGTTTTGCGTGCAGTTCTTATCTCTTGTCAAGACTTGGTTGTAGAAATAAAGGAATAGTTTCGTATAACTTTCACAATGTAGTAGAAAATATACTGCAGAATGATAAACTGAGTAAGTTGTAGTTGCTAATTTGTAACCTGTAATTTATAACCTCAAAAATATTTCGACAAATGTCCCTAAGTACCTACTTGTGTACATAATTATGATTATGTAGTTTTTTTAAATGTAATTGTGCCAAATCTCGAACTTTTTTTTGTAAATCAAGTAGGTACCCATTTCAGCGAATAATTTGCTGCTCTAAAAAGAAGCAAGTAATATTTGTCAATGCTACTAATAAAATTATGTTGTTACATTTATTTTAAGTGAATTATATTAACAATTTTAACTTTGGATTCATCGTCAGATAAAATAATAGACAGGTACCTACTTACTATATTATTAGTATTGTATGACATCTCGGTATTGTAATGAATGAAAGCTAAATTTTATAAACAAGGTAGGTATTGTCACCAATAAATAGTTACTACGGTGTTATTATGGCACTTAAGCATTTATACTTGCTTGAGCAGCGTTATGTCAAAACGCGTTTTGGAACAGGAATGCCTCCATCAATTTTGTATACGTCCTACGCTTTAATTATTTGGTAAAGTATAAGGAAGTAATTGAAACAGAGCTGAAATAAAACTGTCTCATTGGGGAATTACACATATCGAATCACACGAATAAGAACGTGAAAAAACAACAGCTTTATTAAAATCGAATATTTTAGAAACTTTTGGCGCTTTTCAGTTTTCAGCTACAGATACCCGAGAAGATCATATAGTAGCTATGTCAGCTCTAGTGGCTCCGATATACCATTACCACCATCTGCTACTTTTTTACAAAATGACGAAAACGCCTTGGTTGTTCTGCTCGGAACAGTACACTTCAGTAAAAAATCTATTGAAGATGTTTCTGAAGTAAGAAATCTTCTATTTTTGTTAATGATTACAATGGGTACATAGCATATCTGTATACTTATTTCATGTGAAATTTTTATCGGGTGGAATTTTTAAAGGGTAAGCTCATAAAACCCCTTATTATTATAACCAACTATTTTCAAAATTCTTATACCTAATATAGCCTAGACCATGCAATTAACGCTCAGTCAGGACCAGAAGTCCATGACCATTTCTGAATTCCCGAAGTTCCTTTACACTGTCGCTTGCATAAATTCCTCAATATTTCAGCGCTAGAATTTGCTGATCAGTTTAAAATTTGCTGAGAACTCTCTTTTGTTATTATGCTGAACATCAGGCACGCCAAAAGTGGCTGAACCATAAATTATTCAAAATATCTTGATATAATAAATTAATAAAATTGCTGAACACGAAAAAATCCATGAACAACATTCGATGTCTTACGAAAATCTCAGAAAATTCAGCTATAGAATGAAGTGAAAACCTAGTTATGACTTAACAATAAATGGTCTTCGGGTTTGCGTTCAATAGCATCGTAACAAAACTGGAATAAAAATGCGAAAATTGTGTGAATATCAAACCAGTCTTGATTTGCTCGGCCACCTAACAACACGTCCAAAATGGCATATTGCTGGATGAAAAGTATTCAAAACTGTAGGGCTCGAAGTAGTCCGACCAACACAAGGTGATTTTATAGACAACTTCCTAGTACTTCCTTCCTACAGCGACATAAGGAGAAAAGTTGTGGCAAGCTAACACGTTTTTTTAAGTAACTGATATTAATTTACGCAACATGTAAAAGCTTGAAAGACTAAAACTTACACAAATATTTACTTTATTTTTATACTATTTATTTATTTAAAAAAAATTATAATAATAAGAAGGAGACTTGCCGAGCTAACAGATACAGATAAGAATAATTTTTCATAGATATGAGAGATATTGTAAATTTATTTCGTGAAGTTTCTTCTTCTTTGTCACGAAGGTTTTTCCGAACTGGTGGTAAAATCGTGTTTGGTTTAACGTCAATAAGAACAAGTTATTGTCAACATTGAGAAATAAATATTTGAATTTAATAAATATACACTACAAATAACAAACTACACTTAAATTACAATCTATTGAAGGTAGCGCGTCCAAAAAGCTGGCTGAATTACCACGCTGGATTGTAACAGAAATTCATTGTACGAGGTAGGTGCCAGCCTTAGGCCGCGTTTCCACTGAAGCGGAGACGAGTGGAGCGACCGATTCGTTGCGATGTCTAATTTCGCTAACATCTAAGTGTGGCGTCAAACAAATATAACGTGACACTGTTCAATGCCTAGCGCCATACGATTAGATGGCACGCATCTGTGTCTTCAGCCATGCGGAAAAGAAAACAGTATTTTGACCATTTTTACATGTTCAAAGCTTGAATACTTTTAGTTTTCATTCGAAATCTAACATGAACAGCCAGGAACATTGTTTTAAGTGATAAGAAGTGGCAAAATAAGTGTATTTCTGGAAATGGAGCGTAAGTGACTTTTTTAAAACAGGTGTGCTAAACCTTTTCAACTTATTTGGCATTTCCTAATCATTTGTTTGATTATGAGGTATTAAATTAGGTCTAAAAACATTGTTTTGGTTTTCCTCATGACAAATTTCAACGGTTTAAACTATGCAAATGAAAATCTGCCAAGTTCGATATAATAGATAATAGATATTCACAACAATGTCAAAATTATTATTGTCAGTAAAAAATAACATTTTGCTAAATACTGCCATTATATGATGGTTATTTATCGCCTATTTATTGTTTAAGAATTACGGCGAAAAAGAAAGTACATTCCCGAGACAGAAATTGAAACTCAATGCGACGATGACGAAGTGATATAACAGAATTCGCAAACGTATTCACAACACTGGGAACACTCAGAAAACTGGGAATGGGAATCAATACAAAACAAAAAAACAAACAAGGACACTTCGACGTGCACAGAAAAAATTATGGCGGAAAGTGCAACGTGCATAGAAAAAATAATGGTGGAAAGTGCCTCATGCACAGAAAAAATAATGATGGACAGTGTAAATTTCGTAAGCATTAAGGAAGATGCAGTCCCTTCTGTATTGGACATCCATGGATGTAAATATTTTGGCCAGTTAGTTTGAAATGAATTATTGCGCTTCAAACCATATGACAGAAATATAGAGATATAGAAAATACATACATTTGTTAAAAAAATAATTTTAATACCAAATAAACATAGATGAGGTAGTATAGAGCAGACAAGAGTTAAATAAAACCAGGTTTTGATTAGATAATAATATGTATTAAAAAACATTACATAAGCAGTTATGAGCAGTTTTAGTGGTATTCGAAACGCACTCCAAGACAGCACAACTCGCGGCATTCACCTAGATGTAGTGATGCACAACCACTTGTTAATTCTTGTTTCGTAAAAAAATGTTTTTATAAGTTTGATTACTCAAATATGTTCTTTACAATTTCACCCTGTTCTTATCATTTTATGGATTTGCAATTCTGAATCCTGTTTGTGTTTTAAAATAACGTAGAATGAGGATCGATTCTAGACGCCAGAAATATTTAGGTATGATGTCTTAGTATTTTTTTATATAAGTATTTGTATTTTTTTATAACGCTTCAGATCATTCTTATATTGCATGCATATCAATCTGTATAAAAATACTTTTTATTGTTTAAATGTTATCGTTATTGGGAGTGGGTGTATCATTTTATAGAAGATAAGCTAAACCAACTGAAGCAAAGTGAATTCCCCACATTAGGGAGTTAGTCGTTTAATCGAGTGACGTTATAAAGAGTTTACCCTGTAATACATTTAAAATTTATTATCATATGATGGTTTAATATCAAATAACGCAATTTTCAAAAAGGTTGGGGAACCCTTTTTATAAAAAAAAATTTATAACTATCCAGAAACGAAGGCTACGAGCTTAATATACGTGAAAAATGAAGATAGTTTGGTTCTGGGTAAAAACTCCCTAAAACTTAATTGGAGGAGTTACCATCGATTTTTAAATGACACGATTCGTGCCTAACGCCACACGCAGAAAACAGTGATGACACTGTAACGTGCCATCCGTAACGAATCGGTTAGAAAAGAAGAGAGCAATCCCCCGCCGCTCCACTCCGCACCGCACTGCCCTGCTTCAGTCCGCTCCGCACCGCACTGCCCTGCTTCATTCAGAGCATTGTGATTGGTCAATTCGTGCACCGCTAAGCTCCGCTCCGCTCGTCTCCGCTTCAATGGAAACGCGGCCTTAGGGTCACGAGTTTCACTCACCAATCGCCTCGCTAAGTTCGAACAAAGGCCCCTTGTCCCCAGAACCCCATGGTTCAAAATATACCTATCCATTCCTAGATTCTCGTAGTTTTTCAGTTTAAATTCAAGAGATTTAATTTATTCATCATTCTGGTTCATGCGTGGGTTAAATTGGGACACTTTTTAAGTCAATTTTGTATCAGACCCACCGTCCATATGTTTTTATGCGAATGTAGTACGCGTAAAATAAATATGGCATATCATCGAAAAATATTTAAACACGTTACAAAGTTTCTTCAACTAGAATTTTCTGTATTTTTTAATACACTCGGCGTCACAAAAATCGCACCTTTATGTTTTTTTCAGTAAATTGCTCCTAGAATCTGGCCCATAAATACCACACGTGAAAAAGAAATATCATTGTAAAGTGCACTTCAATACCTTTACATTCATTACCTGTATTTTTAAAAAATCAATTACTATTTCTAACCAGGGACCAATCAATAAGATATTGGAAAAAATGCTCACTTAAAGAGCGCTAGTTGGGCTACCTTAAAAGGGTATAAAATGTTATGTCCAGGTAAGAAATGGGTCAGTCTCGGTCTGCGTGCGTTCTCGAGCGCACGTCGATCGCAGACGCCTTCCCGCTCTTTTAGCCCCCGCGCTAATTGAGCACCCAAATTTCATTGGTTGTTGTCGTAATATATAATTTCATAGACAGTACTTCGTGGAACGTGAGCTTCGTCGACGGGGTCTCGTCGTTTCAGGACTTCAAGTTCCGTGTTCGAGTAAGTTATCCGCGTCGTCCTCAACCGCCCTACTGCGTGTAGGGTGGTTTTTAGGAAGTTAGTCATCGTTGTTAGGTTCATATATTGTCCCTCCCCAACCCCTCCGCAATGGCTTCCCTAAGCTCTGAAGAGATTAGGAAGAAGCTACTTGAAAGTACCGATGCTGAAGGCATGTTTATAAATGCTGATAAGTTTCGTTTCCTTGATTCTCTTATCCCGCATATCATGGCGTTAATTCCACCAATGGCCCCTCAGGCCACCCCAGTCCCCCAGACCCCTTAGGTCTTAGGCCCTCCCGCGTCCCCTTCCTCCAGTGACATGGAGTGCGAAGTAGACGCCCCTCCGCGCCGCAAGCGCGCACCCGCGACCGAGTCATCCTCGGACGCCACCCCAACTGGATCTGAGTCTCCCTCTTTTACGCTTGTTAAGAAGCGCTCTAAGAAGCGTTCGAAACAAGACCCGGCGCCCTCAACGCCCGTCCCCACGCCCCCTGCGGCGTCTTCAACGCCAGCTGCCCCGGTGTCTTCAACACCCGCTCCGGCCCCAACTTCTGTCAAGGCCAAGGTCCCACCACCCGTTTTCCTTCGGGAAAAGGGTAAATGGACTGAGGTTTCGACATTGTGCAATGAGCACAAGATTCATTACACCCGAGCGGCCAACTCGGGTGAATCTATTAAAATCTTAGTCTCGTCGATAGACGACTTCCGTGCTTTAACAAAGCTCCTCACCGATAAGCAATATGCTTATCATACTTATGCTCTGTCAGAAGAGCGTAAGATCAGAGCGGTACTCAGGGGAGTCCCGTTCGAATTATCGAACGAGGCTATCCTGGAGGATCTGCAGTCCCAAGGCTTCCCGGCACTCGCGGTGCATAAAATGCACAGCAAGTACGGGAGGCAACACCCTCTCGCTTTGGTGGTTCTCGCCAACGTCCCCAAGTCCAGGGAGATCCTTAAAGTGCCATCGGTGCCAGTTGTACGGGCACGCGGCGGCCAACTGCCGCGCACCGCCCAGGTGCGTCAAGTGCCTGGTCCCGCACTTCACTAAGGAGTGCAATCGCACTCCTGAAACTCCCTCTCCTCCCGATTGCGTGCTTTGTGGCCAGTCCGGCCACACCGCAAATTACAAGGGCTGCCCTCGTGCACCCCGTTGTATGCGCTCGAATTTCAAAAGGGCGGCGCCCAAACAGGCCCCGCGCCTTTCTCAAGAAAACTTTCCGCCGCTGCGTAGCCGGGTTCCTCCGGCTTCTAAGCCTACACAGTCCAGGCCTGCCCCAGAAAACTGGAGGCAGCGCCCCGCATCGAATCCCATCCCGGCTCCTCGCCCATACAAACCCACTCCTCAATCCTCCGTAGCAGACGATATGCGTATCGTCTGCGACGCTATAAAAAATGTCGATGTTAGTGAAATCGCAGTCTTAGCCCGTAAACTTAGGGCTTCACGTACTCCGACAGAGCGTTTGCTAGCTCTGGCGGAGCATAGTTCCCTTCTCAATTCATTGTAGGTTCATTTAAATGAATTGATCCCTAAATCATGCTTCGGCCGACCTCTGCCCAGCCCCGGCTTCACCGGAGGCTGCCCAGAACGGCCACCAACTCATGTCCCTTTGAGCACCTTCAGTGCAACTTTCACTACAGGCGGAAGACCCGCTAGCGGGTCTCCGCCGGCGCGCCCAACTTCCCGACGGGTGTCGCTTCCGATGAAGGCTAACAGTATACGCTTACTACAGCCAACAGGTGGTTTTTAGTGGGTAGGTGCCATTCTGGTGAGTCCCACATAACCCCCACGCAGAGGAATTTACCTGCGGGCGGGTATGCATGACGCATCTTCCACCTCCCTCCCGCGAGGGTGCCTCGGCAGCAAAAAAAAAAAAAAAAAAGAAATGGGCTCAGTCTCGGTCTGCGTGCGTTCTCGAGCGCACGTCGATCGCAGACGCCTTCCCGCTGTATTAGCCCCCGCGCTAATTGAGCACCCAAATTTCACTGGTTGTTGTCGTAATATATAATTTCATAGTTGTATACCGTATTAAGTTTCTAACGCCGTTTTCACGGCGGACAGTGGCTCGTTAACCGTACTTCTAATAAGTTTCTAACGCCGTTTTCACGGCGGAAAGTGGGTTTTAACCGTACATCGTGGAACGTGAGCTTCGTCGACGGGGTTTCGTCGTTCCAGGACTTCAAGTTCCGTGTTCGAGTAAGTTATCCGCGTCGTCCTCAACCGCCCTACTGCGTGTAGGGTGGTTTTTAGGAAGTTAGTCATCGTTGATAGGTTCATAGTATATATATTTATATATTGTTGTCCCTCCCCAACCCCCTCCGCAATGGCTTCCCTAAGCCCTGAGGAGCTTCTGAATAAGCTGATCACTGATTACGACGCCCAAGGCACTCACTGCCCCCCTCATATGATTCGCACACTGCAATCATTTCTCCCTCTAATCATGGCACTGTTCACACCGGCCCCTCAGGCCACCTCCGTCCCTCAGACCGCTCTGGTCTTAGGCCCTCCCGCGTCCCCTTCCTCCAGTGACATGGAGTGCGAAGTAGACGCCCCTCCGCGCCGCAAGCGCGCACCCGCGACCGAGTCTCAGGGGAGTCCCGTTCGAATTATCGAACGAGGCTATCCTGGAGGATCTGCAGTCCCAAGGCTTCCCGGCACTCGCGGTGCATAAAATGCACAGCAAGTACGGGAGGCAACACCCTCTCGCTTTGGTGGTTCTCGCCAACGTCCCCAAGTCCAGGGAGATCCTTAAAGGGGTTAGCACTATATGCGGCCTCTCTGGGATCTCGATCGGCACCCAAACAGGCCCCGCGCCTTTCTCAAGAAAACTTTCCGCCGCTGCGTAGCCGGGTTCCTCCGTCTGCAAAGCCTACACAGTCTGGGCCTGCCCCAGAAAACTGGAGGCAGCGCCCCGCATCCAATCCCATCCCGGCTCCTCGCCCATACAAACCCACTCCTCAATCCTCCGTAGCAGACGATATGCGTATCGTCTGCGACGCTATGAAAAATATCGATGTTAGTGAAATCGCAGTCTTAGCCCGTAAACTTAGGGCTTCACGTACTCCGACAGAGCGTTTGCTAGCTCTGGCGGAGCATAGTTCCCTTCTCAATTCATTATAGGTTCATTTAAATGAATTGATCCCTAAATCATGCTTCGGCCGACCTCTGCCCAGCCCCGGCTTCACCGGAGGCTGCCCAGAACGGCCACCAACTCATGTCCCTTTGAGCACCTTCAGTGCAACTTTCACTACAGGCGGAAGACCCGCTAGCGGGTCTCCGCCGGCGCGCCCAACTTCCCGACGGGTGTCGCTTCCGATGAAGGCTAACAGTATACGCTTACTACAGCCAACAGGTGGTTTTTAGTGGGTAGGTGCCATTCTGGTGAGTCCCACATAACCCCCCGCAGAGGAATTTACCTGCGGGCGGTATATATATATTAAGAAATGGGTCAGTCGCTACTCAGACTTTAGAGTGAACACACTGGAACAACATACGCAAAAGAACTGTACCTGAAGATGGATACAACCCCTGAAGAAGCCGCTCAAATCGTTGCTCTATTGCAAACAGGACTGCGACAGGTTGACGTTGCTCGACAGTTGAACCTTAGCCGATTTGCAGTACGACGAGTATACCAACGGTTCCGTGAGACTAGTGGCTATACCCGAAGACGTGGATCCGGAAGAAAACGTTGTACATCAGAAAGGGACGACCATTTCATTGTGTCTACGTCGTTGCGCCACCGCTTCAGCAATGCTGTTGAGGTGCAACAAGAGCTCCGGTCAGCTCGTAGAACGTCTGTGAGTGTCTCTACGATTAGAAGAAGATTGAAAGAAAAGGAATTAAGAGCTCACAGACCTGCTAGAGGCCCAAAATTGACCGTGCGACATCGGAGAGAGCGGTTACAATTTGCTCAGGAGCATGTCAACTGGACGCTTGACCAGTGGAGGGCCGTTCTCTTTACCGATGAGACACGAGTATGTCTTTTCTGCAACGATAGACGCAGAATGGTATACCGAAGAAGAGGGGAACGTTTTACCCAAGCGTGTATAGAGGAATCCGTCGAATACGGAGGTGGTTCCTGTATGTTCTGGGGTGGCATATCCGTTGAAGGGAAAACGGAACTTGTGTGCGTCTCTCGGACTGGCAGTGGTCGCGGGCAAGGGTCGCTGAATGCTGGGCGGTACATAACAGAAATCTTACAAGTCTTTGTGGTCCCGTATGCCGGTTTTGTTGGCGATGGTTTCATGTTAATGCACGATAACGCCCGTTGCCACACTGTGTTTTCTGTGCGGGACTACTTGCAAGAGGTTGAGATTCCTGTTATGCAGTGGGCAGCACGAAGCCCAGACCTTAACCCGATCGAGCATCTCTGGGACGATGTAAAGAGACACGTACGAGCACGTGATCCTGCTCCCACCACTCTCCAAGAGCTTCAGGATGCCGTGAAGGAAGAATGGGAGAACATACCCCAAGAGAGAGTGGTGACCCTCGTGAGGTCCATGAAGGATCGGATGGAAGCTGTCATCAAAGCAAGGGGAGGATACACTAGATTTTAAGGATTGATTTGAGATTTTTTTATGTTTTTTTAAATTTAGTTTTTGTAACTTTTATCCTATTTAAGATTTTTATTATTAAAAGCTTTAAAACATATACACATGTTTGTAATTTCTAATAGGCAATTAAATAACCTTTCCAATGATATCCTACAATCATACCCTTACTATGGACAAAGTTTGAGTAAAAGTATTTTAAAGTTGCTTTTTCGAAAGGTGCGATTTTTGTGACGCCGAGTGTATTATATTCAAATGAAAAATGTTTATTTGAAATAAATGAAATGAAAATGAAATGAAATGAAAAAAAGTTTATTTGTGACACAAAGTAAAAACACACTAAACAAATTTAAATACACACATATGAGTAAACAAGGTTAAATATAAAAATTAAATAACAAAGATGTCACAAACAGGCCGCAACTCAGCAAGGTGCTAGTCCGTAAACTAGCGCTGGTCTTCCGTTGCAACCGAGTGGCAACATCACGGCGGCAAATAACAAATTAACAAAATCAAATAATAATAATGCACCTGCTACATATTTTTGTGTCAATATATACCACCTACTGATTAACAATACAAACATAAAATTATATATTTAAATGTAAGGTAATAAAAAATACGAGGAACAACAGTCATGAGTGTTGTTGTCCCTAGTAGGATTTGAATTTGGAACTCTAGCGTCAAAGCCAAACGGTCGTAACGTTTGGTTATCCTCGATTTACAATTTTTAAATTTATTTTACAGCTTCAAATGACATTTTCTGGGTCTAAAATTATATAACAATTTAAGCCAAGGATACTATCTAAACGAAACTGCAGTTGAAAACATGATAGATTAGATTTTCCTCTGTAGAAAAATTCCACATTCTTTTTTCAGTTTTATTTTGACCATAAGGCAAGGATAACAATATAACCTGTACTACTAAATCAAGTGTGCTTTTTTATATTGTTCAGTGCAGATAATTTTGTAGTTTTATTTTTATTATATTTAGCAATAGAAATAAAAGCGGTTTATATAATGGTGATGCGATTGCGGCTCGTGTCAGTCACCGTTCAGGCGTTGTAAAGCCTGCATTGTTTTTTGCGCAAGCGTAACCATGGCAACGTTGACAAATATTGTTAATCTTATACAAAGTATAGATCAGAAAAAAGACTATTGTTGTGTTTTGACGTCAATAAGAACAAGTAATTGTCAATGTTGAGAAATAAATATTTCATTTCATTTCATTTCATTTCATTTCATTTCATTTCATTTCATTTCATTTCATTTCATTGGTATTTCTGTTTTGGAATCTGATGAACAATATTTTGTGTGTATGAAGTTACTCAAACTAAAAATAATAACTCGTAAAAATTCGAAGTTAAAGGACCGTTTCAATATTGTAAAATAATGATCGATCATAGCTATTTATCACTTATTATATAAAACAAAGTCGATTTTTACTGCTTGTTTGTCTGTTTTCGTCATCATAACCACGCAACGAATTTCAATCCAGTTTTTATAGACACCCGTAAAAAAATTTTATAAAAATCTGGGATATTATTTTTTAAGCTTATCTCAATAAAAGATAGTAGCCGGCCATTTTTACGCCATTGCTGTCACATGTTTTCATAATAACACACATTTCATTCGACTGCAAACGTCAAGGCTTGGTTACCGCAGTTAAGAGAGCTTATGCATTAAGTGCATTGTTTTGTTCATTGTCGGAGTCTGGATTCAAATCCTGGCTGAGGGGCCAACTTTATAAATATTTTGACTACATTACGAAGACAATTATTTTTTATATACTTTTTATCTTGCTTTATTTTGATTATTCTGGTATTGTTTGAAATTTTTTAGTTACCTATAGGGTAACCGACAGCTAGAAATGCTTTAAGCTAGGTAACCTTGGTAATAGGGTTATCGCGAATATTATGAACCGTAATATGTATAGTAATCTATAACAAATGTTACAATAACAAATAAAAATAAAATTTAAACTTACATACAAACGTTTTCTTTTACAAAATGATTTATTAATAACACATTTTAACGATGGCAAGGAATCCTTCCTGCTCGAGTTCAAATTGCCATCCGTTCAGTAATTTTTGTAATATTCGATGTGAATTAGTTAATGTTTTTTTCGGCTGCTTCAGTTCAGCTTTTTAACGTATTTGTTTATTTATTTGTCACGCTACTTTTGAAGTACACGATGTGCAGCATATTAACAAAAGGGATTGTAAAGCTAGTTTTTGAAGTTTATTATGATCATCAAATTCTGGCGCTAATCTTACTGAGCAACTGATGCATGCTGCAGTGTATAGCAGTTTTGGAAAATTGGAAATGGTTATATATTTTTGGTACTGATTGTACCTACAGTTCTAAGAACACGTTAAAACTACAGGTACGCACGTCTCATAAAGGATAAAATATATTATTCAAATGAAATAGGCATGCTTGGTGTCTTTTATTTATAATGCTTTTACCTTCCTAATGCTCTTAAATTTTCCAGATTGTAAAAGTACTGCGACCAAATGCTATTTTGGTTGAACTGTGCAGACAAAGGGTGTCACTCTTGGAATTAGACGAGAAAAAATTTTTAGAGGATGCTAAAAACTTTGACCCCGAAAAAATTAAGTAAGATTGTCATCAAAACCCATAAAATTTATATAATCTTTTTATATTTGGTTCATTATGTGCTATTGCATCTCATTATTGATTTTGTACCAGATTTTAAAATAATATATGCTTAGGTAGTGTTGTATAATTTTTAAGGAAAGCGGTAAAGGGTAAAAATGTTGCTGCGGGGATGTTACATGCAATGTTGTTAAAAACATATGCAGATATTGCCAATGAATTGGGCGTAGCACCTGGGGGAGAATTTCGAAGAGCATATCAAGAGGTACGTTGGCCACAAGTTTACTGCAGGTTCCACTCTTAGTTTCATTGCAATTCTGCAATAGTATAAACAGTCATAGCCGACTGAGTTAACAGAACATTACAAATTCTTATGAGTGATGTTATTGGTATATGTGAATTTTTTAATTAAATGTTTATTATATACATGGTGTCGCGTGTCTAGAGGATAGGTAATTCTTTCAGGGTCGTTTTATCTACATCAAAAAGATCAACGTTATAAACCTGTATATATATTTTCATCAAAATTTTCTACCTTTGAACAATTTTTTATTTGTCATTTGTGCAAATGAATATATGTCTGTTTTGAATGTAAAAATCATCTGATTGGTTATGGTACTCAAATATGTAATAATTATTTGAATCGCTTTGCTTACTTAATTAGCTGATATTTAACAAGAAAACGCACACAGTGGTACAAAGTCATTAAACAGGTTTGTTTGTTAAGATTTCTTGCTCAGCGATTCTGTCCCGGTTAATTTTAAGGTGCAGCCAATGCCTTATAGGAACAAAGACAGTATCTATAAAATAAAACACAGTTCTAGAGATAATATCTTGCAAACTGGGTTAGATCATTTCATCCCAAAACTAACTGTCCAATATTTCTTTGTCTATTTAAAAGAAAGTGCCCTTATTATTACAAATTAAAAGTTACGAATATTTTATTAAATGTTGTAAAGTTTTTTCTATTCAACACTTAATTGTTTCTATATTATTTATAGATGAAGAAAATCCCAGGTTGTAAGCTTTTTCTTGGTGATCGTCCAATACAAATAACGATATCAAGGGCATTCAAAAAGTTAACTATGTTAGAGCTTGGACAAGTAATGTATCATCTCACAACTGCTAAACCCAAACCATTGGAGTAAGTTTATCTTGGTAGTAAAGTTGAGATTACACTTACCTAACCAACCAGAATACAGAGTTAGTACAGAGTCTTTTAGTTTAACGATTATGTAGTACTTAGGATATACTGCACTTACCGTATCTGTAATCAAAACTAACTTTTTCCTTTTTTATATATCTCGTCATATTAAAATAAGCCTGAAAGAAGCGCGATGGAAGCCGTGATACACGTCATGATGCTGAGCTAATTGAACACTTAGAAGGAGCCGCTTTTAGTATGATTTTTTCTTAACCTACCGGAAAACGCATAATCCTTGAACCATCCATCTCCTGTCCATAGATTCTTCTACCACCATGTTTTAATTCTTTTTGACATTTGTTTGTCAGTAAAAGTATTAATTTTGAAAGAAAAGGAAAAATTTAATTAATTGATGTGATGTAGCTCGAATAAAGATTAAGTATAAATTAATAAAACTAAATCTACTATCTTTTGCAGCAAGCACACTTTAGAACAATACAAAGATAAAGATTTTGTGCATGCACAGTTTGCTGAAATAACTAAACAAGTGCCAGCGTTTAAGAAAATATTTCGCGTGTTTGTCGATGAAAGGGACAAGTGTCTTGCGTTTTCGTTGCAAGAATGTGTAAAAATGGGTTAGTGTTTAAAAATTATATTAATGAATAGGATCGATAACCTCCGTTGTTTAGCGATATAATTTTAATTCCTGCAGTTTATCGTGATTATGAAAGTATAATAAACATATTTGCCTCTAGCGAAAAGGTGATTTAGATGTCTGATGTCACGAAGATTCGCCTTCTACAGCTGAAATGGTTTTAAAACTGGAATTATGTACAACTATCATGCGTCAAATGAACGCAACGCGTGAATTACACGGAACATTCACGCTTGTTTAAATATTACCTACAATAATAACTTATTTTTACAAAATGTGTCTTCTGATTTTAGTACAGAATCCTCGGGTTCTTGGTGTGGTGGGTATGGGACACGTTGACGGCATTGTGAAATACTATGGAAAAATGAAAGACCAGGATATCATTCCCTTATTACAGTAAGTAACATTTGTGGCAAAGACTCTGAATAGGCACGACTTTTAAAACTTTTTCTGCGGGACTTTAAGTCATCCAAATTCATAAAGATATTTCAGTATATTTAAATAAGGGTTCGAAATTAATTTGCGGAGTTGTTACGGAGGTTTACTTGTAGCACCGATAGTCACATAATGTTATGGTAATAACTAATTAGTGAGCATATAAAAGGAAATAGACTCATATTAGACGATGACCCTATATTGTGGCGGAAACATTACATGAAATATATAAAGATTTTGCTCCTATTTTATCGGTGCTGTCATGGTCAATGTCAATTGAGCAATGATTTAGTGCAGTTGGCTTAATTTATGAATCCCCTAAGAAATCGTTTGGAAAGTAACAAAGCTGCAAAACTATTGTTTGTGAAATCATGTATACATGTACCTACTTCAAGTAAAGATTCTTTATTTTTAAATTCAATACTTTTTGTTCCGCTGCCACTTTCACGTCCGCCTCCGTTAACCCCCACTTTGAAGAGGCGAAGCTCTTCACCTCCGCATCCGCCTTCAGTAAGAAGGCCTGCGTTTAAATTATAAAGTTTAAATTATAAGTAAAGTTGAATAAGTTAAAGGTTTTAAATCATAAAGTTTGGGAAATGCATTTTTAATTGGTTGAGTTTATTAAAATCTTTAAAAATGCCGTGTGAGCATATAAAAAAGGCTGAAGAGGTTAATATGGTTAAGGTCGCTGAAAAGAGAATAATTAATCTGAACAGGTGACAAATTTCGAAAGCATGGAGCAAATACAAAGAGGAGGTGCCGTATGTTTCATTATTTAGAGCCTCAGGGGCAGCCGAAGTGCGGGTAGCGGGAGGGTGGTTTGCGATGAAGCGGCATAGAAAGTGGCTAATCAGAAACATTTGGAGGAATTTTGTAAAAGTTCAGATACAATTTACTAAATGGCATCACTTGCTAAGTAGGTAATACCGAATATTTTTCTTAAATATAAAGACGGCTTTATAAATGACCAGTGAAAAGAACATTGCCTACCTTTAAAAAAATTATGTATTCAGATAAACTGTGTCTTGAAATACAGCAATGAATTTTTTGTACTGAGCAACAAATTATAACTAGAGTTCAACAAACAAGTTCCAAGTGCACGCCACCAAACCATGAGCACTGACGCAAGCGCCCCCAGCGAGGAGCGACTTAAACTATAAAATGTGTCACGTCAGTCAACATGTTTGAAAGTCGTAGTTATAGCCAGTTTTGACGTTTTATTAATGTACTAATACTAAAAGTGGCTAACGCCAAAGTAACCGTATACACAACTACAAATGCAAAAATATCTTGAAGCTGATATGGCTTTAAGAGATAGTGATTTCAGAAGAATGTCTAGATTTAAGTGGAAAGGTACTAAGATATGGGGTTCCATACAGGTTTGGGAATGAAATCGCTCTGTTCGTTTACAGTATGAAAATAAGTATGTTTCCACCTTTGGACAAAATCATTTCCACGTTATTCAATGCTTACTTATCAATAATTAACTCAGAGTATATTGCGCATATTTAACAGGGAATGATTTATGATGGGGAAGATCAAAAACAAGAAATTACTATTTCACCAGAAATTTGTTCAAAATGAGACACGATAAAAGAACTGTATCGCTGATATTTAAAGCTAATCGCACATTTTTCAGCATCATACCAACCCAGCCCAACGTATAGTGAAGTCTAAGTAAGTATATAGATTTTCAAAGTAGATATAAGGTGTGTACTTAGGATTCGATAGGCCATTTCGTGTATTTTCTTTGTTTCTCTCGTTTCATTATAAGAAATCGATTTTTTTGTTTTATCTTATCGTATGAAATGGAGCTATAAATGACTGATCATGTTGTGAGTTGGATAAGAATCCTCGGTCCTCTACTATCCACTAAGCTACTCTATCAAAAAAATGCAAATCGTCTTATGTAAAATTCTGCAAAAACGTAAGAAAAATACTTAATACTTTCAGGTATCCAGAGCAACGTGTCATCTTGTCGGTTCTTGAGAGTGGGTTGAAAATATTGTTCTGTCTTTTAAGATTTGTACAAAATTGCTGTTTTAATCAAATTAAATTATTAAGCGAATATTAATTGCCGTTTAAATCCACTTAAATTATTATTGCAAATACTACACCTTTAATTACCTACTAGCCTACATTCCCATTGATCATATATTTTGTTTATTTTATTTTATTTTACAATTTTAGGAAAACTTAGGGCTAGTTCATTTTTAGCATTAGAAACAGTTTAATCAGGGCTAACTACAAGTATTCATTTATATGCATACGCAACTTAAGTTTAAATTGTTAGACAAAAAATAAAAGTTATATATTACAAACAAGTAATAGAGGGGAAGAATAAGCAATAGGTTAAGTTTTGGAATTAAAATTGTATATCGTCGCTTGGCCGCTGGGGATGCTTATATGAAAGAGGTCTAGCTAGTTCGAGGTCACGTTTCAGTTGGTTAAAGAAAGAGGTTGCTCGGGCGTAGTAGGTATGACTGCTGTCGATAGTTACTGTTCATGAAATAAGGTAGGGTATTTGTAGGATTTTGTATGAACTAGTTATAAGCTGTTATATCTTAAACTGGCATCGAGTTTTTGATTTGGTAACTGTGTTTATTGTCACACGGAAACTTAACAGTGGATAAAAAGTAGAAAATGGGCATTATTAAATTAACTATTCGGGGATTTCCCCATTTAATTTTAGAAAAGTTTAATAAAAAAAATTACCTCAATAGATGAAAATATGTAAAGCTGGTCTGAATATATAGTTAAAGATAGGTAGACTGAGAAGAAGACTTAGTTTATTTTTCTGAAGACTGTTTCCACAATATGGAGCTCAAATAAATAAATAAAAACATAGTACTCGACAAAATTTTGCGACAGACTAGGCTGTATGGCGTAGTTATTAGCTATCTCATACGACTAACGTTTACTAAGAAATAGGGCCAACTTTTACTAGCTACTGCTGCTATCTCATTTTCTTGTTTTTATGCTGTTTACTGCAACGTTTGCTTGTGCCGTATCTAATAAAAGAGGTTATCGTACAAACAAACTTGCCGACAATTATGACTGGCAACTTATAAGCCTGTCATTATTTTAATTTATTTGTAAATTGTAAAATAGATAGAATATGGAAGATTGTTCCATGGCATGCTATCACGGGCAGCGGCCCCAAATATAGATAAAAAACTAAATGTATATTTATGAGTCTTTATCCTTTATTAAAAGCAAGTTTTCAACAAACCTAGTGTTTTCCTTGTAAGTTAGGAAGCCTCCCTAGCATATACACGTTATTATAGTATAATACCATCTGCTGGTCCCGAACCGGTAGATGGTGGAGGCGCCGGGTAATCTGCAAGTAAAGCGCAAGTAATCTGCAAGTAAAGTATAAGTGATCTGCAAATAAAGTGCAATTAATAGTGTGAATATTAGTGTGAATATTAGTGTGGTGAATATTTTTTTTAGATATATAAAATATATTTTCAAAACAAACAAGATCGAAATAAGATGGCACATATTACGACGAGATATGATGGCATGTCGTCAATTTTGTTCAGCGAGTTTTTGATGCAATTTGATATCGTATCAACGATAAATAAGTATGACGATGCATGAGACTAAGAAACTCATCTTGGGAACATATTTGGATTATTCTTTTATTATTATTATTCTTCCGTCGTTATTCTTTTATAAGACGATTATTAATTCATGCGGGACATTCGAAGACGTCAAAAGGAAACTTATATCTGAGTTTGGGAAAGAACTTGATCACGTTGCAAATTTCTACTCGAGGAAGCAACAGCCCAGTGAAGATCTGTTAACGTATTTTTACTCCTTGGACATGTGTGCAAATAAAGCCGGTGCAGGCATAACAGAACAGATTTTTATCAAGCATTTCCTACATAATTGTACTTACGTACAAAAGTGCAGATTAGCTTCCCAAATTTACGCAAATAAAAATGCACTGAAAGAAATAATTATACAGATGCAAGAAATCTTTGGTAATAAGCACCAAGTGAATTTAAAACTCCCAATAAACTCTCGAATGCCACAAGAAACGCCATTATGTTCTGCGACATCACCAAGGAGTGGGAATGAAAACTCACAAATGTCAAACAACGAGATCGACGGGAACGCGAGAGGGAGATTCACAAATACTAACAATCGATCTCCATATAATTTAAGAAGAACACAGGATCGAGGTGATTCTTTCAACAGGCAAGGAATGCATTTCCCAAATTCCAGGCGTCAGTGAGACAGCTTGGGACACCATTGATGCCGATTAATGAAGAAAATATTAACTGTAAGTTTAGTCCCAATATTAAGGTTAAAATTTGGAAAAAAATTATCTCAGCTTTACTTGATACAGGCACTTCAGTGTCTGTAATATCTCAACTATTATGTAATCAATTAAATATAATAATACATAAGGTTTAAGATGTAAACATCCGAGCCGTTAATGGTAATCGAATGGATATAATTGGTAAAATACAACTATGTTTGGAAATTGAACATTTGGTGTATGTACAGAATTGTTATGTAGTTGACAATATTGAAAGAAATTTAACTCTCGGACAAGACTTCCTTAAGAAGTTTGGTGCAATATTAGACTTTAAAAAAGGTCATGTTCAATTTGTTAATAATATTTGTAAATTTATTAGAAATAATGAAATTAATGATATTAATGTTAAAGATGTGAACCAAAATACCCTTCAGGTAATACAGGTTTCACGTGAATTAAGTAAGGATGAATATATTTATTTTCTGATTCAGTAGATAAAAATGATTGTAGATTGTGGAAAGTAGTGGTAGCTAAACCAAATGAAAAAGAATTTAATTTATCTTCGAATTTGTCGATAAAAGAACGAATCGAATTGTAAAAATATTAAAAAAATAACGATCGACGTTCGCGTTCGAAATAAAAGATTTAGGAAAGTGTAATATCGTCGAAGTCACAATCGATACAACAGATGAAACTCCAGTACATAGAGCACCTTATAGAATATCTAATGAACAACATAAAATTATACGTGAGCAAATTGATGATATGCTTGAAGACAATGTGATTAGAAAATTTAGAAGTTCGTATGCATCACCGGTAGTACTAGTTAAAAAACCAGATAATACATGGAGATTTTGTGTGGATTATAGAAAGCTGAATAAGAAGGTGATTTCCGATTCGTATCCTTTACCTATCATCGAAGATATTATCACACAGCTGAATGGGGCGAAATTCTACGCCGGTTTAGATTTAAACTCTGCCTATTGGCAATTATCGATAGCGGAGAAGGATAAACACAAAACAGCGTCATCACACCGTCTGGATTATATGAGTTTAACGTTTTGCCATTTGGATTAAAAACTAGCGGAGCTTTTTTTCCAAGGACAATGGATGAAGTTTTAGCAGGTCTTAAATATTAAAATGTGATAATTTTTCTTGATAATGTGATTGTGTATGGTGATTCGTTTAGTAAATTCAAGAGTGCTTTAGAAGAAGTGTTTCAACGGTTGAGTGCGGCAAACTTGACACTCAAACCATCAAAGTGTAATTTTGGATATAAGAAATAACCGTGTTGGAAAAGGTATTTTACCAGACCCAAAAAATATTGAAAAAATAAAAAAAGTAAAAATACCAAAAAATATTAAAGAACTGAAATCAATATTAGGTTTATTTTCATATTATAGAAAATTTATAAAGAATTTCTCTTTATTAACTCTTCCTTTAACAGATCTACTAAAGAAGAATACGAAATTCATTAGGTCACAAGCACAACAAAAGGTATTCGATAAAATGATATCGTTAATGGTTGAACCACCATTATTACGACATTTTGTTAATGACAAAGAAATATATACAAGATTGTATGTAGACGCGAGTGATTTAGCTCTGGGAGCATGTTTGATGCAAGGTCAACAAGAAAGATTGTTACCGATAAGCTTCGCATCACGAAAACTAACAGAAGCAGAAAAAAATATTCGATAACTGAAAAGGAGTGTTTAAGTTTACCGTGGGCATTAAACTATTTTAAGCATTATTTATGGGGATTACAATTTCAGTTAGTAACGGACCATAAGGCATTATGTTGGTTAAGGACAAGAAGAGACATGTCTGGAAGACAAGCCAGATGGGCCTTGGCGATTCAAGCACACGACTTTGAGATTGTACATTGTTCCAGAAAACAGAACGTTGTAGCGGATTTCTTTAGCCGAAACCTCTTAATGGAGGATGAAACCAGTACAGGAAAAGAAGTAGAAGATGGTCTACAAGTGTTCTCAATCGAGGTGGATGATTTATCACGACATCAAGAGGAAGATAGTTTTTGCCGAAGGTGGCGCGAAACTGTATCGATCAGTCGACGAAGTGTATATAAAGGTTTTATGATATCAAATAATGTGTCACATAAATGTATTAGAAGTGAAAGTGTAATAAAAAATTTGTTTGTTTTACCTAAGTCGTTATTTAGTGAAGTCATGAGACAAATACACGATGACGCACGTACTAGAAGCCATTTCGGTATGATGTAAAGTTTAGCAAAGTTCAGGGCAAAATATTTTATGCCGAACACATCTAATGAAATCGAAAAATATATTAAAAGTTGTATACCTTGTCAAGAAAAGAAAATATACAATAAGATAGTGCCATTACGCCCTATGGTAACGGAACGTTTATTTCAAAAGATAGAGATCGATGTACTAGGTCCTTTTAAGCGTTCAGTAAATGGTAATAAATATATAATAACGTGTATAGATTGTTTTTCAAAATACGCTATTTGCAAAGCAGTCCCACAAGTGACAGCTCAAATAACATACAATTTCTTTATTAATGAAATTTTGACAAAGTTCGGGACGGTATGTGAAGTATTGTCAGATAAAGGTTCCATGTTTACGTCTAGGTTAATTAAGTCTTTATTCAGACAATATAATATAAAACATTCTCGAAATGCCAATTTCTCAGAATGCCAACTTCGCATAACGCCAACTTCTCACAATGACAACTTCTGAAGGGACAGACGTGATGTTTGTTTGAACCAAATTGGACCGAAGTGAAATTCCAGCTTTTCGTGAAAAGCTGGAAATGGTATTTAATTTGGTCCTGGCGCTTCGCCGGGTGCTGCCGCACCACGCTCGCTTCGCTCGCTCGGCTCGCGCGTTTATTAACTACATACAAACCTAACCTAACCCAACTGAACGGGTGCGTCTCATTTCGTAATTTCGTCTCCCTCCACGCCTCCGGGCTTATAAAAACACTCTAAGATGGGACAGAAAAAATGCGTGGTTCCAATTCGGTTCTGTATTATTGTGATTATGTATCTTTTTTATCTATATTTTGACTATAGTGAGATGATAATTTACAATTCATCATCATAATTTCTTAAATAATCTTGGTCAAATGTTATTATTTATTATTCACGTGCAAGTCACTTTTTGGCATGACCTACATACTGACTAACCTGCTCCTCCTCGCTGCGCTCGACGTCGCACCTAGTATTATTTATTTTTACTTTCAAGACTCAACATATGATGTACACTTGATAAATTAGGCACCAAAAGTTTTTTTCTTACTTTACGTTTATGACTTTAGAGGTTATGGATACTTCTATTATGCGTTTTGTATTTTATGATAATTTAGCTTTAGACGTATAACAGTCCTTTACATTTATGCTGTATGAAATTATGATAAAGAAAATTAGAGTAATGTGCGGTTTACATGTATTAAGTAGTTAAGTTGGTAACAAAATTTTAACTAAATTTTAAGTTACTGCATGTCACTTGCGTGTCCAAACGGATTAAGTAGTTAAGTTCAATGAAGATGAGCAGTGATGAATCTCAAGGAATTCGTCAATTCTGTACTTAGATAAATGGTAAATGTGATTTTGGACAAATGCAGAGAAGAATTTTATTCGGAAATTAAAATCTTTACAAGAATATGTTTTTTTCTAAATTTTTATTCTACAAGCGTATCTATTTTAAATATTCTTCAACAAATGTTAAAGTTGAAACTAAACTCCACTCTGACATTAAAAAAAAAAGAGTAAATGCGAAATAAATAGGAGCTCTTGTCGCCACCTGCTTTGTCAACGTATGCACTGAACTAAAAAATCACGTCCAAACGTGTTAATTGAGAAGCCCCGCCCACCCACTTATACGAAAAATAGAACGAATCCTAATCTACTTAATCACTTGCGTACTAAATTTTAAGTTACCACTTGTCACTTAACTGACTGTTTACGCAACTTTTAACTTAAAATTTAGTTAAAATTTAGTTACCAACTTAACCACTTAACTCGTGTAAACCGGCCATAAATGAAACCATTCTGCGTGTATAATTATATTCTGCTTATCTCAATTTATGCCAAAAAACTTTATGCTGAAACTGTTATGCCACACTACATTATGATAAAAAAAATTATGCGTCCGAAAGGGCTCCCAACCCAGGGTGCTCCAGAGAGTACGGCCGCAGGCCGCGCGCTTGCCTTTGCGCAGTCGGTCACGCCGCCTCCTACTACGGTATCCACGGCCGTATCGCTTTGCGCTCGCGTTCCTGTCACTGTAAATGTAGCGCCCAAATGTACCAAGTTATATATGTAATTGTATGTCAAGAAATTCTTTTGTCTACTGCTTCTGTTTACGCACGCAATTTTATTGTAACAATACTATAACCCGTTCCGTTAGATGTCTTATTGATAAAGCTTCGCCGAACCATTTGATAACAATAGACTGTAAAAAACTTGGTTTAGATATTATTCCGCTTTCGAATTCATTTTTAAAAGGAGTTGGTTTAACCTCTCGTCCTATTAAAGGTTACGAACATTTAATAGTTAGCTCAAAAATTAATAAATATTCTTTTAATATAACCGCTATGGTTGTTGATTGCATTACTGCTCGACTTCCGGTTGAGTATATGGACAGTTCCGTTATAAGTCATTTAATAGATATCCCGTTTGCTGATCCACTGTGGCACGTGCCAGATGAGATAGAGTTAGTACTAGGAGCAAAATTATTCCCATTCATTATTTTAAGTGGAAAAATAAAAGCACCGCCTGCACCGCCCGCCAAAGAAACTGTGTTTGGTTATGTATTGATGGGCAGTGTACTTTCCGATACCGCGGATGTTTGACCGAACTACCCCGCAATGCATACCTACCGCTTCGTTCTTAACTTGTAATAATATTAAAAATTCCCTCTTCAAGTTCTGGAAGTTAGAGGAAATTCCACCAAGAAAATACTTGAGCTCTGCCGAACAAGAATGTTAACAAATGTATGTGTCAACTGTAACACGCGCTGACTCGGGCCGTTACTGTGTCGCTTTACCATTCTGTAAGGAACCTAGTTCCCTCGGGAACTGCCGCACCATAGCTTACCGCCGTCTACTGGCGTTAGAGCGTAAGCTACAGGATCCAGATTTGCAAGCTAGTTACAACGCCGTAATCAAGGACTACATAAATAGTAACTACTTGTATGAATTACCGCCTGAGTTCGATAATCCCGATGAAGGTTACATCATTCCTCATCACCCGGTAGTTAGACAGGATAAACGAACTACCAAGCTAAGGGTTGTTTTAGACGCTAGTGCGAAATGCCACAACGACATTTTCCTCAATGATATTCTCCACGCTGGTCCAAATCTACAAGCTGATTTGTTTTTATTGTTACTTAACTTTCGACTCTTTCCGGTAGCTGTTACTGCAGACATTAAACAAATGTACCTACAAATTTCCGTAATTGAAGAGCATCATAAATATCAAAAAATACTTTACCGGTTTGGTCCGTCGGAACCCGCTGTTAGGCCTTAAGTCTAGTCCTTACATTGCAATGCGTACCGTACATCAGCTGTGCGACGATGAACGCAATAATTTCCCCCTCGCGGCTGCTATAGGTAACAATAAAATGAAGATGACGCCATTAAAATCTCCGGTCAATTAATTAATATGTTTGAATCAGGAGACTTCGACCTGGTCAAATGGTCAAGTATCTCTGAAAGGGTACTCGAATCCAAACTCGTATCCCTGAACCGCTTCGACTTGCCGAGCAAGTCGAGGTTGACAAAACTAGCTCTCTTAAAATATTACGTCTTGAACGGCAACCTAATAATGACACGTTTGTTTTTAAAATTTATAATGATAGCCGCGCCTATAAAAAGCGCACAATACTATATATAATATATAATATCACTAAACGCCCGATTATGGGAAGTACTTGGATTTGCCGCACCAGTTGTACTTTTCGCTAAACTTCTTATACAAGAAATTTGGTTATTAAAAATCGGTTGGGATGATATACCCACGACTAATATTACGGGCTTATTTACTAAATTCAGGGAGCAGTTACCACTTTCAGCTAATTTAAAAATACCACGGCACTTATCTGTTACTCAAGGCTGTACTAAAAACATAGTTGCATTTTCTGATGCTAGTCTGAGCTTACGGCTGCGTTGTATACTTACATGTAACAGACCCTACCAGCAACATTCATGTCCGCCTAGTCTGCGCTAAATCTAAAGTGGCACCGGTGAAGGTTGTATCTCTCGCGCGATTAGAACTGTGCGGTGCAGTACTGATGGCTAAGTTAACTAAATTAGTTAACGATACTTATTCCGCTCGTACTTGAATACAAAACGTCTATGCATTTTCAGACTCTACAATTGCACTTTCATGGATTCATTCATCTCCTCATCGATGGAATATATTCGTTAGTAATCGTATAGCCAATTGCCATGAACATCTGGAGCCTATAAATTCTCCATGTAGCAGGCGTACTGAATCCAGGCGATTGCATTTCCAAATATTTTACCAGAGCTACTGCTTACGCACGAGTTTTGGTGGAATGGCCCAGCTTGGCTCAGTAATCCTATATCCGCCTGGCACATCAAATTCTTTGAGCCTGAAAGTTGTGATAATTTACCTGAATACAACAGCAAGACTTTTAGTATGGTGTTCTTTGTTTTGCATCTAAAGCTCAGCTAATAGATAAGTTAGAAAAAATTCAAAACAATAACATACGCCTTATAACTGGTGCTCTTAAAACAACCCCCATAGTGTCTATGCAGTTAGAATGCAATATTCCTCCCTTTTTATTTCGCTTCAAGTTCCTTATATTAAAATTCCTCTTAAAACTGGCTGCCATTAAATGACATCCTCTTCTTGCAAAGCTTAATCATCCTAAATATGTTGGAAGATCGTGATGCTGTCCATGTACGTATACTTGTCTAAAGCCGGCTCTACACTCACGGTGCGAACGGCTGCGAAAGCCCGTGAAAACCGCGAAACACGAATGTAAATGTTGTTCACATCCGATCAGTGTCGGTTTTTTGTTCCGCGACAAAGGGTTTGCGACGCGTGGTCGAGAACGTGACGTGAACGTATCTACACTCGCAGTTTTCCGCAGTAGCGTACAAGAACAAGACTGTGAACGGAATGCGAGTGTAGACGGAAACAATTCACGCGTGGATCGCGGCCTATATTCATGGCGTGAATTCACGACGCGACTTCACACGCGAGTGTAGAGCCGGCTTATGATGCATTACATTTGAATTTGTATTATGTTTTTTTACTTTTGATGTGCGGTGTCATTATGAAATATATTTTTCTCATTTACAAGTAAACACAATGTTTTCAAGTATTATTTACGTTTTAAGGGGTGTAAGGGGGAGTCGCCTACCATCAAGACTCTCCAAATGCCAACCTCACCTGCCCGTGGTGCACCCTGCCGGACAGCGGACGAGGCTATGGCGACCGATGAATGGCGGGATAGCCATTTTGCAGGTGGTAGGTTTCGACCGCGGCTTGCAACCACCCTCGAGACAAAGCCATGCCGCCAAGTGACCTAGTCACGTTCCGGCATGATGTCTTGCGTAGCCATTGGAGGAGAATAGGTCCGAGTAACTGCGCAGCGTATTAGAGCCGTTTGAACTCGATGGGTTATGATGCACCGGGTGGCTCATTCTGGAGCGCAGCGGGATCCAAAGAAACTGTGCACCGCTGGCCGACCGCAGGTTGTAGGGGGCCCAACTAGCGTTCTAGCCATTCGCGAAAGGCTGCCCCACCGCCTGTGTAAAATCCCGGGATCGCTCCATCGTGCCGGTTGGCGACCGGATGGAGAGGGCCCGATGGCGATCCCCAGGGGGTTTTGGGCGTCCCCGCAGTCTCCATGTGAGTCCCCCACCAGTGGATCTGAGCACTCGAGTTGCTTGGTTCCAAACGTTGCGCTTCACTCATCTTCTTTTTCTCTGCCCTATTCACCCTATTCACGTAATGGAAAAATCAAAAAAGAAAAATAAGTGCTGTTAGCGACGCAACCTGAAATGGATTCGGCATAATAGGGACATAGCCATTCAAATAGTTTTGTAAATAACGCTAGTCCACGCCATCACTACTTGCGCCCGTCCTCGGATAGGTGGTTATTTTCGAGTGTGACGTAAGCAAGTACTAATAAGATTCTTATAGGAAATTATGATGTTATAGGAACCTAGGTATAGGTATATTTTGAATTCTATTTTGATAACATTGATTTATGGTTGAATTGATGAATGTTTGTGTTTAATAAAGTTCTTAGAGATTTCATTGGTATAATATAAGCATAATATGAGAAGCTTTATGTATGTTTTGGATAGAATTTAGACCTAGGTTATTTGTAAAATACTGATTTGTCCAGATTTGTCATAATTATGGTAATTTTATGGTTATTTCGTATCAGATTAAGTGGATAATGGTAGATATAACGTTATTGTATATAGGTTCATAAAGTACGCATTTGAAGTAATAAATGACGTAATATGGTTAGATATTTTCTCGTTGAATAACTACGTAATTATATGGTTTATTGTTATGGTTTATTGATAATAATGTGTAAATTGCTTTCTTTTATTGAAATGTAACAGTTATTTTCATGGTGTTTTACGTATTTGAAGGGAATAACGAGAAAACCTTTGTTGTTGTATATGTTCCTAATTGGTAGTTATATCTTGTTTGATTATGTTAAAAACTAATTGTAATTAGAATGTTTGCATATTTTAATAATGTAAAATGATAAAATTATGTTTGTAACCGTTTCGCCTTAGGTACAATGTTAGGCTAAGTAAATAGTCTGCCGGCGCAAACGGTGTTTTGAGATAGTCTTTGTTCTAGAAAGTTTTTTGTATTTAATTTTATCAAATTGGTATTTATGTAAACATATAGGAATCGTTTCGCTCTATTGTTTGAATATAATATTGTAATAGTTTTGCTTAATAGTTTGAAAGATAATTCGATGTAAAGTTTAGAATCCAAGTAAAACTTAAGTGTAATTAGGTGCAAATTGCACAAACGCGCCAGCCAGTCAGAGCGCTGGAATTATTTAGGGCGAAATTTGTATAAAAGGCGCACGCCGAGCTTTGGAAATCAGTTCGGTGCCCACAAGCAAGAAAACAACATCTAATAAGAAGAAAGAAACAGTTCGGTGCCTGCAGCGAAGAAAACAACAACTAACAAGAAGAAAGAAAAAGTGTAATAAGAAAAGTTCAGAAGCTTCCAGCTAGAAGAAAGAAAGTGCTGTTCGGTGAATCCGGAGGCCAGTGAAGACCCAAGAAGACGTAAGCGCTGTTCGGTGTATCCGGAGGCCAGTGAAGAGGTCTGAAGAAAGAAACTGAACTACAGGAACGATTGCGGTTCATAGGCTTGTTTAAACTTAAGGTTTATTTTGTATCCGCAATAAACGTTCATACTTTGAAGACGTGTTGTTTTCACTGCGCTCCAACCTGCACTCGATCAAGTCGGGTGTCACTCCGTGGTTCGTCAGGTCGTGGTGTCTTCGGGGCCAAAGGGTACATACGGCGGCATCTTCTCCAGCCGGCGCAAAACTCCGCAACAGTTTTCCTGGTCCTTCGAGCCGAGATCCTGGATCAAGAAGATGCCAACCACACGGTCGACTGGAAGAACGAAGCCCACCACCGCCACGGAGTCTTCGAGGGACTGGAGCGCAGCAACGCCGACAGAGACGACAGACACGATGGGGTCGTCTACGGGGTTGACGTTGACACCAGGGGCACCAACTCACCCCGCCGGAGGAGCGCCTGAAGCACGCCACGCCGAAGGTTGCACCGTACCGCCAGCAATGGATGGGGTTGCGTCGAGGGGCGCTGCGGACGAAGAGGCACGGTTCGCGGTACCAGCGCCCGTGGAACCCAGGAGGGTTGGTTCCACCACCAGGTCGAGGGCTTCCAGAAGAAGAGAAGCCGAATTGAAAATGGAAATAGCCCAGAGGAAGCTGGATCTCGCCGAGGCCGAACTGGAGCTCGTGCGGGTCGAGTCCGGCAGCGAAGAGGACTTCGCAGACGAGGAGCGGCAGCACCACGTGGAGGAGTGGCTACAGATGACCGAGAGGAGAACGAGGGTAATGCCACCCTTGGTGCCACCGTCGCGACCACCGTCACCACCACCACCACCGCGGCTACCACAGCCGCCGCCTGCATCTGGGAAGACCGACATTCAGGAGTTGGCTGAAGCATTGGGGAAGCTACCTAGAGGCCGGTCGGAAGCTGTACACATCGAGCTTCCCAACTTCGACGGCGCCGCAGAAGAATGGCTGGCGTTCAAGAGGACGTTCGAAGACACGGCACCCAGCTTCAGTCACGTGCAGAACCTGGCCAGATTACGGAAGGCGCTGCAAGGGAGGGCGCGAGAGGCAGTGAAGAGCGTCTTGTTTACGGCGGAGCATCCCAACGAAGTTATGAGGGGGCTACAATTGAGGTTCGGAAGACCCGAAGCTCTGGCAACTGCGGAGCTGGAGAAGCTGGAGAACCTGCCACGGGTCACAGAGGATCCGAACGACGTGAGCACATTCTACAGCCACGTGAGGAACGCCGTGGCCACGATCAAGGCAATGGGGGCAAGCAAGTACCTAGATTCCCTTAGAACCACGAGGGCCCTCATTGCGAAGATGCCGACTACGATGAAACACAGGTGGATCGCATACAAGAGGGCGAATCCTGACGAAGAACTTCGGGACCTGGAAGTCATGAACGCATTCCTGGAGGCTGAAAGCGAATGGTACGCGGAAATAGCCGACCCTGAAGTATCCTGGAAGAAAGAAGACCGTCAGCGATCTGCACCACCGAAGACATCATGGGGCCACGAGCGAAGACCAGTGAAGAAGGTTCACTACGTGCAGGGGAATGAAGAGCACCCCCGCAAGAATCGGTGTCCAGTGTGTAACGGCGAGCACTGGATTTACGAATGCAGGAAGTTCAAAGAAGCAAACCTTAGTCAAAAGTACGAAATGGCTAAGAAGGCAATCTTATGCTTCAGGTGTCTACGAGGAAGGCATTCAAGGAAGACCTGCAGGGCAGCAGATTGCAAGAAGTGCGGAAGATGGCACCACACCAGTCTTCATGAAGAAAGCCGTCCACCAGCAGCTGTTGGGGATAGAGAAGAATCCCGCTGCAATGTCTCCAGTCGCAGAGAAGAGCCCAAGGAAGTCGTCACCTCCGTGCACACTGCCAGTGATGGGCAGGTGTATCTGAAGATGATCCCAGTGGACCTGTATGGACCGAAAGGCGCAGCACGCGTACTGGCCCTTCTGGATGAGGGGTCAACAGTCACGTTATTGGATGCTGGGGTGGCGCAGACGATTGGGGCTGAAGGCAAAGCGAGTCCGATAACTATCGAGACAATTGGAGAACATGGAATCAAGAGGTGCGACTCGCAGAAGATAAGCGTCAAGATCAAGGGAGCTCATCGTAAGAAGAAGGAAACGATTGAAGTTCGAACAATCGACAGTTTGAAGCTCTCAAGACAAGGTGTGGATCGAGGTGTCATCCAAGGATGCTCGCACCTGCAAGGGATTCAAGGTCAACTGATATACGAAGATGAAGAGCCAAAACTTCTCATCGGGCAAGACAACTGGGGTCTCATCGTCACGAGAAGACTCAAGAAAGGGAAAAGGTCCGATCCAGTTGCATCACTGACGAGCTTGGGATGGGTCCTCCATGGGCGTCACAACGGGAAGACGTCACCGGTAAAGTTCGTCAACCACAGCAGACTCATCGAAGAAGGTGAGACAGAAGCCTTGGTGCGGCGACACTTCGACATCGAATCAATCGGAGTGCAGCCTCGCCGCCCGAGCAACGACGCAGACCAACGAGCGCTTGAGGTCCTGCAGTCAACGACGAAGCGCCTTCCAGAGGGGAGCTTTGAATCCGGGCTGCTGTGGAAGAGTGAAGACGAAACCCTCCCAAACAACTACGTGCAAGCTCATCGACGTCTTATTGGGATCGAAAGGAAATTGGACAAGGATGCAACCCTGAAGACGTCATATGAAGACCAGATGAAGAAGCTGATAGAAAATGGTTATGCAGAGAAGGCTCCAGTATCAACGACCGCTGGAAGAACATTTTATTTGCCGCATTTTGCGGTAATGCATCCCGTGAAGAAGAAGCCAAGGATAGTCCTGGATGCTGCTGCAAAATTTGACGGGAAGTGCCTGAACGACGCACTCCTGCCGGGACCAGATCTTCTGCAATCGCTATTTGGGGTGCTTGTGAGGTTCAGAGAGAAGCCGGTCGCCGTCGTCGCCGACATTCAAGATATGTTCCTGAGGGTACAGATGCGTGAAGAGGACCGTGACAGCCTGATGTTCCTGTGGCGCGGCGACAGAAGAAATGGGACACCAGACGAATACCGAATGTGCTCAGTGGTGTTTGGTGCGGCTTCATCACCATCTACGGCGATATTTGTCATGAATAAGAACGCAGAAGATTTCAGAGAAGATTACCCGGCGGCAGTGGAAGCTATCGAGAAGAATCACTATATGGATGATTATTTGCAGAGCTTTGCTACAGAGGAAGATGCAAGAAGGATCGCGCATCAGGTGCAAAGCATTCACGCAAAGGCAGGCTTCCACTTGAGGGGATGGAGCAGCAACAGGCCGAAGATCCTCGACGGGATAGGAGATCAGCTCAAAGAAGACAGCACAGAACTGGTTGCTGAAGAGAAGACCCTTGGGCTGAGATGGCTGATGGCAGAAGACTTGCTGGCCTTCAACGTCGGGTTCCGGAATACCAGCGCAGACATACTCGAAGGCAAGAAGACGCCAACGAAGAGAGAAGTCACCAGCGCCGTGATGTCCACCTTCGACCCCCTGGGCCTTACTACCCCAGTCTTAATTCAGGGAAAGAAGCTAATTCAGGACATATGGCGCACGAAGATCGGCTGGGATGACGAAATTCTGGAAGAACAGCGAGCAGCCTGGGCCAAATACGTGAACGAAGTGTCCGTATTGAGAGACCTTCGAATACCCAGGTGCATCTCACCGAAGCAAGAAGAGGGCGAGCTGCATACTTTTTGCGATGCGAGCGAAGAAGCGTACGCCACCGCTATTTATTGGAGGACAACAGATGCAAATGGAAGAGTCCAAGTCGCGCTAATCGCCGGTAAAGCGCGAGTCACACCAGCGAAACCTATATCGGTCCCGCGGCTTGAACTCCAAGCTGCTGTTTTGGGAAGCAGATTAGCGACGACAATTGCGAAAGAGATGGGACTCAAGATCACCCGGCAGCTATTCTGGACAGATTCAAGCACTGTTTTGCAGTGGATCAAATCAGACCCCCGCAAATTCAAGACGTTTGTGGCACATCGTCTCGCAGAAGTAGAAGAGCTGACGAATCCTCAAGACTGGCGTTGGGTCCCAACCAAGGAGAACCCGGCAGACGACGCTACCAGAGGGACTCCGAGCGAATTCGACCACCACGCAAGATGGTTCAACGGTCCCACCTTTCTGCGGGGCAACGAAGAAGACTGGCCAAAGCGAAGATTTGAGGGGGGTGAAGAAGTCACCGGGGAAGAGAAGAACCTCCAAGTGGTCGGCGCGACGCGGGTCATGGTTGATATGGTACCAGACCCAGAACGGTTCTCAAGCTGGACGCGATTATTGAGAACTATGGCACGCGTGTTCCAGTTCATAGAGATCATGAAGAAGCTCTCTCAGAATGGGTCAACAAAAGAGGCGGCAAAAGTGAACGTGGCAAGAAGAAAAGACAAGGACGCACCTTGGAAGCCACAGAAAAAGAGAGGGTCAGAAGCGAAGACTCAATCTCCAGTGTCGGTCGAGAAAAGGACCGAGAAAGAATACTTGCCCCTGGAAGAGGAACATTTGCAGAGAGCTGAAAACAAGCTGATGAAACGAAGCCAGAACGAGAGCTTCGCCAACGAGATTACCTGTTTGAAGAACGGAAGAATCCTAGAAAAGTTAAGCCCACTGGGAAAATACGACGTGTACTTGAATGACGATGGCATCCTAAGGCTGAGAGGTCGGGCAAGGAAGATCCACATCGAGGGCAGAAGGATCAACCCGATCATCCTACATGGCAAACAGAAGATAAGCCGACTGATCATTGAACATTATCATCGGAAGTTCTATCATGGGAATACAATGACAGTTATCAACGAGATACGACAGAGGTATTGGATATTGAGCCTTAGGACTACGACGAAGAAGATCGTTCATGAATGCCAGTGGTGCAAGGTCCACAGAGGCGCACCCATCATCCCACCCGTTGGAGACCTGCCCGCCGAACGATTACGGCATCATCGACCACCGTTTAGCTGCTCGGCTGTGGATTATTTTGGGCCCATGAACGTCAACATCGGGAGAAGAACAGAGAAGAGATGGGGTGTCCTGTTCACATGCCTAACGACACGAGCGGTGCACCTTGAGTTGGCGAACACATTGAGCACCGACTCCATGATTATGGCCTTGCGAAGAATGGCGTCAAGAAGGGGAATGCCGAAGATTATCTTCAGCGACAACGGGACTAACTTCGTCGGAGCGCACCGAGAATTGGAAAAGGCAGCGAGTCAAGAGGGAACCCGGTGGAAGTTCATACCACCTGGCTGTCCAAACATGGGCGGCGCTTGGGAAAGGCTCGTACGATCGGTGAAGACGGCTCTGACGACGGTGCTGCAGTCCAGGACACCACAAGAGGAAGTCCTACACACGCTGATGACTGAAGTCGAACACGTGGTGAACTCGAGGCCACTCACCCACGTTAGCGTAGACCCTGACGATGAGGAAGCTCTAACGCCGAACCACTTTTTACTTGGCAGATCTTGTGGAGCACCGGCGCCTGGAGAGTTTGCAGACATCGAGCTCGTCGGGAGGGCAACGTGGAAGACGGCACAACGGCTGACGGATCACTTCTGGAACAGGTGGATCAAGGAGTATCTTCCTACCCTGCTGCCGAAGAAGATCGACGGAGCAGCAACGCAGGATCCGCGCGTTGACGACATTGTCATGGTCGTCGACGCAACACTGCCGAGGAACACCTGGCCGAGAGGAAGAGTTCACCGAGTCTACCCTGGACCTGATGGGAGAGTTCGAGTTCTGGACGTGCAGATACCATGGGGGATCCTGAGGCGGCCAACGAGACGGGTCGTCATCCTGGTTCCAGCTGCAGCGTCGCAACCGCAGGATGGAGTGCTACGCACTGCGGGGGAGACTGTTAGCGACGCAACATGAAATGGATTCGGCATAATAGGGACATAGCCATTCAAATAGTTTTGTAAATAACGCTAGTCCACGCCCTCACTACTTGCGCCCGTCCTCGGATAGGTGGTTATTTTCGAGTGTGACGTAAGCAAGTACTAATAAGATTCTTATAGGAAATTATGATGTTATAGGAACCTAGGTATAGGTATATTTTGAATTCTATTTTGATAACATTGATTTATGGTTGAATTGATGAATGTTTGTGTTTAATAAAGTTCTTAGAGATTTCATTGGTATAATATAAGCATAATATGAGAAGCTTTATGTATGTATTGGATAGAATTTAGACCTAGGTTATTTGTAAAATACTGATTTGTCCAGATTTGTCATAATTATGGTAATTTTATGGTTATTTCGTATCAGATTAAGTGGATAATGGTAGATATAACGTTATTGTATATAGGTTCATATAATAAAGTACGCATTTGAAGTAATAAATGACGTAATATGGTTAGATATTTTCTCGTTGAATAACTACGTAATTATATGGTTTATTGTTATGGTTTATTGATAATAATGTGTAAATTGCTTTCTTTTATTGAAATGTAACAGTTATTTTCATGGTGTTTTACGTATTTGAAGGGAATAACGAGAAAACCTTTGTTGTTGTATATGTTCCTAATTGGTAGTTATATCTTGTTTGATTATGTTAAAAACTAATTGTAATTAGAATGTTTGCATATTTTAATAATGTAAAATGATAAAATTATGTTTGTAACCGTTTCGCCTTAGGTACAATGTTAGGCTAAGTAAATAGTCTGCCGGCGCAAACGGTGTTTTGAGATAGTCTTTGTTCTAGAAAGTTTTTTGTATTTAATTTTATCAAATTGGTATTTATGTAAACATATAGGAATCGTTTCGCTCTATTGTTTGAATATAATATTGTAATAGTTTTGCTTAATAGTTTGAAAGATAATTCGATGTAAAGTTTAGAATCCAAGTAAAACTTAAGTGTAATTAGGTGCAAATTGCACAAACGCGCCAGCCAGTCAGAGCGCTGGAATTATTTAGGGCGAAATTTGTATAAAAGGCGCACGCCGAGCTTTGGAAGTCAGTTCGGTGCCCACAAGCAAAGAAGCGTCACTTTTTCGCCTCTTATCCTTGGCGGCAAGCTTGTTTTACTTCTGATGATCCATAATGCTGTGCTGATGCTGTCTCCAGTGTGATATGTCAAAGTATGGAGTACTTTAGACCGTTCTCTGATGTATCCCTGGAGTCCAAAGCCCGCCCATGGTTTAATGCTGATTGCCTCCTAGCTGAAAAGCGAAAGCATGTAGCATACCAAGCCTGGGCTAGCGCTCGCAGAAGCAAAGCTATGGATCTCCCAGCTAAGAAGCAGGTGTACAATGCTGCTGCCAAGTCCTGCAAAAAGGGGATCAGAAGCGCTCGTTTCGACCACATTGGCCGTATCAGGGACAAGTTAGCATCCTGTCCCACGGGGAGTAAAGCTTTCTGGTCCCTTGCCAAGTCGGTTGAGATGAACTTCTGTCGCCCATCACTGCCACCACTGCAAAGGCCTGACGGGTCTTTGGCCCACAGCGCAAACAGAAGGCAGACTTGTTCGCAAATATCTTCGCGGAATGTTCACGTCTAGATTCCAAAGGTAACAGCCCACCCACGTTACCCCCATTCGGCCCCAAGATGGAGGCCGTCCAAATTCACCAGAAAGAGGTACTCAAATGCTTACTAAATCTAGACGTGAATAAGGCCAGTGGTCCGGATGGCATTCCCGCAGTGGTTTTAAAGCACTGTGCAGCCGAGTTGTCTCCTGTTTTGACACGCCTATATCGCCTTTCTCTAAAGACTGGAAAAGTTCCAAAATCATGGAAGTTTGCAAACATACAGCCCGTACCAAAAAAGGGCAGTCGAGCCGACTCAGTCAACTATAGATCTATTGAAATCACTTCCATAATTTTCAAAATTATGGAACGTGTATTGAACCATCGTCTCCTGAGGTACCTAGAGACCAATGAGCTCCTCAGTGACAAACAATATGGTTTCCGCGGAGGACGCTCAACAGGAGACCTTGTAGTGTACGTTACGCATCTATGGACCTTGGAAGGGCACGGAGAGGCAATAGCCGTATCCTTAGATATCTCCAAGGCCTTTGACCGGGTATGGCACGAAGCTTCCTGCGAATGGCATACCCTCTGGACTCTGCGACTGGATTTCTGATTTCCTGAGGGAACGGTCAATTCGAGATGTCATCGATGGCTTCTCATCGGACCTATTGGCGATCAACGCCGGCGTACCTCAGGGATCTGTTCTCTCTGCAACATTATTCCTGCTGCACGTTAATGACCTTCTTTTATCGGAAGGCATTATTGGTTACGATGACAGCACTGTTGTAGAAAGATATGTGTCCAATGCGCGAGCAAGTCCAAACCAGATCCAATTTCAGAAATCCGATGATCGAACGGGTTGATTTGACATTATGTAGGGTTTCCGATTGGGGTGAAGCCAACCTTGTCAAGTTCAACCCTTCCAAAACCCAGACGTGTCTCTTCTCCGGTAAAAAGAGCACATTCAACTTGACGCCCACTTTCCAAAGTGTATCTGTACCGATCACAAACCAACTAGGGCTTCTAGGCAAGACCATCACGTCGAAACTTAGTTACGGTCAACAGATTGAAACCATGGCACAGTCAGCTTCCAAAAAATTGGGAGTCATCGCAAATGTCCGGCGGTACTTCAACTCCGAACAGCTGCTCAACCTGTACACAGCCCAGGTTCGATCTTGTATGGAGTACTGCAGCCATCTTTGGCATGATTCCGCAAAATACCATCTTGAAGCGTTGGATTCTGTCGACCGAAGGGCCCGTAGACTCATAAGTGACGACAAACTTACTTCTTCTAGACTGCAAAGTCTCGAGCATCGTCAAAAAGTTGCTAGTCTATCGTTTTTTTACAGATTGCACTTTGGAGAGTGTGCGAATGCTCTTTTTCAGTTGATCGAACCTTCCCCCTTTCTCCACCGGTCAACCAGACGCAGACAGAAGTTTCACCCGTTTGTGGTTAGCGTGCCGATGAGCAGAACTAAACGGTTCGATAGCTCATTTTTGGTTCGTGTTGCCAAAGAGTGGAACGATTTGCCTGCGTTTGTTTTTCCAAACAAATATAACCCTGGAGCTTTCAAGTGTAGAGTGAATAGGTACCTCTTGGACAGGCGTGTATGATCCTCGTCTTCATCATCACTTTCCATCAGGTGAGATGGATAACACGCCTGCTTATTAATAATAAAAAAAATATATAAAAAAAATTTATTGCTATAGCCGCTAGTCCACCCTATCACCCTATCCACATGAATATCTAGTGGCAAATGGAAGAAGCATATTTAAAATAGTAAGTAAATGAAAAAAATAGAATTTTAAGATGAGCTTGAGTATCAGAAGCATAGAACCGTTTAAAAAATCAAATTATAATACCTGGTGCTTACAAGCACAGGCGATTCTCATAAGATACAATTTGTGGGAATACGCTAGTGGTGAAAAAACGTTAGCGGCAACTGCGACTGCCGAAAAAAGAGCGCGTTCCTAAAGGAACTATTTTTACTTATATCTCCACCAGAACTTAAACAAATTAAAGGGTGTAATACATCCAAGGAGGTATGGGACAAATTAAAGTCTGTACATCAAAGTTCAGGGCCGGCAAGAAAGGCTACGCTATTAAAGCAACTAGTATTGAAGAAAATGACTCCACAAGAAGATGTGAGATGTCAGATGAAGACCATCTGAGTAATTTTATGGATGTTGTAGGTAAATTAGAATTCACGGATGTAAAAATTCATCCAGAGTTATTAAGCATAATGATGTACAGTTTACCTGCAAATTTCGATAGCTTCCGAATGGCAATTGAGCCGAGAGAAACTAAAATTAAAGACAAATTGCACAAAAAGTGTAGGGATTCTTCTTCAAATGTCGTCTTAATTAACGAGTACAAAATATATCGCAATACATGTAATAATCTACTAAAACATTTTAAAAAACAGTATTATTAATATCAATTAGAAAACAATAAAGGGAAAATACGGGAAACATGGAAATTAATCAAAGAAATTGGCAATATATCAAAACCACACCTACAGGCGAACAATCTCTTGAATATCGGCAATTCACCTACGTCATCTCTTAATGATGTAAATAAATACTATACTACAATTGGTAACGATCTCGTTAATTTGACTCTGAAAAAACTAAATAAAATGAAAGAGAGCTTGCCAAACTTGCTGTAAGAGATAGCCCAGGACCTTCCTTCTCTATGTTTATGACAGATCCTGATGAAGTAAGATCGGCTATAAATAGTATTAAATCTAAAAGCTCACCAGGCTGGGATAACCGTTCCCACGGAGTTGTACAAGAGGTATAGCCAATACTTATGCGCTCCAATTGCTTACATCTGTAACTTAAGTTTTGAAACAGGCAAATTTCCTGATATTCTCAAACTAGACATAGTCGTTTCTATAAACAAATCGGGCAACCAGATTTCACCTAGTAATTTTAGATCCATCTCCCTTCTAACAATACTTAACAAAATAATTGAAAAAATTGCAAATAAACGTTTAATTAACTACTTAGAAAATAAAATTTTTATCGGAAACAATCAGTTTGGGCTTTAGGAAGAAAAGATCCACCGAGGACGCAGTCCTACTCCTAGTGTCAAAAATGACTTCTTACCTTGACAGAGGACAAAAATTTGCAGGAATTTTTCTAGATCTACAAAAAGCGTTCGACACAGTATCGTTACCGGTACTCTTAGTCCGACTGCATAACATAGGTATAAGAGGAGTATCACACGCATGGTTTTGTGACTACCTTACGAACAGAAGACAAAAAGTTCGCGTAAACGAACACACTAGCGATACATCAACCTGCACTTATGGCGTACCACAGGGAAGTGTGCTCGGGCCAACTCTATTCCTTATATTTATCAACGAACTCTGTCAGAAAAAAATAAGTGGTGCAGACCTTATCTTGTTCGCTGATGATACAGTGATACTTTTTCGCGATAAAAACTGGGAATCTGTACGAACTCTTGCTGAGGCAGGGCTACGCAATGTAACCAGATGGCTTGAGGAGAGTCTACTTACCATTAACACGAGAAAACTAAGTATGTGTGTTTTTATAAAATGGCTGTGACATCTCCTCCAAAAACTTTCGCAATTAAAATCCACAATCATACATGCAACACTGAAGCTATTGACAACATAAGTTGTCAGTGTAGTAGGCCAGTAGGTACCTCGAAGATCAAGCATCTTGGAGTCCCACTGGACAGTAAACTTAACTGGGAGGTGCACATATCAACAGTAGCAAATCGAATGAGGAGATTCATTACAGTTTTCAAAAACCTTAGATCTATCTTACAACGACAGAAATTGATACTAATATACAAAGCGCTATGCCATTGCTTAATCAATTACTGCATCTGCACCTGGGGTGATGCAAGCAAAACATACCTGATTGAAATTGAAAGACCACAACGAGCTGTGTTGAAGGTGCTCTTATCTCTACCCCATAGGCACCCAACAACAAATATCTATAAGCTTACTAAAGTATTGAGTGTTCGTAAAGCTTATGTATTGCAATGTTTGACTCGATTTCACAGAACAGTGCCAACAAAATCAACTAAGAGGACAAACCTTTGTAAATTACCTACAGTTAAAAGTGCAATAGCAACCCGCAGCTTCAACTATCAAGGCCCCCGTCTGTATAATAAAATTAAGAAAGTAATAAAAATAACAGGTAAAATGACAAACCAAGTCAAATTAGATATAATTACATGGCTAAATACTATGAATTATGACACCTGCGACAATTTATTTGTATAGTTTCATAATTAAACAAACATATACATACACACACACACACACACATACACACACATATATTAATATTCAACGACTAATGTATGAATGCATTTACTGAAGTAAAAATAACTCAGCTTATGATTCTAATAGTTATTTTTTTTCTCGTTTTCATACTTTTGTTAATAGTAAAAATTGAATAAGTGATTGTAAAAAAATAATTATAACTAGTACATGTCTCATATTGTTTATCTGCATTACCAGACTCATGTAAATGTATTATGAATGAAGAGCTGTCTCCTGTAATACAGGTTTTCCTAGCTCAGGAGACAAGAGCAATTGAAACTATGTTTATAGATTTTTGGTGAATAAAGATTATTATTATTATTATGTTCTGCCAAGTCCTGACAATTTAAAAATAAAAATCGTAGTAGAATACGAGGCAAGAAGGCAAACCGAAGCCAGTGAACCTCAGACTTCAGAAGCATTCTACACAAACACGAAGAAAAAGGTACAATTTTGCAAGGACTGCAATAAGAAAGGTCATTCCATAGAAGCTTGTTGGTCAAAGAAGAGACCCAATAACCCCAATAAAACTAAAGGTCAAGAAAAGACATATAACATCTGTTTAACAACAGTAAAGAAGAAATGTGAAGGCAATATTTATGGTGTCTTGACAGTGGCTGTACGTCACATATGACGTGGTAAAAGTATACTCCATAACTTAATCCCCGCGACTGACACTCTAAAGCTAGCTTCAGAAAAGCATACGACCGAAGTTAAAGGAAAAGGAAAAGCCGAACTTTATACAAAGGATCGACGCTATAAAATTAGTCTTTCTGACACATTATACGTACCTGATTTGTCGAATAATCTAATTTCTGCAAGCAAAATACGGATCATGGCTATAAGGTTATTTTTGAAAACGAACAAGCCAGTGTCACAAAAGGCGGGAAAACTGTATTAAAAGCTATCTTGAATTTTATAAACCGGAAGAGACAGCAAACTTCGCGCCAAGTGATGAAAGCGAAATTATGAAATGGCACAAGAAATAACGTCACGTAAATGAAAGAGACTTAAAAGAAATGGTTAAAAATAAAATGATGTGAGGACTTAACTTTAAAGAAAAAACTTTGGATACCTGTGAGACTTGTATCAAAGGAAAATTTTCCACTCTACCATTCCAAAGGTATGGACAAATAATCTCTACCAAAGTGCTCCAGATAATTCACAGTGACGTGTGTGGCCCATTTGAGAATGAATCAATGGCCGGATCAAGGTATTTCGTAACATTTATTGAAGATTATACAAGATACTGCTGTGTATATTTCTTAAAAGAAAAGAGCGAAGTAATCGATAAACCTATGTTGAACTGTTTCATAAGAAGAAAATTCAAAATCTACAATCTGATAATGGAGGTGAATACAGGTCTAAAGCGTTTGACAAATTCCTCAAAGATAACGGTATAAGCCGAAGACTATCTGCACCTTAAACCCCACAGCAAAATGGCATGAGTGAAAGAAAAAATCGGTCGCTGATGGATAAAGCCATCAAAGGGTAAAGATGGATAAAGTATGATGCTAGATGCCAATATCCCTGAAAAATTTTGGGCAGAAGCAGTAAACACTGCAAACTATTTGATAAATAGAAGACCAGCAAGAGCTCTCAAAGGAAATTCCCCATATGAGAAATGGGTACAACAAACACCATCAGGAAATCACCTACACGTATCTGGAAATAGAGCGTTTGTGATGAACAAAAACCGATGAGGAAAATTCACAGCCAAAGCCACAGAAGGAGTATTCTTGGGATATGCGGAATAAACAAAAGGTTTTAGAATCTATATACCCGAAAGGAATGATGTTGTTATCAGCAGAGATGTAAAAGTAATCGAAAAGATGCATTATGGCAGTACTCCTGCTGAGAAACGCGAAGATCTTACTCCAAAATCTGAAACAGAACAAATTAAAATTGAAAGTCCAGAAAAAAGAAAAAAAAATTAATGAGAACTTATTTTTTCAGGAACCTAACCCCTTTTATTCCAGCTCTAGTCAAGATCCTGTTGATGAACCATCTCCCTCAAATGGCTCAAGACCACAAAGAGACGTGAGACCACCAGCATGGACCAAAGATTATGAGTTAAGTCGCTGCGTGACCATGTTTACGTCAGAAAATAATAACGACTATGACTGGTTTTTACTCATATACAAAGAAGCTGTGACTGGCACCGACAAACGAAATTGGGAGAAGGGGATACAATCTGAAATGGGATCAGTACAGAAAAATATCACCTGGGTATTAGTTGACAAGTCAGAAGCCAAAGGACACAAAATACTGTCGAACAAATGGGTATTTCGGATTAAAGGTGACGGTACGTACAAGGCTAGATTAGTCGTACGTGGATGCGAGCAGAAAGGAAACCTGGATTTCGAAGACATTTATAGCCCAGTAGTAAGTCAATCTGCATTAAAAACTTTATTAGCAATTGCCGCATCTAAATGTTACTACTTCATGACATTTGACGTCAAGACAGCTTTCTTATACGGAGAGTTAACAGATGAAGTTCTTATGAAATTACCTGTTGGCTGTGAGACTGACTGCAATACTAATGAAGTAGTTTGCCGATAAAAATCGTTATCGGATTAAAACAAGCTCCATTTACATGGAACAAAACTTTTACCCAAGCGATGTTTGATTTGGGATTCAAGACAATCAAAACAGATCGATGCGTTTTCATAAACGAAGATAAGTCTATAATAATCGGACTATTCGTTGATGACGGACTTGTCATAGAAAAAAACAAGAAAAAGATCGAAGTTACTTTGAAGAAACTTAAAACTAAGTTTGAAATGAAAAAGAATGAAAACCCAGGTACTTATCTGGGTATGTAAATAAAAAAACTCAAAATAAGGAATAATTATTACTCAGATCCTACATAAATGACGTACTGGAAAAAACAACATGAAAAATTCCAAATTTTGTGACACGCCCGCAAGTAGCCATTCAAAGTTGATACAGGAAACTGCCCAGGAGAAGGAATATCCCTATAGGGAAGCAGTGGGAAGTTTACTGTACCTGTCTACCAGAACCAGACCAGATTTCGCACAAGCGGTCAATCTAGTTAGCAGGAAGGTCGACAACCCCACTAGAGAAGATGTAAAAAAAGTCAAGAAAATATTCAATTATTTAGTGGGAACCAAAAAGAAAGGCATTTTCAAGAGAACATCGATGCTTACAGCGACTCGGATTATGCTGGAGACCCATTGACGCGAAGAAGCACTTCTGGCTCCGCGCTAATGATAGCCGATGGACCAATATCATGGGCATTCAAGAGGCAGCCTATAGTAGCGCTATCTACGAATGAAGCCGAGTACATAGCCGCAGCAGACTGTTGCAAAGAGGCATTGTATCTCAAATCTGTATTGCAAGAAATAACCGGTTTGAACATAAAAATTAATTTCCATGTTGATAATCAAAGTTCGATTCAACTTGTGAAGTCTGGATCCTTCAACAAAAGGTCGAAGCACATAGACGTCAGTACCATTTTATACATGAACACTTCGTGCATGGATTAATAAATATTAGCTACTATCCCACAGAAATTCAATCAGCTGACACAATTAACATGGGTGAACATCAGGAGAAGGTGTTGGAAGGTCGTGATGCTGTCCACGTATACTTGTCTACGATGCACTGCATTTGAATTTGTATTATGTTTTTTACTTTTGGTGTGCGGTGTCATTATGAAATATATTTTTCTCGTATACAAGTAAACACAATGTTTTCAAGTATTATTTACGTTTTAATTAATTGCTATAGCCGCTAGTCCACCCTATCAAAATACTTCCTTCATTACTGTTTTCTTCTCCAAGATTTTTCTGAGATATCACAATATATTGAGTCCATGAATATCTTCCACTTTAAAAATGGGTCAAGGATACAAAGTTGATAAATATGCTAGCATATTTGCAGCCGAAGATACAGCTATCCTATCAGCTCTTGAACACATCAACAAATATAAAAAACAGCAAAAAAATGGCTTATTGCTAGTGACAGCTTAAGTGTCCTTTCTACGCTTGAAAATCATCGCCTTGATACAAATACCAACTACTTGATTTATAGAATAAAAGGAGCATGGAAACTGCTTCAAGATTCTGACGTCGTAGTCTCTTTCATTTGGATCCCGAGTCATAAAGGCGTACAAGGAAATGAAAATGCAGATTTCTTGGCAAGATCAATAACCTTTATCGCTAATACAGTTCCTGTCCCTATCACTAATGTTACCCTACCGTTCACAGATATTATTTTTGAGCTGAAAAACAAAAATAATGAAGATCTGAAACAAAATTGGGATCATATAACTAATGTACAACAGAAAGGTCTTTGGTATGCAGGTATAGACGGTACAGCAGTAAATAAGGACCATGGTTTTCAAAACTGACTAAATTTATAAACAGAAGATTTTACACAACGATAAACCGCTTAAGACTGGGTCACAGCAGAGTAAACTCACATTTATATCGGATAAAGATGAGTGATACACCTGAATGTAATTATTGTCAGAGAGGAGAACAAACCCTAGATCACATCATATTTGAATGCCCATCCTTTGGCATACACCGCCTTGTGCTTATGGATGACCTCTTACGAATATATGGGGTTGCTGATCAAATCCCGCGCTCAGTTCAGCAACTCATGGGAGATTCTCAAACATATTATATACCCATATACAACTTCATTCAAGTCACTGTTAAGAAAATATAACTGGATTGGAAAAAAAAAGATAAAAAGAACTATCTGAGATATACTGGATTTTTTAAAATACACGGATTAAGACATATTGAATTAATACATTTGTTCAAGAAACTGATAAGGAATTTACAAATAATATATTACCGGATTATGATATATCTACTGGATTGACAAGAAAATACAAAGACTTGGCATTTTGCCTTAAAAAAAAAAGGAATCTTGAAGAATAAGACTAGGCTTTTTGACTTCGTTATACTACAAGAAAATGTATTAAAGATAACATAAGAACAGGCTGCATGGGCTAGATCCCTTGCCTTCCCCTAAGGGTAAAGAATTAAAAAAAAATAAGTAAATAAATAAATAAATAAATAAAAGGGAGGCGACTTACTTTTTATTTATTTATAAAGGTTAGTATGATTTCATGGTTGTTATTATTTATTGCCTTGGTTCAATTGACACCAAATGCATACTCTAAGTGTGGTTGCGAAATAAATCGTGACTCTCAAAGGCACAAATCCTCTAATTTTATAAGCAGTATAAATAATGAAGAACAATGCCTTGCAAACGAAGACCCTTACGGCAATGTAATTCTAAAAGAAGATATGATACTGATTCCTAGTGGTAATTATCAAATCGGCACTGATGATGTAATTATTGAACAAGATAAAGAAGGACCTAAAAGAATAATGAAACTCCAAAGTTTTTACATAGATAAGTATGAGGTATCGAACAATGATTTCTACAAATTCACCCTCTCGTCTAATTATAAAACTGAAGCAGAAACGTTTGGAGACAGCTTTGTGTTTTCTTTATTTTTGAATGATACTTATAAAGAAGAAATGAAGAACTTCAGAGTTGTTCAAGCCTTATGGTGGTATAAAATAAAAGGAGCAGATTGGACGCATCCATATGGAGCAGATTCTGACATAAACAGTGAGTTGATTCCTATAGTATCAACCAAATTTTAAAATAGTAGCTGTAGGAGTTTTGTTCAAAGAGTAGGTGCTAATGTTTTGCCACAGTACTTTCTTATTTACTGTTTGTTTTATAGATTCAATGGAACATCCGGTTATTCATGTTTCATGGAATGATGCCAAAGCATATTGCAAATGGAGAGGAGCCCGTCTACCAACTGAGGCTGAATGGGAAGGTGCATGTCGTGGAGGTCATAAAGACACAAAGTACCCCTGGGGTAACCAACTTTATATTGATCGAACCCACATGTAAGTTGTCAAATGATTTATACAGGGTGTAACAGGTGGGGTGGATCAACGGACTCTGAGGGTTGGGGGACCTCAATACCTACCAATTTAACCCCCACGTATGTTCGGCATTATTAAGTGGTTCTTGTGATATTTGAGATTCAGTGATTTTTTTGAAAAAATTTAAATTACAATCCAACTTTCAGGTCTACGCTAATGAATTTTTGCCTCAAAATAGCTTAATAGTAGGCCTTTTGTATCATCTAACCGCCGATAATCGTTGCTTTTTATAAATGGAAATATAATTGAAATTATTAATATTTTTTTTGAAATGTGAAATGTGAACGTCAACTTTCAGGGGTTTTAGGAAAAGAAAATCACATAAATTTGTTTTCCAAAACTTATCTCAAAAACTACTGGTGTTAATGTAAAATAATGTATAAAAATTTCGTTTCACTAGCAACACGGCAACATATACAAAAACAAACTTGAGTCTAAAGGCAGCCATTTTTTATTACTATTTTTTTCCATTGAAATATTGCATAAAATTTACATTTCTTTGAGGACGTAATTTTATTTTTAGGACATGTAGGGAGGATCAGTAGAAGCTTAACCCCAAGTTTGTGGGGTTGCCACCCTTGTCCCGCGGCCGCCATCTTGGAAAAAGGGGTGAGAATGCTTTTTTCGCTATATCTGCTAAAGTATTAATCATACAAAAAATTTGTAAAAACATAATTTGTAGCAAATTACTTCATCTACAATTTTGTTTATATAACTTTTTATCGTAAACCCCACAAACTTGGGGTTAAGCTTCTACTGATCCCCCCTACGTGTCCTAAAAATAAAAGGGTTCTCAAAGAAATGTAAATTTTATGTAATATTTCAATGGAAAAAAATAGTAATAAAAATGACTGCCATTATACTCAAGTTTGTTTTTGTACATGTTGCCGTGTTGCTAGTCAAATGAAATTTTTATACATTATTTTACATTAACACTAGTAGTTTTTGAGATAAGTTTTGGAAAAAAAATTATGTGATTTTCTTTGTCTAAGACCCCTGAAAGGTGACATTCACATTTCACATTTCAAAAAAAATTTAATAATTTCAATTTTATTTCATTTGTAAAAAGCAACGATTATCGGCGGTTAGATGATACAAAAGGCCTACTATTAAGCTATTTTGAGGCAAAAATTCATGAGCGTAGACCTGAAAGTTAGGTTGTAATTTCAAATTTTCTCTGAGAATCAGATTTTTTCGAAAATATCACTAAATCCCAAATATCACAAGAACCACTTAATATTGCTGAACATACATGGGGGTTAAATTGGTAGGTATTGAGGTCCCGTACCTCTCAGTTCCATTGAACCACCCCGCCTGTTACACTGTGTATGGTATATGTAGTTTTTATTTAAATTTCATTTTATTTCTAGTTTTTATTCTAAATTATTTTGATGTAGCTTTTTAATATCAAACCTCAGTATTATCCCTGCAATTTAAATTATTGTTTTTTTTTCTAGATTGTAAACATATAATAACAAATGTCAATGTAATAAATTGTAAGTAAATTGGTTATAAAGAAGTTTAAAAAATATAATAATATAATGTTTTTTATAAAATCTCAGGGCTAACATTTGGCAGGGTACTTTCCCAAACCATAATTCTCAAAAAGATGGATACTTAGGCACTTGCCCAGTAGATATGTTTTCACCAAATGACTTTGGACTCTACAACATGGCTGGAAATGTTTGGGAATGGACTGAAGATTCTTGGTCTAAAACGCAGGTATGCAAATTTTATTTGAAAAGCTCAAAAACTTTATAGCAAAAAAGCACTCGCTCCTGGTCACTGTCTTTATTGTTAGGTGATGAAATTGATACAAAATTTTTGTTATATTTTTATATTGATGTGCTGCTGACATAGGATACAGTGAGTTACAATCACCTTTGTTCCTGTAATTTCACTACATTTTTATTCCTTTTGACTGCTTTACAACACTGATAGCATAGTTATTATGGTAGTTACAATATCTGGGAATGTGGATCCACCCCAAAATGTATATAACAAAAGAGACTTTATTGCCACTACCATATACTGCAAGAAGAGAAGGTTTATACATCATGTCCCGGACTAACAACTTATGGAGTTCATGAGGACTTGATGTTGTTTTTGCTTGTCCATTAAGGTTTGAGTGTAAAAAAAAACTAAGAGCTCCCAATGTAGCTGTCTAAGAATTGTTTTCATGAGGTCCCAAAAGATGCTTTTAAATCAATAATACTGTTATTGGTTCACCTGTATAAGATCAGGCTCCATTATTTGTAATAAATACACTTTTTATCCTATATATGAATGTCTAGGAAATTTAAAAATGTGTGGTTACTCCATTATTGGTTTATTCGATAATTATATCTCTTTTCTGAATCTTTTTGAATTACTGAGATAGATTAGTTAAAGAAATGTCTAAATAATGTATACAGTAATGTATTTAATAAAAATAATATTCAAATATTATATACATTTTGAATTAATAATATGTTCATAATTAGTAATAAGTCCAAATTCCACAGATGAACTGTTTTCACAACTGTTAAAAATATAAACATGTGATTTTTTGCAAGAATCTATGTAGCACATGAGAAAGAGTTTATTTTCAAGTTACATAGAACAATTCCACAAGTACATTTGAAAGTACCATTGAAAAAATAACAAAGTTTTTATTTTTTTAGCCCAAAGAAAAGGTCAAGAAAGGTGGTTCCTATCTATGCCATCGGTCATACTGCTACCGATACCGTTGCTCAGCTCGATCACACAACACGGACGACAGTTCAGCAGGGAACCTCGGATTCAGATGTGCTAAGTCTGCTTAGGTGCATTTACAAGTCATTTATCAAACTAAGTGGTGCAATTAAGGGACATCACTAACTGCTATGCTAAGATTCCTATGTAGTTTCCTTGATCCATTTTACATATCATTTCCATCACATAATTTTCATTATGTTTTTATTAGCTAAAATAAACTTTTCAAATTTTGGTGATTCCCTTAATTAAACGTTTATTTATGTTGAAATATTATTAGTAAATAGGAATTTATGGAACGTTAATATCTCGCAGGCGGATGGTTGGATTAGACATTCAACTTAACAGCACGTCGTTTGGTTGACTGGATTCGTTCAGCTAACCGGTTAGCTATCATGTAAAATCGTCAATTATTGAGCAAGGAATATTCGATTTGTTAGTTATTTTCTTACAAACTTGTGGATATCCTGCGGTTTGTGCGAGCTGAGCGCCCGAATTAAGCTTGGTGCGGCATCACCCTTTAAAGCCCCAAATGATGAAAACCGAAGAAAATAAATAAAGTATAAAACGTTTAACAAAACGGCTAGCCGTTTAGCTGAATATCTAACTAAACCATCCGCCTGCGTCAAACCATAGGTACTTACGTCAATTTAATTTTTCGTTAATTTATATATAAAACTCGAATTATTGCTAATCTATTGTATATAATAACCCAGTCGTTTTAAAAGTAAAACGACGTAAGTTTAACTTCGAAATGAGAAATAATAAACTGAACTTTTGTAAACCTTTATTCTGGCTTTTTTAAAGGTGTTTTGAAGTCTGTAAAATATTTCGTACCGGCGTCTGAAGACGTTGAAGGTCACATAGCTTCAAAAAATTCATGAATTATTAGCGACTAATTAAGTTTATACGTCCTATTATTTACTGGGTCTCATAATCTCATATTTGTTTTGAAAACGTTTAGAAAGTCACAGTTGAACAGTTTATCGTATAAAAAAGTATTTTAATTTCAAGCTTATTACAATATATGTGTAAGTATATCGAATAAACTTTTTCTAATCGACTTCGAACTCTTTAGAATTTTAGTTTCACTGTCATTTATTATAAATTGAAATAGTATTATAGTATTTCTATGGTATTCATATTTTGATAACATTTACGAAAAATCTATTTTATGTTAGTATGCAAGTAATCAGTACATAAAAGATAAAGTACAATTTTCGGATAAGAAAGTCTTGTCAAAATGAGTTAGTTACATGCATAAAATATTTACGAGCAAATTACCTAGTCTTTTTGCGTTTCTTAAATAATTATGGATCAAGTTTTTTAAACGCTATTAATTTTTTTTAATAACACTTTTTACACATGTTTTGTATCATAATAGTGTTACAATTTTATTTTACATTTATAAATAGACTCTTTACAAATAATGTTACAAGTGATAAGAACCATTCTTTTAAATAGCGAAGTACCTAGTTTTTATTTGTGCTTCGTTCATCCAGAATCATAATAAGCTAGAAATGTATAAAATAGGTCTATCAAATTCCTTTGATCTTTTTTTTTATAATGAATAAAGCAGAATTTTGTATTTGTTTAGATATTAGTGTTCTACAAATTGTCTACTGTAAGTACTTAATAAACACGTTGTTCCTAGTGTCTAGTGGTTATAAAGTACATTTTCTATTGTTTATGTGTTATGTTTGAATACAAGTTATGATCGCAGTCATGTTTTTTTTCCTATTTGCTGTCCTTGGACATTGTTTGCAGAAAGTTGATACAGAAGTTCTAAACGTATACTCGATGAGTAGACGTGTTGTGATTACTTCTGACGGCAGTAATCCCGATTTTCGATGAAATATATCTAAATAAATAGGTAAGCTTGTGGATGTCAAAACATATATTTTTTTTAAATGTAGGCCCAACTGCCCTACGCTTTTGTACTTTTAAATGCTTTTCTGCATTAGATAGTCACAAATTTGTCGATTCGTTTAATAAAGGTGACAAAGTACCAAGGTAAGAAGTTGAAAGATAAATGAGTTTTGTGACAGTCCCGGCTGACGTCGCGTCGCCGTGGCAGCCCCAGGGCGAGAACTCCGCGGTTACAACATACTTCGAAAAACTATCAGCTAATTATTTACACATCAATTTGCCAGTTTAGGATAACGTGGTGATAACCGGCCAAAGTACCTACTTTACTCATAGGTTAGTTTCGGACGTAATACTATAGTAAAATAAGTATTTTTGGAAGTATTACGTCTAGCAGCGCCACGTCTAGCGAGTAGTATCCCTTAAGAAATAGAAGTTTAGATGTAGCCAATTTGCCAAAGTTGGGTGTAGGTTTAAGAGCGATAGTTGAAGCTATAATTATGTTATACCAAACAATAAATCGGCCAACCTAACGTCAGAATGGCCGCTTTCTATTAGAATATGTTTCATCAAAATGTGAACACCTCGCTAGGTACTGTGTAAGCGCCATAACTAGTGACATGAAAAATACTAATGGCTCGTTTACACACGGTAATTGGTTAACTTGGTAACTACATTTTAAGTTAAAAATTACGTGTGAACAGTCAGTTAAGTGACAAGTGGTAAGTTAAAATTCAGTACGCAAGTGATTAAGAAATTAGGATTCGTTCTATTTTTCGTATAAGTAGGCGGGAGGGGCTTTTCATTTAATCGATTCGTTGCGACGCCCATTTTCGAAAACTTTTCGCCATGGCTATGAACAAATTTTCTATGACACGACTGTCGTGTCAAGCGACATAGAAGTTGATGGCACGCCTGTTATGTCATCAGCCATGTATGTAAAAACACATGCTTTTTTTGCTTTTTCCCTGGTTTAGACTTGATTGATTATTAATTTACCTACATCAAATTACGGGAGTGTACGGCACGATACGTTATTTAAACTGGTTTTTAAAAGTTAAACTACGGGTTTTTCCTAAAATGGAAGGAATGTGACTACATTTTCAGATGTTTCAAACCTTTTGTGATGTTGTTTAAATTTTTTGTTGTATTCAAGGAATAGGAAAAAAAAAATAGTGTCTAGAAATATTTTATTCGGCTTGAGGGTTATTACGAAATAACACTACAGGGTGGGAATTCACATGGTGCATGGACAGCATGTACACATAAAGAGGCCGGCTACCGGCCTACCGCATGTTGACACATTTTACAATCTTTTTTGTGTGCTTGTAAACACTCCTGGCGTTTTAAGCAAAAATAAACGGTATGTACAATATTTTATGGTAGCAAGTTAACGCGGCCACCTTATATTTAAATGTACTTAACTTTTTTTGTTGTGTGAATCGTGAAAGTGTAAATAACTGTGACAAAGAGTGAAACAAACATTACAAGTTTTTGACCTCTATTCTCTATTCATGTGAACTTTATTGCATGACAATCTTCGACTAGTGCATAATTCAGTGACCACGACCTATAGTGCAACTGGACCAAAGTTTTGTTTAAACACAAAAATCAATTTCAAAATAATAACTGTTTTTCGTTATTTTTATTTTCGAAATAAAGTGGGTACGCAAAAGTGACATTAGTTCAGCTATTCCCCAATAGATGGTGCAAACAACGGATTTACGATAACTTAAAGTTTTGAATTTTTAGTTCAGCTACTTATTCATAGATAGTGCTACTTATAATGAACTAAACGCCACGCATGACATGAGCATTATTAAAAATACATTTAACATAATATTATAAACCACTCACCTGCCTAAATACCTTTGATAAGTTCGACGACCTTTGAGGAAGTACAATTCTGAATTACAAGATTTGACTACTCGCAGTCAACCTGCAGATACATCAATAGACTGTAGCACTGTTATACATCTTAGAGAGCAAATAGAACAGATGCAAAAGGAACTTAATAGTGCACATCAAGAAATAGCTAACTTAAACACAGAAGTTACAGAAATTAAACATGAACTGTCGAAAAAAAATCAAACTATATGTCTTCTTCGTAAAGTAACATCTGGAACGACAAATTCTCAATGAGAAAATCAATGACGCCAATCAAAAAGCAATTAACAAAATTAATCTACGGGCATCCAGGAAGTCTCTGCATTATATTGGAACTGCATCACAGAGTAGTAAAAACAATATAGTTTAGTAGAAAATATTTTGGAAAGTAACCACCAACCAAAACGGCGCCTACACGGACACACAGACTGATAAGCAATATGGAAGACCTGAAAAACCTGAAAAAAAAGGATAACCAACCTATCCAAAACAAACAGATCTTGCTCTTCAGGGATGAAACTATTCGAGGTCTACCAACAGAACGTTTTTTATCAAGAAAACAAAAATGGAACGATATTTATAGTGTCTATGGTATGGTTAAACCGAATGCGTCAGCTTCGGATATATTAAATTCAAAGGAACTTATCGGTAGTCAAGAAAATAATGAGAATATATTTATTATAAGCGTAGGTTTACATGATAAAAATTATAAATTGTTTTCTGAAATATGTAACTGTTTATGCAGACTGAAAAACAATAAAGCATTCTTACTAGGTATTCCAAATAATAATCATTCAAACTTAGATGAGCTAAACAGAAATGTTTTGCCTTTGTGTAAAAATTATTGTAATTGTCAATATATTGACCTTTTAAATTTGAAGTCACATAAAAACTTGTTAGATGAACTGTGTAGCATTTTGAATACAGCTATTGACGCCAAAAGCTATAAAAATGAATATATTAATGGATTTAAAAATAAAATACGAAAATCGACTCATACAATATCTAAAACGTGTTCCCAAAAAAGGTACTATTCCATTCTATTTCCAAAATATGCTGGGCAGCACTGTAAATAATAATAGTTCAATGATCTCTTCTACACAAAAGTCTAAACAAACAATTCTAGATTATTTTAAACCAATATCGAAAGCATTTTTTCGAGCCACAACATAACTCCACTGTATCGCTGACCCTTCTTCATCAAAACATTGCAAGTATGTTAGGAAAATTGACTTCATAGAATTTACTTTGCAGGAGTTTATGGAGAAACATACCAAAATTGACTTTCTGTGCTTTACCGAAACGTTATTGTTAAACATGGTTCCGAGTTTAATATGAAATTAAAAAACCATAAATTGGCAGCCTCTTCTTGTAGAAAAACCCAAAAACGGGGCGGTACATGTATATTTGTTCATAAAGATATAGACTATTAATCTCTGGACTTATCCAAATGTATTAAACCGCTTGAAATTAATTTTGAATATTGTGCACTTCAAATTCCATCCTTAAATCTGATAATAGTCTGTCTATACAGAACACCAACTTCCGACTGTAATTTGTTTTTAAAAAGCTTGGAAGTTATATTAGCAAAACTTAATCCAAAAAGAAGTCATAATGTTATCATTTGTGGAGATTGGAACATTAATTTATTAAAAAGCAACCCAAAGACTGACGAACTTAAGGAGAACTTAATATTACTTAATAATAATCTATCAAACCACATTATCACACCTACTCGAAAATTATCTTGTTTGACTTAATTGCTAGTATCATATCAAATGTAAATGAAAAAAGTTTACATCTAGCGTTATCAGATCATGAGGCGGCACAAACCGTGACATTTGAATTAGAGGAAAAGTCTAAATCACCTAGGCTTCCTAAAATGTTGTTTGAAAAGGGATTATTCTAAGGATAATGTTAGAAAATTTTATGCTGCGATATCCTCATTATCATTTGACGATGTCCTTACTCAAAATAATACAAATAAATCTTTTACATATTTCACGACTATTTAATACTATTTTACAATTTATGTTTTCCAGAAATAACGGTAAAAACATTTGATAAACCAGGTAGAATAAACTGGCTAACGAAGGGTTTGAAAAAAAGTTGTATAAAAAAAAAGAGTTTTTTACTTAAAATTAAAGTTGTCTTATAGCAATATAATGAGAAATAAAAATTACTATGTAATGATAAAATGACATGTTAAATCAACTTATGTACACATTTTCACGCAAATAAATATGATTTGATTTGATTTGTATTGTTTGTGAAAACTAACGTTACATCGCAACTCAAAAGCATCGATGAAATAAAAAAAACGCACTCCTATAGTAATTGTCGTCACACACATTGTTTGCCACAGTTTAAAAAAAATTCAATGCATAGGTTGGCAACCCCTGCAATTTTTTAATTCACACAATATCCAGAAACTAACACAACAGTTCTACGTAGAGATCTTAGTAAAAAATCATGATAGCTTTGTTTTAGACAGACCCTTGTGAAACGTAATTTGAATGAGTTACAATCGATACAAAAATGACAAGCCTCTAGTGTCATATGCCACAAGTTAAAAATGTTGACACGCCTGTCGTGCCATCAGCAACGAATCGGGTAACACGTGATTTTTTACTTAAGTGAATAAGTTAACAAAGCGGGGTATTTTGCACTATCTCTTTTTTTTTTGAAAATGTCGGGGTGGAGTTCAGTTTCAACTTTAAAATTTGTTGAAGAAAATTTACATATTGGAATGGTTGTGGAATAAACGAGGTAATACATATAGAAAAAAACATATTCTTCTAGGGATTTTACGACGGTGGATTGAAAAGTTCGCGGCTTAACATAGATAGCGTTGTCATATTATTATCAAAACTACCCTCATATGAAACCTAGACTCTTTGTCAATCTCTGTGCAATTTTTCTCAGAGATACATGCGTAATTATTTATTTTATTGAACATTAAGTGAGAGTAAGCTTCATTAATTTTGAAAATGGATAATTTAGAGCACCGTGCCGTGATCAAATACCTCCTCAAGAAACACTTAACTCCAAAGCAGATTCATGAAGATATGGTGGCTACTTTACAATATGGTGTAACATCTGCTCCGTCGTATACAATGATAAAAAAGTGGACAGCTGAATTTAAACGTGGAAGGCAGAGCATCAAAGAAGACCCCCGCTCTGGACGGTCTTCTACAGCTACGACTTCGGAAAACATCGAAAAAATATGTGATCTCATCATGGGAGACAGAAGATTGAAGGTATCTGAGATAGCTGAAGCTCATGGGGTTTCATATGAACGTACACAAAACATGATCGTTAACGAATTCGGGTTACACAAGGTGTCTGCAAAATGGGTTCCACGGCTCCTTTCAGTTGAACAGAAACGAACTCGGCTCACGATTTCTAGAGACTGTTTAGAGCTTTTTCAAGCTGACCCTAACGAATTTTTGGCAAGGTTGGCACTCTTGAATCCAAACAACAATCCAAACAATGGAAGAGACCCAGATCTCCGACCCCCAAGAAAGCCAAGGTGTGTTTTTCAGTAAACAAGGTAATGGCATCGGTTTTCTGGGATTCTAAGGGTGTCATCTTGGTTGATTACTTAGAAAGAGGTCAAACTATAAATTCTGCTTACTACTGCACACTATTACGTCGTTTACGCGAAGAAATAAAGTCTAAAAGATCAGGATTGTTGACCAAGAAAGATTTGTTTCATCGGGATAATGCTCGTGTTCACACGTCTGCAGACTCGATAGCTCAAATAGAAAATTGTGGTTTCAAATTGCTTCCTCATCACCCTTATTCACCTGACTTGGCACCTTCTGACTTCCACCTATTTCCAAAACTAAAAAAAACACTAAGGTGGAATTAGATTATATACCAATTAGGAAGTCAAAGTGGCCGTAGATGCCTTTTTTGAAGACCTTGACGAGGCCTTCTATTGAAATGGGATCAAAGCTTTGGAGTACCGCTGGACTAAGTGCTGTGAACTAGGAGGAGAGCATGTAGAAAAATAAATATAAAAAAATTGCATTATTCCTGTGTTTTCTTATTTAGGCCGGCGAACTTTTTAATCCGAAATCCGAAACAAATTTTTCTCTGAATTCTGAATAGTGCTTAACTGATGCAAAAGATTTCATCCATGTCTCAGTTCTACTTTTTTTAATTGAAAAATGAGTGAAATTCGATTTGATAATAGAAATAATCTGTCACATGATGCATGACTGTCATTTCCAAAAATATAAAAAATCATAATTTCATGCAATTTTATCATTATTTTCAAACAAAATGGCAATCCTGCATTCGCTGGTTAATTTCCACAAGGTTTTTATTGGTCCTTTGTAGTTGGCTGAGAAGCTCTGAGCTTACATTGGAGCTTGGATTGGTGGTTGTGTCCGACAGCGAAGAATGTGCATTGCTTTTTGTGTTTGTTTCTTGCTCTTGTTTTTTGCTAATCAGTTGTGTTTCCAAGTCCTTTACTATTTCATAAGCCTACTATTAGGAGCTGCGAGCTTAGTTAATCCTCTTGTGTTAACATTATGCAGATGGCTTTTTCTTTTAAACGTGGTTAAGTTTTTTACAGCTGATAGACTGCGTGAATGGTCCCTTTTATTGCAGAACAAATTTAGTATAGATGTCGCCCGCACGCCCCCACAACAGAATGCCATATGTCATGAGGCTATGAAAGAAGCCGAAATACACTAATCGAGTTGTCATTTCATGCATCAACATGCGGTCCCCACTGGAGTTTGGCTTCTAAAGTTATGCTCAGAAATACAGTTGAGTTTAGTTGTAGTAGAGATTCTTTGTTAAGATCTCATCTGTTGTGGTACTAGCAGTCCTTCCTATTTTGACTGCCGTAATAATCTCGTTTACGCGGTTGTGCTTCGGTGAAAGGGAGGGAACAGCCAGTGCAATCACAGGAACAACGGCAATTTCAACTGAAGCCTACGATCGCCAATGCATCATTAATCGATATAATAATCACAATCACTATTAATATATAAAACACCTAAGAATAACAATGACAATGGGTGCGATTGCCACTTACCGCGATGGGTCACGTGCTCATTTGCCGGTTATGAATTCGGTAAAAAAAGAGTTTACAGGAGTCAGTTCCTGGTTCTTATCTACAGTGTTTGTATTTACCTGTTTGACGTCTAACAAAGTAAACTTGACACATTCAGTTTTCTTCTCATTGAGGAGTAAATTATTATCTAGTACCACTTCTCTGCATTAGACATTCGTATATGCCTTCTGTTTCGACAGTTTCTAGTCTTCTAAATTCAAAGTCAAAACGGAAGTATCATCAGCAAACAATATAACCTCGAATCGATTCTTAGTCAAGCATGCGAGATCATTCACAGCCGATCCTGATAATTTTTGTGCACTTATTTCAATTTTCTGTCGCCTATTAGAAATAAATGATTTAATCAAGGTTTTTTTTAATGCCGTTATGGTGTAGTTTCATGAGTAGAGTATTATGATCCACACAGTCGAACGCCATGGGCAACTCTCCCAGGCGCTGAAGTTGTGTTTCAAGAGCTCAACACCGGCAACGGTTGTTGAACGTTTTAAATTCGAGTTTTAAATTCTTAAAACTCTTACTATAAAAATATGAAAGTCATTGATTTAGATTAATTGTTCACACATCTTACTGAGCGTTGGTAGTAAAATATAGGTCTAAATTATTAGGGTCAGACATACTACCTGCTTTGAATATCGGAATGACCTTAATCAATTTCATCAAATCGGGAAATACACCATTATCACAGTCGTTGATGAATATACTGGCTAAGTGCGGAGCTACGAGTATACCGAGATATTCTATCAAAATGGGCAGTATTTTTACCTTACTTCTTTTGAATAGGTACGTTTAAAACTTGCTATTTCAACTATTTCAAGTTGAAATTTATATCGCATAAATTTGTCTTTAATTAGTGACTTTGCAAGAGTGGAAGATAAATTTAAACACAAATTAACTGGCATACGCTTGTCAGTAAAATACTTTTCAAATGCTTCAGCAACTTCTCTGTCAGTTGACAAAGCTTTATTATTAATTTTTTAATTATATTTGGTGTATTTGTTTACTTTACCGGTTTCCTGATTAATAATATTCCATGTAGTTCTTAAAATATTAGAATTTTCTTTAAAAGAAAAAGAATTATTACTAAATGTTTCAAGCCGATTCTTATTCTTGGGTTTAAAGGAAATTTCTCTTTTTAGACTCTTTTTTGCCCAATATCAAGTGTCCACAATGATCTCGTTGTAGTTTATTAATTAAAGAGTTTACAGACTTTGTATTTGGTATTTAATTTAATAAAATTAAAAATATTATCCGGGTATGTGGCTTAAGTCACTATGATTTATTACTAGATTTAGATACTAGGTTTACATATATTCGTCGTCTGTGTGATATTTAATTTATGGACACATATCTAAAGTCCCACAAAGCTGTCTTTGAAACGGCTCATTTTTGAAACTCAGCTGTCACCTTGAGAATTTGCTTGCCATTTTTATAATTGACTAGCTTTGGTCGTTACAGTTTTGCCAATATTTAAACGATACTAGCGACGCTTGTCAGCTTACAGATAACTTGGTCGGACTATATCTACAACACTGCTGCCATCAGCTTAATCAATAATGCCCGGGTCCGTAATCATTTGTGTACACGGCTTACCTATTTTGTAAGTTCGCAAGCTTTCAGGATCTTGGAACTTTTTCAGTCGAGAGTAGATATAGGCGTATCAAAAAGGAGGCAACTCAGTGCTTTAAAACCACTGCAGGAATGCTACCAGGACTGCTGGCTTTATTTACCTCTCATTTTAGTACGTATATGCTGGGTAACTTTGAATTGAGGTCTAACTTTGAACAAAATTGTGAAAAAGATTTATTATTTTTTCACATGGAAACGTTTTGATGTTTCAATATCGGGATTCCATAAATCGAATGTCCAAAATGTTTTGTACCAAATGCGAAGTTAAAAAATAAACTCTCAATGTCATAATTTTGTAAAATACCCGCCTTTCCGTAGTGAAGTTGTTGGAGGTGTTTTGTGCTTGAAATCGTGATTAAAAATATAAAACTTACTGTAAACAGGTATGTTTTTGTGTTTTTCTGTAAAATGAAGTTAATATATTATTATTGTGAAGCGTTATCCGTTTTTGATGTTAAATAGTGTGTGAAACTGATAAAGTTTGAGTACGTTCAAAATCGAAGTTATTTGGATAATATTGAATGGTTCAAAGTTACCTGTATCCTAAAAATACTATGTTGCGTAACTTTAAATATGTGCATAATGTTGCTCAGTTCTCATGACGATATTTTTTATATATTTTCTTAAATTTTCACGATCCATATTTTAAATAAAACACTTTTTACCGGATATTATCGCGTATATTTTAGTTAATTTTAAAATTATTTCGACGTTTCGGCATCTTTGCAGTTGCCGTGGTCACGATAGACTGATATTTTTTACTAATATAGACGATATTTTTTCCACTAAATTGGTCTACTTTGATTTATATGGGAAGACAAAGCGATCTATCACATTTATACATCAGTGTAGATGTAATTTTCATAGATTAGGTTTTCCTTAGTAAAAAGACATCATTTAATTATACCCAAACCTTACAATATTACAAAATTAAAGGTTTTTACAAAAAATATATTAAAAATTACCCAAAACTCATGGTAAGTTTGAATTTGACTTTTAGGGAAAATTCTATTGTTTTTTCCGTAAATTCATCATGTTATAAAAATAAACCAATTCAAAAGGACATTGTTCATTCAATAAAATAAAGGTGTAATAAATATAAATCAGATTGTATATATCAAATACTGTAAAAAATGTTCAAAGTTACCTAAATTGAATGTACCTCACTTTGGTGGATTTGGACGTCCTCCACCTTGAGGCGTAGGCGAGGCTAGAACGTAGGTAACTTGGATGGGCTTTATCCTTTCAATCTCGTCGTGAATATTTCGAAAAGAGACTAGCAAATAAGGCAACTTTCTCATTTATGCCGTGAGCTTAAGTTCATTATTTAGCTTCCTTCCTACTATTATAAACGAGGTAGAATATTGGTGTATCGCAGTCCGGCTTATTGATCTGAACCATGCACAACTTAACAAATAAGATGTTTTTATATAAAGGATTGAAATGGACTTGCAAAAATAGATGTGTTTGATGATTACAACTGTTTAAATAAACCAATACACATTAAAAATTTCACAAATCCGGTCTCCTTACTCATAAGGAGCAATATAAAATGTTGAAAAAGTTGACAATTTCAAGTATCTATGCTGAAAAAAATCGTACTTTGAGTGTTACATAAACAACAACATTGCTAACTCCAAAAAACTTTGGAAAACCTTAAGAAATTGTATAGCAGTAAACCCAAAAAAGTGTAACGATTTGCCTTGCCATTTTGACAACCCGAATTTGCTTAATAATCATTTTCTTGATACACCAGGTGATAATGAGATAAGGATATCCCAACTTACGTATCTAGAGTTGAATAAAAAGCACACTGACACGTTCTCGTTACAACCAGTTTCTTGTTTTCAGGTCGTTAGGGCAATACTCTCAATTAAATCAAATGCTATCGGTGCTGACAAAATAACACTTGACATGGTATTACTCACCGCAAAGTCACGAAGCGATCACTGCCATTATCAATACATTAATCCTGTCTTCGGTTTTCCAACACCAATGGAAAACGGCCTCAGTCCGCCCACTACCCAAAGTAGACCATCCACAAATATTAAAGGACATCCGTCCAATAAATATATTGTCATTCCTTTCTAAACTTTTGGAAAAGATTGTATATATACAGGTCCTAAAATATTGTGAATGTAACAACATTCTTCCAGAACTCCAATCGGGCTTTAGGCGGGGCCGCAGCACCACTACTGCACTACTAGGCGTAGTAGATAATATTTTATCAAACCAAGACAAAGGCAATGCCACAATTTTAACGCTACTTGACTTTTCGCGCGCATTTGACTGTATTAATGTTCCTTTACTCTTATCTAAACTGGCTTTCTATGGGTTTTGCAATGCTTCAGTGAAATGGTTTCATAGCTACCTGACAGACCGCAGTCAAAAAGTTACTATCGATGCCCAGAATGGAACTGTAAAGGAGTCGAACCTGTGACCTGTTCTAAGAGGCGTACCACAGGGTTCTGCTCCCCTGCTCTTCATTTTGTATACATCGGATCTACCTGATAGTATCTGTCATAGTCAATATCACATATATGCAGATGATTTGCCATACACCTATGGCACTATTAACGGATCTAGAGTAATTGAATCAGTTTCATCCCTTAATGAAGACTTATCTCGGATATCTTCATGGTCCTCGCAAAATTGCTTAGCTTTAAACCCTGCATAAACGAAATATATGTTACTAGGATCGAAACCTAAGCTAGAAAAAATTTACCGAACACATCCGCCTAGCGTCAAATTATTAGGTGTAGATGTCGAGAGAGTATTCGAAGCCCGAAATGTCGGCCTATTATTTGACGTGAACCTACACTTTGAAAATTATATTCTGGAATGTGCTCGTGTCTGTTTCTACCGCCTCAAGATTCTGTATAGAATAAGGGACCATATATCAGTCGATGTTAGAGTTAGACTTTGCGACACACTTGTGTTGTCAAAGTTGAATTACTGTATCGCGGTGTATGGTTCATGTTCTTTACAGAGGTCACAATGCCTTATTCAACGAGTCTAAAACGCATGTGCTCGTTACGCTATTGTTTTAAAATGCTCCCAAGAACACATGTAACCCCATACTTAATTAAAGCAAAAATAACATATATGAAAGAACGGCAAAAACTCTATTAGCTTCTCTACTCTTTGAAGTTATTAAAACACAGCAACCTAAATATTTATTTAAAAAACTAAAATGGCGTTCGCAACATCGAGTTAGACCTTGTAGTCACCTTCTGTCAGTCCCTGAACACAGGACCGCAGCTTTCCGGGGGAGTTTTAAATTTTGTGCTACTAAATGTTGGAACGATATTCCTCCGCCCTTGCGAAGAATTAACTCAAAAGCTGTATTTAAATCCACGCTTAAATCATTTTTATTAACTAATGACAAAAATAAACACATTTAGTGGCACAATGTAGGTTGTAATGTGATGTAATTAATTATATTTCAAGATGTTTCATATTCAATTATTTAATTATATATTTATGCCTATTCCGTGTATAAACTAATTACGTAAGTATATATGTTTTAAATAGTTTATATATAGTTTATATTCGTATTATAACCCACTCTAAATTGTATTTATACATTTTATAATATTCTGAACTAAGTAATATATAAAACGGGCGTGCATCCAGGGGCTGCGGCAGTCGCGGCAAGTCGCAACATCATGATGAGTCGTAGCCTTTTTTTCGCTTATAAATTTCGACGGTGTATTTTATGTCTTCTTTCTTTTTTGTGAATTTTTAACCTGCATTGTACGTATTGTTTTTTGATTTCATGTACTCTCATTGTTATGTGTTGTGTCTGTCAATAAATGTATTTCTATTCTATTCTATTCTATTCTATTCTATTCTATTCTATTCTATTCTATTCTATTCTATTCTAAATTATAGAAATACACTTATAGTCAACTGAAGCCACAAACTGAATCTACAAAACTATATCCATAATAAATGAATGTCTCTACGTACAATCAGGTTAACTGCAAGATAATTAAGCATCTATAAAATATGGAGTATAAATAAAACACAGAATTAACGTAGTATTATTTATTTCGTCTGACCTACCGCCCAGTACAATATAGGCGATTGCATCCTTACGTTATTTTCATTATTATGTACGAGTATTTAACCCTAAAGTTAACTCCAATACTGATATAACCTGGTTGGCCACAGACCTGCAACTGAATCATCAAGACCTCTGAGAGGCATTCCCCTTACTGTGCTATCCCATCTAAACAAATAACTACATTACTCCACGGAATCAAGAGTGAAATTCAGGAATAACAAAATATATCTTTCTCAATCAATTCTCTAAAACTGGTGAAAATTAAACAATACATCTATCTATTCAATCATACTTTAATAATCTTCATCAACTCATACAAATTCATCACATATTCCATTGTTTATTTTTCACAAGTAAACAATTAAAACTATACGAAATATTAGCTACAAATTATACTTTTATTGTAACTCTGTACATAAATAACAAATGCTTGATGATTTAGACATTTTTTTCTTCTATAGAATTCATAAATAATCCCATCTTATAAATAATGACTACATTAATTAATTATTGATCTGTTCATAAATCAATCAAACATTATTAACAACATGTATAACATTTGAAGGAAAATAGTTTTAGTTAAATATCTAGTATAGTTTAAATATTTCAAACAATTCGCTGAAAAAAATAGGACATGTTTCATTTTGTATTGAAGAAACGCCAACATCTTGTCGAATAACAAGCATCCAAACATATTGGACATTCTTATTAATTCACAAGTTTTAAAATGTACATACCCGAATTGTATTTATATAATAATGCTCAGACTAATCAATTTCGAGATTTTAGATTTTCTTTATATAGCCGACGTAAATTAAATCTCCATTTGTTTTTTTTCTCTTTCATAATCTACATTTCGTCAATATTGGATTCTTGAATATATAGAAAGGTAATATAATAATTTTACTATATAAAAACGTATTATAAGTATTACAAAGTATAAAAATCGCTATAAACATGGTGAAAAATAGTATTGGAATTCGCACAAGTGGTTGGCATTTCCTGAAACGTATCATTTGCAAAGCATTTTATCTACACTAAAGACATGATTTAATTATGATTTCTAAGGTTTTTTATTCATTGAGAATAAATATTTAGGTTTCTTTTTAGAACTATGCTGAACGGAACTAATTGTAATAATATTCGTTAATTCAAATATATATACATAGATAAGTTAAATAGGTGCCTATCCCGATATGTATAAATATGTCGTGTTTTGGTCTTCATGATTCATCTCTAGCATGGAACTGCTTTTATTTCATTGTGTTCATATTCAACAAGTAATAGAAAACAAGCCTTTTAAGATTTCATTAAAAAATTTTATGTTCCAATGTGTAAAATATAATTCTGAATTGAATTGAAAGTTTACGATTTTCAGAAACATCCAGATATTTCGTTATAATAAAGCTCTGTAAATCGTAAAGAATTTTCCAATAAGAGAACAATTCCTATTCCAACCACGTGATAAAAATGTATTTTACCTAAATATCAAACTAATTTACTAAAGCTGTTACTTTTAGATTAATTTCGTTATATATTTATTAAACCTTCATAGGCCCTTTACGTTTTACGATGTAGTGAAAGATTGCCAAATATTTGCGCAAATAATCTCCGGAAAGACGTGTCTGGTTAAAGAAGTTTTTTTTTCAAGCATGAACTATAACAAGCTTGCCAACCACACTATGTCCAACAATCGTCGAAAGTATCCTCAATATGTCAAGTCCAATCAAAATTTCAATTAGTAACTTACATTAATTTCATTTTTATTTAATTTTGTACACCAGTTAAACCAGCTCTTCTTTCAATAAATACTTTCACAATTGACAATGACTTATTGCATACTTTGCGACTGCTGTGCACATTTTTTTAATATATAATTTACAGTCAATTGTTGCGGGTATAAATTTACTACACATGCTTAAATATAACCTCCCATAGTTAGTGCCACAAAAGCTGTACATAGCAAGAAAACTCCTTTTATCTTAATTATAATATTATTATATTTTCATTAATATTAAGAATAGGTTACATTTTTATTATGACAAGCGTTCATAAATGTAAATTGTTTGCAAATATAATTTAAAAATAACTATACATGTTTATTTAAAGTTTAATTTTTGTTTTATATTAACTTGTAAAGGAGTTTCCCGCTACGACAAACGAAGCTGTGCGTCGTAGTCACTACATAATACAAGTCGATGGCTTCTCATTTGACCCCTCATTTATAACATGAGGAGCCAAACGGGAATCGGTCCCTCGACCGGCTACTGATCTGTCGAGCCACACTTCAAGTTACAACACCGGGATATAATTGCAGGTAAATTCAAGCTACTTAGTATAGATTTAGTAGCTTTACTTTTCTTTTCTCCTATTTTCTAAGAGCTTGAATCCACTTAATTGCAGTATCTATGGACGAGTGTCATCTTAATTCTTAATCGTATTGTTTATTTAATTATAAACAATGTTAATAATTTAGGTATAATTATGCAAACGTCTATAAAATGCGTTTTAAATAAGTTACATGAACAGTTTTCGAAGGTAAATGACTGCGTTTGAAAATGTTGTTAGAATATTTTCATTAAGATTATACATTTTGTATTTTAAACATTGCCCATAAATACAAAGCCTTTGAAAAGCTGAATATAAAGAGTTACGAAAATTACAAAATAGTTACAATTACTTTAAACGCTACATATTGTCCTCGATTGTTTTCTAAAATAATGTAAAAGCCAGTTAAAAACTCTAAGTCTTATTTTTAGACGAGACGTTACGGTTACGAGAGTAGATAGAATGATTTGTCAGTAGGTAAAACATCTGAGTTTGTCAAAAAAGGTACAAAATGGGGCTACAAAAAAGTAGGTACAGCACAACTCGGAACTGTTACGAAAAAGTAAAGTATCAAAACATTTTGTGTCCCTTTTCAGTCGAAATTCTTTGTGCTACGCTATTTTTTAAATTTGAGGTCCTTCATGCAGGTAAATCTTGAAGTGTTGCTCAAAAGTTATAAGTAACCACGGTAGCCTCCGAAAGACACATAAACAGGTGTATAATCAATTTTATTTTCTATCAAAAATGGACCAATCATGGCAGTGAAAGTAATATCAGTGCTGTCATTGGTCGATTTCTCCCACTCAATATGTCTAACAGACGCTGTAAGTGTCGCAAACAGAAGTTGTATATTCCAAATTTAAAATTTAAACCTGTGAGACCCAGTTGATTTCTTAATTTCAAATATATAACCTATGATCTTAAGATTGCGACCAATCTCAACGTATGAGCTGTTTCCTTGCAGAAGAAGCCTTTGATATTGTTATTATAAATAAGTTTATATAACGGTAAAAATACAATATTTTTAAACGGGTATATTTTGATTACAGATAACATGCAGCAAAACAGCATTCACTTTCGTCCTAGGTGCGGTTCGGCGGGTTCCTACGCTACGATGATATGGTGTCAGTCTCTGGACAGTTTTATTCCCAAACCTGCACTGCGCCCGGCCCTAGCGACCCGGCGACTTGTACCCACTATCGACACACGGAACAATAAATATTTTAAATGCTTTTTCTAACGAATATAGGTACAGTTTTAGTTACAATGTAGATTGAAATCACTAAGAAGGTGCCGACCGTGACTGCAAGCCTCTGATATGTGGGCGACAGTAGCCCCCGCCGCCGCGCCCCCGTACCGTCACCTTCAGTAATATCTACCTAAATATCGATATCAAACATCTACAATCCAAGGTATTCAACATTGAAGACAATATTTATGATATTAGTAAACGCAACTGTACAAAATCTGCTATAGCAGTACTACCTACACCAGTATGTTATTTACAATGTACAACAAATACGATAAACAGTTACCTACGGGACGCGGCATCTATACACTCTCACAATTGAATATACATCGTATCTCAGTACACGCGAAGGTACAGTTTTGCAAGTATTTGAAGAAAGAAGTAAATTAAAGCTGTAAGATATGTGTTTTGAGCACCACGACCGACACTAAATATCAACAAATACCGAGGAGAAAAGGCTATCGGTTCTTAGACCTTTTAAACTATCCTACTAACTTTAACTAACGTTCTGTCAAATACTAAAAAAACTGTCTTCGTGGATAACATACACATGTCCTCATTTAAACAATAAAAAACAGCGGATTATAAAATTGACTAGAAAAATTCAATTCGCTAGCACTAGGTGTGCGTGGAGGAGAAGATGTCGGCGGCGCGCCAGGCCTCGGCCTCCGCTTCCGCATCGTACTGCTGCAGGAAGGGGTTAGTGGAGGCGTAGCGTGGGCTGGATGCCGCCGCATTCAGAGTCACCGCCAGCCCCGCTGAAGTCCCTGGAATCCCAGACTCGCGCGCATTAGGCGTATGCGTTCGGGGAGATTCCCGCGCCGGAGTATGCGTCCTCGGCGACTCGCGAGAACTCGGAGTATGCGCTCTTGGAGATTCCCTTGGACTCGAGTGCCTGGGGCTTTCCGGCTGGCGTAGGATCGAAGACACAGAGCCTCCGTGTTTAATGGTGTCCGCCGGGCTGTGTGAGCCCGAGCTACTGGAGGGGGAGCCGGGGGAGGGAGGCAGGGGCCGCCCCCGCCCCGCGCCCACGCGAGGCGACGGAGGATGATATTGGCCGGCCCTGACTGATGAGAGAGCCTGAAGAAAGAAAATCATAATTTGTTTTTAAACTGTGCAATTTTTGTAACACGAAATTAGAGGATGGATTTATTCAGATTAAGTATGCATCTTTTTTTGAAATAAAACAACTAGAAAATGTGTGTCACGTCACATCCTACAAAATCCATGAAAACTTATATGTTCCCAGAAAACAAATTCTATTATTGTTATATTCTAATAAGTATTCTGTGTATATATTAAGTGCGTCAGTGAAGCGTGCAGACGATGCGAAAGCTTTATCAAGTAGGTATGTGTTTGACTAAGCAAGTAAAAAGCTAAATAAGTATTGTTATATATAAGAGTTGGTTCGCGATGTTCTGTATTGTGTCTTATGTAGCAGTCTGTATATTAAATTAAGTGGTCTTTCCATTTGTTCTAGTGCGTGTGACTCAGTGCCCTACGAGTATAAAGCTGGCCCACTTGGAATAATTGTACAGTTACACAGAAGGTAATACGTGTAGAAGTTAGTGCACATACAAGCTTGTCATGGTACAATTAATCATACAAGCTGGTCATGGTACAATTAATCATGAAAAGGAATGGTACTAACACGTCCGGGCGGCGAGCGGTCGCGCGCGACTCGAGCCGAGACTGCTGGCGGCGGAGATGCTGCTGATTGAGCCACTGGAGGCCGATATGGACTGACTGAGCCCTGATTGGGGCCTGTATCACGGAACAAAAGTTAAAATTGTTAGGCATGGATATAATAAACATTGGAACGGCTTACATTTCCAAAAAACTTACAATTTTGTTGAAACCATTAACTTTTGAATAAATAACATTACATATTTCATTAAAAAGCATGATATTTGTTTTTTACTGACACTTCAAATTCATTATCATGTACTCAAAAGAAGCAAACTTGCAATTGGTTGCTATGTGGTTCTTAGAGGTGATTCGTGATTAAATAATATCGTGATTAAATGAGTTCTATGAGAGAAAGTCGAGTTCTATTATATATTGAAGGTGCAAATTACCTTGTGGGTATGTGAGTGAGGCCGCTGGCGACGCATTGGCTCTGTTTCCACGCGGCGCGGGAGCTGGCTCGCCGCGACGAACTGTCTACAAACATAGATGCGTTAAGGCACCGCTTAGACAACAGTGTTGTGATTGAGAAAAAAGTGGCAGTGGGAACATGCATGTGACGGCTTGTTGTGAGCCCAATCAGCTTGCAGGCGTTTTACTTTGTGCGTAGAGGTGTACAAATCCATGTGTGTTTAAAGTTTGTTGGTGTATACAGTAGGCGATCTGGTTTATTTAAACTTTAGTCCATGTGTGTATTTACATTACTGCAAAATCGTCTGCAAGATGATCTGACTATAGTAGACAGAATGGTTCGAAAGTTATGAAAAAGTTGCCGTTATAAAGCTATGTACGAAAAAATACAGCTTACTGGTAGTAAGAATGCTGAGTGGTAAAAGTATAATGGAGGCCTAGTTGGGTCACTAACTTTACCTGTATGATTGAATATTCGCCGCACTCAAGATTTTGTGGTATGTACATAATAGAATCGTGAACACTGCGGTACGTCGTGGGTTGTGACTAGTTGTGCATAAATTTTTGACATGTTTTTATGTATTTTTTTCTATTTTGTATGATAACGAAGAAAATAATGAGTTTGTGAAAGTGCTTGCATGTTAAAAAAATTTTTTTTGAAAAGAGTCCAGTAACATGATGATGAAGTAGTCGTACGCAAGTCAATTGAATGCTTTTTATAAAATTTTGTAGAGAATAATTGAATGTTATTTTTTAGGATGCCTTCAAGTGTTTGAAATCATAATCGACACGAAAAAGTTAAAAATTCCTAACCTAACCTAACATGAAACATATTATATAAATAAATATGTAATAAATCCCCAGACAAACACACCAACTGCATTTCCCCAAAGTAAGCAGAGCTTGTGTTATGGATGACCATACAGAGAACTGGGGAGAGGCACATCGAAGACTTACATATTATATATTATATTATTTATTATATATATTACACATAAACAACAATGAATCGAAAACAAATGTTTGTGTTCACCACACAAATGAATGCCTCGACCAGGACTCGAACGTGGGACCTCCGACGTATGAGGCAGAGCCACTACCCAATACGCTACTCAGCGGTCATATTCATAGGTACGTCATACATACATACTTATTAATAAATTAATATCAACCAATCGGGCTTTCATAGAATTATCGATAAACCAAGCTTTGAGCACCTGATAATATTTCATCACATATTCAAAACATCAAGCGTTAACATCAGGGTCGGATTAAGAGGTCTAGAGGCCCTGGAGGCCTGGAAGAGGAGGGCATTGAAACTGAAAAAAACTTAAGTTTTTTTAAACAAAACCTTAATGTAAATTGTTTGTATGTGAACAAACAATATCATTAAATTAATAATAACAAACTAATATTAATTAGCTAACTAAAAAGTAACGTTCTTAACCGTTTCTTGCGTTCGTGGACAGTTGTAAACATATTATAATTATCAAATTACTCGTATATTTACTACTTCATACAAAAAATCGCTACCCAATATACTAATCCAAAATGTGTATGTATATATAATGGGTTTTTTTATAAATTGATGTTTTCGGATTAGGTGACCAAATATGGGTAAATATTTAAAACAATTAATAATAATGTGTGAATATATTTGTGTAAGTTTTTACTTTGTACAAGTGTTAATGGTTAAACATCACAAATTTTTTTTATAATATCAGAAAACTTTCTTATTAATCTCTATTGTGGGGGCCCCATACTTGTGGAGGCCCGGGGCTGCAACCCCGGTTGCGCACCCCTAAATCTGGCCATGGTCAACATGATTAGATTTAAACATGATAGCCCCATTGGTATCAAACGAAAAAAAAGATAGCATTACCTGAACGTTTAGGCGCGGGCCAGATCTGCAGCAAGCACTGCAGAACGTGAATTGGTCCTTGGTAATCAATCTCAGTCGGTTGTGGATGGGAATGTAGCATCAGTGGCGGTGCTAATGCCACTGCTAGATGTTGCGGTGACATCTTGTTCCTGTCTTGAGCAGCGACGACTAATGCCAAATGGTCGAGGAGGTACACTAGCGTTGCGCGCGCAGCTCGAGGTAGACATTCCACTATTGATGCCATGAGACGGGCGTTGCCTTCACGGTCGTCGGGTAGACAGACTCCTGGAAAAATTGTGATAATTTTAGTGTCACAAAAAGCATGAGACAGTTTCCTACTAACAAGTGGGAATATAATGTATAACAAGAAGGAACTTGAACATTTCGAGATATTTTCTACTTACCCAATGCATCCAAGGTCATCTGGTACAAACACCGACTGAACAGTGGTTGTGGTAATTCCCTGAGGTAGTCTTTGAGCAAGCCCGTGATGACGTTGATGTCAGGGACCGAGTCGGGTGCCAGTTCGACTCCCCGCGCGTTTCGCTCGAACGCTTCACGTAGTATTCGCTTTTTACTAGCTGAGCCGCATAATCGGTATAGACCTATAAGCAGAATTTATTTCATTAATTTAAATGTATATTTATTAAATATCATACATATTTATAATCAAGTAGGTAATATATGACATTTAAGAAAAAAGTCAGTTTTGCATTACTTAAGTAGGTACATTATATCTATCAAATTACACCTGTTTTTAGCGAAAGTTCACCCAGGCTTCTGGAATTAATACTTAATTTCAAGGCGTCATACGTTATTAGGATGAAAGATATTGTAACTTTTCTTTCCATTTGTTAAAAGAATCTTCCATTTCCACCCGCGTGAATTACCTAAATCTAATATGCAGTTTAAAATGCACTTTTTATGACTGAAATTTTTAATTTATAATTATCTTTATTTACTAAACCAGTTCAACTACAATCACTTCTCATCTGATTTATCTAATTTATAGCTTAGTTTATAGTTATAAATCATACTTACCAATAATATCCAATCCTCTTCTCTCGATCTCCTCCACACACTTCCTCACGAGCAGCGGCACGGGCGGCACGTGGGCGGGTCTTGCTTCTCTCGCCACGACGGCGTCTAGCTCTGCTCCGAAGAGAGGCGGTGGCGAGGCGCGAGGCGCGGCTCCCCGACGACGGAATAGTTCGAGGGGCGAAGTGTGACGCACGCGTACGTAAAGGGTGCCTCGTGGTTCCATCTAGAGAAGAGGATAGTTGTTATTATTAAAAAGGGATAGAAGCTTTCAAAGGGACGCTTTAAGCGCATAAAAGATATTCCAGTTTGAAAAAAATAGGGGTCACCAGAATTTTACTTTGGTTCAAGTTAATTACAATTCAAATCAAACATCCAAGCTCATAACTCCAATGTTCAACCCTTACAGGATTTGAACCTGAAGTTATTATCTGAAGTTATAACCTTAAGTATAGTACCAGTTAACTATCGTTCATTTTCATTGAGGCTGTAGGAAAGTATAACATACTTAGTTTGGGAACACTTCTGGAATTGATATGGTGTATGTAAACGAGTTTAAGTACCAAAATCAAATCCTGAAAATTGCCTGACCGTAACAGAAAATCTATAGAGTTGTATATAGCACCATACATCTGTACAAAAAAGAGGTATCAACACGTTATTAGACCTTTATAGCCAGCTGGTGTGACGGCGACCTCGCCAATAGATCGGGCAAAGTGACAGCTCCTCTGTAGCAAAGCTTGTGTCGGTGTTGCGGGTCCCACGAGTATACGAGCACGTCTAGCTGTCGGTTGTCCACCAACTCCAGTTCAAAGGACTCATCCCAGTCAAATTGTAGTTCACCGGTTCGCACCTAAAAGTAGGCACAGGATTATAATCCATAAGAAAGCTTTCATTTAGGTTAAATGCTAGAATTGTTAACAATGGATGTTTTAACATTATATCTTTGTTATTGATGCATAATCTAAGACATAAACTTTATTGTTCTTCTTAAATTAGGTTCATCAAGTTTCTATAGAGAGCAGTAAATATCAGAAAGATTAATCATTAAATAATGTGTCACATAAAATCATATAAATTACATCAAAGAAACCTTCATAAATAATAAAATCGGCTTAGCGATCTAAGTTACCAAAACTAACTTATGAGAACATCTATTTAACTTACCACAGTCCTAGCTTTATGCACTCGATCGCATTCAAGCACGCAGTATAGATCCCTAGCAGGCACTGTTTCGCGCGGAGTGAGCGGCGCGAGGGGCCCAGCCGGCGGCGACGGCGGGGACGAGCCGCCGCCGGGCCGGAGACCGCGGCCGGCCAGCAGGTGCACCCAGAGCAAACCGGAGACCCCACCCGAACCCGGCAGCCGGGATAGACCGGTCATTGACGAGGATAATGCGGTCGTTGTTGGCTTGTCCTGTTTGTACTTTAGGAACTCTGGAAAGGAGATTTGGTGGGATTGACATAGAGTTGAATGTTTGTGTGTTTTAGTTAGCTCAGGATGATAATAAAAATATTTCACTAACTTTCTATCTCTTACTTTGTTCTTTTTGGACCTTTTTACTTGAGCCTACCTAAAGTCAATATTATTAAGTAGATCTGAGTATTGAAAAGCAAACATTAAAGCCTTCGACCCTTGGGGTTCTGCCTGTAACATTAGACGTCCCGGCAATAGTTTAAGTATAAGTGTTTATTCTTGTTCTCTTAATTCCCCAAATGTTTTATAACAAAAGCTTGGCTCATTTTGTTTTAGTTGTATTTGCTTCAATTATATTATTGTTTTACTGAGTGTCTTAGTATTTTGTCAGTTACTTTTTGGACATTGACTTCTATCACAAGCCACACAAGCGTTACAAGGAAGCCATACACATAGTATCATATCCTATGGTAAACATATCCTGTAATTACCCCCTTAGTTGGTGAGTCTAATATTAACGCAGTTGCATTAAGGACAACCCAGAGTACAGATTTCACTCACCATTAGTATTAATCTCCAAATGCCGCTGATGTTTGGAACCGGGCGTGGGCACTGGGCTAGGGTTGGGACAGTTGAACCTTGAACCCAACTCGAGCAGCTGGCGCACGCGGCGCGAGGACGGCGACCCGGCCGCCGGTCCCAGCTGCTGGGATGACAGCGACCGCGCCGGCAGATGCCGCGGCCGCTCCAGTCGCCCGCGTGATGCCAGGCCCAGGGAAGAACCGAAGCGGCTTGAGTTTTCCATCTGAAGGTTTGGACATAATTTAAAACAGTATCTTTTAACCAATTTGAACTAAGCATTACAAAAGTATTGTTGGTTTTTTAAAATATGTTCAATGGGTGTTATACATAAGTTATTCACACTTTCTCGACTCAAGGACTTCAGTAAAACGGAACGCATTCACAAAACATAAAGGAATGTAGCTGTGCCCCAGGGCACAGTCTAGGCAAGCTTTTACCAAAGGATGTTCTACATTTCTATTACAGTATTATTACAGTGTCTAATAATTGCAAGAAAACATCAAATTTCCGTTTTAAGGCCACACTACGAGCTGTTACATGTACAAGAGTTAAGTAGTAACTAAGTTGTATGTTAGTACGTTTAAATTTAATATTCTGTCCAAACGTGATTAAAAAAATAAGCTCAAAGTTCAATAAAGTTGGACGGTCCATAACTTAAAGAATTCGTCAAATCGAAGCGGGATTTTGGACGAGATCAGAGAAGAATTTTGTTAAAGACTATGTACTTCGTACATTCCACAAGCATTCTATTTTTTAGTATTCTTGAACAAATTTAAAGCTCTACTAAATTTAAAACTTTACAAAAAAAAAGTCATGTCTATACGTGGTAAGTGAGAAACCCCGCCTACCTTCTTATCAGAAAAGTAGAATGAATCCTAATGTACTTAATGTGTTGCGTCACAAATTTTAACTTACCACTGTGACAAGTGGTAATTGACTGTTTATACGTAATTTAAAATTAAAAATTTGGTTCCCAACTTAACTACTTAATGTGTTTAAACCAGCCATTAGCTAAATCTTTTTTTTTTTAGCCACCTAAGCAGCACCCTCACGGTATGGAGGTGGAAGATGCATACCTCCGCCGGCAACCGTCTTCTGCGGGGTGATGTGGGACTCACCAGAGTGGCACCTACCCACTAAAATCCCCTTGCTGGCTGTGGCATGGGAATGCTAAGCAGCCTTCATCGGAGCGACACTCGGTTAGGGAAGGGGGCAAAATCATTAAAAGCTCACATTTTTTAAGGCGTCGTGTATGTTCTCGGCCGAGTAGTGCGTGGGCAGGCGCGGCCGCAGCGACTCGTACAGCGCGCTCGTAGACGGCGCTCGGGACAGCCATGCGCGGTACTCGTCGGACGTGAACACTGGAGGGAATATAATGTTAGCCGAAGTTAGCTCATGTAAAATGGTTACTTTTCTATCAAATACAGAACAGTTAAATTGATTAAAGGTCCACTTTGTCCGTTCCTAAACCACTGTAATTTTTATTTATTTACGTTATACATTTTGTATGGAAAGTACTATTTTACTTAATTCGTAAAAGTGGGAAAGCGTTATGAAAAAAAAGTGTAACAAACAAATATACTTATTTTTGCATTAATAATGTTAGTTAGGCTAAGGACTATAATTACTAATCTTGCCTGTGACTTGAACGCATCAATTTCCTTTTCCGCAAAAGTATTTTCAGTTATATAAGATGTACCGTACAAGGCGCGGTCTTGTTCAGACGAGTTTGTCATCGCTGAATTTATGAAAATATTTATTTTCGCATTGCCCGGCTAGTTAGCATTAATCTTTGAGTTCATATCTATCTATATATTGTCGTACCTTACCTTAGTAAAACAATGGCTTTCTTTTTCTGCGAAATAGATCGAAATTTTCCGGAGATGAGGAAGTGGCGCGCCAAATTAATGTTCGTCGCCTTTTCACCGCCGGAAAATGTCTGTCTTTAATGCTGTTTTTATTTTTCGGGAACAAATAATCTTCCAATTGGGTCTCAATGTCGTCATTCGGGAGGGTGATTTACGCAATCTCCATAAAGATGAAGAAAAAGAACACTTTCACCAAGTGTAAAGTGTTTTTATCTACGATAAAATAATATATATCGCATTTTTTTATTTTGATGCTCGCCCTTTATACATAATCCACCATATGCTCATGCTTTCGTCAGTTTTCTTATTCGCAGCATCTTCCGGTAGTGCCACGTAATGCTCTCCAGTTGTAGTGATTCCCCTTTTCTTTGTATTTAGTGGCCATACACTAGTTCGTGTGGCATGAGGATTCTCGGCATTCACCTTGCGCACACGTCATCACGCAGAAACTTCAAAATGGTAAGCTGACATATTGATCATTTTTGCAAGTTGCTTCTTATTTTACTGGGCGTAAAAAGATAACTTAATAGCACAAACATGGTAACACGGTAACATGGTAAAGCCAAAAAAGTTTACTTAGCTGTGACAAGTGAACATCGGTATATGGTCCTAACTAATATCGTAAATGAAAATGTAAGTTTGGTTGTTTTTGTTTGTTACGCTTTTTGTATATTGGCTTGCTGAGAAATTGTTTTAAATTTAAAATGATACTGAGCATAAATAAGCGAGTAAAAGAAATTATATAATGTATACCTCTGGAAGAACGAAGATCTAATCTAGAAGACAATGGTTCTGGTTCATCTTGCAAAATGCTTCCTGCTCTTCTTGACAACCCTAATCTGTTAAACAAATAATTAAATTTACATTAAACGCCAAATCCTTTAAGAACACAGTTGCTATGTATAAAAATGACATTAAAATTTACCTTTGCCCTGTATTCCGAACATCCCTTGGAAGTGAATTAAACTTAGATCCAATATCCCGTCCTAACGTACTGCTTCTGTATCCACTCAAACCAGAATAGTACGGAGTCCTTGTTGGCGCCGAGGCCTCCGTGTCCGAAGAGTAGTCCAAACTTCTGTTTCTTCTGGCAGTTCCGAATTTACTGCTATAAGACGGTAATCCCAGACCACTTGTTCCATAAGTAGGTCCTAGAGTTGAACTCAATCCAGTGCCAGTCAATCCAGTTCCCAGTCCAGAACTAGTTATTCCAGATCCAACTAAACTTGACCCCGTCAATCCACTTAGTCCAGTGGCAGATAAACCGGATGATAGGCCGGTTGTTCCTAAGCCAGGGCCTCCTAAGCCGGAGCTTAGACCCGTCCCGGTTAAACCGGTACCTGTCATTCCGACTCCACCGTACCGTTGGCTGTATCTTGATAGCGTAGAAGCTGTAAAGTAATAAATGAGTTTTTACTGCATTACGATGCTCCAGGGTTAGGCTTGAACAGTGAACGATTATTTAATTGACAAGATTTACAATAAATTTGTGCCGAAGAGGCATGTTTAGTCGAATCCTTATCAGAGAATATGGTGGGGCAAATTCTAATATTATATTTTAGTAAATCCATGAAAGACAAATGACAGAGCGTTGAATAATTGCGAAAGTAGCAGAACGATAACAATTATGAAGAATTTTAGCATGAATGAAACGATTTAATGTACAGGTACAAATACAACCATAATAATCATTTTTTTGTATTCCTTAACAGTTTTCAAATTGACAATAATGATAAAAGTCCACATTCGGCTTCGAGATGTAGATTAATTCAAAGAACTTTCATTTAAATGTAAAAGGTTCGAATCTGCTCAAGATTTTCAAATTAAATTCGAGATCACTTATGTTTTCTTAGAAAGACTATTTTGAACTTTACCTTATTCAGGTCTTTTCTTTGCTTCATTAATCATGAGAGCGATCCGGCAAAATTAGCAATACGTCTATGACCTTTAAACTACCCCGGTAATTCATGAATTCATATAATTACATTAAAATTATTCGATGAAAGTTTTTTTAATAAATAATGAATGAAATAGGATGGCAAGTTTTATTTGAAATAGCATATGAAAACAGATATCTATACACCATTCTTATACATCTAACTGTGTTTTTTTATTTCTTGCTTCATAGATTAACTTACTTCCTCCAGTAGCAGCCGAGGCTTTAAGACTGGATCTCAGCAGCGAATGTCTCCCGAAGTCGGAGTGAGTCTCAGCTCGCGGCAGCTGCTGCTCTGACCCGGAGCGAGGCACTCTGCCACCGAATCTTGAACTGTAAATTTTTGGTGTTAGGGTTTCGCGTCGCATTTTTAGTTGTTTGTATTTGCCTAATAACTAAATTAGATAGATCATAGCTTTTAAAACTAGAAAGATACGCGATCTTAAATAATTATAATATACTGTTTTTACCACTCACTATTTATCAATTAACTCAACATCATTTAAAATCATCAATACTTGACTTAATGAATTAACAATACTTCGATTTGTGTTCATGTATTATTGCTTTTTTCCTCTCGGTCTACCTACAATACCTTTTAAAAACTGAACTTCAAATGACTCACATTAAGTGTTTCTTATATAAACCAATAATTAAATAAAATATTTTGATTTTATTTTATTACAAGCATCAAATTAATCATGATAAAACACAAATTGATTCGTGCTCTAATTAAAAATATTGATATTTGGTCTTTGTAAAAAAATCAGTAACTGTGTATGCCAGCATTAAAACAATTCTTTGTGGAGTCTATTAATAATTAACTATCTGAGGTCGAAATTTCATGACTCACTATGATTATTAGAATGTTTGAGTTATTCGTTCATAGGTGAGACAAAGATTATTACAAACTTACCTTCCTGTTTCTGGATAGAATGAATGCACCTTTTCAGCAAGACTCTCTAACGTGTTGGGGTAAGATCGCTCGTACGACGGCACGTAGTGGGTGTTTCCTGACTTCGGCTGCTCCGTTATCACTGGCGGTGGTGGTCGGTAGCTTAAAGAGAAAAATACGGTCATAAAACCCTGATATTGCTCTAAAAACTCTATAAAGAGTAATAAATTAGACTCAGCGGAAATAAGTTCTGAGGTTGACCCGTTTATAAGTACCAATAGGTACCTGATATGAATATAATTCTCAGACTAATTCCTTTGTTAAGTAAGAGATTTCTGTAAGTGTAGTTGTACTTGTTGCGCTTCGCTTTTATTTAGATACAAAAGCAAAAAAGTTAAATATCTCATACCTCCACGTTGAGTGATCAGATGGAGGTCTCGAATTATAGTAGAGATCGAGTGGTGTAGAGTCTGGAGATATTTGTCCAATCTGCATCCTGTTCCGCTCCTCGCGCCCGTCACCCACGGGTCGTATCGCCCCGCCGGGACCCGTGGATCTTAATGTGCCATGTCTAGGACAAATTTGTTAAAATTAATTATATTACTTTTAAGCTTAGTAAAGACATAAATATGTGTAAACATATTAATTATTTGCGATTACTCGTATACAAAGCAAACAATAAAACGAAAAGTATTTATTTACCTATGATGATGCGATACAGCCCATTGATAGAAAATGCACGAATCGATAGTGAAAGCTTAACAATAGTCCCGTTAGAAACCAAATGCACAGTATCTTAAAATCCATTTCTTACATTTCAAAACAATTCAACTTGTCATCATAACTCACTGTGAGTACAGTCCATCGACCCTGTCTCCTCTGTCCATACGGTCGTCATCATCACGGCAGTCCCTCTTCAGGACCACCACGGGCGGCGGCTTGTGCTCTTGTCGCAGGAGCGAAGGAGACCCGGGGCCGGATTTACCTAGGTAAGAGATCAGTAAAAAAGAATGTAGATATCCTCTTATAATCCATTGGCAAGAATGGCTTGCCTCTACAACGAACTTGCAAAGGACACCGACTTGGACATATTTTCATCAAATATAGGAGCAAATTCAAAACTTGCAAAAGATGTCCTCCAACACTACGCAAAAAGCTGACGGCGCTACCATAATAAGACGTACTTTAGTGACAATGACGCTTTAGACATTCATTGTTTGGATAGATCTTTGTAAAGAAAAAATGGCAAGAGTAATGTCAAAGTTACTAATTCTACTAAAAGCCTTAGCAAGTACGCCTATAACATATGTTTTCAAACATTCGTCATTATTACCCTACTGCCTCAGAACGACTATGTTTTTCAAGTGTATGTTTGACACGCTCTGAATTCTTAAGATATCATGAAATACCAATCGAAAGTATGATGCCTATAGAATATGCAAACTTTAGGTTGCCTATTCTTTTCCGGTCACAACTGTCAGGTAGCCAGGTATAAACAGGTAAATCGATACTAGCATTTTGCATCGGTCTCATTATTGAATTAAAATTATATGAAAATAAAGATTATTTCATTATGAACACGGTGGTATAGGGTTGCCTGCGAAAAATCTGTCCCGAATTCCGGTTGTCGAATTTTGAAAAGTGAAATATTGCTGCGAGTGAATATGTGCGACTGAGAGGTCCCAACCAACCATCCCATGCGATAGAAGAGGACACAGCATAGCAGCTCTTTGAAGCCCGGCCATTTAAAGAAAGAGAGTGCGCTTGCTATTTGTTCTTGAAAATGAAAAGGATAGCGATAGAATCTTATATACTGTGTATAATTTTGGAGTAGATTGTCGCTATAGTTACAATTGAAAAAACGTGCTACTATTTATTGTTGAAAAAAATGGCAAAGAAGTGTTTTTTGTGTGATTCGGATGATGGTGTAACTGTGTATTAAAGTTAGCTTTTCGTAAAAGAAAAAACTTTAAATACAATGTTGTTGAGCTACCCAGTGCGTTTGTATTTGTAGGTTATGATACCACGTGTTACAAAAAAGTGACCGTTTTGAATAAAAAATACAACGAAGAATTTGATAATTTTTGTGCTGAATACAGATTATTATGAACAGTAAGTAAGTACATAATAATTGAATCTTTAAAATTATCTTAGCCAATACGACTTCAAAATTTTTTTCATGTTGAAATAACGGTTTTGTTAATTTTCTACTCACATAATTTTTTTGTAATTATCTTAAAAAACGGTTGTTTATAAATTAAACAAGGAAATGACCTGATTTCCGTTTTTTTTTGTAACATAATTAATTAATACATAATATTTTCAATCAACCATTCAAATCAAAAAGTTTATAAAATTTATGTATCAAAATTTTTTATTTAATCGCAAAAATCGGTTATAATCCCAAAAAGCATACCAATGCATGTACTACTGAAGAAGAATTAAAACAGTTGAGTCCTAGTGTCGATTCTTGTGCTACAGTTGCTGAGGATGAAAAGAGTAATGTTGAACACCTGTCTCAAACTTCTGGGGACTTTCGACAAGGTAATAAAATATTTTTGTTTTTTTTTAAAGCTTTTTTAACAAAATGATATGAACATCTATTAATTGAACTTTTATTTTCAATTATATTTCATTCTCATCAATTTTTACTTAAAGAATGATTTTAATTCTTTTAGGAGCAGTCAACATCAACAGCATCCACATCAAGCAAAATTATTTGTCTTTTATGTGGCCATAGCCAAAAGAGATGTGGGAAGAAGCTGGTTAATCTTACTTTCCCTTATAGTGACAATATACCACTGCAGATAAAAAATATGGCGAAAATTTTTGGAGATTGGGTGATTCTCTCCAAACTTCAGCATCAAACTGTTGCGTACCATCTGCCTTGTTACGCAGTGTATAAATCAAAAGAGAGGCGGTCCACGGAAGAATCTACCGATTCCAGCTATAGTAAATATAGACAGTTACATCAGTTGGTCTTTCAATCTATATCGAATTTCATTGAAACAGAAATAATACAAAACAACAAGATTATGTACTTGGCTCAATTATTTTTAAAATATCAAGCTTTGTTGTTAGAGTTCGAAAATCATGAAGTAGATTTCGATGATATACGAGATTACCGATATGAAACCTTGCAAAAAAAAATAATTAAGAAATTTGGTGAATATATTACGATTGAAGCGTCAACGGGAATACGTAACAAAAAAATTGTGTACAAAACAGACACGGAAGTTTCTGCAATAGCAAACAATTTCAATTTTTTGGAGACAAAAAATGATTATGAGTTTGAAAATGTTGCATATTATTTGAGAAGCTGCATTAAAAATATAGATACTCATCCGCTTCCTCGCAACGTAACTGCTGATGATATCATTCGTGGAGAATGTGACATTTCTGAGCAATTGATTGATTTTATGCAAAATGTTATCGGAGGGCCTAATTTTTCTTATGATGATTCGGACAAACTGAAAGTTAAAATAACGTCAATATGTAGTGATATTATTTATGCTGAAACCGGGGGTGCATGTAAGCCCACAAAAAGTTTAAGCCTTGGAATGACAGTAAAGTCTTTAACCAGCTCTCGGCAAATAATCACGATACTTAATAGGTATGGCCATGCCATTGGATATAATTTGGCAGAAGAATTGGAAACCAAAATGACGTATACATCGATCCAAGATAACAAAGTTATACCAAAAGGCATCATTGCAGCAAATGGACACAGCACCCACGTAGCGTTGACAATTTCAAAGAAGCAAAAAATTGAGTATTTGCCTCCTATAAATTCTTCACCAACGTCATATGCAATAGTCAATGAAACATTAAACATGGCTAAAGAAATCGCTGAAAAATGTCAGCAGCGAGAAATTATTGTGACATATGATTTAGCGATAGAAAAAATTGGCAATGCAAATTCAAGAACAAGAAAAACTGGTATATAATAATATTTTTGTTAACTTGGAAGCGTTCCGTACAGAGATGGCATTTTTTAAAGCCATCGAAAAATATATTGACTCCAGTGGATTGATGGAAATACTGGTGCAAGCAGAAGTATTACCCGGCGGCTCCATGAATAGCTTTTTAGACAGCAAGCGCAGTTTAATCAATTTGTATACTAATAATTTATCTTTGGTAGCTGAATTTCGTCGAGGCGCCTTTGGAATTCGCCCAACTGCAGCAAATTTTGCTCGATCACCAGTTGACTTGACGCTAGAGCAGACCATCAATGCTGATGCTAGCAATCAATTGGTTGATGATCTTGCTGCAGACTCAATATCTGCACGTCAAAGATGGGCGCTTGGTCACAGCATGAGGACGAAGATATTAACATCTATCAAACAAAATATTGGATTAACGAAATAAGATGATACTTCGCACTCAATGCAACAAAGTAAAATTAAGAAAGACAAAAAAAATCTGATCAGTATCATTGAAGCAATAAAACGTACGATGAATCCATTTGATGACACTATTGACAAAGATATATTATTCAACATTTCAACAGGTAAAGCTGCATCTAAAGAAGTTGCTGATTTCCTGCTGAACGTAAAAACAGCAGGCTATCCACAAAAATTAATTTTATCTCGGAATGCTCTTCAACTCCCGGAAGATTCGATAAACCTATAAAACGACACAAAATCTGCAATTTTGCTTCTCAATGTATGACTAATGTCTTGAGTACCAAAGACAAGAACAAGAAAGTATTATTAAAAATGGAACGAGATGTATTTGGGCGACTTTTGGCAATTAGTCTAATCAAAAAAATTTATCTCGAATATTGCCTGACTTTTCCACTAGCACAATTACCCCCTGCTCATTTTTCATGTACTGGAGAGATGTTAAAAACTTCAAAATCAACGTTAACAAAGAATTTGAAACCCAAAACTGAAATGGTTGCGCCAACACATATCGACGTTGAAATGATAGATGGTTTTTACTACTTGCATCAAATCGGATCTTGTTTAGCTCAAAAGTTTGATAAAATTGCCGAGTCAAAACTTATGAAAATATGTTCAACAAATGCAACAAAAATACATTTAATTTTTGATCCCTACTTATCACCGTCAATCAAAGATTCCGAACGTGAAAGCAGAAAAGAATTCGATATTCCGTACAAAATTTCGGGACCTCAACAAACTAGACCAAAAATTTTTTTGCAAAGCCTTAAAAATTATCGTTTTAAAGAGGCTCTGGTGCTGTTTCTAGCTTATTATTGGGAAAACGACCATATGGCCATTCAAATTCAAATTCAAATATTTATTTCTCAACATTGACAATTACTTGTTCTTATTGACGTCAAATAAAACATGATTCTACCACCAGTTCGAAAAAAAACCTTCGTGAAGAAGAACTGGCAAGAAACTTCACGGGTATATTTTTTTTTTCAAAATAAATTTACAGAGTCTCTTTATGTCTATACAAAATTATTCTTTTCTGCATCTGTTAGCTCGGCAAGTCTCCCTCCCCCCAAGTATCCAAACGACGAACACCCTCAAACGGCACCCGTTCACGAGTTAACGCGGGATCCAGCCATCGCCCTCCTCAACCATATTAGAGGGAAGTGAACGACCCGTCACCCGACGCTACCATAAGAAGACGTACTTTAGTGACAATGACGCTTTAGATATTCATCGGGACGAAGAACTCATCGCACAAACAGACACATTACACATGCTTTGTTACAAATACTAGTACAATCCTGTTAATGAGGGGATTATACCCAAGGGCTTTTATCATCCAAATAATCGGATAGTTTATAATATGCTCTAGCACACAACTTCTCCTTTATAGTTTCTTTGAATTTGTCAGTAGGAAGACCTTGGATATCCTCAGGAACCTTATTATAAAAGCGTATACATTGACCCATGAATGAGTTAGTGACTTTATGAAGCCTGCTATTATGAGCTGCCAGCATATTTCTTCCTCTTGTGTTAACATTGTGCAGATCTTTTTTTCTTTTGAACAAGGTTATGTTCTTTTTAACATACATTAAATTTTCTAAAATATATTGTGAATGGAAGGTAAGAATATTTATTTCCTTAAATTTACTTCTAAGTGACATCCTTGGACTGAGCTGATAGATTGCGCGAACAGCCCTTTTCTGCAGAATAAATATAGCATCGATGTCGGCAGCACTCCCCCACAACAGAATACCATATGTCATGAGGCTGTGGAAGTAACCAAAATAGACTAATCGAGCAGTTGTTTCATTTGAAATTTGTCTAATTTTTTTAACAGCATATGCGGCAGAGCCAAGCCTTTTCGCTAGACCATCAAGATGCGGTCCCCACTGGAGTTAGGCATCTAAGGTTATGCCCAGAAATACAGTTGAGTTTACAGGAGTCAGTTCCTGGCTCTTAACTACAATGTTTGTGTTTACCTGTTTGACATTTGGCAATGTAAATTTAACACATTTAGTTTTTTTTTCATTGAGGAGCAAATTATTAGCTGAGAACCACTGCTCTGTGTTGGAGATGCATTTGTTCACCGCTCGATAGTCAATTTCTTGTCTTTTGATTTTAAACAAGAAGGAAGTATCGTCAGCAAACAATATGACCTCGCATTGATTCTTAACGACCGATGGCAGATCATTAATATAAACTAAAAATAGGAAAGGACCAAGAACTGAGCCCTGGGGCACACCCATTGTCACTGCCGATCCTAATGATTTTTCTCCATTTATTGCAACTTTCTGTTTTCTATTAGAAATATATGATTTAATCAAGGCAAGCGCTCGGTTTTTAATGCCGTAATGGTGCAGTTTCATGAGTAGAGTAGTATGATCCACACAGTCGAACCCCTTGGACAAGTCACAAAAGACACCAATAGCATCACACGACTCCTCCCAGGCGCTGAATACGTGTTCTGTGAGCTCAACACCGGCATCGGTTGTTGAGCGACCCCGCGTGAAACCAAACTGCTTAAAATTCATTAAACTATTACCGTAAAAATGAGAGAGTAATTGATTTAAAATTAATTTTTCAAAAATCTTACTGAGCGTTGGTAGTATAGATATAGGTCTAAAATTATTAGGGTCAGACATACTACCTGCTTAGAATATTGGTATGACCTTACTCAATTTCATTAAATCAGGAAAAACACCATTATCAACACAGTCATTAAATATACTGGCTAAGTACGGGGCTATACCATCAATGACAGATTCAATAATTTTAACAGAAAAAACAGAAATTTAACAGAAAAATAATTTAAACATCTAAATCGGCAGTATTTTTTACTTTAATGCTTTTAAATGCATTTAAAACTTGTGGAACAGTAACATGTTTAAAAATAAAATCAATATTGCATGAATTTACATTTTCCGTTAGCAGTGACTGTGCAAGAGTGGAACATGAATTAATACTCGAAGTAGTTGACACAGGGATGGCAGTAAAAAATTTTCAAATGCTTCAGCAACTTCTTTGTCAGTTGACAACACTTTATCATTAATTTTTAAATTATATTTGGTGTGTGGTTCTTTTGCTTTCCCAGTTTCCTGATTAATTATATTCCATGCAGTTTTTGAAATGTTAGTACTATATTTAATTTTATTATTAGTGTAATTAGATTTAGCTACACTGCAAACTCGTTTAAATAATTTTGAATACTTTTTAACATATTCATAAAATGTCTTATTATGATTATAAGTTCTTTCACTGTACAATTCATATAATCTATTTCTACTTCTGCATATTCCCACTGTTGCCCAGTCACTAAACCTAAATAAATTATTATTTATACATATTTTTTTTTTTAAAAACAGAGTCATATTCATTTCTAATTATATTATGAATAGAGTTATATTGAGTAATAGGATCTGCACAGTAATCTAATTTAAATGTTTTTTCAAATACATTTTTCCTAAATGTTTCAAGCCGTCTCTCATTCAAGGGTATATATTTTTTTTTATTTATTTATTTAAAAGTCTTTTTTAGCCCAATATCAAAAGTGGCCAACTGCCCACTATGATCTGATTGTAGTTTATTAATTACTGACTTTGTACATGGCATTAAATTTGTAAAAATGTTGCTGATGTCGCTGTGATTCGCGTAGGCTCTAAGAAGAGATTTTTTAGGTTGTAACAATTAAAAAGATTCAAGAATCGTTTACTTAGTGATGTCTCTACTAATAAATCAATATTAAAATCGCCACAAATAATTATTTCTTTGTTTTTATAATTTTCTCTATGTAATACCTCATCCATAGTGCTCTCAAATACTTCAAATGGTGAGGATGGGGGTCTGTATACACTTATTATAACAATATTCCCTATCTCAATACAGGCTATTTCAACTGATCGCTCAACAGACAGACTTACAATATCAGTGCGTTCTTTAAATGTTAGGCTCTTATGAGTGATGATCATTGAGCCGCCGCAAGTTGTTTGTTCTCTGTTGAATGAACTAGCAATTACATGATTCTTATAAGAAGACATAATTTGACACTGTGTGAGCCAGTGCTCTGTGATACATAGTATATGAATATTTTCACAGTTTATGAATAGTTCGATCTGTAATTCCTTACCATCAATGCCCTGCATATTTTGATGGACTATGTTCAGAAAACCATTTAACCAAAAAAACATAACAATAATCCAAAACAAAAAAAATCTTTTTAACCGTCGACCATCAGTGCTACTCTTATCAAGTTCAGGACAATTCTGTAAAAAAAGCTGAAGAAACTAATTATGAATGTCATCACGAAGAGGCAGATACAAGGATTATTTTTCAAGCTTCTAAAGTGAAGCCAGGTTAAAAAATTTTAGTAAAAGTCTCTGATACTGACGTTTTGATTATTTGTTAAGAAATATGCACAAATTTATCGAATCAGAATTTTGGCTGGCCAGTTCAGCAACTAGAAAGACTAATAATCAAACTGTTGATTGCATTAATTGCACCGATTTAGCGTTGAAGTTAGGAATCAAATTATGCCAAAGTCTTCCCGCCTTCCATGCGTTTACAGGTTGCGATTACACGGCAGCATTTTACAATAAAGGAAAAGTAAAACTTTTTCAGCTATTTTCGAAAAATGAAAAATATCAAACAGTTTTTGCATTATTAACAGATGCTGCTGATATTTTCATTGATGAAAAAATGAAGAACGTTCAAGAATTTACGGCTAGTATGTATGGTATCAAAAACTGCACCAACGTAAATGATGCGAGATATCGCATTTTTATGAAAAATTACTCTGCTAAAGAAGACAGCGAGCAGTTTAAAAAAAAAAAGCTTTGACTACAACTCCGTACCACATGCTGGATATCATTAACTCAGAAATTTTTACAAACTATTTTCGTAAATTCCATGTGGGTTAATGCAACGGATCCATTATGCGTGAAACTTCAGCCTGAGAACTGCGGTTGGTTCTTAGATGAATATTAAAAACCAGTAGGATTCATCGGGGATTAGACACCTTTAAAAATAGAAGACATTGTCGAAAAGGTTCAGAAGTTGGAGATCATAGTTATATGTCTAATAATCAAACCGGTGAAATGTAAAAAAAATTAATTATTAATTAATCATATCATGGACTGAAATTTGCTAGACAACCCATGTGCAATATATTTATTGACATATTAAATTAAATATAAAATACTTTTCATCAAATAAACATCTCGGTGAAGGTCGTTTTATATCGGGATTCTATACTAACAGGTTTTTATGTTTTGGTAAGCTGACCTTAGATCATGGATGTGGCGTCAAGTTTCGAGATTTAGATGACAACGGAACGATGGCCATTTCTTGACCATTGTAAATCTTTTGTTCATATTACTTTCAACAGATATTCTCACTAAAGATATAAAAGCTTACCTTTCCTCTGCCTCGTACAAAGTAGCAGCCTCCTAGGAATCGACATGATAATGACCACGTCATCCAATGACATCCGCCTCACATCCACAAGGTTGACAGCCAGGATTTCGTCTCCGACCTTCAAGCAGCCGCTGTTGTACACCGCTGACTCCAGGGCTATTCTGGAAATGAAGACGCCGTCGGTCCTGGAGCCACCGTCTCCTTCTCGGATGTACAGCCCTAAGGTTTGACCTGGACGTTTCACGATTTCCACCAGTTGAACTACGTGACGGGAATCCTGATGGGAAAAATATAAAACTTAGCTTATTTTTGTAAGTAATTCATATACCAAGTATTCTTAGAATGTTTCTCTAAAAAGCACATTAAATTAGGTTTCGCTCGCGGCTTCACCTCTGAATCTCTCGGAAACACAACTTTTTTCTGTTGCTAAACGTACCCTTTTAGGTCTTCATCAACACTTTCCACCAGGTGAGACGAAAAAACCCCTACCCCAACCAATCTACATTAAAATAAAAAAGTGGCCTTTTCTCAGCCCCTGACAAATTAATTTCGTTGTTGAACGTGAAAGTGAAACAAACATGAACATACAATTATAGCACGGGTTTAAGAATAAACACTCTTATAAATACCTATGTTCAAATAAAATATCTATTCGCAATAACATGAAGTCAACTGAAGAGGTCAAAACACAAAACGTGCTCAACAAAATCTATTAGGTACTTATAAATAAATAGGCGGAGGTATTGAATTTATTTATTTATTCTCTTTCGTAAATTATTCCATTAGATTTCGTATGAATATCTCACCTCGTACATCGAACTGAATTCTAAACTAATACCTATAAAAATGAATAAGTAATAGACTTTATTTAACTTTCAGCCTAACAAATCCACAACCCATCCTGAAATATCTAATATCAAGCACAAATTATGTTCAAACCATATTATATTATAGTTACGTCTGTACCTAATTATTTCCACCCACTTGTATTTCATTTCCAAAGCCCACGTCCGTAATTATCCCAAACCGATAACTGAATAATACATTGTGATGTTCAAAGAATATAGCTACCTACTGCTTAGCGTTTTAAACAAGGTAGTAATGTATTTGGAAGCTTTTTCCTTATTCTTTGCAAGTGTTCAGTATTAATTTTACTCACTACTTAAGAGTTACTACTTGCAATAAAAACCTTTCAACGGCTCAGGTTAATGACCATCCATCAACAGTATCCATAAACCAAAGACATTACGTCATAAATACATTACCAAAGACATTACGTCATTACTTTAAAATCAATGCAGAAATTGCGTCGAAATCTGAAATTGACGTTCACCTCGAAACAGATCCGATAAATTACTCTGGAGAGTCAGAATGGCCTGAATGCATGCAATACTTTGTCGATACCATGATGGAATGTTGGATCACAGCCGCTACAATGTCAATAGATATTGCATTTGCATACCATTGTATCTGGGGCGTAGTGAGGGAACAATAAGTTTCAGTAAGGGTTCTTTTATGTTACATTTTAATTTAGGTTACGAGATCATATCCAGGTTAATGGAACATTGTGGCTGAGATGCAGCTGAGATAAAACTTTGTGTGTGCTTAGTAAATAACACGACACGCTTCTTTTGTTTAAATAAATAATCCTTTATCCTGTACTTTTATAAACCTACTAACTAGACTACAGTGGTCAGTGACTCATCTTGGTGTATGACTAACTAAAACTCACAAAATGACTCATTCCGGGGCTTTTATAGCTAAAGTAAGAAATCTAGGTAAGGTTGCATAAAGTGAACGACTAAAACTTTTACAGTAATTAAACCTCATATATTTAAGTACTAAGTCTATTGTATATCAGCATATGAAATGAAATGAAATGAAATGAAATGAAATGAAATGAAATGAAATATTTATTTCTCAACATTGACAATTACTTGTTCTTATTGACGTCAAATAAAACATGATTCTACCACCAGTTCAAAAAAAACCTTCGTGAAGAAGAACTGGCAAGAAACTTCACGGGTATATTTTTTTTCAAAATAAATTTACAGAGTCTCTTTATGTCTATACAAAATTATTCTTTTCTGCATCTGTTAGCTCGGCAAGTCTCCCTCCCCCCGAGTATCCAAACGACGAACACCCTCAAACGGCACCCGTTCACGAGTTAACGCGGGATCCAGCCATCGCCCTCCTCAACCATATTAGAGGGAAGTGAACGACCCGTCACCCGACGCTACCATAAGAAGACGTACTTTAGTGACAATGACGCTTTAGATATTCATATGTACCTGTAACATCATGAATTTTTTGGCGGCTTCGATATTGTTTCTTCCTATCTGTCGGAGGTCCAATATTCGTACAATCATCTCGCCACGACGCTCCACCGCCTATAGGAAAAGAACAGAAAACTTTATTTATCATTCAAATTTAAGAAGATATTAAGCAAATGAAAAGAAACGACCTGGAATTATATTTATTAACAAAAATTTGTATGTGAAAATTACGCTGAAAATTTTTTTGAAACGAATGACAATATCTCATTACTAAGTAGGTACGGTTTTTCTTATACGAGAGTGGATTGTAAAGTTCGCGGCCTAAATAACAAAAGACACAGGAATAATGCAATTTTTATATTTATTTTTCGACATACTCTCCTCCTAGGTCACAGCACTTAGTCCAGCGGTCCTCCAAAGCTTTGATCCCATTTAAATATAAGGTCGCGTCAAGGTCTTCAAAAATGGCATGTACGGCCACTTTGACCTACTCATTGGTAGAAAATTTCATTCCACCTAATTGTTTTTTTAGTTTTGGAAATAGGTGGAAGTCAGAAAGTGCCAAGTCAGGTGAATAAGGGGGATGAGAAAGCAATTCGAAACCACAATTCACTATTTGAGCCATCGATTCTGCAGATGTGTGAACACGAGCATTGTCCTGATGGAACAAAACTTTCTTGGTCAACAATCCTGATCTTTTAGACTTTATTTCTTCGCATGAACGACTTAATAGTGTGCAGTAGTATGACCTCTTTCTAAGTAATCAACCAAGATGACACCCTTATAATCCCAGAAAACCGAGGCCATTACCTTGTTTACTGAAAAACACACCTTGGCTTTCTTGGGGGTCGGAGATCCGGGTCTCTTCCATTGTTTGGATTCAGGAGTATAGTGATGAACCTATGTTTCGACCATAGTAACAAACCTTGCCAAAAATTCGCTTGGGTCAGCTTGAAAAAGCTCTAAACAGTCTCTAGAAATCGTGAGCCGAGTTGTTTCTGTTCAACTGAAAGGAGCCGCGGAACCCATCTTGCAGACACCTTGTGGAACCCTAATTCGTTAACGATCATGTTTTATGTATATTCATATGAAATCTCTAGAGCTTCAGCTATCTCAGATACCTTCAATCTTCTGTCTCCCATGATGAGATCACATATTTTATCGATGTTTTCGAAGTCGTAGCTGTAGAATCCCGTCCGCGGGGGTCATCTTTGATGCTCTCTCGTCCACGTTTAATTTCAGCTATCCACTTTTTTATTATTGTATACGACGGAACAGGTGTTCCTAAAGTAGCCACCATATCTTCATGAATCTGCTTCGGAGTTAAGGGTTTCTTATGGAGGTATTTGATCACGGCACAGTGCTCTCAACTATCAATTTTCAAAATTGATGAAACTTACTCTCACTTAATGTTCAATAAAATAAATAATTACGCATGTATCTCAGAGAAAAGTTGCACAGAGTCTAGGTTTCATATGAGCGTAGTTTTATAATAATATGACAACGCTATCTATGTTAGGCCGCGAACTTCTCAATCCACCCTCGTAGTTTTTGGATATACTGAAATTTAGTTAAGTTTAAATTGTTATCAGTATTTTTATGAAAATTATCCTGAGTATTGTAAGAATAAATGTAATTTTGAGATGCTAATGGCAAAACAGTAAGCGTCTCGTTTGTCCAATAAGGTGCCTATTATAATATTATACACATAATAATTCATAATATGGTCACCATTATTAATACAATATTAATAATATTTTATTAAATAAGATATTAATAATATTTGATCATATAAAATATTGATAATATTTTATTATTATGAATAATGCGTTTGATCATAAATATAACATTTGAAATTACCTCGAGCGCCGCGGCAGTGGTGGCATCGTGGTCATTCTCCACCATTTCAATCTGCCTGAATATCTCATTGCTGACTCCTGACACCTGGAAAATAAGAAAAACTTATTTACTAATTTTAGACGCTTTACACGCTTATTTAAGTGGCTGAAAAACACTGTCACAAAAACAAAAGCACAAATTATCCTATCATAATATATATACCACAAAATATCCTACATTTGTGTTTTTTTGTAAATATTTTTGGCAGAAAATATCTTCATTTGCAGATCAAGCTGAAAGTTTTAACGATCATTCTTATTACAAACACATATATCAACAAAATGTAGATATTAAAATTCCTCGATATCACGATTTGGCTGGGGTGGAGAGCCTCAGCGACGACGCGTTGAGTAGCACTCAAATAACACCACGCTAAAAAGCTCACACACCCAGTTGACTAAAAAAACAAAAACGATTAAGCTTCTTTTCATGAATTAGATTCTATAAAACAGTTTTAATTTCCTTTCTCGTAACTAGGTACTAAAAACTTATCCTTCGTTTTTTTTTTTCATTTATATTTTTCAAAGGACATTGGCAGATCACCGTACATGGTTTTAGTTGGAGTTACAGTGGAGCGTTTAGAAGTCAAAAATATCTAAAACTATGGGACATAAAATCCGGATCCATTTAAAAAATATATATATTATGGAGTATGTCTAGGAACAATAATAATAGCATTTTCATTAAGTACTAATTTTGAGGTTATCATTTCAAATTACCTACATTTACATAGGTAATTACAACTATCACCAACCAACCATGATAATAATGACACGTAAATGTTCATCCATATCTTTAACTTAATCAACTTTTCTAAAACTCACAGCAATAATTTATTTATTTATTTATTCAAGAAACAAACGGCTTACAATATTTCGTATATATAAAAGTTAACAATAAGTATCTCACTAGCCAAAACAGTTTCCAATTTTTAATAATACATAGCGGATGTAAGAACTATACAATATTACCTAATTAATGTACAATAGAAGGAGAATTTTAAATTTAGTAATAATATTTAAATTTTGAAATACTTTTCAAACTGCTCACTCTTCCATGCATTTATTTGTTTGAAATGCTAATATTTGTTAAGAAACACATGGCATATTTTGAGGTAGTAGGTGATTATATGAATCTTAGGACAAGAAATAAAGATACTCTTCGTAAGAAACTGTACATGCCACTTAGAAATTTAAGTGTATTTAGTAATAATGTATATGTATGGCAATTGACTTTTTTAATCACCTACCTATACAATATAAAAATTTACATTTCATGGAATACAGAAGGAAATTACTTGACTTGTTTTAAATTAAAGGATATTATTCAATTAATGAATATTTTGAAGACACCGAAATGTAATTTTTAGACATTATATAATCTTAGAGTGATAACTTATTTGAAACTAATTTGACATTTAACTTCACAATTTTTTTACATTAACTTAGAAATATTTTTTGTTTAATTTAATAAACATTTGCACGCTGACTAAGTCGTCGACTGATAAGTCGTCGTAAGCGCAATCTATCGGAAGTTTTTTTATCTCAAACTCGCCGGCTAAGGCAAAAGGTATACAGCTAAGGATAAGGACTCCAGTGAGTAATAAATAATTTTCCTATGAGGAATATAAAAAAAATATTCTTTCATACAAATAAGGCCTTACATTCTGAAGTGACTATAATTTCCTATAGTTAAAATCTTCTTATATTACAAAATCAAATACTTGTGCTTGGTCACAATCAATCCTATGGATCGTAATAAAAAATGACAGGAGCTAAAACAAAGTGATCAAGTCAAACAAGCTTTATAAATAAACTATTTTTTTGGAGACTAATATTATGGAATTTCACATTAAAAAAAAGAATAAACAAAAGTGTTAGTTTTTTTTCTAAACGCTCACTGTTTACTTGAATAAGGATTCGCCAATATTCTTTCAAAAGTGGAATAGCAGAGGTTTCAAGGCGGCAAACAAAATCTTCTAACTTAGAAATGCGAAATTTGTATGTGACTCAGGCTTGAACAATATTTTAAAACAGTCCCATTACAAATGTAAAGGTTCAAAAATATTATAAGGTTGTTAAATGTTTGTTCGATTAAAAAGTGTGGTTTAGAATATTTAGTGATGTGAATTAATTCTTTGAATCAGTAACTTTTAAATGCCAAAAGATTCTTGTGTTTTAATTTATAGAAGACGCCACGAACTTTTGGATTCTTAAATTATTGAACAATTTTTGACTGTCTAAATTTTAATAATAAAATTGAGATTTCAGTACCCCAAGTCGTGGAAGCAAACATATATAACTTGCTTTAAAATGTTTGTTTTTTTAAAGTAACGGAAAAAACTAAAATTACAGTAAATAATACTCAATTGTGAATATTATTTCCACATTAAACTAGACAATAACTAAACAATACGTACTAAAACGTTACAATTAATCACTAAAAATATGTTTTATGACATAATTTAAAGCATACGCAATAACTATGTCAGTTCTATTTTCACCACATTTGTATATTTTATGAATGTTTATATTGCAGTACCACCTGTGAAAATTCTATATGTTTTTAAGTTAAGGCCGATTTCGGTGACTGATTCAGAAGCTGGCGCCACTGTCACCTACTATTTTTAAATCCAGTGATCGCCTCCCGTACAACGCGCCACTGGCGCTGGATCAGTATAAACTCTACGCGCCAGATGGCGCCTACTCTTATAGCGACCACGCGTTTTTTTTGGACGTTTTGAAAATGAGATCGTTAAAGTGGTCTCATAAAGAGCTTATTAAGTTTTCCCATTATGCATTCGAGATATATGCCTCTGTGACATTAAATCCTAAGAAAGAATCCTAAGTGGCCTAAATTTATTGTAGAGTATTTGCGTTGAAGTGAACGTTGAGGGCCTAACCATGCCTTTAATTCTCTTCGATTTTCACACGCGAGAGACTCATTTTAGTTAACGTGTTGTCACCCCAATGATTAACCTACTGGACGCGGGTCAGTGCCCGCCCAAGCCAGTCCAGCGAGTGAAGCTTCACTGGCATTGGCACTGATCTAGTAGCATCTGCATTATTCTCTAGATGCTATTAGATCATTGTAGATCGGTCTTTTAGTTATCTTGTAGTGTCTCTATTGTCACCCGATCCTACAATTGATATGCCTTGGTATTTTGTGATTCGATGCCATTTAATATTCCCTATCTGTCTTATAGAATATTGAGCGGATCGACGAGCGCAACCTATTTTTTGATGTTCCCAGCTTGGTATATTGTAAAGTTAAATTTCTAACCGCAAGTAGCACTGTTACCAAGTAATTTAAAGAAAATAAAGAAAAAAGGAAGCATTTATTAGTACACACAATAACAAAACAAAAATATTAGCAAATCAGGAAAAAGAAGTAAATAAATAATAGAAACACACAGAATAGCTTAAATCAATAACATAAACACAAATTGCGCAAAACACAAGGTTGATTTGTTTGTTTTGTGTGTGCCAAAGGGCGCCAACTCAGCTTATGTTCCAATGTTCCATTCAATACTTTTAAACAGGCGCTTTGCAAAATGCTACCGCTCTATACTCACTTCGATCGCGCTAAAGTCGCTCAAGCGAAGATGTAACAAGCCTGTAAGGCATAATATGCCCAATCATTGTTTAGCAAGTAAATCGTAAAGTAAACGAGCAATTTAATGCGGCATTGACTGCCAAAAGCTTACTACTTCTTAACTGTTACCTAGGTAAAATATATTGGATTGTAAATAATGCCATAACAATTAAACTCAGACTAGTTTATCGCCTGCTTAATATGATTAAAATCCTCTTTAAAACTTTTGCAATTAGAAAGCGAAGTACAACGAGCTTGAAACTCATGCAAATGTCACTGCACAATTTCTAGCAGCTGCATCATGCTTGAGAGACTCGCCTCGTTATAAATGTTGCTATGTCGTTATTATAGTTAACTTGCTGAATAACATCGCTACGCTGTTTATTTAATAAGTTGATAACAAGTAAACATGGTATTTACTATAGGAAATGTTAACTTTTCTGAGTTACTCGACACGAGCTATTAAGCTATCGAAATTAGTTTTGTTTTTTAACATTGAAAAAAATATCGTTTAACTGGTAAATAAATAAGTAAGTAGGTACAGGTAAATTATTTTCGAGACGTTTTTGAATTTCTAGTTGTGTATGGTCAGCACATAAATGAATAAACAAATACTTTTATATTTTTTTATAATTTTTCTTAATTTTTATAGCCCGGTACTTCATATGGAACTAATAATATTAAACAATATAAAAATAGTAAATATTAATATTAAACATAATTTTTAATTCTAAATTTCTTCAACTCCAGACATTTCGCACTCATCCTCATCTTCATCCGATGAATCATTTGTGTTAACAATAATTTGTTCTTATATTATATCTAAAGCCTCATCTGTGCCTTAAAATTTATTTTCCTCTTAAATAGCATGCAGACAAACATTTTTCCATTCCTCTACAGTTATGCTATTAAAGTTTTACACTCATTATAGTCATTATAGCACTCTTGTTAATTGTGAAATTATTTTTGCGACTTAATTTTTTACTATCACCCATATATTTTCAAAAGGATTAAACTGAGTGTGATATGTCGGTAAACGGAGCACAATAAGACCGTGTTGTCATAATATTTCGTATATCTTATACTGTCCAAATCTTGCCTTATTTTTTAGAATCAGTTCATATAACTGAGGCTTAAGCATGTTCAATGAATGTTCAATATTTCTAAACGTCAGCCAGTCAATCATTTGCTGCTTTTTAGAATTAGAATTCGGTGCATGATTTTGAATTGAATTATTAATTTGAATTATTAACGACACTATTAAGTTTAAGGTTGGGTATTAATTGCGTTTGGATCCACTTCGAATAATTATCATAATTGATATTATCATGGTAATCACCACTTTTTTGGTTGGCTTTAGAAATGAGCAAGGTATTCGGTACAAAACCATCCATTCTGCCGGCACGGACGATGATTAGGTGGTTGCTTTTGCATACATGTTGCTTTAAACAAGAAGTGCTTCCATCTGACAAAGACTTTGAGAGTATGTATGTGAGAGTATCTAATATGTGATGTATGTATATAAGTTTCGTCGATAAAAACAATTGGTCGATTTTGTTTACGATATTCTGCAATTTTTACGAGTAAATTAATTCGCAAGTATCGAATTTCGTGCTTTTCCGTTAGCAGTTTGCGGTTATTTCATTTAAAACCCAATAAGATGACGTGTTTTCGTAACGTGCTGACACAATCTTTATGTTCATAAATCCTTTTCCATTTAACAAAATCCAAAGGATGCCCGTTTCTATAAATTTCTGTCTTCTCAAATAACATCGCAGTTCGCAAAAGTTATTTCTTTTGAATTATCCTATTTACAAAAAAAAGGAACTGGAATGCGGGGTATGTATTGTGAGATTTATTTAAATATATTTCATAATTACTCTATTTAAGTAAATAAAGTTAAAATTTTCTAAGTAATACTGTTAAACAAGAAATCCTACAAACAAGAAAGTACGTAGTCATATGTACTTCTATTTGTGTACTTCTATTTTAAATCTATGATTTCATATTGTGGGGTCATCAAGAATGCATAGACCTTGTTTACTGCCGTTTGTTGAGGAAAATATATTTTACTGCTGGAGGCTATTAACGTACAATAATCGATATTTTCCGAATATTCTATTTGTATAACCGGACTAACGCTATAATATTATTAGATTCCTTTGGATGTGGAGAAATTAGTTCTATCACATTTGGAAAGGGTTTATAGTTGATGATCATACGAATTCTTGATTTAAGTACATGACTATTACTACAACCGACCCACGACAGTGAAGATATCGTGGTCCTATACTTGCTCAGATGCTTAAATTTAAGTGGGATTTTATAAAGTAAAAGTCATAATTTATCAGTGTAATAAATTGAGCTAAGAGCATTTTTTCTCGTCATAGCTTTTTGTTACGAATATTTAAAATAAGAACAGCTTTTTAGCATTTAATTTTTTTTATGAGAGTTAACTATATAGGTACCTAGGGAAACAATTTACCTGCCTGAGTTCAGTAGACTGTTTTGAAACATGCAGTATTGAAAACATCGCATTAAATTTTTTTTAAATTAAATAGGCACTGCATTAATGAAAGCTGGCCAGGTTATTTTTTACTGAGGGCTTGGGTTAGAGATGATTACACAACTCAAGGACTGTATTTAACTCACTAAGCGCAGTTTCACGACTGATCAACTGAAGTTTTCCACGTATTACCTACTAGTTTATGGTGACCTCAAAGCAATAACAACCGCGAGCAATAACAGCACATAGGTTTCATGAAATTCTGAAATTTGGTCGTTTTATGTGCACTTATGTATTTAAATATAAATAAACATGGTACATAATTCGTAAAAACAAAAATTAGGCACCAAAGAATAATCATAGTCGAAGGTATTTAGATTACATTGTGATAAGTGCGATGTAAAAAAAAAACTCTGTATACCTACTTGATTTCGATACATTATTGGAAATAATATGAATTTATTCACAAAACCTAATATTTGATTTGAAACTAACCTCATTTTTCATTTTTTTTAATTATCTATGCAAAAACTTGTATTCAATTTAGATGCAGTTTTAATTCAATTTCAGATTCAAATAGTTATTCCTCAACATTGACAATTTCTTGTTCTTATTGACGTCAAATAAAACATGACTCTACCACTAGTTCGGAAAAACCTTCGAGAAGAAGAACTGGCAAGAAACTTCACGGGTGTATTTCTTTTCAGAATAAATTTACTTAAATAAATTTAATTTAATTTAATTTGTCTTTATGTCTATACATAATTATTCTTATATGTAGCTGCTATCTCGGCAAGTCTCCCTCCCCAAAAATTAAAACTGTAACGGTCACAACTTTTACTGAAAAAGTATCTTAAGCCAATTTAACTTCAGAGCAGTCACAGTGCTAAGCGCAGACTTGACAAAGTATTTTTAATTGTTTTGTTATTTAAAAAGCTCTAGAAAGTTTTAAAATCGTAATTACATGTTACAAAACATGTAGACTATGAAAAATTTGAAATAAATAAATAATAAAATCATATCTTAGTTTGTTTTGATATCATGTAAATGGAGCCACTCTGCACAAGATAATGATTTATTTTATTTATTTTATTTTATTTAACACTTTTTGGAAAACTTACAGCTAATTTATACATGATTTTGGAAAATAGGTGTGTTAGGGCTAATTACAAGTTTTCACTTTTAGAACTGTCGTCGTCCTTAGAAGCCTAGACGGGCGGATAGTTACTTGGCTAGTTATCTATTCCTGGTTGGTAATTTAGTATCTTAGGATACATTGTCTTTAGTAACCCGAATCGGTAGGGCGGGGCGATGACTTTCAGAGTTTTCTTACACCGTGTAAAAGGAGGTCCACACGAAACAGATAAATTTGTGAATGCATGCTGGCGTTACCCTAGACCTGTCATTATTAAGAACTAGTAATCAATAGATTTAGAAGGTTAATTTTTCAAACGATTCCGCCGAATTCACTGAGAGAAAAAAGTAAAAAAACCTCGTGTCATTCAAAGACAGATATTTTTTGGGGTTTATATTTAAAACAAACATTAAATAGCGCCTGATATCATAAAGTAACGGTGCTAATGGTGTAAGAAAAGCCCTTTCCTTAATTATTAATATTATACTTAATAATACTTTTAATTATTTTATATTTATGTTTGCTCCAAAAAAAGTGCCGTCCAATTACGTAAGGTATTTAGATTTATTATTGTTGTTGTGATATTTGCATTATATTTTGCACGCTATTCTCAGCAGTATATGTAACGACAAAACTTCTAATTCTCCATCTATTTTGACGCATGTACAAAGCAAATAAATTAATTTTGAATTCATGCACATAATAAGTGAATCGTAAGTGTGGCGAAACGAGCTCTCGTACAATATTTTCAACATGCCAATGTTTTCTGCAGGTGATATAAGTAAGAAAGATCTATAAGGGTACCTTGCGGAAGTCCGGCTGCAGCACGCAGGGCGGCGCGTGGTTGGCGCGTGGCGGCTGCGGCGGCCCGCCCGGCGCACGCCCTGGCGATGCTGTGAGGTCCGGCGCCGCTCGCCCATTGTCCTGAACAAGAAATAATAGGGAATTAGTGTAGGAACTTAAGGGTAACTCAAGTTCCTAGTACAACAAAAGTGCCTAGAGAACCAGTACATTTTAAAGTATTCCTGCAACTGACTTTTTTGAATCACTATTGAATCTATTTAGTGAATTTTATTATTTAAATAAGTTTCGTTAATATTAATCTGTACTATTATTATGACGAGTAATATATTTTTATGTTTTTTTTATTATTTTTATTTTATCTCCAGACAAACACACTAACTGTATGGCCCTAAAGTAGGCAGAGCTTGTGGTATGGATGTCCATAGAGCGAACTGGGGAACCCAGAATAAACATACAAATATAAACAAACCATGACCCGAGAACAAACATCTGTGTTTATTACATAAATGAGGAATTGAACCTGGGACCTCCTGCTTATGAGGCATGGCTACCATCACTGACTCTTCTCGGCCGTCTACGATCACTACCTATTAGATATAAATCGGATATATTTTTATTTTATATAATTGAGACCCACCTTATAATTTAAGTATACATTCGAAGTGTTAATATATAAGACACCGTTAAACTGCCCCTACTCCAAATTCAATTGGCCTCTCACTAGCAGTATATGTACTTCAGAGATGTCTGAGTAGGCACTACGGCGATTTAACCTCTATATACGTGCCAACTAGTAACTGGGCCTATTACAAGAACAAACATAATTCAGACGGTGGTCAAAGCATCATTAGTCAATAATATCTGAGATAAATGATGACCACGAGTAAGGCGGACTTATTCTATAAGGTTTAGGGCGGATTTTTCATTCGTCAGACAATAATTATGATCTGGAAAATAGCTTTTATATTTGCCCAAATTTTCCATAGAGGTTAGGTATGTCAAACGCTCAAACCTATTCTATTGATAAAAAATAACTGATCGGTGAAAAAACAGCCCTTATGTATAAAAATTCTTATTTTATTGATCAAGTTTTTTAAGAACAATTATCGCATACAGCCACATCAACATTAAAAATCGCTTTGTGCTTCGAATTTGCGAAAAAATAGAATTTCCATCAAAGTTCAATTGAAATATGCAAATCGGCTCAGTTTCCCGTGGCCCATTCCAATATCACCCGAGCGCTGGTATCCTTTGCATTTCCTCCTAAAAGTGCTTTATGAGGCTGCTAAGGGAAACCCGTGAATAAGCGTTTGAGAAGTAGACGCGGTGCCCACCACGCCCTGTCGTAGTTACGTCTTTATTGACGATTTAGTGAAACGTAGGATTTCTTTGTTTAGAGTTCAACAGCCATTCGCTCTATTGGTTATAATTATTAAATATATCGTAAAAACTAGTTTAAAGTATAAAATAGGGGACACATTTGTGTCCTTATAGAGAGGTAATAGCAAGAGGTAATAGAGTTTCTTAAGTTAAGATCCCGTGTGTAGCGGCCGACGGCGGATTCAACCGCCGCAGTAACCGTGTTTACGGGGTTGTGTTTCCGAGAAGGAACCGTAGGTGCAATTACTGGAACAAAGGCAATGGCAACTGAAGACTACGGTCGGCAACGCATCATTAATTGATAATCAATGAATAATAATTTAATTAGTAACTATGTCTATGGGCATGGGTGGGCATTGCCATTGCTTACTACGTGCTCGTTTGCCGGTTATGACAAAGTTGAGGGAATAACAAGATAAAACTTTTTCATGTGAGATGAACCAGTAAAAAACATGGGTTCAGTATATATAAAAGGGTATAAAAAACTAGGCATTATTTCGCATTACAGTTGTTATATTCTGAACTTTCATAACTAAATCAAGATACAATGTTCGGGCTTTTGTGACCACATGAGGGTCTGTGAAAGTCAAATTACATACTTACCCGCCCGGATACACTACACCCGAAACTGAATATTGTGCTACAGTGGTTGACTTTATGAAGCATGTTGTTGAAATAATGAAGAATAAATAATTCTTTATTTATTATTCAATAAACAATTTTTCACTTGTTACAACAAACAAATTACTAATTCAATTTAACTTATTGAATAAATAAATTCTGAGAGCACGTGTTGTTATACTAAGACACTACTTAAATATATATTCCTAAACGATTGTAAAGGTTTCATTGATCCTAAGTTAGACTAAAAAACGATCACGTACATTGTTTTTATCGAATATAACATTCAAGAAAAATATATTTTCTTTTAAATAAATCAAGTGTTTTATTATTTAATTCCAAATATTCAAACATTGAATATTGGCGTTATTAATTAATCCTAAACTAGTAAAGTTGCTAATTCATATTTTTGTTTTTATTTGACATAATGTTCGTCATTTATACGATATATATATAAAAACAAACTATCGACTGACTGATCAACTAACATATACGCAATAATCCAATAAAATTTATAAAAGACCTTTATAGTTTCTCATCAGGCCAAGCATTCGATTTTCATAAAAATTTTCCAGCTTTGTATTTTACATTTCAACCTATTTATTATAGTAAATGTGAATAGTTAAATAATTTTTTTCTTGCTTTTGACAATGTCATTTATTTATATAGGACCTAGAAATTAAACCATCTATTCAAGTATTCGTTATTTTTTAAGACACCTTTTAAAGTTATATAGTTCGACAGCGTTAATCAATGAAGAATATTACTAAATCGGCCCTCATAAGTACGAACAATTTTTTGTTATTTAAAAATTTATTATTATATATTTAATAATTTCGAGGATACATAAAAAAATATTTAAAAAGCATACTTGTCAAAATCTCTGCGTTCGTGACATGTCAAGTATCGATATCGATGTATTTTCAAAAATCCGTACAAAAATGAATGACCCACATATATACAACTACTGTCACGAAGCCGGTTCATAATACAAACAAGAAAAAAGGCTCTCGACCAGATTATAGTTCGACTTTCACGACTAAGTTCATAGCCGTATGCGTTAGAATTCGGGGTTCGATCGAATACGCGGGAAGGCCACGGGCGGGGCGGGGTCGACCTAGTTTCCAACCCCCTTCCCCCCTCTCGCGTACGCACGAGGTCACTGCACTGCAGTTGCACCCGGATGTCGCAGAGGTTACTAAACTTTGGTTGCATTTAATGAAGAAATCGTTCATTCAGTTTTCATTAAGGTTTTTCATAGGGAGGTGTGGAAATGATTTTAACGTTAATTAAGTTGGATATGAAAAAGTAGGTTAATATAGGTTGAGAGTAATCAAATTAGTGAAGTGAGTGATTTGGTTTAAAAGCTAGTCGATATTTTATGGCTGCCGAACCACATAACCGTAATGTAACCGAAAAAGCTCGATATAGAAGCCCGAAATGAACCTACATATTGGACTGCGCTCAGTCTGTGACAGATCCTTATCGACTAGGTAGACTTTTGGTTACAAAAAGCTAACTATTTAAAAAAATATAGATAAGGTAGCATTTATACAGTGGTATTAATATAAAAAACAGTATTATAAGTAAACACAAAAATCTAACAAAAAATTGACAATCACAATTTATGTTTGATTTGAAGAAAATTTCACTGAAAATAAACATTGCCTCGAATTTCCACGTACAAACATGAGGTTATGAAAATTTGATTCTAATCTAAGTCACATTAAACCGATTTCTGTTTGAAAAGCAATTACTGTTGTAGCATGGAAGTTACCGGATATGCGCCGCCGGCGATGTCAAAAGTGTAAAACGTCGTATCGTAAGGGGTTTGCTCTATTGGAAATTTAATATTATCCCGTTTACATAAGAATGTTATTACTTTGACAGAGGTTGTCCAATATCCAGGGTTGGTTTGCAATGGATGGGATAATGGACTGGAATAAACTGTCACGCAATATCTGAAGTTATTTCATTCGGCGTGTTTCAGTGTTAATGACGCGTGGGCGGGACCGTCACACTGAATTTTAAGTAGCTCAGTCTTGAGTGATGTAGTATTATATTTTTGATGTCGTCTTATGATTTATTAAGTAACTTAATATGATTTTATGGTTTTTCTAACGTAAGTCTGATGAATAAAGATTTCTGACTCTCAAAATGTTTAATATGAATAATATTTATGACTGCGTAAAGGGTGGCTATTTTCAATATATCGAAAATAAGGAATAATTGTTTTCGCAATACTTAAGAAACTCGGCCTGAGTAGCTTGCCACTTGCTCAAGCTACTCAGGCCGGCTAAATATTGTTTTATGTCTAGCTTTGTGGAATCTCGAGTAGACAATCTTCTTAACTGGTTGTTTCGATAAGTTTTAAATAAATCAAAACTGCCAGTTCAATAGAAATAGAAAGTGACGGAATGACATTTTATCTAACTAAGTGGCTAGCCGGCTAGGGGCTAAGTCGAGCTAAGCAAGTGATCCTTAGCTTTGCATCAAAGGACAGTTTTGTCATAAAAATAATGGCTGAACTCCTAATAAACAATGTTAACACAAGAGGAAGAAATATGCTGGCAGCTCATAATAGCAGGCTTCATAAAGTCACTAACTCATTCATGGGTCAATGTATACGCTTTTATAATAAGGTTCCTGAGGATAGCCAAGGTCTTCCTACTGACAAATTCAAAGAAACTATAAAGCAGAAGTTGTGTGCTAGAGCATATTATAAACTATCCGATTATTTGGATGATAAAAGCCCTTGGGTATAATCCCCTCATTAACAGGATTGTACTAGTATTTGTAACAAAGCATGTGTAATGTGTCTGTTTGTGCGATGAGTTCTTCGTCCCGATGAATATCTAAAGCGTCATTGTCACTAAAGTACGTCTTCTTATGGTAGCGTCGGGTGACGGGTCGTTCACTTCCCTCTAATATGGTTGAGGAGGGCGATGGCTGGATCCCGCGTTAACTCGTGAACGGGTGCCGTTTGAGGGTGTTCGTCGTTTGGATACTTGGGGGGAGGGAGACTTGCCGAGCTAACAGATGCAGAAAAGAATAATTTTGTATAGACATAAAGAGACTGTAAATTTATTTTGAAAAAAAAAATATACCCGTGAAGTTTCTTGCCAGTTCTTCTTCACGAAGGTTTTTTTTCGAACTGGTGGTAGAATCATGTTTTATTTGACGTCAATAAGAACAAGTAATTGTCAATGTTGAGAAATAAATATTTGAATTTGAATTTGAATTTGAATACCCATTGTTCAAATTTAACCGTTTCAAGAATCCTTTAGTTTTAATTTATTTAAAACTTATCAAAACAACAGTTAAGAAGATTGTCTACTCGAGATTCCACAAAGCTAGATTATATTATTTAATTATTTTTATTATTTAGATAACGTTTTAAAAATTAATCTTTATTATTTGAAGACAAAGGTTAGTTTAGGTTTTGTTTGCAATTTGTATATTTTCAATTATGGTTAAAAAGGACCTTGAACCCTTTGCCTATATTTGTGTACGAGATATAATTATATGCTGACTTAGTTCCAGCTCAAGGCATATTAGGTAATTGTGTGGTGCTTTTTCATTACATACAAACAACATTTTTGGTTTCAGCAATTGCTTTCGTTATTTTTATAACTAAGTAATTTGCATCATCTCATTACATTGTACACCTCTATTATCAAATCATCTTGTATATCTAATAATTGTTCACCTAACGGAATTCTTTCAATTAATTCGTAAGATGTATCACAGCAACAACTTTGTTTTGTCGTGTAAGCCTAGACGGGTTCCAATCGTGCTCAAAATTGTTTACTATGGGATTACCCTTCTAAATTAATTTCGACTGTAATCTGTGTGTTTGCCTTTAAATAAAAATAAAAACTTAAAAATAAAACTGCTTGGACTCAAAGTAAGTTAAATTAAGGGGCCTAACATTGGGAGTAACACAGGATAACCACACATATAACAAAAAGTATATATAAAAAGCAATCACAATTGACTCAGCGTATATCACACACATTTTTGTACGCACCACGAAGACGTCTGCAATTCGAAAAGTCTATATGAGGATTAAATAAAATAAAATGTGTACATAAGTCCTTTAGATAAAACATTCTCTGGTCTAAATCAATTCAACGATGCGCTCAATAAAAAAATATCATAAAATCACGTGTCCCGTACTATCCTTACCCCAAAGAAAAAGACAACAACATAATAGAAACCTAAAGACAGTCAGTGCCACAAAACAGTTCGTAACATTCATTAACTAACCGCTCGTATTAGACAAGTATTGATCCCACGTCAATCGGACCGCTTAAACGTTGGCTATGAGCAGACGCGAGGATCCGATTAATTATTCAAATACTTTACCTTTTATATCTACTAACGTGCTACTTAGAAGAATTTTAAATGGTATTTTTCAGTTTTTTCATGACTCTATGGTAATGTTCTTTGAATCTCGTACAGTATTACATATTTTAATTTTACGCTCTTAAGCTTCCCCGGTTAGTATTTCATTTGAAATACTTCCCCGGTTGATATTTTAAATCTTTGCTTCTAGTGACTTATGTAAAATTTATTAAGTATAATATTTTTATATTATTAATAAATTTTTTGGGTGAACATTTTATGCTTATTATTATTGTTTATATACTTATATGTATATTCTGGAATTGTAAAAATTGTAGTATTTTAGGGTGGTTAATATAGGTAAGTTTTTTTAAATACATAAATAGTACAGTAAGTAAGTAAAAATAGTTAAAATAGATAAAAATAGTAAGTAAAAAGTAATAGTAAAAATAGTAAGTAGCGTTTAATATGCATAATGATACTGGTAATAACTACATATAAAAGATAAGTAGCTATACAGGGTGTTCAACAAAGTATTTTACAAAAAAATATTCCAGATTAAGTAAGTCTCCACTATTCGACTACAAAAAACCGCTTTTCATTTAGACTTACGGTCGCTCATAAAAAAATTCTAAACATTAAGACTTAAAGTGCGCGGCCACACACCTATCCATATAACGCGCGGAGCTTGCGATCAGCTGGGAGGTCGTGGCACAATAGAAAAAACGTAAACGTATACCTTCCTACTACTTGCAACTACTTGTATACTTTCCACCCAATTTGCAATCAAGCACTATGCGATCAACAGACAGTCGCGTATTACACATACAATACAATAGATAATAACAAATACTGGTAAGTACTTACTTCAATACCATTTTTTTTCGATTCTTATTAGATGTCTTACTGTTTAGGTTTTTTATATTGTGTAATTACCTCCCAGCTGATCGCATGGTCCGCGCGTTATCTGGATAGGTGTGTCGCCGCGCACTTTAGCTCTAAATGTTTAGAATTTTTTATGGAAAGACTATAAGTCCAAATGAAAAACGATTTATTATTGTCGAATGGTGAAGACTAACTCAATATGGAATATTTTTTGAACACCCTGTATAATGCATGGGCAATTAGCACTAGCCCTTACATTACATCCCTCAGTTAGGTTAGTGCTGAAATATCATATAATAGCAAATTGCTCTGGATCAGAAACAACTAATTTTCTATGATCACAACCCTAATGGAGACGTTAAAGACAGTATCATTACAACAACAAATTTAAGCCAAGTTCTGTTTAAGAAGATTAAACTCATAATTGTCGTTGAAATTGGCTTTTAAATAATTGTGTAGACTAGTTCTTTTCAAAGACATATTTTAAAGTTTGAATGTGTTTTATAATAACACAAAAGTACCAAGAATCTTAGAATATATTTACAAAAATACGTAGAAAATCTTTTTAATATCGCCAACTATATTCATAAAGAACTTGAATGTGCTTAAAATGAAAGATAAGCGTGCATTGCACGACTACGGTAAAATTATAATGAAACTTTACTATACGACACGAAATTAAATCTTATAGACAGAAGGAAAAGCTAAATAGCTTATAATAACCTTTCTGATAATGAATTTAAATGAATTCTAGTGTGTATCTTGTGTCCAGGATCAATGTTCTAAGTTCAAAGTTCTCTAGATAATAGTAATCTGACGATTGAAATACCAGCCCCAAATTGTATGAAACAACAACCCTGTGCTGTTTAATATAGTAAATAAATAAAATAATAATGCGAAAAACGCTTACTCAAATTTTATATCGGTTTTTATGTCTCGATGTAGTAAAGATTAATTTAAAGAAGGATTTGATTTTATGATATGAAGATCATAGACATATGCTAAAATCAAAAGAAATTTTCCTCAAAAGATTTAAAAGGAACTGAACCTATTTTCGTTAAGCTAATTAATGGTGCTTCATGGCGTGCCCTCATTAATAGAGCCATAAAAGAAATTTCAATCCCTAAAAATAAGGGAATATTAAGGCTTCCATCGACGTGCAATGGAATAATGTATAAAAAAATTGAATTATCACATTGTGGTTAGTGATTTGGCCATAAAGTATAATAAAAATGACTTATAAAATATACCATATAGGTAAGTAAATATACGAAAATATACGATATACGATATAAAATATACGACATGGGACGTCTTAAAGTAGTGACTTTTTACAATAAAACTAGAACAATCACAGTTCTAGAAATTGTAGGAAACTTGATATTGTTACAAGGAATGAATAAACATCGTGGTTGGTTAGTATGTACTCATCTGAATTATTATCATTTATACTTAGCTTCTATAAATCTCAGAAAGTATGTCGCAAGGATAAAAAAAAATTTAATTGTAATATCTATATGTTGAATATAACTTGTATTTCATTTTTCGTCCTAAAATTATCAACCATTACCGAACATATGTTATATATAACATACCGTCCATCACACAGATACCCGCTCTAATAAAAAAAAATGACAGTACGACGGTCTACAAAGCGGGGCTACTACTACCTTACTGTTCGTTATCGTCGTGTTCTTTATAATTAATAATGTTCATAATTAATTTGTCAGACCCCCAAGAACACCCACCCACAAAATAATTATGGTAGTATTTAACTAATATGAAAAGAAAGCAGGTACTTTGGACTTTTCCTCATAACTCGTTGCGTTTATATTATATAAGCAATCTACGTTTTATCAACAGAAGGATCTTAAGTTGTGATCACAGGCGATCTTGTGTACTCAATACCGACTTGGATGAAATATGTTAGGAAAATTTAGCTACCCTAATTTAATACACGGGTGTGTAGAATAATGGGTTAAAGCTCCGACCGTTACTATCCGAGCTATTATATCAAAACATGGATTTTATTTCCCGGAAATCCAATCAGGCATTAATATTACTTCGGTAACAACGGGTGTTTATATACCTTTCGAATCCTTTTCGGATCCCTTTGAGAGACCCGAATATGTTTGCCTTAGCGAGATTTATAAATGTAATTATTTTTATTATACTACCTATACTAACAGCCTTTAGAATGTTTAGAATTATCCACGGCACATCCTAGTTAAAACAATTTCGTAGTCTCCCACCCTACACGATAGAGATACTAAGTACGGCGGACGAGTTTAAAGATATTCGGTGGGCCTGGTCGATCGATGGTTAGTCGTACTCTAACGATCGATAAGTCGTACAAACGCTTCAATGGACTGCGCGCGCCGACTTCCTTACGTAACGCGCAGAACACCTGTTGCTTATTACCCGACCGAATCAAATACGCTTACTCCACACGCCGTGCTAACCGAATTTGAGCTAATGTAAATTGTAAGAGTTGTCGATGTCATTGTACTGCGCAACCTTCAAGTGCATTTGTAGTAAAGTTGTAGATTTTAGCTTGGTGTATAGTAATATTAATCTTGTAAAAAGATAGTCATTACCCATGCAAGTATAAGTTTAGTTTGATTAAAACAATAAAGTAATTTGGCTTAAAAATAAGCTTCTTGTTTGAGTGCCGTAAAAATCGTAGCAAATATGATAAGAACATATTTTTTATACGATTGTGCTAGGTAAATCCACTTAATTTATATGCTTGGATATAAGAAAATGATAAATTTAATTGTGTTTAAATACGACAATAACAACCTTTAAGCTTTCAACGCATTGAAGCTTATGGTGCCAAAGCTAAGAGTAGGCAAGGAAATATCAAAATATGTTTTGGTTGACATTTCCTATAAAAAAGCTAACTGGGGCGTTAATGTACATTAATTTTATAGATAGGTATACTTAAAAATTCATCTGTCAACTATTATAATTTGCAAGGACGTTGCTGAAAAATATGTTAATGTATATTCGGACGGATTTCATTGTTTACGAGCATCATTATAATATTTGGGAAATCCTCTTGAAGAACGGGGCCAAAAGCATTTCATTGATTTATATAAAACTGTTGCACACGTGTAGTGTTCCCAGAAGAAATCACGTTTTAATAGGACTGCGCCTTGGTCTTTTAAATATAAGAGCTATGTTCTTAACTTTGGAGATATAAAAACAATCTATAAAGTTTAAAAGGTCATGAGTTTTATTATTGCTTTACAACCTATAAAAACCTCTTACTTAACGAACATGGCCAGTGATGAAAATTTTGAAATTGGTTACGAGAAGTCACTTTGTTTGTCCCATATTTCTTATTATACTATCTTCTCATAAACTTTTTCTACAAAGAATTCTTAAAAATATAAGAAATAAATAATAGAAGTACTAAATATTATTTACATAATATTTTACTTGAGTTAACTATTTCACCAGTGCGATATAGAGTTCAACTCCAGTTTTTGGATCCTTCACGTTACCCTCTGAGCAATGTAACTTTACTGTAAAATGTTACTGTAACATTGTAACAATGTACTGTAAAGCAGATTTTTTTAGCTGCGCAAAACGACGGCTTTATGATCCAATAAAAATTTATATCTAAAAAATGCTGCCCAAAGTCACTATTCCACGCAAACGATGTCACGGGCACAGCTAGTAATAAATAGATCTGAAACTTTTCAACAAATACCTTAACAGAAAACGGCAGGCGTAGTATCTTATACTTAAGTATATACATATATTGGAATATAATTAATACAGTTTGTAGTAATAAATAATATGGATTCTTTTCGAACTTGGAATAGCGATGTAGATTGGTGTTTTGTTTAATATAATATTTTGTTTAATATAATGCATGACATTTTTATCGCTGGACATAAGTACATCAAAGGCATTAGGCATTTAGATAAGATAAAAAACATCCAGATAGTGAAATTGTGACAGACATTGTGCAAGTCATTCATTCGACAGTTGACAGAATAATTACTTTTTTAGGAGAAATAATAGCAGTTGGTGTCAACAATGCATTCAATTTAAAATAAAGTTCTTAAAAAAACAAATGTTTAAGGGGTCTTTTGGGTTTGATAAGTGATAAGTTTGTAAATGTCCCTTTCTCCAACAATGAATGTAACTTATATCTTTCTAAAAGTTTTAAGGTGTCAACAAGTCAGCGAACGGCTACTAAGACCAGTTTTCAACAACTGATACTTAGGAAGAAGTCTTAATAAAAATGTGACATGAGTCTTAGGCCGGTATTATAAACCTCGCTGAAATCGTGCGTTCTCTGAAGAAGTTTATTCTTCAATGTTAACGTTTGCTTGCGATGGCATACATTATACGTATCGGTCAAGTGTTTTCCTGTAGTCGTACGCTGTGAAGTATAGACCAAAAAATAGAGAGGCGCAACTTCGCGGATGGCCTTGATCGATGATATGTTTCCTCAATGGTCATCAGCAAAGGTTAAGTTTAATATAACATTCAAAACAAGAGAAACATATCTCAGTAATATTTCACAATTTGCACAAATTTCACCATTAAGATACGTGATTTGTACGTAACTTTGAATTGTAGAAGTTAAAGCAAGATGTAATGAGGTCAAGTACTCCTTAAATGGACATTATTACTTTAACGATCGTTGGCAAATAACATTTGAATAAATGATAACGGCTGTAATTAACAGCTTGAAAACCTAATTTGGCTATCGATTAAAGTAGGATTGATATCCAGAATGGGCCAAAAAAATTTTATATGTTGCAGTTCTCGTATAAATAGGCGATAAACCTTTAAAATGCTATTTATCTAAAACGTATATTAATATAATAATACAGTTAACTAGTCTATATTAATAGAAATATTCCTCATAATAATCCAATTAATCGGAGCATTTTAGTTTAATTAATTAATTAAACTTTGATGATTAGTATATTTAGCTTTTAAAATTTGTTAAAAAACATATTTGCATGGTTAAGAAATATATTTTTGTTTTAACGGTACCGTTAAGTGTTGATAACTGCGAGAAAGAAACTCATAGTTCCATAAAAATCCATATCTTTGAAACTTCTACCCGCTTTAATGCATTAAAAATTGTATTTACGCCATCGGGGAATGTATACGACTATAACATATAATATAAATAAGCCTGAAAGCCTGTAATGATAGATGTAAGGTTTGTGTAATAAATAAATACAAAACAAAAAAATTCTTTACTGAGAACTCAAAAATATAAATAGAATATGAGAAGTATAAACTGTGTCGCAGTCGTCAACAGAATGGTTTAACAAACAATTATAAATCCTGGTAAAACTATAACTTTAGTTTCATATGCTCTTAAATAACTTAGTATGTTGGTCTTTCTCTGTGTGTTTGCGTATGTGTGTGTAAGTGTATGTGTATGTTAAGTTTCAGTATAGTATGTTTGTACGTAAGTGACTTATGATTTTTATTTTCATTAATCGCAGGTTGAGTTCCGTTTCTTCGTACGATAAGTTTTAAAGCCAGTTTGTTTGTTACAGTTTTTAACTTTACTAAACGCTACTGGATGGTTATGTAGACAGCAAAGAGAACATACAAAATGATTAAATACAGCTTAAGCTATTGTCTATGTTCTCGCTACTCGTCAGTACATTTCGTCTATCAGTTAGTCAAATAATTTTGTGAGTTTATGATTGATAATAATTTCTTCGTATTAAGGGCACAATTTATGCCAGAAGAAGATTGAAATAAAAAATTTTTTTTAACTTTTTTCATAGCAAACGAGCAACTATAGACATAATTAGCCATGGGTGTTTTATTTATCTTTACTGAAGGTGGTTATTACACTGACAAATGATGCGTTGCCGCCTGCAGGTTTCAGTTGGGATTACCTCAGTTCCAGCAATTGCACTGGCTGGCATTGCACCCTTTAACACCCTTTAACCAGAACTCAGTCACGTAAATCTGATTATTATGGCGGTCGTTAATAAGGACTGTTGTAGCGCCCCAGACGAGATCTAGACATCAGAAACTCTATTACCAATAAAATGAAACATTTTCATAGTTGTGACACACTTTAAATTTCTACTTAACACATACATCAAAAATACAGACAATAAGAACTATCTCTAAGTATAAATTTTCTGACCACAGAAGTCTAGTGTCTTTTATACACCCTAAACATAACAGGTATATAAGATATAAAATTATTTCGTTATCAACTTTAATACTTTTATGCTTTACAAGAAAATGAAATAAACGAATATGAAAATTTACATGGGCGCTACATGAGTTTTTACTCACCTAAAGGTTTATTTGCCATTTCAAATTAAAATTATTCTACATAAATCAAATCCTGAAAAATTAAACTGGAGATATCAGCGTAAATGGTATAAAATGAGGTTTTCTATTATTACGTTTATAAAGAGGTTTTGGTATACTAATTGTTACCAGCCCAACCTCATCTGGATACTCAATTATTATTTGATTCTGGTCTTCCCTCTCTGTCATCTTATTTCACGAAACTGTTTACAATAAATGCTATACCTACGTTAAGAGACCCGTTAGTGACGTAAACACCTGAGCAACCTATTTTTAGGAGATGCATATTGTTCACACTCCCTCAGTACATGTATGAAATCCTTAAGGCAGTAATAGACAAAGGACATTGCTTGACAGCCATCATATGGCAGAATTTGTTAAAAAGCTTGTGTTCTGTGTGCTCATTGCAAAAACAACTAATTTCCTCGAGGCAAAACGAGGTAGAACTGTTATAAGTATAAATATTTCATTTTACAAGTGATCCTTTGAAGTTAGCTGCGAGCGATTACGTTTCTTTCTAGTGTGACATTTGATATACAAACTGTCAACTTGAAATATTCTACGCGAATGCGCTCTCAACAACTCACTTCAGATGTTCATTCGGGAAATAAAATATCTAGGGTTTGTTCCTGTTTAACTTCCTCTTTAACCTGATTTTCCACTAATACATTATGATTTTATTTATTCAGTATATTTTTTATGCTCTATTTTTTCTCTTATTTATTTTACCAAGCTTTGTCAACAATAATATCCTAGAAATACAGAGAAAATAATTATTGTACTAAACTATAATGCTTCAGGCTACGCGGCGGGCTTATTAATTCTTAGATTTTTATGCTTGGTTTAAGGCTGGATAAATAAGCAATATAAGTTTGCTATTATTCATTCAACAAATAACTTTTTTGAGTATAAACTAATATTTTGGTTTGTGCAAAATTTATTTGCAAATGCCTTTATCACGTAACAGTTCAACTACAATAGTCCAACCTGACAATGTACAAATATGTCATATGGCTTGATAATAGAAAAATATTGAATATTTGCAGTTTGAAATGATGATAAGATACATTAATACACTCTTAAAACCTACGTTCAGATAAATTCCAGGTAGAAATTATAACCTCTTCTCAGATATTTGCTTCGCCTAAGGCACATTTTCATTGTAACCTTGTTATCTGAAGAATTTCAAGATCGCGTAACGAATATCTTTGAGGTTACGCAATTTCATAATTAGAACACAATAAGGTTTTAAGAGATAAAGTATTTTTTCTGCCTCGCGGCCGTATCATTTTTAATTTGTTCCTTTCTTTAATTTTCTTTATGTTGTACATTTTTAACGATGTTCAAACAATTCAAAAGATATTTGATAGTAAATAAATTATAAGATGGTATTCTAGGTGATCAGAAATCGCTTTTCATCAATAACTTATTTGCTTGAAATCTTATAGTAAGTGGCATTATATTCGAATGTCATTAATTGTAGATAATTTGTTTGGAATAAATTTGTTGTTATTGTAAAATTTTCAAAATTTTAAACTTCATGTACTAACGAGATTTGTTTGGGACAGATGCGGCTATAAAGTGTTATAAGAAAATGAACTCATAAAGCTCAAAGCTCAAGTAAAAAAGCGTAAGCTAGCTTGCTATCTTGCAGGAAGCATGGTCATATCTGATAAAAGAATAGTGTTGTGTGATTATAAAGATAACTGCTGATAAAACATCCTTGTCATAATAATATATTGCATAACAATAATAACTTATTTTTCCTAAGACAATTAATCACACATTTACAGATAAATAGTTCATTGATCCCTAGACTAGATCACCCTGTATTCTGGTGTGTATATATGTTATTTGTATAATGTTCTTCCCAAGAACAACAAATTTACGATATTTTTTTTTATAAATACATAATGTGTGTGAAATCTGTTTCGTTTTAATTAAATTTAATTACATAAATATGTAAGAAACGCTTAGGAGGAATTTTATCAAAAACCACAAATAGAATATGGCACTAACGTAACTGAAATGGTGCGTCAGCACTTAATACTAAATATAATTTAATTCTGCCTTTGTCAAAATGAAGGTTAAAAAAATTATACTAGGAACAGTTAAACACCTAACCTAAACAATAAAACAATAAAAGTTTGTATAAAAGATAAATACAAAATATCTATCAAAAAGCCTTGACAGAACTCATCAGCTCAGTACATAATGTAGGTACTAACCTCAAACAAGGTAAAGATGAAACTGATATTTCTTTCAATGTAAAAAGAAATTTCGTTACATTTAGCAATAAAGATCCATTTTCTGGCCATTTTTTCCATGAAAACAGCAAAAAAAGTAATTCACTTATCTCGAAATTAAGGAATATTAATTTAATAATAGTCCTTTGTTGTTTACCTTAAGCCATTATTCTTCATGTATGAAGACTTTTTATATTTGTAATAAAAATTAAACATGCTTAATTAACAAGTGCAATATTGTTATTTCCCGTATTAAATTAATGCTTATTACTCCCCAGTATAAATACTTTACTGTCTGTCCTCCGATTTTAAATAAAATTTAGAATTTCCAAAAAGAAATCCGTCATTCAAAGTTCTTACAGAACCAAAAAAGCTTTAAAACTTCTTCGTTAAGTCACTTGCACGCTGAACAACTCATTAATTCCGTCTCGAGACTAAATTCACGTAAGGCGGATCGACAAGTGTGTAGGTGGCCTTAATGAGATGAAAAATGACGTAACCTAACATCAACTTTACGCATTATTGCCATAAAGATTAAATCACTTTAGCAGACGTTCGCAAAACTTTGTAAAGACTTTAAGCGGATCTGAGAAAATAGGCTCTATGGCGGTTGCCTATAATTATTATAGATACGAATTTAGGGACAGTGATCTTATGGTTTTAATGGGAATCTTATTGCAGTGGTTGTATTATGTATTCTTTTTTTTTAAATAAAGATTTATGAGTATTATTAAAAAATCTTAACGGAGTTTTCTTCATTCGGTAAAAGTTATTACTCTTCGGAGATACTATTCGTGTGAAGATAAAACAGTAAATCACGTTATTTTTTATACTTAAACATTATTTATCAGTTGACTTACGTCCAAGTACTAAAATTAATTGTCATTCTTGTGTCAAAAAGTCTTTACCCATTAGAAAATACAAGGGGCAGTAGTATTGACCCAGACTACCTATAACTTTCAAATAAAAATCACACAAATTCAAACAAACAGATATTTCGTTACAATCCATACATTAGGTATAGTGAAAGCTACTCGCTAGGACGCGCCCCACTACATTTTTGGTCCATACAGTCGTAGCGTGCGACCGCAAGAAAAGAAGTAGGTGGGGCGCGTGTTCATGGATTGCCCTCAAAATACATCGAATTTTATATTTATAGCAAGAACACTTTTGTGATAGTAATTGCTTTTAGGGTTTTTGCTGTTAATGTTTAGCTTTTCGTATTGAAGTATTTACCAAAATATACGTTTTCGATTTTACTTACTGCAGGACAATTTCTTTACTATTTTAATACCCAATGATATTAGGTCCTTACATATAAAATAGGCGTTTTGTCGTACTGGCCACTTTGATCTGTATTATCTCCTAGTTGGTTATGAATTCCAATTTCAAATTTATACAGCTGTTTACTCACGCATTTCGAAATCCGTAATTCATTTGCTTTTTCCTCTTTTGGTTTTTTCTTTGCGTCACTTAATTTACAAGATGGAAAACTTGAAATATCGCGTTATTTACAAGTACGAGTTCCACCGTGGCACCAGTGCTGCAGAAACGGCTCGAAGTATTGTACTCAAATAAGTACTCAACACACGCATACAGCTGTGTATGCGTGTGTTGGCGGTGGTGTCGCAAAATAAAAAAAACACAGTGCGTGTTTGGTTCCAACGTTGTTGGTTTCGTTCTGGAAATTTCGACCTGCAGAACAAGCCCCGTGAACGGCCGGACACCAAAGTTGATAATGAAAAATTGATTGCTATTGTGGAAGCGGATCCATCACAAACCACGACCGAGTTAGCTGTAGGCTGCGTTGTTAGTGACAAATCTGTTTTAATCCACTTGAAGCAAATCGGGAAGGTGAAAAAGCTTGAGAGGTGAGTATCTCAGGGATTGAGTCCAGCAAACCGACAAACGCGTGCCTAGTGCTGCGTTACATTACTCAACCGGCACAATAATAAAAGGATTTTAAATCGAATCATTACCTGTAATCAAAAGTGAATCCTGTATGACAATCGGAAACGTTCATCGCAATTGTTGAACCCTGGCGAACAAGCCAAATCCTGCCCCAAGCGAAAATTGACTCAAAAAAAGTTACTTGTGAGCATTTGGTGGTCTAGTACCGTTGTCGTTCACTACAGCTTTCTTAAATCTGGCCAGATGATTACGATAGATGTCTATTGTCAGCAACTGCACACCATAATGGAAAAGCTAGCTGCTAAACAACCGAGGCTGGTCAATCGCTCTAGGCCACTACTGCTTCAGAACAACGCTACACCACACTCTGCACAACAGACGGCTACCAAATTAGAGGGGCTTCAATTGGAATGCCTCAGATATCCACCGTACTCCCCGGACCTTGCTCCAACAGATTACCATTATTTTCGAAATTCGGATATCTTCTTACAAGGGAAAAAAATGGGGGGCAGTCCAAAACGCCTTCAAAAATTTTATTGATTCCCGTTTTTTTTAGTAAAGGGACCAATGAACTACCTATGAGATGACAAAAGTGCATAGAAAGCAATGTTACATACTTTGATTAAATAAATATATTGTGCTTTTTTTTATTTGCTTTGTGTTCCTCCCTTACAAATCGCCAATTTCATATGTAATGACCTAATATTTTTGAATATCTACGCCTATTGTTGAGGTAAATAGAGCTGTGAAGTCTCAATTTTTTTGAAGGTTATGTGTGCAGTGATTTAAACATTATTATATTATACACATATACTTGGCCTACATAGCATTTAAGTAAAATAAAAAAGGACGTTTAGCGGATTTATAAAGAATAAGACACTGGCTGAGCGCACGTGGACACTTTTTGTTGCAGACACAGCACACCATCACAGGAATCATAGTTACTGTGTCCAAAGGCAGGAGTCAACCGAGTCAGTTGCCGGTTTGTTGTTGCCGACACGGCTCACCACAAGACACCGTAGTTTGCGCAGTATAATTGTTTGAAAAGTTAATGAAGCTTGTGTAAACTGGCAATCTTTTGTTAGCATAGCTCGAACACTTTTTCCAAGTAGATAACTGGATACAAAAAGTGTCTACGTCCGCGAGGGAAGTGGTTTATTTCATATTGATCATATAAAAATAATATATAGGGTGTTTTGTTTTTTGTGCATCCGACAAATGACTCCAAGGTTATGTCATATATTATGTATTAATGTTAGCATTTTTTTACACTGTTTGTGAAACTGTGCTTCCTGGTGCACATTCCATACCTAGCAATATTTCAACGAAAGGTAAATCTCACAGTCAGGTTTGAGTATACATCACTCCCTGCATATCTAAGCAATTTACTTCACTCTGCCGTTTTTCTGGTAAAAAATAATGGAAGTCAACCTTGACAATGAATCTTATAGGAAATGAAGTAAGACATAATTTAGGTTGACAAAGAAAAAGGTCCCTCTCGGAGGAAGCTTCTTAGCTCAAAATTTTACATAAAATATGCACAGAACGTAGACACAAAAGTTATAATGGCGGGGACGTGGCATGTACCTGTAATAAGCTCCTTAGAGTATAATATACTGGTTTGCGGCTTTTTAAATATTTGATAAGAACCTATTATTAAGGTTGAGGCAAAGTATGTAACGCAAAGAAGAAAATATGAAAATACAGTTTGAATATCTTTACATTTATTAAGGTTTACACACTCGTATACGGTACGATTTTAAACATTTGTGGAAGATTCATGTTTTATTTGACATTAATAAGAACAAGTAATTGTCAATGTTGAGAAATAAATATTTCAATTGATTTCATTTCATCATTAATAGTCTTATAATTATATTTTAAATATAAATTTATTACATTACTTATTAAACAAATAATTTACGAACATTATGTCTATTTATTTTATTTTTATCGTGCGTTTATTGCTTCAACCTTTAGCACCATATATTTTGCACCATTTTTCAAAATATGTAATGAAAATATAAATTTACAAAAGGTTAATAAAACCTTACAATTATAAAAAAATAAAATTCGGACAACTTTTTTATTGTTTTAGTTTAAAAACATATTTTATAACATTTTTTATATATAAAACACCCGTTTTTTTCGATGTTTAAACGCCGAATATAATATTTTCCATTCTACATTATTATTGAAAATTTTACATGCACAATTACATTTATCGGCAGCACCATCTTAATGATCAATTATTAATGCATTTTCGCAAAAGATTTACACAGAAATTTTCCTAATATTCAAAATTAGAATACGTTTTAAAAATTCTGCTCAAAATCTATTGAAACATATTTTCAAGATGTAACAAAATTGATGATGCGATGTCACATTACCATCCTTCGTGGAAAGTGCTTTATACCATTAATATCAAAATCACTCCGTAATAACTCCATTAAGCTGAATATTGCCGCCGTTGACAACCCTTTACGTTGTCTGTCCGGTGGTTTATTTCAAGAATTTTTATTACAGCATTTTGAATATTTAACAGTACAGACGATATTTGGACAATAAACTAATATTGAAGAAGAAAGTTGAAGTTTAATTTAAGTTTGATAGGAATTGGTTGCCTACATAAACATGTACATTTTTGAATTGTTAAATTATTTTTATGTATGAAAATCTATACTTTTATTGTAAAGAGGAACGAATATTTTGAATGTATGTGTACATATCAATATGTTATGAATTATTTCATATTTTGAAGTAACATCTATATCCTATATTCTAGAACATATATTATTTTCCCCCAACATTTTTATCAACGCCTGTATTTAAAAAAATAAATCTAATCCGTTTCGAATGCAGGTATATTTTTATAGAATCCGAGCTAACACAATGGTCAGATCACACAAACTTCGAAGTTCAAAACTATGCTTATTTAGTACTCGAGTAATGTACAATGCCATTTATTATTGTCATTATGAATGCGTAATTGTTAAAAATAATGAAATAACTTAAATTCTTGAAAGTTCTATTCCAATAATCCCCATATTAAAAACTATCTCGCTTAACATGAGTGAGCACTAATATCCCTGAGTGACAAAACAGCACTCCATACAATTCCTCGAGGACTCGCATAAAGATGTGACAAACAAAACGTTTTGCCTTAAAGCACAATACCCCCCTCCTTCCTGGCAGGCATCCTCCCCTTCTCACACCCACTGAACTTTCTTTAATGAGAAGCGTTGAGACCTAAAATTTGGTGCCAACTCGAACTCTGTAGAGCACTGCATCTAGAGTACAAAAGGAATTTTACCAAACGGCTATGACCCTTAAAGTAAAGGCAATAAAGCCTTCTTTCCAAATATATATCAAGAGCGCCGTCGCTTACTCACTCCAGTGCCAAATGGTAGTATTGATAGAATTTCACGACTGTTGTTATGTGCTAAAAGATTTTTCATTTGAACAGATCTCAAAAAACGCTAATTGCTAATGTTTTTGTGAAAATGTTATTTTCTTTTACATTTACATTTTATCTACAGAGAAAAAAGGGCTTAACTTTTTTAAATTAGGTTAAGTTGAAGCTGAGTAAAGGTTTCAAAAGATGGCGTACGACTACGACGTAGCAGGCGCTACGAAAACTCGTAGCTCTCTAGTATGTTTTAATGAAAAAATTACATTCTCAGATTATACATTAGTACTATAGGCACATAACGACAAACGTAATTTATTCTTTGAAAAACAATTCCATTCATATCTCTTAGTCAAATCGATTTCTCGTTCCATATTAAAACGATAATTGTATGCAATTATTTTATCATTAAGGTCTTTGAACGAACAAAGCCTAGAAACAAGAATAAAGTACTTGTGTTTGATAAATTGTGGTAATGTAAAAAATAACAAAAAGGTACTTAATGTAACCTACTTAATTTACTAGGCACAGGACGGTTTCTTTTTTTTTTGTTTATTACTGGTATAAAATTGTATATAATAAGTCAACTAGCTTTTCGAAGTTGTCGAGAACCAAATGTAATTTAAATCAAAACAATTTATATCATCCATCTTAGATGACTTTTTGTTATTTTAATAATGGTCTGATTTTCTTGTCTATTGTAGTATTTGTACAATCCAATATACACTGCTCATCATAAAACTTAGTAGGATTTGGAACTTAACAATGCGAGACGTATTTTCATTAATAGTTGAGAGCGAATACTACAATAAAGCTAACGTAAGATCATTTGTTATTATATTTAGATAAAAATGTTTGAGATAAAAATAAAATATATATGTACTAAACACAGATGTGAAGTTAGTTATGTTTTTCTGCCCCCCCCCCCCCCCTTATTCGCTGTATGGTATGGTCATCCATAACAAAAGCTCTGCTTACTTTTGGCCATCCAGTTGGTGAGTTTGTCTGTGGATTTAATTATTCTTATTTTTATATTGTATTTTAGTTTCAGTAAAGATACCTGAGTGTTTGACAAATATGGAACACCTTACCTTACCCTATACCAAGACTGATAAATTGTAAAGTGTCGGAGATTATTTGTCGTCATTATACATGACGTCATATTTTGTGGGTGGCAGCAGTCATATGGAACTTGATACTGTTTTGAAAATGTTTGTTAAAGATAATTACTTATTCAGCATAATCATTTATAAAGGATACATTTAAAATCCAAAGTAAAGCTTTATTTAGCAATAATATGTTTCCAAGAATATTCCTTTTTTCTTAAAACTAATTCATTCACTCATAGTTACTTCAGGTAATTACGTACCTATTATCCTCTGTTATGTATTTATGTTATATATACCTCGCTTACTCTTGGCAACTGGGTCTATAATTAATGTAACCATATTAGAAAACATGACCTATGTTATTTAGGTTATAAAAGGTTGAGGTCAATAAAATGTTACCCTGAATTAAAGAATATATAATAATAATTTTAAATACTTAAAAAAACTACTTAATATTGAAATCTTCATCGTTATCAGCAATAAACAGATCTACTGTACGACAGGCGCTTTTAATTTGGCATGAAAGGTGGAAAAATTTGTTTTTTTTTTCCACGAAAGGTGAATAACTTTGGAGAGATATTAACTTACAAGTAGTGTTTGGACATAATATATTGATGGGGATACAAATATAATGATCGGGGCTGCCTTATAAGTTTCAGATAAAATTGATTACATCAGTAACAGTAAAACTGATGGTGCCTAAATTAAACTTAAATAAATAATCGTTTTCTATTATTGCAAACACAAACATACTTCTGAAATCTTTAACTTGACACTCGTACTTCTCTAAGAACAATCAGCGCTCATAGTCAGTAACTTTACAAGTTTAGTCAAGTCCATATTGACTTTCAAGTATAACCAAACACACAACTCCAAACGATTATTTGTTGAGTGAAAGTTTTTGCAAGTTCAAGATGTTTAACATACCGCTTGGATGCTAGTATTTCAATATGGAAAAACTAATGAAAAAGTCGTGGCATTATAGTTAAATGGATAATTAAACATTCCGATGAACTGATGTATTGAGTATAATGACGTTAGTAATTCTTGCAAATAGCTGAATAAAAATTAAAAATAATTAAAATTCAATCATTTAAATTTATTGTACGCACCGACAGCTAAATCCGCTAAGCATTTCAAACATCGAAGTAGCTCTTCATATATTTTTTTAAAACTATACACGTCATTGTCCTCTTCAGCTTCTTCTTCATTAAGCTTAAACAGTCGACAAAGTAACACCTTGAATCATTTAAAATAAAGCACTTTTTTATAATTTTACTAATTTTGATAATTATTAGAACATTTATAGGTTATTAAATTCAAATAATTAGCTGGCTGCAAAATAGAGTAACGCAAAATGGCAAGAAGGTCACGACGGTATTTATCCTCAGGCGTCCTTGGGTCTCGTAGTAACCCTAACAGTTAATGATTGACCTACATAGTGGCTACGCGCTAACACGTGCTGACAATTACGTTAACGTCACCTAAATGCACCTCAATGCGAGGGCACTGTAACTCGGAAATGAGACAAGTTTCCATAAACTTTGTTACAGTTTTTAGAATGCGAACCGACAAACACTGTATTTTATTACGTGCCAGTTATATGTATTATATAGTAAAGAGTCATACAAATAATTACTTATAATTTTCATGTTTATTTGAAGCAAGCAGGAAAAATCCGTAACTAATATAATTACGAATAAATATTCACTCAGCAATTGTGTAAAGATATTTCTTAATAAAATCACATGCCAGTTATATTAATGTCACGAATTTTATTTATTTATTTTATTTTATCGATTTTGTAACTACAATATAAAATACATAAAAAAACTCATAGATATTGTACAAAGGTACAGCTTAATTTTAATACAGAAATCTCTTCCAGCAGACATGAGACTGGAGAGTGTGCGAAAAAGAGCAAATTTAGTGTGTACTAAAAATAATGTGTACAAAAACAATAAATACGTACACATAATAAAATAAATCCATATAAATTAGAATAAACATACATACACATATACATAAAATATACATACCTACATAACCGTTACTTTGTATTTAAGCCATTTTTTTTTTTTGCGGATACATCATAAAGGTTGACAAATATTTAAAATATAAACATTAATCATCATCGGGAAAAATTAAAGGCCAGTAGAAAAGTCTCATCAGTTCTTTCACTCTACTTACTGTAATAAAAGTCTTCCCTCGTCGTCAATTCATCGTCACATAAGCAACAGATACTGCTCGAAAGTGACAGCCCTACGTTCGAATACCATTTATCTTAGATATTAATGATGGGTTTTGGTCTTAAGCAGCGATCCCTTAACGTTGCAGTGATTTCCTTTGACATAAGAACTAATCATTCTTTGTTAATGTTAATGTAAATGTTAGAGGTAAAATAAAGTAAAAATGTTTATATGTCAGGACATATATAGGCTTGAGTTCATTATTCAAATAGAGAACGCTCAAATACCTTTATAACAGAATATATAACCATCTGGTCGAGTATGGTATTTCACAGAGGAGAAAATTAATAGGTATGTCAAGTGAAAACTGTCTGCAGTTCAATGAAGCAGATGATGCAAAGCCGCCTCCGAGCAGGAGTGGTGTTTGACGTTTGTCGTCTGCAGTCAAATTGAAAATGGTACGTGAGTGAATGGAATGTAGCAAGTAAAAGACAACATTTAAAACAGGAGATATTTTAGACATTTAATGAACTTATTCGTTTTCTATATGTATATATATATAGTTCGCATGATGCGAACATAATTTATTACGCCCTAGTATTTGTTAAAATTCAATGACTATGTAAACAGCTTGGCTCTGATGTTCCATTAGCACGCACTGTTACCTGTCCTGTGTTTGTTACCTCTATGTCCAAGTCAAATCGTAAACCTATTTATATACTTATTTATAATGTAATGAACACGTGTCCAACATAACATTGCCGAGTTTTGTTTTTCTAAAAACTTTTTTTTGCCTATCAGTACCTACGCCTATAATATTTTAAAAGTAAGGTTACAAATTGTATCGTAAATCCTGACTTTAAACGAATCAAACATTTTTGTTTTCACCTTAGATGTAACAATGTGGTGTTAAAAATGTATACCTAACTATTTTAAAATAACATAAAATTAATTTAATTAAGAATTTAAAATAAGTTAAAATTCACCATTTTTAAAAATCTCATTCAATAATCTGGCAAATATTACATTCTGCCTTCATAGCCTCATAGTCATGAAAATGTGAAGTTCAATATTTTCCAAGATCTACTTTTCTTCAAGGTTTTAATCTCCTGCAGGGAAATTTATTTTCATCTAGGCCCATGCCTGGAGATAGGCATTTCATATAAAAGTAGAAGCTACAGCCTTGCAAGCTATGCTTTACCTAGTTATGTATAAATACGTAGATCTTTAACTTTATTAGCTAAAGGCAACTGCGATAATATCATCTCGTCTAGACGTTGAAAGTATGCATTGACTATATTTGAAAGGAGCGTTGGGTAACTCAATTATCTTTTTTTCTTTAAGATTTTAATGAAACCGACGCTCTTAACTAAGATGGTAACATCGTTGATATAATTTAGAAGGAACGATATGTGATCTCGTTCAGTTAGGTGTTTGTTTATTCTTATTCCGAAATGTGAGCCAATTGTGAGCGTGAGAATAAAAAGTTCTCTAATATCTTGAAAAGTTGGAGTAAACGCTAAAAAATGTTATTTTTGAAAGCGGCCGAAAAATGGTAGACGTCACTTATGTGTATTGTCCAAGCACTTCGATGTGTATTGTCGAAGTACTGTATCGGTTTTGCATCATCTCGCAATAAAATTAATTTTCATAAAGGCTTATTTGTTGTAAGGATTATATTCACATTTGTCATACGAATTACGTACGTACTACGTACTACTACTTCTAATATCAGATCTAATTTAAAATTAGAGAGAACACATCACTGATGTTACGCTAAAAAAGGTAAGCAATGCAATTATGATGTACTAATTACTTCCAACCTTAGTGTTATAAAGTAATTTCTTGGTAAAGTCAGCGTCAGATAGATCGAATCGTCAAAAATCTAAAAAGCGTTATTCAAAGTAAGTGTATTGTTTGAAGCATCCAAAGTAACCAATTTATTTAAGCAAGATTGCTTTCAATTATTTACAAGGTTTCAGGATGTTCATTAATATGTATGCAAATAAATAGTTCACCAGTAACTATGCAGGAATAGTGGTCATAAATACTTCATAACAGAAATAATCCTTAGTCCTCAGTAATAGGGTATTATTTTGACTGACTTATATTTTAACATAATTTTCTTTGGTTTTCTTTGTAAACTTTTTGAAGATAATAAATTATTTGAAACGATTATGGAAATAATTGCGAGTCTGACAGCTTCTTTATCATCAATGTCATTATATCTTAAACGCGATTGATTATCATCTATCTTTACAATTCTGAAAATTTGTAATTGCCATTAAAAACAAAGTTCTCTGCGAAGCATTGCAAAAATATGTCCTCTTATCATTTAGGGGAGGAAACCAAGTGTAGAGCAATACAGTTACACCGGGAAAACGTTTTCATTACCGATACAGCGAATGAAGTCGGTGGAAGCACAACATAAATCATGTTTTTCAAAGAAAAACTTTGCCTTCAAAACTAATTTATTTATATGTAATTTTTGATATTTATTAAATATTAAAAGAATCTGAGGACCTCAAAAAATATTCTTTGTTATTTCGATAGTATTTCTCTATATCTCTATAGTATATCTCTCATTTCGTGTAAACGTCAGTGTCAATAATTTTATTTCTGGGACGAGTTCTATATGCTGAAAAAATCATAATTAAATATGATAAATCTATCAATATGAATTCAATGACATATTGATTTTTTTTTTATTATAAAAATTTCCAACAATAAAAAAAGTTTAAAAATTTCTGGGCTTTTTGAGAGGGCTCCATAAGCTCATCAAACACGTATCTCACAGTTAAAGCTGTGGGGCTTAAATTTCCTTAACGCATAAATGTTTTGACCAATATATCTAGATAGATCCGTTGAGTGACTTACTTGCCGATATAATTGTGAGCACCTTGACATATTTGATAAAATTTTAAGAAAGGGCGCTCAGATATTTTGAACATTTAGTGTGCTTGGATCGATATGGTAACTTGGGTTGCTTTAATAAAATTGATTTTCTGTTTGCGAAATAATTTTGATCATGTTAAGGCCTTAGATGATTATGATGCTGACTGTACATGATCCATACACATACTAAGTTTCAACATTGCCAGTAAAAATTCTAACTTATGGACATGTTATATTTGAAATAAGCTGTATAATCCGGCTTTAAATAATTAAAATGGTTTCACACACATTATAAATATTTTAAAGCATTTCCTGCTATTATTTCATCACAATTTTTTTTATTATGTATGTAATACGCTGAAAAGTTACTCCAATCACTCGACCATAAATATATATAATTTTAAGTATATAATAATTTTAATAAATGTATATAATTTTAAGTTTCACGAAAATTTTCATAAACTAATTGTGTCATGTATTATGTTGAATAGATAGTTCAATAAAAAGTATCTAGGGCGAACTCGCTCAGCCAGGAAGTAACTGCATTTGAGTCGAGTCTGGAGGAATAGGTTATTTATCGACTACGCTTCGCGGGAAACCGCATCGCCGACCAACTACATTTTACCGGGAATTAGACTTCTATTTTAGCAAACTGTTGGCACTTATTTAACATTTTAGATTTACTTTAAACTCAGAAAAAGCATTTATTGATTTTTCTTGGTTTTCATCCACTAGTTCTATTGCAGTTCATTTATGAAAATTGATAATTTGTTAGAAAAATGTATCATAAATCTCAGATTAAAGTCAAATTTTGATCTTATTTATTAATTATGTAATTTATTTGAAGGATAGAATTGTAGAGCGAAATAAACGCGGGGTATTTAAAAATACACTTTCGCAAAAAAAACCGAGAAATAGAATTTAACTTCCATGATATCCATAAAACCTCTCACAATGCCCTTAATTGCTTCAACATCGTAAAACTGGTTATTTCTTATGAGAAAGCCATGTCTATCGGGGTCGTTGGTCGGCGGCGGCGGCGGCGGCGGCGGCGGCGGCCGGGAGGGGCTGAGCGAGTTTGGGCGCGCTATCGATCTTACCTTTCTGCGGCCGCAGCAAAGCATCCTCCGAGCGTGCGAGGGAGCGCCCGGTGAAGACTTGAACCTGGTCAGTTTACGCCACTGCATGGGTGAGGCTAGCGCGGGGCGGGCTGGCCCGGCCGCATGTTGAGCGGTACGCGGCCGCAGCGCGCGAGCCTGGCCCGCGAAGTAACCCCGCTGAGACCGCGCATGCGCCCTCCTCGCACTCACACTTCACCACGACTCGACTCGACCCCCCGCGTTTAATAATTCCGGCTACGCTGCCAGTGCGTATATGGGTTACTTTTTTGGCGATCGATGCGATTATTCGTACTGTCGCTTCCGCCCGCCGCCGATGCAACCAGAGGTCTCCAGGGTCGCGTGGCACCGTCTGCGAGACGAGACGTAGGAGCAATCGAGCCTCAACGCAGCGCCAGTTGCGTCGGCGATTTGCACTACTTACTACGTCGTTACTTATACAATCGCAGCCCCTTACACAAACCACGATATTTTACTATTTGATACTATTTGGTACTCATAATAGTGAGAAAATTAAATTTCAATCGTCTAATGCCATTAATAATACTGCAATTGTTTCCTCACAGTATACATACTTTATGCTTAAAGTGATTATATTTTATAACATAAATTTCAAAGTTAGCATAATTTAATAATAATAATGTTTTATAAAAAAATATTTTTAGGTAGCCTTTACCCAGCCACAGGCAGACTCACAGATCGGTGTTTAAACATCTAAACCTTACAAGGCTAAATCTTAATGCGTCACAGTAATTAGTATAGAAACGTTCATCTGAAAGACTAACATATGTAAAGTCGGACCAGTCCGGCGAGCTTCAGACGTCTACGCTGAATTTTACAAAATATGTAGCAGTTTCCATTTTTATGAAAAAAACTTACTCGTACTCATTTGTATAGGTATACATTTTAAATAATTCGTCTGTTCTAAGGTCTTGTTGGAGTGAAGGGTATTCGATATGTAGTTTTGCTTCACCAGGTTGGTCTGGCCAAGACAGCAGATTTAATCTTTAAACTTTATTTATTTTTATTTTACCCCCATATAAAGAGAAAAAAAAACATTTTGGCATCAAAAACCTAAAATTAATTAATTTATGTGGGAGACTAGTGTCTGTACTAGGTCCTGTATGACAGATCACCAGCCCCCTCTTACTTGAATGTACAGTAAAACTTATTTCAATTATGAACTAAATTATAGTACTTTTATTTTTTTATAGCGTCCCACGGCTATGCCACATGGAGGGCAAGTACCTTGAATATTGTAGATGAAACATTTTACTGAAAGAAGACATTATTTTTATTTCAAAAACAATTTAAACTGCATTTGTAGATTTTTTGTTTATTTTCATGGTTGAACAGGGAATCAAAGCCGCTACACGAGAAAAAAAGCTTAAAATAACTTAAGGCAGTTCAGCGCGAGCGCTCGTACAGTGTTGACGTGTTGAATTGTTGAATTGTTTTTTTTTTCTTTTTTAAACTACCTGCATTTTGAATTATGAAAGTAAATGAAGAAGATAATTTGTTGCGAGAGCAAGTAGTCACTGATAATTCTATATGTTTCTCGGACTCAATACGGAACAGTAATTGGTTTTTAGTAGAAGATTCCCATCCCTCTAAAAAAAAGAGCGTGAGGATGAAACGAAAAGTAGTGAAGGATTTACCACTGTGACTCGAAGGAAATCAAAACGATTAATCATAAATGATTGCTCGGATACTGAGAGTAGTGAAAAAAGCAATAATGCAGAGACCTTCTATGAGATACCAGTGACATCACTTAAAGAGTTGCCAAAACAGATGGCCATGGCAAAGTTATTGAGATGTGAAGGGATAAGTAATGTTACAAGGATTAAATACAGATCAGCATACAAAGTATTTATTCAATTCCAAATAGAAAAAGATGCAGAAAAACTGATGAAGTGTGACAAATTTCGGGAACTTGACTATCGTTGCCAGAAAACGTTTGTAAGTGATATGTCTTACGGCATTATAAAGGGAGTTGATTTAGACATTTTTGATTCAGATTTTTGAATCAGAGTGCGAGTTGATAAGTGTTGGGGGGCTGAAACGCATAACTTCAAAAGGTGAATGGGTTGACAGTGAATCGGTTCGAGTATGTTTCCGGGGATCCATTTTGCCCCCATACGCTAAAGCGTATGGTTGTAGGTTCAGAGTGGAACCTTTTGTCTTCCCGGTCACGCAATGTTCCGGATGTTGGCAGTTTGGTCACTCGCGTAAGTACTGTTCATCCAAGAAGATGCTTTGCCCAAAATGTGGAAGTCCTGAACATCCAAACTGTGCAGCCATAAATATAAAATGTCTTAAATGTAAAGGCGATCATTTTGTGCTTAGCAAAAATTGTCCTAAGTTTCTAAAAGAGAAAGAAATACGCTTAATGATGAGTACAAAAAATATAACCTACAAGAAAGCTATACAAATAATAAATACAAAGTTTAAAAATAACCTTCAGACACAGCTAAGATCAATGTTCAGGGAAACATTCCTACCACCACAAATCTAACAAAACCTAGACAAACTTATAGTAGCATATTAGCAAAAACAGTACAACGGTGCACAGACTCAACCTCAAGTGAAGAACATAGTATAATTTTGAACAAAAAACCAACGCAGAAACAGCCTAAACAAAAAGTTAAGACAAACGGACAGAATGAGATGATGGAATTCGAAGATACAAACAACAAGGAAACAGAAGTGCGGGACTTTGAACAACAAGAAACTAAAGACGAAGTTCTGGTTTTTGACATAAAAATGCTGCTGGCTACATAGTGTTAAAAGCTACATAGTGTTATAACATCAAAAAAATCATTAGAAGATAAAATTGTTGGAGTTATTTGTATTGTGATCCATGAGGTAAAACTGACCATAGTTACGATGTTAACTAAGGTAAAAAAATTTGAGAATATTATAAGTATAGTTAATAGTTGTTATGGATAAAGTAACACGTAAGGATATTGATGTCAATATATTGCAGTGAAACTCACAAAGCCTCAGACCAAAAATTATGAGTGTTGGAGAACTTTTAATGCAAGAAAAAATCCACATTGCAATTATTAGTGAGACCTGGTTCAATTCAGATATTGCAAATATTACGGGCTATAAAATGTACAGGAAAGATAGGGTTGATGACTACGGTGGCGTAGCGATCATTGTACATAATTCGGTGAAAAGCTCGATAGGTTTATTTGTTTGTCCAAATCCAGGTATAGAAGTTATCCACATCAAATTACACAGTTGCAAATTTATTAAAAATATCTTATCACTTTATTGCCCATCGTCAGTTCGAACCACTTCTGTAGATTGGGATAGCTTGTTCTCTGTCTTTCAAAGTGAAACCATAATAGCAGGAGACTTTAATGGCCACCATAATAATTGGTCATATAAAACAGATACAAGAGGCATTCAGATAGATGATTCTGCTCTTGATAATAATTTTATATACCTTAATGATGGTACACCAACCCGGATAAAATTAGTCAACGGCATATTACATAAATCTTCACCAGATATATCATTCGCTTCTTCTGATATTGCTTTGAACTTCAATTGGAAAGTCCTGAATGAAAATTTAGGTAGTGACCACCTCATTATAAAATATTCTACTAAGATAAATTTTAAAAATAATTGTTTTAATAAATTTAATTTAAAAAAATTTTATTGGAAAGCTTTTAAGACTAGTATATTACAATCGTTTACTGGTGTTAAGGTGCATAACTTGGACGAAAATATTCAGTTAAAATATGACTTTTTCTTAAAACACCTGCATAAAGCGGTGGAAGATAGTGTACCAATCATTAAGGTATGTAAGAACCCAGACTCGAAATTTAAGCCTAAAGATTATTGGTGCCCATTACTCTCCCAAGCTGTAGCAGAACGTAGGTTAGCTTTGCGAAACTTCCGACGAATCCTACTCCAGAAAATATGACTAAATTAGAAAACAAAATCAAATATGCCACTCAAGTGATTCGTCAGAAAAAGTCAGAAAGTAGGCAAAAATTTTATGACTCAATAGATGATCACGACACGACACCATCTGATATGTGGAAACGCATGCAATGGATGAAAGTGTTCGCAATATACACAGATCATACATAGAAGATAAACAAAAGATAGATATTTTAAAGAAACTAACACCTGATTCAGCTAGTAGTCTACAACCAAGTTTCAATTTTTCTGACGAGCTACTCGAATCAGCTTTTACGATTACAGAATTAGAGAATTGCCTTAAAAAAAAGGTACTGCACCAGGTGAAGATATAATATCATATTCTATGCTTTACAATTTACCTTTATCAGTAAAATTATTTTTACTACAGCTTTACGATCTCATTTTTATAACGAATTGTATTCCGAACCAGTGGAAAGATATAACAATTTTGCCAATTCCCAAAATGGGTGATTCTCTTGAAGGTGTTATTCAGCTAAGACCTATATCACTGATTTCTTGTGTCTGTAAAATTTTCCACCTCATGCTCCTCAAGCGAGTAGAATGGTTTATAGAGAATAATATAATTTTTTTCACCTTGTACAATTGGATTTCGAAAATCACTGTCATGTTACAACTGTTTAATTAGCTTAGTCTCCCATATTCAAATTGGAATTAGTGAAAATGCACCCACGTTAGTATGTTTCCTTGATATTGAGAATGCTAATAACAATAAATGCACTGAAAAAATGTTACAAAATCTTAACAGTATAGGTATAAGTTATTTGCGGATATTTGTGGCAATTTTTAAAAGATAGACGTCTAAATGTTAAGTTGGATGATGGGCGTTCAGTATGTACAAGGTGGACTTCAAAAGGGCTAGCACAGGGAGATCCTATGTCTCCTCTCCTTTTTAATGTTGCAACTTATAGAATTTATTATGTTCTAAATGAAATAGGCATATCTGTTCTTCAGTATGCGGACGATTTTATGATCTATGTGAGTAATAAAGACATAAACAAATCAAAGTAACTGATACAAAAAGCTTTAAATATTGTTATAACGTTATTGGATGAACTAGAATTAAAATTATCAAATAAAAAAACGAAGCCCTGTCTATTTAGTCGTGGACAAAGAAAAATCATTCCAAGTTTAAACATTTATGGAGAACAAATTGAGTCAATAGGTTGTTACAAATATTTGGGCTTTTAGCTTGATAGAAGTTTACAATGGGGAAAACACATAAACAAGACTGTACAAAAATGTAATAAATATATGAGTGTACTTAAAGTTCTTGTCGGTTCTGCCTGGGGAATCCACCCCATACACATAAGACGTCTATACATTTCACTTATACGTTCAAGATTAGACTATGGAGGAATTTTTTTTGATAATGCAGCAAAAACTAATATTTGTAAATTAGATAGAGTCCAGAATCAGGCCTTGAGGATAATTGGTGGATTCATTAAAAGTTCTCCAATTCATTGTATGGAGAGTCAACTGAGCATAGAACCATTGTTTGTAAGGAGACTATATCTAGCTTATAAGTTTTGTCTGAAAATGTTGTCATATAACAATAATAATAATGTAAAATTACTAACCGAGCTTAGTGAATGTTGTTAAAAAAGGTATTGGGCCAAAAAGAAGCAGCCACTTATATCGGCCACCTTTGAGGAAACAAAAGATTTAGAAATACATACGGCTCAAACCTTAAATTTGTTTAGCCTAAAGTTTTGGATTTCAAAAGTCAACATAAAATCAGTAATTGTTTCTGAATTAGATAATGTCTCAAATTCAAAAAAATCTTATAATGCTGAAATCCTTAGAACACATGTATTGAGCGAAATAAGTAACTAATATAATGACCATTACAAATTGTTTACCGACGGCTCAAAGGATGGCGATAGGAGAGGAGCTACTATTTTCGATCCAGTGCAGGCTAAGAGGTTCATGTACAAGGTTAAAGGGGATGTTTCCATAATGACGATAGAATTAATTAAGTGAAGCACTTACATATGCTTTGACGCTTAATGTTAAAAAGGTTGTCATTTTTAGTGACAGCAAAACTGCGCTACAGCATATACGTCGTTGTGCGGCGGGAGTCACGGGTGTCTCTGTTGCTTACAATATTTTGAACCAATGTGAGGAATTCAATAAACGTGCAGTGAAACTTAGACTACAGTGGACCCCGTCGCACATTGGGATATCAGGTAACGAAGAGGCTAACATACTGGCTAAATTAGCGTTAGAGGCTGGCAGAGATTTTAAAATAAAACCTTATTATTCAGAAACATTTCCGAAATTCAAAACAATGTGTCATAGTCGTCGGAAAAGGCACTTCGAAGAATTATCAAAAAATAAAGGAATTTGGTACAGAACTTTAAATAGTGAGCCTCTTCCGGTACCGTGGTTTATAGAAACTAAAATAAAAAGAAATATGTTAAAATTAGCATTTAGGCGCCGTTCAGGGCACATTCCATCAAAACAGTTTGCCTTTTTGATGAAAAAAGCAGAAACCCCTAACTGTGACGTGTGCGGTAAACTCGAAGACGTTTACCATATTTTAATGGAGTGTATCAAAAACAGACACGAGAGAGACAACATTTTTTCTTTGTTTAATTTAAATAAATTAGATATAGGTTTAATTCAAAGTATCCTCAGCCAACCTTCTTCTAAGGTGGCTATAGCAATGTATACATTACTAAACTAAGTTAGTTTAAGTAAAATGTTAAAGTAGATTAAGGTATGATAGAGTTGGCATATCTTGAAAGATAAAAACCCTTATAATAAATAAAGATTAAAAAAAAAACTTAAGGATTATTTTTTAATAAATAACACAGTGTCAGAAATAAAAGTAAGCCCATGAATTTTAACATTTTAATACAAAATTAATCAATTTATCAAATGCTCAAAATGAGTCCCATTTTTTGAATACAAGGTCGCACTATTTTGATTATTTCGCTCCCTGTCGATTTTTGATCATGTCGTGGCGTATATTTAGAATAATACGTTTAAGTTCTACTGTAGCTCGTGGACACTTTCATATTGGTTCTTGTAAACTAAATTGTTTACATAACCCCATAAAAAAAACTAACGGGGTTAGATCTGGGGATCTCGGGATCTCTCCATCTTATTTCTCCATTTGTCCTGATCCAGGAAAGAAAGTGTTAATTGAAATAGTCCTTTGTTCCGTGACTGTTATGAGCCGGAGCCGCATCTTGCTGAAAAGTAAGGTTTTGTCGTTCTGCAACCGAAAGATTATTTATCTTACTTCCTAAAATATCAAGTATTTTAAAGACCTTTCCGTATTCAGAGGCCCTTCGTAAAAATGTACTAAGAGGACCCGGTTTTTTACAATCCCACACCAACAGTTGAACGAAAAACGCACTTGACTTGCTTCGTGTCTTGCGCATACGTAAGGGATTCTCCCTGGACCAAATGCGATTATTGTATCGGTTGTACATACCATTATTGCTGAAGTTTGTTTCGTCTGACCAGATAATATTGATCCTCTATCCTCTCGATTTCATGGCAGAAAATAAGTCGTTTTTCAGCATCACGCGACCGTAATTTTTGTACTAATCCCCCTTCAACGTAACTTTTGAGTTTTTATTTTTTCAGTACATGATGTATTTTGCTTTTCGAAATTCCGATTTTTTGTCCACCTTCCCTCACTGAACTTTAAGGATTTTCCTCAAAGAATATCAAAATGTCGAATTCATCGTCAGTGTTTGTGATTTGGTGCCGCGGTTGTGGTAAGCGATGATCGAAACTTATCAAATTTATCAGATTTTCACCAACCGTTTCATAATAAATCGAGATGGTGTATTTCTATCAGGATATAATAATAATAATAATATAAACTTTATTATCACCACATCAGGTATAAAATGAAAAATGGACAAGTAAAACAAGTAAAGGTACTAGCTATTAACTAAACCTCTTAAAAAATAAAATTGTACAACCTAAGTACATAAATAAAATGAAAAGTAATAAACGTACTGTGGCAATAAATGGCTGACAAACTCAGCAATGGATTATTATGCCGTACATAAAAATGCGCTAATTTTCAGTTGCCGGGTACAACATAACGCAGGAACACACCGGTAGCGACCATTCATTCCATTTGTATGATTGAAATGAAGAATATGTGACCAATTAATATATGAATAAAATAATAATGAAATAATTACAGTAACATGAAGACCAAAATATAACATAATATGTATCTTTATAAATTAATAATTTTGGTGGCTAAGAGCGAATATCAGGCTACAAAGAAAGTTGTCTCTCTAGCAGGAATCCCTTCAATTTCTTCCTGAAAGTAGTTTTTATTAAGGGAAGTTTTAAAGGTGGTGGGATATTGTTCCAACATTTTTTAGCCTGATACTGAAAACTGCCTCGAAAGGTGCGCAGAAGCTTTTGTTCTATAAGAGTTCCCTTGAGAGGACCAACGAAGCTTGTATTTTGGGAATTTGTTAATAACAACCGAGCCAGGTGGAGGTCTATACGGGAAGTCATATTAAGGATCCGTTTTTCATTGAGGAAGGGGGTTATATGACATCGAGGAGGGATTTTGAAGCAAAAACGGTGGCAGGTATTTTGAATAAGTTAGAGAACTTTTTGGAGCGATGAGTAAGGAGAGAACCAAATAATATATCTCCATAGTTTACTTCGGAGAGTATTGTGACTCACATAGAAGTGATCGAACACTTTTCTGTAGTAATTCTCTCACTCCGTACAGAATTTTAAATCGGTAAAAGCAAGATCTTAATACCTCCAACACATAAGATTCGAACCTAAGACTGCCGTCCAAAATAAAACCAAGACTGCGAGCTTCGCTTACCTGCTCCATGGTTTGACCACCATCAGTTACAACAGGAGACTTGCTTTTTATAAGCTGGATTTGCTTTTTTTAAACAAGGACAAGCGATTTGGATTTCCTTCAATATAAGCGCATTACGCTCGGACCACTCTGCTTTCCTGTCAAGATCAGAATTCATTTCCGTCACTGCAACATCAGTATCACAAGGCAGAAAGGAACAATATAGTTGAGTGTCATCAGCATAAAGATGGTACTGACAATGTATAATCTGTGAGACAATATCTGATGTATACACCACAAACAGTAAAGGTCCCAAAATGGAACCCTGGGATACGCCGCTCTTAACCGGAAGCGACTGTGACGTTACCGGGAGCCCATTTTGACCACGAGTTCTAACGCGCTGTTCCCTGCCTGTTAGGTAGCTATCGAACCACTTTATTGCAGATTGGAAGACAAACGCCTGCTAATTATTAATAAAAAAAAAATAAAAAAAAGATTTCCTTAAACCGTAATATTTAAGCTACGATAGTAACAAACGTATGTTTATTGATTCGAAGGCCCTAGAAAAATCGAGCAGAAAGCAGCGTGCTACAACCGCCATCCTGTTCTAGTAAAATCTTATCCACAACATCAAGCATGGCCGTGACAGTACTGCGACCGTCCTAAAGCCAGATTGGCGATCAAGGAGGATATTATTCTGCTCAATGTATTTTTTCAATTGTATATAGATCACATACTCCAGTACTTTTGAAAGAAACGTTAATATACATATGGGCCTTAAATCCTGTGGACCTTGAGGATTCGAATTTTTTGGAATGGGCTTTTGGGGGGATCGCAGTGTTCCAACAACTAGGAAAGGTGGAGGCGGAAATAGACCTGTTAATTATTGCTGTTATGATGGGTAGAGTATGAGGGTAGAGTTTAAAGAACCATGTCCCTGGTCACACCATCGCAGCCCTCGCAATTATAGACTTAATAACGAGGATGATTCTACCCACTTCATACTCGGTCACAGGTTTTAAGTCAAAAACAGAGCAAGAAAAACATTTGGATTCGAAAAAATTCAATTCAGACGAAGGGACAGTTGCCACTTTAGGTAAATCCAGAAAAAAAGTGTTTAATAAATTGGGTTCATTAAGGTTGGAGGGCAATTCTTTGTTTTGTGGCGATATTGTTATAAGGGATCTCAAGTTGTTCCACATGGTTTGTGGCATTTTAGTTTTTTTACTGTTTATATTTTTATTAAAATATGCCTTTTTTTCTTGGACACAATTCCTCTTAACTCTCATCTTTCGCAGTGCCATTGTAAGACTATTATTATGTTGTTTTGTTATATTGTGGTTCCATTAAATCGAAATTATTTTGATACGCCATGGTTATGTAACAAGTTCACAATACAATGCAAATATCCTAAAATGTAAATCACAGAAACAAAAGAATAAACATTTAAAAATGGAACACATAATTGAATTATTTCTTTATAATCAGCCAGCCGCATTGTGATGGACAAATCATTTACGCGACTTTCGGCAGATTCAGGCTACGTCCGAAATTTATCATTTTATCATGCACTTAAATTATATTAAGGAAATGATGCGTACTTCTCAAGTGGGTACTGATTCATTAGCAATAGGTGCTTAGAATATTTTAGTCAGTTTTATGTCCGTACGGTAATGCAGCTTTTCATTTTTGTGAACAAAATTTCATATCAAAGGTCTTCCTTTTATTTCGGACACTATGTTGTTTAGCAAAAAATTATACTTGTGATAAAACCTTTCGATCGGTATGATAAAACTACACGGTAATTTTTTTTTGTAGTTTAGTGGGTTGGATACCTGGTTCAACTATGAAAATATTTAAAAATCTATGAATGCAGTTTTTTACATAAAAATTTTTTTTTGATTTAGTAAATAATGTCTTCTTTCAGTAAAATGTTCCATCTACAGTATTCAAGATACTTGCCCTCCATGTGGCATAGCCGTGGGACGCCTGAATATCCGCGCTGCACATTGCGCGAGGCACTAATAGTAAAGATTACATTATTTTAATTGTAACAGTTGTACATAAGATTGTTGATATAAAAAGGCTAAGATTTTTAAATTCTGAAACCTTCTGAGGAGACATTTTATGGGAATATCTTTAACTCCAAAAACGAAAGACAAACGCTCCTTAGAATGTTGATGTTGTTTAAATCACCCCAATTTATTTGTAAAGAGGGTGAACGTAGATCAAAATTTTACAATTTTACATAAATTAAAGTTGACAAGCTTTATGTGTATTTTGAGGACATAAAAGACCTCTCATCTCATCTAACACAGAGTTAATTCTTGTTTAAAAAAAAGCCTAGATTCAGTACTGCTCTAGTAGCTTGTACCTACATATATTTACTGTGTTTCGGGTGTGAAATAAGTTTAAAGGACACATTTAAGTAGAAACGTCATATTCATTTAATACACGTATCTCAAATCAGAAAATTTACATACACTAATGTCATCAGGAGAAAAAACGTAGATTTGTCTTTTCATTTTCGTATTATTTAAAGTAACTTGAAAGACAAAAGGATATGGGATTGAGTTCTCCACAGGCAGTTTCTGTTTCTTTATCTGAATAATAAGTATAAAAACATGATAATGTGTCTGTTTTTTCGTTCAGATTTTCGTCCCTATTATCGTCTAAAGCTTCATTGTCACTAAAGTACGTCTTTTTACGTCGGGTGACGGGTGGCTCGCTTCCCATTAATATGGTTGAGGAGAGCGATGACTGGATCCCGCGTTAACCCATGAACGGGTGCTGTCTAGGATGTTCATCGTTTGGATAGTTTATGGGGAGGTACACTTGCCGAGCTACCAGATCCAGATAAGAATTATTTTGCAAAGACGTAGGAGCTATGGAAAATTATTTTGAAAAACTGATATTTATATTATTTATTTTTATTTTTTATTTTGGCATCAAACAATCATACAAAGAAAAAAATTTTTACAAAAAGTATTTCATAATAAGAAGACAACGAGTGCCAAAAAGTACTTTATATACACTTATTATGCATAATATTTTCCTTATACTTCTTGTACTTAATTTAGCATACTAATTACGAATTATGTCTTTTAGTCAAATAATGTATGTTTTAAATGCTTTTATCAAACAATTTATCAAAAAATTTTTTCTTAAATTCATCAAGAGAATTACAAAAAAAAGAATATATCCGTTAAGTTTCTTGCCAGTTCTGTTTCACGAAGGTTTTTCCAAACTGAACAAGTAATCGTCAAAGTGAGAAATAAATATTTTAATTTGAATTAACAAGGCGCTAGCAGCAGTATTACATTTGCTTCTTGGTACTGATAGTTGCACGATGTGAAGTAGGGCCCACGCAGTCAGTACTTATTGTAGATGCTAGCTGACTCGGTTTGAAATATTTCCTTATGTCTCTGTTAGTCTTATAGAAGTTGACAGAGATGGAGTACAATGTTTAACTGAATAGCCAGCTAACTTCGAGTTAGATTGTTAACTCAGGCTTGCGCGTGTCAGCCTAAGAGGATTAAATGATTGTATTTAGAAAAGGTTCTCCCTAAACCTAGTTAAGTCAAGAAAAATTAATTAAATTAAAAAATATTATTTTAGATACTGCCACCGTAACTAAAAAAAACGTTTCTCTATAATGGAGATGATCATATTCTATAGAGAAAAACAATGTAAAGAAATTTTTTAAATCAAAAATTTTGCTGTGCCCAAGCAATTAACAAAACACCTACATTAAAAATATAAATATTGTAGTGCAATACTGTCGGGTACGACTTGTCTTACAACACTGCTAATGCAATATTTATTCAAAATTACGTGTGACATTTTTAACCGTTTCAGGGGTTTTGAGCCCATTGCCCAATCTGACAATTTTGAGCTACTTTTCCGAAACAGTTTTACTTTTCCGTTTGGGGCAGTACTACAGTCCTTCCTTAATTGACCGCTATAATAATCACATTTGCATGGTCGTGTTCCGGTTAGAGGGGATTCGGCATCGCAGTGTTATTTTATATATTAATCACAATCGCTATTATTAAATAAAACACCCACGATTAGCGATTTTCGTGGGTGCGGATTAATTTTTTTAATATAATATATTTATTTAAATAAAGTATGTACCATTGCTATCTATGCACTTTTGCTAAATCATAGGTAGTTCATTGATCCCTTTACGAAAAAAACCATTCAAACGGGAATCAATAAAATCTTTGAAGGTACTTTGGACTGCTCCGTCGGAGTTGATTTTTTTCCCTTGCATGAAGTTATCCAAATTTCGAAAAAAGTGGTAAGCTGTTGGAGCAAGGTCCGGGGAGGATGTCTTAGACATTCCAATTGAAGCTCCTCTAATTTGGTAACCGTCTGTTGTGCAGTATGTGGTCTAGCGTTGTCCTGAAGCAGCAGTGATCTTGAGCGGTTGACCAGCCTCGGTTGTTTAGCATCTAGCTTTTCCATCATGGTTTGCAGTTGCTGACAAAAGACATCTGCCGTAATCGTCTGGCCAGATTTAAGAAAACTGTAGTGAACGACACTGGCACTAGTCCACCAAACGCTCACAAGCAACTTATTTTGGGTCCATTTTACTCGGGGCAGGATTTGGCTGGTTCGCCAGGGTTCAACCATTGCGATGATCGTTTCAGATTGTCGTACAGGATCCACTTTTCATCACAGGTAATGATTCGAAAAATCCTTTCATTATTGTGCCAGTTGAGTAATGTAACGCAGCAGTCGACGCGCGTTTGTCAGTTACTTGCACTTGCTTGAATTAAAATAGTTTTTTCACTAACGCCACAGCCTACAGCTAACTCGGACGTGGTTCCAATGGATCCGCTTCCACAATAGCCTTCAATTCTTTATTATCAAATTTGGTTTCCGGCCATCCACGGGGATTGTTCTGCAGGTCGAAATTTCCAGAACGGAAACCTTGAACCTAAAACGCACTGTGTTTTTTTTTGCGACACCGTCGCCATACGCAGCATTAATTTTTCGAGCTGTTTCTGCAGCTCTGGTGCCACGGTGGAACTCGTACTCGTAAATAACGCGATATTTCAAGTTTTCCATTTTGTAAACTATGTGACGCAAAGAAAAAACCAAAATAGGAAAAACCAAATGAATTACGGTATTCGAAACACAAATGCGTGAGTAAATAGCTGTATAAATTTGAAATTGGTTTTCTTAACCAAAGAAGAAATAATACCAATCAAAATGGCCAGTACGACAAAACGCCAATTTCATATGTATGAGGACCTAATAACAAAAAACATATGAGATGTTTGATGTTTTAAAAATACAATTGATCTATGCAGTATGTCTGTAAAAAAATATTTATTTATTGACTAAGGATTGCCAACATATGATACACAGTAATAAACAAAAAGCTCAAATTTTTTACAACCGTTTTTACTGTTCACCCAATTATAGGCCAGCTAACACCAATAATATAGTACAAAGACAAATTTACATAAACAAATACGATTTCATTAGTTACAATACCTACATCATTATTAAATTAAATAACTGACTATACTAATAAAATCGTAGGATGTGAATGAATTAAATTATACTTTTTTTCATAAAATTTTAATTTAATTTAACTAAAAAACTCACAATAAACACACAAGTCAGCATAAATTAAAATACATATTGAATCCAAACATGGAATAGAACAATTTTAACCTGATTTGATATTTTTACATTATTGATATTAAATTAGAGTTAAATGCAATAAAATATACACCTCACATTAGAAATACATGTCAGCATAAATCTATTAATAAGTCAAGTATACAGGAGAAAAACTATAAACGAGTACTTCTCCTAGAATAGGTATCTGTTCATCTGGTCATGGCATTGTGTTGTGGCTCGCCCCCACAACAGAATGCCATGAACAGAGACCATAAGGTATTGCGAAGCGCAGCTAGTTATCCGGATGCCGAGATTTCTGGTTTCTTCGATACGTTCTATAAAGTCTCCGTATAAAGAAACTTCTGGGCCCCTGAGCTTATTTTTTTCTGTCTGCGACCTTGAGCCAAAAATCATAAATTTTTAATTAGACGGAGTTATCAATAACGCATTTCTTTTAGAACTTGGCTATCCTATCTTAAACCTCATTAATTTTCTGTGTAATGACTGAGATTTGGTCAGGAGTTTCAGATATATACAACTGCACGTCGCGTCGTATCGTAACAATGGTAATTGCATGCCAGAATTCTTAGACGAGATCTGCACTGATAATAATTAAGAGCAAGGGATCTAAAATGGAGCCTTGCGGGACACCTCGCGCAATTGTTCTTGTTTCTGATGTTAAGCAAGTGCCATAAATTTTTAGTAATTTAACAGTTTCATATTGCTCAACCAGATAACTATGTAGGGACACACAATGTACTTACGCCCACGTTAAGCTTAGGCGGGCAGTGCGCACCCACACGGCGTAGCATTCATACGTGTCACATAAAATAAACAACACTAGTGCTATCCTATGGTTTTACTTAACAGACTCTTTTATCAAGTAATTCAACCAGACCCTATAGTGCTAAATTGGTGACCCCGCGTTAAAAGAACAGTTTTTTTTTTGTGTTATTAAAGAACTTGATTGTGACCATTAATAATAATCTGTGAAAATGACGGATCCTAGCACGAAAATTACGCCGCCGTCGTATATTGCGCCTCCGTCAGGATCCATAAAGACACAACAGGATGATTGCTGCGAACACGTGGATGCCGTATCAGTCAAGGAACGGCTCCCTGATTTCTGGACTGATCAACCCAGACTATGGTTCTTACAAGCAGAATCCATATTTGGACCACAGAAACTTTCGGACGAGGCCAAATTCCAGTTAGTGGTGCCCAGGTTGGGTAAGGAGGTGATCCAGCAGGTTGCTGACATACTGGAAGCACCACCACCTTCCAACAAGTACGTCGTGCTAAAGCTACGTCTCCTCGAGGTTTATGAGGAATCCGAAAATCAGCAGTTTCGCAAGCTGCTCAGTGACCTGGAACTCGGAGACCAGAAGCCAACACAGCTTTTACGCAGAATGCGTGATTTAGCACGTGGCAAGATCCCGGATAGTACACTCCGTATGCTGTGGGAAGGACATCTCCCATCTCCAGTCCGAGCAGTCCTGGCAGTCACGGATATTACGGACTTGGAGAAAGTGGCCGTAGTAGCTGACAAGGTTATGGAGACAAACAAACCCACGGAAATTGCAAGCATCACCCAGGAGATGCCGTTACCCAGCTCTTCATACTTAGCAAAGGAAATAGCCCAGATACGATCACAATTAGCACGGCTATGCAAAGTCCCCAGTACGGTACGTGCAAGGAGCAACAATCACCGGAAGAACAGTCAACGAGACCATTCGTTACCCCGTTCCCGGAATTCATCTAATACCCGTAATCCCAAGAGCGCCAACCCGAATTGGTTGTGCTGGTATCATTTCCGGTATGCTGATAAAGCTACAAAATGCGTCAACCCTTGCCACTGGAAAAAGACGTCGGAAAACTAGAAACGCAGCAGACGTTGGTGGATGTCTGCGATGTAGCTGTTTCCCACCGCCTCTCTATCATGGATCAAGGTACAGGTTTAAAATTTTTAGTGGACGCCGGTGCGAACGTATCCGTGCTCCCAGTGATAAAAAAACGAAATCGTAACGTTCCTCAGTGTTCTAAATATAAGTTATATGCAGCGAACGGTACGGAGATCAAAACGTATGGTACAAAAACTCTTGTGTTAAATTTTAAATTACGTAGACCTTACAGATGGACTTTTGTCCTAGCAGATGTTAAACTACCTATACTAGGAGCAGATTTTTTGTCACACCATAAGTTGTTAGTCGACTTAAGTTCACGTAGGTTAATAGATCAGGTAACAAGTTTAAACGTTATTGCCTCTATAGTTAGTACTACGGAACACAGCGTAAAAACGGTAGATTCTAACCATCCATACTTTAATATCCTCGCAGACTTTCCAGATATTACTAAACCTATGTGTTTCAAGGATATACCGAAACATAATGTAATGCACCATATCGAAACCCATGGCCCACCTGTGCACGCGCGCGCCCGGCCGCTACCACCAGGTAGGTACACTAAAATTAAAGAGGAGTTTCGAGTTATGCAGGATATGGGCATTTGTAGGCCATCTAGTAGCCCATGGTCTAGTCCGCTACATGTTGTACCTAAGAAAGACGGAAACTTAAGGCCTTGTGGTGACTATAGACGGTTAAATGCGATTACCAAGCCAGATCGTTATCCTATTCCGAGAGTACATGATTTTACATTTTTAGCTGCAGGAAAATCTATTTATTCTAAAATTGACATAAATCGTTCTTATCATTTTATTCCAGTTTTTCCTAATGATGTAGAAAAGACCGCTATTATCACACCATTCGGACTTTTCGAATTTCCACGAATGTCGTTCGGATTACGTAATGCGGCTCAAACATTCCAAAGATTCATGAACCATACTGTATTAGAGGGCTTGGACTTTGTTTTTGGTTATCTTGATGACGTCATTATAGCTAGTAATTCAGCAGAGGAACATTTGCAACATCTTAGATTAATTTTTAAACGTTTTGATAATTTTGGTATCACTATCAATTTAAGTAAATGTTGTTTTGGTAAATCAGAATTAGAGTTTTTAGGCTTTTTAGTCTCGCCAAATGGAATTAAACCTTTAGAGACTAAAGTTCAAGCTATAATCGATTACCCTAAACCAATTACCGTCGAAGAGCTCCGAAGGTTTTTGGGAATGGTTAACTTTTATAGATCACACATCCCTAATGCAGCATTATGTCAATCCATTTTAAATAGTTATATTCATAATGCTAAAAAGAAAGATAAGACTCTAATTCAGTGGACACAACAAGCTGAAGAAGCGTTTTTAGAATGTAAACATAGTCTAAGGAATGCCGTCACATTGTCGCACCCGTTTGCTGATTCAGAGTTAGCTCTAATGACGGATGCATCCAGTACTTGCGTGGGAGCCGTGTTACAACAGTTTATCGACAAACAATGGATACCTTTAGGATACTTTTCTAAGAAGATCACTGAAGCTCAAAAAAAGTACTCTACTTATGATCGCGAACTTTTAGCTATTTATCTTTCGATTAAACATTTTAGAAATATGGTTGAAGGACGACACTTAACCGTGTACTGTGACCACAAGCCCTTAATTTATGCGTTTAGTAAGTCTCAAAGTGATAACGACACACCTAGGCGAATTAGACACCTTACCTATATCAGCGAATTCACAACTGATATACGTTATGTTTGTGGCCAGGAAAACGTCGTTGCTGACGCTTTATCACGCATAGATGAAATATTTTGCCCTTCGCCAATTGATTATGATTCTCTTTCAGAAGCACAAAGTAAAGATTCTTACATTTTAAATTACTGTTTAAAAGATAGTCAAGATAGTAAAATAATTCTTAAAAAAATTTGCGCTCAGAGTAGTAATAATAAAACTATCTTTTGTGAAATTTCTACTGATAGCGCACGGCCTTACTTACCTATGGAATTTCGTAGAGTAGCTTTTGAATCTATTCATAACCTGAGTCATCCTAGCGTTCGAGCCACGCGAAAAATGATTCAGAAATTATTTTTCTGGCCCAACATGAACCGTGACGTTGGACTATGGACTAAGAGTTGTATTCCATGTCAACGCTCGAAGGTTCACAGACATAATATTTCAGGATTAGAACATTTTGCTGAGTGTCAAAGGTTTGAACATTTACATATTGACATTATAGGCCCCTTGCCTACTTCTCCAGAAGGATACAGATATTGTATTACAATGATAGACCGTAAAACAAGGTGGCCCGAGGCTTTCCCAGTTCGTGAAATTACAGCTGAGGTGGTAGCAAAAGCAGTTTTTACTGGCTGGATTTCTAGATTCGGTTGTCCCGTCAAGTTAACTAGCGATCAAGGACGACAATTTGAGAGCGAGTTGTTTAGAGAGCTAATGAAATTCTTAGGAATCTATAAATCTCGAACGACACCGTACCACCCACAGTGTAATGGTATGGTGGAGAGATGGCATCGATCACTTAAGGTCGCTTTGACTGCTCGTTTAATTTCATCGTCTTCTGCGTGGATTAAGGAACTCTATACTGTTTTATTAGGACTTAGAGCTGCGTGCAGAAGTGATAACGGGATAAGCGCAGCGGAAATGGTTTATGGCCACACACTACGCTTACCAGGCGAATTTTTCGAGCCGACGAGTAATCATAACGTCAATGGCGATTGTTATACTTTTGTTAAACAATTGAAGGAAAGTATAAAAAACGTGAAACCCGTATCTTCATCATCTCGAGACTCTCGTTCAATATTCATACACCCTGACCTATTGACATGTACACACGTTTTTATAAGAAATGATTTTGTACGTAAACCTCTCTATCCTACTTACGATGGACCCTTCCGTATACTAAATAGACGCAATAAAGTTTATACAATACAACTACCTAACAGAAATGCAAACATTTCTATCGATAGGTTGAAACCAGCGTATATTTTAAATGACGAAAATATGAATAGTGAACTTAAGAAAAGTACAGTCGACTCCACTTTATTAAAAGATCATTTAGAAACTATACCTATTCCTACACCTACTGTTAAAAAAACCAGTAGAGGTCGTGTTATAAGAAAACCTGTAAGATTTTTAAATGACTAGTTTTATAAGAAAATTCTATTACTTAAGGATAATTTTAAGCTAAAGAAGTATGTACCTAAGTACCTACCTTTCGTTTTTGATTACTTTGAAAATATTTTATTTTCGCAATAAGTAAAACTGCATTTTAAAATATTTTAGTTATGTCAAACAATATATTTTGTTAGATTTATTACCAGTGCTTAGGTACATACCTATTATAAATTACTTACGTGATCAATTTGATTCACATCATACCTAATGCATCGTTTACTAAAATTTATTACCAAATATGTATTAGTAATTAACTTCATTATTGCATTGGATTTCGTTAGAGCAAGTACTTTTATATACTTATATTTTTTCGAAACAAGTTTTGTTTTATAAAAATGGGTTTAACTGGAAGCAAAAACGAGGAAGACAATTCAGTTTCCGCTCAATTTTTAGCTCAACAAATCAAAGTTGAAACAAAAGTGGATAATGTTGGTTACGTCATCATTGCCGTAGCAGTAGTGGTAATCTTGGCGACATCTTATATGCTGTGGAGGAATTGCCACAGTGGAGTAAATAGTTGGTTCCGAAAACAATTGAATAGTAATCTGAACTACCCGATGCCAGTTGTTTTTTCACAAAGCAAAACTAGTGTGGTGTGAGTTTCTACTTATAATATTGTTTTATATATTTCCTATTTTTACAGTGATTAATTTTAAATCGTGTTTTTTTTGTGTTACGTTAAGAATTGTTGTAACTATACTTAATACGTAAAAGAAAAAAATCATTACTAACATGTTACGTATAACAAACTTTTATTTTTATGTTTCAAATTGTGATTTAATTATTATTGTTAAACTAAGAGCTTGTACCAGCTACCTATCGTAATGTAGACATGGCGTCAGCATTCTGCAGAAACATAATTATGTCATGGTGTTAAGTTACTTACATGTTATTGTTGTAAACGAATTAGTTAAGTACTCGTATCTCAAACAAGAATTATATTTGTCGTGTGGATGTTTCATTTTTTATGTATTCACTTAGCTTAAGATTTTTTTTGGGTTTAATATGAATTTATAATTATGGGGGGGAGTGATGTAGGGACACACAATGTACTTACGCCCACGTTAAGCTTAGGCGGGCAGTGCGCACCCACACGGCGTAGCATTCATACGTGTCACATAAAATAAACAACACTAGTGCTATCCTATGGTTTTACTTAACAGACTCTTTTATCAAGTAATTCAACCAGACCCTATAGTGCTAAAACTACCAAATCAGTCTGTGCTTTTCTGTTGATTAAGCCATAATATTTAAGTTTGGACAATAGTAAAGACACGTTTAAATATTCGGAAGCTAGGGTAAAATCCAATGATAAAATAGTAACTTTCCCTGAATCCTGTTCCACGAGTATTTAGAGCATTGTAACGGTACTTAAATCTTTCATCTCACTTGGTAGTTCGATTTTATGCAATGGGGTTACCAAGCAACCTTAAAAAGCTTCGGAACGATGCTCGATAGAACTGACAGATTTATATCGGTAATGACCTTAAGAGTACGAAGTAGAGTTGAAATTATCATTTCCTTAGCAATTCCGTCGCTTCCCATAGCATTATATTAAATGGTCTGTAGGTGTTTGAGAACATCCGGTTCAGATACTGGTTTCAGCTCAAGCTTTGCCGAACTGAAACTGTTCTTTTCGAAATAGTTAAACTCTGAAAGAGGTATTGAATCTAGCCCAGGCACGTTTAGAAAATTCGTATTCGTATTTGTGTTATTATTTTTAATTTCACACATTTTAAATAGACAAAAAATTGTTATAAAATTGAAAAATTCTGCTTTTTTTATTTAATGCCCATATTATATTTGTATTGTATTAATAAATAAATTTCGAATAACGACCGAAATAATGAATTTAAGCTTATAATTGATAGTAATATCATTAGTACATATGAAAATATCGTGACAGTGTTTGAGAAGTATTTCGCTGATATTCCAGTTTCGACTACAAATTGTTAAATCCATCGCCTGTTTCAACCGAATCATTGCTTAAAGGCTATGTTAGCGTGTGCAAAGTGGATTTCAAATTTCAACCCATTGACACCTTTGATATTATAAAAAAATATAAAAGTTTTGAAAAAAATATTTTTAATCAACTTTCGTATCATTTCAGAAACAATAACTCACTTCATGATAAACAATTTGGATTTATGAAAGGGTATCTCAACGACAGATGCAGATATTTAACTGTTTTTGTGACTTTTCTGAGACGTTTGATGCCGTCCAGCATTTTGCCTTACTCTATGGCATAAAAGGCACTGATGTCAAACTTTTGCATTCATACCTGACTAATAGAACTCAAAAGATTGAGGCCCCCCTGCGGCCGTCCGGTGTTGACCCCTACGGAGAACTCGCTCTATTTAGGCCCTGTTCAATACGCGGAGGTTTAACAAACATCCAAACATCCAAAACGACGATAGCTGAAAACCATATTTTTTACATTGCAAAATTCTCAGCCTACCATGCATTTACATACTCGAAGCATGTAAATTCGTGCGAAAACATCCCGAGTTTTATACAAAACGCGAAGAAGTAGTTGGTAAATATGTCCTTAGACCCTCCCGGAAAAATATGCTAATACAACCTACGTCCCACCTAAAAATTCACTCATCTGGTCCCCTGGCTATGACAATCAAACTATATAATAATTTACCAGAAAACATCAAACAAGAAAAAAATGACAAAAGATTCAAGCTCTTGCTAAAACAACTCCTATTAAAAAAATGTTATTACACGACTTACGAATACTTAGTTGATAAATTTCAAATGAACTAGACATAAATATTATCAAAACAATTTATTTAATTTATAATGACCACAAAATGTCCTCTCCGGCATTGCAATACCTACACTAGGTGCATAATTTTACTTTTTATTGTATAAATTCTCTATTTTTTAAACTACCACCTGTAAAATTATGATAGCAATAAAGTATTGAGTATTGAGTATTGAGCATTATTCAGAAGAACATTGTCAATAACATCCAGTAAAGCAGTGGTAGTACTGCTTTTTTCGAAATCCGCAACCACTAAACTCATAATGTAGCTTTGACAAAAAACAAAGTATGCTGAATGGCCTAAGATCTCTGTATGTCTGGGGATTACTGACTTTTGGGTTGGTTCGCACAAGAGCAGTTTAGTTTAATCCCTTGACGAACCGAACACACGAAAACGTGACACGACACGAATACAAAAGAAATAATACGGGCATGAAATATTTTGTCTTGCCTGCTCGCTATGTTTTGCAATGCGTAGCATCACTAATTTATTTTGTGGTTTCGCATAACTATATTTCTGTTATGTCGGAAAACAATATTATTAAGATTGTGTCAGTGAATGTATATTAATCACTGGCGTCCCTAGCTGTATCGCTGCTGGAGCCAGTGACTGCACCCCGCGCACCACGCAGACCATGACGCAGGATCCATATAAACACTGCGCGCCAGTATAGAATCAGTCGTGACCATGAATTTGTTTGGACGTTTTGAAATTGATATCTTGAAAGTGGTCTGATAAAAAACTTATTAAGCTTGTTCCATTACACAGTCGAGACAAAAGCCTCTGTGTCATAAAATCCTAAGTGGCCTATAGCATTGTAGAATATTTGCGTCACCCCAATGATTAACTGGATCAATGTAAATAAACCATAATTTTAATTTTTTGACGGGAAACGGACAAAGCAAGTCGTGCTCATCATTGATTTATGTTTTTTGTGAGCTTAAATTAGTGTTTAGTGTATAATGATGATAGTGTATTGTGCAGTATACTTATAGACAACTGTATTTAAGAGTAAACAGAGTTTTTCGTTTTGCTCCAAAATTCTCGGTAGTAAAGTCACGCTATCACTTTACTATTGACAATCACCGTCTCCATAATCATACATACAGCATCATTATCATAAAAGAAGAAGAAATTATTTTACTGTGTATCGCGTCGTTCCTTTGACTTTCTTATAAAATAAACGTTAACAAAAATGAGACTGTGACATGACTTCAGTAAGCGAACAAAACAAATATAGAAGAATACGAAGAATTGGCTAAGGCCTTTTAAATGTGAAAAAAAAGAAGTGGCTTCGGCCATAGTACTATCCCGATAAGAAGAAATCAACGAAAGACTTGGCTGCATGGCACTGCCTTTGCCTTCCTCAACTTGAGGAGAAATAATAAAAAAAAATCAGTGGTACTGGTGGTGATAAGCATCAAAATATATGAAGTTTGTTCGTTTGTAGCTCGCCGTCCGTAGTGTAATTATTAAATATTCAAGAATAAATATTAAATATTCAAAAAGTAGTTTTTTTTACTAATCTGGTGCCAAGTTTCCACAATGAGTGATGATTTTATTCCACTAAATCAAAGTACACCCGTTCAAAATAATTGGAAAGGAAAAAATTACAATCAGAGGCAAAATTATCCAAATTCTGGATTCAGTAACAGTCAAAGAAATAGTTTCAACAATAGATGGAATCATTCTCGGTCAAGACAAAGCAGTAGTTTTGGTGTACGTAAACTTCAAGTTTTTGGTTTCAAATAATCATTGTCATTCAGTCATTAATCATTCTTCAAAGTTTAAAAGCTTAATTTTACCCATTAATTGACCTCTTTTCAATGTGCTAATTGCATATGGTTAATCTGTAAACTAATCTCAGAGGCCGAATAAAACTGACTCCTAATTGACATATCAAAATGTATTGTAATAATACTCATTACAATACATTAATTTGGTTTCAAAAAGCTGATCTGATGCTGGAAGCAGCAGGTGTATAGTGAATTGTTGGTGTTCAGGTGCATTTGTTTAAACAAGTTAAACACAATTGTTAAAATATATTTTTCAGTATTTTAAACTATAGATGATTTTATTATGAGGAACAAACATGAGAGTGATAGAATACTTGCACACTGATGTAAATTTGAACTTGTTATTCATATGTTTATTTCTTTATATTTCAGAGTGATTGCAGTCATGGAAAGGATCAGAGTAATATTGATGCTTATCTTCACCCGTCAATGTTACAAGATCCTTGGGCCCATTTGACACAAAATAGGAAATAAATTATATAAATAAACTTGTTACTATTTTTTGATGTAAGTTAAAGTAAATGATAAGTTATAATGTACATATATGTTGGGTAACTTTGAATTGAGGTTTAACTTTGAACTAAGTTGTGAAAAGGTTTTATAATTTTTTAACATGGAAACGTTTTGATGTTTCAATATCGGGACTGCGTTAATCAAATGTTTTGTAGCAAATGCGAAGTAAAGAATAAACTCTCAATGTCATAATTTTGTAAAATACCCACCTTTCCGTAGTGAAGTTGTTGGAGGTGTTTAGTGCTTGAAATCATGATTAAAAATATAAAACTTATGATTACCTATAAAACTGTAAACAGGTATGTTTTTGTGTTTTTCTGTAAGATATAGTTTATATATTATAATTGTGAAATCCTTATCCATTTTTGATGATAAATATTGTGTGAAACTGATAAAGTTTGGAGTACGTCCAAAATCAAAGTTATATGGATAATATTCAATGGTTCAAAGTTACCTGTATCCTAAAAATACTATGTTGCGTAACTTTAAATATGTGCATAATGTTGCTCAGTTCTCATAATATTTTTTCCACTAAATTGGTCTACTTTGATTTATATGGGAAGACAAAGGGATCTATCACATTTATACATCAGTGTTGATGTAATTTTCATAGATTAGGTTTTCCTTAATAAAAAGACATCATTTAATTAAACCCAAACCTTACAATAATCCAATATTAAAGGTTTTACACCTTATAAAAAATATATTAAAAGTTACCCAAAACTCATTGTAACTTTGAATTTAACTTTTGGGGCAAATCATGGGTAATTCTATTGTTTTTTCAGTAAATTCATCGTGTTATAAGAATAAACCAATTCAAAAGGACATTGTTTATTCAATAAAATAAAGGTGTAATCAATATAAATCGGATGTAATATCTCAAATACTGTAAAAAATTTTCAAAGTTACCCAAATTGACTGTATAACTTACATAATGGTAATTTATATAATTTGCGACTTTGAAATACAAAAACTTGGAAATTTCTATATTATCTTAAATGTTTGTTTTATTTTTTTTCTGTAGAAATATTGTACATTCATACATAACCACGCTGATGTTTAAGACCATCGCCATTGAATTAGCTGAATTAGCCAATAGCGAGGGACCGCGGTTTTACTTTAGAGAACAGAATTCACAAGCTTAATTTTTATACATTTTGGCGGCCAGAGTGGTGATTTCGGAGCCTGAAAGTTGAAAGTGGCCCCCTCACTTCAGACCAAGGACCCAATCAGCGAAACTAAAACTGACATAAAACACCGAACGCTTTCGCAACAACGCCGACAGTTACTTACAATTGGAGTCAAATTTAGAGTATTTAAGTCATTGACTTACAATAACTTACTATTTATTTTTTAATTTTTGCCTGAAAATAGCTTAATAGTAGGCCTCTTGCATCATCTAACCGCCGATAATAGTGTATTTTTGAAATGTGAAATGTGAACGTCATCTTTCAGGGGGCTTAGAAAAAGAAAATTCACAAAAAAATCACATTTTCAAGTTTTCTCAGAGAATCTGATTTTTTCGAAAAAATCACTAAATCCCAATTATTACAAGAACCACTAAATATTGCTGAACATACATGGGGGTTAAATTGGTAGGTATTGAGTTCCCCCACCCCTCAGAGTTCGTTGATCCACCCCGCCCGTTACACCGTGTACATACATACATTTTATTTTTTAGGATCAGAATGTTGAATATCTGTAAACAATAATGATAAACCGTGTTTTAAAATGAGTTTAATTAATGTATCACAACATCAGAGCACATTCCTATATACATAACAGGGAAAGACAGGCGATGCACGGCAAGGAATGCAAAAATACGAGACAATACATACAACCATTTTGACAAAAGAGAAGCGCATTTTTAAATAGTTTCAAATATGTTATTTTTGAATTTCTTTTACACTCTATTATATCTAATAAACAGTCATTCCAGGGTCCATAAAATATTTGTCTAAAAGTGTGGTCCGGTAGTTTCTTTGACACGGTGAGTGGTATGTACTTAATTTCCTTTGCTTCTATTTTTTCTTTAGCTCTGATATTTGAACATGTTCGTTTTTTGTCTGAAGATTTTGTACTTGTTTCAGTAATCTGTACTTTACCCATTTTTCCTTCAGGAGGTTCTTCTTTACTAGTCTTTTCTTTAGAAAGCTGTTCTTTAGAAGTCTTTTCTTGGGGATGATTTTCTTTTATAGGCTCTGCTTTACAAGACTTTTCTTTTGGAGGCTCTACTTTACAAGTCTTTTTTTTAGGGGGCTTTACTTTATGAGGCTTTTCTTTGCGTGTCTTTTCATCCTTAGGCTTATATGAAAAATTTTCGAACTCACGACATTCACGTAACATTCTTTCATATATTTTCTCCTCCATTGCCGTGGCTACAGTCAAGCTTCCTTTTCTGTGACCATAGATATCATCAGTAGAAACTTGATTAAAACTGGAGTCACCTTGGAAGTTGTTTGGGGACCAGCTCATACGACCACTATCAAAACTACTACTACTGCTACTACTTGTAAAAGTAACAACGATGGAAGTTGACCTAAGAGTGGTTTTTGGCGCACATGGTCTGTGAGTACGTGGTTGTTCGCCATTTGTCGTTTTTCTTTGATTAAACAAAGACCTAATATCATCTCTTACTGTTGGCACTTTCTTATTCTGGTAATCATCGTCTGCATATTTATTTACAATTTCATTTAGTTCCGATTTCATATTTCTGATGTCTTCCCTTACTGTCGGAACTTCTTTTTTCGTGCTTTCATCATACATTTCACCTCTCGTCGACTGAGTACATGGCTGGTCTTCATATTCACCTTGTCTGTGTGGTCGTGTTGCCGTTTGCAATTTAGTTTTATTTAGTGATCGTGGAGCCGTCTCAAATTTAGGAGGGTTTTTTGACATAGTTTCTTTAAATATATGAGGGCTCTCTTTTGTTTTTCTTTCTTCTATATTTTCCTCAGATTCTGATTTATTTTCAGTGTGCCGCAGATTTTCACTGCCTTTTGTGATAACTTTGTTAATCCTATTATAACGTTTTTGGGAAGGTGGATTTGCGACATGACTTTTATTCATCCCCTTACTCTTATCTTGCAATTCATCATCTAGTAAAGAAGTTTCAGATTTAGTCTTCAACAAACATTCTTCAAGCAATGATTCGTCATTTTGGCTTTCCTGTGTATTAAGCCCTGGACATGTTTCACAACCGCAAACGTCACAATCTGGGTCTATCATTATATCATTGGGTGACCTCGTTGTTCTCAATGTCGTGGTTTTTTTATGCGCACTTGGTTTCTTATTGGTTATATTGCTTTTGTTTGGTTTGCAATCTGAATAAGAAAGTTCTTTCGAAAGTTCAGACAATTCACACTTTTTCCCTTTTAACAAAATCATTTTAGTTTTAAATTTTTTTAATCGTTTAGAAAAGTACGAAATACATTGATCAAGAGTACTGTTTTCGCACGTCTTTAATCTTTCAACCGATTTCTTAGATTTGACTGTTCGTCCTTTACTTTTTTTATTTTCGTTTGAGTTTTTAGAAGGCACGGTCTTTTTTGTATTTTCCTTTAAGTTTTTAATTTGTTTCAATTTTTTTACCGTGCTTATTGAATCTTGACTATTTACTGTTTTACTTTCTACAAAATGTTTTTTACGTACCTTATCTTTTATATTTTCTAATGAATCTTTACACTCAGTTTTACTTCTTTTCGTTACCATTGAATCTTTTTTTTTATGTTCCCTTTTTTTATTTTCTATTGAATCTTTAGTTAAATAGTCTCTTTTACTGTATAAAGAATGATTACTATAGACCTGGTGTTTTTTATTTTCCATTGAATCTTTACACTGGACTTTACTTTTTGATGAAATGATTCTATTTTCTATTAAATCTGTACGTTTAACATTTCTGTATTCCGTCTGTTTTTGTTTTGGATCATTTGTTACATTGTTTCCTGTATCTTCTAATAAATGTTTACCGTGTTCCTTATTTTTTTTATTTTCCACATAATCTTTGCAGTGGCTACTACTTTCTTTCTTTTCCTTTATAGCTTTAACTTGCTGTCTGCTTTTTTTATTTTCTAATGAATCTTGAGTAACATAGTCTATTTTTCTATCTAAAGAATGTTTACTATGAACTTTATCCTTTTGATTTTCCGTTGTATCTTTATACTGAACTCTATTTTTTTTCCTTTCGTCATTACTCTTTAATCTAATATTTTCTTTCGAATCTGTACGTTTTGCGCCCCCTTTTTCCTGCAGGTGTAGTTTTGGAACGGGGCATTTTTGTATAATGTTTTCTGATTTTGCAGTTTTGGGGCGGGTTTTAGAACCCTTCTTCCTAGAAGTTTTAAAAGTCATTTTATTTTGATTTTCATCAAATTTTTCTTCAGATATCAAATTTTCTTTGACACATTTTAAATAACTTTCTAAAATTTCCATGTCATATTGGCAAGAATCAGGGCTTTTTGTCATCTTATGTTTTGCTAAAGATTTCCTTGATTCACCGCCAGGCTTAAGAGCTTTTCTATTTTCAGTTTGACGTATTTTGCGTTTCTCTTTATGACCTTGGACATCATTATCTTCTATCGGTTCTCTTTTTCTGTAGTCGGTTATTTCGTTTTCTCCGTCAGCTATGACGGGTTTTAGTTTTTTCTTACAAAGTCTTTTCTTAACGCTTGAGTCATTTATTTCATCCATATTATCACGTTCTCGTATAATCAGTTGTATATCGCTGGGAGTATACCTACAATGTTTATGGTTGGTGGTGTTTATAAGGCGGTTTGTTTTGGAAGAAAATGTCTTTTTCGTGGAATCTAAAACTCTAATTGGGTTATATGTTGGGTTAGGTGAAAGTCTTGTCAGTCTCGTTTTGTCAACGTAAGTTGTTGGGCACTGGTGCATAGTATCTTCTTCATCTTCTTCGTCGTCGAGCATGCGATGTGGTCCCAAAAGTGTTTCCGTCGAAACTACAATCAAAGTTGGTCTATAAAATGGGCTAGTTTAATACTTCATAAATATAGTTTCGTCATATTTTTTCGTAAACCTAAAGACTTTAAGAGGTCATAGTTTCCAAAATTTCTGACTGATTTGACTAAGAAACATCATCCCCAAAACTTACCGTTTTTAAGATATTTGAACTTTAAGCTACTTAGTTTCACCAAAATTTTCGATTTTGCCAATAACATAATTTTTTAAATGTATGAACAAACTGTGTCTGGTAAGTTGGATTGACTATTGAAAAAATAAAATTGTCCAAAGTAACTTTGTATTTGCCAAATATTTAAAAAATCTATGGCAGTTCTGTTGCCGATCTGTATAGAATATTGGTTTTTCAGCTATACAAAAAGTTATAATAGTACAGGTATTTTCAAAAACTTAGATGGAAGCTGTCTGCATCTAACTAGTCTTAAACGAAGCAAATATCAAAACATTATATACAGGATGACCAGAAAAGTGACGTCCAAAAATTTTTTTTAGGTGCCTCGTGTTAGAGGTATCTGATTCACCCCTATGTATGTTATATGATTTTTCATAGTTTTCGAGTTACGATTTTTTTTATGAATATTCGTAAAATTGTGACCGAGTCAGTTTCAAAAATTAAAAAAAAAAGAAAAGTTATGTTCTACGGATTTCTATTTTTGCTACTAAATCTCTATGAACTGTGTGTTTATGCATAAAATAAACAGCCTCATAACTTTAATGAAAGTTACTAAAAAAATTCCTAAAGTTAAGATTTTATGTTAAGTGAGTAAAATTTTTCAACGTAAAATTTAAAATCTAAACTGGTAGTATCTTTGTTTCTAAGTAGCTTTAGAGAATGCGTTAGACTCTTAAGCTTTCATAATAAAAATAATAAAGTAAAAAAATAAAGTAAAAAAATAAAGTAAAAAAGTAAATAAAAACTTCATAGAAAGCTTTCATTTTTTTTTTTTTTTTTCAAACTAATTCAGTCGCAATTTCGCGAAAATTCATATAAGTCGTAACTCGAAAACTGTGAAAAATCGTATAACATACAGAGGGCTGATTCAGATACCTATCAACACAAGGCACCTAATAAAAATGTTGGTACGTCACTTTTCTGGCCACCCTGTATAATGTAATGTATTTAGTATAATGTGTTGAAATATGTTTGGAAAATAAAACTGTGTTATTATTTTTTTTTGCTCTATTTATTATTGAAAGATATGTCAAATATAGAGACTTAATGATACGCTTGATACAAATCTAAACTTAATAGCAGCACTAATTATATACTTATGATCCCTCTACATATACAATTATATTTATTTTATATAATACTTGTATAACAAGTAACTTGTTATTTGCACCTTACAATTTCACTCTAATAAAATATTACCTTTTTGGTTAAGACGCGGCGTCCAATATGTTGAATCGAAAATCACCGGGTCAGCCATAGATATAAACTTAAGTAAGGTATAGACCTTCGTCCCGCAACAAAGATTTATTTGAAGTTCAAACTTTTCAAAACACCAGTTTTCAATTTGCACCACTAATTATTGTTATAAGCAACTTAATCATGCAGATATATTCCACCACACATTTTCACAATCTTATCAGGCTGTATGTTTAAATAATACTTTTAAATTCTTATGTTTTTGTTTTTCACCTTCTTTTATAGCTTTTATTATAACTGTATGTTTTGTTTAATACTTCTTCAATTTGCTACCGATAAGCTAAAAAAATTAAAGCTAAATAAGATAATTGGAAACTTCTTTGGCTTTTGTGTTATTAATTTGTATTTTATTTTAAGTACTAAGTATGTATTGGCTGTTTGTTTCCTTTACTTCAAATAAATAAATATGTTACCGGTACCTGTTTTGTGGGAAAGCAAAACTCAGGTAACTGCCGGAGTTGACTTCAGTGTTACATAGTAGTTCATGTTTAATGCTTGTCCTATCTCTTAAATACAAAAACACTTTTATAAGTGCTGACTTGTGGGTTCCCTAAGTGTAAAAAATAAAATGCAGCCGCTATAAAACGAAAAATATTTCATTTCCAAAAAATTTCAAGTTAAAAAATTCATACAGCTGATTTATGATTTTAAAATATTAAAATGTAAATGTGAAGGGAGGGGGAGACTGGGTAGTAAGGCGTCAGGTTACATATCTTGGTATGTTTTTTTTCTCTCAATTTATATTAAAGGGCTGCTATACAATAGTACATGCCAGTCTCACTGTACCCCATTAAAATTTATATTCAATCTAATATACACACTTATGTAAAACGTAAAAATTCAAACTTAAACAAACAACAGGCTTCATCTGCATTGGACAAGGATAATAATTGATGAAACATGCCTAAATTATATACATGGTGTCCTAAAATTCATCGTCGAGCCGAAACAAGACGATAGGATAGATGGTAACTATAATCAGAAAAATAAATAAAAATAAAATAAAAATAAATAAAAAATAATCCATCCCATGTTCTTTAAAAATTATGGGCATTAAACAAAAAAAGCAGAATTTCTCCTTTTTTTGGTTTTTGTGATAAATGTTGATTATTTTTGCCCATTTAAAACTTGTCACCATAATCCTTAATGACATATCTTTCGCTGGGTTCTGTCTCATATTGGACTTAAAGGTAATGATGAGGCTGATTGTACTATCTGTACAGATGACAACTTTGTTATTAGCTGTCGTTTGGATATATGTAAGTGCTTCTGAAATTGCAAGGAGCTCCAAAGACATGATTGACATTACACCATTTATTTTAAAATAGTTATTGTACAAGTACTAAGCTTAATTATTAGGATATAAAATGCTGCGCCATTACCACTAACCCCCTTAGACCTGATCAGTGAGATAACTTTATAGTTTTTGTAAAGTGTTACATTTCATAAAATTATTTTTGTTGTCTTTTTTGAGGTTTTAAATGAGATTAAACTAAATTTTATCGTATTTTCAATATTAATTTACTAATTATATTTCAGGAATAGGAAAAGAGATGACGCTTTACTTTCTTCTTTGATTTCGTTGTAGCGGGGCTTCCCGAAACATACAAGTAGGTATTTACTATTTAAATTCAAACTATAATTATAATTTCATTTACATCTAAACATACGTCTTTTAACTTCAAGTTAACTTTATAATTATATTTATAATGTTCAAAACGTAAAATCATTAAAATATAAATTTCCATACAAAACTATTCATATACATGGTGTCCGGTCATGAATGGTTAACCTTGAAATATCTGCTGTTTAAATATGCATGAACCGGAACAGCATTTTGCAGCCAATATGATTCCGTAAGCTCCTCAGGTAAATAGTGTAAATTTAAATAACCGTCTCTTTTCAGCGTTGACTCATCGATCCACAAAGTATTATTAAGAAATTGCGGGTCCACCACCACAGCCAGCATTTGCCGGAAAAAACGCACCGTTGATTGATAACCTCTCGGTTGGGTGTGGTAAGGGTGGAATCTGTTTTTCTTTAAAATATATTGCACGGTCAATTTTCCAATGCCTGTGCGTCGAGCTCTTGCTTGCGTAGAGGTTGAAGGATCATTTTCAATCTCCTCAAGCACCACGTCTTCTACATCAGGCCGAGCGATTCATCCAGCGGTATTACCACCGACACCATTACCCGGTATTCTTCCTTCGTAGTAACAACCGTGGACTCTAATAAATACACGGTAGTCTGGGTGGCGCACATTAGGTTGTCTCTCCCTACAAAGAGCTGCGGCTGCATTTGCGTTGTCTCTGCATTCTCCATAAAAAAAGTGCGTGTTTGCATATTCTTGAGCCGTGTACTGATGACGTGGCATTTTGATACACATAAGCCTAGTTCAGTCCAGAAACAAGCCAAATCGTCGCAAATATCACTAAAAAACAAGTCCAAATCAGTAACAATTTGGTTTCAATTTGTTTTAAAATAGCTGTTTTCATGTGTGCTCAATTCCTGATGTGTTTTTTATTCATCCCCAATGATCAGACACAATTCAATAAAAAAAAATGTTCCCATATTACAAATTTGGTTATTTAGTAAAATTTTCTCTTTTTCTACATTAATGGCAATAAGTCACTATTTATGAAAGATACATTTATGAATTGTACCATCATAAAGTTAAATTGAAACAGACATTATTTTAAAACTATTGGCTACCCATGTATTCATAAAGTTTTTTCATACCCAAGAGGCTTGAAGTTTGCCTAAGAAATTTATTTTGCATATTTTTCAAATATAAATTAATTTGCGTATTTAAATTAAAACTGCAAAAGCTGTTCATTCTATTTACTTTTTTTCTATCCGCACAGTTAGTCTATAATATGTAATAAAACAACAAAAAACCAATAGATTAAAACCAATCGATCTGTCTTAAAACCAGAAAATAAATATTCATTTCACGTTTTAAGACAGTAAAATAATATTTTAAAAAATTTACTTTTCTTAAATCTTTCTTAAATTATTCTTAAATATCATAGGTACTACTTATGATATATTATGTTTCGTATTTTTTCTGAACGGCTATAAGTGGTACTATTAGACATTTATCCATTCATTATAACCCCCTGTGTAATATTTTCTGTAATTAAAATTGTACCTACTTACAAATAGATGCGTCCAAAATCGACGCTATTGTATTGCGTTCACGCAGCCGATGCGTGATCCTTCGTTCGACCTGATGGCAGTCGGAAACTAGCTTCGGACAGAGATCACGTACCACTCGACGACCAAAATTGATTACGCGTGTGTTGTTTTAAATAGTGAAATATTGGTATACAGATTTGTGCAATAAACTGGACTTATTTAGATTAAACGTGAAACCCAGGTAAGTTACTGTTGCAAAACCAAAAATATAGTACTTAACTTATTCTGTATTTCGTTTGTTTCATTTTTGACTCTTTGTTATAAGTGGAATTTAATACTAGTGGTAGTATACCAAATCATCATAGCATGTAGAAAGCAAGGGAAATGTCTTATTTGATGAATAACTATTGTGTTTGAGAGATTATATAATCAGATGTTGAACACGGCTTAAGACAAAATGTTTAAGTTAAATATCTTCTTGAATGCAGTGGAGGAACACAGAGCTCGGATTATATGACGTTAATAGGAGTGCTTCGCATAAAGCCCCCAACCACTCTTAGTGGAATCTCTTCTTTTTGCACTTTATCGTTGTCGTATAGAAAACAACTGTAGTCTGGCCGACTCCTTATCAATGCGATAGGTATATAACCTGCATTAATATTCTTAAAATAAATTTTAAGAATATTAATTAGTTTCCGCACAGCTGCAAAAACTTTACTAATATGTTTGCGCCAACATAATGTTTCATCCAACCAAACACATAAACACTTACACGCCATTAAGTATTACCTGATCTGTTTTTTACTGTTTCAAACAAGTCGAATGTTATATTGTTTGAAACCTCTCATAACTATACAGAACTTTGTTTTACTAACAGACAATCCTAAACCGAATTCTTCTAATAATGTTACAAAAACGCTCAGGGAACTTTGTATCTTATTTTGGCTTTCAAAAATATTTTTATCTATTCTATACAGTACGAAATCAACCGCGTATTGGAAAATATAGATATTAGTTATTTCTCGAAAAATCTTGTAAGTAGCTATGTTGAAAAATAACGGTGAGATAGGATCACCTCGGGCTAAGCCCTTCCCAGTATATCAAATAATTTTAATTCCCATCCCAAAAACATACAAATTTTAAGGTGTCTTTCACTAAGAAAATTCTATAATCTTTGTAATTAGGTCAACTTAAGTATAGTCAACTATAATATTTAGCAGAAGTACACCTGTTATATTTCATATTTTAGATTTCCTAGGAATTTATTTTTAAGAGAAAGTGTTTAAATTATAAAACTCAATTCCTCGGTTTGCTCGAAGGATTTTGAAAACGTTAGAAGTTATAAAAAAACGAATTTGAAAAACTTTTGCTGAATATTCTGATTTCTTCCATGCATTCGCTGCACATTCCTTAGCTTAAAACAACCGGTTTTTACTAATTTATTTACTTGCATGCTTATCAATATTAAAAATCAAAAATATATCAATAACAAAAGCGAAATGTACCTACGTGTGATTAATTTGAAGACATTTTTATTAGGTTGGAACTTATTTTCGAAAACTTATATCGTAAGCGATCTAACGTGGCTATTTTGCCAGCCTTTTGGGCACTTTGCCTTAGGTACAAAATAGTTTAGGCTTTGCATTCTATCTTTAATTCTTTTTCTTCCTTATTTTTCTTTTGTAAATTTGTAAATATTTTTAATGTATATTGAATCTATCAATTTATAATATAATATTTTTTTAACGTTATTATTATTGTTCATTATTTTACTGATAACATTCTAAAGTCTTCTCTTGAACTGTCAAATTTTACAGATGTCAAATACAATTTGACAAATTCATTTTGTTGCAACATTTTAAAAGCATTTGCTATGAGTTCGCTCCGAGTTATATCTATAAGACTGCCAGATGGAGAAGTCGAAGACAACATTTACAGCGTACAACACCTCCAACGTGTGCAGAGTCCGTTGTAACGGCAAAATCATGATAAACATTCGTTGTTAAACTTGAGAAGTCATACAAGAGGAGCTGACACGGCACTTGCAATTCTACGCAGATAAATTAGATGACTATCAAAAAAAATTGAGTTCTTTGAAAATAAAATAAAAACAGTAGTAATCAATGCAGAGATGTCCAAAATAAAAACAGCAACATTAAAATGAAATAAATTTTGATAGAACAAAAAGTGAACAAGACGAGATATCAGAATGGCTTGAAAATTTGCCTGAGATAAGACTACAACAACTTCAGACCAATTACAATACTATCTTATACAGACAAAGTGCTTGAGAGGTACAGCGGAAATGAAATAAATGTATTCCTAAATGAACATAATATAACAAATGAAAAAGACTAGTTCTGCAAGTTCTCATGTGAAATCAATAAGTACCTACTTGGATGAACAAAAACGTATACTAGTTGCCTACATTGATTTCAGCAAAGCCTTTGACTTATTAAGTTATACAACACTTTTCAAGAAACTTGAGCAATGTGGCCTAGAGGTAGTATTTTTTTAAACTACCACGCGTAAAGGTACACCTATGTAAAAAAAATACCATTAGTGCAAGTATTAGGTCTTTACCTATGAAATTGCCGTTTTTTACGAAATAAATGAAGCGTAATTTTTTTATATATTTTTTATTTCTATTAATCAAAATAATCATCCATGCAATCAATGCATCTTTGCCAACGCATTGGTAGCTTATTGATGCCTTTCTTGAAGAAATCAGCTGGACGGGAGACAACAAATTCTTCAAAGGCATTTTGTACTGCCTCTCGGGTATTGAATTTTTTTCCCGCCAAGAAGTTATCCAAGTTCTGGAAAAAGTAGAAGTCTGTAGGCGCAAGGTCTGGTGAGTACGGCGGATGACGGAGAACTTCCAACCCCAACTCTTGTAGCTTGGAGACCGTCTGCTGTGCAGTATGAGGTCGCGCGTTGTCGTGCAGGAGCAGTGGAGCCGAACGATTGACCAAAGCTGGTTGGAGACGTGCGAGCTTCTCCATCATTGTGTTCAGTTCTTCACAGTACACATCTGCAGTAATGCTTGTCCCGTTTGGCAAGAAGCTGTGATGAATTACACCCGCGTTAGACCACCAAACAGTGACCATCACTTTTCTAGGGGTAAGTTTTCGTTTAGGGCATTGTTTGGGTGTTGAACCAGGGTCCAACCAACTTGCTGAGCGCTTACGATTGTCAAACAGGATCCATTTCTCGTCACAAGTAACAATGCGGTTCAGAATTCCTTCATTTGTATGCCTGCTGAGCAGTGCAAGGCACGTCTCCACGCGTACTTCGCGCTGGCGGTCATTGAGTTCGTGGGGTACCCATTTGTCAAGCTTTTTTACCTTGCCAATTTGACGCAAATGGACCAATATTGTTTCGATGCTAACGTCGAAAGCTGCTGCTAATTCAGCCGTGGATTGAGTGTCATCAGCTTCCACAATTGCCTTTAATTCGTTATTGTCGACCAAAGTTTTCGGACGACCACGGGGTTCATTTTTCAGGTCAAAATTTCCAGAACGGAAGCGGGTAAACCAATAACGGGTGGTGCGTTCGTTTGTAGTGTTCGCTCCGTAAACGTCGTTGATGTTGCGTGCCGCTTGTGCCGCTTTGCTGCCACGACGGTACTTACTCCATAATTACTCGAATTTTTAACTTATCCATGATGACGAAAAATGTTCGAATGCGTTGAAAACAAAACACCAACTATTAAACAAATGACGATTTTAGAAAAAGAATTCCATGTTTGTCAAATAAAATTAATTTGAAATTAGAATTATCAGTCAAAAAAAAAATATTTTCAGTTGAATTGGGCAGTACGGCAAAACGGCAGTTTCATAGGTAAAGACCTATTATAAAGACAGATAAGGGCACCAAGGCCCATGGGCCCATAGGGCCCAAGGCTTAATAATCATCGGTCAAACTGAATACCTTTTATACGTCAACGATATGTTTTTTTTTAGATGTTTGTCTTCTATCTCGCCTGATGGAAAGTGACGATGAAAACGAAGGTGTTCCACATCTATCCACGAGATACCTACTACTCGACGCTTGAAAGAACTAGGACTATAGTTTTCTGAAAAAACAGACGCAGGCAGTTTATTCCATACCTTGGCGACCCGCACCAAAAAGGAACTATCAAAAGCGTTTGGTTCGACTTCTTGGGATATCTACTATAAAGGGATGGATGGCCTGTCTGCGTCTAGTAGTCCGATGGAAGAAGGCTGTGGGTTCAACCAGATCAAAAAGAGCATTTGCGCCAAAATGCAATCTGGAGAAGACTGCTAAACTGGCAACCTTCCGACGATGGTCGAGGCTTTGCAGTGTTTTGGTGGTGAGGTCAAAGTTGTTAATAATTTTTCGGGCTCTTCGGTCAACTGCGTCCATTGCTTCTAGTTGGTACTTTGCAGAACCATCCCAAAGGTGGCTACAGTACTCCATACAAGATCGAACTTGAGCTGTATACCAATTAAGTAGCCGTTCAGGGCTGAAGTTGATATATGAATGATATAGTCACGCCCAGAAGCCCTAGGTAGAAACATTTTGGAAAGTGGACGTTAGGTCGAAAGTGCTCTTTTTGACGGGTTAAATTTGACGAAGTTGAACTTGCCCCAATCGGACAATTTCTTTTAGGCCAAATCCACCCGCTCAATCATGGACTCTCTCAAAGCCTGGATTTCTTGAAGACTCGCTCGCGCATTGGACATTTATTTCTCTATAACGGTACTGCCATCAGCGTAACCAATAATGCCTGGGGTTAGCAGGTCATTAATGTGCATCATGAGAACAGATCCCTGAGGTAGCCCGGCATTAATTGTCATTAGGTCAGAAGAGCAGCCGTCTAAGACTACTCGAATTGACCGTTCCCTCAGAAAATCAGATATTCAGTCGCAGAGCCCATTAGGTATTCCGTATACTCAAGAGACTGTCATGCCAGACCCTATCAAAAGCCTTGGAAATGTCTAAGGATACAGCTATAGCTTTACCGTGACCTTCCAACGTGACTCCATAAGTGAGTGGCATACACAAGAATATCTCCAGTCGAGCGTCCACTGCGAAATCCATATTGGTTATCACTAAGGAGCTCGTTGGACTCAAGGTATGCCAGGAGACGATTGTTCAATACACGCTCCATAACTTTGCAAAGTATGGAGGTGATTGCAATAGGTCGGTAGTTGATAGGATCTGCACGGCTTTCCTTCTTTGGTACTGGTTGCAAGTTAGCCAGCTTCCAGGATTTAGGGACCTTTCCGGATTCCAAAGAGAGTCGATACAGGCGCGTTAGAATGGGAGACAACTCGGCTGCGCAGTGTTTTAACACAACTGCAGGTATGCCATCCGCTATGCCGCTGCCGCATTTAAGAACCTCCTTTTGGCGAATATGAACGGTACCCATTTTTGGTGCGAACTGCAGTAACTGGGATGGTACTTTACCTTGACTATTTAGACGTGAACAATGTGTAAAAAGATTACCAAAAAGGTTTGCTTTCTCTTTTGCGGTGTGGGCCAGTGAACCGTCAGGCTTCCTCAGAGGTGCGATGGGCGACAGAAGTTCGATTCAACCGACTTGGCCAGAGCCCAGAAAGCTTTGCTTCCTGAAGGGTATGACCCTATCTAGTCTCCGATGTGGCCAATGTGGTCAAAGCGAGCTTTTTTGATTACCTTTTCGCAAGACTTGGGGGCAGCATTGTATCTTTTCTTCAGTTCGTGCGAACCCACTCTTTGCTTCTGCGAGCGTCAGCCCAGGCTTTGTACGCTTCTTGCTTAAGCTTTTCAGCTGTGAGGCAAGCAGCATTAAACTATGGCGACCTTTGGTTTCAAGGGATAGGTCAGCGTAAAGGATGAAGTATTTGCTTGGCCTATCACACTTGATACAGCATCAGCGTAGCACGATGGATCGGTTGATGTAAAACAAGTCTCCCGCCAAGAAAAAGACGCGAAAAAATGCCGCATCTCATCCCAATCTGCTGACTTGTATCGTCATGCTCGCCTAGCGAGTTTTGGGCGGGTGTCAGGCGTCGAGTACTGCGATACAAATTTCACCACACAGTGGTCGGATGTCCCTAAAGGTGCAGTTACGTACACCGAGTACCTGTCATGATCAGTTGTCAGCAGAAGGTCTAAGCAATATGTAGTGTGGCCTTGAGTCACGGAAAACTTAAAAGCCTCCATTCCAGCGTGGTCAGTGTCCTGATACGGGTATAGCCATTGCCCGTGGTGAGCATTAAAATCCCCCAGGAACACCATACATAATAATAATAATAAGTTTATTTATTTGCATTATACAGAAATTTTTATGACACATATAAGTGATCACATGATGTGGGATTACTGATTAATAGTTCTAAACCAAACTAATGTATATAAATTCCTCGCATAATAGAACATGGTATATTGGACTAATACTATTGTAAAATTAATTATATTGTAAATGTTATTGTAAAAAATGATATTCAATAACATTTATGACATGCGTCAAAAGATTTAGTGTGTTAAAATATAGAGAGTTTGATAATGCAGCAAAGAAAATTTCAATATTAAAAAATAGATAACAAATGAATGTTTTTTTTTTCTTTTTAATACCTTTTCTACTACGACTTTTTCTACAGGTACTTTGAACACATATTTCCCGCCACAAAACAGTAATTTGGGTGCGCCATAGGCGGTGTGGTTGTCCAATTTTGTCCTTACTTAAAATGTATGAAGTTGACATTCGCTTCGCTAGGAATTAATTGTCCTATGCTCTTCAGTCCCAGACCAGCTTCGTAGTGTTATTTTTTAAATTGGTGTTTTTTTTAGTTAATACGTATTTTATACATATTTTCAGGAAGCTTGTAACATAAGAAAGTAAATGTTGTTCTGAAAATTGCGTAAAACCCGGAATCTGATTGATATTGGGTCTCCTTATTTCAAAAATTACTTAAAAGCCCATATTATATTTTAGTTGTACACATATGTTTCAATTATTTTTTACATAGCATTAAAAATTAACTGATTGCTAAAACCATGGGTTCCCCCTTATTGAACGGATATGACAAAGATAACTGTCCTCATCTGAACGGTCCACACCAATGTCTAGTCATTAGATAGATTCAGACACTACAATCCACCTCTACGTAATTCAATTTCGTACATATTTTACGCAAGGAGCTTTTTTTTGTATCAAATTTTAAAAGTGAATACGCGTATTTACAATTGGCCACTTTGTGATTCGTATGGCCACTATACTTCACTTTCTTAAAATTTTCACAATCATGAACAACATCTTCAGATCATACGCAAACAACTTCTTCTGTACTGCCACGGCCACGCAGCATGTTATAAATTTGTCACGCAACGCCTCTTCGAGTTTCAGGAAGACATATTTTGCTGTCGACCCGCGTAGCAATGCGGCCCACAAGTTTTCAGTTTCTTACGACTGCAGATCTTTTTATAGGGAACCTCGTAAACGTCTTTAGGCAATGCTAAATCTGTTGGAAGTTTATATGCTTTGTTTACTTTGCGGTCGTATAGTTGGTGAGTTAATCTGGCGATTTATTGTTTATTTTAATCATTACATGTACCCTTAGTGAGTGCGCTGAGAAAAAAGACACGTTGATTTTTTCCCGTCTAATCCACCGTTTCATTTATTTCGTTTACCGTAAAAAATTTGGGTTATACGTCCTTTGTTTCAACTGTATGGTTAAAAGTTTTCAAACTGCGCAATCGGAAACATATTTATTTTTGTGAATACGGAAAGATATTGCGTTAATATAACAGACATCTAAACCGACTTAGACTGTATTTATTTAGATTTGTGACTATCATTTAAAGGAATATTTATTTAGTTATAACTCGCTCCACAGCGTTATTTTAAGACTACTTGTTCATTTATATTTAATAAGTAGTAAATATATAAAAAATTCAACCACATAAAGAAATAAACCAATATTTAGGACGCTAGTTACATGACAAATTAATAAAGAAATTTTGGATAACAGTAACTTTCACATATTTCAGTAACTAAGAAACAAAAATAATTTTAACTTTGAAGGATATTTTTATCTTAGAAGAAAAAATGTTTTGAGTGTTGAGAAAGGAAAAGAAATAATGCGCTGTATTAACATAAAGAACAAAGATTTAAAAAATTATATTTTGTTATGCAACAGTCTAAAAGTTTTCAAAGTTTCAGAGTTTATTAAAAGAACCTGAAAACTTCCTCCTGTATACACATATAAAAAATCTTAGTGCGTTTAGTACAAGGGTTTGGGGTAATTAAAAAAAATATATATTTCTAATCGAAGATCAACCAGCACAAAAAAAGAGACTATTAAAATTTAGAATATTTTTTCGGAAATAATATAAAATAAAATACCTTTTTAGACTAAATGGATATGAAAGATTAACTGAATAGTTGGTATTGGTATTGTTATCAATGGAAGCTGGCCCTAATGGTGTAAGTTTTTAATAGTCACCACCCGCTAAATATTTCAAAGCTTTTAAATTCAAATTCAGATTCGAATTCAAATATTTACTTGTCAACATTGACAATAGCTTGTTTATTGACATCAAATAAAGCATGACTCTACCACCAGTTCGGAAAAACCAACGCGAAGAAGAACTGGCAACAACTTTTCTTCAAAATTATTCTTATCTGCATCTTTTAGCTCGGCAATTCTCCCTCCCCCAACTATCCAAACGGGCCGAAGAACTCAAAGAACAAACAGACACATTACACATGTTTTATTACAAATACTGTAAATGAGGGGATTATTACCCAATGGCTTTTATCGTCCAAATAATCGGATAGTTTATTATAAGCTTTAGCACACAATTTGTGCTTTAGGAAGACCTTGGACATCCTCAGGAACCTTGTTATAAAAACATATAGGTACATTGACCCATGAATGAGTTAGTGCCTTTATGAAGCCTACTGTTATGACTTGCCAGCTTATTTCCTGCGCTTGTGTTAACAATGTGCAGAACTCTTTTTCTTTTGAACATGGTTATGTTATTGTTTACGAACATTACATTTTCTAAAATATATTGGGCATGAAAAGTAAAAATAGCGAAGCTTGTCGCTTTCATGATAATTATAGCATCACATTTACAAGTTTTAATTTGTTTTAAAATGTATACCTGAAAGAAGGAAAAAGAAATAAGGTCAATCGTTATTACTAATTGCATTAATTTTTAATCCAAGATTTTGTAACAATATAAAATATTCGCAATGAAATTAATTGAAGAAAGCGTTTAAGCGCTTCAATATCAAAAACAGGTCTATTTTCGTCTCTACACGGACACAAAGGACGCAAGGTAACAAACAGCAGGGAAACGATGTATCAGCTAGTAGGTTATTGATTAATTTAAACAAGCCTATAAGCAATAATTACAAATGTAAGCGATAGGAACAAAATAAAAGAAATAACCGAAAATATAACTATAAATTTATTAAATACGGGGTCTTTCAATAAGTACGGGTTGATGTCAAAATGGAATAAAACAAGCTGCGTGTGAGACATTAACGAAAATATTTTTTTTATTTGAAAAACCCATTTGTGCCATTATGTTTTGAATATGACATCATTCAAATGTCCGCCGTAGCTCTGAACGGTGGCGCGGCTCCGAGAGGTCCAATTTTCAATGACTCTGCTGCATAAATCCTGCTGAATCTGAGTGATGGCCTGGGTTATGTTAACTTTCAGTGCATCAGTCGATTGCGGCTTATTGGTAATAGACCAGAAACCCCCACAAGAAAAAGTCTAATAGGGTAAAATCGGACGATCTTGGTGGCCAATTCACGTCACCTCTGCGAGAAAACAAATCGTTCATGTCTATTGCGTCGTTCGCTGTGTGGCACGTAGCGCCGTCTTGCTGGAACCACATGTCATCAACGTCCATATCGCTCAATTTGGGCCAAAAAAATTGTCGATCGTGGGTCTGTAACGCTCGCCGTTGACAGTGATGGCCTCGTCAACGTCGTTTTAAAAGAAGTACGGACCAAAGACGCCGCCGGCCCAAATTCCGCACAGAACAGTAACTTTTTGCGCATGCATTGCCACCTGGTGAACTTCATGTGGGTTGTAGTTGGCAATTTTGTTTGTTGACCTAGCCATGCATCCAAAAATGCGCCTCCTCGCTAAAGATGATTTTTCGACTTTTCTATGGTTATTAGCTTTGAGTTTCTGGGTCAGTTGGATCTTGTATAGGTGCAGATCTAAATCCCGACGCAAAATCTTCCAAGTTGAAGTCTACGAAAGGCCAAGTTCTTTTGACGGTGAAAAATCGACTGTCTCGGATTCTCCTGCACACTTTCACGGACAGCGGCAATATTGTCAGCCCATCTGGTGTTCCTTTGGCGTGAGGGTGTAGTTTGATAGTTTACCGAACCGGTCGTCTCAAATTTGGCCAAGCAACGTTGAAAAGTCGACTTTGAAAGGCCACCGCGTCTGCCGTAAATTGGGCGTAATGCGCGCAATGTTTTCACTAATGAACACTCATTTTGATAATAAAGTTTTATCATTCGGACGTGCTGCTCAATTGTGTAACTAGCCATGGTAATTTTGGCATTATAATAATGACTGAATAAAATACAACAAGAAAATAATTTCTATCATTTAAACTCACCATATTGGCCTCAATCATTATAATATTATAGGTATCCGTGCATTATAATTTGCCCAGGTAATATTCAATACACACATATTTATGCCGATACTTTCATAAAAAAATAAATTCTAAAAAGCTTATCCGCATGAATACTAATTGCAAGACAATAAAATGACAGCTGACCCCAATGAGGTCAAGAACCGATGCCAACGGTCCTGACCGTTCGACCGGTTATGGTCGAAATTTTGTTTTTGGCAAAAATTCGGAGCATTAGAAGTAGTCACTGGTAGTAGAGTTTCTTATGTTTAGATCGCGTTTGGGGCGGTACTAGAGTCCTTCCTATTTTAACTGCCACAATAAACACTTTAACGTGGTTGTGTTTCGGATAACGGGAAGGAACAGTCAACAAAGGCGAATGCAACTTAAGCCTACGGTCGACAACGCATCATTAATGGATAACTAATAAATAGCAATACAATTAATCATTTACATCTACGATTAATGATGTCTAAGGGCACGGAGGCCACTGAAGATCAGGCGAATCGCAAGCTCGTTAACTGACTCCAACAAAATTAAAAAAATACGATTTAAAAAGAAAAATGGTCATCTTGGTACTTGGTCTATAAAAAATAATTTAAGTTATTTATACGATACAAGCTTATTTCGGTACATTAGTTGACTTGAAGCTTTGACAGTACAATTGTCCAACGAGCCTTCCTGATGGTAACTACATTATATATATCTTTTTAGGAGTTTAATATGATATATGTATAAACTATAACTTGTATAAAATGCGCTTCAGTAATGTATTTAAATTACTAATTTTTATTTTCAGGTTATTTTACTCTCTCATATATGCACAATAGCTTAGTAGAACAAGTTCAGTCACAAGCAGCATATGAACGGTAAAATAGGCTAATAAATGAACACTTATCAATAAGGACGCCTCAAAACGCATAGACTTATGAAAAAGTAACTAAATGTAATGTAAATAAGACATAAATAAAGTTGCCACCAAAAATAGCAAAAATAATTTTCCATTCATCACGTAAGATAAATTCCAAAATAAAAAGCATAAGAAAAACAAACAGAATATCCAGTGAAAGCTAAGAGCAATATTAGGTATTTATGTTCAACATAGTTGCCAGGTAGACTGTGTGTCGAGCTTATAAAATATATATATACATATTCAGCGCCTGGGAGGAGTCGTGTGTTGCTATTGGTGTCTTTTTGTGACTTGTCCAAGGCTACACACACTACTCACTGTACCATTACGGCATAAAAGCTGACGCTTGGCTTGATTAAAATATCATGTATTGCTAATAGAAAAAAGAAAGTTGCAATAAATGGAGAAAAATCATCAGGATCATCAGTGACAATAGGTGTGCCCCAGGGCTCAGTTCTCGGTCCTTTCCTATTTTTAGTATATATTAATGATCTGCCGTCGGTGGTTAAGAATCAAGCAAGGTCCTTCTTATTTAAAATCAAAAGACAAAAAACTGACTATCTGCTCGATAGTAAACGAACGCATCTCCAACACAGAAAAATGGTAATCAGCTAATAATTTGTTCCTCAATGAAAACAAAACTAAGTGTGTTAAGTTTACTTTGCCAAATGTCAAACAGTTGAACACAAACATTGCAGTTAAAAGCCAGGAACTGACTTCTGTAAACTCAACTGCATTTCTGGGCCTAACCTTAGACGCCAACTCCAGTTCCCCGCATGTTGATGGGTTAGCGAAAAGGCTTGGCTCTCCCGCATATGCTGTTATATGCATAACCTTAGACGCCAAACTCCAGTGGGGATCGCCTGTTGATAGTTTAGCGAAAAGGCTTGGCTCTGCCGCAGATGCTGTTAAAAAATGAGACAAACTTCAAATGAAAAAACCAATCGATTAGTGTATTTCGGTTACTTTCGTGTTCGTCAGAACCACGGGTGGAAAGTCGCGGAATCAAATGCTCTATTATTTAATAGTGTTTTAGTAATGTTTGGTAGTTGTTAAAAAAAATTTGTAGTTCGACAAATACAAAATGAGATGGAAAACAAAATCTGCCGCCTAGCTGATTTCAAGATGGCGGGTGATAATTTAACGGCTTAAAAAGCGTCCACAAAGACGAGAATTAATAAAAGGACTTTTGTTGTAACGCGATAAACGTTTCCGATATGGAAAATTATCTTTATGGTCAAGCGTGGATAAGATTTGACGTCATTTTAAGTAACTACTAAAAGACTACTAAAATCTGACATATATAATAAAATTGGAAATGAATTTTAAGATGTCAGCTTGGCGGCGGATTTTGTTTTTCATTATTATGATTAAAACCACGTTTATAATTAAACTTCAAATGTAAACTTGTTTATTAGTTTAATATTTCAAAATTATAAGTCGTTACATAACTACATAATATCATAATCATAAATAAACTTCGCTAAGTATTTATTTATGTTTTTAATACTTAAATAGTAATTTTCTTTGTTCATTATATTTTGATGCCCTATACAACACAGTTTGCGATTACACACTTTCAACTTTTAGTAAGACGAGTTTTAAATCATCATAGCACATCCAGTTTTCGTGATACCGGTGGGCTTTATAATGCCCAATGTCATTACAAGAAGTATTGGCTGCAGGTTGATATTCAATAACACCCATTATTTTGTACAACTTTTACCAGGCATATTTGATTATTCGAAATGCTTTTCTAGAATTTGTGCACGATTTTTATACAGAACTGCTTGCTTGGCTATCAAGTATAATGATAAATAGTTCTGAATATCACATTAATTATGTTTATTCAATACGCCCCCTTAATGTGCGTATTCTAAATAAACGACATTAAAATAAAACTCACAAATAGGAAAAAATTAATTAAAGAACAATAAATACAAAATAAACAATTAACAAGCTATGCCTAAACCTTGCATACACTTATAGTGCATCACTCTAGACAACGCCTTCGTTAATATATCAGCAAGCATTGAGTCGGTCGGTGTATATTTTAACTCAATATTCGTATTGTTCTTTAATACATCCCTTATAAAGTGATACCTGATGTGTTTACTCCCTCCGAGAATGGAACATTGGATCTTTCGCAAGACAAATCGCCCCCTGATTATTTACATGTAAAGATAATGGTGCAAACATATTATAACTGTTCATATAATAACTTTACAGTATTAAGTCTGTTTGTTTCGCATAACGTTCATACAGAATAAATCATAAGGCATAATTTATTTCCCATAACTTCATTTATAATAATAATATATTAGCATAAAATGTTCATGCATAAATGGTTTTACAATAACGATTACTAATCATAACATTTATTGGCATCTCACACTATGGCATAAAGTTTACAAGTCATACATATAGAATACCATAATTTGCCAAAAATAAATGGACTATAAAATTAATAACCCGTTTAGAAAATTACTGACAGACATGTGACTTCTCCGGCGCTACGGAATGTGTAGCCCCTTCGCCCTTACGTAACAAAGCGCATGCGCTCGTGCTCGCCTTCGCAGCTTCGGCTTGCTGGTCGCCTTCGGCGACCTACAGCGGGCGAGGGCTGCCCTCTCTCTGCGCCTCCGAGTTTATACAAACACTCTAGGGCGGGACAGAAAAGTACCGCGTGGTTTCGGGGTTGGCCAATTCGGTTCCGCATTATTGTGTTATATATTTTGATTATAGTGAGATGATTATTTACAATTCATCATCATAATTTCTTAAATAATCTTGGTCAAATATTTATTTATTATTCACGTGCAAGTCGCTTTTTGGCATGACATACATACTGACTAACCTGCCTCTTATCTCACAATGACAACTCCTGGCTTTCTTTGAAGTTGGCATTCTGAGAAGTTGTCATTTTGCGAAGTTGGCATTATGAGATGAGACTCTAACCTGCGCTCGACGTCGCACCTAATATTTTTTATTGTTACTTTCAAGACTCAACATAAAGTAGGTACATATGATCTGTACTTGATAAATTAGTCACCAAAAGTTTTTTTTAATACTTTACATTTATGACTTTAGAGGTTATGGATACTTCCATTATGCGTTTTGTATTTTATGCTAATGTATCTTTAGACGTATAACTGTTATGTCCTTTACATTTATGCTGTATAAAATTATGATATATAAAATTAGAGTAAGTGAAACTTATGGCAATGAAACCATTCTGCGTGTATAATATACTGCTTATCTCAATTTATGCGAAAAAACTTTATGCTGAAATTGTTATGCCAAACTACATTATGATAAAAAAAATTATGCGACCGAAAGGGCTCTCTAAAATTTGATGTCATTTTAAATAACTACTAGAAGACTACTAAAATCTGACATACATAATTCTAAAGAATTTTAAGTCATTCAACATCTTGACGTCAGCTTGGCGGCGGATTTTGTTTTTCATCTCATTTTGTATTTGTTGAATTTTGTATTTGTAATTTGTTGAAAAACAAACAACAATAACTAGGAATACACAGATAAAAACGAAATGAATTAGTAAAACAAAACGCTAAACATAATTTGCAATACATATCACATTAATAAAATAAAATACATAAACAATAAACTAAGTAATTTATCCAGAATACCGCTATAAGGCCCCTAATGAGGCCCTTCCTGTTTTTTAAATAATTGCAACTTGAAATGCTTGACAAAAGTATTCTTTAAAAGAGAACGTCGTGGGGGAAGGTTATTCGAACACGAGGTAGCCCTATAGCAGAAACTGTCCCTAAACAATGACATATTACATATAGACATGTTATCCGCTCTCAAAAATGGCAAGGCAGTTGCCGCCTATTTGACTCAGTCTTGTGCAGGCCTTAAACTTATTCCCTAATCTGTGTTTTAATACCGTACAATGCCTTCTTGTGTGTTTAGACAGTGTACTAATTACACTTTTACTGTTAAAGATAAAATAAACATTTCTTTCCATGCGTAAGTACTATTTTTTCAAAAGGTATCTATAGTTACGTTGACGCCGTTTTTTTGTGCGGTAATGTTTGGGTATGACTTGTCTATATGTAATAATATGTCATTGCCCCTAAAGGCAGGCGTTCGGTGTTTGTACGTCAGCAAAACGTACTCAGAGGCTGTCGTGACATTCGGATTTACGGAGCTGGACCATCGCAATTTTGAATACAAGTATCTAGGCACTTGAGCTGTCACAACTTTGAGAATAAGGCCAGCAAAATGAAGTTCTCGTGACTCAATCGATAACATGTTATTTTTATGAAAATACAGTATAACGTGGGTGCGAGGAGGGATATTGAAAGAAAATCGGTAACAAGCATTCTGGACCGTTGCAGAAGTCTCTTGGACGAAAATGTAGCCATAGAACAATACACCGAATCAGCTTCATTTAGCCTAGATAAGACCAGAGCTTCACACAGCAGCACACGTTTATCCATTGTAAGTAGCACCCTGATGTTATACAGTACTTTAAGACGGAAAAAACAAGACTTGCCAAGGTTCTCTATATGTTTTTCGAACTTTAGCCTACTATCGAATAGAATGCGCAAATTACGTGCTTCAGCTACTCTTGGTATTCTTTGATCTTTAATCATTACACAGGGATCTTTATTAATTATTTCGTCGACCTGCAATTTGGGACCCACAGCTAGTAATTAAGATTTACATGGATGAGCTCCAAAGAGTTGCGTTCGGCCCAATCTGCAACTCTAGAAAGATCCTCATTCAGAGCGTTCACAGCAGAGTATGTATTTTGTGAATGACATGAGGTAAATATCTGAGTGTCATCAGCATATAGGTGGAAATTACAGCGCTGTATCTGAGTAGTGATGTCAGCTGTGTAAACCCCTTTCAACCGGAAGCAAACCAGAAAAAGAAGGAGCACCGAACTGGTTCTCAACTTTTTCGCATTGAAATCGCTCGCTGAGGTAACTGCTGAACCAAGCCAGTGTTCGACAGCTGAGACCATAAAAGGACAGTTTGGAAAGCAGAAAAGGTATATTTATTGAATCGAAGGCGCGAGAAAAGTCTAGAAGAGCAAGCAAAGTACCACGACCCTGGTCCTGTTCTGCCAATATTGTATCCACTATGTCCAACATCGCAGTCGTAGTGCTACAACCGCTTCTGAAACCTGACTGCCTCTCAAGTAAAATATTATTAAATTCAAAATATTTCCTGAGTTGCAAATAGACAACTCTCTCTAATATTTTAGACATGTAGGTTAATATACTTATGGGGCGAACATCTTTGGGCAACTGAGGGTTACTGATCTTAAAAATAGGTTTGATAATTGAGGTTTTCCATTGAGAAGGAAATGTGGAGGAAATAATTGAATAATTTATAATGTATGTTATTATTCTTAGATTGTAAGGCGAAGTCAAAATAATCATATCCCTATTTATATAATCACAACCTAAGCGGTTGGACTACATTATAAAAATGATTTTAACAATTTCTTGTTCTTTCACAGCTTGCAGCTCAAATACAGAATCATTGTAACGGTGAAATTCAAAGTAAGCTAATTGTGAAAGGTGCACCTGTGTGGAACCAGGAACATTTATAATATATCTATTTAACATGTCAGGATCATTCAAACTATTAGATAAAGTCACACGGGATTCATCAAAATCAATATTCTTTTTCAAATTTTTCCATAAAACCTTTGAATTATTTTTATAACAGTTGACATTTTGACTGAAGAAAGCCTTTTCTCCCCTCTTTAATTGCTGTTGATACCATTTTCTTAATTTCTTTGTAATGCTCGAGGCGTTCAATTTCTTTAGATTTTCTATATCGAGTAAGAGCCTTATTACGCAGTCTTATCATTTGTTTAACAGTCTGTGTAACCCAGGGTAAAGACCGTCTCCTCAACACAAATGAAATAACAGGGGCATGTTTGTCAAAGATTTGAAACATCAAAGAGTTGAATCTTTCTACCATATATTCAATATTATTACGGTGTATAGACTCCCAATGTAGAGAATATAAATCATTTTCAAATATTTCCAAATTGATATCTTTTAAAAGTCTGTAATTTATTTCTCTCGTTGGTAGCTTTTGCTTTTTAAATATGAGAGTGAAATTCATCAAAGCGTGACCCAAGAGTGATGTTAAATTTCCATGACAAATATCCGGAACTTAAACATTAGTGCAAACTATATCAATTAAAGATTCAATATCTTTGGTGAAATGAGTAGGCTCGGTAACGAATTTAACTGGACAGAGTTAAGGAATTGAAATAGTTTTTTTGTAGAAAGGTTATTTGAGTCCAATAAATTAATGTTAAAATCACCCATTAACCCATCACCTGTTTGTAGCCTGCAAAAGATAAAATGGAATCGGTTTGAGCATCCAAAAAAGTATCTACATTTACCCAGTGATGACTATATGCTGTACCAATAAATACCATTAATACATATAGATAGCCACATCTGCTCAACAGGACCAGAGGGGTGAGACAAAACTCGGACCTTCAAATCATTAACTATGTAAAAGCCTACACCTCCACCTCTGCCATTACACATAGTACTAGGTCGTGGAATATGACAGAATCTGTATCCAGGAATTGTAGACGCTAAAGCCTCTTCCCCGGGCCTAATCCAGGTTTCATTAATGGCCAGTATATCAGGAGTTAAGGTTACAACTGCTGCTACAACAAACTCATCTTGGACGGTACGCAAGGAACCAGCATTGTAAAAAGCTCATTTTAAATCAGATCTGATCAGAGACAGAGATATATAGATCTACACAATGTTAACACAAAAGGAAGAAATATGCTCTTAATGATAGGCTTTATAAAGTCACTAACTCATTCATGGGTATACGGTTTTATAATAAGGTTCCTGAGGATATCCAAGGTCTTCCTACTAACAAATTCAAAGAAACTATAAAGCAAAAGTTTTGTGCTAAAGCTTATTAAAAACAATCCCACTATTTGGTCGATAAAAGCCCTCGAGCATAATCCCCTCATTGAAAGGTTTTTACTAGTATTTGTAATAAAACATATGTAATGTGACTGTTTGTTCGTTGAGTTCTTCGTCCCGATAAGTAAGTCGCTCACTTCCCTCTAATACGGCTGCATCCCGCGTTAACTCGTGAACGGGTGCCTTTTGAGGGGGTATGTCGTTTGGATATTTAGGGGGAGGGAGACTTGCCAAGCTAACAGATGCAGATAAGAATAATTTTGTATAGACATAAAGAGACACTGTAAATGTATTTAAAAAAAAATATACCCGTGAAGTTTCTTGCCAATTCTTCTTCACGAAGGTTTTTTCCGAACTGGTGGTAGAGTCATGTTTTATTTGGCGTCAATAAAAGTGACAAGTAATAAAATGACAAGTATGTTGAGAAATAAATATTTGAATTTGAATTTGAGGTCTAGATTGCTTATGCCAAAAGACAAAAATGTAAAAAAAATTACATTACCAGAATATTTATAAATATATAAAAATAACAATAGGATAAAAATAAATCACTGTAAAAGAAATTGCACTTAAATTAAAATCAAACAAAGGCAACGTAGCCAAAAGAAAACCTAAATTAGATACATTTTTTGCTGCCCTAACTGACATGTGCAAATATAAACTGAAATATAATTGTATGAGCGTGAGACAAATAGAAGAGTCTTCCCCTCCCAATATATTTTTTTAAATGAAAAGGTAATATCTATATAATTTGTCTGCAGCATTCTAACACCCGTTCTAATTTTTTTACTCTCGATTTTTTTATTGTTTGTGTACAAGGTGAACAAGGTGAGTGTTCTTAGCTATATTTGAAGGAAATCGATTTTGACGATCAAAAGTTATGCAAAGTTTTGCCTTCAGTCAAGGGTGCTTCAATCTGTGCTTACCAATAACATTTATGTTATAACTTTTTACTTGTCGAGCATATCTAAATTTTTACGTTCTATAGTTCGTAGCCTAGTGGGTTAGGAATGAAATACAAATCCTACTAGGTAGCTATCTTAATATTGTTTTGAAGATTACAAGCTGTTGCAGTTAGAACCTTAGCTTTCATATTTAATTGTGCTGTTTTTAACCCCCGACCCAAAAATAGGATTGAGATATTGTAACATGTGTATCTGTATATCTGTGTGTCTGTGTGTCATCGCATCATTCCGCAAAATGGATCGGTTTAGTGAGTGACGAAGTGCATTTATTATTATTTTGATTGAAACAATGTGTATCCCAGACTTACATAACGAATGGATTGATTATCACACTTTGAAATGTGCAAGTATTTTTAGTATTTCTTTGTGCCAAAGGATATTAGAAAAATCCTTGCGTAGTACCTCACAGAATACTTAAACTCTTTTGTTTTTACTAAGTAAAACAATAAAATTAAGTACGTAATATATGAACAAGGTTACACCAGACAAGGACACACAGAGCTAAATAAACCTTTCTTTCGGCTCGCGTTTGGAGTAGTACCTGGTAGATCTAACTCCATATTAATTCCATGGACCTTACTCATCCCGCGGATGGTTCGCTGTGAAAAATTCAAATACAAAATAATTTTTATGCCATTATTGGAAAATCAATGCCAATTCATTTTCCTCTTGAGTTACAATTAATGAAGATACAGTTAATTAATTTAAGTCGTCCACCAAAAATAGTTAAAGACTTTGTTGGGACATTATATCAATCATATATAATATCACTATAAACATTTAAAATTCCTCAAAATCTGATTCACACACGCCCGTTTTTAATATACTACTACCTCACACTTGTCTTACCAATATAATATGTTGGTGGTGCGTCGGATTCATAATACTGGGTTATATTTCTTGACTCAACATTAGAGTTAAAGTATAAAGTGATGTTTCTAAGTCAAATCAGTCTGTAGTTTGGAAACTACAACCTCCTAAATTATCTAAGTGGACTTAACCATTCACATTACATTTTATAGACTTAACATTTTATATAGATTTTTTCATCAAGCTTACCTTGTTGACATAGAAATGTTCTAGTGGATTCTAAAATTTCTATTTTGGAATCGGATGAAATCGACGTAAGTTTCTTTTCGTCATGTTCTTGTTTGGAATGGATTTCCTTTTTACCTGATTTAACATGATCTGTTTCATCACATGGCTTGACATAACCAGAGTCTTGAAAAGGAACTGACTTCTTGGTTCTCTGACCAAAAGGTTTTTGTGGTTGTAAGTGATTGCTGTTATGATCTGAAAGGATAGATAAATTGCTATCGTAATCTTCTAAAGCATCATTAAGTGGTCTCCCGCTTGGTTCATTTTTTGTATTTATATTGAGTTGTTCATTTTGTTTGATAGTTTTTGACACGATGTCAATACTTGAGCTTCTGTTCTCCATACAACTATCTTTAACGTCCTTTTTTAAATGATTTTGTTTTTGTGTTTCGTTGAGAACTTCTTTGCGATAATGCCTAGGTTGCAAATCTGTTAACGAATTTTTATATTTAGAAGATTTAATTTCTAATTTGCCATCATTTTCTATGCGACTGCTTAGTAACCCAGTATGTTGATGCTTGAATTTTTTTGCTCGACTCTTTTCTCCGACTTTTCTTTTTCGTTGGCTATTTACGCTGTTATTTGCAAATGTAAGGCTTTTGTTGTCCTCTAATGTATGACCGTTCTCTGTTCTATCGATAGCAGCTGTTTTATGGGCTATTTTAACTGGATTGGACAATTTTGTAGATGCCAACGTAAATACTGTGTGTGGTTGTTTATTTAAAAAACTACCAAAAAATTGTTTTAGATTTTGAGTCTTATCAGCACTGGAGCGATTTCTTATCTTAAATCGAAATTTATTTCTATTTTGTATAGGTACATTATTATTACCTTTGAAATCTTGCAGTCGTTGTGTTTTGCTATGCAATACCTCAACGGGATCACAAAAGCAAGGGGGTGTTTGAGATTTTGGTAGCTTATTTGCAACTAGAGTAGCGGGCTCCATCGTTCCTTGGTGAACGACGAAACTTAGCTACGTATGTATTTAGCTACTACCTTCTAATCATGTCGAATTCTTACCAAAAATTTGAGGCATACATACGAACCAATAAAAATTTATCTTAAAATATACCTAATAGATTAGAAACACAAGAATATAGAAAGCCAAATAAAGTCACTGACCTATATCATGTTTGACACCAATTGTCATTACAGTAAAACAATTTTTTTACCCTGCACCTATTTATTACTAGGAAAGCTGTATATACACGGTACAGTGCAACAAGGATCTATTCGCTCCGTGCCTCAATCGAAAACTTTGTTAATGACTTTCACCTTCATCATCTTCATTACCATACATAATGTTATCATCATCATAATGAAAGACGAAGAAATATATATACGACAGACCAGACTGTATGGCATAGTACCTTGCCTTTCTTATATAATGTCGCTATCTTTTTAGCACAAAATAAAAGGCGGAGTGCGGCTTCTTTTTACAGCCACTTAAATACAAAAAGGAAAACAAACAATGCGAAAAAGTACAGGTCAATAATTTGTCATTTACTTAGGACCATGGAATAAATCATCCGAAGGCACTATTGTTTAAAATTAAGCTCTTTTTTGTGCTGATGATCTACCGAATATAAATAAATATATACTACTGGAAGCAATGACATAAGTATTACATATTGACAAGTCATACCCAAACATTACCGCACACAAAAAAGGCGTCAACGTAACTATAGATATCTACCCGATATATAAAGTAATATAATTTGTGGGAGAAGGAAATAAATATACGGTTCACTTGTTGTAAGAAAGAGATACCTATGTACTTCGTGACGTTGCTTGGCACTAATTGGCCGCGAGCGTACGTGACGTAGTACGTAAATTGTCGAAACTCTACAGCTTTGTCTCTTTTACTCCCACATACAAAATCATATTACATCTCGCTCTTCGAATTTGTTGAAACGCTTAGCCATGTCAATTTTAAAACGTCATTTTAAATAGCAAAATACTGTAGTAAATATGATAGTTATAAAAAAAATTGTACTTACGCATGAAAAGAAATGTTTATTCTATCTTTAACAGTAACAGTGTAATTATTAGTACACTGTCTAAACACACAAGAAGGCATTGTACGGTATTAAAACACAGATTAGAGAATAAGTTTTGTCTGATGTTTAGCCGTGACACTGGGTTGCACAAGACTGAGTCAAATAGCCGGTAAATGCCTTGCATTTGCGTTGCCATTTTTGGGAGCGGATAACCTGTCTATATGTAATATGTCATTGACTGGAAGGTCCACTTCTGGTCGGACCACAAGCCGAAAAAGACTGAAAACAAGGCGGTCCTCTCTCTCTAATGCTAGATTTACATTCTCGGCAATCTTCCACAAGTCATGACATGACAAACTTAAACGTCATGTGACAATGCGTAACAATCATGTAATCTGTTTTTTTTTAGATAATAACTCTGATACATTGTGTATGTTTTTTGGACATATGTTTTGAAAGCAATTTAATTTTATTATTACTTTTACTATAATAATACTGAAATTGGCAGATATAGTTATTGTGTAGTAACATCAGCTAACTGCCATAAAACACAAACTAATAATAAAATACATTGCTCTAAGCGTACGAAATAAATAAAGGCAAACTAATATTTTAATATAGGTAAATAACATTTATAACCTGTTTTTAATATGATGTGCGATCGAAGGAATGCTTTATCCCTATGTTTATTTCATTAAAATTATATCATTTGATGCTTGGCCATCACCTCCTCGTTACGAGTACACACCGAACACTGAGACCACGTGGTGTGAGGAAAGCGAGCGACATGTACACTCTGCGATGGACGGATTGTAAATTTTTTTTGGAATGGACTGCCTATTTATGGCGCTATTGTCCTTTAAAATTTCATCAGACTTTGTGGCTTAGTGCTGAGGGCACTTAGCTGGAACTTAAACTACTCCTACATACGATACGCCTAATGGCACCCGAGACGCATTTGATGCGTACGACGCGTTACCTGGCCCATCGGTGGATTAGGTTAGGTTAGTCAGCTACTACTGACTTATTGACCAACGGATTGGGCTGATGGAGAGTGTTTACGTTCATGAAGTTGGCATCTAGACGCCACTTCGACAACACCATCCATCAGCCTAACCCGTTGGTCAATAAGTCAGCTGACTACAGAACTAACCCAGATATAGCGGTTCGTTAAAGGTGTCTGCGTAAGGTCTTACTAGATCCCGACGACGCTTTTACATCAAGAATCGCCAGTTAGAAATAGGGCAATAAGGCATTCGAATCGCCTAACCCACCGATGGTAGATTCTTTTTTATTAAGTTACAAAATTTTACAAGCTAATCTTAAGCTTTAGTTTTAACAGATTAAGTAACTAAATAGATTACTATTGATAACAAAAGTGCTGCTTTTCGTTCACCTGGTTCTTACGGATCACTGGGAGGGCGTAGATGTGGTACGCGATTTGTTTGACTGACGAAAGCCCAGTGAACGCGCGGAAATCGTCGATGGTCGCGACCTGAATTTTAATTGTTTCGCCTGCGTTAGACGCCTTATCGTAGTTAATTTTTTGTTCTTTGCAAAGATTAGAAACCGCGGTCCATCGCGCTTTATCGCGGAGTTAGACGGGAGGAGGGATTTGTGCCTTAGCCGGGACGGGAGCGCAGCGCGTTGCTGGCTTCGATGGAATCGACGGGGTCACGGTCACTTGGAGTGACATTAGCGGCGCAGGCGGATGTAGCAGACACCGGGGTGGGTTCGGGTGTTGAAGACACCGCAACACGCCATTGTGCGAGCAAACTGATCCTCGAGGGGTTCAATTGCACGATTCGAGTATTTGTAATAAACAAATAAATAAATAAATTTCTCACAATTTCATTAGCATTAACAATGGAGTACCAACTAGGGTTAAGTTAACTAATGGCACTCTTCGAGAAAGCGCCCCTGATGTTACGTTTGTGTCGACTGATATTGCCTTATTTTTCAAGTGGCAGGTATCAAAAGAAAACTTAGGTAGTGACCACATGTTCTTAAAATATAGTCTTGAACACAACAAAACCCCTGTGAATATCAAACGTCGGAACCTTAAATTAGCTAAATTAGAGTCTGAATTGTGTTTGCCCCCATTGTTTTTGCGGCGAAAATATCTAGCTGGTAAATATTGCCTAAAATCTCAATCGTGGACAGATAGTGTTTCTATTAATGTTGATAAAAAGCTCTCTGATATATGTCAATTATCATACTTTCGTAAAAAAAAGAAACCTTTGCTTGTAACCGTGTAACAGGACACACAAACTGAATGCATCTGTAGCAGCAATCCATTGCATATGTTTAAATTAAGTACATGGGTATCCAATTTAGACGCAAACATCTTACAAGTTAATATAGAAGGAATACAAGAGTCTAAAAGAAATTATGATAATATTATATTAAAAAATAATACACTACATATGTTACATAATAAATACCAAAATTGGCACAAAATTTATACGGACGGGTCCCGAACAAAAGACGGACGAGGTGCTGCGTAACATGATCCCACTCACAATGTGAGCGAGAAGTATAAAATAGTCAGTAAGTCTTGTATAATGTCAGTAAACTATTTGCTATAGCGGAGTCGCTTTCTTACATTGCCGGTGCGGGTTTTTCTAAAGTAGTAATTCTGTTGGACAGCAGAAGCGCCTTGCAGCATATAGCTCTGTGCGCCTCTGGCCGCAGAGGGGCACAGATAGCTTATACCATACTAAATAAAATTATCGCACTGGTGTGTGGGGGTGTGACTCTTTGTATGCAATGGATCCCATCACCTGTCAATATACGGGGTAATGAGATGGCAGATCGCTTGGCCAGGGAAGCAATATTAAATGGCAAAGAAGTTTATATATGTTCCGATTATTCGGAACTGCTCCCAAAATATAAAACAAAAAATTTCAACGAATTTAAACTATATTTTGATGTTGCTTCTCTGTACAAAGGAATTTGGTATAAGACTATACATAGTGAACCCCTTAATGTACCAAGGTGTGCTAATGCTTGTATAAATAGAAAATATATTGTAATCGCGCATAGATTGCGCGCCGGGCACATGTTTTAAGCATATGATGAAAATTGTAGATAGCCCGAACTGCGCTCAATGTGGTGTAAAAGACGATGTTTACCACCTTTTAGCGGAGTGTGTCCGGAGCGCAGATATGAGACGAGAGATTTATACTAGGTTTAATATCATAAAAGAAAATGTCGGTATATTTCAGAGTATCTTAGCTGCGCCTACATCGGAGGCGGCTAGGATGCTATATAAGTATATGTATAATATCTTAAAGGTAAGTATCAAATTAATATAAGTTGTAATTTTGTACGAGTGGACACTATGGGACTGTCATAGCTGTAACACAACTCAAAGTCCCTAAATAAAATTTGAAATAAAAAAAATAAAAAAAAGACAAGCCAGACTTTAATTGGTTGAACCGAAAACTTTGATGCTTGACCTTGAATAACTTTTTAAGCAAACATGGGATCTTTCGCTGTTTTATTTATAATAGTGTACCCCAGATCAGTACCAAAATTCAGCATATTGGGAATTAATGCAGACTGACCACTATTTTTCCGGCTAATTTGACGGGACTTTATCAGGACTTACGAAAATAAACTGTATAGTTCTTTATTTTTTATATTAAAATAATTATAATGAAAACAAATAAATAATAAACTACCATTATTTCATCTACGTCATTCTCTTACAAAAGTTCATTAAATAATATTTAGTTCTAAACTATCGATAGTAGATTCGATACTCGTGCAACCCTAAAAATGGACGCCATTTCATGTATTTTTTCAAGTTTAGGTATGCACCTTTTTTTTCGTAGCTAGGGCTTGTCCATAGGTTGAGGTCAATGTACTTACGCAATCTCGATTAAGATGAAGAAAAAGAAGAGTTTGACCAAGTACCTATACATTTTTTTTATATACAACATTTTATTTAAAAAATATTACTTTGGTGAACTAGTATGAAGCAAGTGTATGAGGCCCAGGTGGACAACTAATAAGAAACACAAAATACATTTTAAAGGTTACCTATACAACAAACTTGGCAAATAGGTGCTTTAAATAATTGCTTATTTACAATATTTTCCTGGGTAGCATCGATTGTCTAACACTGCCTTACAACGACGTAGCATTAATTATATTACTTTCTTACGTGTATCCAGGGGAATACTGCGCGAAGCTTTTTCGAACGCATCTCAAAGCTTACCATTTTGATAATGTACAATTTTTAATTAGACTTTATAGTTTTACCAATAACATTATAAACTCTAATAAAATGGCAACATTTATACAATAACATGACGACTGTCCGTTTAAGCGATACTGGCGATACGCTTGTCGGTTCACAAATAAGAGTGTGGATCTAAGTAAGTTACGTAAGTTGAATCTTGAAAATTGATCTGAATGTTGGAATAAGTGAAGGTCTATATACAGGGTAATTCACCGGGAAAGGTCAGAATGAGAAGGTCCGAAACTAAAGGAGAGAGTTATTCGTTCCAAGGAACCACGTCATCAATTGAAGACTTAAGAAAAACTGTAATCAAAGATTTTCGAAAAATTTCGTTATTTACTCGGTAGTCGACTCCAAAGGTTTATTGCGTAGCTTGGAAATAGATTAACCGAAAAACCCGAATAACCGACAGATTTAAAACGGGTTTGTTTTTACAAATAAACCGGGTATTTCGGGTTTTTCGGGTTTTTATATCATGCTTACCATTTGATTTGATGTCTAGTATTACACAGTCATTTTTAGTATGTCTAGAAGCATGTCATTTTACACAGATTCATTTTAATTTATGTATTTACAGAAAGTTATTTTTACACACAGTCATTTAACAATTTATTTATTGATCCAAACATGATAAATAGTCATAATACAATTGAATTTGTTTTTACCTACATTCTTTGTTATTGATATAATCGAGTACAGTGTAATAACATTTATCTAGTAAAAACTTTATTAGTTCTTTCTTCTTCTGTTCTTAGTTATTATAATTATTAATTTCTTTCATGGATTTTGGTAATATATATTTGGGGCCATCCCAAAGAAACTGTCAGCAAACAATGCAGTACTCCGAGGTAGAGCGCAAATAGTATCCTTGTGTCTTCTACTATTTAGTTTTTCAAACAAGTTGAGATTTTTTTACGAATAAGGCTTTTTCAAGTACCTATATAAAGGTATGGGAAAGTCAGAAATCTTAACGTTTTTCTTAACGTAGGGTTCACAGGATTCTATGCTTTTAAGGTTATATATAGATCGAATACAACGCTTTAGTGCGTATGAAAATTTATTTATTCTGCTGCACGCACTCTCTATATGATTTTTCCATTTCAGATTAGAGTCAATATTAATCCTAAAAATTTTGTACATTTATTTTCTTTTAATTCTTGTCTACAAAAATCAATAGTAAATGATGTTGAGTTGTTATGTCTATTTGTGAAATTCATTATATGGGTTTTATTGAAATTAATTGTTAGATTATGTGTCATTAGCCATTTCATTACTGAAGTCAATGTATTTTGGATGTCTTATTGTAGAAAATTAATGGACTGTCATCTGCAAATAATACCATGGAATGTGTAGTTATACTGGGGATGTAATTTATATAAATAAGAAATAATAACAGCCCTAAAATACTACCTCGAGGAACGCCGTGCTAGACTTCTCTGTTTTTGTAGAAAAAGGTCAGTTTCTGTGAGGGAATATGGGCAGATTCTGGTTATTTGGGTAGCTTGCATTCTATTATGTATTTCACTTACGCAAAAAAAAAATTTTTGTACATTAATACAATAAAAATAAATTTACAAACTGAAATATGAGTCGTGTGACACGTATACTCTAATCATTTTTTAATTCTCAAAAGTAAATTTTTATGATTAACTGATTGTTTTTAATGTAAATATGTTTTGTGTTTACGTAAAAAACGTTAAGTTTAGTTCGTTAAATTAATAATGAATATTTCTTTTGTTGATCTCATTTTGAAGAGTATTTATAATTAAGTACTTATGAATAATTATTTTTTATTTAAGTTTTTATAGGAAATTGTTGCTAAAGTGTGTTACTTTATTTTTTATATTGATTAAAACGTTATAATGAGGATAAGCATTATTGAAAATACAAAAAAAATTATTATCAATGCTTTTCTCTTTTTTTTTATATCAACCTTAAAAACCGGAAAACCCGAAAAATCCTAATTCCCTGGTTTTTCAATATAAAAACAGAGTAATTCGGTTTTCTGAAAAAGTCGGGTTTTGCAAGCCCTACTTGGAATAGCTAGAGTCGCATATGACGTACCAGTATTATTATTACGTACCAGCAAAAAGTTTTAAAAACTCATATGTAAAATGAATGTTTATAACTTTTTGCGATAACTGCGTGGTAATAGTTGAAAGTTTGCCGATTACTTTTTTTACGTCATATCGCGTGTAGTGGGTCATATTTGGAAAATAAACGTCCCTTATTTTATTTCAAAACATCATTATGATAAACAATAAATATTACTGTGAACCCCTGTGTCTCAAATTAAAAGCAATGCTTCATTTTACTATGTTATCCCAGCACAGCCCTTAATAAAACCTGAATAGGGAATAGATTATGTCTTGCAGCAGCTGTATGCAGAGAATATTTTAACGCTTAAATTTATTAAACTATACCTGCGAAATTAATAGGACATTGTCTGTTCAGTGCGCCAACACACAGTTGGCTGTTGTGGTGTACTATGAAATGCCTAGTTGGGCGAGTCTGCCGATCGTATAACACCGCATTATTGTAGTATTGCAATTTTTAAAAAATACAGCTCACAACATTATCATCTAATTTTGGACGTAACGTCGCATGGAAACATTAATAATTATTACGTAGGCAAAAACCTTTTTTGTAATAAAATAATATTGATTTTTAGATATTATTAGATTCCGGCCTGGGTCTTAAAGCCAAATATCTTTAATTCTTATAGTTTTCGAATTTCCGCAAACATTTCGATGAATCACACTTTAAAACATCATTTACATGACATTGAGTTGACGTATTAATTGGTGTGTTTGGGGATTTACATATTTATTATATAAGTTCAATAGCGCGCCCGAAAACCTCTCGTTTCATTTCATATTCAAATATGTATGTGTGAATGTTTTTGTTTGGCACTGAATGTTCCACGCCTGTAATAATACAGTTGGGTATTTCTAAATAAATTTAATCAGTTTAAGAAAACATCACAATCTATAAGCATAACAGAGAAACACAAGCAATACAGGGCAAAGAAGACAAGAACACGAGACAATACATACCACCATTTTGACAAAAGGAAAGACCATTTTTAAACATGTCTAATAAAGTATTTTTCGGAGTACTTTGATTCTTCCCAAATTCTAATAAATTTGTATCATAGGGTCCATAAAGTATTTGTCTAAAATTAAATGTTGGTTTAGTTTTTGGCTCATCTTGCGGTAAGCAATCTGTTTCCGTTTCTTCATTCTGTTTCTCAGGTTGGAATTCTGGTTGGCTGCTCTGGTTGGAACAAGCTCGTTCGTTGGATGAAGGCTTTGTAGACTTGTTCATTTTAGGTGTCTTTAGTTTAGGATTATTTTTTGCACGCATTTTCTTTTGGAATTTCTTGCCTTTAGGATTATATTTCTTTATCTTAGAATGAGATGAAGAAGTTTTAATCCCACTAGATACACATCCCAAATTTTCACGTGTTTTCTTGCCTGTTGCTGTAGCCACAGTCAGGCTCGTTATTTTATCACCATAATTATCAACAGTAGGAAGTTGTTCAGAGTTTAAGAGACTGTGTAAGTTAAAACTACTACCGGAATAAGTGACTGACGCGGAGCTATGGTAGCCTGGCTTTTTAACAATTTTAGATCTTCTTTGATCTAAAAATGACTTTATGTCATCTCTTAGGCTAGGCACCATCTTTTCAGTGTTGGTTTCTTGAAATTTTTTTACGATATGACGTACTTCTGTTTCCATTTCTTTGCATATCTCATCTCTCTCTCTTGGAATTTCTTTTGTCGAACTTACGCCATTTATCTTCGCTTTACCTCTTATTTTTGTTTCACCTTTTAATTTTGTCTTACCTGTTGTAGTTGTGCCTTCACCTTTAGGTTTCGTGTTGCTTTTTTTATTGGGTGGCCTTTCGCTTTTAGTTTTTGTGCTGCCACCTGTTGTTTTGCCTTTAACTTTTGGGTTTGTACCTTCACCTTTTGTGTTCATACATTCACTTTTTGTTTTCATGCCTATACCTTTTATCACGTCGGTTCTATTAGTTTTGTCAATTTCAAACTTTTGAAGTTGTACCATGCTCTCTTTTGGTATCTTTTTTGAAACCATCTTATTACTAAGTTTAAACGTTTTGCCTTTGTCAGAATCTTGTTTATGTTGTCGTTTTGTATTCGATATTCGACTATGTTCTTTCAATAAACTTTGCATTTTAGTGTTATTTCTTAAACTTAGTTTAGTATCAAACGATTTAGGTGCAGTATCAGAGCCACAGGATTGGTTTCTAGAAATTATTTTTCTTGATACAAAAAGGTTTTCTTTTGTTTTGTTTTCTTTTGTCTTTGAAGCTTTTGAGATATCGATATCTTTTTCTACTACTTGTTCAGAAACCTTCTGCTGACCCTGTGATTGTAATTTAAGATCATGCCTAACTCCTTGTTTAATTTCTTTAGTTTCCGAATCAATATTTTCCACGCCATTCTGTTTCGCTTTATTTCCGCTTAAAATTTTAAGCAGAGATTCTGTTGCGTAATTTTTATTTTTATTAGATGCTAAGTGTGCCATTTTATCTGTATATGGATATAATTCGATCGTTTTCCCTTTAAGATATTTAATTTTTTTATTTGTATATTTTTTTAAAGATTCAGTTATTTCAGAATTTCTACATTTAAACTTCTTTATACGCTTAGAAAAGTACAAACAAATTTGATCAAGTATACCGTTTTCACCTTTTAACTCTTCAACTGATTTGATTTTTTTGTTCTGTTTGTTTTCTAACAAATCTATGCACTGTTCTTTTAACTCATTCCTTTTTGTATTTGCCTTTGAGTTTTTGATTTTCTTGATTTTTTTTTCAATTCCTTTTGAATCTTGACTATTTGTTCTTGTTCTTTCTAAATAACTCTGAGCTCTACTTCTTTTATTTTCCGTTGGGTCAAGACATAGACAGGCATCATGACTTTTTGTCATCTCATACATTGTCTCGTGTTTTTGCAATGATTTTTTTGTGTCACAGTCAGGCTTAACAACTTCTCTTTGTTTAGTTTTAAGTCTTTTATGTTTTTTTTCACAACCTTGAACATCACTATACTGTTTTGGTTCTCTAGTTCTGGAGTCAGTTATTTTTTTTGTTTCATCTATTGAGATGGTTCTCAAATTTTGATTACATAGCCCTTTTTTTAGTTTTACTAAAGATATACATGTATTATCCACGCCTTCGTGTCCTTGCACAATCACTTGTATGCCGCTGGAAGCAGACACACAATGTTTATATTTCTTTGTGCCGTTATTGATGACGTGGTTCTTTTTTGAACCCAAAAGTTTTTTTTTGGAATTTGATGTACTTATTGGGTGAGGTGACAGTTTTGTGTGTCTCATCTTATCACGTGCAACCTTAGGAAGTTTGTGATTTTCATCATCAAACATACCTATTCGTATATTTCTTTTATCAATTTCAAAAATTAATTTATCTTCATGATGTGAGCCAACTGAATGTTTCACGATAACTTTTTCATCATATGCTTTCTTTGTTTCATCAATACACATATTTTGTTGTCGACACCTTTCATCAAGCTTGTCTTGCTGACCCAAAAGTGCTCTTGATTTTTTTTTACCATTTTTGACGTCACGGCTTTTTTTTGAACATAAAATCTCTTTTGTGGAATCTGATATTCTGATTGAGTTATGAATCGGATTTGGTGAAAGTCTTTGTGGCCTTAAAGTCAAACTCTGCTCATGACATAAGCAAGCTGAATTATTCAAAAATACTTTTTCATCATATTCTTTGCCTGTTTTATCAATACACATATTTTGTAGTAGTTTCCTTTCAGCAAGCTTGCGTTGTTGACGCAGTTCCTTTTTTGTTTTATGAACTGAGTTAGGTGATTTTGATTCAGAAATCCTAACTTGGTAGTTAGGTGAAGACGTAGTAAGTCTTATTTCGTCACATTGTACTTTGGAATGGATTTCATTTTTAGCTGAATTATGTATTTTTTTGATATACTTTGTTTCATTACGTGGCTTCACATCACTACAACATTGAAAAGTAACTAGCTTTTTACGACTTTGTTTGACATGACATCCAGAAGCACGAGGTTTTTGTGTTTGTAAAATATTCCTGCACATTTCAGAAAGACTTGTGAGTTTGCTTTCGCAATTTTCAAAAGCACCTTTAAGTGATTTCCTCGTTGCTTTATGTTTGGTACTTAAAATGATTTGTCGATTAGGTTGAATTACTTTTGATTCGATGTCTGGGCATGAGCTTTCATTTTCCATGGGATGACCTTTAATGTCTTTTCTTTTATGATTTTGTGTTTTTCCAAGAACTTCTCTCGGACTATCCCTAGCTATGAGTTGCAAATTTGTTAAGGCATTTTGATGTTTAGAAGATTTCATTTTTATATTTCCATCTTTTCTAGCATTTTGAATTCCATTTACCGACTTCTTTTCATTCATTGACAGACTTAGTTCTAATGGGTTTTTATTAGAATATCCAAATATTAAAGAAATCGCTTCCTGAGTTCTTGCTGGTCGATTTTGCCGTTGTTTATGTTTTCTGGCACGTTTATTTACTCTGACTTTCCTTTTTTGCCATCTATTTACACTGTTATCCATACACTTGTCTCCTTTTAAGGCGTAGCTAATTGGTATTCTATTCATTTCAGCTGTATTAGAGACGTTTATACCTTGATTGGACAGTTTTAAATGTGCCAACGAAATTACAGAATGTGGGTGTTTATTGAAAATATTTCCAAAAATTTTTTTCGGGGTTTCGGATGTATCAGCGCTGAAACTATTTTTTATCTTAAACCGAAATCTATTTCTATTTTGTTTACTGGGTACATTGTTCTCCAAGACACATTTAATATCTTGTTGTTGCTTTTTATTTTCCAATACCCCTGCGCGTTTTAGCTCAGTTGTAGCTAACCTAGCGATCTCCATCATTCTCGCTGAACCATGAAAATGATACTGCTGTACCGTTATTTTCTAATCATGCCGAGTTCTTACAAAAAATCTTAAGGCTTACATAGCTACTAATTCAAATTTATTTAGAATAATACTTAATACAATAAGTTAAAACACTAGAATATAGAAAGCCGCATGAATCCCCTGATCTATAATGATTTAGACATTTGAATGTCAAAACCATGAAACTAAATGTAGTACGTACAACCGGAGAGATCATTTCATTTGTTATGTCAACCTAAAGAAAACTCTATTTTAATAGTCGTAAAATTCAATTTAAAAAAAATATCAGGTTTCGAAATAGCAACTGCATTGGTTCACTGTAACCCTTTCAAACCAATAGCCATATAAAATATTTTACTTATTATTAGTAGCTTTATAATAATGTTTTGAACAGGGAATTTTTTTTGTTTGTTTGTTGAATCTGCTAGTTAAGTACAACATTAATATTTTATATTACACTTCGGACAAAATGTAGAATAACAAAATGAAAAAGACACATGCAAAGATTGCAATTGGCGTCATGGATAAGCTTTCACTGCATTTTTAATTGATCCTTCACAATGTGTTTATTCCATAAATAGTTAAACCTGACCTAAATAATTATTTTAAAATGTAATGTTGCTTACACGAAACACAACAAACCAACCAAACAATGTATATACGTCAATTTATAAGTTTCTACATATATTAATTTTTTTAAATATTATAAATTTAGCTTGTGTATACGAGTATCTGTGTCTCTGTAGCGAAGAAGCAGCCATACTAATGAACTGATTTTCATGCCTGATATATTCAAGTCTCAATTCACCAAATACAGCAATATGTATTACGGTTGTTTGACAGAATCCCCTACATCCTCTAGGGGATTTTGGAGGTACCGATTTTATTAGTATTTTTGTCTGTATTTAGTATTTTACAAAGTCTGATAGAGAAAATATTCGAATTTCTAGATTATTGGAAATGCCCCTCAATTAATACTGATAGTGATTTTCTAATAATTTTAAGTAACAGAGCAAAAACATAACAATGGCAACCACAAATAAAATCATGGTTTATCTTCTTTCGTAATCATAGGAGGGCTGAAATACGCCTCGGATTTGTGTTTTGAAGATATGTTTAGTGACAAATTGTTTACAACGATGTTATCAGATTCAATGATTTAAACAAAATAAAAGATATCAACTTTAATTATTCAACTATTACAACTTTCACAACAAATTAAAATCATTTAACCCTACGGATCCAACCATTAAAACTGATTGTAAGTTGCGCTTGTATAATGTTCATAAAATAAATATTTTATAGTAAGACGTCCTACGGAGTAAGGACTTTAAAAGTTATGAGGTTTCTTGCAACGTTGTACCAAAAATTCCAAAAGATCACGTTGAACAACTTACAACAATATTCTTATCCTTCTCACTTTTCATAAATGATACTGCTACTACTGATAATCTTACTGCTAGGATATCTCCTTCACCAGTCTGAGGTAGGGCTTCAGGGAATCTAGTCCACCACGCTTGGCTACTGCGGGTTGGCAGACTTTACACGTATTTACTTTTTTTTGAAGTAGACTTTCCAGTAATATTTATTAATTCCATGAATACAGGTACAGGGTGATAGCTTATGCTATTCCAAACAAACAGAAAGGTAAATATTTTAAAGAAAAAGAAGGCAACACGTAGCTATTTTTTTTAAATCTAAGAATAGTTTTCCACCAAATTAAACAATCCAAGAATATGAAACGGAATATTCTAAACGTCACATACATTTCCCCCAAAACATGTACAGAGGTGTATGTATGTGTATGTAGAGGTGTATACAAAACCTACTATAACTCTATTGTACATAACTTCATAGATAAACCTGGACACCTTTATCATGTTAGGTGAGTTCAGTTTACCAGACTTGCAATGGTACCATAGTAATATTTAAAAAATGGACTTACTTCACTCAACTTCTGTCCTCCTCCCTATTCACTCACACAACAAATATGAAAAGTCATAAGAAGAGTAATGTTTTCTCTCTTAAAGTGCACTTCTGCAAGATCAGAGGAATGCACTCAAATCTCAACAATGTCCACCACCACCTTAAGACAGAGAGGATTCACCTACTCTTCTTTACGGAGATGCAGATCTGTAATCCGTGAGACTCGACATACCTTTGTTACCCAGAGTACATACTGGAGTCCAATTTCCGCCCGAACGCCGGGGTGTGCATGTGTGCCAGTAACGAGATCTGTGTCAGCGTCTCCGTTACTTGGAAGATCAAGACTTTTCCGTCATGTGGGTTCACATTGATACCGGCCTTGACCAATTGGTTTACGGTAGTACATACCGGTAACATAGCGGAGATCGGGAGACGACGAGGCTCATAGAGTATCTCAGCGATGCAGCAGATAAGGTTTGGCAACGTTTTCCCTCAGTGCAGTTGGTGTTCCTGGGGGATTTTAACGCTCACCACGGGCAATAGCTATACCCGTATCAGGACACCACGATGGAAGACAGGCTTTTAAGTTTTCCGTGACTCAAGGCCACTCACAGCTTGTGCACGAGCCCACGCGCATCTCCGACGTTGCTGGCCACACTGCATATTGCCTGGACCTTCTGCTGACAACTGATCCTGACAGGTACTCGGTGTCCGTAACTGCACCTTTAGGGACATCCGACCACTGCGTGGTGAAGTCTGTGTCACAGTACTGCCGCCACCTGACACCCGCCCAAAAGGCGGCAGACCTGTTTTACATAAACCCATCCATCGTGCTGCGCTGATGCTGTATCAAGTGTGATAGGCCAAGCAATGGAGTATTTCATCCCTTACGCTAACCTATCCCTTGAAACCAAAAGTCGCCCATGGCTTAATGCTTGCCTCACAGCTGAACAGCTCAAGCAAGAAGCGTACAACGCCTGGGCTGGCGCTAGCAGAAGCAAAGCTGTGGATTCGCATGAACTGAAGAAAAGATACAATGCTGCCGCCAAGTCTTACAAAAAGGGGATCGGAAAAGCTCCGCCAAAAAGAGCACTTTCGACCTAACGCTAGCTTTCCAAAATGTTTCTGTACCCTTAACCGACCATCTAGGGCTTCTGGGCGTGACTATATCGTCCCAACTAAGCTTCGGGCAACAAATTGTGTCCATGGCTCAAACTGCTTCAAAGAAGTTGGGAATTATCTCGAAGGTCCGACGGTCTTTCAGCCCTGAACGGCTACTTAATTTGTACACAGCTCAAGTTCAATCTTGTATGGAGTACTGTAGCCACCTTTGGGATGGTTCTGCAAAGTACCAACTAGAAACGATGGACGCAGTTGACCGAAGAGCCCGAAAAATTATTAACTACTTTGACCTCACCACCAAAAAACTGCAAAGCCTCGACCATCGTCGGAAAGTTGCCAGTTTAGCAGTCTTCTACAGATTACATTTTGGAGACTGCGCGAATGCTCTTTTTGATCAGGTTGAACCCACACCCTTCTTACATCGGACTACTAGACGCAGACAGGCCTTCCATCCCTTTATAGTAGATATCCCAAGAAGTCGAACCAAACGCTTCGATAGTTCCTTTTTGATGCGGGTCGCCAAGGTGTGGAATGAACTGCCTGAACTTTTCAAGCGTCGAGTGAATAGGTATCTCATGGATAGACGTGTAACACCTTCGACTTCATCGTCACTTTTCATCAGGTGAGATAGAAGACAAACGTCTAATCGTTTTTTCAATAAAAATAAATAAATAAATATCTTTCATACCTGATGTCCACATTAAGTTCTGCGCAATTTAATAATATAAAAAATAGCCTAAACAGAATCCTTGACTTTATTATTTGTAATACCCACTGTTCAATCACACCTCCTGACGTTGAATTATCAAAAACTGATAAATATCGCCCCGCCCCCCTTTATTACGTTAATATCATCCAACCCTGATACAACAGGCATGAACAGAGCACCTATAGTTAAATATTACTTTATTAGATGTGACTACCGAGTCATAAATAAGTCATATTATATATATAAGTCAATTGTCTCATATCGTTTGGTTCAAATTGCTGAGCCACTTACCAGCTGAACAAGCCGTTATCATATTTTATGATAAGTTACAACACATTATACAAGAGTTTTTCTCTACTTAAATAGTGAAAAATACAAAATATCCGATATGGTTTTCAAAATCTCTAATACATATATCTAAAAATAAGTCACTTTCATGAAAAAAATGGAAAATATATAAAAACATTACGGACTACAAGGTATTTTCACTCTATAGAAAGCGATTTTGGACGAGGAACTCGGGGCCTGGTTGGTCACGATTAAGATCTGAGTCAAAAAGTGCCTTTCTCGATATGTTGATGATGTTCAAGATAGTGTTCAAAGCAATGCTAATTATTTCTGGCGGTACGTATCTAACTTACAAAGAATGCCAAATATGCCATCTAAAATGTATCTCGATAAAATCTCTTCTTATCAACCTCATGCCATCTGCAATTTATTTGCGGAATTTAGTTTTTTTTTAGGAATTTAGAATTTTTGAAGTTTACGATCCTCCTAGTGCTAGTGCTAAAACATCATAGTATGTTATTACTGTAATTTTATTTTATTTTAAAAAGCGAAAGAGTTCCGGATGGTACCTATACCCAGTAAACCCGCCATTTTCAACAAAAATGTTCTCCTTGTGCTTATTACAAAAATCTTTTTTTTTTTATTGTAATAAAATAGAAAGTATGTCAAGTTTATTCCATTCGTTCTATGTGTTTGATAAATTTATTAGATGCGTAACTTACACAAAGTATGACAGCCAAACATTCAGTATTTCTTGTGATCCACTAGTTATCATAATAACAACGAAAATTACCAGAAACAACAAACAAATAACTATGAAATAACAAAAAATTACAAGCGCATCAGTAACCGAAAGCCAGAATTGACAATGCCAGAATTCGGTTGTTGGACGTGTCGACGTGACAATGATAATGAATGAATTATATGTATAATGCAATTCAAATGCTGTTAGAATACGACCTTTTGGAAGAGCGTTACGCGACAGTAATAATTTGTAGGGTCAGAAGAATAATATTAATCAGTAAATTTATTTTTTTGCGAGCATCAAGGCATTTAATTTGACGTCAATAAGAACAAGTAATTGTCAATGTTGAGAAATAAATATTTGAATTTGAATTTGAATTTGAACTAAAATATTAAATACAGATAGTAACTAAGGCACATAATGAGAGGAAAAATTAGAGTTAATCTTCTAAGTCTTCTACTCCACTCAAAGCCTCTACTTCACTCTCTGAGCTGCCTTCGTGTGAAATTTCAGAATCTTCAGAATCAGTATTCTTCTTCCAATCTTTTAGTATGGTTTATTTCTTTGCGACAATCATCCACTGTGATTGATTGTAATGCTTCTAAGGTTAAACTCGCGATCTTGCTTTCTAATTCATCGACATTTTTTTCCGGAACCCTTTGTTTGACAAAGTTCCACACATATTCAATTGGGTTCCAGTCGCAGTTGTATGGTGGAAGCCTCACTACTTCGTGACCATGACTTGAAAACAGATAGTTTATTATATAATCTTTTGGTGGTTTTGTTGTTTTATGACCATATATAGTTTTGGTTTAGTTGCAAAATTGTCCTGAAAGCCAATATTTTGTGATTAAAGCCATTCTATCATATCCTGTTTTTTTGAATTAATTCCAGGGACTTAATTTTGTTCTTTGCCGTGGTACGCTGCGTTGTCCATGACTATAATACTTTTGTGTGGAATATTCGGCAAAAGTTTTTATTCTGCTCATTTCATGAAGGTTTTTGGTATTCATTAGATCGTGGTAAACTCCTATTTAGACTTGGCTTTAAAAACCAACTGCGGGCATTTGACAAATCCGTCTTTATTGCCTCCATGCACTATAACCTATCTTTGGTCTGGGCTATAGTTTTTTTTTGTGCTCTCCACGCCTATATTTGAGGGTTCTCAATTAAAGCGTCGCTCCTCTGCTTAAACTCCTTGAAACGGAATCCTCCATAAGTATTCTGTGCAATTTTTATTTACTGCCTGTGTAATCTAAGTCTCTCTGAGCAACTGCGAGTATTTTTTTCAGGGTTGGAAACTCTTTTTTGACCGTATAAAAAGAGTGGATAATGTTTCTCACAGCTGGCAGTCCGAGGCTGTCAAGGAATTTGTGTTTCACAGCGTGACTTTCTTTTTGGCGTTCCTTTTTTGAAACTAGAAGCCACAGCGTCTTTTCTTTCACACCTTACTGTGCTCACTGTATTTTTGTTTACACCTGTACGCATTCGGTAATATTATTCTTATTTTTAAAACGGTGGGTAATTTCCTATAATAACTGTCTCGAAATCACTGTTTCTAACTTGCCGGCACTGTCTTTTAACAAATAATTCAATGTTTTTACACTGCTCTTTTACTCTTTCAAAATAATCGTCCACACTCATAAGCATTTCTCGAGACTATTTAGCACATCTTTTCTTTTAGCACTCAGTTTTGTCACAAAAGTACCAATAAATATAATTTAAAAAGAAATACTACCGATGAAGTTGTATTCGTCACTCAACGCTTTTCCGACAGATTTGCTAAGTTCAGTTGACGTCATATGCTGCTCCATTCCAAAAGGTCCTATCCTAACAGAATTTAAACCAGATTATATGATTGAATCTAAAACAATAGACTAGCGTTATGATGACCAAAAACGTGTTGTTTGAAATTAAGAAAACCACTGAGTGTTAAGATATTTTATTATTTTTATTATTGTCTGTCACTACTGTAACACAATAAACAAGTAATCGTTGCTAACAATTACAGGGGCCATTCTTTAAGAGTTAAATGAAACATTAATAATGTCACTTCTGTATGTCAAAATTAGGACATATTTTACAATAATAAACCCTTATTATTGTAAAATATCCCGAAATACGGACCTCTATAAGTATTTATATTTTCGTAAATAATTTTATAAGTATAAATATGTCCTAATTTTGGCATACAGAAGTGACATTATTAGTGTTTCATTTAACTCTAAAAGAATGACCCACAGAGTAGTTCATAAGCAATGTTAACAGTTGCTGTAACCATTATGGTTGATGCATCTTTACGAATGGCTGTGGCATCTCTGGTCTCTGGTAGCATGAACAACCCATTTGATGGCTCCGCCGAGCAACTCATGTCATGACTTTTCCGTTATATTTTTTAACCCATTGTAGTTCTCGTTTTGCTTACGATCCTGAAACAAAATAAAAATATTTGATGATATAGTTTCTTTTGGCCTTATGTTTGGCGAAATCTTAGTTCGTCTACTGAACTTAACTTTTACGAGGATATATCCAGTTACAAGGAGGAAAAGCGTATAGCCTTCAACTTGAAATACCGGAACTAGTATTTCCAGTTGAAGGCTACAGTCGGCAACATATCATTTACTTTAAGTATCAGCACGTATGCGTTCACCGCATAGATAGATCACCGCATGCTCGGTTTTTGGCGTCTGTTTTTCCAGAAAACTATAGTCCTAGTTCTTTCAAGCGTCGAGTGAATAGGTATCTCGTGGATAGACGTGTAACACCTTCGTCTTCATCGTCACTTTCCATCAGGTGAGATAGAAGACAAACGTCTAATCCTTTATCAATAAAAAAAAAGTTACAAAAAAATAGAACTTGACAGTTAATACTAAAGCTAGTGAGTCACAATATATGAGTGAATATATAATAATATGAATCATATAATGGCAGAAAAGGCACCTAGTCTTCAAAAATTTGCATCTTCTGCAGAGCTTCAGTTGACAAGGGAATCATGGAAGAGGCGCCTTTCGGCATCTCGGCAAGGGCGGCTGCAAACCACGCAAGATTTTGTTTGGTGAATCTGCGTTTGAATCTTGCCTAATTTTTGTCTCTTTGAGACATAGTTGTTTTATTAGTATTGGATAACCAAAGAGCAGGGAAATGTCTATATTTTACCGTCGTATGAGTGGAGCACGATGTTCGTACAATTTCGGGAGTATGGTATTGAAACAGTCAACTTTCTCGTAAATTGCAACACAGGGGACCAATCAATGTCACATCATGCTGAAGAGTTTCCAAGTTGATGTTCCCAAAAGATCGGCGTGACCATGTTTTGGGTTTTTGTTTGGAAGTGCGTGCATGGCAGGAAAGGAATATTTATCGTGATAGAAGAATGGTGCAGTATGTTGGTCGTAGTCGACAACGTTAGAGGTTGACGACACTATCATGTGATCAATCGTGGATGGAACTGAATTTTGAAAGTTGTTTCTTTTTAATTCAATGAAATTTTATTATTTTATAGAAAAAGTAATTTCAGTTTTATATCAAGAGCTTCCTGAGAGTAATCGCTAGAAGTGCTTCTATTGGACTAAACAATGGGTACTAATTAAAAGGGCTTCTTTTTCATAGCATTATACGCCACAAAAAATCGATATTGCCATCTAAATTAATAACTCTGCCACAACTGACGAGCGTCTAAATAATAAATACTATCTTAGCCACTAGTTATCATCTAAGTAAGCCAACTCAACATCGTGATAATTTTTTTTCATCTAAATTTGTAACAATATGCATTCAGAATATAAATATAAATATGACATCAAAAAAATATTCTTTTAGCTTCTATTTTTTTAATTCAGTACGTTTAAATAGCAACTCATCCCACATAAATGAATCATCAAAATTAATTTTAAAATGTCTCAAATAGTTGTTTACAGCCAAAAATTTTACTTAGAAACAATTGAAGGGAGACAATATAAAAGGGAAATTATTAGACTAGCCACAATTTTCTTTATTGGCCACGTGATCAAACTTCTAATTTTATAACTCAACAATTTACGAGCGTCTGAACGCCACTATTTTTGTTCGCCACTAAAAATATGTTGTTACATAATGTTTTTGCTATAACATTTTGAATAATAACCTAGGTAACCCAAATTTAACTACTGCGCTTTCTATAGAATATTTAGTAGGCGTTGCAAAAAAGACGCAATAATGTATTAGAGGCTATCTCATTTTCCCGTGGCAAAAACAGTACGTGTAAACAAAAACAGTATGTAAGTGCGACTAACACGTAGGTACTTGAATCGAATGGCGCTATCTGATTGGTGCAATTGGCCGGACGCTGTCGTTTCAAATCTTGCAGGCAGTGACTATTTTCACGATAAAAGAATATGATGCATTTACATGCTAAATTATAATAAATGATGTTGTCTATACAAGCTTGAACTTAGAGCTTGACTTTGTGTTAAAGCTGTAAAAATTATAATGGTGCTGAAATAAAAAATCACTGGCTGAGTTATTAAATTAGATGACAACATGAAATTATGGAGGACAACTTAAGATAATTGTTGATCTTTACTTGACGCGATCTACTGAATATAAAGTTGTCGTTGCAAAAAAGATAAGTTAGTTTGTCAGAGGCTATTTTATTTTCTCGTGGCTTCTGGTGGTCATAAATTTAGAAGTTTGTAAGTTCAAAATTCTAGGTCAAAAGCTGGCTATGAGATCAAAACTTACTTCGAAAACAAAAGGCGTGTGATTGAAGTGGCCGCACTCTATTTCTGTTTCTGTGTTAAAATTAGTCTAGTCGAGTTATAATCGAATTAATTCTAGGCCAAAATGTAACTGCCCCAGCCTTTAGGGGGGGGGCCTGAAAGTGTCAATTCAAAATGGCGACCAAATTTAGACACCACCTTGGTTTTAAGGTGGGACCTGTTTTCCTCAATGCCTCGGCCATTTCGAATATTTTGAGTATAATTATAGGAACAAAATTAGTTCATATTTCAACTGTCTACATTTTATTACGTTTTTGTGATTGATATTTTCCGCTAAGTGGGAAATGAAATTATGTAACGGATAGAAATATAATTATTAAATTATCTTTGTTATTACTGAGGGTGATGTAGGTATACATTGAAATGTTTATCTTGCGACTTGTGTCCCGTGGACTAGTACCTACACCCAGCAGCTAACGGGTTTCGAACGCTATCCCTTACACAAATACCCGAAGAATATAGATTTAAACATATTTAGTTACCTATAAGTATTGTGTAGTTGGTGGTTAACATATTTACCTTTCACATATTAACATAATATTGCTTCAAACTTCATACAATACCATTTATTCACAAATTTGTCACTTAAGGATTAGTTATGTACATATTTTTTTTTCCTGAACATGCTTTTACTTTCTAGTACTAATAGCATCTATTGTAAAATTTGAAAGATTAAGCATAAGACGGAGTAAAGTATCATCTCCACTTCCTTCACCACTTCCTTCTTCTTTACTTCCTTTAATTTTTTCATATCCTATCAAATCCATAAGTTTATCAATTACTCCAGTAAAGTATAATATGACTAATAAAAAAATGAATCCGATTACACCACTCAAAGACTGTTCGCACCCAGCGCATCCACATTGGCACATTAAATTTCGTATTTGAGTAGTTGCACAGTACACGATGAAGATCGGTATGAGGGATAGTATCTGGTAGCAGGCCGAACAAGCATTGTAGCAGGACTGCAGGCACATGCGCATCAAGTTCTCGATCATCGCTATGCACGTCATTATCGTCCTTACGAGCAAATGGACGCAGCACACGCACGATCTCAAACACAACACAAATAATGAGCACATATTTATATTTGGGAGTATTAGCGATTTCGATTAAAATTTTCTCTGCATAGACAATAATCACTTAAGTTTCAGTACGTGTTTAATAAAATATAGTTAATAATCAATGTTTTAGCAAAACATAAATATGTGTAGGAATAATATAAAATATTTCAGAAATATCTTAAATAACATAATAAATAACACGGGTTTCAAAGATTCAACTAAACATGTCACATTCTCTAAAGACACAGGCAGAATGCAACTGACATTTGGTAGAATCTACAGGCCTCCACACGATGTGTGTAAAAAGAAATTAAACACATTGCACAGAAAATAACACTGGTCAGCTTAACTTCTTACATGGATGACTAAGCTTGGATGGCCATAAAGGGTAAGCACCGGTTAAGAATTGGTAAATCAATAGTGTATGGATACAAAACATAGTATGTAGTCATGAACAGTTCTAAAAGGTACTTTTTCGTTACTATGACAAAATCATTACCTACACGAAGTGCATATTAAAAAGCAGGTGCTTTACCTATATAAATTTAAATGCTAATAATGTATATATGGTTGAGGCTTGCGCGCATGAATTAAAAGCTATTGGTTCGTTACTTGATATTTCTTTTGCTATTTTAATAGTTATATTTCGTCGCTTCATTATTCGATATGATATTTACAAGGTACTCCCTCCATTTGCTAAGTAGCTCCGTACATTTAAAAAAGACTTTAAACGATTTTTAAAAACTAAACCATTTCTTCCCTACCTCTCACCCACGCTGTACCTTTTTTATATATTTGGCCATTTAATGTTTCATGTTATATTATACATATATATTAGTTGTTTTTAATTTTTTGATACGCTTTGGGATTGACTGGAAGTCAATAACTTCGTTTGACGTTTTCAGAATAAATTTTATTAGGTCTTTACCTATGAAATTGCCGTTTTTCACGAAATAAATGAAGCGTAATTTTTTTATATATTTTTTATTTCTATTAATCAAAATAATCACCTATGCAATCAATGCATCTTTGCCAACGAATTGGTAGCTTATTTATGCCTTCTTGAAAAAATCAGCTGGACGGGAGGCAACAAATTCTTCAAAGGCATTTTGTACTGCCTCTCGGGTATTGAATTTTTTTCCCGCCAAGAAGTTATCCAAATTCTGGAAAAAGTAGAAGTCTGTAGGCGCAAGGTCTGGTGAGTACGGCGGATGACGGAGAACTTCCAACCCCAACTCTTGTAGCTTGGAGACCGTCTGCTGTGCAGTATGAGGTCGCGCGTTGTCGTGCAGGAGCAGTGGAGCCGAACGATTGACCAAAGCTGGTTGGAGACGTGCGAGCTTCTCCATCATTGTGTTCAGTTCTTCACAGTTCAGTTCATCTGCAGTAAATGTTTGTCCCGTTTGGCAAGAAGCTGTGATGAATTACACCCGCGTTAGACCACCAAACAGTGACCATCACTTTTCTAGGGGTAAGTTTTCGTTTAGGGCATTGTTTGGGAGCTGAACCAGGGTCCAACCAACTTGCTGAGCGCTTACGATTGTCAAACAGGATCCATTTCTCGTCACAAGTAACAATGCGGGTCAGAATTCCTTCATTTGTATGCCTGCTGAGCAGTGCAAGGCACGTTTCCACGCGTACTTCGCGCTGGCGGTCATTGAGTTCGTGGGGTACCCATTTGTCAAGCTTTTTTACCTCGCCAATTTGACGCAAATGGACCAATATTGTTTTGATGCTAACGTCGAAAGCTGCTGCTAATTCAGCCGTGGATTGAGTTTCATCAGCTTCCACAATTGCCTTTAATTCGTCATTGTCGACCAAAGTTTTCGGACGACCGCGGGGTTCATTTTTCAGGTCAAAATTTTCAGAACGGAAGCGGGTAAACCAATAACGGGTGGTGCGTTCGTTTGTATTGTTCGCTTCGTAAACGTCGTTGATGTTGCGTGACGCTTGTGCCGCTTTGCTGCCACGACGGTACTCATACTCCATAATTACTCGAATTTTTAACTTATCCATGATAACGAAAAATGTTCGAATGCGTTGAAAACAAAACACTAACTATTAAACAAATGACGATTTTAGTAAAAGAATTCCATGTTTGTCAAATAAAATTAATTTGAAATTAGAATTATCAGTCAAAAAAAAATATTTTCATTTGAAATGGCTAGTACGGCAAAACGGCAGTTTCATAGGTAAAGACCTATTATTTATTTTTGGCCAAAAAAGCATCGGGGTTTACTGCGAGTCTTCAACGATGTCTTAAGCAATAAAAACGTTCATTCTGATTAGATTAACGTTAATTTGCATCCTAAAATCGAAATACTCGAGTGAGTTTTCGATAAAAAATATTTTTCATCTACCCTCGCTAACCTAAAACGTTATTTTAGGTAGTGAAATTCATATCGGGGGCGTGGCAAGCGAAAGCGTTGCCGCTCCAGAGGTACAGCTTCCGGAAAAGGAAGCTGGTGTTTCCGACGTCATTCTCGAATTAGGATCCGAACCAGTGGTCTAGAAGAATCGTTGTCGACTGATCCCGTTTTAGACCCGGACCTAGATAGAAAGAAAGAAAGAATATCTTTACCAGAAGTTTATTATGTCAAACATAATTTATTATGTTAAACATTAAGCATGCCAGATGCAAGTGCCTACGATTTTTATGTTCATTATGGATGCTTTATTCAGGAATGGCGTAACGTGTGTACGCAAAGGAAACGCAGTGAAGCAGAACCTACAGCAAGCATTTTGCACCCGCTGCACCATCCGCTGATTAACCGAAAGAAGACGACTTCCGTACACAACATCTCCGTAGTTTAGTCGGGAAAGAATTAAAGATTCACAGAAGGCGACACGAGTTCACTTAATAAGTTTCGAATCTTGTACAGAATCTTCAACCTGTAAAATAGCTTTTTACCAGATTCAGTACGTGTGTTCCGAAGCGCAGCTGGTTATCCATGATGATGCCAAGATTTCTGGTTTCCTCGACACGTTCTAGAAAGTCTCCATCTAAAGAAAGCACTGGCAGCCTAAGCTTAATTTTTTCTGTCTGAGACTTTGACCCAATAATCATAATTTTGATTTAGATGGTTTTATCAATAACGCATATCTTTTAGACCACTTAGCTATCCTATCTAAATCCTCATTAATTTTCATTTAATCAGAAGTTCCGGAAATATACAACTGTACGTCGCCAGCATAGCAATGGTATTTGCAATGCCTGATTTCTTGGACGAGATCTGCACAGTAAATAATAAATAGCAAGGGACCTAAATTGGAACCTTGCGGGACATAATTGAGCGTGTGATTTTAAACAAGTGCCATCAGTTCCTGGTAATTTTACAGCTTTACAGTAACTATCAAACCAGTCTGTGCTTTTCTCATTGAACCCATAATATTTAAGTTTGGATAATAGTAGAGTAGAGACACATTTAAACATTCGAACGCGTGGGTTAAATCCAGCAGTACCAAAACAGTACCTCTCTCTGAATCCTGTTCTACAAGTATATTGTCAGACGTCTAAGAGCGTTGTAACAGTACCGCGCCCTTCTCGAAAGCCGGACTGAAACCTAGAAAGTATGTTGTTTTCCTCTACATATAGATTTAACTGGCGATTAACTGCTTTTTCAAATAGTTTTGACAAAAATGGAAGTTTGCTTATTGGTCTTAAATCTTTCACCTCTCTTGGTTGTTCGATTTTGGGCAATGGGGTTATTAAAGCAACCTTCCAAGGTCTCGGAACGGTGCCCAATAGAATAGACCGATTTATAATATCAGTTATGACCTTAAGAGTACCAAGTAGAGTTAAAATGATCATGTCCCTAGTAATTCCGTCATTTCCCATAGCATCGGAGTTAATAGTCTGTATGTATTTGAGAACGTCTGCTTCAGATACTTGGTTCAGCTGAAACGTCGCCGAACTGAAACCATTCTGTTCGAAATAATTTAACTCTAAAAGAGGCACTGAATCTATCCCAGGCATATTTAGAAAATGTGTATAAATGGTGTCAGGATTGTCGAAGGTATGGGGAAGATTTTCCGTGTTACCGGGGTTGACCAACACTTTATCTTTTAAATTTTTCCAAAACGATTTACTATCAGCTATCTTAGAGTTTATATGTTGATTGAAATAAGCTTGCTTTTCATAGAAGATGCTCTGAGTAACAAATTTCTTTTTTTTTTACTTTATTTCTTTCTTTTTTACTGAATCCGATTTCGTACGTCTATATCTGACAAATGCTTCATTGCGCAATTTAATGATATCCTCCACTGTGCTCGTAAACCATGGTAGTGCACGAGCCGACTTCGTTCTTGTAGTTTTAATAGATGCATGTTTATCATACAAAGACAGTAATGTACGATTGAAAGACTGTACCATAAGATCGACATCGGGTCTTTTCTATGATAGAAATAGAAGCCCAATCAAGTGACTCTAGATCCTTATTACCATTGCATGTCCTAAGTCTCCAGTGATATTGGCAACCATTTCTCACGAACTTTACAATTTGTACACACCAAATCGATCAGTGTTTTTGCGTCTGAGGAAAAATGTGCCGTTTCTGTAATTTTCTTTTTTTGAAATCCATACAATGTAATAAGCGTGCTAATTTTAACGAATTACGGCTATTTCTACCTAACATGTTGATATTAAAATCTCGATTTTAGAGAAATGCGTTACAGAATTCATAAGTTCGTCAATGAATGTTTCGACGTTCAACCAAGGTGGTCTGTAAGCATTACCTTAATAGGTATACTATACCGTATACTATACGTATAGTATACGAAATTTAATAATTTAAACGTGAACCATTTGCATTTGTCGAAAGCCACATCTGTTCAATATTGCCATCCAGATGCTTTTCATAAGGAACCCTAATATTCCGTTTTACATAGAGAGCCACTCTGCCGCCGCGACCATACCGCACGTGCCGCGGACGAGGCGTGTTTCTGAGCCGACAGCCGGGAACTACTGGTGCTCTAGCTTCCTGGCTCTCCGGAATTCACTTCTCGTTTATTGCCACAATATAAGTTGGTTCATGGCAAATATGAAGTCATCGTGATCCGTATTGAGCGACCCAGGACTGTAGAGACCCAACTTGATGTATTTCACTTTAGGAGCCATTGGAAATCTTTACCAAAAAGACGCATTTAGAGCCATTGACAAGCATACAGAAAATAATAGTTATAAAACATAAATAAATCCAGTATAGCTCAATAAAAAAATGTTGTACCTTAAAGTAGCCAACGAGAAATATTTAAAATGAATATTAATATTGTTAGAGATAGTAAAAATAAAGAAGAGCAACGAAGTAATTTAAAAAATGAAATATTTCGTTATAAAACAACGTTATAAAAAAATTAAATATACGATAAACAATTCGTGAATAATAAGAATAAACATTATTTTTAAGCCTAACCTAAACTAAATAAAAAATAAACTAATAATTAATTGTTGGTGAGTAAAAAAGGCCTAATATCTTAGTATAAAAATTCCTAACAAAAGATTTTGACCTACTAATTGCTGTGAGGGAATCCATATCGGAATCGCCCGACTATGGTCCCAAAGTTCACGAAACTTTATCGAAGTTATGGCTTCCCTTATTGAAAAAGGGAATGCCCAAAGAAGACAGAGATAAAGTCTCGAAAGATTATTTGATCCCGGACAACTGCAGGCTCTTACAAGCTCCTTCACTAAACGCAGAAATTTCTGCCGCTGTCCCAGATATGGTCCGAAACCGAGACAAGATGCTCACAGCTTATCAGCGGCAGCTTGGTTGCGGCACCACAACCATAAATAGAGGCATTGATATGCTACTTAAAAGCGACGATAAGACCGGCGCTATAAGACACCTAGCAACTGATGTCGACTACTCTGTGATTCACACTACGCGTCTACACAGAATCGCTTTTAACTTGTTAGACCGAGTCTAGATAAATCCTTAATGCACATGATCACTGACGGTCAACGTGATGAAACCTTATTTGGATCGATGCTGTCAGAAAAAATCAAAACTGCCAAAACCATCGAGATACAGGGGCTTCAAATAAAGAAGCCCTTTAAACCTCAAAGGACGACGTTTTTAAAACCAGCGTTCGCCCGTCTACTTCCCAACAGGGAAACTGGTCAGCGCCTCCTCGGTATCCGGCGAACAGGGAGGGGGCGGGGAGGCTTCAGGCAGACATATGCGCCAGCGAGCGGAGCCCGACGCCCTTATTTGACGCCTGGCCAGAGGCGTCCAGCAGGGCTGCAGGACAAGCCTCGTGCCCAAGCGCCAGCGTACCATCACTAGCTAAGATACGCCTTCACGCGGTAGTCTTATTACTACTACTTATTAGGCTAGGGTAGGCTTACTTAATATAATAATATAATATAATATTTCTAACAATCACACCACATTATCTAGCCCAAATTAAGTATCATTAAGAACTTGTGTTATGGATACCAGATAACGGATAAATAAACATAAGAAATATATAAGCACAGATAGATATTTTTTTTTTCATGTATAAATATTAGAAATAAACTTAAATAAACATACATACACATCCATGACTAGAAAGCAAATATAATAAAATATCTGCCTCTACCAGGATTCGAACCCGGGACCTGTGGCATGGAAAGCAAGGGTACTTACCTCCACACCAACAGGCCGTCAAAATAAATTTATACAGACTGGCCATTTCAAAATGGAGGATTATCGAACGGCCTGCAAAATAATATCATGTAATGATTTCCTAGCAACAATATATCTCAAGGACGTGTTTTTTTTAGTACCTATAAGAAATGTTCACCGTAAATATCTTAGATTCGAATTTGAACCTTACAGCTCTAGAAATAAGGTTAGTTATCAATTCACGGAATGCCGTTCGGTTTATTAGTCGCTCCATGCGTTTTTACTAAAATTACTACCCATATACTTTTTTAAATCCTCATAAATACCTACTTCAATCTCATTTTAGGGACCACCATCCCCTACACAAGAACCTTACCCTGGGTGTCGCGAGGCTCTGCGGCAGTCTTTCACCAGAAGGGGTTTCTGTACAAACTCTAAGAAGCTAATATTAGCATCGTTTTCTGACAGCACTGTTAAGCAGTATAATTCTTCTTTAAGATTACGGTGGCCATTTTGTATAATCAACAAAGTTAATATTTTCGAACCCCCGGTTCATTCTGTCCTTTCATTTCTTACGAATAAATTTAATGATGGTTGCTCTTATGGTACCTTAAATTCCCATCGTTTTGCATTGTCAGCCATCACTGGAAACATAGGATCCCAAGATTCCGTCAAACGCTTGCTTAAGGGCGCGTTCAAATTAAGACCCTGTCGACCCAAATACATGAAATGAAAATGAAATGTTTATTTCTCAACATTGACAATTACTTGTTTTTATTGATGTAAAATAAAACATGACCCTACCACCAGTTCGACAAAAACCTTCGTGAAGAAGAACTGGCAAGAAACTTCACGGGTATATTTTTTTCAAAATAAATTTACAGAGTCTCTTTCCGTCTATACAAAGTTATTCTTATCTGCATCTGTTAGCTCGGCAAGTCTCCCAATACTTGGGGGGAGTATCCAAACGAAGAACGGCACCCGTTCACGAGTTTACGCGGGATCCAGCCATCGCCCTCCTCAACCATATTAGAGGGAAGTGAGCGACCCGTCACCCGACGCTTTAGATATTCATCTGAACGATGAACTCAACGAGCAAACAGACACATTACACATGTTTTGTTACATATACTAGTAAAATCCTGTTAATGAGTGGAGTTTATTATCCAAATAATCGGATAGTTTATAATATGCTTCTGCAAACAACTTCTGCTTTATAGTATCTTTGAATTTGTCAATAGGAAGACCTCGGATATCCTCAGGAACCTTATTATAAAAGCGTATACATTGACCCATGAATGAGTTAGTGACAATATGAAGCCTACTATTATGACCTGCCAGCATATTTTTTTCTCTTGTGTTAAAATTGTACAGATCTTTTTTCTTTTGAACAAGGTTATGTTCACTTACATACATTAACTTTTCTAAAATATATTATGAATGGAAAGTAAGAATATTTATTTCCTTAAATTAACTTCTAAGTGACACCCTTGGACCGAGCTGATAGATTGCGCGAACACCCCTTTTCTGCAGATTAAATGTAGTATCGATGTCGGCAGCGGAAGTAACCGAAATAGAATTAATAGAGCCAGAAGTACTTGGGACCCACAGATAGTACTAAATCATATTTATAGTTGGTTTCCTCATAATGATTTAACGTTAGACAGAATAACAAAGAAACTGACCATTTTACTAGCATTATGTACCGCCCATCGAGTTCAAACTTTCTCCTGTATTAAAATCGATAACATGCTATTTTTAGATAATGGCATAATATAAACGTAACTGACATCATTAAAACATCAGCTCCAGGTAGAGATCAGCCTGTTTTGTGTCTACCCTATTTCAGGGATAACGAACGTATATGCCCAGCCACAGTATTATCGGAGTATCTATCTAAAACACAAGATATCAGATCAGATAATAATAATCTTTTGTTGACATACAAAAAGCCATACAGAGCCGTCACAACTCAATCTATCAGTCGTTGGATTAAACAAGTGCTGTCAGAAAGCGGCATTGGTATAACCGCGTTGGGGCACACAGTACGAGATATGCTAGCACTTCTTCCGCAAACTCCACAGGAGTTAGTATCGAAACTATTCGAAAAACTGCGGGCTGGACCGACACTTTTAATACTTTCGCCCGTTTTTATAACAGAACTATTGTTAACGAGGCTGATTTCGCCCGTAGTGTTTGTTTGCCTAAAAAATAGGTATTAATTGAAGTTTAAACCTGTTATTGTTAATTATTATATTTAAAAAAAATGGTTCAACCAATCAATCCTTACTTGATGTGATAAATTTGATTATTATATATTCTATTATGATACATAAATCAAATGTTTGTGGTGCACACTTTTGTAGTTTATTTATTAAACAAAACTTTCTTCTCTTAACATCTACCTGGTAAATATTATATCGAATAATGGAGCGACGAAATATAATTAACGATCAAACGAACTTCTCCGATGTGAAGTTCGAACACAATTATATTAAACCCTAGCTTCCCGTTAGAAAGATTTTTTATTAATAATTAGCAGGCGTTTGTCTTCCATGTCACCTGATTGACACCTCATGAAAAGTGATAGTTTTATTTAAAAATGTTTTTTCTCTAAAAGAATGAGAGTACGAATAGGCTACAGCCTGGGTGAGAGGTAGGGAGGATATGGTTTAGTTTTATAAAATCGTTAAAAGTATTTTTTAAATAGGCGGAGCTACCTAGCAAATGGAGAGACTACCTGGTAAATATCATATCTTCATATTAAGTGACTCATACAATTATGATCGAACTTCACATCGGGGAAGTTTGTTTGATCATTAATAATAAGGTTTTGACGAATATACTTCCAACTATATTTTGCCTATAGTTATATCGCCCGATGGCGATCCCCGGGGGGTTTTTGGGCGTCCCCGTCTCCATGTGAGTCCCCCACCAGTGGGTCTGACCACTCGAGCTGCTTGGTTCCAAACGTTGCGCTTCACTCAACTTCTATTCCTCTCCCCTATTCACCCTATTCACGTAATGGAAAATTCAAAAAAGAAAAATAAGTGCCGACAGCGGATGCACTCCCTCTCCCTAAAAGTACACTTCTCTAACATCCGAGGTGTGCACTCAAATCTCCACGATGTCCACCACCACCTTGAGACAGAGAGGCCGCACTTATTCTTTCTGACAGAGACGCAGATCTGTGATCGTTCGGATCTGGCATACCTGCATTACCCAGGCTATATCCTGGAGACAAAATTTCACCCCAATGCGGGGCGTGTGCGTGTATGTCAGAGACGAGATCTGTTGTCGGCGTCTCCGATACTTGGAAGTTGCGGATTTTTCTGTTTTATGGGTCTATGTAGATACTGGCCTGGACCGAATTGTATACGCCAGTTTTTACCGATCACACACGGGAGCTCAAGAGACAACTCGACTTATTGAATATCTCAGTGATACTGCAGATAAGGTCCAACGACGCTATCCCTCTGCGCAGTTGGTGTTCCTTGGGGAATTTAATGCCCACCATGGAGAGTGGCTGTACCCGTTCAAGGACACCGACCACGCTGGCAGAGAAACCATCGGTTCGCAGTAACTCATGGTCTCTCCCAGCTCGTCCATGAACATAAGCGCATTCCTGACGTTGTTGACCATACTGCGTATATCTTGGACCTTCTGCTGACAACCGATCCAAACAGATACTCGGTGTCCGTATCTCCGCCATTAGGGACATCCGACCACTGTCTGGTGAAATCTGTGTCGCAATACTCGCCAATCGATACCAGCCCAAAAGGCAAAAGGCGAGTATGGCGGTACAAGTCAGCAGATTGGGATGAGATGCGTCACTTTTTCGCCTCTTATCCTTGGCGGCAAGCTTGCTTTACTTCTGATGATCCATCATGCTGTGCTGATGCTGTCTCCAGTGTGATATGTCAAGGTATGGAGTACTTTATACCGTTTAATGCTGATTGCCTCCTAGCTGAAAAGCGAAAGCATGTAGCATACCAAGCCTAGGCTAGCGCTCGCAGAAGCAAAGCTATAGATCTCCCAGCTAAGAAGCAGGCGTACAATGCGGCTGCCAAGTCCTGCAAAAAGGTGATCAGAAGTGCTCTTTTCGACCACATTGGCCGTATCGGGGACAAGTTAGCATCCTATCCCACGGGGAGTAAAGCTTTCTGGTCCCTTGCCAAGTCGGTTGAGATGAACTTCTGTCGCCCATCACTGCCACCACTGCAAAGGCCTGACGGGTCTTTGGCCCACAGCGAAAAAGAGAAGGCAGACTTGTTCGCAAATCTCTTCGCGGAATGTTCACGTCTAAATTCCAAAGGTAAAAGCTAAGGTAAAAATTCAGCCCCGAGATAGATGCCGTCCAAATTCACCAGAAACAGGTACTCAAATGGTTACAAAATCTAGACGTGAATAAGGCCAGTGGTCCGGAAGGCATTCCCGCAGTGGTCAACTATAGACCTATTGCAATCACTTCCATAATTTGCAAAATTATGGAACGTGTATTGAACCATCGTCTCCTGACGTACCTAGAGACCAATGAGCTCCTCAGTGACAACCAGTATGGTTTCCGCAGAGGACGCTCAACAGGAGACCTTCTAGTGTACGTCACGCATCTTTGGAGCATGGCCTTGGAAGGGCACGGAGAGGCAATAGCCGTATCCTTGGATATCTCCAAGGCCTTTGACCGTGTATGGCACGAAGCCCTCTTGAGCAAGCTTCCTGCGTATGGCATACCATCTGGACTCTGCGACTGGATTGCTGATTTCCTGAGGGAACGGTCAATTCGAGTTGTCTTCGATGGCTTCTCATCGGACCTAATGGCGATCAACGCCGGCGTACCTCAGGGATCTGTTCTCTCTGCAACATTATTCCTGCTGCACATTAATGACCTTCTTTTATCGGAAGGCATTATTGGTTACGCCGATGACAGCACTGTTGTAGAGAGATATGTGTCCAATGCGCGAGCGAGTTCAAACCAGATCTAATTTCAGAGACAGTCGATGATCGAACGGGTTGATTTGACACTATGTAGGGTTTCCGATTGGGGTGAAGCCAACCTTGTCAAGTTCAACCCTTCCAAAACCCAGGCTTGTCTTCTCCGGTAAAAAGAGCACATTCAACTTGACGCCTACTTTCCAAAGTGTATCTGTACCGATCACAAACCAACTAGGGCTTCTAGGCATGACCATCACGTCGAAACTTAATTTCGGTCAACAGATTGAAACCATGGCACAGTCAGCTTCCAAAAAATTGGGAGTCATCGCAAAGGTCCAGCGGTACTTCAACTCCGAACAGCTGCTCAACCTGTACACAGCTCAGGTTCGATCCTGTATGGAGTACTGCAGCCATCTTTGGCATGATTCCGCAAAATACCATCTTGAAGCGTTGGATTCTGTCGACCGAAGGGCCCGTAGACTCATAAGTAACGACAAACTTAATTCTTCTAGACTGCAAAGTCTCGAGCATCGTCGAAAAGTTGCTAGTCTATCGGTTTTTTACAGATTGCACTTTGGAGAGTGTGCGAATGCTCTTTTTCAGTTGATCGAACCTTCCTCGAGCAACCAGACGCAGGCAGAAGTTTCACCCGTTTGTGGTAAGCGTGCCGATGAGCCGAACTAAACGGTTTGATAGCTCATTTTTGGTTCGTGTTGCCAAAGAGTGGAACGATTTGCCTGCGTCTGTTTTTCCAGACAAATATAACCCTGGAGCTTTCAAGTGTAGAGTGAATAGGTACCTCTTGGACAGGCGTGTATGATCCTCGTCTTCATCGTCACTTTCCATCAGGTGAGATGGAAGACAAACGCCTGCCAATTATTAATAAAAAATAAAAAAAACACGAATATGAAAAAACAAGAAGAAGTATTTTGTATATTTCAAACCCACTAGACCAACGCGGGTTCAGGTCTATTATTATTTTAGTTTTAAAATAATGAGTAGGATATGGAAGAGGCTCGTCGAATCGGTAATTTTGGACTTTTGACATGCAAATGGACAGCAAATTTTTTCCAGCAATTGATTTAACTTCATAAAATAAAATATACATTATAAGGACTAATTTTGAGTATAAAGATTATTCACTACTAAAGTCAGGACATTTTAATAGGTAACATTTGACAAATCATCAAAATTCAACAACGTAACCTTGTAACGGCGGGCATAAAATAATATATTTTTTCGTTTTGTTAGAATTGCACAATTGCTTAACTTTTTTCAATTACGATTACATATTTATTGTAATAATGACCGATTCGAGTAATTTTACAATTTGCTTTCACTAATATACCATTCTAAACATAATAAACAATTTCTGATCTAAAGAACTGAACGTCGTTACAATGTTGCGTCAGATAACCCTTTTTATTTTTAAACACTAGGGATGTTACTCAGAAAATCGAAAGCTGATAAGTTGAATCGAACGCAATGATTACCTGTGAAGAAATATCACCATAAATTAATAACCACGTTGTGATTATAATAAAACATAATTATACTTATTATTCTTTTAACTAACTATAAAAATACAAAAAATAACTAAATAGAAAAGTAATTGATTTTAGGTACAATTTAGGTGGGATCATGCTGGCAAGTCATGTCGCCATTACATGACGCAGTCTTTTGTCGTTGTGCAAAGTGACTGTGCATTTTTGGTGTGCTCTCTGTTATTTTCTTCTGACCCGGCTTTTTTATTGGACTTATCTTACTGACTACGTTTACCTGGCTATAAATTGGACTCCGATTGCTTAACGATTAGTAAACAAGAACAACAGACTCTAAAGTCATACCATGTCGAAACGGGAGAAAATGCTAAACAGTCAACTAGTAGTGAAATTTAACAATTATTTTGAACGTGAATCAGTTAACGATGGGCCTCTTTTACCATTGACACAACCGAGAGAACGCGTTGCCGAAGCATTGGGAGTAGGGAAGAGGACAGTAACTCAAATTATGAAAGAGAAATACGGACCATCAGGCTCAGAAGATAATACTTTACGTACACCGAAAAAATAAAGAGGTACAAGAAAATTGTTAACGTTGACAATTTTGATGTTGCTGCACTTCGCAACCACATTTATGGATATTACTCGAGAAAAGAATATCCTACACGGGAAAAGGTAATGAGTTCGTTAAAACACGCAGGCTTATTTTTTGGCGGTAAATCGTCTCTATCAAAGGTTTTGAAATCGATTGGCTTTAGATTTTAAAAATCTGACAAGCGGAAAATTATTTTGAAGAGTCAGCTTAGAAAACCCATCAAAAATTATAATGGACAGTGCACCCGTATCATTCTGTACAAATTGATAAACCACCAACTCCAGCAAATAAAAAGCAAGAAATTGTCTCGTGGCTGGTAAGAAATGGTGTGAATGCAAGCCCAACTTTATTAAAAGTTGAGTTGTTAAATCTGGTAAAAGCAACTAAGCCGTCCAAGGTCCGCTATGAAATTGATGAACTAGCCCGAGACCATGGACACGAAGTTATTCCATTGCCTCCCTACCGTTGCCAGTATAAGTAATGTATAAGGCGTTTTTTACGTAACTTAAGCACTAAGTTCGGTATGAGGCGCAAATTACCAACCTATCAAGACCGACTTACCTTCTTCAGAGTAAATACATTACAATCTAGACGTTCTATCCAAGAACTAACTGTGCTGTATAAAATCTTCAACAAATGGGATGTTATGGATCTACTGAGCCATGTTTCGCTGAGAGTTGGGGGTAGTAAAAGGTTGCCAAAATTGTGCGTAGCAATTATCTGTGTGCAGTTTTAATTATGCTTTATTTAGTTTATAAGTTGAAAATCTAATGTTTTAAATTGTATACTGTAGCTGTGCCAAGTAATGAATAAATAAATAAATAAATAACGCCATCCAGCTTATTTGGGCACAAATAAAGTGTCATGCAGCGCGGAACTATACTGAACCACCCTTCAAAACAGCTAAAATGGTGACTCTGCTACAAACTGCGTGTGCAGAAGTCACTACAGAAGACTGGAGAAAAGTCGTAGAGAAAACAAAGAAAATAATTTTACAAGATTTTGAACGAGATGTGACAATAGGAAATATTGAGAATGAATTAATAATATCTCTGAGTGCTGACAGCAGTGATGAAGATAACAATACTAATAACAGTTCTGATAGTTCGACTGAATAAATGCAATGTTTTTATTATATTATGTACTTGTCTTACTTTGCTCTTTAAATTTACGAAAGAAAAAATGATAATGGGACAGGGATTCGCCTGATGATCTTTAAAATTCACATTTTTTTTATTGTATTATGTACATGTCTTAATATGCTCCTTAAATTTACGAAAGAAAAAGTAATAATGGGACAGGGATTCGCCTGATGATTTTTAAAATTCGCATAATATGTGACTAAATATAAACATATTATGTTTCAAGTCCGTATCGATTCATTCACTTTAATCGATATTTTTAAGCAGGTCACTTCACTATGAAGATAACACTGACAGACGTCAAATGTCATCTTTTAAAATGGCCCGACTATAACTACCATTACAATGAGGGATTTTCTGACAGCTCGAAAAATAGTAAAGTCCTTTTCATGAAAGAAGTCCCCCAGACGCAGCGCTGTACTCGCGTGACATAATGTTGCCATTTATGAGTAAAATATTTACCTATTTTACATTTGGCATATGTAATTTATCAAATAATACTATTTCCTGCATACTTCGACGAAACAATATAAGCTCTTAAATTGTATTATGAAATAAATACATTTTAGATAGTAATTTCATTACTCAAGCCCATACTATAACAATAGATCAGATTAGTGAAACATCTATATTTCTGATAAGTCAAAAGTATATTTGGGCATTTTTATCAAAATGTTTTAAGTTTCTCACCTAACAACATAGTAAAAAGAAAACTTTAGTCATTTGAAACTATTTAATAATAACACGACACTTATTGAGTCATAATAACGTTAGTTATTTGGACTTATTGCATGGGTCATCCCATGAGTGGGTTAGTAGACATTTTGATAAAAATGCCCATTTACGTATATTTACTATATTTGTGTTATGTAAAAAGTATATTTTTATTTACTTATATAAGCGGTGTTCTACCTACTTACAGGGAAAAGATGAGAAAATAGGGTAAAGAAAAGCATTATTTCCATTATTTTTTATTCAGAGTTTTATTGAATAATTGTGATCAGTGGCCATAGGAACATCACTGTCTGAAGAGTGGATGGAAACAGAATCAGATTCTGTTTCAGTATCACTAGCCGTAGATATAATTATTCGGTCCATCTCTTCATCCATAAGGCCGTCATTTTTTAAATATTCCTCCTCTAAATGTTCGACATGCGAGCACTGAGCTATCTAATCTTCCGCCGTAATAGACTCAAAGGCCTTTCAGTTAATTTTACAATTTCTTTTGGATCTTGTGCCACGTTCTTATCCGCCACCTTTCTTTTTCAAGGCTCCAGATTTTCTCAATCGGGTTGAGGTTGCAATGGCAAGGCGGCAACCTTAATACTTCATGTCCGTGAGTCGTTAATAATTCATCCACTGCAATTGTCGGTGGACCTTTATTTTGTTTGATTAGCTCAAACAGCACAGCTTTTCTCCAGGTGTCTTCAAAATATATACCATTTGCCGGAGCTATTCCTGCATACTACTTTTTATATTTGACATTGAAGGGGCTTTGTTTAATTAAGTGCAATAGTAAGGAGCGTTGTCCATTACCACAAGCGACATTAGGTAGATTAGGTATTAGTTTTTCGTCACCCATTTTAAGAAATTTGCAGAGTTCCTCGTCATCATGGTAATCTAAGGACTTTGATTAGGATTTTAACATTATTAATGCACCATTTATGAATCCATCTTTTGTTCCCGCATGAGCGACTAACCAGCGACTCCCTGATGACTCTGAGACGAACGTTCCTGGCTCTTCCTCACTCTGCCAACAACTTTTTATATGATAAGTATTGTGTATATAGGTCTCATCTAAGTATACAACGGGTCGTTATTCCACAGTGCGATTTATTCGTATTTTATCCAAATATCTTGCACGCCATGCGGTAATGTCGTGACGTTCCATAAGTAGTTTGTGTCTGGATTGACATCGCTCGTACTTGAAACCAATCCTATTAAATATCCTGTACAATGTTGTGATGCTTCCCTGAAAATTGATGTCTTCTCTCAGAGCTGACCGTAATTTAGCCAATTCTTCTTTGGTAATTCTTTATGCACAACGTAAAAACTGTGAATTTTTTGCCGGATAGCGCACAAATCGAACCCGTCTAAGTCGAACTTTTTCGAATGCGGGCGACTCTTCCCCGGGGTGACAATTTTTGTCGAAGTACTCGTCGTTGTTATACCTTCTTTTGTAATTCTTGTTACAGTTTTCTCTGACACACCTGCACTTAAATAATGAATAATTAAAAATAATAGTAACTTTAAGTTTATAATGCTTATGTACTATGTAATATATGTTTTATTTTCAGTTGCCTAGTTTCATCACGTTATATATTTGTTCAATTTTGTCGCAAAAATGAATTTATATCATAAAAGTCCCATCAATACAGCAAAAAATTATTATATGGCAAATCTAAGAAGTACCTGTTATGGCGGCGACTCTCTTCCGAACATTGTTTAGTGGTATTAAAACATCTTGATTCTTTTGTTCCGCTTCACAGAACTCTTTCACCTTCAATATCATTTCTCAAGCCGAACTTTTTACAACTTTTGGCATTGTAAACAATCTTTAAAATGTACTAAGCTAGTTAAAAACACAAAAAAATCTACCACAACAAACGAAAGAACTTGATAACATCAACGAACGACAACATGGCCGACCTGTCAAATTTAGTTCCAAAAATCACCGCGGGACTTCTTTTATGAAAAGGACTCTAAATAAATTACACGATAGGCGCTAGTAAAAGTTGATCCTATTATTTCAGTTATCGTATAAGTAATATAAGAAAGGCAAGGAACTACGCTATAACGCCTGGTCTGGCGTAGATTTATTGTTTTACATTTATTTAATTATTGAAGCTCTGCATCGGCTTATTGTGGTAGTTTAGAAACTTTCGCCTCCTTTTCACCTTTACTATCTCACTCTACTTAATCAGGACCAGGTTTTCGTGGGGTCACTTAACGAGGTCAATGAAACAATTTTTTTTCTTAATTCGGTTTGGGAAAATCCCTCATAGCCATGCAGGTAGTCTTCATACAAAAAAAACTAGAAATTATGTCTATGGTTAGAACTTTTTTGATGCTGACATCTCTTGCTACTTTTCGAGCGAACAATTGTCATACGTCACTTCAATGTAAATGATGAATGATAACACTATTTTCAATCAATGATGTACGGTTTTCGGTTATGTTTCAATGTTTTAATTATGTTAAAACTACTTTTATTATATTTATACTTGAAATTGGCAGAAATAGTTATTGTGTAGTAACTACAGCTGATTGCCATAAAACGCAAAATTTTATTCTGATCTGCCATTACGGTTTCAATGTTTGACGAGTGAAGAGTTTGCATTGATCAATTTCCGAAACATAACCTCTCATTTACCAAATATAGTAATTAATATGCGTTTATTCGGTGCTTCACAATGTACAACAAGTGCTGTGTAGTGAATGAGAAAGTAGCCGAAAGAACGTTATTTTCCATCACTTTCCAAGAACTGAGATAGGACTTAACAATGGTTACCGTGTCTTTGTGCTAATAGTGCTTTGTGCTTACAAGGTTTAAGTGTGGTAAACCTTTGTATATTGTTTGTGAGCCAATATGAATAACGGTGTTTAATTGGTGTAACATATTTAACAGAATATGAATAAAATGTACTGATGTCTCGCTTCTAGAAAATAAAAATTTGCCTCCCGTGCAATACAAACAAAGCATATAAAAATATAAAACAAAATTTAGAAATTAAAAAAGAGTCATAAATATATAAGTCTTTTATTTATTTTACCTTCTTTATCTTTTAGATTCCTAAAATATGTTGTAGAAACGGAGAGGGGCTTTCGCCACCACAATGGCATTACGCCATAATCCATGCCGTCATTTTAAAATTAAGAAACGAAGGACAATCTAATTTAAAAAAAAAAGGTTGTCAAATTTAAAAGTTCCTCACGTAGAGGGAGTATTAAATAGAGAAGACATAAAAATGACAGCTTGAGCGAAAAAGAGACGCGTTTATATCAAAGAAAACAAGAGTGAGCGAGAAGATGATTCTATCTTTTGTCCTTATTTGCGTATACGTTTTTTTTGTTTGCCAATCGTGCACGATTGGCAAACAAAGCTCAAGCTGTCTTGTGCGCTCCGGTAAATTTTGAATTTTTGTGTAAATAGTGAACTGTGCGAATTAAAACATTTGTTAGTAGTGTGGTGGATACTTCACAGAATTAGCCAAAATGGTGAGCTGCTGTGTTTTAGGGTGTAAAAATAGAAGCGAGCACAAAAATGAAAACATAACTTTTCACAGGTAAGTGGTCTAATTATCACTGAATCGTTCACGTTTTTGTTTTCCTATGAATAGAGAAAGTAGTTTTAGCATGATTTTAACGTAAACTATCAATAAATTCATTGAATGCATTGTATTTCTTCGAAAATATTAATCGGCTTTTTTGCTTCCAAAATAATATAATGCGTCAAAATAGTAAACATTTTCAAACGTCAAGTGAGTGAGATGTGTGTATACAAGTCGCGTGTGAGAGAAAGAGATATCGAATAAACGATGCGCTTCTGCATTTAGTAGGTTAACTTACTAGTTAGGGTTGCTAGATTATTAAAAAAAAAATCCCCGATATTAAATAAAAAATGTTGAATGAATACCTACATAATTTTAATTAGTTAGTCGTTATGGAGTTTGTGAACGTGATTAGACTATTACACTAATAAAATAAAGGCTAAAGTTTGTATGTATGTTCGTTATTCTTTCACGTTAAAGCGGTTGAACTGATTTTGATAAAAGTTGCCATGAACATAATTTACACACTAGATAACCATGCGCTACTTTTTGTACTGGGAATGTAGGAATGTATATATAGCTTAAGTTAAAAATCTTTTAAATTATCGAGTAACACTGTGGGGCACTGCTAGTATAAAATTAAAGCTAACTTGTTTCACATTTCTGGTTTAAGCTTCCCTAAAGATCCTATTATGAGAAGTATATGGATTAATGTTACTGGTCGTCAAAATTGGACCGCTACGAAGTACACTAAGATGTGCTGTATACATTTCGATGCTAATTGTTTCCGAAGAACTGGAAAATTTAAAATTATTCAACCTGGTTCAACTCCAAAATATTTTGTTCATGTGAGTGTTTCGATATTTTATACCTACTCAGTGTAATTTCGAAAAGTGTAACAACCAATGCCTTTTTTAAATTACCCACATGTAAAATGAAAGTTATAATATTAAGTAGCATTTCAGTAAACAGGAACTTATTATATTATTGCAGGAACCATCGATTGACTTGGGAAGAACTAGCAATATTGGCACATCTAATAACATTTCCCGACGAGAAGACATTTTAATGGTAAAAATCATTTTAATTATAATTTTAATTATTGTGTTAAAATATTATTTAAGTAAAAAGTATTTTAAATGTTTTATTGTTACAGGAATCCATAAATAATAATAGAGAAACTAATATACCATGTAACATTTCCCAAGCAGAAGTAAATACTATTAAGGTAAAATTCTGATCATTCTTTATTTTGATTCTAGGGTTTTAACTATAAGTGCAAACTTGAATGGTTATTATAATTTCAGGAGACATTAAATGACATGGAGGAAGCAAGCACCTCAAGTAGAATCCTAAAATCGCAAGTTGTTTTTGAGGTAAATGCTTGTTATTTCTAATATTTAGGTATAATCACATGAAAAGGGGTTTTTAAAAAAATAACTACAAGTTGTTAATAGAGCTAAATGGCTCTTAAGAGTTCATATTGTGATTTAGACAGCATTTTTTTAAAGTTTTTACATCTTGGTTATATTCTTATTTTTAGATTATCAAATCATTTACGCGTGAGTATACATATGTATATCTGAATATATCGGTTTTCTTTGCAGTCTCCCAGAAAAAGGAAGCTCGCATTACAACTGCGTCAAAAATCCACACTTGCCGAAAAAAGAAAAAAGCAGATCGCTACGCTTAGATCGAGGAATTGGCGGCTTGCTAAGAAAAATGTTGAACTTTCACACGTTTTAGAAGTACTTAAGTCCAAATCTCTTATAAATCAAGAAAATGCAGATGCTTTGACGTCAATAGATCCTATGAAAAAAGATTTATTCAAACGTATAGTTGGAGCTTCTTCGGAAAAAAAATATTCACCAGAATTGCGTAAATTTGCACTGACGTTACATTTTATTAGTCCTCGTGCTTATAATTTTGTACGTAAAAGTTTTGATACCTGTTTACCTCACCCAAGCAGTTTAACTCGCTGGTACCAAAGTGTTAATGGTGAGCCAGGTTTTACTAAGGAATCACTTGAAGCCAATTAAATGCTTTCGAAAAATTCTGAAAAACCACTTATAGGTGCATTATGTTTTGACGAAATGGCTATTCGGAAATGCGTTGAATTTGATAGGAGTAATTATGTGGGATTTGTTAATTGCGGCAATGACCTTGATAACGCCGAACAAGCAATAGCAAAGGAGGCGTTAGTGTTTATGCTCACTTGCGTAAACGGATCATGGAAAATTCCAATAGGCTATTTCTTAATTGATGGGATCACGGCTGATCAAAAAGCCACATTAGTAAAGCAGGCCCTAGAATTAATTGAGACCTCTGGTGTGAGAGTTATCTCATTGACATTTGATGGATGTCCTGCAAATTTCTCCATGTGTAAGCTGTTAGGGTGTTCATTCGAAATAGAGCATTTTAAAACTACATTTATATACAATAATCATCAAATAGCTGTTTTCCCTGATCCATCACATATGCTCAAATTAATTAGAAACACATTAGGTGAAAAACTAAACCTAAGAGACCACGATAACAATATTATATCTTGGACTTTCATACAAAAATTAATAGAGCTGCAGGAGTTGGAAGGGTTTCATTTAGGTAATCGTGCAAGAAAAGCTCATTTATATTTTAAAAAACAAATAATGAAGGTGAAGCTTGCAGCACAAACATTCAGCACATCGGTAGCAGATTCAATCGAACACTGCAATCAGAATCTTGATTTACAAGATTTTAAACAATCTGAAGCTACGGTAAAATTCATTCGCCTAATTAATGATTTATTTGATATTATGAACTCCAAAAACTTGAATTCATACGGTTATAAACAGCCTCTTTCAAAAAATAATTTTGAGAATCATCAAATATTTCTAGAAGGTATTTTCAAATATATAAAATCTTTAAAAATTGAAAATATTCCTATCATAAATTCCAATAGGAAGACAGGATTTTTAGGTTTCATGATATGCATCAAAAGTTTAATACATTTGTACAATGAAAATATTAAAAATAATGAACATATGAACTTCTTATGTTCATACAAATTGAGCCAAGACCACATCGAATACTTTTTTAGCTCGATAAGGGCTAAAGGTGGATTTAATAATAATCCTTCAGCGAGACAGTTTAAATCCGCTTATAAAAGATTGATTGTTCATGGTGAACTTAAACACCTTACCTCAGGGAACACAGTTCCACTCACAGATATTAATATACTTACATACACAAAGCCAGAAATATCTATAAACAATTCGTTAGATCGAAATAGGTTGATCAACAATAAAGAACCTGTTGAACATAGATCCGTGGTCATCGACAATGACCACGATTATTTATCCGACCCCTGTAGACTCACCGAGTTTAGTAAAAGTGTGATAACATATATAGCTGGTTTCGTGTGCAGAGGGGTGAAAAATGAAATCATATGCCCACATTGTGTATCTGTCTTGTGTCGTGATCGTTTTGAAAGTCTACAGTTAAAGAAAGATAGAGGCGGTCTATTATATCCATCAGCAGACATAATTAAACTTTGTGAACTTGCTGAAAAAGTTTTTAGAAGAAATAAAATTTTCAATGAAAAATATCCACTGCATCGCCTTTTAGACCAATGTCTGAAGGAATGCATAAATATAAAATTATTTTCTCAAATATCAGCTCATTTTTATGAACAAGGTTTTATAGACAATCATTATAGTTTGCTCATAAAATCTGTTTGTAATAAATATCTCAAAACCAGAATTCATTATACGACCAAAAATATGATTGATCAAAAAGAAAAGGTTCGAAATATGTACACTAAATTGATACTTTTTAAAGGACAATAAATATTGATTAACCCAGTAATTTGGTTTGGAATATTTCTATTCTAATGAATCTCGACCTCCGCTGAGTCGCGTTGGAATAGATCTATTCAAGGTAGTAACCGACTCAAAAATATGGTTACAACTGTTTTGTGTCTCTATGAATGAATTCGTTGCCTGTGATTGATAGAAATTGTATAAATTGTCTGTATGTTGGTACCATTCAATCAAAGTTTCACTTGCGTAGTTTGTAAGTTCGCGCACGTGACGTCATAATAGTTGTATTTTTTTGGATTTTAGGCATAAATAAGGCCCGTTTTCTACGATGTTTCTTTCAAATCTATTTCTATTTATTATCCATCTGTTTTTACTGATAATAATAACATTTTTAGGTATTTTTTTACGTGTTTCATTTACTTTGTACGTGGCGGACATGTTATAACATATAAATCTTGGTCTCATGAAATTTGAACAATTTTGTTATTTTCGCATATTTTATGTCATAAAACAATGTAAAACAATGTTACAATAAATATTTACAACCATTTTCTATGTTTTTAATTTAAAATAAACTAATAGAAGCCAAAAATATGGTTACAAAATTCAGACTTGGAAAACTCTGAAAAACTTGGAAAGTCCGTCCAGTTTATTTCGTGATTACTTGGAAACTGTATGGGCTGTAAAAAATAAAACAAATGAATTATAAAAACCATTAATAGAGACATATTTTTACTTATGTTTGTAGAAATAAGTCAACTTTTCATAATTTATATACATTTTAATAAAAACAAGAGAGTTTTTTGCGTGCTGTGATTTTAAGTGAGTTTTTTTTGTAATAAATGTATAAGGCAAACAACTACAAATAATAATAATAGATACCTAATATATTCAATAACATCCTCACAAAATTTCATCAAATTTCACAAAGGTTTACAAAAAAAGTAATGCGAAAGTATTTTACAAAATTGCAAATTTTCGCGAATTTTCCGCCAAGTTAAAGGTAGGTTAGAAGTTACGTCAGCGCTGGACCCAGAAGGAGGACTATCTATGTTCTTTCATTTAATAAAATTAAGTATAGGTATGTAAAATAAAAATCATCTCATCATCGTAGGTCTGTAAAAGGAAGCCAAAAAAGTACCAAACTTTGGGAAATTATGCACAAGATGGTAACCCTGGAATTTTACGTACTTTATATCTGTCTCCTTTTAGTATACGGGAACAGGTTGTCTATTCTATTCTCTGTCTACGGTTCCTCAAGTTCCTAGTGTTGTCGTTAGGAAGACGTTGGTCTGATGCGTAGCATCACTAGTTAGTTTGTGCTCATAGCGTTTGAGTTGCTAGTTGTTGCCAGTTGACTAACTCACTGAACATCTGATTTTAACATCTGTGCATTCTGCATGTATCTATCAGGTTGACAGTCTATTGCTGCGTTCCGTTTGCCGATTACAGCGCTCACAGCGCTAAAAGTGCTCAAAACGGTTCCGATTCGTTTGAGCATGCTAAAAGTGTTATTAGTGATATTGCAATCGGAACGGTAAATAGCGCGCTAACATTCTGATTGTTTGTCGATTAAGTCTAAAGTTATAATTTCATTAAGATCTTTGACCCTGAATGAAGCAGGAGTCATTTTTTTACATTATTACGAAAGAAAATTAATAAGCACGCTTTTAAAATCTTTAATCGACTAATAAAAACATCAACAAAGTAACGTCATGTGTCAGTTTTGACAGGCCATTCACAGCGACCATGCTCCGTAGCGTTGGCACTGTGAGCGGTAAGATGGCGGCGTTTATGACGTCATTGATGACGTATCGATATCGCTGTGAGCGCGCTCACGGGCAAACGGAACGGGTATATGAGCGCTGTGAGCGCTGTAATCGGCAAACGGAACGCAGCATATGTCGCTCATTCATTCATTGTAAATAAATTTCGGTCCTTCGTTCATCATTCTGTTTGTGGTGTGGCTGTGGATGAAATAATCGAACTGTGTTGTTGGTTAAGCATAGTAAATAAATAACTTTTCTATTGCTTCGTTTCGCTTATTTGCATTATATATAAGAATCTAACCATCCATAATGGCTGACCATCGACGTAAATGGGACAAAGATGAGTTTGAAAAAATTGCAACTGAGAGACTTAAGGCAGAACTAGAGGAAGAAGAACGATCAAAAAAGGTAACTGCTCCTGTAAAACGAGAATTGCTGAAACAACGGGACTACAAAGTTGATTTGGATTCCAAATTGGGCAAAAGTGTAGTTATTAACAAGAATACTCCAACATCACAATCAGGTGGTTATTACTGCAATGTGTGTGATTGTGTAGTAAAAGATTCTATCAACTTCTTAGACCACATAAACGGAAAAAAGCATCAGCGAAATCTTGGAATGTCAATGAAAATTGAAAGGAGTTCACTTGACCAGGTAAAAGCCCGTTTTACCTTGAATAAAAAAAAGTTGGAAGAAAAGAAAAAGGAATATGAACTGGACTCTCGTTTAAAAGAGGCAGCAGAAGAAGAAGCTCGGGTGAAAGAACTCAGGAGAGAAAAACGCCGAGACAAGAAGCGCAAACTCCAGGACCCTGAGGATGAGGAACCAGAACCTGCTCAAAATGAGATAGCTCAAATTATGGGATTTTCGGGCTTTGGAGGCACAAAAAAGTGAAGCATTCTTTTTACTTTTGAGCGATGTAATTTTATAAGACTAATAATACATATTTATTTATTTTGTCCCCTTCATATTTTCATTTTGTTTTAATTAATAGGCAGTGAAACAAATCAAAACAAAACTTTCGTCATATTATTATTATTGTATGCACGCAGAATTTAGATACTTGTGTTAATAGAAGATAAATCAAACAGTTAAGTTTCCTGAAGTAAATAATTATTTACAAAACAAGTGTGTATTAATTTTGATCTGACTACAGGAAATTAAAATTTTCATCTATTCAGTGAAGGTTGAAGTGATGATGGATAGGTTTCATAGACTATTCTCCACCACACATGTATAGATAGTTTTGTAATGGAAATTCAAGAAGTGTCACCAGGTGAATTTATTAGTATAATATTGAGATAAAATAATCTGAAAGTTAATCATCATTCCATCATATTATTATGACATCCTTTAACATCTTTCGTCATTTAAAATATTTATAGAAATCACATCAAGTTCACATCACACTGCCAATAATTGTCACCAAAGAATGGTCTATATGGTGCTCAAATATTATTTGGATACTTTTGAGTGCACCAAAGCGGAGTTAACAATTTAACTTGAAGTTAGCTGGTTAGTCATTTAAAATGTCCCTCCATCACTGTCAATGTCTACAGTACTGAAAGAGAGTTACAGCGATATATTAACCCTTTCGCTGCGGTTGGCGAGTTAACTCGTTCTGTAAAATGTGTTCTTAGACAGATTATCTTAAATTTACTTCTCCAGCTTACAACTCAAACGGAACTTAGACAAACGTTACTTCGGCATTTCTTCATATCGACTCTATTACTACTGATAATCTAGCAAATGTGATACACATTCAATTAGGAGATGAGTAGGTATTAAGGTAGTAGCTCAATAGACCCACCCGTCACCCGATAAGCACCACCTCATTGCTTAAAACCTACTCAAAATTTTATACAAATATAGCTTATACATCAGAATAAGGCTCAATTTATACTAGAGCACGCCCGGATTTTCCTTGAATTGCCCTCGGAATGCGCGTGCAACCGTTGCGGTCCACTTCCGCGCCAGTAAACCTTAATTAATTAAGCAATACATAGGCTAAACTTATAAAGATATTGTGTATTGACACCAGCAATTTCACCATAATTATGAACTCTACGCGTACTAATTTCCACGCGTACGAAGTCGCGGGCATCAGCTAGTCGTTTATATATTACGGAACCGCGTAGCAAATTCTTACTCGCGCTTGACAGATTTGTATATGGTAACACTACCTTCATTTTGATGATATTAAATATATACATTTTTGGGACGAGTTATCTCGCCGACCGCACATAACGACAGATTTTTTCAAACGGCTTATATCATCCGTGTGTCAAAGCGATTTAATTAAAACGAGTTATCGCGCCACCCGTACTGGGGAGCAAAATTTATTTTTGTGAGCCCGTCTACAGGGCCGGTTTAGTGTACGGTGAGCCCGCAGCGAAAGGGTTTACCCGGGTTAGCTTACGTTTTTAACTCAGATTGGTCTAAGTTAGTCAATATATTTTTAAAGCATTTTAAAACAAATATTAAATAAATCTATTTCTATTTTATTGGTTGTAATTGCTATTTTTTCACTATTTGATGACATTTTTTTTATAAATTACAAAATAAAAGTGGATATACTGGCATGAATATGCTGTAGTTTCTAGATTTCTCACGTTATATTATGTAGTCCATTCCAATATAACTGTCAATCCCTTGTTAATACTGCATTGATAGATATGTTACTGTTTGCCTTTTTAGATCCAAACTTTTACATATTTCTGTGGTGTTCCTTACACATTCAATATTTAAGGAAACTTAATGGATAATCTTTTGACCAAAATATTCACTACTCTTTGAACTTATCTGCAATGGACCGTAAATCTATGCGAGCGCCACTACATGACTTGCTACATTTTACTACAAATTCCAGAATCCGTATTTCAGACTCGCATTAAAATCTGGAATGGTACTCGATTGTTAGGCTTTTGTTTAAGCAGATCGCACACTGACATAGGTTGGAAAAAAATAAGTGTTTAATTTACTTTTTTCATAGCTAGCAAACTAGCATGCAATAGACCTAGTGTTGTGTGTTATCTGTGCCCACAGACACCATGAATCAAAGATCTTGTCACGGTTCGTAACAAATCCTAAACTTCATAACTAAATAATTAATTTTCCTTACAATAAACCTTTCTACTACTATGTACATATATTTAAATAGAATTAATTTACTATAAACGAACTTCAAAATTATCGTAATATTATCAGCGCACTACAATACCTACGAAGGGATCGCGCGATCACGCTCGTGCTGCATTACCGAGCGCGGAGCGTTGAGAACGCACGGCTGCTGACCGCTCGCTTCTATCTTTTGTTTTAAATTTATTAAAAAATACAAAATACTTGGTACTATAACTAAAAGTTAAGTAAGTGTGTGAATTATCCCCAGTTTTGGGTAAGTGTTGCAAAACGATTCTTTTTAGCTAATTAGGCACTTATCTAGTTGTTAGTTGATCATGTAGAATTGCATAATACCTGCCTTTACTTAAAATTAATGTTGATATATCTTTTCACCTGCTTAATAATGCATTTAATTGTTAAAACTAATTGATTAAGATATAAATCATTATTAAAATGCATTTTATAGTGGTGTATTTGAATGAATTGTGTACAATCATTGTTCCATGCTATGTAAATGTCACGCCTACACCCCTACCTTACCACAGAAGTTGATTTTGTACAGCTGGTAATAATGTAAATGCCTCATCATCGGTTAATTATTTAATGCAAATCACTATAATCTCATCTCTTCCTTTTTGCTTCGTATGCAGATACTGTCGCATCATGTCGCAGGCAATTTTAACTAACCGGATTTTATTGAAGTGTCTGGTTTTCTGGGAATTACAGGGACCACCGCTAGTCTACTCTGCTGTTGGATCCTTGACTACCGTCTGGCTGCCTTTCCCCGTAAAGTCAAGTACCCTGGGCCACAGGAGCACTATCCTAACCTGCTGGGACCTCTACGAGCTGCACTACCTACAGGACAGTGATAGTAACTCAATTTCTTCTTACGCAATCGGTTACTGTTTATATAAAAGAACCACTCCCCTATTAAATCTAGTTATAGTTTTATATAATTGTTAGTTTATGTAGTTTATATTAAAATTGTCATTGTTTCAAAACCTTAGTTTTCTTTCTTCTTTCCCTAATATTGAGTAATTTGCTAGCGTGACAATCTTTAATTTATTAATTAATATATTTTTATTTACTAATATTGGTTGTGAATACTGTTCTATTGAAGTATGGTGAAGTAAGGTGCAATGACAACTGTAGGTTTCAATTAGAATTGTAATTGTTCTACTGGATATTCCCTGTTTCCTGAACACAACCTTGTAAACATGGTTAACACGTTCAACGCCGGTAATGCGCCAGGCGCGTTTTCGTATATATACTTTAGGATGCCGGTAACGCGCTCAGCGCATTTTGAATGTTTTCGTAAAAGTAACAAATGCAATGAGTATTGAGACTTCAAAATCATAAGAGTTGAACAAATAGGTACAGCACAAACATATATTTTTGTGGTGGGCCGGGTGTAAAGACCATTTTTAAATGAAGTGAAAAAAAGTCCTTCATGCGATGCCATGAACGCGCTGGGCGCGGTCAGCGACATGGGTTCTCAAACTGTAGGTTAGGTACCAACTGGCTGGGTCCGCAGTTAGTACCATAACATTACGTTAGTATTTTTATCGATATAAGTCATACAAATTATTGATTAAGATATTATATAAACCCTTTTTCGAAATTTTATTTTATTTGGGTATTTTGTATTCTTGTAAATTTTTAGGCATCCTTTATACTTAAAATTCGAAGTTTATGAATCAACTGTTAGTAGAAGGTACCGTATTTACGTTATAATATACTTACAAATATGAAAGTATTACTTATTTTTTAGGGGTCCGTAACTCAAAAGGAAAACTGATCCCTTATAGGATCCCTTTGTTGTAAGCCAAAGTGCCAAGGACCTTTTTTCAAGGGAACGCGTGAAGGTTCGCGCGCTGTAATTTACAAAGAATTTAGCTGGACTTAGCCTAGGTTATGGTTTATGTACCTATGTATTTAATTTTATGTCCTTAATTATGTTGCTCGATGATTCTCGGAGGAGTTCTTAAGCGTAGTTGTGTTCCGGGTGAAGGGAAGTAACAGCCAGTGTAATTACAGGAACAAAGGCTATTCCAACTGAAGCCTGGGGTCGAGAACGCACCATTGACCACTAACACCTTCGATTGATGATATCCATGGAACTGGATTGCACTTACCATCAGGTGGATCCGGTGCGCGTTTATCGATTTACAATTCATAAACAAAAGGTAATAATTACCAAAATTCAACGTCATATTTTTTGCATCTTACAATTAGATCTCTAGTCTTATTCTGCTACAAAATCACCATTAGAAACCGATCATTTTCAGATATAACGTAAGTACATAGTGTACCTTTAATACGGTATATTTAATTAATTTCCCTATATAGTAATAATCATGTAAATTTATAAATATCAAATAAGTGCAAAATTATTTATTAATTTATATCGTAAACTATATTCGGTAGTAAACATTTATTGTGCCGGCTGGAATTACTATTGGAAAGGTTAACGTACAAAACCTTATGTATACGTTAATCTATATTTTAAAAGATTGAGAATCTCTGCAAAAATTACGAAATAAACTCACCTTTTATGGTATTTATTGAGTTGTTTGACATGTTTTTGACTTTAAAATGTCACTGAATATTAATAAAATCACACTTTGTATGTTACGAGCACTCAAACACTGTTATGACTGAAAAAATATGAAACAAACTTTTTACCTTCAAGTAATGCCACCGTCCGCGCACGGGGCGTTCATTTATTTCCTCTAGCAGTGCCGGCAATGCGCCGAGCGCGGTCACCGCATTTTCAGGCGGCATCGCTTAAGTCATGACCAAAATCACAGTGAAACTGAACGTGTTAAGACAGGAAAATATCGTTATGAGAACTGAGAAACATTATGCACATATTTAAAGTTACGCAACATAGTTTTTAGGATACACGTAACTTTGAACCATTCAATATTATCCAAATAACTTCGATTTTGAACGTACTCAAACTTTATCAGTTTCACACAAAATTCAAAATTATAATATATAAACTACATTTTACAGAAAAACACAAAAACATACCTGTTTACAGTAAGTTTTATTTTTAATCACGATTTCAAGCACAAAACACCTCCAACAACTTCACTACGGAAAGGTGGGTATTTTACAAAATTATGACATTGAGAGTTTATTTTTTACTTCGCATTTGGTACAAAACATTTTGGACATTCGATTTACGCAGTCCCGATATTTAAACATCAAAACGTTTCCATGACAAAGTTGTGAAAAGGATTTATAAAAAAATTATAAATCCTTTTCACAACTTTTTCAAAGTTTGCCCCCAATTCAAAGTTACCCAACATATACGTGGCGTAAAAGAAGTTACCTAAAATATAGTTGTCTAGATTTCTATTAAAATTTTTTTACTTCAATAGATTTTCGAATTATATAAAAATTTGAGTGGTCCGGCCAGAAAGCATTTCTTTTCTGCTGCGCCTAAAAGTATGTGGTTTCAAAAGCTTTGTTCCAAAACATTTAAAAATATTAAACTCAAGGTAATATTGCAATGTGTAATCGTGTAGTAAAAGATTCCAGCGCATTCTTAGATTACATAAACGGAAATAAGCATCAGAAAAATCATGGTAGATTTGTTAAGGTCAAACTTACAAATCATAAGGTATATCGAATCCGGGCATTTTAAAGGCATTATGATTCCTGTTAAAAAAAACAATGGTATATTTTTTAGGAAATCTATTTAAAAGTACATTCAATGAACAGGTTAAGTTTATTAAAAATTAACACGCAGTTTAGCTGGCAGTAACTAATTGTAATTGTTATGATTAGCATATTTGTATTCCTAAGATTTGTAGGGTTAAAATTAAACAACCATTTAATTGAATTAAACATCATATTTTAATTAACGTAAAGACATTTTAGTCATGTATGAAACATAAAATAAACATTTTAAAATGTTATAAAGTATTAGTAGTGCGTGTGATAGAATGTATTTGCGTCTCTATCATAGAGTGCCAATCTGAGTGGGACGGAGATACAGCCTAGAGCTTGTAGGCTTGACGCATCATGAGGTCGAAAAAGCAATCGTTGTCAATGGAGACGCTGATTCCGCTGTAGTAGTTCATGAACTCGTCCAGCGTCACCTGAAAGTATACATTTATTAAGTACTGCAAATAATCTTTATCATTAGGTAGGGTGGTTTTATCTAATTATTGGCGTATATAAAGTGCGCGACCTTTCATAATATATGTTATACAAAATCCGTGACATATTTTTTTATTAATGTTCATTATTTTTACTCTTCTAACCTCATTAATTCGTTCCGGTTTGTTTTGATTAATAACCTCAAAAATTTAATACAACTTTTAAGTCTAGATTGGGAAAGATGGGGCTTTTTGGATTTAGATTTAATTCAAAATTATCGTTATTTGTTGGGTTAATTTCATTATTTTGTATAGATTATGGTTCGAAATTATAAAAGAAAAACTGATAGAGGAGGGTGGAGTGAAGAACAAATTAAATTAGCCATTCAAGAAGTTTTGGATGGAAAAGGGTTGTAAATCGGCCAGCAAGGTTTATAATGTTCCTCAGACAACACTCGAGCGTAAAGTCCAATTACAACAAATACTTATTATTTTATTTTATTTTATTTTCACATTTTCGGAAAACTAACAGCTAAAAATAGTATAAGTATACACATAGAAGAAAAAGGCCAATTATAAGTTTTCAGTTTTTCTTGTTACTTATTTAAAGGAAATGGAAGGAAGATTATTTGTTTTGTCAACTTCCGAATTCCAGAAGTTAGCATATGAGTTAGCAGTTCGTAACAACAAAAAAAAAAAACTTTTAAGTGATTTCAAGGAAAAAGGTGGTAAGGACTGGCTGCGTGGATTTCAAAACCGTCATCCTGACTTGAGTTTACGAAAGCCAGAAAATACGTCAGCGGCTCGCGCTGCTGGGTTTAATAGAGGGTATGTTAGAAAATTTATCGAACGTCTAGGAAAAACACTTGATTCTAGACAGGATTTATAACTGTGACGAGACAAGTGTTTCGGTGGTGCCAAAATCACGGTCCAAAGTGATCGCAGCAACGGGTAAAAAGCAAGTGGGAGCTTTGACATCGGCTGAACGAGGCACAACTATAACGATTGAAATTTGTTACATACAACTCCAACACCATCGGTAGCAGTAATCTCACAACGAACACTGACAGTTCTACCAACAGTAACATAACCAGCTCCCGAAACTCAAACGGCAACCTGTGCCGCCTTAAATTCTTCAGCAAACGCTCTACCCCAACCAACAGCTACAACCTCATATCTAGTACAGCAAAAAACAGTAAATGATTCTTCGGATACTGCAGCATTTCATCTGGTTAGCCCGACAGTTAATGCCTTATCCGCGAATGGCCGAAAAACGACGGAGACAAGTTCGAAAAAGAGGAACAGCAGTTATTATCACTGCTTCTCCATATAACACAGAATTAGAGGAAACCCAAAACCGTAAGAAACCGAAACCAATTGTAACAAACAAAAAGAAAATGAAAAAACAATTAAGGGATCTCAAAAAACCAAGAAAGCTGACAAAGAAGCTTAGACATCAGAAGAAGAAGATACAGAATGTCTGTACTGCCACGGCTTGTATTCCGAGTCTACTGAAGGATGGATCACTTGCCAGACTTGCGGTAAGTGGGCGCGTTGCGACTGTGCAGGAGTGGAAGATAACAATGACGAAGCTGTCCATATCTGCCCGGTTTGTGAAGATGACGGCATTTAAATTCGGTGTAAGTTCGGTTAAGTTCGTTTAAGTTCGATTTAATAAATATTCTATATCCCATCTTACCCAACGGGGTATCTCCCCACCTTGCCCTATAGATGAGGTAAGATGGGGAGATTTAGTAATTTTTTTAAAGTTGATATTTCTATGAGAAGAATATTTTTTTACCTTTGACTGATTATAATTAAAGTAAGAAAGACTGATTATTTATGAAAAAAAGTTTATTCATGAAATATCTTAAGTCCTGGTCTTACCCCACCATACCTTACTGTTGAAGAATTTTTTTATTTGTTATAGACTAATTGATACTGATGAAGATGTAAATTAGTTATATATCTTATATATCTCTGGATGTTTATAACTCAATCGCGCTAAATAGACGCGAATTGCATACAATTTAGTTGAATGTATAAGACATGGCCTAAAATAATACAAATGCGAATTTTTGTCCCAACATTTGGACAATAATGAGAACGAATATTTGTCAGAAATTGGCGAATAAATAAATATCTAGAATAAAAACTTAAAAGTCAATGATTACTGAATTTTATTTATCCATGAATGTAAACGTGCAATTTAAATGCTTTTGTATTTTTAGTAAAGCCTAAAAAACTTATTTTTCTACAACAGATAAAAAAATATATTTTTTAGGCTTAATTGTTTTAGGTATAAATATAACATACATCTTCATCTTCTCTATCACACGCTGTCTGCCAGAGAGAGAAGGCAAAACCGTGGCCAATTTATTTAGACCTTTTAACGAATGCTGTACGACGCTAACCGTTGATATTGGCCTCGTAGTAGGTTTATTGTGGTGAATGGATCTTTTACGCTCAAAAGATATGCGTACAAACCTTTCCATCAACTGATCCCTCAGACTCGAAATTGGCCAAGAACTTGTCCAATATCAACTCTTCAGTCTCTTCACCACTCTTGTATCTGTAAAAAAAAACATTTTGTAATTTTATATATTGCTGCTTAGCACCCTGAGTGACATGACTAAACGGCTGCAGAAGCAATAAATAACAAAAACTCAATAACAAAGTTTAAGACTGCATTTACTCAAAAACTGCATGGAAGTTCAGTGGTTTGTGAAGATTTCCACTAGTAGAATTACTTCATTTTCTTTATAAAAATATATCTATATATTCATATTACATAATGCTGTTTCTTACTCACGCCTTTTGGTTGACATGCAGCCCCCTAGCATTGTACCTAATTAATCAAAACTAATATCATAAAACCGTTTATCCTAAGCTAGCACGAAAATAAATCATGATTATAGGAAACATTCGTTCCGTGCGCTCTGGGTGCCATTAGGCATATCATACGTAGGAGTAATTTAAGTTCCGGCTAAGCGCTCTCAGCACTAGGTCACAAGAAATTTCACCATAAATAACTGTCCATTTCGAAAAAAAAGCTCCATGATACTTGATATTAAATATAATAATAGCAAATATTTTTGTCAATGATGATTTGTGAACAAGGATAGTGACTGTAATTTTTCGAGATGATCTCAAAGTTGAATAATCTATAAGATTTAAAATTATATTCTGGGGAAGCCACGCTTTTACAGTCTAGTCATGTTAGTATTTACAATGAGAAAACACAAAGAAGAGATTTCCTGAGCAATCTTTCTCATTGTAGGCTTACATGACACATTCTATTGTTCAAGTCTCTCCGCGCTAGGGGCGCTGGCGTCAGCGCCGTTTGTGGTTTGGCGACGTGTTCTCCAAACTTGATTGTTAAAATCTCGTTATCATTTATTCGTTTTAAGTTGCATTATATCACATCAAAGTTACACGGACTATCAAAATTACATAAAATGAAGAGAATGTGTGGTTTCCCTCGTAAGAATTTATAAAGCCGTCTTCGGGTTCGGTGCTAAGTAGCCAGTGACGCCATCTAGTAAATTATACCAGAAATGTTGAAATAGGTCATCAAAAGTTTCTCATTTCAGCCACTTCCAGTTGCGCTGGCATCGCAAAATACCCTCCCGCTACCCGCGCGACGGCTTCAACTGATTCCGTAGAGAATGACACATATGCACCTTCCGTTTGTATTTACTGCATGGCATTTAACCTCGGAATAATTCTAGACTAGAATTTTATTTATCAGCCTTTAAGGAGGCTCATTTTATACTGGGTGTTTAAATTCAAAACCGCGACCAAATTCGACCACTGCGTTAACCGCAACCTTAATTTCAAGCTGGTGACTATTTTCCCCAATATCTCGGGAATTTTCAAGAAAACTTCTAGGAACGGAAGTTGTTTATTATTCATTTGTCTACATTTATGCTTAAATTTTGTGCGATCGATATTTTCTGTGTTAAGGGGTAAAAAAAGGGAGAAACTTACTTATTAATAATCTCAGTTATTACTGACTTTAGAGCCTAAATGTACAGGAACATATTTTGTTGTATTAAAACTGTAATAACTTTGAATTTCACAATTTTTTTCGTAGACCCTATAATTAGGACCCTTTGCCTATATCAATAGTCATAGCGCAACTTAACGACCAAACAATGCCAATTCACATCGCCTCAAAAAAGTGCAAAGAGAAAGGTTATGTTGATTTTAAGATAGGAACTGTTTTTCCTCAATATTTCAGCCATTTTATTCAATTAAAAAACCAACACTGGTTATGGCTTCAAAATTTGCAAGCTTGTGATATGGATAGCCATGTTACACATTGAAGGGGATGCCGGATAGAAAATGACAAATGTTTTGCTATGTTGATGCAATGCAACATATAACAAAATAATTTAAGAAAATATTTTTTATCCGAAATTAGATAAGGCGCTTGGGGCAAGGTGCATCGTCTATCAAGGTTCGAGATCATCATCAACTTGAATCATCAGATCACCTTAGTAAACTACTCGTAATCAGGGATCGAAATTGAACAAGAGTATATGCACCACTAATTTATCAGCTACTTGTTTATGTTGTATATCTAGAACTTTTCGTGCCTACGATGATTTAACAATATTTTAAACTTTTACTACGACTTTTGTTATACGATTTGTTTATATGATTTGTGCTACGTTTATTTTCAAACACTATGTTCTACATGAACTCCTTAAACTATAGTTTTATATAACCGCGATAGTCATAAACAGTTTATCACCTAGGGTTTTCGTGTACAGAGTAAACGCCTCTAATATCAGCAATAGTGATGAAGCCATCACCCGTCTTGTCCAGCTTCCTGAACGCCTGCTCTACTATGGAACGACGAGATTCAGACATCGGCGGCTGGAATCACAAGAAATTACTATGTTATTTAGAGATGAATAGTAATTATTATTAATAACTTCTGTATGTCTTAATTTGCCAATCACATTTAGAATAACCAAATCAAAAGTATAATATGGTCACAAACCTAAAACAAAGACATTCTTTAACTTAAACGAAACAATAGTCAAATGCGTCAGCTTTCTGGACATAGCCTTAACCACATTATGATGTTACATAACGTTTAACGTAGTAACAATTTCTCATATAATTTCTCAATGTATTGCCACTGGGTTTTTCTAAACATTAGGTGAATACACTACTACTATCATACTTTACAATATTATTGTAAAGAGGAAGGATTTGTTTGTGTATTTGTAATCGACAAGGTCTAAACTGCCGAACCGTTTTTTTAGGTTCATTTCACTATTAGAATGCTGCAGAAGTAACATGGATTCTTTTCCAAAAATTCCTACGGGCTCGCCGTCACAAGGGTCAAACCGTTAGTTTAAAAAAAAGCAACAAGTTACTTCATTATAACAATACTTTTATTTCCATAAAACAAAATTTCAGTTTTAAATTGTTAATTGAAAATAAATACTAATACAAATATATATATTTCTCAACATTGACAATTACTAGTTCTTATTGACGTCAAACAAAACATGACTACCACCAGTTCGGAAAAACTGGTAGCTCGGCAAGTCTCCCTCCCCCGAAGTATCCAAACGACGAACACCCTCAAACGGCACCCGTTCACGAGTTAACGCGGGATCGCCCTCCTCAACCACGTTAGAGGGAAGTGAGCGACCCGTCACCCGACGCTACCATAAGAAGACTTACTAATAGTATTCGACCACACGGACTAGACGAATGGAATTGGGCATTCCCTTTAAATTTTGTTTCTATTAATAAACAAATCCAAGGCTATAAAAGAAATGCCGCTCAGTATATCATACTTATATTATAAATGTGAAAGGTCATATTTTTGCGTGTTTGGGTGTTTGTTATCGGCTGAACGGATTTGAATGATTTTGGCATATGGATAGAATACAAACTGGAATAACATATAGGCAAACTCCTATCCCGAGATTTTAACAGGATCGGGAATTTATGAAAGCTCAGAGGAACTTACTATAACGAAGATAGAACAAAAAAACTACTGTACAATAACTGGTTGTTATTGTACACTGTAACCTAACTGTCAATGCAAATAATATTGTACTTAATGTTTTTTTAAGATTTTCTTCATAGATTATTTTACAACCAGAAAATGTCCACATGAAATACGCGAGCGAAGCCGCGGGTAAAATCTAGTAAATAATAATAGTGCTCTTGTACATATCGGAAATAAATGAGTTGGCTTGGTCGTGCAGAAATTACTTACACGAAGCTGACCGAAGAACTCTTCAAGGCTGATGGAACCACTGTGGTCCTGGTCGAACTTGGAGAATAATTCATCTGCATCCTAGAAAGGAAACATAACTTAGGTTAATACGATTATATAGTCTATAATATATATTTTTATATAAAATTATCATATAGAGAAAGGAGGTTTTTTATTTTTTTTCATGGGTTTCAAAGCTAAAAGCTACTGAACTGATTTTAATAAAATAGCCATGAGAAAGCTACGTATAGCCAGATAACTAGATATATCATGAAACGAATTCAAGATGAAATTGTACATACACGACGTCAAAGAGGTACAGAAAAAGACATTACTTCAGACAAAAGGACCAATTCTCCTCGAGGGATATGCGATCGAAAAGGCAACAGGTTAATAGAGTAAGGTTAATTAAAATATCTTAAAGGTATCGAATAATACAAACCAATGTGACAATATAAGAGTCAATATAGAAAAGTAGGGTCCAACATATCTGTAAACTGACAAACGTTGCCATTTTTTAAACTATACTAGTTTCAGAAAAACTTTCAAGAGCATACCTTGTAAATTATAAACACGGCAAGCAAATATCAAGATGACAGCTGAGTTTCAAAAAATGTCGCTTCACATACAGCTTGGTGAAATTCAATAGTAACAGGATCATGTATTCAAATTATGATTATATTTTTTTACAAATTCAATCATCTCATTCGAGTTCATATCAAAACAATTAGCTGTATTGTGATACATCAACACAGCTTTGCTAACTATAGGATTTATAAAGCTTGTGAGTTTGTCTTTTTGGAGATTTTATTATCAATATTTAAACATAGAAATAATCCGTCAAGTCGTTACTCACCGCTCTTGTGATGTCCAGACCGGCCTCTTTAATACCGTTAAGGAACTCTTCTTTGTTCAGCTGCTTGCTGCCGTCATAGTCCATGCGACGGAAAATTCTAGAATGCAGGTATAGTAAAATAAGGTTTTATTACAGAGAGTAAGAAAAAGAAAGAGATGTTCTTTTTAAAGTATTTTCTTAATTTTTTTTTTAAATGACGCTCGCGACCCCTTTGACCAGCACAACATAAGCAGCTTCTCGAGCATATCGTCAATTCCGAATCTTTGCATCAAAGTTTGCGCATATCGCGTCTCAAATACCTGCCAAGCATCCTTTCTAACGCATTGCTGGTACCGAATTATTGCATAAAAAGGTATTACCTTGTATTGCCTCATAAGTACCTGCCAAGTCCCATGATCCCCGCAGCACCTCTAGACAGGCACAGCAGACGCAGCTTCTCGAGCGGGTCGGAGGTGCCAGTGACTGCGCGCGCGCTCTTTTGCATCAGCTCCTCTTCCTGGCGGGACTGCGCTGACTGCGGACGGTGCCATGCTACTGTAATTCGAAATAATAACACGTGAGAAATATTTTAATTACCAAGTCCGTGATTTAATTATGTCAAAACATTTAACAATTACTGTCGAACCGAATGTGCCGGTCCCGTAGATCACCCCCAATACGCCATGTTGACTATTTGGTCCAAAGCAAAGTCACCAAAACTAGTAGTATGCGCTGGCGGCGAGGAATTGTTATATGCTTAATAATTGGTTGTTTCAAGGTCGCGATGCGTGTGGGTCGATAAGGCACGTGCCAATAGGGATGGACATAAACATTGAAAGTTATAGTCTCTGCACTAGTATTTTGTGACAATACTACAACAATAGATTTTGAAGTGATGAGCGAAAGAGACTTATCAGAAAGACAACAACTTGCAATAATTAATGACGTGTCCTGACCCTTATTACTTGACCTCTAATTAATTTTATTTTTTGATATTGATATTTTTACTGCTTGAATTCCTCGATGAATGTCCAAAGCTTTTCACAGAACATGAAATCTTCTATTAGCTTCAACAGAATTTATTTATCTACTGTACGGTCGGCTGTCCTTACACAGAAGTGCATAAAGATCATAAAATGGCGTACATTTTACGACTTCGTTACAATTAAGGAGTTCATCCACACTCGACTGAGTTAAGCATTGTTGTACTTTATTTAGAAATAGTTTCGTTATTAATCAACAAGCTAATTGCTTTCTTTATTTTCGCTCTTATTACCTAATATGTGAATTATAACCCAACACTATGAGACACGGCGCGACTGCATGCAACAGTGTATTAATTTAACATAAAGAGTCCTCAGTCATTCTTTCCATTTAAATGAAAAACTAAAAATATCACTTTGCTGGTCAAGAACTGAGATTAACAATTAAATTATCAATTTATGTACGAACATAATATTACAAGGAATTAGGGTATTTCACAATAATAAACTTACGGTGCAAAGATATTGATTCATTACTTAAGTTAAATACAAACAAAGATTTAAAAGCCTGGAAATAAAAATTTATAATAAATAAAAATACATTTATCATCGCAATACAAAGACTGCAATAATTGTAATAAACGAATTCTAGATTTGGTACTGACTAATTGCGAATGTATGTTAAATGTGATCTGTAACGCGAAGATCCACACCACAAATCTTAAGACATAAAAATATACCTACTACAATTTTTATATGATAAAATAAATACTAAAAATTAATTTATTATGCTAGTTTTAATGTCAATTGGTTGACCGAACTTTCGTGTTTAACCACGGCAGAGTCTGTTAAATACTTTAAATTACTTATTTCAAATGAATTGATGACCTAAGATACCCTACACCTAAGAAATTTGTCTCATTTGGTCTCTCATAGGTCATCTCATTATACTGAGCTCCTTAGACGCTGGTTATCAGGTAGATGCTGTGTATCTTTTAAAAGCGTTGGTAAGTCATTCTATATTAATTCTTAAGCTTTTGGAAATCTTACATCGTAGTGTGCAATTACAGGAAAAAAAGGAGTTAGTCGTGCTCGTGACGTCGTGGATGACTCTGACTATACGTTATAATCAAATAATGACCCTCCCACGTTCTTGTCCCACCGGGTTGTCGCAAACGAGATCACCGGCATTGTATTTCGTTAGGTATATAAGAAACTTCTGCTTGTCGCTACATATGTAAACCAACATTAATATTGACTATAAACAGATATATCAAGGCGCATTTTGATATTGAAGTTTATACGCTGCACAGTCGTTGAAGCAAACTTTCTAGCCACAACTCGAGTAAGTATTCTCGAGCTATTTTTACGTGCCTACACTTTTTCATTTCGTTTAGTCGATATTCTTACAATTATTGACGATAAGTAGTTCAAGGCCACAGAGTTTGGGGGCTCATAAATAAAATGACTCACTTACTAGACCGTATGAATGTTTCGTAGTCGCTCCAAATGAAGGCTTGGTTACTTTAATAAATTAATATGTAATAGAATTAAAGTTATTGTTCTACGGTATTAGAATACTTAGAAGTTAATTATAATTGGTTTTTAAGAACCGCGAGTATACAATCTGCCTGAAACACGAGACATGGTTACGTGAGGAAGGCCGAGTGGCGTAGTGGGTAATTAGGGTGGTTAATAGCCCTGCCCCATTCGCTGGGGGTACCACGATCGACATGGCCGGGGCATCCATTTGTGTGATGAGCACATATGTTTGGTGTCGGGTCATGGTTGTTTATTATTTATATATGTATGTTTATTCGGGGTTCGTTCCCCTTGTTCGCTGTATGGTCCATAAGATCCATAAGATAACCTCGGCTTACTTTGGGGACATACAGTTCGTGTGTTTGTCTGGGGATTTAATATTATATATTTTTGTTGATATTATGAAAAACGAGAGAAAGTGTGTTTTATTAGCATTTTTTATATAAGCTGTTTCGTATGTAAGTCGAAATAACTAACGCTAGTTGATTCGACAACGCTTTCATACTCAAAAAGGTGTCTATTAGAAATAAAACTTCCGATAGAGTTTGTTGTTTCTCGTAGTAATCAAATAATCAGATACACAGTCCAGCTTTAAATGTAACCGACCCTTCAAATTTATTTGAATAATCTTGCGTGTTGTGATAAGTAACACGCTAACTTGGTCGGAGGAGCTGTAGCGACCTAGTACCTACCTAGTAACTGTAACCGCCGTACCATTTGGTCAATTATTTATTTTACATGTTTTATGCGAGATTTCGTTTCCCTTTACGTTTCATATTATGTCTGCAACAATTTTTTTTTATCCCCAGACAAAGTAAGCAGAGCTTGTGTTATGGATGCCCGTTCATCGGACTGTAGGGGAACCCAGAATAAATATAAACAACCATGGCCCGAGAACAAACATCTGTGTTCATCACACACAAATGAATGCCCCGACGAGGACTCGAACCTGGGACCTCCGGCGTATAGGCACATACCCACGCCACCACCCGTCTAAAATAATAATTCGTGTTGCATAATCTAAGGTTCAAAATGTCCGCAATGCTGCAGAGCAGGCTGCAGAAGTATTAGATAAGAGTATCTATTGTGTAATGATCAGATGGGGGGGGCCCGAGCTCGTGCTGCTGCAATGCGACAAGCTACGAGTAAATAAAGAGTAAAAATTCAATAGCTTGAGATATGTAAGGCAATACCAGTGGAAATGTTATTGGCTGAGACATAATGTGCCCATAACATATTTATATATTTATTCGGTACGTATTTAAATGAAAAAAGAAACAACACCAAGATGGAATGGTGTGGTACGTGGAAATATATATTACTATGTAAACCAATGTGGTTTTAACAATAAAATAGTATAAAGTAATTGCAATTAACCACAGGTTTCATTTAAAATCTCTTATTAAATTGAAATTGTGGATTTTTGACAACTAGATACAATTTTGAAATAAATGAATCTAGCTCTAGAGAAACAAGCACGTCCGTGAGTAGACCCTTTAACTAAGACGTTGGCACCTTAACAGGCCCTCCGCCATTTTCTATTTCTATTGAACTGATTTGGGGGTGTGTAATATTTAGCCTAGTACTAGTTAATTCAGAGCTGCGCAAGTGAGGCTGAAGCTCTCGTTAGTTGCGATGAAACTAGGTCAACAGAAATTCAATTCTACGTCACGGCAGGTAGTTACAGAATAAACCGACAAATATAAAGTCCCCTAATTAATATACGGTTTGTTCCCTTTGCCTTGAACCACTAGATTTAGAGAAATTCTTAAGTGTTAAGTGCTAAACACGCACTCCTGATAATTATTACGACACTAAAATAAGCACTCACCTACAACTATAAACAGACTTTCATAATTAGCTATTCACAGAACGCTAACTCTTTTTTGTACTGGGCACGTTTTACCACAATAAGAAATCTCTGTATTTTTACATAGGAACAATAGGTAAAGGTTTAAGCATGTTTATTTTTCTATATTTTACTGGGACATTGTTTTATCCCTTACAATAAACTCAATTATTTATTTTTGTCAAAATATCTATTAATGTACCAAACAATTTGAACGAAATACACCGACCTCTGATTCAGAGTAGTGATTTTACCAATAGTAGAAGACTTCAAGATTCAGTTTCTCAAGACTCCCTTTCAAAAATCGTCATAACCTTGCAACCCCCACAAACTACTTTTAACCCATTCATTTCCGATCAACTAAAAAAACCCCCTAAATATCGAAAACCCCTCTAATGCTAAATGCGTTGGTGGCACTGGGGAAAGAATTTAAATCGTAATTGCCGCTCAACGCACCGTTTGCGTTGACGTTTGGATAGTTTAATGCAACATCTTCCGAGAAACTGTCGATGCCCGATATTTCACTAAAATTAGGTACCGTTCTTTATTCATATAACCTATGTTTATTTAATATTTAGTATTAATATTTTTTGTTATAAAATTTTATAAAGTGTCATAAATCAAATAATATAAATAGATATAGTATAAATTGATTTTATAATTATTAATTAATTTTATAAAAAAAACTTTGTGGGTGTAGGTTTTTTTGTTACCGCGTGTTTGCACTTAATAAAATCTTAAATACATAAAGTTATATAAGTAATAAAATATGGATTAACAAACAGGCTTCCTTTTATCATGGTATAAGGTTACCTAGGGTCCAAACTGACAATGTTACGGGCTATAGGAATGAACACATAAATAGATTTTATGAGTTTTCACGATTCATACTTTAAATAAAACACTTTTTACCGGATATTATCGCGTATATTTTAGTTAATTTTAAAATTATTTCGACGTTTCGGCATCTTTGCAGTGTGACCACGGCAACTGCAAAGATGCCGAAACGTCGAAATAATTTTAAAATTAACTAAAATATACGCGATAATATCCGGTAAAAAGTGTTTTATTTAAAGATTTTATGAGTTTACCCAATAAATACCTAACATATTATGACAAAACAAACCCAATTTCAATGGAAAATACGTTTATTACTTAGGAAAAAAAACAATTAGTAGTTGTGGTACTCTATAAAACAATCATTTAAACAAAACCCATATCGTTCGGTTACTTATTTAAATGATCTCCAACCTCTTGTTACTATTACCATTTACTCCTTCTTCCTTTAAAGCCAGCTCTAATAAGTAATTGCTTCTTATTCATCACTTCACATTAATTTCATCGTTGAAAAGGATGTCTACTGAAAATTAATTTTGTTATTTTAATAACGTTTGTGCGGCACACTCCAGGATGTGTGAAGAAGCTGAGCTATGATGCTAAGGTACTGAATCGTACGCGTAGCCGCAAAAGTTAAGCTCATATTTTTTTATGGAATGACGAAGGGCAGACGAGCGTTTGGGTTACCTGATGGTAAGTAACTTCCACCGCCTATAGACATCAATGGCACTTACGTAACAATTGATGCGCTGCCGATCCAAAATGAAGGGAAGAGGGGAAGGAAATAAAAGAAAGGATAGGAAAAGGAAGGGAAGAGAATTCTTAGCGTGTATCCTAAATAGCTCTTAAATTTAAATATTGGTGTCGATGAGGCACACCCTTAGCAACGTAGCCTAACTTAGCTTAGCTACCATTTCTTTCACCGAAACACCAGGCATAGCGATTAAACCAAATCAATCTGTTTAATAAGCCATGCAATGAAGAAAACCTTTTTTATTTTAAGTGTCTTAACGGTAAAATCAATAGAAAGCAGATGAAAGCAAACATGAGGCGCAACCACAAAACAAAATAAAATATCACATTTTGGTGTGCTTTGTTACGCATAAAACTATCCAACAAAGATTTTTACCGCCATGTCAATCAACGCACCTTATGCGTGCACATAATTTTTTTTTCGTAAAATGCACAATAACGCATTTGAAAATAATGATAAAATTAAGAATATCACTTACCTTTATCTCCTGATACACAAGTTTATTATTAACACTCAATAAAACTTAACTAAATGCAAACCAAAATAGCTATTCATGGCACCAACCGTTTTTGCCTTACCAAAACAAGAATGCCAGTTCAAACCAAAAACCAACAATATTTTCACATAAAAAATTTGTTTCTAGGCGTTAATGTTGACAAATGCTTCAATATCTTTTTACCATTTTCATTTTATGCCAAAAAAACATCTAAGAGTACACTCAACGCATATGGTGTGTTGGTGGCAATGAATGGGTTAAACTACGCCAATATTTATTTTATTTACGCCAATAATTATTTAATATACGGAAATATTTGCTTTCGAAAACCTAAATTAAGTTTACTACACAGCCAATTAACCAAGAAGGAACATTTTATCAAGAAATTTCGACGGGACCAGGAGCAAAAGATTAAATCGCGTCAACCTGCTGTTTATTAACGAAGTTTTTAAATGAGACAATATCAACTACGACCTACCCACTATAAAACAAGATGTGGCAGCGGGCGGCGCTAGCGTGGGTTTTGTTATTCCCCCATGGAAATTTCCTACAAAACAAGTGACATATTTTTGTACTACATACCACCTAATGCCAGATTAGAAAGATAAATTGTCATTAAATTGTCATATGTTTATATAATAACAATATTGTAAATTGTCATTGAGTTTAAAAATTTGTTGCTATTTTGTTTTTGATCAATTAGAGATGTCCACATTGTAACTCCAAGTTGACAGCAGAAAGAAAGGAAGCCTGTCGACTATTTATCATTGATGTATAAAATTCAAGACACTATAAATATTTTGTTACCAGTTTTACCTACCAGTAAAAACAACTGATTGCCTTGCCAAATTGATTAAATAAATCAAGCAATCTAATAATGGGAGTTAAACACTTAATTTTACAGTTTGTAATTTATTGAAATCACATTTCAAAAGTCAATCCCAAAAGGGTTGAAGCGGGATAAAATAGTTGTACTATATAAAGTACACCTCACATAACTTGGCGGCTCTGAAGTATCTGCGAGACGCTGCACAGAAGACGAATGTGGGTGCGTGCGGGATGCGGGGCGCGGGCAGCAGACTTTAAACATGAACTGCAGCTAACTTTAGAGCCGCCATGTTGTGTGACGCGCATAATACAATAGCATTTGGTTGAAAGTTTGGCAAGACCATAATAGGACAATTATTTAAACTGAAGTCATAGCTTCAGTTTAACAAATCAGTTTACCTGCTTACATTTCATGAAGAAAGGCTGGCATAAATAAATGGCCATATTTTGATTTTATACAAAGGAGATATACCAAACCAAAGATGATAAAGCATTATAGTCCATTTAATAAAACATATAAACTATATGGACCGTTTCTCATCAGGTGTTTTTAATTCTGTGTGTTATTGCATAACCTTTCATATTACTATTTAACTATTATAGATTTAACAAAGAACCTCAGAAAGCTTTGCATTCAAAAAACATGTAATAGCTATGTTATATCAGTTAAAACTCTAAAAAGAAGAGATTACCAGTATAATAAATAAAATAAATAATAAATCCCCAGACAAACACCAACTGTATGGCCCCAAAGTAAGCAGAGCTTGGGTTATGGATGACCATACAGTGAACTGGGAATACTGAATAATAACTGGGGAACTTAGAATAAACACACATATAAAAATACAAACAAAGATGACCCGAAAAAAAACATTTGTGTTCATCACACAAATGAATGCCAGGACTCGAACCTGAGACCTTTGGCGTATGAGGCAGGGCTACTTACCACTGCACCACTCAGTCATCATAATCATATCTTGGGTTAATTATCCAATACCATGTTTAATTTGTGATTTACATAAGCACTTCTAGACATAAGATGAAGGGGCTAATTGATAGAAGATGATAACTAATTAGAAATGTAATTGAATATTAAAAATCATCTGGGCAGGGGAAACATAAGTTCAGAGGGATTAGACAAGTGGCTTTCAACAATAAAAGCCACCTAAAATACCTAATTAAAAATGTCTCATGTAAGTTTTATGAAATTAAGTAAATAAAATGCAGAATGTATAAAATTTACATAAGTATTCAATTCCATTTTCTTTTCTAAAAGTAAATTTATCTCTGGGATAGGGGGCAGATACCAGAGATAAATATGGATAAAATCTATATATAATCTATTATAAGGCATATGCACTAAAAATGTGACTGTTCACAATTTACAAAGTCTCATTGGAAGTAAAGGCAACAAGGCTTTTTCTGGGCTGAGAATTTCAATGTTGACATTTGTTACTTCATCCAATGTCTCAAATATGATGTAACAATCAGTTACTTTTGCTTCACTATGATTAAGAGTGTTACTCTTAAAGTTTGTATATACTGGAAATTTCAAATTTCTTAAATAAAGTGAGTACAAATTTATTTCTTTCAGACAAACTGATTAAGTTATTAGCTAACTTCAGATAAACTGGTATACTACAGAATAGAGCAAATGCAATGAATCAATGGTAAAATATATGTATTAAATCAACAAGACAACTTGTATGCGAGTATTTTATTTTTATTTTAACTTTGTCACAGGTGAAGCAAAGCCCTATTTGACATGTAAATGTGATGTAAAAAATTTTAAATGTAATTATATTTTACACTATGGTGATTTAATTTATTTCTACATCAACTGATATTAGAAAATCTATGACTGATATATGGAGACTATATTATCAGTCTAATCTATATATCTTATCAGAGACAGACTGTTTAAGGTGGCAACAAAATTTGTAATAGACAACTGAGTATGAAATATACACAAAAATTTGGTTTTATCAAAGGCATGCCGCCACCGCAACGCCACGCCGGTGAATAGAAATTATTCTAACATTTAGGGCTTTTTAGTAAGTAAAAAAAAGTTTACATTTCTTCCCGCCCTCTTTATTTTTGTGTGACTGAGTAACGTAAAACTTCAAGATTAAACGACGTTAAAAACTTCTGAGTATAAATTGCGTTGATACATTTTAATGAATCCAAAAAAATATACTTACTATTTGAATTAGTTTTCGCTTTACCAAGATACATTTTTCACAGCTAAATGGGGGCACCTTTCGGAGTTTCATTTGATATTGAAATACACTAGAGTAACAATATTTTTGGAAGTAAATAACACATCATCGCGTGCGACACCTACGAAGTGTTCTGAATGACTGACTGGTCCTGGGTTTTTTCCGTTCGTCTTCGCCGGTGAGTTAGGGCCGGTTTACATTATACAGTAACTGGCGCCAGTGGCACTGACTTCCTTCACTGGATCAATGTTATAGCTTAGCAGTGTTGCCAGGTGGTCTCGGTGATATACCCCTAGACTAATTTGATTTCTCCTTTAGAAATCCCCTAGAATACCCTCACCAAGTGGATGGTGGCATGCAGCGATTTTTCAAAGAGGCGATACACGCTCATATGCGATTCATATATTATTAAACTTTATTATTGCCGCATTTTATTTCTTATAGCTAAATTTATTCGTTATCTTCAACACCTCGAATCTTGACCTTGACTAGTTGTGGCGCTCAGTTAATTTAAAGATGGTAAAAAAAGATTAATAAAAAAACGTCAGGAACGTAAAATTTGGTAAAAAGACTGTATTTGATGTTTTTAAATTGCCCCTGAAAAAACCCCCAAATATTTTTTCCCCCTATTTTGCCCCTGACTCGGTCGAAACCCCCTAAATCTAGGGGGAAATCCCCTGATCTGGCAACACTGCAGCTTAGTCACACCGCTTATCCAGCGCTGGATCGGAATAGCAGGCTGCGCACCGCGCACGCACTGGCACTAGAGATGGGTAGGTCCGCCGTAAATTGGGAGTGGAATCCGGATGTGCATCCAGCTCAGGTGATGTACATCCAGATCCCGTGTCCGACGGACCCATATGGATCCGGTTGGCGATCACTGTAATTCGGGTTGTAGGACGGACAGGCACAGATCATGACTCAGTAGGAAGATCCAGATCCCGTGTCCGACGGACCCGTATGGATCCAGTTGGCGGTCATCGTAACTCGGGTTGTAGGACGGAGAGGCACAAAACATGATTCAGTAGGAAGGTGTACTGGACGCAGACGTAGGTGTGCGAACAGTTAATTTTTAAAAAGGTTTTGGTCGATTTGATTGCTTGAATGTATGGATGGAAAAATTATACAACTTTTACTTAAATACAATATTCTAAGAAAAATTATAATCAATCAGTCTCATGTTTTAAATAAGCAATTACAAATATAATAAAATCTTAACTGTCAGTTATAAACAAAAATACCCCTTTTGGTATAAATAGAGAGAAAAAATAGTAACACTGTCTCATCAAATGAAATTAACAAAACTATAAAAACAACATTTCTTTGAACGATTTGAAATAATTCCAAAACCAATACGCCGCCCGTCAATCGGATTCGGATCGCACCGACCAGTCCAGTCCGCCAATCCGATGCGCCGTGTCACCACTCCGAGGAACCGTATCCAATTGGCCGTTGGACACGCATCCATCTCTAACGCGTGTGATGCGTGTCCGAGGATTTACATCCAACCGGACCTACCCATCTCTAACTGGCACCACGCCAGTGGCGCTGGATCCGTATAAACACATAGAATCAGTCGCAGGCGTACTTACTTGCATAGTAACCACGCGTTTGGTTTAGACGAAAATATGATGGCAAAAGTGATCTGATACAGAATTTATTCGGTTTATCCCATTATACAGACAAGATAAATGCCACTACAACATAACATCCTAAGATAACTGCGACAAAAATATGTGGCCTAAAGCAAAGAAGAATATTTGCGTTGGAATGAACATAGGGAACGGAGGGCCTAACCATAAACGTCGATAAAGTAAAATAAAATCATTCACAATGCCTTCATATACCCTCGATTTTACAAACGCGAGCAACTCATTTTTGTGAACGAGTAGTAACCCCAATGATTAAGTGATATGTACGGGATGCGTGTAAACAGCGCGGGTCAATGCCCAGCCAGTCCAGCGAGGGAAGCCAGTGGCACTGGCGTCAGCTACTGTATCAATGTAAACCAGCCTTTAAGTTAACTTGCGTGAACTGGCCCGGTTAAAGATGTTCATATCGATTGAATGAATGAACTGCGGTAAACATTGGAGCTAAGTGGGCCTTTCCTTTTTTAGCAATCTTTTACGCAGATTCACATAAAATGAATTATAGGTATGAACTTGTTTAAGCCATATCGAACCACCGTACCCTATGTGGTGCAAAAACATAAAAAATGATTTTGACAGAAGCAACTATTTATTTCAGGCTCCAAAGAGAAAGATATGAGTGTTATTTTTGCATTAAACTATTTTTATTAAAAATGTAGGGTAGTATTTTTTTTAACTTACTAAATAAAATTCTGTAACAAAAACGAAAGAACTAATTTATAGTATTTTCAGAAATGTAAGTACCTAGGTATTTCTGTAGTGTAATGTATAGCTACTCATAGTAAATTCTTAATTTTTTTTTATATTATTCAAAGGTCTAAAGTCTAAAGGATACGATATATAATACAACCTAAGATGACAAGATTTATGTAATAATTTATTTGCTATAAGTATTCATTTTGCACACGGAATGTCCTACTGTACCATATATGGGACGGCTCTCCTGCGCCCCCTCATCAATAAATTTTTTTTTGTATATATTTTAGTATATTTTTAATAACATAAATTACCCACTAATAAAAACGATATTTTTTCATAAAAATAGTTATGGGTCTTAACGGGTCAATAGTTCATTCCTATACCCGTCCATATACAACTATAGCAATTTGTAGCTTAGCGTTTAAATTTTGTGGTAGCTATACACCTATTTTTTTGTTCTTACAATAAAGAAGTAGTTTATATTTAAGTTTCTCGCTACCGTACCTATTTAGTTTATATCAATTTTGTTCTCCCCGACTGTACCTTCAATCAGAAATATATACGTCTAAGTAGGGAAGTCTATAAATACTTCAAATAACAAATCGTATATCTGCCTAGTTGCGTAGAGATAGGATTGCACCTAGTTGCCTACATGCTTTTTAAACAGCGCTTTGAAGCCGTTAAAGTACCTTTACGGAAATCTTGTTCAACGTTGTCCCTCGGAGAATTTAGACCTGTAAAGGCCAATAAGTGCTGTTTAGTGCTTTACTTTGAACCGATATCTATTACAGTAGGTATTTAAAGCGATGACTTTAGATGCCTTGATAGTTAAACTAAGGTAACTAAATTAGAGGCTAATTAATAATATTCAGGTTAAAATTAGAACAAATAATTTTTGAAAACCCCAAGACAAGCTTACTCCGGACCTAGAAGCTGGCATTGATGGTGAGTGGCCTCCGGGCCAATGGACAACGTTAATCCTGGGTTTAATAAATTACTATGCCAGTATTGTTAATCGTGCATTACTAATCCAAGGTTCATTGAAATTGCATTTATTGCCTAGGCATATGTTACCTACGGTTTCATTATCAACCATTATTCATTTACTATTATTCAATAGAACTTATTTTAGATCCGATAGAAATGAGATAACACATTTAATGAGAACATTGTGCACAATGTGAACATGTTGCTGTCAAAATCTTAGCTTCGACGGTCCACCAAGACTTCTAAGCGTGTTGAAGCACCCACTCAGAAGTCTTGCAGGTACTATCCGATTGAGGTTCAGGTTGAGGCGAGAATCGCTTGCACGTTGTTCAGTCTTTTGTAGGCGCTTCGCATATTAAGATGCAACAGAACTGCAGGGATTCAGGTGCGAATCTGAGTCTCCACCGAGTTTCTCGATCGTACTTAAGCATCTCAAGGGTGCATCAAGTAGACAGGACACACAATGCTTACATCTGTTAATCTTATTTTAATTCATAGAATGGGGAATGAACGTTTTAAAATAAAGATTAACTGGATCGATCAGTAGGTATAGTACCTAATGGAAATCAATATAGCTAGGATCTTTGTTCTACTTAAGTAGACCGTGAAGAGGAAATGAGACTAAACTACAATCGACACAGTAAGAGATTTTAGTTTCATTGATCTACCTATATTGTAGCTACATATTAGGTCTTTACCTATGAAATTGCCGTTTTTCACGAAATAAATGAAGCGTAATTTTTTTATATATTTTTTATTTCTATTAATCAAAATAATCACCCATGCAATCAGTGCATCTTTGCCAACGCATTGGTAGCTTATTGATGCCTTTCTTGAAGAAATCAGCTGCACGGGAGGCAACAAATTCTTCAAAGGCATTTTGTACTGCCTCTCGGGTATTGAATTTTTTTCCCGCCAAGAAGTTATCCAAATTCTGGAAAAAGTAGAAGTCTGTAGGCGCAAGGTCTGTTGAGTACGGCGGATGACGGAGAACTTTCAACCCCAACTCTTGTAGCTTGGAGACCGTCTGCTGTGCAGTATGAGGTCGCGCGTTGTCGTGCAGGAGCAGTGGAGCCGAACGATTGACCAAAGCTGGTTGGAGACGTGCGAGCTTCTCCATCATTGTGTTCAGTTCTTCACAGTACACATCTGCAGTACTGCTTGTCCCATTTGGCAAGAAGCTGTGATGAATTACACCCGCGTTAGACCACCAAATAGTGACCATCACTTTTCTAGGGGTAAGTTTTCGTTTAGGGCATTGTTTGGGTGCTGAACCAGGGTCCAACCAACTTGCTGAGCGCTTACGATTGTCAAACAGGATCCATTTCTCGTCACAAGCAACAATGCGGTTCAGAATTCCTTCATTTGTAGGCCTGCTGAGCAGTGCAAGGCATGTCTCCACGCGTACTTCGCGCTGGCGGTCATTAAGTTCGTGGGGTACCCATTTGTCAAGCTTTTTTATCTTGCCAATTTGATGCAAATGGACCAATATTGTTTTGATGCTAACGTCGAAAGCTGCTGCTAATTCAGCCGTGGATTGAGTTTCATCAGCTTCCACAATTGCCTTTAATTCGTCATTGTCGACCAAAGTTTTCGGACGACCACGGGGTTCATTTTTCAGGTCAAAATTTCCAGAACGGAAGCGGGTAAACCAATAACGGGTGGTGCGTTCGTTTGTAGTGTTCGCTCCGTAAACGTCGTTGATGTTGCGTGCCGCTTGTGCCGCTTTGCTGCCACGACGGTACTCATACTCCATAATTACTCGAATTTTTAACTTATCCATGATGACGAAAAATGTTCGAATGCGTAGAAAACAAAACACTAACTATTAAACAAATGATGATTTTAGAAAAAGAATTCCATGTTTGTCAAATAAAATTAATTTGAAATTAGAATTATCAGTCAAAAAAAAAATATTTTCATTTGAAATGACCAGTACGGCAAAACGGCAGTTTCATAGGTAAAGACCTATTATTTTAAATTAATTTAAATGATCTAATGATATTCATGTTAAAATTCAGGATCTGAAAGCCTCTTTTTTTTTCGAAATGGACAGTTTTTTATGGCCCTATTAGCCTTCTAAATTTCACCGGACTCTATGGCCTAGCGCTTAGCCGGACTTAAACCACTCCTATATACGATACGAAAATCTACTGCAATAATCGATAACTTGAAGAAGGTTGGGTTATCAAGTCAACATAAAATAAAATTAGATAAAAATATTGGTAGGTAGGTACGTGGTAAAAGTCGTTCTAGATACATCCTGCTTAAATGAGCCCAATACAAAATTGTTTAAATAAAGCACTCTAGTTCTCGTAAAATATAGGTAGGAATAATATAGGTACGCAATAGTTGCCACTTCCCATTTTAGGATGAGCCAAAGATTTTAACGTTTATTTTTACTGTCAACCTGACAGGTCGCATATGCAAATCGTAAATCAAAAACGCGAAACGTAAAAATTTGTTATAGCCACCGTGTAACCTGATACTTGCGTAAAACTACCCGCATACCAGTTTAACTTATTATTAGCAAGCATAAAAAAGTAGATACGTAATAACAGGGGAAACTCATAACGATAAGATTACTAGTACACTTGGCAACAATGCCAGAATTTTTCACCGTTTTGTGTATTTTTACAGGTTCAAATGAAGGCAAATTATTTAGCAAATGTACATTCCGTCAACATGTGCCTACATTGTCAAAATTATATTTGTGAAATGTGAAAAGTAACGTTATATTTGAAATCATTCAGATACCTACCTATGTAATGAACCTCCATAGGGAGCTGTAAATAATTATATTTGCAAGAAGGGTTATCAATATAGGCTTATGAAGGTGTTGTAACTTCTTGATACTAAAATATCTCAAATAATATAGCAGGATACGAGTATAAGCTGGAAGCAGACAGCTGAACTTTTTTATGTTATTTCTGAGTAACGAAGATTCGTTTTGATATACCCATTAGGTACCTAACAATTAAATTTGAAAGTGAGGCAATCAAGATAATTTTAGCGTTATAATTTCATCAGGTGCAATTCGGAGAAGAATTCCTGCGAACCTTTCCTCTCGAGTACCGATCAAATCACTTATTTATGAATCTAATTATACTCCTTATTTTTTACGACGAGACTTCAGCGATGATCCTATATTCGGCCCAGTATCAAAACATTTATCAAACACACACTTACCTCCGAGTAAACAATACTAAGCATTACATCACTACTCGAAAGCCAACGTGAACATAAGTAGCATTCGTATTCGTGGACGTAATTATTCCAAGATGGGCTCCATATTGTTCTCCAAAACACTACTGCACTCAGCCATAACGGCCTCTTGCTATGATTGTGAGTAGCCCTGCCTAAGATTCCGGTTCTCAATCAAGCGGTATGTTGCATTAAACATTTTTATTTACTCGTACTATTATATAGTTCCCCCATTTCGCGAGTCATACGGGGCAAAACCTTTGCACCCTCAGTTGATCCGTCTCTGCGGCTCTTTATTGTTAAATATTTAATTTTTATCGCTATAGGTACATTTAGAGCGTACCTCCAAGATCCATGACGTTATTTTCTTTCTTCTCTGTCTTGGGAGCGGGCTTGGCCTTGGTTGGCGAGTTGTCGTAGTTGAAGCAAGCTGAAACAAAAGAAGTACTTATCAATCGATATGACGATGACAAAGAATAGTTTAGATTTTGTTTGGGAGTTTATTCTGGCTTGTTTTTACAACCATGTTTAGAATACCTCTCCGTATCAGTTCATTGAAAAATTTCAAATTTGTCCAGTTTTTTAAGTTGTTTCAGGAGCCATGTTTAAACTGAGTTTTAATTTGGAAACTGAAAAATTAGCCTCGTCAAACCTAATCTTAAGTAAGTACGATATACCATCATAGGATGTTATGTAAGTAGATTTTAAACTAGGTCAGTTCCTGTCTACATAGCTAAGTAACCCATTACGATTTACCTATCTGATGAAGTGGTGTCACATGTCAAGGTTGTTGGTTGCTTTGGATAATAATTCAAGGCTGGTAAAAGCGTTGAAAATTTGCTGCCAAGCTCGTTCTGGCTACACACAAAACTTAGATCAACCTCTTTAAGATTTTCTAAATATATATATATATATATATTTTTTTTTTTTCAATGGCAAAGAGTATCTGCCTAAACAAAGTTTTCGATTTCTCTTAATATAGCAACTAAAAGCTGTTAAATAATGAATGTTAAACAACGAATAGCTTTATATTTCTATTGATTTGTAAACCAAGGTCAAACTTTTATTTAGCGCATCACGTATGAGACCTTCATTTATTTTGAACTGGAATTATATCGAACAATCCCATCAAACCTTATAGTTTTAATAATTTTGAGAATTTGCCAATAAATAAAGAATCGCCACATGATCACTTGTGACCAAATAATAAATAAATAAATATTTTGATTAAGTTTTAATTTCACTATAACGTTAAGGTGGCGAAGGTACCTATAGCTTCTACGCTTCTTACACGAAAAAAGCCGTCTTTTGTAATGAGACGAAGCTTCCATGAATTATTCAGAAGAACATATTTTAAGGAAACAACGGTTAATTTTACTTTAGGCTTATTTCAAAACGTTCATAATAGAGAATATTTTAAAATATAAGTACTTATGACATATTTAGTTAGAGAAAATTGCATAAAATTTTCTTTCGTGTTAAGTTTATAAATACGCAACAGTCGTTTTGATTTGAAACTACAAATGTACGATATACTGATGTCAATACAATAATTTATTTTCATTGAGTTAATCAGCTATTTTCTATTCCATCGCCGAATGCCACTTGTTTAGGGACGCAGAGGGCTAGAGAATAGCATTCGACGATGGAATTGAAAAGTGATTACTACATAATGGCAAATGCATTAAATTGGCATATGCTTTTGATTGAATGCTTCGTACGCTTATGTCAATGTCATACATTTAACATATTTACTTCTCTATTTCATCGTCGAACTTCATTTGTTTATTGGCGATGGAACCGAGAGATGTATAGGAGATCTCTTTATTGGTTTTCAGTTTAGGCTCATTTGGTTTGTTTTAGCGAGTCGTAAAATAATATTTTCAATAACCAAGGTTTTGTTTGGTTGGTGTATTATTAAACTAAATACATTTTTTCGGTTAGAATTAATAATAGAAACAGTTTTTTACAAAATCTAGAAAGACGAATGAAAAGCTTCAGAACTTAGGATCCTATCATGCAATGGAGTTTTTAATGCGGTATTTTAACGTCATCACATTCCATTATTCATATCAACTTGGCTATAAACATTTAATTTCACCATGTCATGCGATGCGACGTGTGGTGACCTAATTATAAGTATATTATATCTATTCACTTCCATAGTAAATAAATACCTATCCATCTAGTAAATAGTTAAAGCTTTATTTATTAAACACGAAGGGTAGGTGCTTAGAGATAAAGTTTTTTAAGTAGTAAGTAGGCGGGATATCAAATTAAAATTGGAGATTTTGCGAGGACCATGAAGAGTATTTAAACTTTGTAAAATCGATTACACGATACAAATAGACCTTTCATAAAACGATCAATACTTTTAAAACTAAAAGTTGGTGTCCTGATAAGTTTAAGTTGAAACATTAAATAGGTAAAAGGAATTAATAGTCTGAGAATGTCTATCTCTCGCTCTCGGTAAATAAACTCGTCGGTATTGTAGTGTGTCTATTTTAGCAAAACGAATAAAATAAGAGAAAGATCTGTTTGTCAACTTCGTTTTCATTATCAATGGTTAGTGTTGTATATCTTATTTTTATTTAAACCTTCAATTATTATGTAATAATAAATTATAAGAAGTCCCCAGACTTTTGTCTTCTTCTCACCTGATGGAAAGTGATTTAGATGATGATGGTACACGCCTGTCCAAAAGGTACCTTTTCGTATAATGCCAAAAAAAAGCGTTAAAGGTTAAAGATGTTTGAATATTTTTGCATGAAATCTGGCGTACCTAAACATGCAGACGTCACATTTTCTCGTACACCTATGAAACATACATCAATTGAAAGAAAAATTTATTTCAAACATCAAATACTCTTTGACAAAATGTCGTGAGTGAAATACTTTTTGAGATAATTCAGAATTAAAATTGAAAATACAAATGTTCTTTTTCGAGCACTATTGATAAAATTAATTTCGGGCACTATTTTAACCTTTATGCGAGCCTTAATACAACAGAGTTCGTCCTGTCATATACATATATGTATATGACAGGTTTGCAAAGGTATTGCAAAGGTTGCCTGTTTTCAACTTAACTACATTTTCATAAAACAGGCCTTGGAAAAAAAATAGATAAGGTAAAATTCTCTGTTGTTATTAATCAGGCACTTTTAAAGAAAAAATTATTTTACTTAAATATTTCTTTATGAGCCTTTTGATTTGCTATGACTAAGGCAAAAGAGTTCGTCCTAAATTCGTTCGAAAGAGAGTTCGAATAAAGGCCGTGATCGATGCTAAAGTTGAGGCCACTGAGTAGTAGACGAATTATTTTGCACCTCTGAACGCGGTGGGCGAAGTTTATGCGTGGATGGTTCCCCGAGAATTTAATACATTTTATTTAAATAGGGAAATATTTTTGATACTTTTTTAGTTTGAAATAAACTTCATCAAGTGTTCAAAACCACTGTGTAGTTATTGAACTAATAAAGTTAAATTATTTATCTAAAGATGAAAGACCATTCCTGACCTGTCAACATTTTGACAACTCGTATTATGTATAGATAAGTTATATAGTACGAAAAATCACAAATTTTTAGCTGAACCATAAAACCTAATTCATGTCAAAAACTACAATCCACAAAAAATGTATTGGGTTTTCTTTTTATAGTCATTTATTGACATTTAGTTTGCCACGAACGCGCCCAGTACATATATGGTCTATGACACGTTTCGTTCCAAATAAAGCTCGTGCAACTTTACAATATTTAGAGTTTGCTTATAAATTAATAGAAATATAGGGTGTTGGGCACAACGTTGAACATACGAATATGGGGGGTAGGTGGGGTGGTCTGTTAACTAACTAGCCCAAAAGATTTTGCCTAGGACTCAAGCTTTTTTTTATAATTAATTTTTATCCATATTTCTGAATTGTTCCGATTATGTACTTTTTAAACCCGTCAAAATTTTTGAAATTAGAAACCGATGCAGAGCATGCATTTTAAATGAAGGACTTCAATTTGAGCACCATTTATACTAAATGAAGTCTTGCTCAAATTGACGTCATAAGTTAAGATCTTTTATGATTTTATTATGTTATTGGTGTTTTTAATAAAGGATACTAGATTTTAATTGGTCGTTTAATTTTTTCAACCTTTGCGTTGATAAATATCGCAAAACATTTAACTTTCCACATAAGTAGATTTTCGTTGAAATCATCCACCTTGGTAGAAAACATCGAATAACTTTACTTATGAAAAAGTTATCTAAGCAAACTACATATCCGTAGAAAGCTCACACCTTAGAAATGTTTATAAGAAATCAGAAGTCATCCATCACTCTTATTTTTTTTTAAACGCAACGCGAAGTTGAGCTTCAAAATTTATTTTAACTCTTTTTTATGTTTGAGGGTCCATAACTTTATTTCTAGCAATGTGCAATGCGCAACTCTTAATTTTAAAAGGACCTACCAGTCACTTAAATTGTAATAAAGAAAAAAAAATTGATCTGGCCTTGAAAAAAAAAATTTGACGGGTATAAAAAGTACATAATCGGAACAATTCAGAAATATGGAAAAAAATTAATCAAAAAAAAAGCTTGAGTCCTAGGCAAAATCTTTTGGGCTGGTTAGTTAACAGACCATCCCACCTACCCCCATATTCGTATACTCAACGTTGTGCCGAACACCCTGTCACCCTGACTTATTAAATTAAATGAATATCCTATTTGTTAATTTATTTAATTAATGCACATCAAAATGAAATAATCAATTATTTTTCTTAAATTTACAACTTAACTTAACTGTCATCTTGACAATGTCAAAAATTACTACGTCAGTTAGATTTGAATTAAACGTTAGCATTCATTCGTTTGAATTTGCGGCATGTGTACTGTGCAATACTACTCTGGATTTTTCTATCTTTTGATCACCTTGGCATTCCTCCCGGTTAACGTTTCTGGCTTCTGCTTCAACGATTAGTTGCGCTAGTTTTACACGGATCTCGGATTTTGCTGAACTGTTGGATTTACGTAGTGTGGTCCTGTTCGTTAAAATGTCGGCTACATCTACGAGACTAGGGATGGCGCAACGTATGCTGTGTATTAACTGTAACATATGTGTTAGTACTTGTTACACAGTTCGTCATCACCTTGTTATCGGTTTTGTATGTATATTCTAGGATCCTCGTAGTTCGCTACATGGTAACCCATAACACAAGCCTTTGCTTACTTTGGGGCCATGTTGTCTGAGGACTTTTGTTTTAAAATCCACACATACCTACTTATCTGTGTAAAAATCTATAATCTAACTGGATAAAATGAACAGGTGTTTCTCTGTCTACATTACAATGCCGAGGCTTACTAAACATCAGTGAACTCATTTGGAATCGACATCTTTCATGTCATTTCAGCGTTACATTACAGCTTTGTCTACATTTTAACCAAATATGAGTTTTCATACATGAATTTCAACATAATTATTGAGAATACTCAGTAATTTGAGGTTTTGAAAGGCTTTTTACTTCTTTTGCTTAAAAAAAAATAACATAACCGTGACAATCTGAAACCAAAATCCTGAAATTAGCTGCACTTTCGTTTTTTTTCCGTCATCCAATCAAACCGTCATCAGACCAAAGATTTTTATCGTAATGTAGATAGGTTAGGATATAAGTAGCTAATCGTTATACTTAACTTCATCAGAGATGTATTATTAAATAAATTGAGCTAATAACAAAATAATTTTTTATACGTATTTAAATTTTTTGGACTGTTGGTAAAAATTATCTACGAGCCGAGCGCTCTAATAAAATATGTGGGTATATAGGCTCTTTACAAAGAGAGTAAATGCTTTCTGCTAGTACGTTAATAAACTAACGTTAATCACTTTATGTACACAAATATACTATTCAACATCAAAAAAAAATTATGTATAGATATTTTTTGGTACAAGTTAGTTAGAATAGTCAACACGTTTAAAAATACTCTAGCAAATATCCTCCCTACAGGATTCGTAATCATAATAATATGTGTGTATTAAAAAAAACCAAATGGTTGAAACAGAGAAGCAAATTCAGAGCTTACCGTTACGAAAAGCGCTGGATGGTAGGTACGTATGTAATAATTTTTTCAAAAACCAACTGGCAGCGGACAGTACCGTCGATGAAATGATCAGAATAATACCTCACTGAAAGCGTTCTTAGTCACGCGGGCAATTACAATCGATTTATTTTCTACTGTCACTCAATTATGTATATGACAAAGGCTAAACAAATAGGTTTGGTACACAAACTAGGTATAACAAACACAATTTTCCAAAAAAATAATCGAAAAGTCTAGAGCAAATCTTACGTAAACGTGAATCATACATAAGTTGCCTTAATGTTGTGACGCGATTATGACTGCATTACGCTGGATACATGTGGAGAATAACAGGACATTTTTGCTTGTACTTGAGTTGTATTGAGACAAATGGTATTTTTTTGTTGTTTGTTTCTATGAATCATCTAGGCTACGGCATTTAAAGCTTGTTTTCAGAATAGACCGTACATAGTACGTTAATCTATAAAAACAAAATTATATAAGTACACGAAAACCTATTTTGTAAAGGTTATATATCTATATCGCACGTTTACGAGGATTACGTTCACGTTTACGAGGTCGTGTTCTTGCTAAAGGGAAGGAACAGCAACTGAAATTACAGGTTAAAATACAATTCCAACTGAAGTAGACGGTCAGCTACGCGTCATTAAACAATAATCCAACATTTTTACGAAAGACCTACGATAAATAGATGTTAACGGGTGTACGTAATAAGTTATAAATATTAGAATCAGTCTGAAATTACCAGTTTAGATACACGCCTATAATTAAGCTTCATTTACCTATCTGACAGATAAAACAGTTCTAATTTTCCTTTCATGTATCGCGCATGTATAAATTTAAAATATATGGTGTTTAGGTTACGTCACTTTTGTTTTAGGTCACTCTGTCTGCACCCACATTTGGCATTGTTAAAGTAGAACAAAAAAGATTATCATCAATAATGTGCCCCAATTCTGGGTGCCTAAGTACCTATTCATAATATTAAAAAAATAAAAACAATCACCACTTATTGTACTTTTATTTCAGTTCGGTGCAAGTTCGATTTCAATTGCAAGAAGTACACAATATTAAACCTTAGCCAAAGATTTGGGAGGGAAGAAGGAATATTGAAATGAAAATTACTACAGCCAATACCTTTTCACTACTTAGAATTTTTTTTTACGACGAGGGTCACGTCGCCGTCTGTGATCACATACCAAAAGTCGACGATTAACCGAAAGCAGACAATACAACGAGTCATTACAGCTATTAGAAAAATAAAAAATTAATTCTTGACCCTGTGGTTATAAAACTATAAATAGTTTTTAGTTACTACTTTGTATGGTTTCTAATAAATTGTTTTTCTTTTGCTTCATTTATGAAGTAATCTAGCAAGTGTTATACCATTATAAAACCTGTATTGAATAAGCAAACTTTTGAAACTACTTTCCAAAAGAATTCAGTACGTCTTTTTTCAGTACATTAGGTTAAGGTTCGGAGAAACTAGACATTTTCTTCGAAACGAAGGTAGTAGAATTTAAATTTAAGGCTTAATTGATTGAAGCATTGATTAGAGCTAGGTATATTCCAAAAATAAAAACAAGTAAAAGTTACAATTTGTAGCAACAAAGTTGAAATTATCATCACAGGGTGTTGATTTTGTTTTTTTTTTAAATATAGTTTTATAACCACAGGGTCAAGATTTTATTTTTATTTTTCTGATAGCTGTTATCACTTTTTGTATCTCCTATTTCCGGTTTATCCTCGATTTTTAGGACACCCTGTATACTAGAATATTATCATTTCTAACGTAGTCTAGTGCCATAGTACACCATTGCACTGCACTATTCGCATTTAGAGGCACTCGCAAATGGGAAATACGGAGGTAGATTATTGAGGAAAAAAGTAAGTCGTGAATAAATAGGTTAATTTGTTTATTAATTATATAGGTTTTCAAAAATAAAGATGAATTTAAAGATCTAAAATGGGCTCCATGATAGGTACGTGTGCAATCGATTCACGGTAAGTACTTTAAGATTACCATAGTTAGTTCATATCTTTTTGAAAGGCTACTGATCTATAATATTCATTACGTATTCGATGTACTCTAAAACCACCGAAGTAAACCGTTTTTATTGTTATTTCACCTTTATAAAGCTAATAAATATCAATAAGTAACATGCACTATTTTTTAAGGGGTAAATCTTATTTAGAAACATTATAGGGCCGCAGAATAAAATTTGCCGTTTAACTAAACGGCCAGTCGTGTTGTTAAATACTGTTCAGCAGTCCGGCTAGCTGCTATGCAATAGGGTGGACTAGCGGCTGTAGCAGTTAATTAAAACGTAAATAATACTTGAAAACATTGTGTTTACTTGTATATGATAAAAATATATTTTATAATGACACCGCACATCAAAAGTAAAAAACATAACACAAATTCAAATGCAGTGCATCATAGACAAGTTTACGTGGACAGCATCACGACCTTCCAACAACTTCTCCTGATGTTCACTCATGTTGCCAAGACACATTTCTATACATGCATTAATCTTGCACAGTGTTTTTTAAACTTTACTTTTGACAATGGTTTTGTCATTACGTCAGCTATAAAATGGTACCGCACGTCTATGTACTTCGACCTTTTGTTGACGTTCGGCTTTTCCTTTTCCTTTAACTTCGGTCGTATGCTTTTCTGAAGCTAGCTTTAGAGTGTCAGTCGCGGGGATTAAGTTATCACCCGTCATATGTGACGTACAGCTACTGTAAAGACACCATATATTGCCTTTACATTTCGACGTTCCTGTTGTTAAACAGATGTTATATGTCTTCTCTTGACCTTTAGTTTTATTGAGGTTATTGGGTCTCTTCTTTGACCAACAAGCTTCTGTGGAATACCCTTTCTTATTGCAATCCTTGAAAAATTGTACTATTTTCTTCGTCTTTGTGTAGAATGCTTCTGAAGTCTGAGGTTCACTCGCTTCGTTTTGCCTTCTGGCTTCGTATTCTTCTACAATTTTTATCTTTAAATTGTCAGGACTTAGCAGAACATCTCTCGACTCAATTGCCGTTCGAAAACTATCGAAATTTGTAGGTAAACTGTACAACATTATGCTTAAATTTAAATTCAAATTCAAATTCAAATATTTATTTCTCAACATTGACAATTACTTGTTCTTATTGACGTCAAATAAAACATGATTCTACCACCAGTTCGAAAAAAACCTTCGTGAAGAAGAACTGGCAAGAAACTTCACGGGTATATTTTTTTTCTAAATAAATTTACAGAGTCTCTTTATGTCTATACAAAAATTATTCTTTTCTGCATCTGTAAGCTCGGCAAGTCTCCCTCCCCCCAAGTATCCAAACGACGAACACCCTCAAACGGCACCCGTTCACGAGTTAACGCGGGATCCAGCCATCGCCCTCCTCAACCATATTAGAGGGAAGTGAGCGACCCGTCACCCGACGCTACCATAAGAAGACGTACTTTAGTGACAATGACGCTTTAGATATTCATCGGGACGAAGAACTCATCGCACATACAGACACATTACACATGCTTTGTTACAAATACTAGTACAATCCTGTTAATGAGGGGATTATACCCAAGGGCTTTTATCATCCAAATAATCGGATAGTTTATAATATGCTCTAGCACACAACTTCTCCTTTATAGTTTCTTTGAATTTGTCAAAAGGAAGACCTTGGATATCCTCAGGAACCTTATTATAAAAGCGTATACATTGACCCATGAATGAGTTAGTGACTTTATGAAGCCTGCTATTATGACCTGCCAGCATATTTCTTCCTCTTGTGTTAACATTGTGCAGATCTTTTTTTCTTTTGAACAAGGTTATGTTCTTTTTAACATACATTAAATTTTCTAAAATATATTGTGAATGGAAGGTAAGAATATTTATTTCCTTAAATTTACTTCTAAGTGACACCCTTGGACCGAGCTGATAGATTGCGCGAACAGCCCTTTTCTGCAGAATAAATATAGCATCGATGTCGGCAGCACTCCCCCACAACAGAATACCATATGTCATGAGGCTGTGGAAGTTACCAAAATAGACTAATCGAGCAGTTGTTTCATTTGAAATTTGTCTAATTTTTTTAACAGCATATGCGGCAGAACCAAGCCTTTTCGCTAAGCCATCAACATGCGGTCCCCACTGGAGTTTGGCGTCTAAGGTTATGTCCAGAAATACAGTTGAGTTTACAGGAATCAGTTCCTGGCTCTTAACTACAATGTTTGTGTTTACCTGTTTGACATTTGGCAATGTAAATTTAACACATTTCGTTTTTTTTTCATTGAGGAGCGAATTATTAGCTGAGAACCACTGCTCTGTGTTGGAGATGCATTTGTTCACCGCTCGATAGTCAATTTCTTGTCTTTTGATTTTAAACAAGAAGGAAGTATCGTCAGCAAACAATATGACCTCGCATTGATTCTTAACGACCGATGGCAGATCATTAATATAAACTAAAAATAGGAAAGGACCGAGAACTGAGCCCTGGGGCACACCCATTGTCACTGCCGATCCTGATGATTTTTCTCCATTTATTGCAACTTTCTGTTTTCTATTAGAAATATACTTATTAACTCTGGATAAATTTTTACATCCATGTCTTCTAATTTACCTACTACATCCATAAAATTACTGAGATGGTCTCTCACATCTTCTTGTGGAGTCATTTTCTTCAATACTAGTTGCTTTAATAGCGTAGCCTTTCTTGCCGGCCCTGAACTTTGATGTACAGACTTTAGTTTGTCCCATACCTCCTTGGATGTGACCCTTTAATTTGTTTAAGTTCTGGTTGAGATATAAGTCAAAATATCTCTGACCTTGCCTTTAAGTCTTCCTTTAGGAACGCACTCTTTTCTTCGGCAGTCGCAGTTGCCGCTAACGTTCTTTAACCACTAGCGTATTCCCACAAATCGTATCTTATGAGAATCGCCTGTGCTTGTAAGCACCATGTATCGTAATTTGATTTTCTTAACGGTTCTATGCTTCTGATACTCGAGCTCATTTTAAAATTTTATTTTTTTCATTTACTTACTATTTTAAATATGCTTCTTCCATTTGCCACTAGATATTCATGTAACCACACTCTTCTACCAATGATAGGGTGGACTAGCGGCTATAGCAATTAATTAAAACGTAAATAATACTTGAAAATATTGTGTTTACTTGTATTATCCGGTTCAAATGCTGTTAGGATACGACCTTTTGGAGTTGCGTTACGCAATAGTGATGACTTGTAGGGTCAGAAAAACAGTCAGATTAATAATATTAACCAGTTAATTTATTTTTGTAAACAAATATCTTGTAACCAGAATATGATTTGACTCCCAAAACACTGTAGTTATTTTATGGCAAAGTACACTAAAAAAATATCGTGTACCAAAAAACGAATGTATAAAATAGTAAATATGCGTTGAAAATAAAGTAATGCGCATAATTAATAAATTAATGTTTGAACTTTAAAATGTAACCGCTGATGAAGTATAGTAAATGTTCACGAAATTTAGTACTATTTCGTCTTCTTCGTACTTCGTCAAACTAATTCGTCTTTTTTGCAACGCCTACTAAATATTCTATAGAAAGCGTAGTAGTTAAATTTGGGTAAGGTTAATGTTAGGCTGTAATTTTCGCATATCGCCATAATCTAAATTGGATGATAATTCAAAATTTTGTAGCAGTTAAACATAAGCCTTTATTTTTTTTGCAAATATCAAGGCAAATAAAATATTAAATAAAGATAGGAACTAAGGCACATAATGAGATAAAAATAGAGGTAGATCCTTTTTCATTGCCTCCATGCACTATAATCCATTTTGGGACTGGGCTGTCGCTTTTTTCTCTCCAACATCTGATGAGGACTTGCGGCTGGCACTTTCCGACGGTGTAATTTGCGTGTATCCACGTTTCATCAAAATAAAAAACATACTTCTTATCCACTCCTAATAAATCATTTTGTTTCATGCGACGTAAATAACGTGCTCTGCACGCCTGTATTTAAGGCCTCTCAATCAAAGTGACTCTCTTCTGCTTACACTTCTTGAAACGGTATCCTAAATCTTCCATAAGTATTCTGCGCAATAATGATTGACTGCCATTGTAATCTAAGTCTGTCAGTGCAACTGCGAGTATTTTTTCCAGGATTGGAACCTCTTTTTGGACCGTAAAAAGGAGTGGATAATGTTTCTTACAGCTGACAGTCCGGAGCTGTCAAGGAATTATTTCTACTGCGTGGCTTTTTTTTGGTGTTCTTATTTTGCAACTGAAAGCCATAGCATCTGCTCGTTCACCCCGTATTGTGCGCACTTTATTTACACTGTCTTTTAACAAAGAATTCAATTTTTTTTATTATTTTTGCTCTGCTCATTTTCTCTTTCAAAATAATCGTTGACACGCATCATAAGCATTTCTCGAGCACGACTGTTTAGCACATCTCTTCTTTTAGCACTCAAAAGTACCAATAAATATAATTTAAAAAGAAATACTTTAAATTATTTAGATAAGATTTAGATTAAGATATCTCGCGCTTTCCCGACAGCGTTGCTAACGGTACTGACAGGCGTCAGTTAACGTCATATGCTGCTCCATTCCAAAAGGTCGTATCCTAACAGCATTTGAACCGGATTATATATGAGAAAAATATATTTCATAATGACACCGCACATCAAAAGTAAAAAACATAATACAAATTGAAATGCAGTGCATCATAGACAAGTATACGTGGACAGCATCACGACCTTCCGACACTATGTTGAATAAGTACTTAATAACTTTTTGATATCCTGCGATTTGCGCGAACCGAGCGAGCGAAGTGTGCTCGGTGCGGTAGCGCTCGGCGAAACGCCAGTATAAAAAATGTAAGAGCATGACAACTGTAAGAAACGTTTTACAAAACGGCTAACTATTTGGTTAAACAACTGATTACACAATCCGCCTGCAAGATGTGTATTGTTGGTTAGGGATTATGATAAAACACATTACTGAAAGAACAGCACTAAAATGAGGAAAACAGCATAAAAATGTCATTTTTGTTAGACAGAAAGATTGCAGATAAAAAGCCTTGCTCACCTGCCATTGAGGCGCTGCTCATCCTTCCCCGTGTGAAATCAATTTTGAGAAATTATAGATACAAATATATTCACAAAAAAATGTATAATTTTTGTTAAGTACGAATAAAATAACAGTTTTACAATATAACTGACAGCTTCAAATGACTTGAATTGACGTTAAATTAAAAACTTTGCACAAATAGTAGCTTGTTGTAGAGCGTGCCTAAATAAACAATTTTATTATAAATAAGTAGGTATCTTCAATCTTATTAGTTTTTCAATAGTAGGTTTTTAATTTTTATTGAATTGTTTTTTGCCTACGTTGCGTTCGATAGATTCTAGTCAGTCAATAGTTTGTAAATAAATAAATTTTAATTTATTTTAAAAATATATTTTCCAAACTGGTAACTTAAAAACAATCATAAAATGTAACATACAACATATCTACCTACAACAACAAAATATCTACTTCATTATCATTGAAATAATAAATACAGGGTCACTGGAAATCCGATATATTCCTTTTAAAAAGTTGTAGTTTATAATGAGTTATCCAATATTCAAATGATTTTTCAAACAAGCTTGCAATCCATTCGTTCGCATCCTTATGCTGTTGTATCGTAGTCATGGTGCGTTCCGATCCGATTGGTGGATTGCTCACAGCGCTATCAGCGCCAAAACTGCTCAAAACCGTTCCGAATCGTTTTAGCGCGCCAAAGGTGATATTTTTGATATTTCAATCGAAACGAAAATATCGCGCTAAAATTCTAATTATTCCTCACTTAAATCCATAGTTATATCTAGATCTTTGACCCGATTGAAACAGAAGCTGTTTGTTAATATTATTACAAAAGAAAATTAAAATGCAAGCTTCCATAATATTTAATCGTCTAATAAAAACATCAACAAAGAAACGTCACATGTCAGTTTTGATACCGTTCAGAGCGACCATGCTCCATAGCTCGGGCACTGTGAATGGGAAGATGGCTGCGTTTATAACGTCATTCATGTCGTATCGAATCACTATGAGCGCGCTCACCGGCAAGCAGGATAGTAATGCGCGGTGCTGAGATGTTAGATAAAGCGAAACAATCGCAGTCGTTAAAACTTTTCATCGAGTCTACGATTATCTCGGTCTGTCATCGAACAATCGAGATATTTTTCGATTGTTTCGAGTCAACATTATCGGCTCGTACCTACTATAGCGCGATTCAAACCATGGCGTTGATTCGAGTCGTATTATATTTTTATACAAATGATTGACTTATTATTACATTGTAGCAATTAAGGCAAACTAATAAATCCACGATCAATAAAAATGTATCTTAGATGCTTCAGAATGTATTCATTGTAAGTATTTGAAATATTTTTGATACAGGTAAATAATCTGCAAAAAAAATGTTAATAGAGACCAAGTTTTTTTTCTTATACTATTTATCAAAGGAGAGAAAATCAAAGTTTATTTTTTTTTTTACATTTTATTGCTGTGCTATTAAGGGAGGTGGCGTGATTAGTCATTGAACGGTCAATTAATTTTTGCAAGTATTAAACATCTCCCCGCACCTTGGCTCACTAGTGATATTAAAGCCACTATGGCCAAGCGTAATGCTGCGAAGGTGAAATATAAACATAATCCCACGCAAGAAAACAACGACCGTTACAGGAAATTACGTAACCAATGTAGCAGGATGTGTAGAGACGCTCAACGTCGCTACATACATAGTTCTGTGGCGAATGGTAACCCTAGTAAAGTGTGGTCGTTCCTGAAAACTTTGGGTATAGGTAAAACCAAGTCTTCTCCTACACTCAGCCTTGATCTTGACTCTCTAAACCTACACTTTGCTGAGGTCCAAACGATATCACCTAACTTGAAACAAGCGACGCTGAATTCCTTAACTACCAGTTATGATCCACATAAACCTGCTTTTTCCTTTAGGACAGTATCTGAGCGTGAAGTTGAAACAAACATCTCCGCTCTCAAATCAAATGCAGAAGGTATTGATCGCATAAGCCGCCGGATGATTGAGCTTGGCTCCGAGGTCCTCATCCCTGTACTCAGCCACATTTTCAACTTCTCGCTCCATACCGGAACTTTCCCGAACTGCTGGCGAAAAGCAGTAGTTATTCCCGTTCCTAAAACTAGTAATTCGTCACTTCCCTCCCATTTTAGACCTATTTCCATTCTTCCTTTCCTGTCCAAAGTCCTTGAACGACTTGTCTTCAAACAAGTCAGTTCATTCATAAACTCCATAAACTTTCTAAGTCCCTTTCAATCTGGTTTCTGTCCTGGGCATAGCACTACTACTGCACTGATTAAAGTGACGGATGACGTTCGCTTGGGGATGTCCAACCAACAACTGACTGCTATGGTTCTCCTTGACTTTAGTAATGCGTTTGGCACCGTCGATAGCGATATCTTGTTGGCCATGCTAGGAAATGTATTTGGCTCAGACAAGGAAACGGGATGGTTTCACCTGGTCGGACGTCAGCAGTGTGTTCGTGCTGACGGTAGGGTTTCTGGGTTTCGTGACGTCATTGCTGGTGTGCCCCAGGGGGGTGTCCTTTCGCCTCTTCTTTTCTCAATATTCATTAACTTCCTGACACCCTTACTCTCTTGTAAATACCATTTGTATGCCGATGAGAGAATAAACAATGATCTTGCTGTTATCGCTAACTGGAGTCAATCCCATGGTCTTACAATTAACCCCGATAAGTCGCAGGCTATCATTATGGGTGGTGCTAGGCAAGTTGCGTCACTCAAGCAACTAACAATACCACAAATTTCTTTGGATGGTGTCATTCTGCCCGTTAGTGGTATCGTCAAGAACCTTGGTGTACTCTATGATGCAACTCTTTCCTGGTCGGCGCACATAGCTGAAGTTAGCAGGAAAGTTTTTGCCGCATCGGGATCCCTAAGAAGATGGAGAAACTTGCTTCCTCTCAGGACCAAGGTCGAACTTGCGCAATCCCTGCTCCTTCCGATTCTGGACTATGCTGATGTCTGCCTTATTGACCTCAGTGAAGATTTGCTCAGCAAACCCCAGCGTATACAGAACCTTTGCATTCGGTTCATCTTCAGCCTGCGCAAGTTTGATCATGTGTCTGAATGCCGACGCAAGCTTAACTGGCTTCCAATTAAGCTGCGTCGCGAGGAGCACGTCCTCACTCTTCTTTATAAAATACTCTTTGACCCTCGTATACCTGTTTATCTCAAAGAGCGTTTCAAATTACTTGGCTCAAGCCATAGCCTCTGCCTCCGATCAGGAACAGATAACTTGCTGGAGACTCCTCTAACTCGGTCTGGATACTATCATGAGTCTTTTACTGTGAAAGCTGCCCATCTTTGGAATCAACTGCCGTCTGATATACGACACTCCAAATCTAATAACATTTTTTTTCTTTCATATTGGCACACTACCACCCCGTTTCTTCTTGATTTCCGTCAGCACAAAGGTTGTCTGGAAGAGATCGCTGCTAGCGATAAGAACGCCTTTGCCCACCCTAGTTTTATGTTTATTTTTACAATTTTTACATTCGTGTGTGAGCAATAAAGTGTTTTTATTATTATTATTATTATTTTTATTTTATTTATTATGTTTTTGTGGTAAAAAAAGAAACAAAAAAGTGTAAATAGAGCTACCGCGTGGTTAGTCCTTGAACGATCAATTCTTTTTTAATTCAAATAAAAGTATTATAATTAATAACTTTAATATGATTTGAATAATTTAAGCGGTTCAACAAACAAATCTGTTTTATACGATTTAAATACTTAAAATAAACAATTAAAGAATAAGATTGATTAACTAAATGTGTCATTCATTAAACTCCTAACTACCCACAACAGCTCGATTCATATCGATTTATATTTTAGTCAAAAGTCGTATGTCAACGAGTCAAACGAACGAACAGAGTGAACGTACGCACCATACGATTCCAGTTGAATCAATCGACGCGATTATGGAATTACGATTGCAGACAGACATCGCATTGTCGATCGATGGCCAATCGCTTAGTACGTTCGTACGTCGAACCAAACATTCACTCGAAACCATCGACTGTGCGATGAAAACAATCGCGAGTCATCGAGATGTTTGAACAATTGAAACAATCGACTTCAACATCTCGTCATCGCGCATTGCTAAGCAGGAACATAGGAGCGCTGTGAGCGATATAATCGGCAATCGGAACGCACCATTTACCAAAATAAAAATTGTGTCGTTGTCAATTTGACAACATAACCTTACACTACACACTAGTGGTCGCAACATTTGCTGCGTTCCGTTTGCCGATTACAGCGCTTACAGCGCTAAAAGTGCTCAAAACCGTTCCGATTCGTTTGAGCGCGCTAAAAGAGTTATTAGTGATATTGCAATCGGAACGGTAAATAGCGCGCTAACATTCTGATTGTTCGTCGATTGAGTCTAAAGTTATAATTTCATTAAGATCTTTGACCCTGAATGAAGCAGGAGCCATTTTTTTACATTATTACGAAAGAAAATTAATAAGCAAGCTTTTAAAATCTTTAATCGACTAATAAAAACATCAACAAAGTAACGTCATGTGTCAGTTTTGACAGGCCGTTCACAGCGACCATGCTCTGTAGCGTTGGCACTGTAGCGGTAAGATGGCGGCGTTTATGACGTCATTGATGACGTATCGATATCGCTGTGAGCGCGCTCACGGGCAAACGGAACGGGTATATGAGCGCTGTGAGCGCTGTAATCGGCAAACGGAACGCAGCAATTATCATAACATAAATGAAAAAGCTTTTTGGACACATGACTTGAAAGCAATGTTTTAATTTTATTAATACTTTTATTACACTAATACTTGAAATTGGCAGAGATAGTTATCGTGTAATAACAACAGTTGATTGCCATAAAACACAAATAATAATAATCAAAACAAAACAACATTTTGAGATTTCTTTAGTTTTTAATTAAACTCTGTTTATATTGCTATTGTGGCCTTTTAATGGCATCAAAAAAGAAACACCCCAAGGGTAAAAGGACCAATCATCATGTAGACAGAGATTATGCAGAACGATTGCAAGATCTAAGTGTGCAATCGACCGAAGATAGTGATGGTAGCACTGACAGTGAAGGAAACGAAGCTGATTTTGCTGTAAGCATGTGGGATCTTAATCATTGTGATCCTAAAAAGTGTTCTGGCAGAAAATTATTACGACATAACCTCATAAAGAATCTCAAACTTGGTCAGCGTTTCCAAGGTTTAGTGTTATCACCAGTGGGAAGCCAATGCGTAAGTCCGAGTGATACAGAAATCATCGAAAAGTTTGGACTCGCGGTGATAGATTGTTCTTGGGCTAAGATAGATGTGACACCATTTTCAAGAATGAAGTCACCTCATCCAAGGTTGTTGCCCTTTTTGGTTGCTGCAAATCCCATTAACTATGGCAAACCATATCAGCTTAGTTGTGTTGAAGCTTTAGCGGCAGCTATGTTTATAACTGGTCATAAAAAGGAAGCTAAGTTTTATTTGTCAAAGTTTTCATGGGGTCATTCATTTTTAGAGCTAAATTCGGAACCGTTAGAGTTGTATGCATCTTGTACAGATAGTAAAAGTGTTATTGAAGCACAAGAAAAATATTTGAAAGCTGCAGGAGAGGAGAAGGATGAGAGGCCAATGTGGCCACCAAGTGAAAGTGAGTCAGAAAGTGAAGATGAAGAATCTTAGTGATAATTTTTTTATATGAAGGCATTTTATTGTTATGATGACAAATAAGAACTTCAAGTGCTTTATTCAAAATGATGATTAATAAATAAATGTAAATATTTATTCAAAAGTTCTTTAAACCAATTTTTTTTCATTTGAACCTTTCAAAAAAAAAAAATTGCAAATAAATGTGCAAATAACTGGTAAACTTAAAAGCAAGTTCAGTATCACATAAAAATCACCTGATATTATTATGTAAAAAAATTTCCTTAGCTTTTGTAATTCTACTTAATTAAACATTTCACATATTTGTAATAGAATCCGTTAACACTGATCCACGTACATAACAAAAAATAGTCACGAACATGTTTTATTTCAGAAGGATTGTTTCTTAGTGTAAATATCATGACATAAACATACATACTGTATTAACCTGATAATTAAAAAATAAACTTTGAAAAGACCTTGCACCTTCTACTTAAGATCTTCCATTAAAGTATGCGCATGCATACATTGAACTGGAGAGAGTTTAGAAAAACAAACAAATAATAATAGTAAACATCCAAGATGAGTTAATGATGCCAAGGCCATTTTTTAACAGCATCCTGTTTTATGTTATTTTAATCTTTTGTCACATTGTACTTTATTTGTAGCAATGAAGAGTTAATTATTTTTATCCAGTAGCAAGTTAGGCTGTGCTTTATCCCTTAAATCTCCGGGGTTTCGCAGGTTGCATAGATAGATAATGATAAAAAATCTTAAAGAAAAGTGTCATGAAAGCTAAACATAGGATAACAAAATGTGAAGATGGATCTAAAACAAGAAACTCATGGGCAATCATTAGTATTATTTTAGAAAGGAATATAGTAAACCATGGATTAATTATTCCCAACATAGCATACCTAATTCATTTTAGGGTAAGTAAAAAAACACTTTTATGCATAACTGAAGTAATGATTATTTTACTTAATTTAAAAATCATGGAGTTTACAAGAGAATTAGCTTTTCTAGTTTTTGCTATGCACCATAGTTAAACAACGCCGGCTGTCGCGTGGTTTCTCCTGTTAAGCTCATTATCTACTATGTAGGACAACTTTTAAAATTAGTACAGTGGGATATTAGAGTTTATCAACTACAAATTATTTTATAAAATAATTTTATTTTCTCTGTATTTCAAACCTATTAGGTACCCAGTTTACTTAAGACATATTAGTTCTTGGCTACCCAGTACGTACTGGTACGTAACCGGGGCATGTACGCAAGTAAACCTACTTGCATATTGAGTTTGCTATGAAACCGCGAAAGTTCAAAATCAACAAATATGAAATTAACGCTATCTATGAAAGGTTACTCATACCACGGCCAGCAATAAATGTAAATATACTACACCTACCTAGTGATAATGTGACCGCGGTGTCAAAAACTTTCTACAGTATTTTAAGAGATGGCGCTGAACCTTAATTTTATTTATTTATGGGGTTTGTAGAAATGAAGTCACGGTTCCTCCTAGAGCGAAGCGTTTTCCTTTAGTACAATTCTGTTGTTGGAGGGCGTACGTCGCGTGGTTTCATGCAAAGTTATTGTTTGGAACTCGTGTGCGGTGTTCTTTAGTTACTTTTTTGTGAATGAGTGCTAATAAATATAGTGCTGTGTTTTTTAGTGTCTGTGTTGGATTGAAAAACTTTATTTCTGGACCGTCAGTTCTCTGCGAAATAGTTGAGGTAAGTAAAGGCTTTGCTGCAACCTGTCACGCAGGTGTCTCTCAACTTTTAAAGTAAGAGTCACTAACCTCACTACGAAAACTTATTTCTCTTTATCAGAAATAGTTCATTCATCATTGGTTTGCTTCACATCGATGTGCATTTGTATGTGAAAGTTTATGTCAGTTCTTTTTAGTAAACTGTGGTGTTGTTTTGTGGCCAGAGGTTTTTTTAGTATACGCAATAACTTTGACACTTTAATGAGTTATGACTACAAATTATTATTTTATTACTAAAGTGTGGAAGTAAATCTATTTGCCATAGAAATTTTTAAGACTAGCTTCACTGTTCTCTCAATTTTCGCGGCTTTTAGTCGTTGAAGTCTTTTCCTCTCGAGTATTTAGTAACTAGTTTTTTTAAATAACGTGGTGTCATTATATGATCGTGTTTTGTTAGAAACGCTTGACTCAAATAATTAATTACAACAATAACAATAATGTTTTCAGTTTTTTATGACAAAAGATATGTTAAAAACATTTGTTATAAGTTTTGGGAAGGTTGAGTATTGATAAATTTTCGTAATCGAATTTTCACACTCAGTTAAAAAAGTATTCACTTATTTATATTTTGTTATTTTTATTATCTATTCTGTTATAACATAGCTCTTATACGATATTGTGGCGCAAACTTTCATACATAAACGAAAATTCCTCTTGTTAATTATTCAAATATTTTACATATTATATACAATACTTTACATAATTTTATATGCTTAATCACTAGTTATTTGATATATTTAATAGATTTTGAGAGAGTATCAAGTCAAAATAGACCTATATACTTTAGAAATAAAATTATATTTAATTATGCCCTTTATAGATAAACATATTTTTATTACTTTTCAAGAATTGCGAAATCACAAAAAATTACGCAAAAAACTACGCTATCGATTATATCCAAAGCAACGGGCATAAAAAACGAGACGTCATGGTCATATTTCGTCATAACCCCTAAAACGCGATCATCCCCTTACAACGCCGACTAATGGTCTAATGCACCCTGGGGTCAACGACCGCATACCTAAACCTTGGGGGTGCGTTTTACTAAATTAATTAATTCAACAACTGGTTTGGCTTGTTATAGCTGATTTCAATTGTTAATTACGCATGTTATTAGATATACCATATACATTGGATATCGTGAGATTCACAAAAAATGATTTTTTGTTTCTACCTGACCCGAGAGGTAGAGCAGTTTTTTCAGCCAATTAGATTTATGAGGTCCTAATCTTTAATAGTTTAGATGTTTTCGTTCTTTTCTAATTTTATGTTAAGCATTTTTTTTATCTAAAATATTTTCCTCGTGTATGGTGTTTCAAAACACAAGCTGTATAAACTTTGGCACTACCATTTGTGCTTATGTTTGTGTGAGGGATCTTATTTATTTACCAGTACAATCAAATCAATGCGCAGAAAAATGTTCATTCATTATTTATTTGTTAAAAACTCAAAAGTCAAAACCTACTGGTGCTGCCGAAAGTTTAAACATTTAGGCACTCATCGGATACATACATTTAAATAAAATATATTTTTAAGTTTAGATTTCAAAGAGCAAACAGTTTAAATTTGCCGTAAACTGATAACAATTTTAATCAATAATTGAATAACCAACATAATTAAATCGTATGAATAAGTTTAAACTTTACACAAAACGTAGAAATAACAAAGATCGCTCGATCAATTTTCTAAAAATATATATATTTGTTTGTGAGAAAAATATAAATCTATTTTTCAATATTCCTAAGTATTCGTAATAGGTATTTCATTCCTGATTGACTATAGTTGCATACTGCAAAGACCTGGAGACATATAGTGACTTTCTATTCAAAATTGCTGCATCACCTTTGGTGTAGTACATTCCAAATTCAAAACAATAATTTCCGAACTTTCAAGAATTTGACTTTAAAGCATTTTAATATGAACTGAACAACTATGTGACAAATATCTAACGGGAACCTTTCCATTGATGTTAACTCAAATTTTAACTATTATCTTACCTTTGTTCAGCAATCGAACCTTACTATTGTAAAATCAATATGCTTTTAATTTCAATTGTTTCAATTTCAACTTGATACGAGTAATGTATTACACTTAATTAAAACTTATTTTAATACATAATGTATATTAATAGCCTACTATTTATTTTCATTACGTTATATGCATTTAAAACAGAATATAAGAACAAACTAATTCCAATCAGGAAATCAATCACGTGAAAAGTCTTCGAAGTCTTCCCTTTACTGCCTCCACTCAATCAGAGATCGCAAAGTTGAGACCATCTGACAATATTGACAAATATACTGTGTTTGATCCGGACCAGGCTCCCTCTCGGTGTTATTTGTTTTGGAAGAAAGCCTCGGTTTCCTTAAATTGAACTGAACCAGATGGATGGATAGATTTATTTGATATATGCTACGACAATTTTTTTAGGAAGTAATTTTTTTGTCCTGATACTTCAAACAGTTCATGAATCTTATAAGTTTATTAAAGAGTATTACGGTTTCAATAAAATTTTATGCTACGTTTCATATCATCATATTTTATTAACTCTACGACTAGCACCCTACTCATACCTACATTCAGAACCGTTTACTGTGAACGACGTCGTCAACTTAACGTCAATAGAAATAGACCGCGTCGGGATTAAAGCCGCCTCCGAAATTCTTGTCAGTTCACGTTCTAATCTTGACACTATCCGAAACATTACGTAGGTACTGACTGCGAAAACAAAAGAGAGTAGTATCGACCTAACCCTCCGAAGCGAGAGGGAGTCACCACCCTCTTTATGAGTCAGAGGGTCCTCCCCTTGCACGTTGTAGGTATTGCTGCCCTCGGTACACGCCATGCACTCCATTCATATCGATCCTGGGGTTTTTTGGACCGGCTCTAAAGTTTCACCATGACATTTGCATGTCGGCTTTCAAGCGGTTGACGCAGCTGCTGTCGCCGTGCCAGATATGTTGGATTAGTTGATGTAAGGGTCGGATTGAGGCAGTTGATAGGGATGTCATAGGGAACTAGTGAGTCATAATTTAAAAGAGATATAAAATGACTACCTTAAATTAAATAGTAGTAAAAGTAGCGATATAATTTCGCAAGCAAACTGCATCCGAAAAGGAAAATTTATTAACAACTTGGATATTTAAAATTTAAACCAGCTTTTTACTGATAATTGCCTTTTAAAATAAAATTTACAATATTACAACTTTAATCTGTTTGCCAAAGATCCATTTAAGAACTGGTTATTTTTATGGCTATATTTGGTTCTTAACCGTGCCGGTATTTACTGTGTTATTTGGTTGGATATATAACGGTAAACGAAGGTGCTAGATTTTTATTGGCTAGAAGAGAAACCAATTACCTAGAGTAACTTTCGATATTCAAGTGTTTTTCTATTCTTAGAATTAACTTACGACGTTGTAGAAAGGTAGATGATAAAATATACAGAAATTATACATTCTGAGGGTGCATAAGTACCTACCTCCTTACAAAGTTTAACGATGTAATAAATTCGTTCAAGTCGATAGACACATATTATTGATTTAAAAACCCTCAATGTATTCATCGTTCAATGAGAGGCACCAGCCAATGGAACCATGAATTGCAGCTTTTCGAACACCATAGCTTGTTAGTATAGAATTTCGAAATTAGGGTGGTTTTAAGTTGCCGCGAAATTTGCAAAATTTTCCTCTGGGGAGTTTTTATTGAACCAAGATCGTTTGCAACCTGGTAAAGTCTCATATAAAGCTACTTGCTACTGTACATTTTAATATGAGCAATGTGTGAGATGTTTTGAATTTAAAATGTGTTGTTATTTCACGCTTGGTTTACGATATCACCTTGATGTGATCGAATATAACATGTCAACTCAACGCGTTCTTATGCGGACGTTCCAATACGGTAATTAATACAAGTGGAGCGTAGTGGATATTTTTATTAAATTAAAACTTTCATATTTTAGGAATAAATTGTAATTGTAAACAGAACATTTTATGTTAGCTTCCATACCAACTTAGTCTTATAAGTTTTAAATTATGTTATGTTCGTGAGGACAATCGTCGAATTAGACTATTTAAAGTATCTGCATATTTAAGAGTGCTTCTCAGATTTTGCTCCGGATTCGACTTCATGGATACTTACTTCATTTTATCTTTTTCTCACTACATAATATATACAAGAACCACTTACGGTTACGTGAATATTTCGGCAATAGAAAGCAGAATACCTATTATTGAAACCAATATTGATAAAACTTGCAGCATGTTTCACGCTTAATTATTGTTTGTTCTTGTCCTTACTATCCACTATTATTTAAAAAAACAACGTAGGATCGTGGTACTTATATTTATTCAGTAAACAAGGAGATACCAGCTTCGTAATGAAAATAGGCCATTACACCATGCAAGCTCATATTTTAACGAATTTCACGAAGCTATTATTTTTCACTCACATAATGTTATTAAGGTAAACATGGCGATTCGGGTTTTCCCGCCAAAACAAGCGCTATTCCAAAATGGCGGCCGCCGAACGTATCCGTTTTACGACTTCCGTGAAAATTATGGTTCTGTCCGTACGTTAAACTTTTATACCCATTCGTGTTCCGAGCAGGATAAATAATAATGTGAACAGTCTAAAAACACGAAAGTTTGAGGTGTTCTTGACTTGCACCACTTGTTTTTTTGGAGGTAGGTGGGATACCAACCTACGGAAAAAGATTTGTTTCGAGTAAGTTGTAATTTTTTGCATTTATTTCCTTAGGTCTTTTACTTTTATTTAGAAGGATAGTTTTCAAATCGCAACGATTTCAGGTGAGGATTTAACACACCTAGAATTCAGATGGAACATTAAGGACAGAATCGATATTCTAATTAAAAATCCTTGAAATTTTTATAATTATCGAACCCGAAAGAAACCTGGAAACTGCCTGAATCTTTTCAAAATGATACCTGCTCAAATGAGGGTATTAGATAGGTACAGAGAAGTACCAATCTATAATTCACTTGTAGTTTTGTACTATACCTGCACAGCGTATTACTTATTTTATTAAATTCTGCTTCATGGGATAAGCTACTTACTTCAAACAAGAGAAAATATTGTGGTAGGTAGGACTGACTCACTCAACTAGAAACAATTAGTTCTGAAACCATAAAAACACGAAATTTGGGGGTGTAGGTATCTCTTTTGCAGCGGCAATAACAAAGTGTACTTGGAATGCCCCCTAAGAGTGTAAACTAGCTTATAATGTTTCTATTTGGAATTAAATATCTTATTTTACACATATTTAGTAGGCTAGACTACTGAGTGTTAATTAATTATAAATACACTTACAGTATCATATTCCATCCATTGCAACCTAGCCATAGCTTAAGCCTATCTAATTTAGTGGTAGGTAATATCATTAATTTTGGCTGTAGCTTAGAGCTTAAATTTCTTTAAAAAAAGTAAAGAACGTCCTTGTGCTAAGGGACAATAACCCTCCGTTGGTTCGCATGATATCTGCAGTTGTACGTTCATTATACAAAAAAGTAAAAAATAGGGACCTAAAAATGTTGGATCATAAATCAGTCGACTAAAAAAGACAAATTGTTCAACTTTATATCAAAAATTAAAAGGGAAAATCTAGCTAGAAATCCCGTTCGGGACAGTTAATAAAAGGCAAGATGGCGTGGATAACACATTAGTCAGTGGCTGTCCAATTTTATTTCCCTCCCTACCATTCCGGGCGTAATGGCAAAACTTGTATTCTCTCGCCAAAATAATTACTATCGAGTCTTCTTCCTATGAATATCAAATGAGTTTCTTACCCTTTATTGTCTGTAAAACTGTAATGTTTTGAATTTGAATACTGAAAAAGTTAATCGTTTTTGTTGTTTTTTTTTCGAAAGTCTGATTTAAATAAAATTACTTATTTTTATGAAAGAAATTATTTTTGGTACCGCATGTGGTAAATATGAAGTCTTCTAGATGACTTTACGTAGACAGATAAGCTATTTAAAATGAATTCTAATAGGAACAAAAAAAATTATTTTGATATAAGTACAAAAAAAGCACTTTACTTACGGTTTTGAGTAGGTATGTGTTTAACTTGATTTTATTTATTAATTTATTAGACATACATAGTACTATGCCTCGCTAAATTTGTAGATCATGTCTATATGAAATACAATTAATATGATAATTTGTAAAAGTTACCAAACCAATTCAACGAATTTCGAATAACCTAGCTACGATTAAAACTTGCTAATCGCACTTAATGCTTTTCAAATTGAATCAACAATTAAATATCCATAGAATTCTTCATTTCAATATTAAAATCTAAGTAGAAACGCAACACATGAGCACGCAATATTTTACAGCAGGTACCGAACCCCTTGGGAGAGCTACCCTTTCCATGTTAGAGTAACGATATTCCATTTGTAAATGGAATTTAAATTAAAACAAAAGGCTTCTCTTTTTTGTCTCAAAAAGGATGTATATGTTATAAATCTCAAAAGTGAAAAATGGAATGTTTCGCTATTAAATATAAAATGTATACACTAATGGTGACACGGTTATGTTAGGCGCGCTAACCACAGATTTTTTTTCCAATCATGGTTGTTTGTATTTTTATATGTATGTTTATTCTGGGTTCACCCCAGTTAACTATATAGTCATCCATAATGCTAGCTCTTCATGCTTTGGTGCCATACAGTTGGTGGTCTGTCTGGGGATGATTATTATTTTTAATGCCGGCCCAAATACACGGGTAACGCCCCTGAGAAACAATAATAGATATGCAGGAAACTTCAGTCTAATAGATTCTGAAATAGGTAAAAATAATGAACTGTATTTTTGTCACAGGACTTGTTTGAGAAATGAAAAGTACTTACATTATTTTCCAATATTTCTAATATTAAACAACATACACAATTATAATAAAAAACATATTCATCTCTTAAGACCATAGTATTTTTATTTTATATTCAACTTATACTATTAACATGATAAAAACCAAATTTATTTAAAGTCAAACAATTATGTTTGAGGTGTGTTGGCATGAGCATGGGAGCCTAGACGTGATGGGTCCTGGCTAGGATAGTGTAGTCCTGGTGCAGGTGGTGGTGGCGCTGGTGGCACCGGACCCCATGGTCCCCAACTTGGACCACCATAATGATGAAGATTGAAGAAATCATTCGGTCGGTTTGGTGGGGGTGGCATCTGGAGATAAAATACAATTTTAGTTATAAGTGGGATAATATATACATAATAGTGATTATTGAGAGAACTAACATAATAGTGGAAATGTGTTTATTAATTACCTGTGGTGGGAATGGATGCATGTATGGCGGGGGTGGTGGAAGTGCTCCAGGTAATCCAGGAACAGGTTCCAGCATAGGCTCCATTTCAGTTCTCTCATTAGCGCCTTGGCGACCTGCAAAAAAGTTCTTTGTTATAATAAGAACTGTATTACAAAAGTTAAGCTGCAAGTATGCAAGTAGAGAATCTCTATACAAACCTTGTGATTTTCCCCATTTGATAGTCAAGCGTTTGCCACCAATGACAAGTTGATTAAATGTTTTGTCTGCTGCATGTTCAGCTGCACTTCTTGTTGTGTACTGTACAAAGGCACATTGGGCACGAGGCACTAAAGTCAAAGATCTGAAAATGTATGTTACATTAGAGTTTTATATATTTGTAACTTTATATTCTATTAATTTAAATAATGTAGAATAAATTTAGAACAGAAGCCCCATACAAACCTGATCTCTCCATATTGGTAGAAATTTCCTCTCAGCTCTTCCTCAGTGATATTATCTGGCAAATTGCCAACATACAATGTAGTAACAGTCCTGTCTTCAGGGGGTGGCAGTGCTGGCATAGCAGCCGCTCTACGCATTAGTTTCTCAGCCACAGGATCATTAACACCATAATACCTGAAAGTTCACATTATGTTAGAACAAAAACAATTAAAAGTTCTGACAAAATACATATCAATCTCAATAGTATGGTATAATTACTATTATTGATTATCAAGTAGTACCTGTCTTTAATGTTTTGGTCAGCCAGTGGATCATCAGGATCCGTTGGTTTTTCATGGCGATAAGGACATTCTTCACCACGTCTACATTCACCTTTCACCCAGAATGAGCAAACATGAGGTCTGTTTCTTTTGTAATATGGTGCAGTGCGAGCCAAACGCAATAGTAAATCAGAGGCCCCTTTTGATTTCAGGGCAGAGTTACTAGGCTGTGTTGGATCTGAATTAGCAATCTGGTTTTCCATATTTTGTATGTAGTACTCTTTATTTACTTCATTTCTTGGTAAATCATCCTGTATTTTGAGGGCTGCATCTCTAACTTGAATAGGAAGACCATATTCTAAATCCAGCAGGCATGTTTGACAAACATTTTTCAACTTTGAACAGGTTTGGCAAACTTCTGTTTTCTTAAAACGCATTCTTGCTCCAGGGCACCATCGAAAGACAGTGAATGGTCGAGTACAAATTTTACATTCCTTACCATATTTTTCTTTTGTCTAAAAATACAAATAAAAGATTAAGTCAAGGGTAGCATGATGGACTATACAATTCACTACCATAAGTATTTACCATGCGAATATATGGATTATCTCCTAAGCATGTTTGACATAGAATTGGAAAGTCCTGAAAATAAAATAAAATTAATAATGCATTTAACACAAATAACCAAAACTTGTTAAATTGTAATACTGACAGAGTCCTCCCAGTTTTGCCGATTATACGTGTTAGTTGTCTTCGATACAGCCATTGTGAGTATCTTATCTTAATACACAATTTGAAACTTAAAATAAACACTGTTCACAATTTTCAAGTGTAATATCGTTTTATAAACCCGAAAATAACTTTATTCAGTGAGCGCACAACCACCACGAATCGCTTGCAGCCGCCATCTTGTTTCACGTCACGTCAGTTCACTTGACGTCTGCGTGCGTCGGTACGGTTGTCAATATGACAGACACTAGGGCTACGTTCACGGGGATTGGATTGTAAATATTAGCAGGTCTTGAAAGCTATGTTTTAATTTCATTAATACTTTTATTATACTAATACTTGTAATTGGCAGAAATAGTTATTGTGTAGTAACAACAGTTGATTGCCATAAAACACAAAATAATGGTAATAATACGTTCACGGGCGACGTTCAAAAAAGATCTTATAGAACAAACAATAAAGAAGAAGTCCTTTTTTCTTAAAATGTCTCTCTTAAATTGAACAAGAAATATAAAAAAGAAAAAAAGTTACATAATTAATACAAAGAAGTAGAGGGGTTTTCACGAAAGAAAATAAAAGTGTGTAACGTTTAGTTCCAAGAAGTACTCTGTCGATACTAAAACTTACTAGTCATTGTTATATTCATAAAAACAGAGAAAAAAATATGTACATAAAAAAATAATAATTTATGAAGAATATGATAGGATTTACAAAAAAAAAAAAATTGAGCTCAGGAAGCCACCATAATGGTTTGATTCCCTTTTAAACAGAATCATTTTTAAGCCTACGAGTATACGGTCCTTAAAACAATCACTGTTTTAAATCAGCCGTTAGACTGGGCTTAATCCTTGTTTCTATTGAGGGCCGGGACTTCGAACAAAGACCAGAATGTGTTCGCACGATAAACAGATTAAAATTTGTGAAATTTATTGCTTTAGCAGGAATGAAATTCGACGTAGTGTGAAAATTTGGAATGTATGGAGATTAGTTCTAAATGAGTAAGTTAGTAAATTATATATATATATACATATTACATATATATGTAAATTACATCTTAATCAAAGGGCTTAAATACTATTTTAAAACATTATTATCGTATGGTGTTATCGTATCTATCGTATATATCGTATTTAGCTTTAGCTGGAACGGGACGGAGATTAGAAGGAACGGACCTCGGCTTAAAACAAGTATTTAGTCATAATTTTATTTGTCAAGTATCAATGAAAAATAAAATTGTCCCCAAACATAAAGCGGCGCTACCCACATACGCCAGCACATTCAGGTCAGCACTGTATATTTGTTGATCGGCAAGCACTGACCGTCAGGCTTTGTTGTTTCTTTTGGATCGTTAAAGCAGGCAAAGGGTCTAAGCCATACAGCCTTTCCGTCAGGCTTAATTCAGATCGGCTCATTTGTTTTCTCTTACCAAAACCAGATCGGCATTGGCCGGTGGGTTTTTCCAAACGTTCATCTATACATATTCGGCTTTGCCGTTTAGCAGAGCCGAATGATGTTGGCCCGACTATGTAGTTAGCGCCCCTTACTGCTCCGATACATTTCATGTAAACATTTTCTTTGATCATGAGGTAGTAATAAGCAGTTATCAAACTCTGATACCTGGTTAAAGGCAATAATCTTAAATAAAAATTAAATATTTAATCTAAAAACGTTTCTACGTACAAACTGAAGCTAAAAACTTTAAAAATCAACGTTATATAATTTAAATACGGTAGTTGTGTTCAAGGCTAGTAATCTAATCAAGTTAATTAAGCTCCCCTTTGACTGAGTTCCCTTTAGGAACCCTTTTGAATCCCTAAAAGATGTCTAGCATTCGAGATTAGTGTGCGAACGTAATGTGTGATGGGTGGCGGCCATGAATACTAAACCGGGTTTCAAATTGTGTTTCATTTCCCTTCCCCAACTAAGAGGGGATTATGCTACTTTTAAGAACTTCTCTGGTTTAGGTTTTGTGGTGAGGTGCAGGACGTCTATGTTAATATGTTTCGTAAATACTTTTAAATCTTTGGGAGAAATGTATTATATATGTAATAAGTAATTAATTTAAGATAATATACGTAATATCGTCTGACATAGATATAATTCTTATTTTTCAATTCAAAGTCATTTATACTTTAACCTACATCTTCTAACAGGTATACAATAAAAACTTAAGAGCTATTTATAGACACGCTTCAATAAGTACATCAATGTATACACTACGCAGTTTTAATGTTGAGTAGGCGATGTAATTTAGGTCCAAAATTGTGAATCATTTTGTATGTATAACTTTTGACGTAAAAACTACGGGGTGGTTTTAATAGCGGTCGGGCTTAATTACGTGCAAGTTATTTTTTTAGTTGGCCGCCCACTCAATGTATTTATAGCAGGTAGATTCACTATGAAATAAGGAAATAATTTGGGTTTAAATTTGTATGAGTTCTAATCTGAAATTCTTCAATGATTCGTATTTGGAAGCTTATAAATTCATGTACTTAATTTATTTCGGGCTTAATAAATACATAAAAATATGTTATTAATGTGAACTTAAAGTTAAATAACATATATCACCCATGTTACATATTCAATTAAATGGTTAAAATGTTTACCCTGATAGAATAAAAGAAAAGAGTTTTCTTTGTAAAAAGACTTGTTAACGAAGGTAACGTACACCTTATAATTCAAATACATAAACATATTTCTAAAACTCCAATTTCATCCCAATCCTGGCCTAAAACTACCATACCATTACCTATAATTACAGTTTGTTCTAAACCTGTAATAAGTGAAGAATGTGCCTGGATGATATTTTTGAAATTTAAGTTTTAAATGGATAAGGATAGGGTGAAAAATTAGTTGGCGTGGTTTTGGTTGAGCAGCAAGAACGGGTTTGATGCAGGATGTCGGCTCCCGGGCATATCTTGCATGACAATGACCATTTGAGCCGCCGTACCCTGATCTCTATAATATAAGGAGGTCTTGTTTAACAAGTCTTGGTATGGAATTCTACTACAGAGAAGTTTTTGCATCGTATGTCAGTACCTACTTACAAAGAATGAAGTAAATTTTGTTCTATTCATATTTATCTAGTTGTATAATTTTAATATAAGACTTATCTACCTATTTCTGTGAAGATAAATTTTTTCTCTTGTCGTATATTTAAAATACTTTTCGGAAAGCAGTATCCTAGAGGTGCTATGTGTGTGTATAAGCTTGTAAAGGAATCTTAAATTACTGAAATAAAATAAGAGGGTATCCGTGATTCCTACTTCATTATAAATTAAAATTTGTAAAAAAGAAGCCGAGAAATCTGATACAAATTACATTTCATCAATTTCTTAGCTTGGAGTCGTACTGGGTCCATACTATTAATATTGATTTCATTGCTAGTAAATTTAATGTTGAAAAATGACTAGTGCGGACATATTATTATTAACGAAAGTCAATAAAAAATTAAAATAAACGTAGCTGCCAAAGGCATCAAAATAAATTGACGGTCCAAAATTAAAAGTTAAGGTATCTATACCGCCAGGACAGCATTGTGCAAAAAAGATAAATGCCAACGCCCGGGCGGCGTTACAAACTCATAGTCTGTTATCGTGTAGAAATAACTTCATTGACACACTTTTGCATAGAAAATAACATTACTTAGCACCAAACACCCTTATTCACACATTATACAAAAGTTTCGTCAGGGCAAACGCTTCGAGGCAATTTATTTCGTGTTAGGCTCTGTTGGGTTTTGATACTTTTTTCCCGCCAAGCCCGCGGCGAAAACAACCCTTTTTTACCAAACACGCTGGGCTACAAGACTTTTTGAGGATTCCGAGTATCCATTTTGATTGTGCAGCTTTTACACGAATAGCTTTTTATGTTTTCAATTTTATTAAAATCAGTTAAATCAGTATAAATCCATTTATTGAATCCAGTTTTTAATGGTAAAGGCACGTTTTGGCATTAGTAAGGCATTTCATTAAATTAAAAACACATATTTTCATATGGGTAATTATGTATATATACATATATTATATAAACATTAATACAAATATTTAAAAAAACCATTGTGGAAAATTGATAGAACTTTATAATATATTTATATATATAATATATATATTCTGATACTGCAAATATAACATCATTGAACGTCACAGATTTTACTTTTATCCTACTAAATTACTTTATAATTCCGGGCACTTGGATTTTATATAAGTCACCCTTTATAAACTCTCTCAAAATCGCTAAAATAATGTAATTCAATGACATGAATGGTAGTTTGAATAATGATTACCTATGTCCGAATTAGATACATATGTCCGGTCGGTATTACATCCAGTTACCGACATAAATATGGCGTATTGGGTATTAGTTATGGCGTATGTCTGTCAAAATTATTATGAATCCATTTTTTTTAAGTGTGAAAAATGTATTTAATGTGTCCAACATTAAACTGCAATAGTATTGTATGTCTAAATGCTTATAATATATCCCGTAACCATCTTTTAATAGCAATAGTTACTTAATGTTCGCTATCTGTAGTTTACTGCATATTCATGAAGTTTCAGTAATTGTGTAGAATAATCACAGATAGCTCGTCTTATGCTAATTTTGGATACATAGGTATAGTGTCTACTGGTTTATGAATTGGACAGCCATCTTTTTTTCACTATTTAGTATTTGCGTTTATATAAAAATAAAGAACACCGATATATTGCGTAGATTAGTGTTAAATTAGAGCATTTTTAATTGTAAAAAATCTTATTTAAATTTGCGGCTCATTTAAATGGAAGTTTTTTTTTATTAATAATTAGCAGGCGTTTGTCTTCCATCTCATCTGATGGAAAGCGACGATAAAGACGAGGATCATACACGCCTGTCCAAGAGGTACCTATTCACTCTACACTTGAAAGCTCCAGGGTTATATTTGTCTGGAAAAACAGACGCAGGCAAATCGTTCCACTCTTTGGCAACACGAACCAAAAATGAGCTATCGAACCGTTTAGTTTGGCTCTTCGGCACGCTAACCACAAACGGGTATTATTATTAGTACTCACGATCATCCTTATTTGCGCCGGGAGCAGCCTGCGCCCACGCCACAACACATAACAACACCAGTATTTTGGACCTCATCTTTGCACTACATCAGTTTTCATCCATCCGCTTTATATAAAGACGGTTTATGACTAGGTGATCGCTCGATTAAATTGTGCCTACGTTTTTATTTATAGCAATTCCAAGACTTGAAGAATATTCGCTATCGCATTTAATAAATGGTGAGAGTTTTCTGTGAATGTATGTTACAAAATTATAAAACTGTTGACCTCCATTTTTAGTTTGTATAAGACTTATCGCAGATGAGTATAATTGTCTTCAGGTTTTTTTCCCTTTTCATAGCCGGCAAACGAGCACGCGACCCACCTGATGGTGAGTGGCATCCGCGCCCATGGGCATCATTAGTCGCAGGTATTTTATTTATGAACAATACAAGATTTATTATATCGCCAAATGATGCGTTGCCGACCGTAGGCTAAGTGGAAATTGCCTTTGTTCCAGTAATTACAATGGCCGCTTCATTTATCTGAAACACAACCACGTGAACTTGGTTATTACGGAGGCTAAAATAGAAAGGACTGAAGTCCCGCCCCAGTCGAGATTTTAACTTAAGAAACTCTACTACTAATAATAATAATAATAATATAAGCTTTATTATCACCACATCAGGTACAAAATAAAAAAAAATAAAAAAAACTACCACTATGTTTCTATGTTAATAAATGTACGTCTCAATATATTAATACACAACATTACAGTTGGTTATTCCTATTCTGAGCGAACTCTTTAAGAACATTCCGAACCATTTTCTTCACAGACTTAGATTTTTAGTTTTTAATGATAGCACCTTTATCTACCTACACAGAAAACTAGTCTAGTCACTTATGGCAAAAAATAATCAACCGTTTTTGAGGTGTTGGCGGAGAGCGCGCCGTGCTTTCCGATTTACAGCATAATGGAAGGTTAACCGTAAGTCCCGGTACAAGGGGGACACTTTACATTTCAGTATTTTTTTTTCTTCTAAATATATTTAATATAATTGGAATATCACTAAGAAAGGTAATGATATTCTCATCATATTCTTATATCTTATAGAAATAAGCTGTATCTTTGTACTTGATTAGTTGATACGTCATTTTTATTGAGTTTTTCTGTGTGTACATAAATTATTAAATAAATAAAATACACTTGGAGTATTCCACTCCACAATTTTTTTATTAAACGAATAGTAAAGTAAAATATAAATATTCGATGAATGAAAAATATTATTAAATATGATATATTATTAATAAATAAATAAAAATATATAAAAATGCAAATTATTTATAATTTAATGATTTATAGCCTTACGACGTATCATTTACCGGGACTTACGGTTGACCATGTATATGCTGTAAATCGGAATGTTTGGGACAAATGAAATGCAAATGGCATTAAAACAATAGAACACGAGATATTTGCAAAATGCTGGTTTTTGCGATCTTTGACCTTGAATATCTCAAGACTCGGACATGAGATTTTATGGGACTGTTGAGACAACTTTCAGAATGCCAAAATAAAGGTTTATACAAGTTAATAGCTTATTATGTTATTTCTCATTCCGAGGTGAACCCCCTAATATGACTAAACTTCAACCACAATCTGAAAACCTTAACACTAACAAAATTGTAACTAAGCAACATCCCAACCAACCTTTGAGCCTTTCAGCGTCATGTTTCTAAAATTAGTTCTCTTGTAACCTCTGACACCTGTCTACTCTATGGCACCGACCACAACCGCCCACGGCCATCATTAGTTGCAGTCAAACGAACGACACGGCCTTGGCTACAGTGCCACCAACTTATCTGTTCAGTAGCAAAAACTAGTACTAAAGCATTTGTAAGGTAACTAAACTTCAAACTTCATTTACGCGTAGAAAGCAGCGTCACCCATTACAGAACAATAAGTTGGTCGAGCTGTACACTGTGTCCTCTTTGTTATTCTAAACTGTTACATTGTCCTTGGTTCTGGCAGATTGGCTTTTGTTTTTGATTGTTTTTTTTTGTTGAGTGCACCTGGCTGATAAGGATTTCTTTTCATAGATATATCTGCGTCGGTTGGATAGAATAAACGTAATGCCGGGCTTCATTTACATGGACTTGGACATACATGTCAGTTACACATGATTCATTTATCTAGTCGAAAACAACAATTATTCAAATAATTCGAATAATTATTCAAAATACATATTGTCAAAAACTTAACAGGTCAACACTCAGAGCTCCATCACATACAAGACTAAAAATGATTTATTATTAAAAGCAATCAATATTTAAAGTACCCTTCGTCCTTGTGTTCCAAAGGGGTAAACACGAGCCTGAGGTCCGCACCCTTCCCGAACGATTACAAACGGTTTGTGACTACCCTCTGTTTTCGAATCTGTTGCCTTTGACATTACGTAGGGACCTAAAAGACTAAAAAACAGAGAACAGAAACTTTATAACGCTTTAATCAAAAGCTTTTGTAATTCGATTAAAAATGCTCTTTTACTTGGGTTGTTAAGGTATACAAAATATGAATCGGATTTTATTATTTAGAAGAATTAGGGGTACTTATTTTTAGATGCTCATTTTTTCAAGGTCTTCTCAATCCGAAGGTAGGTTAGATTTTTAAATTATTTTCAGTAATTCTGTTGACGCGTAGGCAGTTTTGGGTTTGTTGTAAGAGCAATTTGGCGGTTATTAATAGTAATAGCTATTCAACCTAGTTTTTTTATGGTACTACTAATATATGCATATTACAATTTGTAAAATTATAAGTAAATTGATGTTTTATTCTAGTTCCGAATATTCGTATAGGTTGCTTTGCAAGCCGCCTAAATTACTCAGGGTTTTTTAAGTTTATGTTTTATTGTAAATTGGATTTGTGTTTGTCCTTCACCTCAACCGATGACGATGATGACGCCTATACAATGTGTTTGGGCGACAACTGTACATACTTTAGGGGCTAGTAAAAGTAGTAGTTATCGATTAAAATATTTTACAGCCATTTGGCATTTGGCTGACATTTGGCAGCCATTTCAAGCTTTTAATTAATTACTTAACTTTCTATAAGTTTTAAAATAGCAGCGTTATCTTAGTGACTCCTTGTTGGACACCTGGAAATATTGCCCACAAGAATGATTTCGACCGGTTTCAAATAAATAATTGCCAAAAACCTAGTTTTGGATGAAATTTTCCATCCTCTATGAGTTTTAACAATTTTCTATACAAACAACTTTCATTAACATGCTTTTTTTACAAATTTAACAAAAAGTAGACAGTAGTAGAAAGTAGTAGAAGTAGAAAGTAGACAACCTTAGAAAAGACGTAAAAAAGAAATCTTTATGTAAAATACTTCTGAAATTATTAATGGTTGAATTAAGTGAAATAACCCATCCATAGTTATCACTTAGTTTGAAGCTAGATAATAGCCAAACTTTGAGTGTGAGAGAGACAGAAACACATAAGCCTTGACTACGATGGTTTTTCTTTAGGCGGCTTTGAAACAGCACCGGACAATTATCGGTACGATCACGCGCGCCGAACCACCGCACGAATATGCAGTGTTAGAATGTTTTACTCTTTGGCTTTTGTATACAAATAAAGACTACAGTCAAAATTAAAAACCACAACACAGCTCACCGGAGCGGCTTCACCCTCACTTCGCAACACTGAAACATAAAAGAACTTTTTACATTCAAAAAGTGCATATACATATACAACCTAGATATGCTTTCTTTATGGCCAAGTATAAAAATTAAAAATAAAACGAATAAAAAAGTAGCAACAGCAATACAGTCTGTTACAGTTTTTACGTGCTCCTTGTTTCGGTGTAGGGCAGTTAAACTTGAAGTTGCCTCATAATTTTCTGTGAAAACGACTTCGCAAGTTAAGGATTAGGCTTTGCTCTCAACGAGCTGTAACCAAATGGGGTGATATAATTTGTGGAGAGTGTAGAAGGTTCTTACAACGAATATTCATTACCATTACCATAAAATGTGTTGAATTTTCTCTGAAATTAGAAATATTATATTGTATTAAGTAGATAAAACCACATAGATTTGTCACTTAACTGTTACCTAACTAAATAGGTATCTATAGCTCATATGTCTAATCATTTTACAGCCTTTTTTGATATGAGAATCAAAATGCATGTTGGAATTTTTTACGACAACGAGATGATTTATCTTGTAATAAATTTAGATTTTTGAATTATTGATTTTTAAAATACTTATAGTTGTCTGTTAATAGATGTTTGAGGATTTTTAACGCAGGATTCTATGTGAGCGATAAAAAGTAATAATGGGCCAAGTATGGATCTTATACAAAGGCATTTATGTGTAACAAAATTAATCTACAGGTAATATTCCAATTTTATCAAACTCAAAATAAATTTGTGAAATTGGCCTGGATGAGTAAAAAAGAACGAAGCCAACCAAAGTAAAAACCCTTAGGCACATACCTAATATTATTAAATTTATAAAAGTTAGTATAATATTTGACATAGTTTCCGAAATTATCGCTCTACAGTTTTCGTTAGCAAAACTTTAGTAAGCTGAGCTCTTTCAAAACTTGTTCGCAATCCACCGGCTGTTTACCTAAGACCGGCCTGGGGACCCGGACTCATAAGAAAAGCTAATAAATTGACCCAATTTATGATATTTTTGAACACACATCTTACCAAAGTTTGCCCCTGCCAGAATGAATCAATGTAATTACTAATTATTTTATTGTTAGTGTAGCATATTGTTATTACATAACGCTTTTAATCTTAACTAGCCAAATTCACTCACCTTAGCATATTGGATGACTTTCACAATTATCTAATTGTAGGTAGTTAACAATGTATCGACAATTAAACACTATATAAATAGTTTTTAATATACTATAGTTATATTATGGCTATAGTTTAGGAATAAAATGGAGGAAATTCGGAATAAAATATGACCCACTGTTGGAAAGAATATAAAAATAGGTTCAGTAGTTGCAGAGTATATCTATTTCATTTAAAAACAAACAAAGTTTCCCTCTTCATGTAACTATACATTAATAATTTCTTTATATAGTAAATAGTAGTAATAATATTATATTATGCCTAAATTCACACAAAGCATGTTCAGATTTAATGCTAATTTCAATTTAGGCTAAGTTAACTTATGTTGTTCAATACAATTGTTTAGTTTATAATAGTAGACATGTAATTTTTTGTAAAATCGTCTACAATTTAGATCCTGTACGTATAAAAAATATAGTACAAATTGTATTAATGTTTGAAAAGCAATATAGATTGGGTGTCCACACCGGCAAGTACAGTACCCATATGTCTCTAACTAAGGGATGAAATATTGTTGTTGCTAATAAAGGGGATGTATCATTGACTACAATGTTCGTAATGGCCATTCTCTCCCTCTGCATCAATCTTTGTATGTTATTTACTGTGCCGTAAGATAAGAGACTTATCTTTGGATATTACCTAATGTTTGTCGATAGTTTGTGTGTGTAAAAGGGAGACATATTTGAGCATTCTGTTTATTTTACTTCGCTGACATATCCCGATTTTTGTTAAACATTCGCTTTGATAAATATAGTACATAAAAACATTCTTAATTATAATGCAATGTTGTGTAGGAAGTCAGGTCACGTACTTTTCGACGTATTCTGACATATATATCAAAGCTGAACGTTTTTACACACTATGTTTGAAAGTTTAATTAAATTAAAACCATTGTTTAAAAAAAGCATGAAATAAGAAAATTAAACACTACAGTATGTGTCATAATTTTTCTAACTTCATAGTATGACGTTAACTATTGAAAATAACTTGTAGTCTCAGAGAAAATTTTCAGCCTCATTTACTTAGTTGTTCTAATGCCCCCTGGAGTCGTCTTGTTAAGTAAACGAGCACTAGGCACTTAGGCAGCTTGTTAGAAGAGAAATTAAATCTATTTTCATTACACTACATATACAGTAAATATAAATAAGAAAAAATAAAATCATGGGACGAACGCTATATCTATAATTTGCAGCAATGCTTACTTTGGGACTAAACACTGGATGTGTTTATTTTGTAATGTTAAAACTATTAATGTTATTTTCCACAATGTTGATTAAGAGATTAAAATAGCCAAACAAACCTAACTAAATTTTGAATGTTTGTGTCGGAAATGAGTTCATTCGTGACCAACACAACCATGTTGAAGATTAAAAACGTTCGATCCAATTAAGTCTATTTGTTTAGGACGCTTGTGACTAACAAAGGATCTAACGGTTTTCTGCAATGCTGTTTTGTTTGTTGCTGATTTTGAAGAGACAGTCCCAGTAAGAGAGGATTTTAATGATCTCAATCAAAAGCCCAAACAAGCTTGTTCATATGGTTATAAGCACTCTGAAGGCCAGTGGCGTAGTGGGTAGTAGCCCTACCTCATATGTCGGAGGTCCCAGGATCGAGTCCTTGTCGGGGCATTCATTTGCCTGATGAACACAGATGTTGATTCTCGGGTCACATATGTATGTTTATTCTGGATCCCCGCCAGTTCACTGTATGGTCATGCTTATTTTGGGGCCATACAGTTGGTATTTTGCAAAAAAAAAAGTTTGAAGTAAAATCCAGTTTTAAAATTAATAAATCCCACACGTAGTGTCGAAAGTGATTTCTACGAATTCGTGATAATTGGTATGTTTATGTATTTTATTGATGTAAATTTATTTATTTTATATTTTGTTTTCCACACCCGCACAACATACAGCGAAATAGGTTCTTGTTGGTATGTGATATTTAGTTTCAATGTAACTCTATTTTGTTATTATCGAAACCTTATTTCAAAGTTTAATTATTTGGAAGCTTAAGTTTTATTATCTGCAGTTACATGAATCGTTAAATTAAAATTCGTATGATAATAATCTTCAGGCAGACGACGGCTAAAATAGTAGCTAAAATTTGCATAGAAATTATTCAAAATGTCAGGCTTCGGTGTGGGGGATATTTGCTTCTCAATATTATTATGTGATGAATTTATTCACGATGGTCTCTAGTGGTGCAGTGAGGGACTGGCCGTAATAATGATGGGCTGAGTGGTTCAGCGTTTGATTAATGATTTTGTTCAATCAGTTGTAATGGACATGTTTTGAATTTTGATGCTTGCTACGCTACTTCGCTGTTTTATTATATGCTCTAAGAAATATTTGATAAAACAATAGTTGTTAAGGTACTTACTAAATACTTAAATACTGAATGCCTTTTAGCTGTATGCAAATGAAGTAATCAAACAATGAAAAGTAGCAACAGACCCATCTGTTGCTACTTTTCAGTTCAATCGGATTATCTATACCTAATATCTTTTAATCGAATCTTAAATACAAAAACTTCATTGAAAATTATTACACTTAGGTACCTGGAGCTCAATTTTAAATTTCTACAAAACTACAAAGTAGTCAAACTACATTAAAATTTGAAGCAAAAATCAAAATTAAAAATATTTGCAACGTGATTGGCTAGATCAAGGCGGCGCGGCGCATTGAGAGCGTGAACCGGTTGAAATCAACTCTAGAAAAAACATTAACCATTACGTTTAATTACCTCATCTGTAAAACAAGAACAAGAATCGAAAGCAAGTTCCTCAGTTTCAAAATTAAACAAAAAACACGAAGTAATAAAAGAAAATTAAAAGTCTAAAGGCAGGAATAATAAAGTTTTTCCTAGCATTAGTACGAGAGCGATAACATGGCGCCGGCCGGGAGGGGGTGGGGAAACTGCTAATTGCACCGATTCACTAGCAGCCGAGCGGACACCCGCCTTGATTGATTATTGTTGCTATTAAACGATATGAAAATCACTAAGCTTTTAGTAGGACCTTAATTGAAAATCTAATTGCGGAATTATTTGGGTAGTAAAAGGTTTTTAGAGCGCTGAAGTTGTTGGAAAATTGAAATAGCAAAATTGTGTAGGAAAGCCTGTTACCATGACCAGCCTAATGTTAATAATAATTATTCTCTATTCTCAATATATTTTTAAATGATTTTATATTTTTTATGAAACCCACTAAGATTACGTAACGTAGGTAGTTGGCATATGTTCATATTTATTGGTTCGTTTAGTGTTTAACATGTTATTTATTTGTCCCCCTGTCCAATGTTCTCATACCTACTTATCATCGTGCAGTCAGAACAAAAATCCCTCGACCAAATTTCCATACTCACAACTACCAAAATGTGTAAAAGAAGGAATAACTTTCCAAAATGTTCAATAAACACTGTCCTGTCTGCAGCTTCTTTGCCAAGTGAATACCTAATCTAATACCCACATGGTAGCAGGGTAAATTGCAATATAGTGTCCGATGGCCACCAAGAATGCGTCCCGCCTCGCAACTGTCTTTCTGAACAGATTCACGAACTCAAATGAACTCGGATTCTACTTCTAGGGTTGTCACTATTCGTTTATTTCATTTCATAGAAATCAATCGAGTTTTTGGTAAAATAGTATAGATAAGTGGCATCAACGACGTTGGTCCCCACTGGTCTAAAATAGCACGCTACGGTAGATAAAAAAAGGAATGTTAGTTTTTAATGGTGTGTTTATTCAGTTTCAGCGGACTTTATGTTTTGGTACTTGTAACACCTAATTGCACAATTTGGACTTGGAACTAACAGGAACTATGTCTGTCATACAGTTTCGATTTTCAAGAAATAAAAAAGAAATTTAACTTTCTTATTACACATGAATTTATTTTTTCATAGCCTACTTATCCAGTTATTGTCTGGCTAACTAAAGATTTAAAAAGAAATTAAAATAAAAACTACGATTACATCATACTACGATTTGGGATATGAATGTTATCAAAATCTTTCAATTGCTGTCCAAAAACCCGTTAGCCATTTCAATTGGCTGGGCTTGACGTTTTGGTTTTATTTAATTATTTTATAGACAAGTAAGCAATACAATGGCCTGTTATGACATATTCATAAATCTTATTTTCACACAGACCTGTTCCAGCTGTACCTAATAAACAATTGCTGATCAGCCAACCCTACAAATGACATAACGTAGGAACAATGTCTGACGCAGCACAGTAGCCGGTGAGGAACGCGTCGCGCATATTTACGCGCAAGAATATTTCTTGTGTCCCTAAGCTCAGAAATTTGCGCGCAATGTGGCCTTGGGCGACTTTATCACAGGTTTCTTTTTGATTACCACTTGATTTTGGCTCGTCAGTTATGTTTAATATTAATATTGAATTAAACGACCAGCACGCGTATGTACTAATTTAAGTAAATAAATTAATAGTTTTTGCTTTGGCGAGGTATACGAAATTTATAATACGGCTTTATGATTTGTAGCAAGCTACTAATATAATTCACAAAACCTTTATTTGATTATTATAAAACTTTTTAATTGAACTTCATTATTGGTTTTTTCGCCCTCATCTTCTTTACATACGAAAATTATCCGATATACGCAGTAGTGGAATTTGTTCAAAAAGTACTGAACAGTTTGTTTGGACAACCGGTCCACCAACATGCTGAAGATTTCCTCGATTATTGTGGCGACTGTTACGCTCTATAAACTTTAATCAATAGTGTTTATGTCCGCTATTATTTGGCCGAGACATTAATACTAAACTAATAGGCTTAAGTTTGGTCAGCGTTAAATCCCCTAACGGTAGAACGGTACAAAGGATTAAGTGACCCCCAACTGTGCTTTGTTTTCTGCTATCTGTACTCCTAATGTATACTAACTTTGGTTTGTTTGATGGTATCACGAACATTGCTCAACGGTCATGACGAAAAATAAAATGCACATTTATAAATAACACTGTAAATCTTTGAAAATAACACTAAATAGGAACTACATAATTACTCTAATTAAAATTACTATTTTTTTTACTCTTCGTATCTAGGGCTCGATTTTCATCTTACAATTTAGTTACCTACCTTCCATATGTGTACGATTATATTTTCCCGCAGCTTTATTGAGCAGAATACATTCAACAAAAGAATGCTTTTAAAATCTATAAATTTCAATCGTCTATACATTTCATAGAGTGCATAGTTTGCTGAAATTCTAAGGTATGTCTGTGAAACAAATGGTTTCCATGCCGTACCGGGTAAAGGATGCTCCGATGAATCTATCCCTGGAGGATTCCTCGAGGTTTTATCCGCACCGATAGTTTCTTGTAATGCTTACGCTACGTTTTCTGCTATTTCTTAGTGTTGGGCTCGTAGGTTTGCGATTTGCGGAGTATATTCAGTATTAAAGATTGTATTATGGGTTTTTGCGACTAAGGTAAGTTAATAGGTATTTATAGTAACTGTAGAAAGTTCTGAAATGTTTGTATCATTTGTTCTAAGGTCGATTTTCGGTATTATTATGATGTTTTTACCTATGTTCGGCAAGAAGGTAATTTCATTTCTTAAAATAAGTATTTTAAATACGTAACAGTGGTGACTACGTATGTATTAATGTAATAGTAACCAAAATATATCAATTAAAGTTTTAAATGGTTTAACAAAAAGAAGTTACATTCTTTATCGATACAATCTTTAAGATGCACAAGACACAATAAAAGTTCCAATTAGACTGGGTTCACGGGAACTTGCTTGAGGTCCCGGGTTGGATTCCCACGCGACGGAGCGTGGCGCCCGCGCACCAACGCCAGCCGCTAAGTTATGCATGTCAGATTGTGTGTTTATCATAAGGAGTTTTTAGTATTTATAGATATTGTGTTTGTGGAGGTGATATGTATGATTGGTATAACATGACGGATATCGAAGGAAGGTGAATATTTATTTGCTCTTGATAGAGAAAGTGTAAGCGAGGCAAACATGCTTTCAAATATCCTTTAGCTGCAGCTAGAAATTGCTTGTATTGGAAAGTATATACCTACCTTGCCTCAACTTGTAACAAACATTTTTGTAATGAATTTATCATTTATCTTTGTTTTCGAATTATGCTTGTAATCTATGTGTATATGTTTCCTCTTGCTCTCCCTTAACACCTGCTTTACTTGCTTTGGACACTTTCCACTTCCCAATTTATCATTTTCCTTTACAAACTTTTTGTTTTGTTTATTATTCTTTATTTGAATACTAACCCGAGTTGATGACAAAACCTCCAAATCTAACACACTATAAATACATTATTAATTACAATGAAACATTACCACCTGACTGATGATGACATACGTATAACACACATACCTGACATTCTAAATGCCCCTGTTAACCGGCAATCACTTGTAAATCGCCATTAAACAATGACGATACACAATAATGCTTTTGATTTGCAATCAGAACTCTAAATTAGTAAACCACGCGATATGTTTGATGAAACTGCTGATTGTCTGACATAGTGACGTCTACGAAACAGCTACGCATTTATTGCCGATCGTGTAGAGTATGAAACTAATGATATTGCGGGTGGTGGTGCATCAAATTATAATAAAGTGTATTAATGAGTGCATATTAACCCTTTCAATGTGCCATGAATTATTTGATATATTACAATTGTTTTTATTTGCCAATAGACAAGATATTGTTTTCATTCAACCGCGTTTCAAATTGAAGCTTATTATTTAAACAGATACAATTCAATTTTATTATATTAGCTTGTGTTTTAACACATGAGAACATAGCAAATGTTACGAATGAATAATATACAGGGTGACTTGTAATTCAACGTATTCCTGTTGGGATGTGATAATACAACTATTTTCCAACAAAATGAACTATAATGTCCCTAGTACCAAGGAGGTTCGTTATCGAGATATTCAATATTTTTGGTTTTGTTCAAAAAAATTCCGAATTAACCACAAAAAATTAAATACTTTAAAAAAATTTAATACCACAAAAATTTAAACCAAAGAAAAAAAGGAGATACTTTGTTCGATGATCTGTTGCTGGAAGAATACGAATAATATCAAGTACCTACCTTACCTAGTCTATGTAAAGAAACTAAATGAAAATAGTAGACTCCAGCTGACTTCACGCACCTAATTCCGAGATTTTTTTAATGAAATGTCGCTAGAAATACTTGAATTTTATATTTTCTGCTTACTGGGAACTGTGCTACAGACTGAAAAACTGTAGACTGAAAAACGGTAGAATACAAAACATTCAATTGTTGGTTTCTGAAAATAAGCGCGCTAAAAAGAATCCACCTTCAGCTTATTGTAAACTCTTGCGCCTAAACTAGAAAGTACTTTTTGAGATAATTTTATTTTTATTATTTGTTATTTGCATTTCATTATAACGGCAAGATTTAGTATTAATTCGAGTAAACATTTTAGATTCTTAAAAGAAACGTCGCAAACCACTTGAAATACTTAATATAAGTATAAAATAAATACAATACAACGAAACTAACAACGAAATGAAACGACTCGGCATTTCAAACTAAAGGAAGGTCAATTTGGGCAATTGGCAAAACGTTTTGACAGAATTTAGTGCTCACTGTGAAGGCTGGTAACGAATATGTCTGACGATTCCATTGCGTCCAACGCGACCGGAACATTTATTTGCTCTGCACGGACTGATTGACTCTTTACGGTTGATGTCTGTGTTTTTTGGTGCATCAGAGTCGAAATATGGCGTGTTAATAATAAGTCCTTGGATATTAAGTATGGCCGCCCAGTAAGCAACGTTACGCAAAGACAAATTCTACATAAATAATGTCAAAACAAATGTCTGTTTTAATTTCAAAAACCAAGAATCGCGCATGGGGTTTCAACCAACCAGTCGACGAGGTTATTACTCCTTATTATTACTCCTTAATGTAGAGCGACTCTAACGCCCACTTGTGCAGCTCTGAATTAGCTAACACTAGCACCAGTGCCGGATTTAGGAGCGGGCAACCGGGGCTGCAGCCCGGGCCTCCACAAGAATGGGGCCCCCACATTAGAGATTATTAAGAAATTTGATATCGAAAATCTTTTCGGTGTTTTTTTTAATAGTGGTTTTTAATCATTTACACTTCTACAAAGTAAAAACTTACACAAATATGTCCACAAATTATTATCAATTGTTTATTAACGTGTTAATTCTAATAATTTAAGCTTGATTTGCATTACTTGATTTATTTTTTATTTTAATCAGAAATTAATTTGTGGCCTCCACTCCTTTATTGCCTAGGGCCTCCAGTCCTCTAAATCCAGCCCTGACTAGCACTATTGCTTTATGTCTCTATTCGTTCAATAGAAATAGAAAGTGATGCAGCGATATTTTGGCTAATTAGCCGGCAGCACAAGTGTGCCAAGACTTAAATTGACATATAATCAGATTGCTGGTATCATACATATCTATCTTATTTACATATAGTTAAAAAAAACTTATATAATAGGAAGGTATAAATAGATTAAAATACAGATCAAAGACCTTTTCCATTTTCAGTAAAAATCTATGAGTTCAAATTACATGATATTAAACTCAATAATTTATTCGAAGAAGAGAGAAAATATTTTCACCACCAGTTGATAATTATAAATCATATTCAAAGTTCAATAGAAAGATATACCTAAATTAACTTATCTTACATTACCTTTAAATATAACCTATTTAATTAAAACAATCGTGGCAGTTATAACGCAGGCACCATCTTAGTTCGGTTCTAATTAAATAAGTTTGTTCTGAGTACTTCAATGGAACCAACTTGAAGTGTTGGCCGCGTGCATACCATGTGTATTGCAGAACTTGGCTTTTAATTGGTGTGTTCTAAAGTGGAGTTTAGCATTTGGTTCTGGATAGTAGGCTAAGGATTATAAGCGTCCGAGTTTCGGAATTAAAGTAGGGCTATTTGTTCTACGAGGTTATTTTCTGTATGTACCTACAAATGTAAAAAAACTAGCGTGCTTGAGTAACAATCATCCGAACAAACTGAAATTTCTCATTACATTATTGTTTTTATTGTGTCTACCAAATAACACTATGAAAAAAAAAAAAAACCTTTACCCCGTATAAATGAAAAGTAATGCATCTTCTTAAAAACTTAACCGACTTAATTGGACAATTCTGAGCTAGTACATGTAACGAGCTCGCAATCAGTTTGCCAAATTATCTCACTATTACAAACATATGACTTCTGTACTGCTTAAACTTGCAAAACTCGTAAATTCCAGGAATACGGATAGAACTTTTAATTTGATCTGGGCTTTGAAACGCTCCACACAGCTGTGCTGTGCTTTGTGCTTAGTTTAGTAATTACGATACGAATAAGTTAAGCTAGATATTTCTACTCGTTAGGTGATAACTTCAGTTATAAAACCTAGCACATATCCCACATATTGTGAGTATTTTTTTCTACTTTTACTTTTTAATAAGAAGTAGAAAAGAAGCATGAAAGTATTAAATAGTTTAACCACTTAGCACGTTAATATACGTTAATAGCACGTTATATACTAACAAAAATAAATTCAATAATAACAAAAAAAAGTTTAACTGAATTCTAAAGAGATACAACGCCAAATTCGCCGTACATTTCACTCGTAATCCAGATAAACGAATATCATTCAAAAAGGAACAAGTCCATTAAAAAGAACAGTTGTACCCATGGAGGCTGTATCGATTACTACCTGGATGCTGCAGCCGGTCTATAGCGAAGCGAGATATGCAGTTTTCTTTAATACTTTAGCAATTTTTCGTCTTCGCAGACGGTGGGATATCCGGCGTAAGTTTCACTTACTAGGTGTTTGGCGCGTCTACTGCAGGCGGATCGTGCGAGGGAATCTTTTTAGGAACTCTTTTGAATTGAGTTTTTTATATTTATACAGATAGAACATTTTGTTTGCCATTTTGAAAATGGAAGATTTTAAAAATCGTACATCAAAATGGGTGTACTCTAGAGAGGTAGGTAGGTAATGTACATAGGGTTATTAATTGAGGTATAGTTCCCACACAAACAAATGTACTGTAAAATACTCGTATATATACGTAAGGAATAAGTAAGGACACATGGGTTGCGTAATAAATATTTATATCTAAGTAAGTATGAAATAAGTAACCAAAACAAAAGTCCATGTTTTCTCTAATTAGTAGACCCGGCTAGGATTCTAAATACTAATATAAGTAGGTTAAATAGAATAAAACGATAGGTATAAAATTTAATTCTAGATAAGAAAGTTTCATTGAAATTGCAATCAGAATTTTGGTTCAAAGTTATTAAGATATCTCTTTGCAAATTACGCTCAAGTCGAAGGAAGAACACAAATTCCTTAGTACCTACTGAAAACAATTTTGAAGCTGTCGGTTTTGTCGAAACGATTTTCTAAAGCTTTTGCATTTCTCAAATAACAGTATTTCTTGTATAATAAAATCTTTTAAAATCATGAAAAACTATTCAGATAGTAAGTATATTTCATTCCAAAGCTGTCAAGCGTTTCAGCAAAATAACATTTTCTTGTAAACCCTTGGTGAAACCGCTTTATTTCTTGCAGTTAGTATAATTTGCAGAAACTTGTGAATTTAATGAAGAACTTCGGAACTCTCGAGGGCTCCATTTGGGATATTTGCTGAGCATATTTTTACAGCTGTCAGGCATAAAGTCTAGTTATGCGAGAATTGTTAAATCGCATGGAAAAGCTTTGAGAACCAGCGAAGTTGGTGAGCTTTTGAAAGTTTACGACGGTTTTGCGGAAAGCGAACTTAGAAAAGTTTTGTCAAGTACCGGATGAAACTTAAACAAGTTGCTACAGTTCCACTTAGGTTTCAATTGTTTTGTTAGTCTGCTTAGACAGTAATTTTTAATCAAGTTGAAGTATTTATAAGTGTTTACCGCTTCCTCTTAAATATTTATTTTATTTCTGTTTATTATGAGTATTGAAAGTCAGGTTGTAGCCATTAGCGTAAATAAATAAAAAATCGTTGGCAACATCATTGTCTACTTTTTCTACGAACGCGCGTTGAACTTTTTAAATTTTCTGTGTGAAAAGGTATAAAGCGTACACAATGGTGCACGTGATATAATTAGTTCCAAAATAATTTTCATGTCTAGCGTGATTTACGCCAGTTTGTTCGTAGTTCATTTGGGCACGAGTGAACGACACGAACGAATGAATGAATGATGCCGTGGCCACTGCCAAGGCCGCGAGTGTGTGTACTTTTAAAACTATTGTATTTTTTGGCTGTAAGTAATTTGTGATGTTTATATAGGTATATTTTTTTATGGAGCGTTAGAATGTTTTTAAGGGAAATTTTTTTTTTACAGATAATATAACATGAGTTGATGCAGTTTTGGTAAGTTCAATTTTCAATAAAATAATTAATAGATGGATAATTTAAATTAAGTCATATTTCAGGTTAATATTGAAGGTTATTCTAAACATCTTTATGAGAAAAAGTCCCTAATGAAAGATATATGGTAAAAAAGAACTGTAACGAATGTAATAATTCGATAAGCCCTGTGACGAATAAGAATAATAGTGCTTGTGTGACAAATTGTTAGATACTGTGACATATTAGGAGAACTATTATATTACCATTATGTAGCATGCAACAATCCGATATTCATTTATGTTTTCTGTAGTGGAAGTAAATAAATCCATTCCACAAATATAAATTAGACCTTATTTTTCATTATTGGAAGTTTAATTTTCTGAAAAATTCATCCTACTTTCGAAAATTATTGCTTATCAAAGTAGGTGTCCATTAATTACTCCAACGTTAATTTTCTCTCGCTATTTCAATATTATCAATGACAAAAGAGGCCTATGTAATATAATTCAGTTATTATCAGCCTGAATATAAGCAAGTAGCTTGCTTATTCATATACTTATATTTCATATAAAATCTATCAATAAACTCGAAGCAGTTACATGAAAGACCTCACCAAGACAACTTCTTTCTTTGCACAACAAAACATAACCAACATAATAAAACAAATATTTCTCTCAGTACAATAAATCGAAAAAGCATTATCCTCATCCGACATACAATAAAGGCAATTTAATATCGTATACAACGGCCCGCTATTGTTCGCAACACATAGCACATGTCTTGATCCTATCTTATAATATAATAGTATCGCTTGGTATATCTGTTACTGGAAAACCAGTTTTATGTAGCAGTCGGAATACTCACTATACCTACCAACTAGAAACAAGGTTCGTTTTAAAGTTGGCAGTCTGGTGAAATTTTAACAGCTAGATAAACTTTTCTTCGAAATATTCATTAAAGTCGTTGTTTGATATTTTAATTACTTCAAAGGACATTTACCAAGTTTCTTTGAAAAGTGAAATGTTTTTGTTTGTGAAATGTCGCATATTCAAATTCTGCTTGGTACACGAGACATGGTGAAGTTTAGCTTTAAGCTAATTGTTTCTTTCAACAAGATAAAAGTAAGTTATATATAATCATATGTAAATAATAATCATTAATTACATTGTTATTTTTAATGATCCTATGATAATCATACAACGTAAAAACTAAACACTTTTATACCTCATTATAAAACAGGTAAGTTGTGGTACTAAGTCAAATTAAGTGCGTCTACCCTCCCCTCACAGTTTTGTATTGCTAGTAAAGTTTACTAAAAAGGCTTCATCAAAGGCTTCATTTTAATTGAGTAACATAGTTACCTACGACAGGCGAGTACTGTCATCGACAAAAATAAAAACTTATGAGTTTATGGGGTTCTTTCAAAGTTGCGTTTTATACGACCATTTAGCTAAGATAAACCTTAGTCCACTTTATAACATTCAGCCTAAGATCTGCTGTTAGATATAGGTACTGTTATAATTAATTAATGAAATCCATTAACAAACCAACTTTGAAACCGCAACTAACAAAATTTTTGTTATGAAAGACAAAACACTGAATATTATTTTAATTCGTGTAAACACCCACCTTCCATCCTTTCCTTTCACTCCGCCATAGACAACATGGCCACAGAAAAGCCTCCCTAAACAATCTCCATGTCACTCGGTCTTGATATGTCTAATCCCATTATTTGAAATACTTATGGTACAGGGGGGGGGGATGTCGGCGAAAATCAGGATAAGGCGAAAATCGCTTGCACGTTATTGAACATTTTGTAGGCGCACCGCATATTAAGGGGCGAATCTGAGCTTGTAGCATATTAAAATGACTATGCTTTAAGAAAGAAACCTAAATGTTCTCATAATGATCCTTCACTCCAATTCTTCCAAATCTTCTGGTTCATTTCCATCAATTATATTGAAATGATTCATACATTATGTAAAGGTATACCTACATCACTATATATTTCAAAGATTTTATTTATCCATTACTGCTAAACTCATTTTATTACTAGAACGGCGTCACGCAGGCATCCCTAGGGGGTGGCATTTTCTGAAAGTCAGGTATTGCTGTATCCTTTTCTGTATCTACCCTGGTAAAGTAGTAAACCAGGGAACCGGAAACAACAAAAAAAAACACTCACTTTCCAATCTACAATACTTATGGTAATATACTTGAACTTTATAATGTATGTGTTGTAGTATTGTATTGTCTTGTTGTATTATACAAGTGGGTTAAAACTTATCTATATCTTAAAATAACAAATAGACTTTAAACAGTCTGTGTAGAATAAATGTCTCAGTTTCTCACTTTGTTGATTAGGAGCTTCGTAAAGTTAATATCTCTCTTAGATACGCCTGGGGGTGGAATCAAGAGTCAAACAAACTTGAGAGCTCACTAACCTTAGTTTGGTTTAACAGTCGCTTGTAAGTTTATTATATACGCTATTAAAATATAAGTTTAAACAAAATATGGAGTTAATAAAACATTTATAAAATATATATTTAAAACGCGGATTTTTTCTTTCAAAATAAAGAAATAATTTGTACTATTTATTTGCGTTGGTCTGTAACTTTAACTCTGAACACTTTGAATGGTTAATCTTAAATTTATCAAAGACTTGAAAAAATTCATTACATACACTTTTTTCCCACTAAGATTTATTTCACAGATATACTTTTAAATTAATAAATGAATAGTCAGGCAAGCTTGGAAATATAATAGGTAATCAGAATATCAATACCCATAACTAGTTTCTAACTAGTAAAAATAGTTATAACTTAGATTTTACTGACAGCATTTTAATTATTGCAAGTAAATTAAACAAACTTTATGGAGAAGCTTCATGTTTTCATTTCAAAAATCGCTAAAAATCAAAACATCAATTATAAAATTAATTAAAAAAAAACTTTATTGCATTAAAAGTAACTAATATTCTTAATTACAGCTTATAGTACGAATACTTATTGTTTTATAGCGCCGTGGACATTTTCACAGTTTTCGAATTTATGTGGTGGTAACGCTGGGTACAGCGAACGTTGACATAAAAATTAAAAAATTAAACTTAGCACTTTGGTAAAAATCCCCATCACCATTAACTACAATTAGATTAATAAAAAAATTACGATTCATGAAACTAAATTTTAACTTGTTGTTATGATATGTTAAAATAATATAAGTAAAACGGAACGTTCATTCTCCCGCCATAAATGAATTGTCATTGTCAGAGGTCTGCCTCATTGTCACGTTTGCATATTAATTCATTGTGTCGATGTTGAATAAATACATTTCTCTTAAGTCTGCATAATTTGGTTTTAATCTATTGACACTTACAACATGGTGTCAGAAGTGACCAATTAGTTTATTCACAAGTTAATGAATTTAGTGAAAAGTAACACTTAAAATCATGGATGCTGAAAAGAAAAAAATCCAGTCGTCGGAATCTTCAAGTTCCACCAGTACAAAACGACTCAATCTTTCAAGCAATTTATCGCCTATGTGTTTGGAAGGTAATTTGGCAGTGAATTGGAGAAAATGGTTGCAGTCGTTTAAAATATTTTTACGGGCAAGCGGCCTGAATGATGAAAGCGACGAAAGGAAAGTTGCTGTTTTTCTACATTTTATGGGAGAAAAATCATTAGAAATATTCAACACCTTCAATCTTGACATAGATACTGTGGAATTTCAAGTAATAATTGAAAAATTTGATGGTTATTTTGTACCCAAAACTAACATAACCTATGAAAGTTATAAATTCTTCACTAGAATACAGTCAGAGGAAGAAAGTTTGGAAGATTTTCTTACTGATCTGATTAACAAAAGCAAGTCGTGTGACTTTGGAGATCTCACAGAACGAATCGTAAAGGATATTTACATTTGCAACTTGCATGAAAAATATCAGTGTGTAAGGGAAAAACTGTTGCTGGAAGAAGGTCTTACATTGGAAAAAGCTATATCTGTGTCCAAAGCACTTGTACAGTCACTGTCACAGGCATCAGAATTAAAAGGAAGTTCTAATATATTCTATACTAAGAAACAAAGTCAAAATTATATTTATGGATCCTCTTCAAGGTCAAAGTCCAAGTCTCAGTTAAGAAATAATTGTGGTCGGTGTGGACAGGTCCATCGTTACAAGTGTCCAGCTGCTGGTGCTACATGCAGGAAATGTAATAAAATAGGTCATTATGAAGCAATGTGTAAGTCAAAACAAATACATTTTGTTCAAGTTGGTGATGACTCTGAAAGTGAAGGTAACAATGAACATATATTTATTGGGCATTTAAAGTCAAACTTGTCGTCTAATTCAGATTGGAATATTAATTTAGAGATAAATAATGTACATGTGCAATGTATTTTGGATACTGGTAGTGATGTAAATGTCATGTCATATAAATTATTTCAGTCCTTAAATATTCCAAATAAAATGTCACCTTGTCCTGCTAAAGTAACATCATACAGTGGTAATAATATAAAAATAATAGGTCAACAACACATAAAGTGTACTTATTATGTAAATAACAAACAAACATCAAAAATGATAAATTTCATAATTGCTGATGCTTTGTCCCCTACTGTAGTTGGAAAATATACATGTACAGAATTAGGTCTTGTTAAAAGGGTATTTAATATTCAGAAAATGTTAGAGTCACAGTCAAAAAACAAAAATTATAACAAGTCATTCACAATGTCTGCTAAAAATGGTAATTTAAGTTCATTATTGAATAATAATAAATCTGTTTTTGTCGGATTGGGCTGTCTACCAGGTGAATGTCACATCAATCTCAACTTGGATGTTCCTCCAAAAATTGATGCACCACGCAGAATTCCATTCTCACTGCATGACAGATTAAAAAAGGAATTAAGTGCCATGGAAAAAAATGATGTCATTGCAAAGGTAACCGAGCCAACGTCTTGGGTAAGTTCACTTTTGCTTATTGAGAAGAAAAATGGTCAATTAAGAGTATGTCTTGATCCACGAAACCTGAATGCAGCTATTCGCAGGTCTCATTATCCAATACCAACTATTGATATAGTACGTTCAAAACTTCACGGAGCTGCTTGTTTTTCAACACTGGACGCCAGTAGTGGCTTTTGGGCCATACGTTTGGATTTACCAAGTTCTTTATTGTGTACTTTCAACACTCCGTTTGGTCGGTATCGATTCAAACGTCTACCATATGGCATTAATTGTGCACCAGAAATTTTTCACAGAATAATGACTGAAACATTTGGTGAATTACCAGGAGTAATAGTCTATGCTGATGATCTGCTAGTGTATGGTTCTACACAGCAGGAACATTATGAAAATTTACAAAGAGTGTTTCAGAAGGCACAAGAGGTCAACTTAAAATTCAATAAAAATAAGTGTACCTTTGGAAGCTCAAGTGTTAAATATTTAGGTCATATTTTTTCGAAGCAGGGAGTCTCACCTGACCCTGATAAAGTACGTGCCATCAAAGAAATGCCATCACCAATATGTCTTAAAGACTTACAACGGTTTTTGGGTCTCCTTAATTATTTAGGTGGATTTGTAAACAATTTGGCCGGTGAAACTGAACCTCTACGTGAGTTGTTAAAAAAGTCAAGTCAGTGGCAATGGAATGCTTGTCATGAAAAAACATATCAACATCTAAAAAATATGATTTGTCAAAGTCCAGTCTTAGCTCATTTTAATTTCAAACAGTCCATTGTCTTGTCAGTAGATGCAAGTCAGTCAGCAGTAGGGGCAGTGTTGCTTCAAAACAATCATCCTATTTCATATGCATCTAAAACCCTAACGACAAGTCAAAAACGAATGGCACAAATTGAAAAAGAACTATATGCAATTGTCTTTGGTTGCATACGATATCATCAATACATTTATGGCCAAGTGGTTGTTATAGAGACAGATCACCGTCCTTTGGTCACTTTGTTTAAAAAGCCACTCGCTGAAGTGCCAACTCGTCTCCAAAGACTTATGCTCAGGATACAAGCATACGATCTCCATGTTGAGTATAAACCAGGCTCAAAAATGTACATAGCTGACTCACTTTCACGTGCAGCTTTACCTGAGTGTAGCGAAGATGAATTGGACGATGAAGTGACTATGCATGTAAATTTGTTGATGAATAACTTACCAATTTCAGAAACACGTCTACAGTGGCTCGCTGAAGCTACAAAAAGTGATGAATCTCTGCAGCTACTAAAGAAATATTATACAAATGGATGGCCGTCAAGTAAATTACAAGCTAACCAATTGGTTTTACCATATTGGAATTGTCGTCACGAGATACATGTTATTGATAATTTATTATTTAAAGGTAACAGTTTAATAATACCAAATAAATTGAGATCAGAAATATTGAAAATAATTCACAGTGGTCACCAAGGAATTGAAAAATCTAAAAATTTTGCACGTGGAGCAGTTTTTTGGCCTTTAATGTCACATGACATAAAAAACTTAATTGAAAATTGTCAAACATGTCTAACACATAGGAAGGCTAATCAGCCAGAGCCTCTCAAGCCTCACAGGATCTGTTCTTTTCCATGGGAAAAAGTAGGCATAGATTACTTATATTTTAGAAATAAAATGATTCTGGTTGTAGAAGACTACTATTCAAATTACATAGAAATAGCAGATGTTAATTCTACCAGTGCTAAATCATTAATCACTGTTCTAAAATCAATTTTCAGTCGTCATGGAATACCATTAGAAATTATATCTGATAACGGACCACCATATAATTCCATAGAATTTAAAGATTTTTTAAATGAGTGGAACATCCAACAAATAACTTCAAGTCCATACTTACCTCGTTCTAATGGACTGGTAGAGTCAGGTGTAAAAATAGTAAAAAATATACTTACCAAATGTTGTGAATCAGGATCAGATCCCTATTTGGCTATGCTTCAGTACAGAACAACTCCCAGAGGAAATTTGCCTTCTCCATCAGAACTCTTGATGTCACGAAAATTAAGGACACAATTACCAACTGTTGTCGAACATTTGAAACCAAAAGTAATGAATTATGAAAAAATTTATAAAAATAAAAACAAAAATAAAATGTCGCAAAAGTTTTATTATGATAAAAAAGCTAAAAACTTACCTGCATTAGAGAAGGGAGATAGAGTTTTGTATAAGAAAACTCCTACCTCAAATTGGCTACCTGGCAAAATTACAGAAAAACGTAGTGAACCAAGATCATTCACTATTGAGACCCCAGAGGGAAATAAACTTCGAAGGAACAGACAGCACTTATTGAAACCATCTTTGATCATGGGACAAGAAGAGGAAAATACAAAAGACAAATCTATAGAGATACAGACTAAATTAAAAGAAGAAGAAGAAAAACAAGTAGGACAAAAAGAAGAGACATCTGAGGGTGTGCATGATCTGGTAATGAAAACAAAAAGTGGTAGACAGGTCAAGCCGCCAGTTAGGTTCAATTTTGATTAACCGTCAAAACTTAATTTACATAATGAAGTTTTATTGTTGTATTACATATTTAATGCATCTGTCTTCAACAGGTTAATATTTCTAAAATGTAATGAATATTTATAAAACATAGTGTTCTAGAGTTATTCTAAATTTCATTAAAGTAAATTAGGTCTTGTAATTTTAATAATAGGATCGTCGTAATTTTAAGTTCTGTCTATAAAACTAGCTGTTAACTTATAAAGCTTAATTGTGAACTAAACTTTTTATGAGAAAAGAGGATGTTATGATATGTTAAAATAATATAAGTAAAACGGAACGTTCATTCTCCCGCCATAAATGAATTGTCATTGTCAGAGGTCTGCCTCATTGTCACGTTTGCATATTAATTCATTGTGTCGATGTTGAATAAATACATTTCTCTTAAGTCTGCATAATTTGGTTTTAATCTATTGACACTTACAACACTTGTTAGTTATCGAACTATGCTGTCTGTGGCATCAATTGGTGCTGTATCAAATCGATGAGCCGTAACGCTGTTGTTACTGCCAACGTACACGGACTAGCTGAGTGCCAACGTGCCAGCTTGTTGTACACAATTGTGTATGTACAGATTGTACTAAACGTATTTGGGCTGTATGAATGAGATATTATGATCTCAACCTCAAACTTCGTTATTGGAAAAAAAGAAATTGCTGAATCCTAAAAATTTTTATAATTTCTTACACACACATCTTCACGCACTTCATCTTTTCTTACACTAGATACTTAAAACGGATTTCATAGACCATTGATCATTACTATATTTAAAATTAAGTCGCCATTGTACATATTGTAATATAATAATAAAAAATTATCCAATAGGTTTCATAAAATCTAGGTTCAATGTATCTATTTTCTGATTTAAGTATACCACGTGGTACAGTCAAACCCTGCTATGGCTAGCAGCATATGAAGCATAGCAGCCCCACCATTTCTTGAGACGTTTTGTCTTCAAACTTTTAACCTGGATAATGTGAGAGAGCCCAAATTAAGATGAGATGTAGTTAGTGATGTTATGAAATATCTTTTATGTAGATTTTATCAATATCTAGAATTTGTCATTTACTAATAGCCTAGCGCGACAATGCTCGTTTTAATGTGGTTCCTTAGGTAATTTTAAACTTTCTTTAGTGATATGTGATATGATACTTCTCTAAACATTTCAAAGTCCCTACAGTACAAATACAACACTCGATCAACTCCGCCAAAGAACTTGTATCGAAAATCCTCTAAAAGCCTTCTTATCGGGATTCTCGTAATTGTATACCTCAATAGGTAATCTTCTAATCTTCTAATTATTTTCAATTCTCCGGTGCATTGACTCCCAGACAAAGAAATACGATGAAGAAATCAACACCCTGTTTATCCATTAGGGCCTTCTTTAATCCGGACGGGACAGTGTGTGATTAATCGGTTTTCCGTTTTACCGGATAGAGTATCCGGAATCCGGACTATGCGGGAGTATCGCCTGCAAAGAAGGTCGCGTTTGCTAAGTCAATTAATTATGGAGTTCTTGTTTGTTTCCGATGTTTTGTTCTTAAGGAAGCCATTGTTTATTCATGTCGATGTTGGATAAATATTTTTTGAAAGAGTATGAATAGCTGGTTTTTTATGTTTTTGCTGAAATTCTTTGTTATTATTTCAATCGAGCCTTTGATGCCTAGTGGGTAGCGGGCAATGGTGTGCTAGATTACCTTATTAAAGTTATTAACTTTCAATGTTTTATGTTATGAATATGACTCTCAATTTTGGGTATTTAAAAACCAATGAGCAAGGTGTTCCTCTACATGTAGGTATATATTGAAATCTGCTCTGCTGATTTGATGTCACCTGCTTAGTTTTTAGTTAAACAATAATTTTAATGTAACTCGTTTACCATTTTTTGAGAAGGCCGAATACTGAGCAAATCCAACAATAAACATTTGAATCGAATCGATAACTTATTTTTTTTTAGCTGTTATAAAAATGAACAGTATTTTCGTACTAATAAAAAATGTCATACCGTTTTGCAATAAAACAATCTAAATTTTGCCTCCATACAGAATATTAATAAAACTTTTTTGATTTTACGATACAATCGTAAAATACGCGAGTGCCAGGGAATAAAACGTATGGCGTTTTACGATTGCCTTGTTGCTCGATTCAACTGACAACATAACAGAAATTAATATGTAAATATTTAAACGAATCAACTGCTAAATTACTTTTACGATCTCGTGATGTTCCTAAATCTGTGCAGTATTGAGAGATAAAAGTTCGAAAAAAGACCGTTCAATCGAATTTTTTGCGATCCGGTTTTAACACGCACACTCCTAAAAGCAAATAAACGAGTAATTTTTTAGGAATTTAAACTAAACTTCAGTGAAACATATTTAAATTTCAAATTTTTTAAATGTTTACGCTAGTTAGTAATTTATTTTTCCCGTCTGGGGTGGTACAACAATCCTTCCTTTTTAACAGTCAAAACCATGTTCATCAGTTCTGGTTTCCGTTAAAGGGAAAAGTTTAGTGATTTTAATAGCAATAGACATTACAATCATTAATATCTGCCTAACGACGCACATCTCGCATAATATCAAATGACATACCAACATGACGTCATATCTAATCCAACAACCTCTAGAATATTCCCAAAGTTAGAGCATCCCAACATCGTGCTTTTCTGCAAATTCTCCACAGTCGATCGCAACGTATGACCGAACTTATTGAAATATGCGACATATCCAGTCGCTCTTGGGAGGCTACATCTGAATTTTGTATGTCCCGGGGAGGGAGCGAGAGGGCTAGCGAGGGCTTGTACGGGTGTAATTCAAATTAAGCTCATGACAGAGGGTCATCGGACCTCACTGGCCACCGGACATTAGACCTTGGACTGATAAATGTGGCTTAGATGTGGTTTATTTTTTTATTGTTGGAGTAATAAAAATAAAAATAATGTTTTTGTTGAAATCAACACTTGACTGAAATATAAAGTCGTATATTATATCTCATTATCTTGTTATTACAATTATCTTCAATCATATTAACCTATTCAATGTCAATACCTATTCGATAAATTTTATTGAAATACCTTATAAAATCCTGTACCTAGTTCATTATGAAATGTACGCTGTAATTTTTATAAATGTTCCGAGGTTATCTTTATGGATGGAAGGCTACTTAATTGTAAAAGAAATCAGAATTTCAGTTCATTACTTCAGTTTTGTACTAAAAGTTTCTTAGTTTGACCGTTCATTACATTTCCATTAGAAAAAAACCTACAATACATATTCGGTAAACTACCTCGCCACCCCTAGGAACTATAAAAAATAACATCCCCTACACATCCCCAGTTTTTTGAAGATCCCTGTAATATGGCAACAGGGAGTCGCGCGAGCACATTCAATGTAATGGAATTTCAATAATTTGTCATGGCCCCGCCTGATTGTACCCGGGTACGGCTTCAATAAAATTATATTATTTGAAAGTATTAAGTATTCAGTCAATTTCCTTAAAAAAATATTTAGAATCTTCACTTACAAAAAAGTTTCGAGGTTTTAGCTGACCGTTCAGTTATTTTTAGCTACCTATCTAATATAGACCTGTTCTTTATCTAAACAGTAATGTTAAAACAATGTGTGTTTGTGTTAGTTGCTTGGTTGTACTTAAGAACGAATGAGCAAATTCAAAGCATTGGTACAGCGAGCTCATTACTATTTAAATCATTAATTGCTTTGAGGTGTCTCGCAATCTAGCGGATCGGACACTCAGCGTTTTCTATTGAGATAGTTGTTTATTCAATATACCTAAAGCTTTAATTGTATTTATCAAAAACATCAAACGAACCGACAAGTCGCAAATCGATCTAGTAACAAGTCTAATGCCCACGAAGCATCAGGAAACTTATTTATTTAGAGCGTCAAAATGTGTATTCATTATTTGCTGACTTGTTGCTTCCGCAAATAATAAACACAATATTAAAGTTTAATTGCAAAATTGGCTCTTCAATATGTATTGGTATACACTTACTGAAGGCTGATTAAATTAGGTATTAAATGTCACAAAGCTTTGTCTTTAAATACCTTTGATTACACCTAGCACATAATATTCACCAGTTTACTGCGTAATAGGTTCTTAGTAATCGAATTGCTATTAGGAATAATACTACGGCTAAAATGTGTTTGAGAAATACAAAGTTGACAATTTAACGTCATATTTATAGCTCAGCTTTGGTATAAGTATTTTAAGTTACAGAAAATGAAGTCAAACCGCATATTGAATTATAAAAAGGTTCATAAATAGAGGTTTAATAGTGTTGTGCAAGCGGAGTGTGAGCTTCACGTAGTAAATGTCAGAATGACGGAGATTCATGAATGTTTCACGGCTTGTTATTTTGCTGAGATCCTAAGCTGCACTGTAACCCTACAGTCTGAGAATACGTAGATAACTAATATCTTGGTATTGTTTATTTGGATAGGGTTTGGTTATATTCACGATTGCATTTTTGAATTTGAACTTGCTTTTTGAAGATTTGGGTTTGAAATGTAGTGGATTTTATATGTATGCTTTTTTCGTGATTACAGAACATCTTGATGTAATTTTTAATTTGAATCCTCAACTGTCATATAAGTATATATATTATAACAGAAGCGGTCCCTCAGATTACGTAGGTTTGATTCCTTTAAAAGATCTGAATCAGATAGGTCACAAGTGAAAAAGCATTCGTATTTATGTTTATTTAAAACAGCAGCTTTGATTTGCTGCTGATTGCTCGTAATTAAATCATATTGAGGGAAACAATTTAGAAAACTTGTCCTTCATACTTGATACCTTTTTAGGTACGTACCGAAATAATCTTTGAAGGACATTGACCTATTAATCAAAGCATTTTAATTTAATATTTTGAAGTGATTTTCAGTAACTCAGATCCTAATAATCAGAAAGCTTCCATAATATTCATATTCACAGAAACTATCCAATTGGTGTTAAAATAACCGGATCATAACCGAGTATGGTCCGTTTAACTTGCAATAAGTTAATTGCCCGGTTACCAATATCAATCGGTACGAACGGGCTAACTTTTGACCTGTAGCAACTGCTATGTACGCAGTTTGAGCAAAAGTTATACCGAGGTACACCCCTAATTCCCATTTATACCATGTATAGACATGCTTATTAACAAAACTTTTAGTAGTGTAAATTTTCATGTTTACTTTGCTGACCGTTGTGCTTCTTGGTCTGGCGACAATCCTGGGAGTACAATTAGGTCATGATTACCATAAAGATGCGTGTTCTTCGGAACCGTAGTTGAGTTCAAACGACTCATATGATTAAACGTTTGTAGGAATAGTGGAAGTGCGTGCTGATTAAGAAAGATTTGTATCAACAAACTTACAAATTAAAAACATTTGCAAGTTTGATAAAAGGGGGCATAATGTTCATTGTGTCAAAAAATCAACCCCGTAAAGACAAGAAGTTTTTGATTTTTATTTACAAAATAAGTAGACTTGATTTATCAGGGTTTTATAATTGTTTACTATTATTATTTAGAAGAAATAAATAAATAAATAACTGAGTGGTGTAGTGGCTAGTAGCCTTGCTACACACGCCGAAGGTCCCAGGTTCTAGCCTGGCTGGGGCATTCATTTCAGGGATGAACACAGGTATTTGTTCTCGGGTCAAGTATGTTTGTATTTATGTTTGTATGTTTACTCTGGGTTCCCCTCCAGTTCACTGTATGGTCATCCATAACACAAGCTCGGCTTACTTTGGGGCAGTTGTGGTGTACAGTTGTGTTGTACAAACAATACAGTTGGTGTGTTTGTCTGGGGATTTTTTATTATCAATTATCTCTGAAGGTACCAAATAGATTTTTAAAACTCCTTCACCATCAGAAAACGTCATCCAGTAGGTCTAGTATGAAATTAATTCGCTGTCTTAAAGAGATAAACCTATGAATCAACCAAGTGACTTGCGGAATGCGGCTTCCCCTTTTAATCATTTGCAACAAAAGAAGTGCTAAATCTATTCTTAAATTTTCGCGATGCATACTTTAAATAAAACACTTTTTACCGGATATTATCGCGTATATTTTAGTTAATTTTAAAATTATTTCGACGTTTCGGCATCTTTGCAGTTGCCGTGGTCACGATAGAGTCTATCGTGACCACGGCTAAAATTAACTAAAATATACGCGATAATATCCGGTAAAAAGTGTTTTATTTAAAAGAAGTGCTGCAAACATACTCAAACTTTGGTAATTTAGTCAGCTAAATAAATACATGCTGGCATAAACTACCGCACTAAATAATAATGTTGGCATCTAGTTGGCTTGGTCAACACATGACAAGTGAAACGTCATTGTAGAAAGTTCTCTTCCTTTGGCTGTCGAATTGGCTATCTTCGCTGTGTCTAGGGCTTCATGTTAGACTAGGCTATATTTTATCCAGAAATTTCCACGGGATTAAAAGCTACGTGGGTAAAACTGCGTGGGAGTTCTAGTCTTTCAAATTAATAATTCAAAATAACATCATTAACATTTAAATGATTATCCCACGAGCCACATCACAAAGCGTAAGCCCTAACCATCCAGTGATTTACATCGAGTCATCCAAAATTGTTGCTTAGTGAGGACGCGCATAAATAATTCATGGCGGGGTCGAGATAACAAATTCCCTTTTTGAGATGATCACATCATCATTTTAAACTAAATCAGAACAGCAGTTTGCAAACAACATAAATAGACTAGAAACTTATTATTTCGTATAACTAGATTAGAGTTTAATGAGCCATAAAAACAGTTGTTTGTTATTTGTTTCTAAACTCTAGGGTTTCGCCTACGGCTTCGCTCGCGTTAGGGGCGCTACCCACATTCAGATGACCAGTGGTTGTTAAACGGCTAGGTAGGCCCGAAACAATTACATATTCAGCATATGCCGATCGGGTAAGCCATTCGGTATTTATGCGCATTCGGCTCGTTTCGTCAAAACCAGAACGGCTTTTGAGCGGACTGCATTTTTTTTTTTGTTCCCCTCCGCGGTAAGGGCAGGAGGATAAAAATGCCCTGACGCATACTCTGGCGCGTTTCCAGAGTTATGTGGGACTCATCCCGACGCCTACCAGGACCATACCCACTAAAAACCCCCTGTCGGCTCGTGCATTTTTGCCACTCAGCCTTCATCTGAGCGACGGCCAATTGGAGAAAGAGGCCGCGCTAGCGGGGCCCAGAAGGGGTCACCCGCTGGGATTACATAGCACTGAAGGTGCTCAAAGCACTGAAGGTGAATACATAGCACTGAAGGTGCTAAAAATGAAAATCAAATAATTAATAAAAAAGAATTAAAAAATTAAAAATTGCAAAATAAAATTGAATTAATTCGCATTTACGTTAGAATTAGGATTTACGTTAGAATTAGAATTTACGTTAGAATTAGAATTTGCGGCCAGAAGGGCTTCGAGATCGGCTGACAGTCTGGTGGATGAGTACGCTTGCGCATTCCTAGGCCTAGCGACTTTGAACTTCGAATCTAAGACAGGAGTAGTATATGAGACTGAATCACGAACTAGAGGATTGGGATGGGTTTCGGAGCGTTTGAAGAACGCTTCAGAGAGTGTTTTGAGATGTTGTTGTACTGTAGGCAGTTCAAGATCTCTATGCAAGTCCGCGTTACGCACGTACCACGGTGCGTATGTGGCCCTGCGGCAAAAGAGGTTGTGAACTACCTGCAGTTTGTGCAGGAGGGAGGGTTTGGCGTGGGCAAAGATTGGCGAGGCATATGTCATGACGGGTCTAACGCAGACCTTGTAAAGTGTACGTTTGTTTCTGAAAGACATTTTACTTTTTCTACCTAACATGCTATTTAGGCGGCCTAAGTAGTGACGAGCGAGTTTCGAAACTCTTTCGACGTGTGGCTTGAAAGAAAGCGTCGGATCTAATTTTTTTTTTTTTTTTTTGTTCCTCTCCGCGGGAAGGGCAGGAGGATAAAAATGCCCTGACGCATACTCTGGCGCGATTCCAAAGTTATGTGGGACTCGTCCCGACGCCTACCAGGACCATACCCACTAAAAACCCCCTGTCGGCTCGTGCATTTTTGCCACTCAGCCTTCATCTGAGCGACGGCCAATTGGAGAAAGAGGCCGCGCTAGCGGGGCCCAGAAGGGGTCACCCGCTGGGATTACATAGCACTGAAGGTGCTCAAAGCACTGAAGGTGGATACGTAGCACTGAAGGTGCTCAAAATGAAAATCAATAATTAAAACAAAAATTAAAAAATTGCAAAATAAAATTGAATTAACTCGCATTTACGTTAGTATTAGGATTTACGTTAGAATTAGAATTTACGTTAGAATTAGAATTTGCGGCCAGAAGGGCCTCGAGATCGCGTGACAGTCTGGTGGATGAGTACGCTTGCGCATTTCTAGGCCTAGCGACTTTGAACTTCGAGTCTAACACAGGAGTAGCATATGAGACAGAATCACGAACTAGAGGATTGGGATGGGTTTCGGAGCGTTTGAAGAACGCTTCAGAGAGTGTTTTGAGATATTGTTGTACTGTAGGCAGTTCAAGATCTCTATGCAAGTCCGCGTTACGCACGTACCACGGTGCGCCTGTGGCCCGGCGGCAAAAGAGGTTTTGAACTACCTGCAGTTTGTGCAGGAGGGAGGGTTTGGCGTGGGCAAAGATTGGCGAGGCATACGTCATGACGGGTCTAACGCAGACCTTGTAAAGTGTACGTTTGTTTCTGAAGGACATTTTACTTTTTCTACCTAACATGCTATTTAGGCGGACTAAATAGTGACGAGCGAGTTTCGAAACTCTTTCAACGTGTGGCTTGAAAGAAAGCGTCGGATCTAATGTGACGCCTAAGTATTTAGTACTGCGCTTCCAGGGGATGGGAATGCCTAACATTCGAACGTGGGGGTCGCCATCGGGACGACGGCGTTTGTGGTCGAAGCGCATCGCAGAACTCTTTTCAGGGTTCACATCGATGCGCCATTCTTGAAACCATGCACCAAGGGCGTTTACGGCCTTTTGGAGTCTGGTTACAAGGCGCCGAACACCGTGGCCTTTGGTATAGAGTGCGGTGTCGTCAGCGAAGAGGGCGAGTTCGACGCCTTTCGGCGGGATGGGAATGTCGTTGGTGTACACGGTGTACAGCAAAGGGGCGAGGACTGAGCCTTGAGGGACTCCAGCCTTTATGGGACGAGGTGCAGAAAGCGTGCCTTCGTGTTTAAATCGAAACGTACGGTCTTTGAGAAACGACGCTATTATCCTGACTAGGCGATCCGGTAAGCCTATCTTGTAGAGTTTATAAACGAGACCGCTGTGCCAGACTTTATCGAAAGCCTTGGCTACGTCAAAGAAAACCGCGACTGTTTTATAACGACGCGGATAGAAACCGTCAAGTATATACTCGACGATTCGGTGAACTTGCTGAGGGCAGGAGTGTTTAGCGCGAAAGCCGAACTGATGGGGAATAATGAGAGGATCGCCATCCGTTGGAAACAGATGGTTCCGCATTCGAGAAAGTATGACTCTCTCGAGAAGTTTAGACATTGCCTTGAGGAGGCTGATGGGTCTTTGATTAGCCGGGACGTTCAGAGGTTTGCCCGGCTTGGGAATGCCTATGACTGTCGCTTCTTTCCAAGCTTTAGGAAAGTAGCTATGGTCGAAGCAGGCATTGAAAATGATAGCTAACAAGGTAAGCATCTGTTGCGGTAGGTGCTTAAGTGCGTGGTTGGAAATTCCATCCGCACCCGGAGCCTTTTTGGACTTTTGATTTCTAATGAGAAGCAAGATTTCGTCATTAGAGACTGTGACAGGGTCGGCGGTGATAGGGAGAGAGTCTCTGCGAAGGACTTCGTCCTCCACCGCTTTGATGTGAGTGGGATTCGCGGGTTGCGTGCTGGGCGAGCATTGTGCGGCAATGCTGTCGGCGAAGCATTCGGCTTTCTCTTCGACTTCGAAGGCAGTAGTGCCATCGGGACGAGTGAGAGGAGGAACGTGAGAGACGGTGTCTACGCGTAAGGCTCGGGCCATGCTATAGTACGCTTGGTGGGACGGAGAGATATTCGCCATGAGATCGTTCATCTGAGCGTCTCGGAGTTCCGCGAGGCAAGACCTAACTTTACGTTGAAGCTGATTAGCAGCTGTTCTATAGGCGGGCGTGGGATATTTCTTGGCTCTCCGGAGAGCCGCGTTTTTAGCTTTAATAAGATTGCTAACGGCTAAGGGAAGCGTGGGTTTGCCTTGCTTAGCAACCTTTTCGTTGTCACTGATGGCTGAGTTGATAGCATCAGTGAGAGAATTTACTAATGAATCGATTTTATCCGGGCTATCTAATTGCTCGGGAGAGATCGCGAGTGGAGAGTTCGGAGCCTCTAAGGCTGAAACTAACGTATTTTTAAAACCTTTCCAATTGGTAAAGGTTTTAGGAGATGAGACGTTATCGTTCGGCGGTCCTAGCACGAGGGAAACGGGGCGATGGTCGGAGCCTAGGTCATCGAGCGGTTCGATAGACCTTAGGTCAAGATTGATACGCTTGATAATTGCAAAGTCGAGGATGTCAGGAGAGTAGGACGGGTTGTTGGGATAGTGAGTGGGAGTGACGGGGGATATGACATCTAGGTCAAGGGAGTTAGTGATGTCGAGGAGAGCGATACCGCTGGTGTTAGTCGATAGGCACGTCCAGTCAGTATGTTTGGAGTTAAAGTCTCCGAACATAATGACTGAATGGCCGAGGGCGAGAATGGCCTCAAAGTCGCTGCGGATTGGTCTGGTACCACTAGGTATGTAGATTGAAGCTATGATGATGGTCGGATGACCAGTCATAGCCAATCTACACACAGTGGCTTCCATGTTGAGGAGAGGAGGGGTAGGGAGAGGACAGCAGTGGAAGCCTCTTTTGTAATATATAGCGGTGCCGCCGAAACCGTCAGAGTTGGGCCTATCGTTACGAATAAACGCGTACTTAGGTATAGCGAATCCCCTGGAGCGGTTTGGAGTAAGCCATGTCTCCTGGAGAAGGAATAAGTCAGGTTCTTTGTTCTGAAGGAACAGTTTAATCTCGGGAAGGTTGGTATTAAGGCTACGAGCGTTAAAAGATACTAGGGATAAGCCCTTGGGTTTAATACGACTGGACGCGGGATTCGCGGGTCTAGACATTATAATTTATTATTTACGAATTTATAAATTATAAAAGAATTTACAACGAACTTAGGAGCGAGTGATGCTCGGCTAAAGCAAATAAACGCTCTTGAGGAGAGCGGGCGGCTCGCAGTTTGCGTGCGAGCACGGAAATTTCGTTAATATCGACGTTTTGAATAACGTCGAATACGGTCTTCATGTCCTCAGCCAACGACGACTGAGGTGCGGAAGACGGAGAAGGACGCGGCCCTACGGGAGCTACGGGAGCTGGGATAGGTCGGCAAGGTGCAGGCGGAACGGCCGGACGCTGCCTCCAAGACAGAGCCGGAGTAGGTGTCGGCTGAACGGGCTTTGCTTCCGGGGGACCCCGGTTGCGCAGCGGCGGGAAGTTGGCAGGAGTGAGCGGCGGCGCCGGTTTAGGCGCGACCCTCTTGGTGGTGGAGCGCGGAGCGCGCGGGCAACCCCTGTAGTTAGCTGTGTGGCCGGACTGGCCGCACAGCACACAGGCAGGGGGGGAAGTGGATTCGGGAGTGCGAGTGCACTCCTTGGTGAAGTGAGGATCCAGGCACTTTACGCACCTGGGGGGAGCTGAACAGTTAGCCGCTGCGTGGCCATAGAGCTGGCAGCGGTGGCACTGCCCAGGGTGACCACGGGGGTTGGGACGCTCGACGGAGATATTTGAGAGTCCGCAAATTGTGCGAGCCTCTCTAAAGATCTCCCTCGAGTTGGGAGTATTCGACAGGATTACCAACGCTAAGGGAAAACGCCTGCCGCGGTTGGAGTGCATCTTGTGCACTGCTGTGACCGGGAAACCCTGAGACTTAAGGTCATCGAGGATGTCTTCGTTGCTGAGTTCGAACGGGACGCCCCGTAGTACTGCGCGGATCTTACGCTCCTCCGGGAGGGCGTAGGTGTGATACGCGATTTGGTTTAATCCGAGTAACCTGGTAAACGAGCGGAAGTCGTCGACGGTCGCTATTTAAATCTTGATTGTATCGCCAGCGTTGGCGGCTTTTAAATAATTAATTTTGTGCACTTTGCACAAGTTTGAAACCGCGGTCCAGCGCGCTTTTTCACGCAGGAAGACGGGCGGAGGGAGCTGAGGCTTCGGCGGGACGGGAGCGCAGCGCGTCGCTGGCTTCGATGTGACCGACGGAGACGCGGTTACTACGAGCGATTTTAACGGCGCGGGGGCTGGTGTTGAAGACACCGGGGAGGGCTCGGGTATTGAAGATACCGAAGCTTTCTTAGAGCGCTTCTTGGAGCGCTTGGCGACGAGTTGAAACGCGGGCTCAGGAGAGCCGGTTAAGGTGACGGCATCTGATGACGTATCAGACGCGGGTTCGGAGTCGCTCCCGGGAGCGGTACGCTTACGACGCGACGCGTGAGAGGATGCGACCGATTCGCAGTCCATCTCGGACGAGGCGGGAGACGCGGGAGAGCTGAAGACCTGAGGGGTCTGGACGTCGGAGGCCTGAGGGGCCGGGGTTGAGGCCTGAGGGGCCGGGGACGCGATAGATGCCTGTAAGGCCTGCGTTAGTATGTCATCGGGTATGCTGACGCCGGACGCGGCGAGCACCTGGGCGAATGACCTGAGAGCGAAAAAGGGTGCGCAGGTAAAGAGTTGACCGCGTTGGGGTCAACCTTTACCGACAGAAAGGACAAATACACACGAAAACACACAAATATGATAGAAATAAATATGAAAATAGGAGAAAAATAAATAAAATAGAGAAGAGAAATAAATAAAAATAAAAAATAAAAAGGACTGGTTCAGTACAAATTCGTTGTCACCGTTAAGTATCCTTTGCACTGAAACCAGACTACTTACGCCGGGCACAACACTGCACTCAGCACAAGCACAACACAACTTAGCACAGCACTTTGAAGACTAAGAGGCTTAGTCGCAAAGAAAAATCGCACTTCGAAAGCACTCAGACGGAGTAGAAAGACTTAGGAAACCGTAGCACGGAGCCAACACGCTAGACTGTGACGTCAGTAAACTGAGCGCCGCGGAATGGCAGGAAGGGACCGATCAACGGAGAGCTGGGTCTTGCACGTCCGCACTGGGCGGCGATCGGAGTGAGAATGTCGGATCTAAAGTGACGCCTAAGTATTTAGTACTGCGCTTCCAGGGGATGGGAATGCCTAACTTTCGAACGTGGGGATCGCCAGCGGGACGACGGCGTTTGTGGTCGAAGCGCATCGCAGAACTCTTTTCAGGGTTCACATCGATGCGCATTTTTGAAACCATACAACAAGGGCGTTTACGGCCTTTTGGAGTCTGGTTACAAGGTGCGGAACACTGTGGCCTTTGGTATAGAGTGCGCTGTCGTCGGCAAAGAGGGCGAGTTCGACGCCTTTCGGCGGGATGGGAATGTCGTTGGTGTACACGGTGTACAGCAGAGGGGCGAGGACTGAGCCTTGACGGACTCCAGCCTTTATGGGACGAGGCGCAGAAAGCGTGCCTTCGTGTTTAAATCGAAACGTACGGTCTTTGAGAAACGACGCTATTAACCTGACTAGGCGATCCGGTAAGCCTATCTTGTAGAGTTTATAAACGAGACCGCTGTGCCAGACTTTATCGAAAGCCTTGGCTACGTCAAAGAAAACCGCGACTGTTTTATAACGACGCGGATAGAAACCGTCAAGTATATACTCGACGATTCGATGGACTTGCTGAGGGCAGGAGTGTTTAGCGCGAAAGCCGAACTGATGGGGAATAATGAGAGGATCGCCATCCGTTGGAAACAGATGGTTCTGCATTCGAGAGAGTATGACTCTCTCGAGAAGTTTAGACATTGCCTTGAGGAGGCTGATGGGTCTGTGATTAGCCGGGACGTTCAGAGGTTTGCCCGGCTTGGGAATGCCTATGACTGTCGCTTCTTTCCAAGGAAAAGTAGCTATCCTTATATATATATAGCTGGAAAGTAGCTATGGTCGAAGCAGGCATTGAAAATGATAGCTAACAAGGTAAGCATCTGTTGAGGTAGGTGCTTAAGTGCGTGGTTGGAAATTCCATCCGCACCCGGAGCCTTTTTGGACTTTTGATTGGAAATTCTATCCGCACCCGGAGCCTTTTTGGACTTTTGGAGCGGACTGTACTTCTCCCAAACGTTTATATACACATATTGGACTTTGCCGCCCGGCAGTGCAGTGCTGCTGTGTCGATTAGTGCCGAACTGAATATGTGAGTAGAGGCCATAACACTCTGAAAATGTTTTTTCTTGGGTTATTAAAATTATAGCCTTATTGTGAATCCAGGTCACATGCTATCCGCAAGCCAAATTTAATTCAAATCCATCCAGCCGTTTTCGCGTAATTGAGTAGCAAACTTACAAACTCTCTCATTATAATGTTTGTATTCCAAATAGGTACATGAAAATGATATTTAATTTACGAACCTCTTGATAACGATAATAATATGGTGCTATGGCTGGCCAACTATGAAGTGGTATGAAGTATCTTGTGCCTCTCGCGACATTAAACTATTGCCATGAAATACAAATGACTAAAGCCAAAAATTCAAGACGAGGGCGTCACAGATTGGCAAATAGGTGGTAAAGCGCGTCGTTTGTATAATTATTACTTTTCTATTCGATCAGTGTAAAAAACCCTAAACGCTTTCTCAGCTTTACTCTTCTTGGTCTGATACTTCTGTCGTTGTTAGCACAGGTAATCCTTTTTTGTGTAACGTGATATAAAGTACTAAAGTTTATAATATAATATGCTAGATCGTATGCTACGTTACTGAGATTGACCCAAAGTGTCTTCTACCCTAACATGTTACCATGAAATCAGTATTTGTTGGTGCGCACTCGCACTATGCAATCACGGCATACTTATGCAATGTAGCAGAATGGATGCATTTGCAAACAAAAACTATCGACATTGCGATTCTCGACTAACAATATCCATCGCTTAATCACGTCTTCCAACTATCCTGACGAAGCAGCTATGTCCTAATGCAGGGTGTTCACAAATTGATTAGTCCGTCGAACGTGTCATTCCGCAGAGTTAATAAATGAGGACCCTTGTCGTGAGTCAGGAGACGTCACGTTCTAAGAAGGACCTTAGAGTGGACGTCGATCCTTTTCAGGAGCTTTAGTATCTGATTATTAAAAAAGTCAGGGTGAAAGTAATTAGGGAAATTTTGTGAATATTTTCGAACACCGTCATTATTTACATCACTTAGTGTAATAAATAAATCGTAGAAAATATTTTTCATTTGTCATATTTTGCACCTTTGTTTTGATTCTCCATAACCTGAATGTTTGTATGGATTAAAACTTGCACTGGATACAAATAATTTTCAGTTAAAAGAAACATAACCTTTCCTTTTAATCGGTGTAAACTAAAATTAAGAGTGTGTAATGAGTATTACAAATTTTTCCTAAACCTCTAAGAAATATGTGAAGTACCGCTGAGTATGTGTGTTTATTTTCCAAAAAAATATCGATAACATTAATTTACAAATGTTACAAAACATAAACAAGGGTAAAAAATTAATATGCTTTACAAAATGGCTACCAAAACACCAGGTGGTACCACTGATCCATAACTAAATTACTACCAACAACCCCTACTGTGAGACCAATCAATTAATTTATAGGAGCTTTCCACCTGGCTAGACTACTCAGTATAACTGAGTGTTGAAACTGACTGTGAAATCAAACAAGACGTGTAATTGTAAGTAGATAACCTATTATAATAGTTCTAAACAAGTATACCTGTAACAATTTATTTTAATTAGATCCCACTACCCGAAATTTTAATATAACCAAGATTTTTTAAAGAAAAGACTGAGCAACCCATTAAGGTAATAATCCGTAAACGAATGATAACCATCCTCTTTAATCCATCTCCTTAAAGTTGTTTGTCCATCGCTCTGTAGGCGTATAAACCACGTTATTTTTCAGATATCAACGCTAAAAATGAGGAATTTCATAAATTACCTGTCCGAAAAAGTGAAACTATTCACAGGAAAATTTTCAACGAAAATTCCTGGAATATGACATATTTCTTTTTGTTTCTATTAATACCGAGAAACCGTTATTAAACAGATATTTTTCATTTTTAAAATACTTCTTCTTTTAAAATTAATAATAATGTATGAGTATCTGAAAATTGTAACGTTTTTATTTTTTTCTTTTGATTCAACATCGTAGTATTTATTATATAAATTTATAGTTTTTTTATCTCGATTCATAATTGATACTTTATTTAAGCTTATTTTTGATAGAAATGTATCCAGCTAAGAAAAGACAATGACGATAAACAAAGTTCAGCACTCAGTTAATCAAAAATACGTACTAACAAGCTGCAGAATTTTACAAATAAAAAACCCGATTGCTAAAGCTATTATCCCAGATAATTAATTATACGAGTATCCTATGTCACTCTCTCAACCGAGAATCTAATGGCACCTTATATGTTCAGTCCGTCAAACAGTTTAGACACAAACAATCGAATAACATATCCCTCCTGCTGACAGTTGGGTAAAAACTAAGCTTGAATACAATAAAGTAAATTATATCTTGTGCTCGACAAGGTGCGTTCGGTCGCCATGGGCTTTCGTGTTCTTGCAGCGGTGGCAGAATATCCCTCCATGCCAGTTTACATGACATGGGCTCTTGTTTATCTCCAACACTCCCTCGGTTCTTGAACCGTTGGGTCTGTTGCGTGACGATGGCTCGCGGCCTGATGGTATGACTGTGGTTCTGTGGAGGATGGGTGGGGCACTGGTGTAGGATGCAACCTGCGTAGACACTCTCGCGGCTTCCCATCTTCCTACAAACAGTATACAATCTGGTTCGGCTGCCAACAACGCTGAAAGCCTTAAACGTAGAAAATATTAGAGTTTGGATAATATACTTTTGAGGCTTTTGTCGTTGAAACCATGGGTTCCTGGGGAGATGGGGCTCATCGCCTTTATTTGGACTTAACCAGGAGATTCGTGAGTGAAACTCGTGACCTAGCACCTTGCACAAAAAATTTCCTTTGCGATCGAGCGTGTTAATTCGACCAGCTTTTTGGCTACGTTGCCTTCAGTAGATTTATTCAATAGATGTTTTTTTATCGTATAACTATTAATTTAATACACTCATATCTACATTCTATAATTGTACATCTTTTTAATAGTTTGTAAACAAATAAGACCAATTTAAAGTACATCAAGTAAAATAAAAAGTTATTGCTATATCTACTGGGTTCTTTTGTACCCATCGATTGAAGTACTAATAAATTGCTGTGCACTCAGACCTATATTTTCTGATGTGTCTCGAAGGCCTTATTATTTAAACTGTAGCAAATACTTCGCAGTCTAGATATTCTATCTGCTAGTTGTTAAGTGAAGAGCTTAATTCCAGTCTTTGTAAAGTATTGGATTGGACAGTAAGTAACGGTTGTTATAGATTTCTGAGTTTATAATCTTTTTTGATTCGTGTTTTATTTTTAAAATTTACGAAAAGGTAGTTTACATAAAAGGTATATTAAGCTTTTCTTGAAGTTTCTTGAACATAAATTAGGAAAATTTTCTATTGTTATTTGGTTTAAGTTAAAGTTTTGATATTATAACCATGAAAATGTTTGCATTTGAAATAATTGTTTTGTTCCGACTCATCAATGAGGTTAATAATATTTTTACAGTATTGAGTTTTTAAAAAGGTGGTAAATGAAATGTATACCTACAAATAACATTGTTTATCTTTAGCTTATTCGAATCTGGATACTTCCGAAACATAATAGAACAGATGCTTATATGACTAACAGATATGAGAACATAACCTTTTGTGAGAACAATTGCCATATCGGAATATCGGAAAATGATGCTTAGACAGGCGGGATCGAGGGGAACACCCAAAAATTTCGAATTATGTAATTCCGAATTTGAATATTCCGATTTTGAAAATTCCGAAATTCACAATCCCTAAGAGACCGACTATTAAAATTCCGACTTTTCAAAAACACGATTCTTATTTTATAGAAATTCATAAATACTGTGTTACTAGTACGAAATATGGTATTCCGAATTTTAATTTTCCGAAAATTCAATGCTAACATTCAGATTTTGTATCTAAAACGGGTATATATTAAAATTTATAATCTTAATCTCCTGTGACACAAATTAAAATTAATAAGGCACATTTTGAAATTATACTAATTACGCGCGACGACGAGCGAAGCGAGGAGGAGCAGTTAGTCGTATGTGGATAATGCTGCAAGCCGAGCGAGCGAAGCAAGCTTGCCGAAAAACGGATTTGCATTTCAGTACATAACCTATATACTCAAGAAATAACTCGAAATACCACAAAGACTAAACAAACTTTTTCATTTCCAGCTGACTACTTGAAAGCTCGAACGTATAAATTGATGTGCTCATGCAGTTTTAACACAAGGCGTTTGTTATTGCAATTAATATTGTTCGGAATTTTGATATTCGGGATTCGTAGTTGCGATATTTATGATATTGGATTTTTCATAGTTCGGTATTTTCAAATTCGGCATATTGATTTTCGTAATTATAAACGTTCGGAATTTTGAAGTTTCGAAGAAGAAAAATTAGGAACTATGAAACACGGAATTTTTATTATCGGAATTTTGAACCATTCGGTGTTATAAAGTTCGGAATTTTTTCATTCGATTATGACTATCGGAATAAAATATTTCGTATTTATGTAGGGGTACACTACATATGATATATACATACTATCATACAATTGGGAGCCTAAATATAAATGCTGTACCCCGTTGCTTATTAACAAGTAGAAAACCATAGATGCTTTAATGACAATCTGTGCTAATATTATAGCGAGGGAAAGGTTGGTTCGTTCGTTTGTTTATTTGTGAATATTAAACCCTGTACTACTGAACTGATTATAATAAATCTTTCACAATTATAATAATAAAAAAAACACTTCTAAACACGGCACGAAAACTGCTTGTTTATAACAATATTACTAGATATTCTTATATTTAATAGACCATTTTCAGTATGAGACCCGGTAATCTTCTCTGATAATTAAATTTTTTTATTCTTTTTTGATCTTTCAATTCTTAAATCGCCAAATACAAAGCCGACCAACCTTACTGAGCGGTGACACCACCAGCGGTCCTGGTATTGAAATACAGTAGGAATAAACATAAGTTTAATAAACATAGATGTAGCACATTAATCGAGTAGTCATGTTTGTATAATTTTTTGGGTGCCCTTTATTAGCTTCGTATATTTCCAAATCATAACTTTACTCGGGATCATAATGTATGGTGTATTTATCTGGGGACTCTATTAAAAACTTTTCTAGCTTTGCATTAACTTTGAAGTTCGTTTATAAAATATATGAATGTAATCACCGGCCCTAACGGTACTTCTGTGCGTCTACAGAAGGTATAATACCTACAGTTTAATGAAATGAATGTAAAATCGTTTGCAAATGGCCAAGGACAATACGAGTTTTGATACTATCTAGTATAATGGAGCACGACCCAAGTGGGTCCTACATACAAATAATACGATAAATATTCGGACCTCTAAAATATGTCTGTTATCTCTTTATACAGAGCCTTTTGCGTGATATTTCGATATTATGTTGACGTAGGAATTGCTGCTGTTTTTTTGTTTCTTTTAAGTTCTATTGGGAATATACACATTTTTTAAAGCAAAACTTATTGATTTTGTTTTATATTACTATGGTAAATTTAACTAACTTTATTTTGAAGTTACTGACAATATTATTGTGTTTCTTTTGATTGAGTATTAGATGAGAGAGTTGTGAGTAAAAGGGCAATAGCCCCAAATTAATCTTATTATTATGTAATCAAAAGAAAAGTTTATTGAGGGCGTTCATCAGCCCTTTTATCCTAACGATTTTTATTTACACGAATATCTTGAGTATTAGATAAACCTGTTTTAGTGAGATAATAACCATTATGTTTTTGTTAACGACTCGCAGCGATGAAGTTTTGAAAAAGAAACATTAAACCAAACTAATTTACATTTCGTTTCCTATTTAAAAAAAAAATTGTGATTACTTACAATTTGTGGCATACAAAAACGAAAGACATGGAAACCACGGTGCCACACCATCGGAAAAGCCATCACTAACGACATCAATTGACTATTTAAATAAATTTGAGTTTTTTAAACTTAATTACTAATTATTCTGACTTCACACAGGCAAACAATAAAACAATAAATTAACTTAAGTAATAAATTTATACCTCAACTTAGAATGTTCTTTAAAACTTCACTTTGTTTCGTCTTTTCTAGCATTTATTTCCAAAAGCGGGCTTACTTCGGAAAGTTTTGATTAAATTTTTACACGTTTCAACCAGGAGTGTTACCTCCTCAAGAGAGAGCCGTCCCGAGATTTGTCGAATTCGACTTTATTTTCTTTTTTAAGATTATCCTCATTTTCATATATGTTGCTTTTTTACTTACCTCTTCGTCGGGTCGGAAATAAATTTCGGAATTATGACGTCGTTGGCTTTTCGGTTTTAATTAAAGTTGGTGTGGTAAGCAAAGGAGATTTTTTTAATTTATTTTTGGAAACTTATCTACTGTATTTGCCAAAAGGTATAAAGAGTTCTGTACCTTCTGAAACTTTAGCAATCGAACGCAAACTTATTTATAAATTATGCTGTTATAGTAATTTTATTATAATGGTGCTCTCTCACTTCACACGACGTAATGTTATGCTGGCCAGTAAGTTATAATAAATTCGTAAGTTTAAGCAAGTTAGTTCGGGTTTTGACGAGACAAGCCGAATAAGCCGCAATTTATGAAGTCCGGTAGAATTATCCGTTCGGCACTTGCCGATGTGTAGTAGTTGCCACGAGTCAGCATTGCCGTTCAACAAATTCTGCCGACCCGAATGTGCCAGCCGGACCATTACGTAGCTTTACACCTACAAAGCAAAGATATATCTAAAGATAAAATATAATTTATTCTGTGGTGGCTGGGATTTCGGTTCTATTCAAATGTCACTTAGAAAGTTAGAGAGAAGTTAGGGGTAAGTTATATATTTGAAGAGGCGTTACTTAGTAATGATTATTCCAGGATAATGTGGTATTATTTTACTCTGGGAGGATGCAATACCGTAGCCTAAGGGGCTAAGTTTAAGTTTTAACTTTAAGTTAAAGGTAAAAGTTTATAAGAACAGACTATACTTAGCACCTCCCTTAAGAATATAAGTTATGTTTTCACTGAAAACGTGGAAGAGCTTCATTGGTTATAGCTTTGCCTCACACCTCAGACCTCGCTTCCAGTAGGAAACGACAAACATTTGGGTGATATACTATGAAGGTTTTCGAGTAGTTGATATTTTCTGTTTTTCCTACATTCTACGTTTCCATTCAATCGACGTGGTTGTGCCATACTTTATTTTCTGAAACTACGCTCACCTTGAGCCTAAATAATGTGTGTGTTTTTTTGGAAATTTAGTTATTGAGTGGTTTTGGAGTACTATGTACATTATTTATCAGGCTACTGTAGTTTGCAGCAAGATACTTCTTCCTTACCTAAACGAGGCGTACGTCTACATATTAAGGTTATTTCGGTTTATTTTTTTAGGTATCTAAGCAATCTAAATGTTCATGTTAAAGTTTTCTCCTGTTTTTTTTCTCAGACAAACAGACCAGCTGCATGACCCCAAAGTAAGCAGAGCTTGTGTTATGGATAAACAGAACTGGGGGGAGGGAAACAAACAACAATGACAAAACAAATGAATACCCTGACCAGGACTCGAACCTGGGAGCTCCAGCGTATTGAGCAGGGCTACTACTACGCCGCTTGGCCGTGTATTAGTTTTGTAGGATAGCCTACTTTTTAAGTTCAACAGCTTTAATTTTGATCTAATATAACTAAGGTTTTTCTTAATTTGTTTGAGCTCTTCAAACAAACACTAGCAAAAGAGCAAACGTGTATAGGATACCTTTCGCTGCAACAAACGAAAAGTAATTACTAAATTAGTGAAAAAGACCTCAAGATATATTTGTATAGCTGCGTTTCTTTCTATCACTATAAAGAAACTCATTTTTATGGTAAGTGGACATTTAGCTTCGAAGCACGTTGCGGCTTTCTTCTTTCAAGTTTACGATGCAATCTTAAGTTTATTGGCTCTTAAACAGAGTTCATATTGAACAAATTAAGTTGAGGTGTATACAGCGCCAAAAAAGGTGCAACCAGTACCTTGTCGAGGTTTGCTTTTGGTTAGTATTGCAAAAACTTATAGCAAAAGATTCCCAATGACAGCTATTCATTATGTGAAATATATATTTTAAGGTATTTTCTTAGAACATTAACACTGATTTATTGAGTCGTGCTTTGTGTCTTCGATGCGACTCCACCCTTAAGTTTATGAGAAACTTCAACTTAAACTAACCCTAGCTATACAACAACTGAAAACTAACATGTGTTATTTGTTATCTAACTAGATTCAGACTGACGTAAAGTAGATATGTATTTATAACAGCCCAAATATAACGAGAACCCCATCTATATACGCTAAGAGAAGATATATAACTACCGGTATTGAAACAGGAATACTTTATTAAAAGTTATATACATATTAATATTATTATCCAATAAAGAAACAACTGGCTAAGTTATTCTAGAGCGTTGAGATGTCTAACTTTACCTACTAACAAGGAAAAGCTCTTCAGTGTTTAGTGCTGTGATGTGACGTCAGAATTTTAGGTCCATTTAGTATTCCTAGTAGTCGAGGGTTAAACAATTTAAAGGAACTGAACTGACCTTGTCATATATCACTCGTAAAAATGTATAAATATACCCTTTTGAGTCGTTCCTGTAAAATAAAATTCTAGGAACGAAGATGTTCAATTGTTAGTTAATAGATGGCTGCAATGTTTCTATTATTTTCTGTTGGGATTTTTCGACAACATCTAAGAGCATGTTGTCAGCCAACCGCATTTGCCTGTACGGCTTGCTGTTTATTGTATTGAAGTGCCGAAACCGATCACTATACGTAAATTTGTGATTTCCGTGAATTATCGCTGATTATTTGGATTAAAAGTAGCCTAAATACGTTCCCGTTGTAAAATAGTTCCGTGGTCGTTGCTCAAAAAGGAAATAACTATACATACAACATAGAGTCTGTAAGGACCGTCCTTACAAACTCTCAAGTTTCATGTAAAGGTGCATAAAATGAAAACCCATTGTAAATGATGAAGTCTTAGTGCTTTTGCAAAGTGATTTTTTGTTTCGAAACAACTAGGTAGGCTGTTTTATCAACGAGCAAGCTTTTATTTTGATTAAAAGAACCTTTCTGACTAAACATTTACAGCTTCGAGCTTTCACTTGTTACTAGGATGCTGAAGGAATCAAAGCTTTTTTGTTAATGGACTTCTGATCTTTCTAACAGTTATTGCAGATGATAATATTTTTTTGACACTTGGGTATCTACGGCGAAGAATAATGAGATCTTTATTTTGTGTAAAATAAAAATAAAAATAGGAGTAATATTCGTATAGTTAATAGTTCAAACACCCTTATAATGTTGTATACTATATAGGTACATTATTGTTAATTGTCTCTTTGTAAATAATACCATAACTATGCAACTTAATTAACATCGAAGTAAATAAAACTAAAGTTATGGGTGACCACTCTGTGAACTTTAATATTTATGAATAGAAAATAATAGTCCCTATGAGGAGGCGATGAGATGCTAAAGATAAAACATTATGTGAAGAAAATTAGTCTCTGACATACCTTATATTTCGTATCATCAAAAGATGCGAGCAATCAGCCTATATGTGCTTTGGTATCGTCATTATATATATCACATTAGATTGACATTAGGAAAAATAAAATAGCATTTTGCGAGACTCATTTCGAAATATTTAATATCAGAACTCACGTTATTCAAGACAGACGGCGTCTCACAAATTTTCTTATTCAAGATGAAATGTACAGAAGTTGAAGCAATCAAAAATTTATATACCTTTAATAATTTACCATTCAATTCACAAAGTAAGTTATCACAAACGAACCTACCTGAATACACCAGTGTAACTTAAGTCTAAGTTATTGGAGGATGATTTAGGTGTCTTAGAAGGTATATAAGTAGGGTCTGGATAAGTTAGAGTGCACACGTGTTCCAGATAACTTGGACAAGTTATAGGCTATCTTCATTATGCTTAGGAGGGAATGGGATCGTCTGCAACGTGCTACACTGATAAATATTCGGTTGCAGACAGACTTAATTTCGTAGAACGGTCTTCATTTACAGTTAGAATCATTGAGTGGAAGTTAAAATTGCGTAATTAAATTTTCTAAATAAATATAAGTACTTCAATACATTTACATTTTCTATTCGACAAGAAAAGTAAAACAAAGAAAGTTGACGCTAAAAAAGGTAATGGGTACCAGAACAAGCTTTATGAATTGGAATTATTTCGATTTATTTGTATATGAACACTGTTTTTAGGAATCATCTAAACCAATGTTTCTAAGTATTTTTGCAAATATAAAACTGATGGCAAAAATAAATGCATTAAAAGTTGTAGATAATATTGCGTGTGAAATTGATGTGTCTAATGAACTTTAACATAATCCACCTCAACCCAATTTTGGTTTGAATAAGGTTATCAATCTTACCGAATTCATTAATTGTCATCATAACTGAACCAAACTGTAAAGCTATTTCTTGATACATTATCAGGGTCCAAGATTTGACTAAGCAAATCAACTAACAATCACTGCAAGTTAACCGCAGCTTTTATTAAAAACCTAACTTTCCTTTCAAATATTTACCTAATCATCCATTATTCATTGTTCACAATGTTACAATGCTCCGAGAACTGAACCTTAAAGGGATTTAGGAACAAACGAAAGATCTCTTAGCCTGATTACAGGAACGCAGTCGTGATAAACTCCTTTAACTGCCAAATAATGGTAACCCTTCCAACGCTACCGAGATGATAACACCCTAAATATTACCACCCTTCATAACACCCGACGTTTTCATTATAAATTATGCCGAAAAAGGGAAAATTTCCATTTTGTAATTAATTGTATTTGCGTAGTAACAAATTGTTTTATTGATGTAGGTGTCAGTTATTCTTAGAACTCGAGGTGTCGGTGGCACCCTGTTCATTCACTAATGGTCCATACTCGACATTTTATATAGGTCTTGATTTCGAGTCTTAAAAGACTCATTGATGTTTCTCTATGGATAAGACTCAGATGTATGCGGGTTTTCTGGCTGCCTAAACAAATTTAATATAAAAAAAAATGTTATTGTAAAATACGTATCAGCAAAAACATATTTGTAGCTGGCAAAGAAACACGCTATGTGGCTTATATAAAATGCCGAAACAGTTTGTATGTTAAAATTTATTGATATTTGAATCTTTAATTTTTAGGCAATGCTATACATATTGTTGAGAGAGTAGCATAACATTTTATTTTAAACGTAAATTTTAGCCCCCAATATTACCACTTTTCAATATTAAACTTCAAGTTAAGTGAACCAAATCGTAAAATTTGTTCCTTCGATAATGTCAACCAATTTCGACACCACGTGGCAAAGACAGTTAGAACGGAAGATGTAATCTCCAATGATAAGAGGCGACACAGACAAATGGCGCTAATTCTTCATTAGACTAAGTGACTATGGTTCGAGTCCCATCTGGTCTCGGAAGTACTTTAATTACTACAGTTGTTGGCATTGAATGTATGGAATGCACCTTTTGTGAAGTTTCATTTATAATTTTTAGGACATTGGCGCTTTTGATGGATACATAGCGTTGGCGAATGGCGTAAGCTAGGTGTTCTGTAGAGCATGTCCTGGAATCCTGTCTGTCCTGTCTGGAATCCTGTCCTGGCACCCGATAGAGTTTTATGAGACAATCTCGATTGTATTTTCATAATTTAGGATTTAAAAAAATATATTTTTTTAGTCTGGATCCCCAGTTTGCTGTTGGCCTTTTTGTGAATTTTTAATTATATATCTGACTTTTCATCATAGTACGATACTCGTTGGTTTAATATGCTTCAGTTTCGACTTCTCTTTGATAAACCAAACATGTTGATAAACTATTTGTTTAGTTTATCAACATGGTATTTTTAGTAATAATAACTTGTTATTTTTTGTAAATCTTTATTTAATTAAATTAAAACTAATTGGTTTTCTTTTCTTTTCAGATTCAATAGCTACGAACACATTAAGCGGTAAGTAAGCTAGAAAATGAAATCTTAATTATTTTTACGTTGCCACTACTCCACTGAGTAAAATTGCTATTTTTAAATCATTTGTTGCTTTTTACAACTAGCATGGTAAGTCATCAAGGAGACAGGCGGCGAGGCGTCTGAGCTTGGTGTTTTGACATTTTCTGGACGACTCATTAACAAACTCAATTTGCTTACTTTTATACTTGGAGTATTTCGTCCTTCTGGGTATGGTTTTGATTCATAAGATTGTGCAATTATGAAAATGTATATTTAATTTAATTTTTTGTATTACTTGTACTAGTTATTAGAGATTTGTATATTTATCCATACCACCGTATCTTTAATATTTAGTGAGGAGTATATTTACAAAAAATTAGTGTTTTACTATTTCAAATTAATATTTTTTCTTTGTATGATGAACCGAGATGTTTTTTCCCGAGCTTATCTTGGGTTTCGAGTCTGTCGTTACTCCGTATCAAACAGTGTCCGAGAATACTATTATTTACTTCAATGCCGAAATGCCATTACCTCTAGGTTGATATTATGGTATATACATAATATTTTCACAAATATATTTTAATTAAATTAACTAAAATTTTCCGACAAATATTGTGTGCGTACTGTTTTTTAATGGTTAAAAGAGAAGCTGTCCGAACCAGAAACAATATTTTTTTCTCAGAATATGTAATATTTGCAAAACGGTGATGTAGAGTGTTGGAACTGCGCAGTATAAATTGGTTAATTAATTTTTGAATAACAATGGTTGCATTTAATCATATCAGATTCTTGAAATATTTTTTACACCTACTGGTTTTACCAAACATTTTGAACAACTATCTGTTTTGTTTTTGTCTTTGTAGTCGTAGAGTTCCCTGAGAGGGTTCAGGCTTAAATAGTATTCGCGGAAACACACCAAACTTGTATTTTGCAAAAACCAAACTAGTGTTCCATTCTTGAAGCTAACATTTCACGCAAGTGCTAAATTCCAAATGTCCGAACCAACGCCCACATATTTTTATTTCCGGTCTATTGTCGGCCCAGCTTTGACACATTGACAGGGCTTCGTTTGCATAGGTCCCGGGTTCGATCCGGAAATACAGGGTCTCGCAGGAAATCAAAGCCTAAGTTTCGGGGTGGACCAGAAGGAATCTGATGTGATTTATGATAAATATGACATATTTCTTTAGATATTTATTTTCTCATATTCAAATTATGAGCGAAAAGTGAGGTTTAGTTACTTATTTTGAAGGTGTAGTAAATGTTAATCTAATAATATCGCGGGAGCGTACAGGAACAATGGCGTTAAGTATTTTAGTAATAGCACCACTTACCTTCACACGAAAGTAGGAGATATACTGCGCTAGCTAAGTCACATCTGATCTATTCAATCAACTACGTGCTACAAAGTTTTACTGAAAAAACATTTTATTTCCAATCCAGTACATAATGCATTGAATCCAAAATGTGCCCTAATATCCAATGAGCTCTTGTCGTAATCTAAAAAAGACTACAATAGTTAATGTTACAATTCTAGCACTGGATAGGTACAGTCGGGGACGTCGGCGGAGTCTCAGGCTAGGGCGAGAATCGGTTGCACGTTGTTCGTCCTTTTGTATACGCTTCGCGTACTAACGGGTGACAACACTGCAGGGAATTAGAGTGCGAATCCGGGTCTGCACCAAGTTAACTGACTCTACATCCAAAGGTTGTTTCTTAATTTTCATTGCATTTTAAATAATTTGCCTTGTTATCTAAGTATAAGAACACTTGCCTGCAATATGTTATATTAGAGCATTAATTCTGTGAGCATCCAAGTACCAACTGTTTGAACTTTGAAGCTCATAAGGTCTCATTAAACGCGGGTCCCAGCTTATAATTATAGCACGCAGACTAGAATTTTGCTAATTTTTAAATTATTTAACATGCACAGTATTCAGTGCTGTAAGATCAGTAATGTAATTTGAGTTATTTTGAATGCATAAAACCGTTTTTAAAGTTGCTTTTAGATTTACTCGTTTTGTGATATTTTTAAATTCCATTTTGTTACCACCTGCAATCACCGACACGCAAATAACGTCGATAGAAACATATTTTACATTAAACACCTTACTGTGTATAAAATAGGGACGAGAATTGTTTAGTACGAGAATGCAATTAGAAAATGTCTGACAATGGGGTTTTATAATAAGAAGGTTTTTTGGAATAAAATAAAGTTGGAATTACTTGCTTGTGAAAATATGAAAAAGTAATTTTTTTACTATTCTAAGGTATAACGATTATTATGGTTTGAATAATTAAATATTATCACACAACTTTTTTCAGTTATTTGACACGGAAAGAAATAAGATAACTTTTTATGATGATTTGCATATTAAAAATCGAAAATATTTTGTATAATAATTTGATGAAGTACGAGGTGTTGGAGTAAGTTAACCTGCTTACTGAAAGTCCACTGGCGATGGTTTGATTTCTGGACAGACATAAGTGTCAAAAACAGAGGTTTGGTGCCTTCCAGTACGCAGAGTTTTCATTATTACGCATTAATAAACAAAACCACTACAAATTAGACGACAATGTTGGTTAAAGGACCAATATTATTTGTTTATCTACTATTATTGTTATTTTCAAATTTATGTTTCTCGTTAACATTAGGCCGATATTACTAACATTTACTGCTAAATGTATAAAGTAAATGTATTGTCTTTTAAGCAAACAAGGACGTAAAATTATGTGTTATTACATATTTAATTTAGACCTCTAAAGGTTGTGCAGGTATAATTATTATCTCTTTTCTAGTAAAGACATTTCCCTTTACTCTGCATTTCTAGAATAATAAGAAAGCAGAAATAAAACTTATTAAAAGTAATATTTGTTCGTAAGTCTTTATAAAAGAATACTAAATAAAGATTTTTCTTAACAGAGCTTTTCTCTTAGGAACTTGAGAGAAGTACAAACTTTCTCGTAATATTGTTCCGAAGGAATGTTGATAATGGTCTCATTAAGTCTAGATAGTTAATGAGATTGTTGCTCTTAATTGTTCTTAATGATGTGTTTGAAAATTTGAAGGTTTATTTAAGCTGGGTTCAACTTTCCAGCTGGTATTTTAAGGCCTACTCGCGACTTCAATCTTACCTAGGGCGGTTTAAGAGACGTAAAAGGTACGAACGTGAAGCTTTTCTTAAAACAGTAGCCAAATTAAGTTTACTTTAGTAAGAGTAAGAGACTCATTTGAGAAGTGTTATGCTTCATTGTTAGCTTTTATAAATTTTCTAATGGCACTAGCTTTATTTGTGGAAAAGTATTTAGCAACTAAAATAATTCTACCGTATAAAGAGTTAAAAAAAAAAGTAAAATTTTCAGTTCTCACATATGTACTTGTTTTATGGATCGATCTATACGGTTGCAAGATAAATAAATAAAAATTTATCCGTGATCCACATCCATCGCAGAAATGTTCGTTATAATTTTAATACTATGTTATTTTTAAATACGCATAACTTAATAAAAAGTTATTTACTTTTAATATTTATTATATGTATGTTTTTGATACGTTTTTAATACATTTGTGATGATTAACAATATTGTTACTACTTAAAACATATATTAGCAGGAGGTTAACAATACGAAATAAACAAATATCCAAATCTCTTTATTTTAAAACAAGGCTTTATAACTCGCAGCATGTGAGGAGAAAATTGCAGTTTTCCACAAAATGGCGTCATTAGACGAGTGACCGTCGTAAAACAGTAGTTTAGGGTCAGAAGTCGGATAATAGTGTGAGATAGGACCGTTATATGACCTAAGTGACTTGAACTGGCCTGATGGTCCTTGTGATACCTATGGTTATGGGAGTTTATGATTCAATTCCTAATAGTTCTACTACTTAACATGTGAGGGACTGGAAACTTCCACTGTTAAAAAAAATCGAATATAGATTACTTAAATTGCTTTTTGGATAATATCTACACTTGTAATCTGTGCCAATATAATAATGAGACCAATTGTAACCAAAGGATATTGGATTTGATATTATAGAACGACGATATGTCTGTCTATGCCTGTGGCAATCCGCTAGTTAAGGAAGATCCAAACCACAAGGCGCTATGTATCAGTGCTGGATTCGTGGAACTGCACAATCTTCAAATCGAACGTAGAGTATATAGAATACCTCTTTAACGAAGGCAATTATAAAGATATTTCGTCTGAGCTCTTGGCAACTGATTGGGTTAACCTTCTAACAAAAGGCACACTTAAGCAGGCTATCACCTTCTTTTTTGATCAGCTCTATGAATTGCGAGATAAATATACACCCAAAAAAAACTTAACCTTGAAATCTTACCCACCTTGGTTCAATTCTGCCTTAGTTAAAATCCTAAGAGAAAAACACAAATTCCATAAAAAATAGAAAAGGAATGTTTTGAGGCCTACATATCTTAACTCGAGAATTCAATAGCGAAGGATCCTAAGAGTTTTTGGGCGTACGTTAAGAGCAAAAATAAATCAAATTCATATCCCAGTACAATGACATATAACGGTGTGACAGCTGACTCTGGAAAGGACATCGGTAACCTATTTGGAAGCTATTTCTCATCTACTTTTAATAAATCTAGTAAAAATATCGCAACTGACCCATTAGGCCTAGCTTCCAAAACTGTGCCTGATTCCAGTGCCGGTATCTCCTCCATTTACGTGGACCCAAAAAAAATACTGAATCTGCTGAAATCCCTGAACTTGGCTAAATCTGGTGGCCCAGATAATATATCGCCTATATTCATAACTAAGTGCGCGGAGAGTATCGTAACGCCAATTTGTATGTTGTTTAGGCGGTCTTTTTCGGAAGGTCTCGTACCATCCTTATGGAAATTGGCGTTCATAACACCAGTGTACAAAAAAGGCGATCGTGCGAAGGTAGAAAGTTATCGGCCAATATCAAAACTCTGTTTATTTGCCAAAATCCTTGAAAGAACAGTTTACGACCAGGTTTATGGCGCGCTCAAGTGTGGTTTTAGTGAAGACCAGCACGGGTTTCTTAAAGGTCATTCTACGGTATCCAATCTTGCAGTGGCCAACGAGTACATAACCGCTGGTATGGAACATGGCATACAGGTCGATGTAATATATACAGACTACAGCAAGTGTTTTGACCGTATCGACCATAGAATACTACTGGACAAATTGTCTGCCTCAGGAATTCATGGGGATTTACATAGGTGGTTTACCTCTTACATCGACAACCGTAGTCAAGCCGTAGTGCTGAATGGGTTTATGTCAGCTTGGGTACCGATCCCCTCTGGTGTGGCCCAGGGTTCTTTATTGGGACCGCTTTTGTTTGCGCTGTTCATCTCAGATATAACGAAGTGCTTCATAAATTCTAAAATATTACTCTTTGCGGATGATATGAAAGTGCTGAAATTGATACAGGGAGATGAAGATGTGAAGAGCCTACAGGTCAATCTTAATAGATTCCAGACGTATTGCTTGCATAACAAGCTTGATCTAAATGAATCCAAATGTTTCCACATGTCCTTCACACGCCGCCGCAAAATAATAAATTCGAAGTATGAACTGGGAAATAAGACTTTGGAGAGTGTTCATGAAATAAGGGATTTAGGTGTCATCCATGACTCTAAACTCTTATTCGACAAGCACATTGACTCTATTATAAAAACTGCCTCTAAGAAATTAGGCTTTATAATACGTACATCAGCCCAGTTCCACAGCATAAAGGCAGTCAAAATATTGTATTGCGCTTACGTTCGGAGCCACCTAGAATACGCTTCTCAGATCTGGAACCCGCAATACCATATCTACCTATCTCACCCATCAAGCGTATTCAGGGTAGGTTCCTCCGATATTTGAACTTCAAGACCCGGCAGCAGTCTATTGACTATGACCACAGATGTAGAAGGTATCACTTCTTAACCCTTGACCTAAGAAGAAAGGTAGGTGATATCTGTTACATCGCAAAAATAGCACAAAATAAGGTTGATTGTGCTGAGCTAGTATCGCACCTTCAGCTTAGGACTGCGTTTGAGATAGCGGTTTATCCTTAGCGTTCCACCTGTAAAGACCAGGTATAGAGCCAACACATACGTTATTCGAGCCATTGAAATTCTCAACCACCTACCGGATGAAGCAGACGTATTCTGTTCCAGTATACAATCTATCAGAAATATAGTAAGTAATAATTACTTTCAGGGTGTGACACATGGTACTTAGCTTGTTAGTAATACCTACTCATTGTAAATGTACGTAATCTTGCATTGCTTTTATATCTTTTGTTTTTCCTTTTTTTCAAATAACTTTAATTGATAATCTATTGTAACCTGAGTATAGTTGTAGCCTATTTTTATCAACTCACATGTAACCGTAAGAGGCGAATAATGTTTCAACCATTCTTTTTGTTGTAACGTTCTCTTTTAATTTCAAATTGTAATCCATTGGTGAAGATTAGTTAATGGCATTAGTTTACACCAATCAGCTAATATTTAGTGATTTCCGCTGTAAATCTTCCAAAGATACATAAATAATAAATAAATAAATAAATTACAGTTGCCATATGCCTCTGACGTGGTTTCACGGCTGTTATATTGCGACAAGACCTAGGACCGATGCCTTTGAAGCACGAAAATGCTCAAGTACTTAATTCATGACGCTTGTTGAAATAACTGGTTTATTTGAAATAGAGGAAGTTGAAGTTTTAACGACCTGGCAATGATTAATAATATACTTGCTAAACTTCTCGATTTGTATTCATATAAAATAGTAGTAGCAATTGTGTGAAAATCCAACACCATCATCAACAATCTTAACCTCTATAAATAAACAAAACATACTTAATTCCACTCGCTTTCTATGCAAGCACATGACGATGGCTTCTATACACAACCTCGAAAAGTGTTTCTCGAGTTTGCGCGAGCATTCTTTCACACAATACAGCTAGATTTACACAAAGCTCTAAGTATCATGGCGGTCGTCATTAAATTCAGAAACTACTCGCCCATAACGGCATGAAACATTAAGCTGCATACAGCCTTACCAACTTCCCAGAACTTTTTGAATCGAATAACATTTTTATTGTCTTCGTTCCAAACAATAACAAAATTGTTAACAGAAAATAGCTTAAACAAATTGTAATAGACTACCTTTTGTAAAGAAAACAGGGAAACGAACTCATATTCATTTGTTAAATTAATAATTAAACTTCAAGAACGTAAAGTAAATTTCTGTTTTGTGAAGTTTTTAAGGTTAATTAATTGGAGGAGATGTAATTTAAAAGTTAATTAAATATCTAATTTGGTGTAATGACCTCAAAATGCTCGAATTTCATTCAGCGATAAATTAAGGGACATAAATAAATTTGAACAATGTCGGACTTCTCATTAAATTTTTCTGTTGTATAATAAATAATAAATCTTTGTATATTTTCTCCCACATAAAATAGCAAATAATTTAATTTATGTGACAGACTGGTGTCGGTACTAGGAGGTCTTGTTTGACAGATCACCAGCCTCTCCACTTTGGATATAGTACAAATTATGTCAAAACCAAATACTATCAACTTAATCAGATATAAAGATCAAAATAAACAGATTTTCTTATACTGATAGCTAAATGATAATAAAAAAAATAAGAACAAATATATTTATATCAAAGTAGAGAGAAAATTGATTATAACAAACGATGTTATAGATTAGTGTATATATGTATATTATAGATTAAATTGTTTGTTTGAGTTGGTGAATGAGGGTGGGTATAAAATGTGTGTATAAGTACGTTTAGGTTACAAAAGATTTTCTGTCTGCCTATAGTTAAGAGTTTTTAACCAAGATGTTAGTGTTTGGGAGTATGTGGGAGTGTATAAGAGTTAAGTCGTGATTTAAATAAAAAGTAATTAAAAAAACGAATTTAAAAAAATATATTGATATAAAAAAATATACTTTACTATTGAGATACCTATTCGCTGTATTGTCATCCATAAGACAAGCTCTGCTTACTTTGGGGCCATCCAGTTGGTGTGTTTGTCTGGGGATTTATTATTAATTAGAAATAAAACTTATCCGAACAATGTTACAGGTTTAAAGATATCTGTGACTCAAAGCGTTGCGAAGAAGTTGTAGCTCTGTTGACTCTCATGCATTTATGCAGTTCACAGATATTCGATCCGATATCTAGATATGTGAGAAACAAGACTAGAAACTAACGAGAAGTTTTAGGACAGTTAGAAGCAAAACATTGCCGTAGTTAAAGCGTGATTTTACTATAAAAAGCGTGCATTTAAAATCATATTGGATATAGATAATTAGGTAAGTAAGTTTAATAATAACTTGTTCATATATTAAATATAATAAATGTAGTCTATTACCTGATTTAAATATAAACATTGTTCGTTCTGCGAAATTATAATACAACTATACATTTAAGATTATAAGCATTTAATTTTTTCTTACTTTTTTCTTATTAAATCCGGGATGTTGTACATCCTTTCTATCAGCTGTTAAGTGTAAGGGCAGTCAATAAGAAACAAGCCTTATAAAGCGTTCGCTTCCTTTATTTGTGGTTCCGCGCGCTTGGATCGAAGTGTATACCGTTACTCACTACAAATGTAGTCAGTGCCTAGTATATATCCTTACATACAAAATGCTGCAGCAAAACCATGTTGAGTATTTAAAGATGGAATTCATAGAAGATAGTTTTTTAGATCTCGATATTTGCTTCGTTGCCCGATCACAAAAGAGACAAGCATCGATAATTATCACTTGTACTATAAGACGTTTATCAAAATTTACAAGTCTTATATTACAAGCAATTTTCCTGTAAAAATGTTCATTATTACAAACATGTGTTTATCAAAACTAACACGTGTAAATTGCGAGTTACAGTGTGGTTATTTATTTTACTCCGGTCGTTTCTAAATTGAGGGTTCCGGCATATAAATGTCAGAAACCTCACGTCTCAAATGTTTAAACGGAAAAATGAAACGGTTTTAGAGTAAACCTAGAGTAGTAGAGTAGAGTAAGTTTTCCACCGATTTCCTTCTCCCTAAGAAATGAACATTGTAAAGTGTTTTTCAAGCGTTTTATGCACTCCTATATAAAATTTGATACTGGTAAGAACTTGTACGTTTATGTCGTCATAAAACCAGTCTCATGCGAATCTATGAATTAAACATTACTGGTGTACGCCGTTTGGGAGTAAATATAGAGGTGCTTGGTTATACTGCGACAAAAAATGTTGGAAACACTGGAGTGTGTTCTAAATTTTGATGATGAAAGTATTTGGTCGTTGAGAACTATTTATTAAATTATTGTAAGTGGCGTGAGTGTCAATAGTCACGGGTTACTAATAAAGTAGTTTGGCTCTATGGAACTTTTGGTGTACCTAAATAAGAAATGCATTTGGTGTGAAAAGTAAGAAAAAATATCCTGCTATGAATAATGCGATCCCACGGTGTAGCAAAAAATATTGTATATCGTGAATCACAGTTCACGGTTACATATAAATAAACGATTTATTTAACCACGAATGTCTACGAACTCGGTACATCATCTAACCATGTAAAACAAATGACTGTGTGTAATTGAACTACTTCCGTATCAAACCGTTACACAGATTACTGCGCTAACCAAGAACCTAGCGACTGAATCAATCAACAAAGTAAGCAATCTATTAAATCAGCTAATCACAAGAATCATCTTCTCTCATAATCAAGTGCCGTTTAGCAATTGCTAACTGAGCATCAGTTTAATGACCACAGCAGACACTCAGCCAATTATTAGCATATCCTGCTTGATGTTATTCGAATTAAATTAAACTACTCTCTGCATAAACAGAATACTTGAATCTAGTGCACTTCCTTTTTGTGAATGTTTAGTACTTAGCTCCAGCGAAGTGATTCCAGTTGGCCAATTTGTTTTATATTAATAATAGTACGTTTAGTGTACGTATTACGTTAACCTATCTGTCAATTTTCACTTTTGCTTCTTTTTCTTTTCTTTTCTGACGTTTACGCGAATAGTTTTTATTAATCAAAATGGGTAGGCTTGGATAAATTTACGACCATAACAGATTTAGAGTCTGGCACTAATCTGGACATTTGAAGCTACGAGTATTCAAAATTGACGACCGCTGCTTAGCCTCTATTTATTTCATCATCCAAAAAGTCACTGTACTTTTTTTTTAAAACATTACATGACCAGGAAGTGGTCGCGCCACATATAGCCTGCGATACTGGCCCACGCAAGGGATAATCCCCACCGCTATTTGTCAAAGTCCACAAAACGACCGCCAATTTCTCAGCCTGGACTTATAACGCTTTTATGGTGTATTTTTATAAGGATTATTTTAAACTTGAGACGTGTGTGACTGCGAAGGAAGTATTAACAGTTAAATGTAAAAGTCTAAACATTTGACACCTCATTTTACAAGATTTCAGGATTTCTTGGTAGCAACATTTAATTATTTAACGGCATAATTTCAGAAACCATAAGTAGATTGTAAGTAATGTAAATACTCCATATTTACATTTATGAGTATAAAATATTGAGTTTGTTTCCTAAAAAAAGTCTAAACATTTGACACCTCATTTTACAAGATTTCAGGATTTCTTGGTAGCAACCAACCGTAAACAAGTAATTATTTAACGGCATAATTTCAGAAACCATAAGTAGATTGTAAGTAATGTAATACTCCATATTTACATTTATGAGTATAAAATATTGAGTTTGTTTCCTTCTTACAAAACCGCATAATCCATGGGAAACCTTAAAATTGTTCTGACCGACATGGCTATGATTTTGGACCGAAAATCCCGAAGACCGAAGAGCCCGAAATATGTTTAGATGAAACCCCATAAAACTTTGTTTACCATAAAGTAGTTCATGCCTCGATATTTTTTTGTTGAAAATTTAAAAAACAATTGTAGAAGAAATACATAAAGTAGATTAATAATTAAATGATCAACTTGGTGTGGAGGTAATTAGCCTTGCCTTCCATGCCAGAGGTCCCGGGTTCGAATCCTGGTAGGAGCAGATGTTATATTATATTTGCTTTTTAGTCATGGATGTGTATGTATGTTTATTTAAGTTTATTTCTAATATTTATATATTTAAAAAAATATCTATATGTTTATATATTTCTTAAGTTTATTTATCCGTTATCTAGTATCCATAACACAAATTCTTAATGATACTTAATTTGGTCTAGATAATGTGGTGTGATTGTTAGAAATATTTATTTATTGATTATTATTTATTAAAAGCAGTCCAGTGGTAACAAATTCTTAAGACGTATAATATAATTTTATATTTTTAAGGATTATACATAATGCATCAGTAACAAACTATTATTCAGAACGCAGCTAAAATAAAAAATATAATATTTTCAGTCAGTATCTCAAACTTAAAAGAAAAAATATATAACCAGAGACAATAACTCAGTAATTCCAAGGCAAAGGTTTCTTTTGTATTCCACGTTTCGGATGCAAAGGAGAAATCTCATATTATTTTATATTTGCAATATCTCTGACATAATGATCTTTATTGACAGGGTTGTAAGCGGCGCGGGGAAAAGATAGATCCTCCTTATCTGAAGTACCACTCTATATGCTTGACTTTCAAGGGTTTTTGACATGGCAGGGTTTATTTGAGACTAGAAAGTCCTCGATTCTTAAGTTCTTTTTGTATCGAAAAGATAAAGTTCATTCGCATTATATTTTTTTAGTGTTTGTTGACGTTATGTTATGGAATATTTTTTCATACATTTACTTTAAAATAATCATTACAAATATAATCAGAATAGTCTCATTGTTAGCGACGCATCATGAAATGGATTCGGCATAATAGGGACATAGCCATTCAAATAGTTTTGTAAATAACGCTAGTCCACGCCCTCACTACTTGCGCCCGTCCTCGGATAGGTGGTTATTTTCGAGTGTGACGTAAGCAAGTACTAATAAGATTCTTATAGGAAATTATGATGTTATAGGAACCTAGGTATAGGTATATTTTGAATTCTATTTTGATAACGTTGATTTATGGTTGAATTGATGATGTTTGTGTTTAATAAAGTTCTTAGAGTTCATTGGTATAATATAAGCATAACATGAGAAGCTTTATGTATGATTTGGATAGAATTTAGACCTAGGTTATTTGTAAAATACTGATTTGTTCAGATTTGTCATAATTTTGGTAATTTTATGGTTATTTCTTATCAGATTAGGTAGATAATGGTAGATATAACGTTATTGTATATAGGTTCATATAATAAAATACGCATTTGAAGTAATAAATGACGTAATATGGTTAGATATTTTCTCGTTGAATAACTACGTAATTATATGGTTTATTGTAATGGTTTATTGATAATAATGTGTAAATTGCTTTCTTTTATCGAAATGTAATAATTATTTTCATGGTGTTTTACGTATTTGAAGGGAATAACGAGAAAACCTTTGTTGTTGTATATGTTCCTAATTGGTAGTTATATCTTGTTTGATTATGTTAAAATCTAATTGTAATTAGAATGTTTGCATATTTTAATAATGTAAAATGATAAAATTATGTTTGTAACCGTTTCGCCTTAAGTACAATGTTAGGCTAAGTAAGTAGTCTGCCGGCGCAAACGGTATTTTGAGATGGTCTTTGTTCTAGAAAGTTTTTTGTATTTAATTTTATCAAATTGGTATTTATGTAAACATGTAGGAATCGTTTCGCTCTATTATTTGAATATAATATTGTAATAGTTTTGCTTAATAGTTTGAAAGATAATTCGATGTAAAGTTTAGAATCCAAGTAAAACTTAAGTGTTATTAGGTGCAAATTGCACAAACGCGCCAGCCAATCAGAGCGCTAGAATTATTTAGGGCGAAATTTGTATAAAAGGCGCACGCCGAGCTTTGGAAGTCAGTTCGGTGCCCACAAGCAAGAAAACAACATCTAATAAGAAGAAAGAAAAAGTCTAATAAGAAGAAAGAAAAAGTCTAAGAAGAAAAGTTCAGAAGCTTCCAGTTAGAAGAAAGAAAGTGCTGTTCGGTGAATCCGGAGGCCAGTGAAGACCCAAGAACACATAAGCGCTGTTCGGTGTATCCGGAGGCCAGTGAAGAGGTCTGAAGAAAGAAGCTGAACTACAGGAACGATTGCGGTTCATAGGCTTATTTAAACTTAAGGTTTAATTGTATACGCAATAAACGTTCCTACTTCGAAGATTTGTGTTGTTTTCACTGCGCTCCAACCTGCACTCGATCAAGTCGGGTGTCACTCCGTGGTTAGTCAGGTCGTGGTGTCTTCGGGGCCAAAGGGTACATACGGCGGCATCTTCTCCAGCCGGCGCAACAAAACTACGCGCAACAGTTTTCCTGGTCCTTCGAGCCGAGATCCTGGATCAAGAAGATGCCAACCACACGGTCGACTGGAAGAACGAAGCCCACCACCGCCACGGAGTCTTCGAGGGACTGGAGCGCAGCCACGCCGACAGAGACGACAGACACGATGGGGTCGTCTACGGGGTCGACGTTGACACCAGGGGCACCAACGCACCCCGCCGGAGGAGCGCCTGAAGCACGCCACGCCGAAGGTTGCACCGTACCGCCAGCAATGGATGGGGTTGCGTCAAGGGGCGCTGCGGACGAAGAGGCACGGTTCGCGGTACCAGCGCCCGTGGAACCCAGGAGGGTTGGTTCCACCACCAGGTCGAGGGCTTCCAGAAGAAGAGAAGCTGAATTGAAAATGGAAATAGCCCAGAGGAAGCTGGATCTCGCCGAGGCCGAACTGGAGCTCGTGCGGGTCGAGTCCGGCAGCGAAGAGGACTTCGCAGACGAGGAGCGGCAGCACCACGTGGAGGAGTGGCTACAGAATACTGAGAGGAGAGCGAGGGTAATGCCACCCTTGGTGCCGCCGTCGCGACCACCGTCACCACCACCACCACCGCGGCTACCACAGCCGCCGCCTGCATCGAGGAAGACCGACATCCAGGAGTTGGCTGAAGCGTTGGGGAAGCTACCTAGAGGCCGGTCGGAAGCTGTACACATCGAGCTTCCCAACTTCGACGGCGCCGCAGAAGAATGGCTGGCGTTCAAGAGGACATTTGAAGACACGGCACCCAGCTTCAGTCACGTGCAGAACCTGGCCAGATTACGGAAGGCGCTGCAAGGCAGGGCGCGAGAGGCAGTGAAGAGCCTCTTGTTTACGGCGGAGCATCCCAGCGAAGTCATGAGGGGGCTACAATTGAGGTTCGGAAGACCCGAAGCTCTGGCAACTGCGGAGTTGGAAAAGCTGGAGAACCTGCCACGGGTCACAGAGGATCCGAACGACGTGAGCACGTTCTACAGCCACGTGAGGAACGCCGTGGCCACGATCAAGGCAATGGGGGCAAGTAAGTACTTAGATGCCCTTAGAACCACGAGGGCCCTCATTGCGAAGATGCCGACTACGATGAAACACCGGTGGATTGCATACAAGAGGGCGAATCCTGACGAAGAACTTCGGGACCTGGAAGTCATGAACGCATTCCTGGAGGATGAAAGCGAATGGTACGCGGAAATAGCCGACCCTGAAGTATCCTGGAAGAAAGAAGACCGTCAGCGATCTGCACCACCGAAGACATCATGGGGCCACGAGCGAAGACCAGTGAAGAAGGTTCACTACGTGCAGGGGAATGAAGAGCACCCCCGCAAGAATCGGTGTCCAGTGTGTAACGGCGAACACTGGATTTACGAATGCAAGAAGTTCAAAGAAGCAAACCTTAGTCAAAAGTACGAAATGGCTAAGAAGGCAATTTTATGCTTCAGGTGTCTACGAGGAAGACATTCAAGGAAGACCTGCAGGGCAGCAGATTGCAAGAAGTGCGGAAGATGGCACCACACCAGTCTTCATGATGAAAGCCGTCCACCAGCAGCTGTTGGGGATAGAGAAGAATCCCGCTGCAATGTCTCCAGTCGCAGAGAAGAGCCCAAAGAAGTCGTCACCTCCGTGCACACTGCCAGTGATGGGCAGGTGTATCTGAAGATGATCCCAGTGGACCTGTATGGACCGAAGGGCGCAGCACGCGTACTGGCCCTTCTGGATGAGGGGTCAACAGTCACGTTATTGGATGCTGGGGTGGCGCAGATGATTGGGGCTGAAGGCAAGGCGAGTCCGATAACCATCGAGACAATTGGAGAACATGGAATCAAGAGGTGCGACTCACAGAAGATAAGCGTCAAGATCAAGGGAGCTCATCGTAAGAAGAAGGAAACGATTGAAGTTCGAACAATCGACAGTTTGAAGCTCTCAAGACAAGGTGTGGATCGAGGTGTCATCCAAGGATGCTCGCACCTGCAAGGCATTCAAGGTCAACTGATATATGAAAATGAAGAGCCAAAACTTCTCATCGGGCAAGACAACTGGGGTCTCATCGTCACGAGAAGACTGAAGAAAGGGAAAAGGTCCGATCCAGTTGCATCACTGACGAGCTTGGGATGGGCCCTCCATGGGCGTCACAACGGGAAGACGTCACCAGTACAGTTCGTCAACCACAGCAGACTCATCGAAGAAGATGAGACAGAAGCCTTGGTGCGGCGACACTTCGACATCGAATCAATCGGAGTGCAGCCTCGCCGCCCGAGCAACGACGCAGACCAACGAGCGCTTGAGGTCCTGCAGTCAACGACGAAGCGCCTTCCAGAGGGGAGGTTTGAATCCGGGCTGCTGTGGAAGAGTGAAGACGAAACCCTCCCAAACAACTACGTGCAAGCTCATCGACGTCTTATTGGGATCGAAAGGAAATTGGACAAGGATGCAACCCTGAAGACGTCATATGAAGACCAGATGAAGAAGCTGATAGAAAATGGTTATGCAGAGAAGGCTCCAGTATCAACGACCGCTGGAAGAACATTTTATTTGCCGCATTTTGCGGTAATGCATCCCGTGAAGAAGAAGCCAAGGATAGTCCTGGATGCTGCTGCCAAATTTGACGGGAAGTGCCTGAACGACGCACTCCTGCCGGGACCAGATCTTCTGCAATCGCTATTTGGGGTGCTTGTGAGATTCAGAGAGAAGCCGGTCGCCGTCGTCGCCGACATTCAAGATATGTTCCTGAGGGTACAGATGCGTGAAGAGGACCGCGACAGCCTGAGGTTCCTGTGGCGCGGCGACAGAAGAAATGGGACACCAGACGAATACCGAATGTGCTCAGTGGTGTTTGGTGCGGCTTCATCACCATCTACGGCGATATTTGTCATGAATAAGAACGCAGAAGACTTCAGAGAAGATTACCCGGCGGCAGTGGAAGCCATCAAGAAGAATCATTATATGGATGATTATTTGCAGAGCTTTGCCACAGAGGAAGATGCAAGAAGGATCGCGCATCAGGTGCAAAGCATTCACGCAAAGGCAGGCTTCCACTTGAGGGGATGGAGCAGCAACAGGGCGAAGATCCTCGACGGGATAGGAGATCAGCTCAAAGAAGACAGCACAGAACTGGTTGCTGAAGAGAAGACTCTTGGGCTGAGATGGCTAGTGGCAGAAGACTTGCTGGCCTTCAACGTTGGGTTCCGGAATACCAGTCCAGACATACTCGAAGGCAAGAAGACGCCGACGAAGAGAGAAGTCACCAGCGCCATGATGTCCGGCTTCGACCCCCTGGGCCTTGCTACCCCAGTTTTATTTCAGGGGCATAAGCTGATTCGGGACATATGGCGCGGGGAGATCGGCTGGGACGACGAGATTCCCGAAGACCAGCGAGCAGCCTGGGCCAAATACATAAAGGAAGTGTCTGTATTGAGAGACCTTCTAATATCCAGATGCATCTCACCGAAATTGGAAAAGGCAGCGAGTCAAAAGGGAACCCGGTGGAAGTTCATACCACCTGGCTGTCCAAACATGGGCGGCGCTTGGGAAAGGCTCGTACGATCGGTGAAGACGGCTCTGACGACGGTGCTGCAGTCCAGGACACCACAAGAGGAAGTCCTACACACACTGATGACCGAAGTCGAACACGTGGTGAACTCGAGGCCACTCACCCACGTTAGCGTAGACCCTGACGACGAGGAAGCTCTAACGCCGAACCACTTTTTACTTGGCAGATCTTGTGGAGCACCGGCGCCTGGAGAGTTTGCAGACATCGAGCTCGTCGGAAGGGCAACGTGGAAGACGGCACAACGGCTGACGGATCACTTCTGGAACAGGTGGATCAAGGAGTATCTGCCTACCCTGCTGCCGAAGAAGGTCAACGGAGCAGCAACGCAGGATCCGCGCGTTGGCGACATTGTCATGGTCGTCGACGCAACACTGCCGAGGAACACCTGGCCGAGAGGAAGAGTTCACCGAGTCTACCCTGGACCTGATGGGAGAGTTCGAGTTCTGGACGTGCAGACACCATGGGGGATCCTGAGGCGGCCAACGAGACGGGTCGTCATCCTGGTTCCAGCTGCAGCGTCGCAACCGCAGGATGGAGTGCTACGCACTGCGGGGGAGACTGTTAGCGACGCATCATGAAATGGATTCGGCATAATAGGGACATAGCCATTCAAATAGTTTTGTAAATAACGCTAGTCCACGCCCTCACTACTTGCGCCCGTCCTCGGATAGGTGGTTATTTTCGAGTGTGACGTAAGCAAGTACTAATAAGATTCTTATAGGAAATTATGATGTTATAGGAACCTAGGTATAGGTATATTTTGAATTCTATTTTGATAACGTTGATTTATGGTTGAATTGATGATGTTTGTGTTTAATAAAGTTCTTAGAGTTCATTGGTATAATATAAGCATAACATGAGAAGCTTTATGTATGATTTGGATAGAATTTAGACCTAGGTTATTTGTAAAATACTGATTTGTTCAGATTTGTCATAATTTTGGTAATTTTATGGTTATTTCTTATCAGATTAGGTAGATAATGGTAGATATAACGTTATTGTATATAGGTTCATATAATAAAATACGCATTTGAAGTAATAAATGACGTAATATGGTTAGATATTTTCTCGTTGAATAACTACGTAATTATATGGTTTATTGTAATGGTTTATTGATAATAATGTGTAAATTGCTTTCTTTTATCGAAATGTAATAATTATTTTCATGGTGTTTTACGTATTTGAAGGGAATAACGAGAAAACCTTTGTTGTTGTATATGTTCCTAATTGGTAGTTATATCTTGTTTGATTATGTTAAAATCTAATTGTAATTAGAATGTTTGCATATTTTAATAATGTAAAATGATAAAATTATGTTTGTAACCGTTTCGCCTTAAGTACAATGTTAGGCTAAGTAAGTAGTCTGCCGGCGCAAACGGTATTTTGAGATGGTCTTTGTTCTAGAAAGTTTTTTGTATTTAATTTTATCAAATTGGTATTTATGTAAACATGTAGGAATCGTTTCGCTCTATTATTTGAATATAATATTGTAATAGTTTTGCTTAATAGTTTGAAAGATAATTCGATGTAAAGTTTAGAATCCAAGTAAAACTTAAGTGTTATTAGGTGCAAATTGCACAAACGCGCCAGCCAATCAGAGCGCTAGAATTATTTAGGGCGAAATTTGTATAAAAGGCGCACGCCGAGCTTTGGAAGTCAGTTCGGTGCCCACAAGCAAGAAAACAACATCTAATAAGAAGAAAGAAAAAGTCTAATAAGAAGAAAGAAAAAGTCTAAGAAGAAAAGTTCAGAAGCTTCCAGTTAGAAGAAAGAAAGTGCTGTTCGGTGAATCCGGAGGCCAGTGAAGACCCAAGAACACATAAGCGCTGTTCGGTGTATCCGGAGGCCAGTGAAGAGGTCTGAAGAAAGAAGCTGAACTACAGGAACGATTGCGGTTCATAGGCTTATTTAAACTTAAGGTTTAATTGTATACGCAATAAACGTTCCTACTTCGAAGATTTGTGTTGTTTTCACTGCGCTCCAACCTGCACTCGATCAAGTCGGGTGTCACTCCGTGGTTAGTCAGGTCGTGGTGTCTTCGGGGCCAAAGGGTACATACGGCGGCATCTTCTCCAGCCGGCGCAACAAAACTACGCGCAACACTCATGATGTATCTGATAACATTTTTTTCTAATACACCTGGGTTCGACACCAGGTAAAGAAATTCATTTGAGTGATGAGTACAGATATTTCGTTACTGTGCGATTATGGGCATCCGCAAGCTTTGTCTACTTGGAGCGTTATATTAGTTTGCAGGTTTTATGATTAAATATCCAATACCATAACTTTTCATTAATAAAAAAAAATTCGTGATTTTAATACACCTCCACCGTCACAGTATTTTACTCAGTATTAATATTTCTAAATAGCTATATAGTAAAATAATTTGATATTCACTTGCAAATGTTGCTACAAATCTAAAATCTCTAATAAATGTCAACATGCCACATTAAATCGGCTATTCTAACACCAAGGTACAAAGAATTCGAGAACAGACACGAAGCAAAACGTTATTTCGGAAAATTGGTCAAATCGCCCTCCCGTCGACCAGCATTAATGGATCTTTCATCAAATATTCACCAATAGCCACTTCAGATCAATCAGGCTAGTTATTGGTTAAATCATTGTGAAATTCCATTCAAAACGCGACGCTTTCATCGAAACTAGCAGCAGTAGTAGATAGGTATTAGAATGTTATAGATGAATTTGTGCTCTAGGTTTTTATTGCTTTATTTGTCTATGATATTGATTTAAAATATAAGTATGAAAAGTAATTTAAACAAACATGTCAGTAAGATTTGCCTTTATCTTTATTTATCTTTTTGTCGATGGAGATGGAAGACTATAAGGGCCTATATTGAATAACCAAAAAAGCTAAGTAAAAGATGTTACTTACCTATCCATGAAAATTAAGGTGATCTAATTTTCTTCGCTCCACTTGTACAAAAAACTATCCTTATGATAGGAAACACAAGAAAGTAAAAGTATTATTTTAGCTTTTACCGACTCCACGCGCAAAGGTATCTAGGCCGAAGTTGTTAGATAGAAATCATGTGTGGGCAACGCATCATGAAATACTAATGTCGCTTAGGTAGAGTACGTTTCTTGTCAATCTTTTCTTTATCATTTCTTCTGTGTAATAAATCCTTACAGTTAAGGAATTTACAGTAGTGGTTGACTCTCAGGGTTTTATTATTTGTTAGACTGACAAACAATGTAACACCTTGTGGTGTGTTCGAAACCTGGCTGGGATAAATATTTTGTATGTTAAATGTCTGCATATATGTTTACGAGTTAAAGGGTTTTCTCTTTAGATAACTACATAATATAATTGTATGTTTTTGGTAAAACGCTTCATCCAGAATATATATCACTGCTTACATTTGATGTGTTATTTAATTAAATCTTCATTACAAAAAACAAAAATACGCAAGTAAATTTGTTTGTTTAACCACAACTATATGTATAAATCTTGGTTTTTTGGAGTCAGAAAGGGATATATGATGCCATTATCAAGAAAAAAGGTACTGTTTCTGATTAGTATACTACAAATAAGCTAAGAAAATACTTAAAATCTAAACAAGAACAGTACAAAAACATCTACTAAATTAACTATTAAAATACTTAACCAAAGAAAATTTTGAACCATTTCTTTCGTCGCTTAAAAGATTATCGCTCTTAACAAATTCATAAATTACCTTTGTTCAAAAAAGGTGTTTTATGTAACACCTGTTATGTTTCACGCTTCACATAATACATACGGTGCCTCAACAATGCAGGATCAGTAACTAAGCCCGAAAAATGGACCCACACCTGTTTGAAAATCCTCGATATGTAGCTAGCTAGCTGTACGACTACAGTATGATGATAAAGGGGTCGTTTTACAAAGAAAGGCACCTTTTGTTGAAGCTTACCTTCTGTGATGTTTCTGTATTTATTTGTCTGATGCGTCATACGTCGAGTTTGTTTAGAAAAATGTTGATAAAAAGATGTAGATTTTCTTTAATATTTATGATAAAAGACATTTATGTACAGCTGTAGAAACCTTTATTGAAAAAGGCAAAGTGGTCTAAAGATTCAATTGTTTGACCGAGATCGCTGTCCACCAAAGTGCAGTATTTAAATGTAGTTATAATTTGTACATTGACTTTTAATAACTACATATTTATCACTATACTAACAAGCTTTCATTTATTATTTTGCCTATACCTGCTTAGCTTTTAGTCTAGTCTGAAAAATCCAGGCACCTAATTCGTCCCGTACTTTTCCGATATCTACAGAATGCTGACTAAATATTTCAAATGTTCACTTTGCTCAATCAATAAGTTATATCCACACCTTATCTTTTAAACATGCTGAAACCCTAGTATACCCCATTGTATCGCTTTCAGGGTTCAGACTACAGACCACTCAGCATCCCCTTAATTAGGGAGGCTACATTGCCTCTCGGTGGTGCCGCACAGGCGGCGGCGAGATAACAACCCCCTTTAAATCTGTTTCTTTCTAAAGTTTTCCTAAGTGTTGAGTGGTTCCGTAATTTGAACGCAAGTTTTATATATTTTTGCAAAAGATAGGCTGTGTAGTGTGGGGTAAATACCTCCCCGTTTGGGTAGTTTGTGGTTCACGTCATTGTGTGGTTTGCGAAAGCGGGCTTTGATGTCTGTGTCTAATAAAAAAACTAATAAATATGCGTTATGTTCATTTGTTTTTTTGTGCGATTATAAATAGGATTATTTAAATAAAACCTTATAATCTGTAATAAGTTCTCACCTCTATCTTTTTTTGGCATAGTTTGGTATACCAAACTGAATTTATGGTATACGTAACCGAAACAATATAATAATACACCGCATCTCAAAGCTTATGTGCATAACATAACCTTGTTCATCGTCCCTTTCCGCTAATGAATAGCAACCGTCTATCTTACACAAAACACCACCTGCGCTGAATTCTAAAACAATGTTTTTCAAAATCCTTTTATTGTGCACGTTGCCGAGTTCGCTGGGCAGACCAAAACACAAGTGCCTTCTTTATGAGAATAAACCAAAAACACTCCGATCCGAAAATGTATCTTTGCATCTGCCTTAATCTGAACAATGCCATGGTTCTTATCATAATCAATTTACTATTTTGGCAATTTTGGCTAATGTATAGGTATCATCTAAAACACACTCATAACAAGACCGTGAACAATTTTGTATTTCACCAATTTTGTATATTTACCAGGAAATCATCATAATAAATCCTTAAAACTTTATTTACAGACAATAATATTTACTAATTTACAATACAAAAGAGAAAAACAAGGAGAGAAAAAGAATTACTGATAGCAACGCTTAAATTACTTTGTACATGGGCCAATGTGGCCAAAAGGCTGGCAAAATTACCCCGTTGGATCGCTATCGATGAACGTTATGCAAAATAAACTCTAGCCTTACAGGCAAAAGTTTCACTCACCAATCGTTAAATTTCACTCAAGAGTATATGAGCGCCCTGACTTCAAGACCGCAAGGTCTCAACGTAGAAAGTCTTCAAAATATTATCTTTGCCTAAGATATGATATTTCCTTGAATAAAGAGTAGTCACTTAGTTAAAACTACCACCATTACCATGAAATAATCAGTTGATACTGGTAATAACGCCAGCCTTATCTATCCAGAAAAACCTGTGAAACGAGTAAGATAGTTTGTGGTAATTGAACTTTTGAGTTAAATCAAACCGCTACGTACACATTAATTTATTAAAACGCTAGTTAGAAAAATAAGTCGATTTGAAACGTATAAGTGCATTTACTAGACATATCATAAATTGTACACAAAAAGATTTCAAATTCCTAAATAGTTTATTTTTGTACTTGTTTAGAAATTTTGTAAGAAGATACTTACCATTGAACAATTTTAGAATCACTTTCGTCCCAGAAAACTTATATACCTATTGTGTTAGAACAAATTCACGATTTAAGTCTCTCCACAGTATCAATTTTGTTTTTACAGTATTACATTAATAACTTCTCTTACATCTAAATGTCAACTGACAAATTTGATATTTGTTATCCTCTTAACAGAATATTTCCAGACACATTTAATTAACTAAATTCGTAATGTACCCTTTAACGCATTTTGTGGCTACATAAAGAGGAAAATATCTTTATTAACACACTCAGAGAAACGTAGACCAAGCTCGATTTGATCTCCTAATTCCCCTTAAATGCTTCCTACTTTCAAATACCCATCTAGCTTTAGAGCAAGATCTCTTAATGACTCTTATTGCTTTAGCAGTAGTTCGGATTTCCGTCAACGGCCAAAAGCTCTAGCCACTCTTGGATGTGTGATGCGCACAAAGGCAGGAGCAGATGAATTAATTATTCAAATGTGTTAAGTCGGAACGATTGTAAACGAGAAATCACATTTATGTGACATGTTTTGGTTTGTCCTGAAAGTAATCTGGCTTGAGTAATTGAATTCCGAAAAGTACTTTTGTTGACAAGGTTTCTTTAGAAAAGAAGTTTCATTTAAAGGTATTTGTTTAGAGCATCGTAAGTTTATAGATCTGGCCCGAAGTCTTGATCAGTGGCTATACATAAATATATATTTTTTTTATATTTATAAATATAAAAAAGAACTATTTTAGTTTTTTTTATAATGCTTTATCGGGCTCGACGAATAAAGCACAGTCGACGACTCAAACTCCAACAGATAGAATAGGACATGCATTTGTAAAGAAACAGATCTCAACAATAATAACCGATCATAATATATCGATTCCTAGCTTGGCTGTCTCCCGCCATTTTGCCCCAAGAACCGGTTCCGTGAACCGTTACCGCTCGCCCGCCAGCCTTGGACATATCAGGTCCTAGAAAACCATTACAGAAAATTACTACTCGATAAATACATCTGTGAAGGACCTTAGTTCTGTTTTTTTTATCTCTGGGAATCAATACGAGTTTTGAAATCGAACTTCACTGTTGAAAGTTGATTTTGCTTTATTTGTAGGGGTAATTAAAACTTTGTTCATACCGATTGGGGACGCTTGTTTTGTTTAAATGTAGTTTGGTTTTTGATTCGAGTCCTAAACTTATGTGAGAGCGAGTTTATTATTTTCACAAAAAAATATTTTATACAATTCGTGTAGTTTATCGGTTAAGATACGTTACATCAAAGAGTAAGAGCGGTAGACTATTAGTATTATCAATCATAAAGGTTACGTTAAAACTTTTTATACAGTTTTTTTGAGGTTTTGAACTACCTGCAGTTTGTGCAGGAGGGAGGGTTTGGCGTGGGCAAAGATTGGCGAGGCATACGTCATGACGGGTCTAACGCAGACCTTGTAAAGTGTACGTTTGTTTCTGAAGGACATTTTACTTTTTCTACCTAACATGCTATTTAGGCGGACTAAATAGTGACGAGCGAGTTTCGAAACTCTTTCGACGTGTGGCTTGAAAGAAAGCGTCGGATCTAATGTGACGGGACGACGGCGTTTGTGGTCGAAGCGCATCGCAGAACTCTTTTCAGGGTTCACATCGATGCGCCATTCTTGAAACCATGCACCAAGGGCGTTTACGGCCCTTTGGAGTCTGGTTACAAGGTGCCGAACACTGTGGCCCCTGGTATAGAGTGCGGTGTCGTCAGCAAAGAGGGCGAGTTCGACGCCTTTCGGCGGGATGGGAATGTCGTTGGTGTACACGGTGTACAGCAGAGGGGCGAGGACTGAGCCTTGAGGGACTCCAGCCTTTATGGGACGAGGTGCAGAAAGCGTGCCTTCGTGTTTAAATCGAAACGTACGGTCTTTGAGAAACGACGCTATTAACCTGACTAGGCGATCCGGTAAGCCTATCTTGTAGAGTTTATAAACGAGACCGCTGTGCCAGACTTTATCGAAAGCCTTGGCTACGTCAAAGAAAACCGCGACTGTTTTATAACGACGCGGATAGAAACCGTCAAGTATATACTCGACGATTCGGTGGACTTGCTGAGGGCAGGAGTGTTTAGCGCGAAAGCCGAACTGATGGGGAATAATGAGAGGATCGCCATCCGTTGGAAACAGATGGTTCCGCATTCGAGAGAGTATGACTCTCTCGAGAAGTTTAGACATTGCCTTGAGGAGGCTGATGGGTCTGTGATTAGCCGGGACGTTCAGAGGTTTGCCCGGCTTGGGAATGCCTATGACTGTCGCTTCTTTCCAAGCTTTTGGAAAGTAGCTATGGTCGAAGCAGGCATTGAAAATGATAGCTAACAAGGTAAGCATCTGTTGAGGTAGGTGCTTAAGTGCGTGGTTGGAAATTCCATCCGCACCCGGAGCCTTTTTGGACTTTTGATTTCTAATGAGAAGCAAGATTTCGTCATTAGAGACTGTGACAGGGTCGGCGGTGATGGGGAGAGAGTCTCTGCGAAGGACTTCGTCCTCCACCGCCTGGATGTGTGAGGGATAAGCAGGTTGCGTGCTGGGCGAGCATTGTGCGGCAATGCTGTCGGCGAAGCATTCGGCTTTCTCTTCGACTTCGAAGGCAGTAGTGCCATCGGGACGAGTGAGAGGAGGAACGTGAGAGACGGTGTCTACGCGTAAGGCTCGGGCCATGCTATAGTACGCTTGGTGGGACGGAGAGATATTCGCCATGAGATCGTTCATCTGAGCGTCTCGGAGTTCCGCGAGGCAAGACCTAACTTTACGTTGAAGCTGATTCGCAGCTGTTCTATAGGCGGGCGTGGGATATTTCTTGGCTCTCCGGAGAGCCGCGTTTTTAGCTTTAATAAGATTGCTAACGGCTAAGGGAAGCGTGGGTTTGCCTTGCTTAGCAACCTTTTCGTTGTCACTGATGGCTGAGTTGATAGCATCAGTGAGAGAATTTACTAATGAATCGATTTTATCCGGACTATCTAATTGTTCGGGAGAGATCGCGAGTGGAGAGTTCGGAGCCTCTAAGGCTGAAACTAACGTATTTTTAAAACCTTTCCAGTTGGTAAAGGTCTTAGGAGATGAGGCGTTATCGTTCGGCGGTCCTAGCACGAGGGAAACGGGGCGATGGTCGGAGCCTAGGTCATCGAGCGGTTCGATAGACCTTAGATCAAGATTAATTCGCTTGATAATTGCAAAGTCGAGGATGTCAGGAGAGTAGGACGGGTTGTTGGGATAGTGAGTGGGAGTGATGGGGGATATGACGTCTAGGTCAAGGGAGTTAGTGATGTCGAGGAGAGCGATACCGCTGGTGTTAGTCGATAGGCACGTCCAGTCAGTATGTTTGGAGTTAAAGTCTCCGAACATAATGACTGAATGGCCGAGGGCGAGAATGGCCTCAAAGTCGCTGCGGATTGGTCTGGTACCACTAGGTATGTAGATTGAAGCTATGATGATGGTCGGATGACCAGTCATAGCCAATCTACACACAGTGGCTTCCATGTTGAGGAGAGGAGGGGTAGGGAGAGGACAGCAATGGAAACCTCTTTTGTAATATATAGCGGTGCCGCCGAAACCGTCGGAGTTGGGCCTATCGTTACGAATAAACGCGTACTTAGGTATAGCGAATTCCCTGGAGCGGTTTGGAGTAAGCCATGTCTCCTGGAGAAGGAATAAGTCAGGTTCTTTGTTCTGAAGGAACAGTTTAATCTCGGGAAGGTTGGTGTTCAGGCTACGAGCGTTAAAAGATATTAGGGATAAGCCCTTGGGTTTGATACGACAGGACGCGGGATTCGCGGGTCTAGACATTATAATTTATTATATACGAATTTATACAAATATAAAAGAATTTACAACGAACTTAGGAGCGAGTGATGCTCGGCTAAAGCAAATAAACGCTCTTGAGGAGAGCGGGCGGCTCGCAGTTTGCGTGCGAGCACGGAAATTTCGTTAATATCGACGTTTTGGATAACGTCGAACACGGTCTTCATGTCCTCAGCCAACGACGACTGAGGTGCAGATGACGGAGAAGGACGCGGCCCTACGGAAGCTACGGGAGCTGGGATGGGTCGGGAAGGTGCAGGCGGAACGGCCGGACGCTGCCTCCAAGACAGAGCCGGAGTAGGCGTCGGCTGAACGGGCTTTGCTTCCGGGGGACCCCGGTTGCGCAGCGGCGGGAAGTTAGTGTGAGTGAGCGGCGGCGCCGGTTTAGGCGCGACCCTCTTGGCAGTGGAACGCGGAGCACGCGGGCAGCCCCTGTAGTTAGCTGTGTGACCAGACTGGCCGCACAGCACACAGGCAGGGGGGGAAGTGGATTCGGGAGTGCGAGTGCACTCCTTTGTGAAATGTGGATCCAGGCACTTAACGCACCTGGGGGGAGCTGAGCAGTTTGCCGCTGCGTGGCCGTAGAGCTGGCAGCGGTGGCACTGCCCAGGGTGACCGCGGGGGTTGGGACGCTCAACAGAGATATTTGAGAGTCCGCAAATTGTGCGAGCCTCTCTAAAGATCTCCCTCGAGTTGGGAGTATTCGACAAGATTACCAACGCTAAGGGAAAACGCCTACCGCGGTTGGAGTGCATCTTGTGCACTTTTTATACAGTTTTAGAGATGCTTCGGTAATAATAAAAAATAGAAAAAGTATATTGAAATAGCATTTTACTATAACATCACTTTCTTAAGATACTTAAATCTTAATAAAATACTTAAATCTTTTTCTTGAATTTGCGTCCCAGCATGCAATTCCGCTGATCGCAGGGTGCCTCTTCTCCATACATCACATGTATATAAATAACTGAACTTTTTAATATTTCTATAGATACTGTCTGTACTATTATTATGAATTCGAATGTTTTGTGCGTTATCTAATTTGTTGACTTGATAGAATTATTCTGTAACCATTACAAAAATACGTAATCTGGCTTGAGAATTAACGTTAGTTATAACAATTAGAAGTACAATCATAAGCTTTATGTTATCCAGTAATTCCGACGAGATCAGACGATACGCATATGTCCCGAGCAAAATTAAAGTTTTGGAGTTTGGTTTAACAAGGCCATACTTGAGTAACCATGTGTCTGCAGAAATTAAAAGTTTTTACATCGAAATTTAATAATAAGCTATTTGATAATCTAAAAATATTAATATTTCTTGCTATTCGCATAGGTAATGTATTTTAAAAGCAATTCACAATAATAGACATACACTGTAGTTAATAATAATAATAAATAAATAATAATAATAAATAAATATTTCTAACAATCACACCACATTATCTAGCCCAAGTTAATTATTATTAAGAGCGTGTGTTATGGATACTAGATAACGGATAAATAAACTTAAGAAAATATATAAACGCACATAGATTTTACTTTTATATATATATATATATATATATGCATAAGGCACAAGCTCATTTCAGAATATACTTTTGGGATTTCCATTCAGATTAATCAATACTACGAACAATCTTATATCTTTTGAATCAGTAGATTTATTATACCGGAATTGGATTAGTACATATCTCTGATATTTGCCCTCTAGAGAGCTGTTATAAACTCCACCCAAGTATTTAGTTATTAGACATGTTATACTTACCTAAGTGACGTTCATCACTGCGCAGAGCTGTATGTTCATGTTAAAATGCGCTTATGAAATATATGCATTTTTTGCACCAAGATATACAAAATATGTTTTCAAAATAGCAGAAATGTTCAATCAGTGATGATAGCAGCAAAATTGTTAATACAAATAAAACATGTACTTACTCAAAATAATTATTGTAACTTATTTTATTTACAATTTATTCTATCAAATTTTCAATTCAAAGTATAATGGTCTAAATACTCAAGTTTCTAATGTTATTAAGTCAGTAAAACGGCACCCCTCAATTAGGGGCGATTTCTAAGAAATTTTCCAGCAGTCGAAATATTTTCAGTCTAGTCGACTTTAATACCATTGAACAACATTGAAAAATGGCGGCATCGAACTTCTTATGAGAATTATTGCAATTATCCTTTAATTTAAATGTTGTTTAGGAATATTGTTTATTATAAAAGGTTATATTAACGCACAAATACCCCAACTATATGGGTCCAAAGTAGGCAGTGCTTGTGGTTTTAGTATGAAACAGTCAACTGAGGAGTATGAAGGGGACCATTTATCAATCGTAGACAAAGTATGTTTTTGGCATACAAATGCTTAGGAAGAATACAAAAATAAACAACATACGCTATGCAATAAAAATATTCCGTCTGAGCAGATATTAGTTTCATCTCGGATACCTACTACAAAATCCAATAATTAGATATTATAACCTTTTGAATACTGTCACACATATTACTCAATATCACAACCAAACAAAAATTTAATAAAAGATATCTAAAATCTCATCATCAAAACCACCATGGTTAAGCCGTGCAATACGAAAGCAATCTTAAGAGTTTTTTATAATTTTAGTGCTATGGATACTAAAATAACTTTAAACCATCAACTGGTATACTTCAATGAGCGTCACAACTACGCTGTAATTATGAATAATCTATTCTAATAGAGAACTTGAATATTCTATGTATAAAAGTAAGTAGAACAGTGGTATGCAATCATAGGCCAGCGACCTCACCGGTCGATAATGTCTTTGTAACTTAAGTTTTTTCGTTTGTTTGAAAAGTATCGGTAAAATTCAGAGTAACAACAAAAAGTGTTAACGAAACGTGCGCTCGGACAGATGGAAGGGCTGTCACAGGGATGTTTTAGTTGAGCTTTGATTTGCGCTGAATTTTTTCTTTGAAACCATATTAAATTCCTTAGATGCAAAACGCTATCTAAATTATGCTACAGTAAGCAACACTTTTTCATATGATAGAAAATGAAATGTACATATACTATTCATAAAAAACTGTTCATGGCTCAAGTGTGAAAAATTAGTTTTCTTACTAACGTAACGCTGATGTTTATGCACGGTTACTACTAGTTACGACTGCGTTGGTTCGAATTCTTAATAACATATCAAACAAAATACTGAATATCGATGCGAATGGTATTTTACCTTTAATAGTATCTGACTAAGCTTTGCTGTGTACAATAATCATGAAAAACACATTATTACTCACACATTGAAATTGAGAATATAACTTAATAATTTCTTCGTCTTATCTAATTAAAGTCGGCGTTCTTGCGTCAAATCGTATTATTCATACATATAATAAAATTATTGGCTATTTAGTAATCATAATTGGTGGCAGCCCTAAAGCCGTAGGTTTCGAGTAGATTGCCTGCGGTACGTTGCAGGTGCACCACTTAATGCACCCGAGTTTGTATTTGGCTTAGTTTAAATATTCTGTGACTAAACAATACCAGCCAGCGGGCTCGTAAAACAATATTGAAACAACGGGATGACATTTCTGTGATGGTTTAAAATAAAAAACTTGATGTATCAATGTAGATTTGTTGTTATACGTATTTTTAAATAGATACTCGATCGAACGGTTGCTTTTGCTCGCATGCATTCGCAAGTAATTAGTTGCAATCGTATTTTTTTTAACACAAGATGATTAAATTTATTATAAATAATAAAACATTTACGTATCAAAGATAAAAAGGAAAGTAAATAATCCCGGAAAATGTGTACTTATGGCTTTTTATTCTGTGTTAATTTTCTCGGAAAAGCTTAACAATTATTTGAGAACCGAATAGTAAGTAATCTAACGTATGTACTAGCATAAAAAACATACAAATTTTCTACAAAAAACATACGTCCCACCGGACTGAAACGTTTTAAGCATTTCCATTTCCTGATTGCGGTTAGAACTTAACAAAAACGCCATCGAGAATGTCATCATCAAAAAAAAACCGTTCTACGCAAGCTTGTTCTACGTGGGGTTTGTGTCATTTGGATGAAATTTCTTTTTTTATTGCTTACTTACCTGGGTATCGGGAATTCGCGCATCGATTCACATTAGGAAGGTATGTGGCCGAACGTTTTGGGAATTACCCCATTCTGAGGGTTCAATGCTAATGGTTCAATATCAGCTATATTGTATTTACATGTTTTTGTTCGGTAATAAACATTTCTATATACCTATACAGCTTTAGAGACAAATATACTTTTGCCTGTAGAGCACATATAAGTTTTATGGCGTCCATGCTAAATTGTCAAGAGTGCGGTAAGAATATATTACGACCAAGAATACGTTATTTATATTTAAAATAAATTAAATTGTCATACAATCAGAACAAATAAACATTCATAATTTTATTGTTAATAACATTGAGTCTGCCATTTATCCTAATTAAACCCGCAACTATACTCGTTATGATGAAATAAATGTAAGTATAACGTTACATTTTAACAAGCTAAATGTGAGAACTCTATCTCTCGTTATCTATAGAGATGGTGAAGAATGTTAATAAAAAACAACAAATTATTTTTTATTTGGTTGAATGGAATTCAGTTGGAGCAAGTTTCATATCTAACAACCTAAACTTGCCCCCGACAGATTTCAGATCAAAAAAGCAAACACACTGTAATGATAAACGTTTTTTGTCGTTATTCTTTACTTCAACTTTTATGAAAAGGTGACAAACGCCTTATTAAATCTTTTCAAGATCTACAAAACCTTTATAAAACCGTTACTTAGTTAAGTTATAATTGAAGCGTATTTTGTAAGAAGAAAACCGGTAGCGCCTGTATAGTTACCAAATTGAACATAAAACGATAAAGAGCATTTAACGGCTTTTTGAAAAGTCATAAAAAGGACAGTTAGAAGTCATTTCAAAATGGTCGGATCAAGGGTCGGCGTTCATTGAATCGGTTTTATGACTTGTGGTATCAAATAAATTTAGTTGTTAAACAGCGATGTTTTAATCCAGTTTACTATAAGCTCTCACTGTAAGACTTTGCCTTTGCTTACAGAGATTTGTGCCCATAAATAAGTCGTAACATTTAATAAATGAATCTATTTCCATATCTTTTACTTTAACTTATGTATTTAGACTAGGTGATGTTTAACTTAAAAGCATTTTTATTTGAGTCACGTTGGTGGTAAATATGTGTTATCAGTGGCTGGTATTTTGTTAGATATATTTACTAGTAAGTAGTCCATTCTTCATCTAAAACTGTTTTCTATTCCTTCTATTCTGTTTTTTTAATATAGGCTCATTTTAAAACAGGGTTTATTCTGTATTGCACGCTTACTTTTTAGGGAGACTTAAAGGTAATTGCAATTTAAGAAAGTAATTTTTCGCCAAACAAACCTTCTAATTTTTTCGGGCAGGTAGCTCATGAATCAAGTGATCAGGTCTATAACCTGAGATCAGCCTCAACTTTTCCCCGTTTTCTATTATAAGGGTTGTATTTAATGGATTTGCCCCATTTTCCCCATTAAACCTGTATAGGCAGCCCTTATATTCGTTAAATCCTCTTTACGGATCACTTAGAAAGACTATCCATCGGTAATCTGTGACAGCAAATGTTGCTCTATTTTATCCGATAGACAATTTTGGTCTCAAATTATTATACCAATGAATCGTTTAGTTGGAAAATGTAAGTACACTAAGAAGGATAAATGAAGAAAAAGATATTTAAGCGGCTCTTGGTTCGTTTGAAGGCTTACTGTTATTACCATTTTTTTTATTGGTTATGAAGTGGTTTGCGGCTTAAATTGTATTATTAAAAAAAATGAATACTGTTTATTTGCTTGTAGTATCCAACTATTAATTATAAAAAGTCTCTTTACATAAAACAACTTCCTCGTCAAATTATTGATTAAGTAATCATCTAATGAGTAATATGTTATTTTTCAGTTTGTTAGATAGCGTTAATGTACAAAGGCAAATTCAATTATAAACTAATCATTCGGCTGTCCAGTTCGCCATTAAACTCGCACGTTGTGAAATTCAATATCCAATTAGCTCGATGGATTGGGTTTAACGTGTCGCCACGTCGGTGTTAGGGTTCCTACGTCCTGCCTGACACCGTGTGTGGCAGATTAAGCTCCGGTCCACTTTGATGCAGAGACCCATTAATTGCTATCATTAATCTTCCTTGGAACCATTCGACAAACCTCATAGAGCTCTGTTACGTTGAGAACTCTTGACAAATCGATCTTTTACTATGTTTTTATTTCATTTCCCTCCTATTAAAAATATAATTGATGAGCTGTGCATACTGTTTTTATTGCGAAGGCTTTTGCTTGTCGAGTATTTGCCGGAATAACCTTTTGAACTCAATTCTACGATGTAGCGTTAAAGAATAGACACTGTATATGGATATTGTTTTAAGCTCGTTAGCTTTAGAAATCGACGTTTTGTTAATTACAATATTTCCTTCTTCATCAAAATTTTGTTATAGACAGTTAATATTATGTAGGCAAAAATAACTAATAATACCTACATATTACGGGGTAAATATGCACAACACAATGATCAACAATAACGACCAAAAGTAATGACATTTTATTACGAAACCTAAAAAAACAATTTCTTAAATTTGTATTATGCAAATGTCAGTGTTCATGTGAAACAGCTAGCATATTCACTGAAAATTTAACTAAAGCATTTACCATTTATATATTGAGTTGAATATTGTCTTGAGTTCAAGATAATATTTGACACATGAATAATAGAGTTTGTGTTTTTACCTACAGATGGAACAGAGCAGCGGGAGAGATTCGCGGCGGGCGCGCTGCAGGTGAACGCCATGGGTGCGCGCGCGCTGGCGGCGCTGTGGCTGGCGGCGTGGTTAGCGGTCGCGCGTGCCTACCTCGTGCTGGTGCCGACCACGGCCCCCGCCGGCCACGCTCTGCTCGACGCTGCCGTCTACAAGCTCGGCTCCGAGCGCGTCTACTCCATCGACGTGCATCGCACTGCCAACTTCGTGCACCATGTCATCCGTGTCAACCGCACTACCGGCCTCGTGACCCTCCGCAAGAAGCTCCGCTGTGACGGCGTCATGTACCCCAACCTGTTCACCTTCTACGTCGACTCCACGTCCGATCGCATCCGCGACATCGACTACTACAGCCTGCCTGTCAGGGTTCTAGTCACCGGCGAAGACTGCAGTCGACGGCACTCTGATTTATACGACATTGACTTTGATCGAGTCTATGATCAAGATGACGCCGCCTTACAGTATGACGCCGCCTTACAGTATGACGATGATGACGTCGTTAGAGACAAACGAGAAGTTATGTATCAGTCTGACAACACCGATTGGCGTTTGTTAGAAAGTGAGGAAAGGGATTCTAGTCAATATAACGTACTATCCACGGCACATCCGTGGGAAAATATAATGTTTGAAGATTTCGTTGCTAGAAATAGGACGAGACGAAAACGATCTCATAGCATAATACCCTTTGATATGGCCATAGATGTGAAAATTGCAGAGGCTAAGCAGTGGATCTCTGAGACGTATGCTAGTTTTTCAATCCCAACTACAGACCGATGGCAAGGTATCTGCCTGAAAAGATCACAGTTTGTCAATTCGCTGACGTCGTTCTTGCCACGAACGGTACAAAAAATGTGTAAAGTGCAGTTCTTGGACGTCAGTGATCCTCGTTTTATGATAGAGAGCAGTCAGGGTGATTTGGTGGCAAGTGATGACGTGTGCATTCAGGAGCCCATGTGGAAAGTATCGATATTGTTTACGTTTAACTGTGATCGGACGAACATTATAGATTCGGACCATAGGCTCAAGATCGTTTACCACCATCAAGAGTTGAACGACACAGACATAGCGAAGAGAGTGAAAAGAGAGCTTAGAAACCAGTCTCCGTATTTCGAACAGGCGCTTTACGTGGCGTCGGTAGCAGAGGAGCAACCTCCGGGAATCGTCGTTACTACTGTAAGAGCTCGGTAAGTCCAATTATCAGTAATCCTACACCAAATTAAACATACTCAATTCAAATCCACATTAATTATCATTGTGGGCAGGAAAACATCCTGCAATTAGTTTTTAGTCACTTTTCTTCAATCATTCATTGAGTGACACATAGCAGGGCGGAAGATACAACTCGGAAATGGCTCCTATTCCGTTCATAAACCGTCTGCCGCATTAATTGACTTTACGCTGGCTCGTTGCGCTTTTATGAACTCATCTATTTTACGAGCTGCCGGCATTGTTGTAACATTGCCACGGCACTGACAATGGGGCCGCTTAACATAAATCCAAACGGCATCAATTTATACAATGACGTGGTTTTTATTCCGTAAATTATTCTGTCATAGCGGAACAATCAATTAGAAAATTATTTGAAATGGAGACAGAAATTAGTTCAATAACAATTTTGATTTTTACATATGTTCTAGAAATGCTCTGATAATGCTGTAATGTAGCTTTTATTTCCTCAATTAAATAACCCCTATGTGATTACACTCCTGTTTAAGTTTAGTTAAGCTCTTTAAAGTAATGAGTAAACACAAAATTAACTTAATTAACAACTCCATTAACAAAAGACGTACCAATTACCTTTTGGTATCATCTTTTTTAAATTGAATAAAGCATATATTTTCTACTGTGTGTTTTCTATTGTCATGGAACAAGATCTCAGCAACTTTTTATAGAAAATTACAATTATAATATTGCGGTAGATTTTTGTAGGTTTATTTATTCATTATACAAATAACGAGTAATTTACGTTTGTAGTTTACCTATCCATCCTATTTTTATCCTAGTTTTACCTATCCATCAAACAAAGAGGCTAAGGACGAAACTTTTGTATTGAGCTTGTATAAGGTCTTAGATTTATGAGAGTTAAAGCACAACTATTTTCCATGTACCTTTAGAAAAACGCAAGAACTCATTAGCTTGCGTAATGCTTATAAATTTTCTTGATATCTTTTTTTTTTGTAATAGTTTTGTTTGTAATAGTTCATTAGATAACAACGAAATATATGAACTAACCTTTTTAATCAAACTCTTCCTTCAGTGATCCAGAAAACAGCCCCGTCGCGTACTCCATGTCAAGCCTCCTGGACTCCCGTTCTGCCGGAATGTTCGCCGTGGACTCCCGTACAGGAGCGGTGACCACTCAGGCGAGATTGGACCGGGAACGCCTGGATGTCCACTACTTCAGGGTCGTGGCTCAGGATGATACGTTTCCGCCTAGGAGTGGGACTACTACTTTGCAGGTTAGATTCTATTTTAGTTCCAGTCCCCAAGGGTTATACATAGCGTAAGCCTACTGAAGACCAAGAGCAGATACAGAAGCTGATAACGTATTGTATCTCATCAACGTAGCCTACACTATCAGTTTCTAATAGGCAAAAAGTTAAAATTCGTTCAAAGTACAATAGCTTATTAAGCCTTTGTCCGGAGTGTTATTAGATTATTGTGTGTAGGTGTAGCTGAAAGCCTCGCAGTAAGATATAAAAGGCTCGTAGGCCAAAAAAATACTGAATTTTTTAAGAGTTGTGGTACTGAAACATATTTAATTTAATTAAGAAAGAACAAATGAACCTTTTACAAAAATGTTCTGTTTTGATTCATAAAAAGTAGGTTCAGCTTGATTTACAAGCTATAAGTACCAATAAGTAGTTTTCTAGTAAGCCGGGAGTACACTTTGTCTAACTTATTGGTCGCTTGTATAATATTATTTGTAACATTATATCGTAATCCCCCCACGCCAATATCTTGGGCAAAAAGAGAAATCTGTCGTGGAATGCTCATATCATGTACATTTTTTACAAAACAGCTGCATAATTTCTTACCTTTGTCAACTAAAATTACTCTTGCACGATGCCTTATCCAACCTATTATCGATTACGCAGACGCGTACTATTTGGATGCCACAGAGGAGCTATTAAATAAACTGCAGCGTTTACAAAATGTATCTATCCGGTACATATTCGGTCTTAAGAAGTTTAACCATATCTCGCAATTTCGCAAACAGCTTCAGTGGCTCCCAATCCGCCTTCGCAGGAACTATGCCTCCTTTGAATGTCTTGTATTCCCCGGCTTCTTGAACTCAGCTACGAGAGCGCCGTACATTTGTTCGTTCTGTGAACGAATCGGCAAGACCAAGTAAACGATTTCCCTTACGGATGGCTCCTCACAAAACTGATTTCTTTTCATACTGCTTCACAGTACACGCAGTTAAACTATGGAACCATTTACCACACACAATTTCAGAGTCGTAAACCAAATCAGTTTTTTAAAAAGAGTGAAAAGGGATTATCCTTCTCAGACATTATTTTGTTATCGCAGTAGTATTATTTATGTATTTGTGTATATATTTATGAACGTGATTATGTATGTATGTAAGCATATGTTTTTTTTATGAACTTAGTATATTAAAAAGCACACTAATGTTGTAGTTTTTAACTAAACTCCCCAGTCCCGGGTCTACAGGAAGAAATTTCTTATGAAATAAAATAAAATAAATAAAAATAACAAACATACTGTGTTATAATTCGCTTCTTCAAAACATTATCAACACTGCAAAATTCGAATGTAGAAATCTATATTAATTTTAAATTTTACGAGGGAGTAAGCAGTCCAGCAGGAAGCTTGTATAAAATAGCCCTGAACAGGATTTATCCAACGTCATAAATATACTGCTTGTATGTTAACGTCTTATGAAATTCTGTTAGCTACTGTAATATGACCTTAACTGTTAGAAAAATGCTGGTTATGGATTGAAAGCATTGGATAGCCACGCATGTTCCAATTTTAAATTTATTGGCTAATTACGTTTTTAAAATCATAAGTCCTTCATCAAGGGCGAATGGGTGAATTACGTAGATTTATAAGGAAGCCATATCTTTTTAAAAACACAACTTAGTACAAGCGTTTTGGTGATGAATATTGATAAACTTTTGCTTGATAAACATTTTATTTATATTTTTTTGTTTATATTATTTTGGGTTTCCCCCAATTTTGCTGTACCAAAGAACAAGTTTTGTTTACTTTACAGTTATACATTCGTTTGTATCTAGTGTTTTTAGTTATATAGTAACATAGTTAAATATTATTTGATAGGTTCCTCTCGACAGATTTAGAACTTGAACAACCATTTGGATTTATGGGTTATATTGTGTGATTCGCTTTCGATTTACTGACACATACGCATACAACTTTGTATATATGTATAATATTTAATAACAATATCAATAAAATAACGCAAATATTAAGATTATTTGGATATGTATCCACTAATTAATAACCAGTTATTTACCTACCCAAATCTTAACTTGAAAGAAAGAAAGAGTTGCGGAAACAACCACTTATCAATTCTTTTGTGCCTCTGTCAAATTGGATCTTTAATGTATCCCAGATAAACGTGCTAGACTGCAACGACCACGCACCTGTGTTCGAGATGCAGCAGTACCAGGCGTCGGTACGGGAAGGAGCTGGACCGGGAACCACCATCGTCACTTTGAAGGCTACTGACCAAGATATCGGCAAGAATGGAGAGGTGAGCTCCAGTTGGACTTTGGTTGATGTTTAGGATGTAGTAGGATTGTTGATGAATGCGGTTTGAATAGACGATTTAGGTATATTGATATTTTTGATTACACGTGGAAGACTCTATGTGCTTATCTAATTTGTGGGATTATAAAAGCATTTACTGAGTCGAATTTAATATTTAATTCTGTAGTGCTAGTAAAATATTAAAAATTAATTTTCACTGTATATTGAATAGAGGCCCCTGCGCGGTTTTTAGCATGAAATATAGCGAATACATTCCTGAATATTGTAGATTAAGAATATTTAGAATCGCTTTATCAATTTTGGAGTTTAATGATTACGTATAAACAAACAAACAAATCATATTCTATTTAATTAAGGGTTATAATTACAATTTGTTATACATATCAAAATACTTCCGAACATTTGAAAACTTACCATCATTTGTAAAGTAACTTCTTCTTATCATATCACAGGTCGAGTATTCCATCGAATCTGTAACAGCCAATAGCTTCGAGACCCCTGAATCCAACCAATCGGACAGTCTCATTGAAGAGCTGGACGTCAAGGACATGTTCAGCATCGGCGGCAAGAGTGGGGCTCTAATGACTAGAGGCTCTCTTGACAGGGAGATGGTTTCCAAATATACGGTCATTGTGAAGGCCACGGATCAAGCTAATCCGGTGACTGATCGGTTGTCTAGCACGTGAGTATTCTTAAAATAAAATAAATAAAGAATTTTGTGAACATGGCATTATGAAATGAGAGGGGCATGAGGGTAATGGAGGTTTAGACAGCAACGTTTTTACTTCCATTTTGACACAACATTTAAGGGCCGAGCTGGGAAAATCACGTTCCAGCACGATTATTTTATTAAGTGATGGCTGCTGTTACCAAAATAGGTCGGTCAACATGTCTAATGCATTACTAGAGCTGGCTATTGAAAAAAATATAGTTATAGAGCAAAAGTACTTAGAAGTTGGCCACACACAAATAGAGGTCGACCATATTCATAGTGCCATTGAAAAAAAGCTTCCTCCCTATCGCGAAATTTACGTTCCCGCTGACTATGTTAATATTATGAAAAGTGCCAGAAAGGATGCCTATAAACATTACACTGACCTTTTTAAATAAAAAAGGTGATCCAGTAGTTACCGATATTTGTGCTCTTCAACACTTAATAATATAAAATAAATTTTGAGGACGATTATCAATATTTACCAAAGCGGCCTTCAAAAACTAACAATTTTAATGTGACCCCTTTATTGTATCACCTATTGAGTTGACAAAATTAATACATCTGCAAGAAATGAAATCTTTAATTCCTAGTGATTATCATCCATTCTTTGATTTGCTAGGGCACGGTTGCTCTAACTCTGTGCCTATTCACCAAGATTGTCCAAATGTCAGACAAATCTGATATTTGTTTTTGTAATAAACGCTATTGCTACGTATTTTTTATTTTTTAGTTTATGATTTTAAAGTCTTGAAAAAAACCGACAATAACACCTAAAAATTTCATTTAACTTTTTGAAATATGTTTTATGTCATTAAGAATTATTAAAATGTTCCCAAAATTTAATTACAATATGTTTTATGTCTATTTAAATTCATTATAAAAGCAGTATTACTATTATAACTGCTAAATTATTATAGAATGCCTTCAATGTAAATAGAATGAAACAAGAAGTATCGTACAAGTCCAACAATTATAAAAATAAATTGATTCTATTCTCTCCTGTAAAGTAGCTCATAATTAACATAGAACATTTTGCAATATCAACGACGATATGACATACTGCTGTAATGCCAAAATAAAAATGAAAAATCCAACATATTTTTCAAAAGTTTTTTTTATAGATGACTTTATAAAAGTGTAAAAATGTGAAGACGCCGTAATCATAGTACATTCATTTCAATTTATTTTGTTTCACAGATCTAATATTTTTGTAACTTTTTTTTATGCAAATACAATTTTATTGACTTTTAACATACATTTCGTTTTGTTAACCGCCAAGCCCACAACTTTCTTCCTTCTTTGTAAAAAAGTAAAATATTTAGGTATATAGAGTTAAATATGTCTATTTCTCTATTCCCAACACCCTGGCGCGGTTCCAGCTCCCATAATCCTTTATAGTTGCTATCATTTTAATGGTCTAACAATCTATAAGTACGTTCCTTGTTAACTAGTGGTGTTGCTGTACAAGTATGAACGCTAAAGATGATACGGCAACGAATGACGAATCTCGTTAATAAATACCCTTAGACCACTTCAAGGATCTTAAAGTCACAATTAATATAATTACATTAATGTCAAATGAACAGTTGTTAGGTACCGTTAAAAAAAAAATTGAAAATGATACGATCGTTTTCTTCGAGTGTGTTGCGAAACTCCTCTTTCTCTCTCTTCCCTTTTTTAGGTAATAAAAAATACACATGGAACTAAATGTTTACCAATAAAGGTCAGTTACACTAACTGCTGTTCCCACTACCTTCTTTCTGTGGTTAACCTTTTCTGACACTTTCAACGCTTTGCGGTGACATTGCGGTGTTTATCTCTAATGCAAGCGCTGTGTGTCTGAATGTGTTTTCGATGGTTGCTGCATTTATTGTTGATATTTGCAGCTTATAACATGGAAACTGAATTAATTTCGTACAAGCTTGTATGCCCCTGGAACCTTCAGAAAGCTTTTCAAGTATTACTTCCGTTTACTATGTTGAGTTTAGATCATAGACACTTCTTTAGATTAGATTCTGTAAAAAAGGCAGTTTCTTTAGTTTGGCCTAAACGATTTGGGCAAATTGTTTAAAATTAAAAAGAATCCTACCGAAACAGACTTGTGAAACCCGTAAAGTGAGTAGAAACTATAATATCTATCTAGACTATCTCCGAGCATAAATCGTACTTTTAACTTTCATGGCTCCAGCCAAATGTCTGAAGCAATACTCCAAAAAGACCGTAATTGAATTATAATACAAAGTTATTTTTTATTCCCAGAGCCACGGTTCATGTTAACATTCTGGATGACAATGATAACTACCCACAATTTAGTGAGAAGACCTACACGGTCACAGTTGAGGAGGACATCAACATCTCGGACAATCCCGTCATTGCTCATATTAAGTAAGTATTACTCATTATACTATTTCCATTTCTTTATTTTCTCGATGACAGCTCCTGTGTAACCTTGTGCGAGCGTTTTTTTTTTATATATGTATACATTATTTTATAAAAATATGACGTTTACACACGTTCAAGGTTATATAAGACCAGAGTCGGAGAAACTGATAGGGATGGACTATTGGATGCAGCTAGAGAGCATTATATCAAATTAGAACTGTCATCGAGAAAATAAAGAAATGGAAATCGTATAGCCAATGAAATTATGCAGACAGAACCCACATTACAGTAGTAAAAATTCTAAAACCTCTGGTTGGCTGAAAATAATTATAGTTAGTTTTTCGTTTAGCTTTGATCACCTGATAATAAAAAGTTGGGTTATTTTGGTTTTTGTTTTTTTTATATCAACTTTAATTTAAATACTAATTCACGTGATATATTTTATACAAATTCAGGTGATAAAAATCTGCACTCAAAAATCATTAAAAAAACTCACAGAATGATAGCCATTTCGCTTAAAAGGCAATTGAACTAAAGGTCATTTAGAAATGTAAAAAGTAAGATACTGGTAAAAGTACACTCGCCGGCACAATTAACCGGCGACCCATCTAAAGTGTCTGCATAATAATTTGTTCAATGTGGTGGTTATTGTTTTGTTTGTTAATTAATGGTGGGTACTGTTTCATAAACAAAACACTATTTTTTTATGCATTTTTAACTTTATTTAAGAAAAAATACAAAAAATTGAATAAAGCCTTCTTTTTATTGTTCTTTCACTCACATTCACATTTCTTACTTCAAAAAGGCTATTACGGGCTTCAATAGCTGTGGAAAAGTAACCCCTCAACACGTTGTTGACAATGAAGCGATCGTCTCGAACATTTGTACACCGAGAACGGCCTTGGCCTGGTCTGCGCGTGTAGGAACTGGTCGCCCGAAAACGTCTGATAGCATCCTGGATAGTTGTTCGCGGTACTCCAAGAGTTTGAGCAATTCGACGTTGGCTGTAGCCAGCATCAGCCAAAGCCACAGCCCTTGCCGCTCCAGTAGCAAGGAGTGGCATTTTTAAAAATTAAATTCATTAGGAATGTCTCGGAACACAAAACTAAACTAGTTGCAATGAATACAAACCAGAACAAAAAAATTAGAGCGTCGATAATCTAACCGCTACGATATTTATCTATCTAGCTATCTAATTTAGACTAAAACACATTATATGGTCATTAATAGTTTTGATTACAAAAAAAGTCAGTAGAAGTGTTTTCTTTTTTGGAAAAAGTACCCACAAAACAAATAACGAACAGAACAACGACCGCAAACCTTTAAAAATAAGAATACCGACACTTTATAAGGGTGGCCGGTTAATTTTGCCGGTGAGTGTAATAATTCTCCTTAAGTAGAAAACTCCTTAAATTTAATTATGATATTTTCTTGGAAACAATAAAGTTAAAGAGTAACATTTTTTTATATTTTTAGTGTTCAGTATGGTCTTTTAGAACTCGATATATATTTAACACGAAACTAATTTGCTCCAAAAATCGCCAACGTACACATAAAATACAAGATAACCTATGTAATTTAAATTGCACACTTCCGAGGTGAACCGGTGTTAAACCGAAATTAAATTACATGGGCACATCTACTTAACGATTAATGTATTAAATGTTTGCCAAAACACTGATAACACAAAGCACAAACGACCAGAAAATATTCAACAAAACTTGATTTAATAAATCAACTTACATTTAAGCACTAAGCACAAATATTAGTATTCGCAAAGGAATATTAATGTTGCTATTCCAAATTAAGTAGATAGATATTGTTTGAGCACGTTTCGGAGCTTTACAACAAAACAAGCCTAATTTATATTGGACTTGTGATTTAATCCTGCAAATTAAAGAGTCTTTGATTTATTATTGTTTATTAAATACTAGTACTCTCGCACTGTTTCGCTCGTTGCGATTTCTAAGCAGCTTATAGGATTTCTAAAAGTTATTAATAAGTTCTGAATGACTGAATTGATTTTATTCAAACATGGCTTAAAATCCTCTCTGTTCTTTCAGCTTTAAAATTTACCATCAGATTTTTAAAGCTCGTTTCATTCTTTTGGGACATATCATGTTATAGACAAATACAGACAAATACCTACACTGATACGCAAATAGACAGAAACACCTGTTATATACCCCTCTTTATCAAAATAGTCTACATAGTACATATCAACTCCCGTTCATGCAAACATTTTTAAGTAAAGTATCTATATCTACATATTTAAGAACTACAATTTATATTAAATTATGTTAGGAGACCGATCTTCCTCAAAATTCTTTTGTACATAAAAACATCCGCACGTTAAACAAACACTGCAGCTAAAACATTCGTGTAAATCCGATACAGTTTTGTGATATAAAATCAGCCTTGGCATGTTTTTACAAAAAGATGTGCCACCCGCGGCACCGCTTCTCGGTCTACGCTCCTTAAATTTATACGTTCATAAATTGTTATTTTGCCAAGAATATTGAACACTCCAGATAGAAACAAAGTAGCACATTATAAAACTGTACTTTTTGATTTACGGCCAATAAATAATGTTCGAAACAAATGGTGAACTACGAAGGATGAAGTTTTATATCGTTGCACTTGCAATGCATTTTAGAATTGCAACAGGGGAACTTGTTTGATTAGAAGGAGTTGAAACGTTCATTTGCAATGTAATTATCGCAAAGGATTCAGCCCTTTTTGCAGCTAGGTTTTAAATAGTGCATAGAAGACTGTAATTCTCTTTGATCTCCAAATCAAGTTAAAGTTAAATCGTTTGAAATTACATGTCTATTAACAACGTACAGGTTCCCGATTTTATTGTCGTTGTTTAATTAATTTTAAGTATTAAATTTGCTTAAAAACGATGTATTGTATGTAATTTTAACTGGTAGTAAAAAAAAATAAAATAAAATATTGCTGTTTAGGCTTTTACACAGATTATTGTAACCACAATGAGTTTTTCTTCCCAGAGCAACAGACGCGGATATCGGAGCAAACGCAGCTATCCGCTTTGCGATCATCGGCGGCAACACACAGATGCAGTTCTCGATAGACAGCCTTAGCGGAGACGTGTCTCTGGTCAAACCGCTTGACTACGAGCAAGCCAGGAGCTATCGCTTGGTGATAAGGGCGCAAGGTTAGTTGTTATGATGTTTATATGAGATAGTTTTGATTGCAGTTCTTTATAAAAATATTTACCTAGAGATACATATTTGTAAAATTCTAACTTTATAATATATTTAAATCGTCTTTAGGGGTGTCTTATACAAAACCTCTTGACTATGAGAAGCTCAGAAAATTTTATTCGTTTATTGTTTTATGTACAATTCTACCGCCTATTTATAATACTTGAACTGAAAATTAGTATTGCTGAAGTAAGAAGTTATTCTTTCAATTGCTTAATTATTATTTATAATTATGAATATTTTTAAATTTAATTTTAGTATCTGATAACCGTACCACATTTTATTTCCTAACTGTATTTCTTTATATTCAGATAAATAATCTGTCAGCTCTCGGCCCTCAAACAGTTTGTTTTATGACATTGATAAAAATAAGTTCACGTCAAAAACTTACCAAGTTTTTCTTTGAAATGTTTAATTACACACTTAATCGTTTCACTCAATATTTCAGATGGAGGCAGTCCGTCCCGCTCGAACACCACACAGCTGCTGGTAAACGTAAAGGACGTGAACGACAACTCGCCACGATTTTACACCTCACTGTTCCAAGAGTCAGTTAACGAGAATGTACCTGTTGGATACAGCATTGTTAGGGTGAGTACCACCTGGTGCAACAACCAGGCGTTGATTTTATTTCTCTGAATCTGAAATGACAAAAAAAAACGACTAAACTAATGGATAAAACTCTTTTAATTAAACAAAACTAAATAATACGATTTTAACGATTTCGAACCGAAAGATTATTGGCATTAAACGTTAAAAGTTGCAACTATAGTTGGGTACTAACTACGTTGGATCTCAAATAATAATCAAAAGCCAATTTTGCAGGACGTTTCTCATTAAAAGCACCTTTTAACACAGCTCCTTTTCCACAGGTTCAAGCTTACGACGCCGATGAAGGCATGAACGCCGAAATCTCCTACAACCTTACAGACAAAGAATATGGAAGCACAGACCTTCCCATTGCTATTGATGCTAGATCTGGCTGGGTCTATACCAGTGCTCAACTTGATAGGGAGGCTCAAGCGAAGTATACTTTGCAGGTAAATAAATAATCTATTTTTACTAGGAGTGGTTTCTGATAGTAGTACCTACATCAACTGCCTATGAATGTCCAAGTGTATCTGTATGGGACTCCTTACTTTTTAAACCAACACATGTTTAGCAACCAACCTAAGTAATGAAAACAATAGTTTTTATCAGCACGATAATGAATAAAATCTTCGATAAACGGTGTTCCAAGGTGTTCACTTACCAACTGGTGGATTCGGTGATTTTCAATCGTAAAAATAACTTTCTTTTTGATTTACTTTTTTAATGCGTAAAATAGTAACATAAACTACTAAGGCAAAAAGTTGTTTCCAAATAGTTACTTTAGATAGCACTTGAGCTAGAGAAACTTTGATGTTGACTAATTAATTACTTTTCAGCATTTGTAGTCCCATAGAATCTAACTTTTATTGCTTACTGCAGATTTGTACCTTCATAGAATATTAACGAATCGAAGAAGTTTTCAAGTACCTTAAATACCCGATAATTTTCTTCGCTATCTTCTTTTTAGAATAGTTTTTCGGAATTAGGATAAGGTATTTTTTATTTATGTTTACACAAGTTTAGGATTTGAAGATTTTGGCTTAGGGCCTGATGTGTTTTTCTCTTTTTTCAAAATTGAGGCACACGACGTACCTTATGTATATGTATCAGTTGGGGACATTCTGAGGATCACAAAAGTATGTGTTCTAAAGTGCCACATTCCAAAGTTACGTCTAGAAAAAGATTATAATTAAGAAACTTTGTATTACCCAACAAATAGAACTTTAAGATTTTCTACGTCCTATAGTAAGTCTAAATAGCAGTTCTGTACATAACACAAACATTTAACTATTAAATATTTTTTTATTTTACTTTTAATTACCTTTACGGCTTAGTGGCTTATATTTTGGTGTTATACTAAGGTTTAATTGTTCAAGTGCCTTTGCTTATCCTATTTTATTCATTCAGTATAATTAGATCTATTTTTCATAAAGTTAGATCAACATGATTTTATTCATGTGAAGTCGTTCATTTTGTTATATATTTCTTTATGTTACAAGCACCATTACCACAGACACTGATAATCGTTCTAATAGCTACCCTCTCCTTACTCCAGGTGACAGCGACAGACCACGGCACGCCGCCTCGTTCAGCCACCGCCACGGTCGTCGTAGTTATACAAGACGTCAACGACAACGATCCTGTATTTGCTCCTGCGCAATATGACGTCGAATTAGCTGAAGATGAAACTCCTGGAACTCCCGTTGTGACGGTCACGGCTACTGATGCTGATGAGGATAATCGGTATGCTGTTACGTGTTCCAGTTTCAAATGTTGTAATTTATTTTTAAATATTAAGTTAATTCAGAAAATATATACTAATTATAACTGGATTTATAATCTGTTTTTGTTTAGCACTAAAATATCCATTACTCAACACATTAGTTACACTATTTCGTTTGTATATTCCAGTCTCCACTACGAAATAACGGGCGGCAATACTCGAGGTCGATTCTCCATCACTTCTCAAAACGGCCGCGGTCTTATCACCGTCGCTCAGCCATTAGACTTCAAACAAGAAAGAAGATACGTTCTTACTGTTACTGCTACAGATTCTGGAGGAAGATCAGACACGGCCATGGTCAATATTAATATAACTGATGCTAACAACTACGCGCCTGTTTTCGAAAATGCTCCGTATACTGCTTCGGTTAGTTTTATGGTCGCAAGAGACATTAATCATTATTTTTATCCATATTTAAGCCAGACGAGATTTCGATGTACTGGTAATAGATGTTTGTTGAAAATATGTATTCTATTTTCCCCCATCTTACTGTAAGTCTGTCCATAACACAAGCTCCACGTCGGGTCTATCTACATAATCTTGTTTATCAGTTATCGCGTTCGTAGTACAGATTATACAAATTATTTAACAATCAGCAAAAACACATCAGATTTTCTTAAACCAATCTTAACCTAATTTTCAGACTCTTCTTTCAACATCTCCTAAAAATCTTTTACATCCACAGGTATTCGAAGATGCTCCAATCGGAACAACAGTACTAGTGGTATCAGCCACTGACAGCGATGTCGGTATAAACGCTCAGATCACGTACAGTCTTAGTTCAGAAATATCCAACGAGGCCATGCCGCATCACGACCAGGAGTTTGTGATAAACCCGCAAACAGGAGCAATTACTACGAATAAACTGCTGGATAGAGAAACTATGAGTGGTAAGGTGGTTTTATAATAAATACATAACAAATAAAGTTGGTGATTCAGGGCTCATTAAAATCGAAACAAGAAACAGTACAATTATATTCCATCCTACGATCAATTATGTCCAATGTTCACGAAAAGATGGATATTAGACATCAGATACGGTCGTTAAACCACTTGAAAAAGTTGAAAAGTATGTCATTATATAACATTAATCATTTTTAAACGTTTAATATGATTACTAAATTAGTTCCGATCTAAAATATAGTCAAAATATTTGACTAAATAAATAAGGCTATGGTTTTTGGCTATTCTCAATACGCTTATCAATGGAATATCTTATTTACCCATTCTCCCCAGGATACCTTCTGACAGTGACAGCCCGTGACGGCGGCGCGCCGTCTCTGTCCGACACCACCGACGTAGAGATCTCCGTAGTGGACGTCAATGACAATGCTCCAGTGTTTAAGCAGCAGTTGTACAGTTCCAGTATTATGGAGGATGCTTTAGTTGGTGAGTCTTAATGCTTTGAAATAAGTCTTATTCTGAATAAAAACTAGATGAAATTTCGGCTATTAAATAAATCTTTTTCCTGTAATGGAAATATTTTGGCTGTTGGAAATAAGAAATTGTACGTTAATTATCATATTCTGCATTATACCAATGATTCTTAGGGTACATTACTCTTAGAGTTTAGACATTAAATGTCCTTCATTTTCTGTTTAAGCAATTGTAATTTATATTTTTACAATTCGTTAATAGTTCACTAAACTAAAACTTTTTTAACACAAGGGTGTTTTAATGAGAAAATAGTTAATTTCATAAATTTCACTTCATTGAAATAAGATAAGAAGTTGTTGCTTGTTATTTATGTATGGATACTGCCATCCCAATATAACAAATTTAACGCTGATGTTAACTAGTATAGAAATGTAGAAATCTAAAAAAGACTCAAATGCAAACAGCAATTAATTCTGCATTTCATTTCCAGGAACATCAGTAACCCAAGTAGCAGCAACCGACGCCGACGTAGGTCTAAATGGCCGAGTACATTACGAACTTGATACTAAAGACAGAGAAGAAGGGTCCTTTGTTATAGATCCATCTTCAGGAGTTATAAGAACTAATAAAGCATTAGATAGAGAGTCTGTGGCCAGTTATGATTTGAAGGCGTTGGCTATCGATGGTGGAACTCCTCCGCAAAGTTCTAGTGTAAGTATTTAAGATCTTAAGAGGTGTGATTATTGTCAATGTATCCATGTTCCTAGGCCAAGAGTGTTTCTGTGAATAGTTAGAGTTATAATATTACTAAAACGAAATGCATGGTTATAACAACGCACCTGCCTTATACGGGAAAGTGGGAAGCACGTAATTAATTCTTACCCTGTTCAATTTATGTTCAAGTTCTTTCTGTTCAAGTTCTGGTCAAAAAATATCAGCCAGGATTAAATATATTGTTTTAGATCTCGTGTTTAACAAGTTGAACTTGGCTTTTTAAAGCATTGTTGTCTTTATTTAATATTCATCTGATGTTTTATATTTTCCTTCCATTATTTTAATCTACAAAAAATTTCCCGTAGGTGACCGTCCACATTAAAATCGAGGACATCAATGACTCTCCTCCCGTCTTCGAGAGTGACACTCTCACGTTCTACATTAAGGAGAACAGTCCTATTGGAACTACTGTAGGAGAGATCTACGCGAGAGATCCTGATGAAGGAGCTAACGCTGTGGTACATTATTCTATTAGAGGTAAGTCCGTTGAGCAATTTTTAAACAACAATATGTATGAATCTATTCTATGTAGTCATATCCAGTTTTATTCACAGTCAGTTTATAGTCTGCACTCCAACTCATATGTACTTAAGGAAAAGTTAATAGTTTTGACGTAAGCTGAAGCTTTTAGTTACCTAGTATTTCAAAATTGGCTGACAACCCATGTAGGTAGGCAAGTACGTTCACATTACGTACAGCTCTTCTCTATCCCATTGTTGTACTCAGAAAAATATAAAGTCAAAGGGGTTAATAAATCGTTTGAACTGCGAAATATTTCAAATTACAAGTAAATTAGTAACCTGCTCCTATTCATTGAGGGTCTCATTTACAGTAACAAATGCTTTTTTTGCTTTTCCAGGAGGAGAAGACTCCAATAGTTTCTCCTTAGAAACCCGTCAAGGCTCCGACAAAGCAGAACTAGTGACGATGATAGACCTCGACTATGAAAGTCCTCGCAAGAAATATGAGCTCATAATAAGAGCAGCCAGTCCTCCATTATGGAATGACGTCAAAGTTGAAGTAATGGTGACCGATGTGAATGACAATGCACCAATGATGAAGGACTTTCAGATTATCTTCAATAACTTTAAGGACTGTTTTCCTGTGGGGCCGTTTGGAAGAGTGCCTGCTTTTGATGCCGATGTCACTGATAAGGTAAGCTAACACAAAAGCAAAGTATGCATTGACATGTAAGCTGAACTTTACCCACTAATATTCCCGGTATCAAAACCTAGTGAAGGTCGATATTTATAAGATAAATACAGAATTGTTAAAAAATAAGTACTTTTTCTGATCATCATCGATCATCGCATTATTTCGCCAACTTAGTAAATTATTAAACGCCGTCCCTCTTTTTCAGCTACAATTCAGAATCTTATCAGGTAACAATGCCAACCTGGTTCTTCTGAATGAAACGACTGGGTCTATGACATTATCGCCACAACTTAACACCAACGTACCCAAATTGGCTACTATGGAGATTTCAGTTTCTGGTAAGTAATATAGTTCCAGTTATGAATCCAAATTCATTTTTATTTATGGAATCCACATTTTGTCATCCAAATGCTTAAGTTTAATAGTCACTGTTACGCAGTGTTTGCATATCAACCTCTTACTAAATAAAGCTGTGTCTATTTTATGCCGAATTGTACCTATTTAGTAGATATGTCGAATATTTGTGTGATAAACAATAGGCCCCGGTGCGTTTTTACTCGCGTTTATCATAATCTATGTCACTTCTAGATAACTTATGATAATTCAATGTATCTTTTGTAATTTCGGAGTTTATTTATTACAAATAACTTAGCTTTCTTGTATTCTTGTTGATCGTATAGGAAATACTCATAAATGTTCAACATTTTATAAAAGATTTTTTTTCAATCTACAGATGGAGTAAACGAAGTCAAAGCAATGATGCAGCTTTCAGTGCGTCTCATAACAGAGGAAATGCTTTTCAATTCGATCACTGTTCGCTTGAACTATATGACTGCGGAAAAATTCTTATCGCCACTTTTGGGATTTTTCATTGATGGATTAGCAGCTATTATACCGTGCCCTAAGGAAAACATCTATATATTCAGCATTCAAGTAAGTCTTTAGCTAGTTTGCTAATATTGTTATGGTTACGTCAATATTTAGGTATATACCAGAAATTTTGAATCCTTAGCAAAACCGACTAAGAACAATTTTTCTTAACCATAATGACAACTACCTGCCAGAGCGGAGGTTTCAAATCAAATAGGCAAACATAGTACGAGTATTATGGAAATCAACTTTTATTAAAATCCAAGGAAAGTAATTATAGATGCAGGCGATTAGTATATCCAAAAATGAGATAAGCCGAAGAATCCAAAACTTATGGGCTGGACAGGTTAGAGATGATAAACCATTCATTTTACTTTCAGGATGACACTGACGTAACTGGAAGCATCCTAAACGTTTCATTTTCTGCTCGTCGACCGGACGCGGAAATAGGCTTCAATGGTGACAACTCACAATATTACACACCGACACATTTGAGAGAAAGAGTTTATCTACATAGAGCTACTCTGGCAAGATTAGCTACAGTTCAAGTAAGTTGTTTATTCACGTCACGTCAAAAATCCCATATTAAACACAAGCTCATATTGATTTTTCATTATTTCATATTTACGATTTGATTAAATCGTATACTTACTTATCCGACAATGCGATATTATTATCTTAGTGAACTGTGTTGATGAACTGCTGACATCCAAATATGTATTTTACGTTTTAACAAACTACACAATTGATAGATGCTTGAAGTTCTACACTTTGTTCTACGTATATAGATACCCCAGTTAAACTACAGTTCTTTGGAAATTCCTGGATAATGTACATGTTTAACTTCTACAGTAAATAACATGTTAAATAGTAGAAGAGTCATCAAAATCAGTTATATAAATGAAAGAAACATACAGTATTAGTATAGATAAAAATTTTATTATTCAGTCATTTCCAAAATCACATAAAACATTTGAATTGTTCAGGTACTACCATTCGACGACAACATTTGCGTGCATGAACCCTGTCTGAACTTCGAGGAATGCCTGACAGTCCTCAAGTTTGGTAACGCGTCGGGATTCGTAAGCAGTGATACTGTGCTATTTAGACCTATTTACCCGGTTAACACGTTCACTTGTCAGTGTCCTAAGGGTTTTACGGGTAAGTTGAATATATAGTTTGGCTTTTATTTGTTTTGGAAAATCTACCGCACATATTTTAAATTTAGCCCAATTTCTAACAAAATACCGAAAAAAACATTTACTAAAATAATTAAACAGTGTTTTGAGTAACTTGAACTTGAAACCTAATAGCAGCATTAAGTGGTAAATATTCATCCCTCATGATGAATCCTCTTAATTAGATATCCACAGCTTACCATCGCTAATATGGTAATCGCCATCTTACTCAACCCAACATTATTCAAACATTTGCAGGGTCCCACGAACACTACATGTGCGACACAGAAGTGGACCTCTGCTACTCGTCTCCCTGCAGAAACAATGGCACGTGTGTGCGGCGGGAAGGGGGATACTCTTGTGTGTGCTTGCCTGGGCTCACTGGTGAGTGGAACATTTCTGAGGATAAATAATAAATAAGTAAAGATCAAACAAAGACTCAAGCTTCCTATCAGAAAACTTGGGAGTGTGCTAATTATAAACAACTAATATAATTAGTAAACGAAGTTATTCTATATGAGGCTGATTCGCACAGCCTTTGTGGAAACACATATAAATTTAGTGGTAGTATAGTTTCTTTTATTTGGATCTCGTCTAGAATCTTTCTTATTTTGACAGCCAGCCATAATAATCACATTTTCGTCGTTGTGTTTGGGTTAGAGGGAAGAAAGAGCCAATGCAATTACTGATACAAACGCAAATCTAACTTAAGCCTGCAGTCGGCTACGCATCGGTTGGTTTCACGGGAGGTCTCCAAAAACACATATTCAGCGTCTGGGATGAGTGGTGTGATACTATTGGTGTCTTTTGTCCAAGGCGTTCGACTGTGTGCATCATACCACACTACTCATAAAACTGCATACAGCATAAAGAATCATAAAAAACTGAGCACTTGGCTTGATTAAATCATATATTTCTAATAGAAAACAGAATGTTGCAATAAATGAAGAAAAATCATTAGGATCGGCAGTGACAATGGGTGTGTCCCAGGGCTCAGTTCTTAGTTCTCTCCCATTTTTAATACATGTCAATGATCTGCCTTCGGTAGTTAAGAATCAATGCGATGTCAGATTGTTTGCTGGTGATACTTCCTTCTTATTTAAAATCAGAAGACAAGAAACTGACCATCGAGCAGTAAACAAAGACATCACCAACACAGAGAAGTGGTTCTCAGCTAATAATTTGCACCTTAATGAAAACAAAACTAAATGTGTTTCGTTTACTTGGCCAATTGTCAAACAGGTAAATACAACCATTGTAGTTAAGAGCCAGAAACTGACCACTGTAAACTCAACTGTATATCTGGGCATAGCCTTAGACGCCAACCAGTAGGTACCGCATGTTGATGGGTTAATGAAAAGCCTTGGCTGTGCCGCATATGCTGTTAAAAAAATAAGACAAATTTCAAATGGAACAACTGCTCGATTAGTCTATTTCGGTTACTTTCATGGCCTCATGACATATGGTATCCTGTTGTAGCGGAGTGCTGCCGACATCATTGGGGGGAGGGACTTGCCGAGCTAACAGATGCAGATTAGAATAATTTTGTACAGACATAAAGAGACACTGTAAATTTATTTTGAAAAATCCAGTTGCCAGTTTTTCTTCACGAAGGTTTTTCCGAACTGGTTGTAGAGTCATTTTTTATTCGACGTCAATAACAAAAAGTGTAAATGTTGAGAAATAAATATTTGAATTTGAATCGATGGTCAATATAATAATTACATTCAAATAAACAAAACACCTACGAATAACGATGAATAACGATGAAATCCCATGGTGCGGATGTGATTTACCAACAGATGGGTCGCGAGTTCTTTAGCCTTCTATAAAAAAAGACATATATTAATACTAAGTTTCGTCCATGATTATACAAAGTGAAATTTCAAATTAATTGTGCAGTATAAATTTTGTTCAGTGTGTTTTTAGCAACATAAAAACCGTGAAGTGACACTATTTATTTTTATGCGAGGCTTTGTTAATCTTTTTGTAAATATCTTTGAATTCTTATTAGCCCAAAATTGTTCCTTCAATAGCTATTTATCACCTTAAGAATAACTTTCTTCTTAGTTATGATAATTAACTAAAATATGATCAAACAAGTCATGAAATAATTTAACAACCTCATTATATCTTTCAGGAGCAAACTGCGAAACAATACTTACAAAAGCAACCTGTTCGTTCAATGGAGATGGTTCGATTTGCCGAAGTGGCTCCCAATGCGTCACCAAGAAGGAAGGTGGCATACTGTGTCAAGGATGCTCCATAGATGAGGCATATACTACACCGATGTGTGAGCTGAAAGCAAGGAGCTTTCCGGCTTCTAGTTTCCTGACTTTCCCGGGATTGAAAGGAAGGAATCGACTTCATTTGAAGCTTAGGTGAGTTTTCTATACTTACATAAGACGTTTATTGTATTTTCATGGCAATTTTATAGAAGTCATTAAGTAGCAAAAGCTTTATCTCTTTCTAGATTATCTTATATACTTTCTTAATGCATTAAGTATCTCTGAACACTAATTCAATTCGCTAAAGACAATTCGGTATGAAATAACCAAAATGTTTAAGATAAAACATGATTACGAAGTTATTCACATTGTTTCTTATATTAAATACTTATACTTTTCTTCAGATTCGCCACTCAATCCACATCTGGCCTTCTCCTGTACAACGGTCGCTACAACGAACGCCACGACCTCGTTGCACTGGAGTTGATTGCAAATGGCGCCGGGGTCTCGGGAGGTCATGGCGTAAAGTTCACGTTTTCCTTGGGAGGGGTCAAGACAGATGTCACGGTGGCTGGTGATGTGGCTGACGGAGAATGGCATAGCGTCGAAGTAGATTATTACAATAGGGTAATTAGAAATGATATATTTATTGAATAATTTGCAATGGATGATATTTTCTACCGGTTCGAAGAAATTAATGTAATTGATTTTCTTTGATACAGAGTAACGCAATATTAAATGATAGGATAGTTATCTAACTTGTGTCATTCCACTGTGTTCATTTTCTGGATTGAACTTCAGTTAGATGGAGGAACTTATGATCCCATAGCAATTTTGGGCTAATGGAACTTCCCAACAGGTTTTTTTAATAGTACAGTAATTCCAAAGTTTAGGTATTGATAACATACAAACATATAAATATTTCTTTCTCCTTCTACGAACCTTCTAAACACCTAAATTTCACTGTCATATTTTACATCAATTTACAGACGGCAATCCTCATCCTAGATGATTGTGACAAAGCTCTGTCATTTGCCGGTGCGGCAGACTTTGGTATGAAGTACGCATGTGCCAACTCTACCTCTAAAGTATTGCCGAGTCGCTGTGATAGCCCCACCGAAACCTGCCATAGGTAAGATCACTCACAGAACTATACAGGGTGTTTGTGCGATGTATGTACATACTTTAAGGGCTGGTAGTACAAATCATGTTCATCAATAAAAATATATGACATGTGGCACCATTTTAAGTTTGAAATTTTTTAAAATGAGGTGGAGGTATTTGAATTGCAATCATAATGAGAAACAAAATTTTTGCGACCCTCAAAGTATTGGCCACGAGTATGTGCCAAAAAAAATGTGCATGAGTTCTACCACTTTCAAAGAAATAAATGCCAAAACCTAGATTTGAAGATATTTTTTTTACGTTTTAAATGTTTTAACGAATTTCTACATAAACGACCTTATTATCATGTTTTTTTACTCACCTAAACATTAACAAAGTAACCTAAAATATACATACACAACAAATCATTACGTAAATACTTTTGAAGTTATTAGTGGTTGAACTTAGCTCTTCAATAAGCTGAAATAACTCATCCACTGTTAGCACTTAGTTTAAAGCAAGGTAAAAACTTAATATTTAGTGGACGAGGGATATAAACATTTAAACTGTGATTGTGATGTTTTTATCTAAGGCAGTTTTCACATTGTGCCGGACACCGCTCCAGTGTGTGCTGTGCGTGTGTTGTGTGACTGTAGCGTCTTTATCTATACTATATAAAATCCGCAGAAAAGCTATTGCACTGCACTTACGTGCGGGGTCTGGCGCGCGCTACGGTACCGGATATTGTCCGGTGTAACGTTAAGTAAAGCCAGATTTTGTGTTTCTCAAGCTAAATTCTCAATTTTTGGTTGATATCTAGCTTTAAACTGAGTGATAACAATGGGTGGGTTAGTTCAATTAATTAATTGAAGAGCTAAGTTCAACCATCAATTATTTCAAAAGTATTTCACATAAAGATTTGTTTTATATGTCTTTTATAAGGTTAACTTTTTTACTTTTTACTAGATTAGTTAAAAAATCATGTTAATCAGGTTGTTTATGTAGAAAACCGTAAAAACTGAAAAAAGTTGGTAAATTTCATGCTAAAATTAGGTTTTGGCATTTATTTATTTGAAAGTGGTGGCACATACTTTTGTAAAAATGCAACACTTCAAGGCATTCATAAATTCTTTTTTTATTAAGATAAACCTGCAATTTTTAAAAGTACGGAAATTTAATGACATCTACTATGGCTGCCATATAGCGGGTTTTGAGTTTTGACCCCACATGTCAAACGGTTTGTTCGAAAAAGTATGTATAACCCTTAGAATATGTAAAGTCGTTGCCCAAGCACATTGTGTATTTGTGACTAAGTTGAGATGAGATCCATGCGTTAGATTATTTTTGGTAACTAAAGTGACAAAGAGCGATGTGAGAAACCTGAGAAACTGGCGGCAGTAATAGCTACAGAATAAAAATATTTGTAAAAAAATCGATATAAAGAATAAAATAAACTTTAAAAAAATCAAAACTATCAATTAAATAATACAAACTATCAAAAATCCGTAAATCCGTAAATTCCTAACTTTAAACTTTTAATTTTAATCATGTCGGACTGTCAGACGGCCTGTTTGGTATTAGCCCCTATTAGGGGTAAGTAGCCTTGCCTTCCATGCCAGAGGTCCCGGGTTCGAATCCTGGTAGGAGCAGATATTATATTATATTTGCTCTCTAGTCATGGATGTGTATGTATGTTTATTTATGTTTATTTCTTAAGTTTATTTATCCGTTATCTAGTATCCATAACACAAGTTCTTAATGATACTTAATTTAGGCTAGATAATGTGGTGTGATTGTTAGAAATATTTATTTATTTATGTATCTCAACCACAACTAACATAGTCTGTAAATAAGTAAATTTTAACGTACGGCTTTTCTACCGCACAGGTTTTTAGACCTGACCGGACCGCTCCAGATCGGCGGTTTGCCGAACATTCCCACCAGCTTCCAAGTCAAGAACAAGGACTTCGTGGGCTGCATCTCCGACTTCTTTGTAAATCATAAATTCGTTGATCTTAACAGGTAAGTTCCTTTTCACCCCATGGGAAACTTTTCAACATGAGTAATGATAAATTTAATCATTGGTTGGATTTCACCATTTTCAGAGAACCTTACAGTTATTTACTGCATTGTAATATCAACTTTCACAATTGTATTGACGCGATTTTATTTACTACTAGTGACCTCTATGGAATTAATAGATATTATGAAAACTGTTATGGTGTTTTAACGCCATCCAGGATATTGTACTTAAAATTTTGAAACCATGAAAAATTTCAACAATTTACTACAAGTTAGTTCCATGATGTGTTTTTTTAGATGGTAACATTATTTAGGTACTTTAAAATTAAAAAATAATACGCGCCGCGCTTCCCTTTTTTTCCGTGGTCACATACTACGACGAACAGAATAAAAAAGTAGCGGTTAGTGTCTTCGTGGGGAGCAAGCACTATACCCACTTAGGATTACCTAGGTAGGTAATATTAGGTATTAACTACTAACTTTTAGCGTAGGGACAAAACTGTTTAAAATTCTCATCAAGTGTCTATTTTTTCTTTCATTGAAGTATATTGAACTTATGAAACTTTACAGTTTCGTGTCAGACAACGGAACAATCGCAGGTTGTCCGGAAAAGCATTCGCAATGCGGCTGCGCGCCGTGCTACAACGGAGGCACGTGTAGAGCCCTGTGGAACACCTATCTCTGTGACTGCCCTGACACGCACACTGGGAAGCAATGTGCTGAATGTAAGTTTGTGATTCTAAAATAAATCCGATTAAAAGAAGTTCTATTGAATGAACTATTTCTAAACTTTTTGTAGTGAATTTTACAAGGAGCACAAATTTATAGCGTTTAATTATATTATTTATAAAATATCAAAATATAAATATAAAAATATAAAAATATATATAAAAATATAAATAAAAACTATAAAAACAAGTTAAAGAAGTTTTTTATTTAATATATTGAAACGTGAAATTATGGAAATACTATTACAGTCCTTTAACTCAATGCTACATCGGTTGGTTTTGGTTGTGTATATAGATACATGCAAAATCTAAAATAGTACCTAGCACCACATGAAACTATTTACACAAGACCTTTATGTAGTAAGGAGGAGCATTAAGAAGTTATTTTTGATAGTGCTTTCGCAATGGGGTGAAATTGACTTCTAATATTCATTTGTATGTCCAGACGTTTGTTACTCAACCTGCCAAGACGTTTTGAGTTATCACAGGGATAGACTGATTTTATCTTATAGTTACCTTGACGTTATGCATTTTCGACCTTTAAAACATGTTTTCATAATTGTATCCGTTTCACAGCGACCTCTCCTCCCTGGCGGTTCAGTGGTGACGGCATGTTATCCTTCAACCCTCTGCTGAGACCCATCCAATTGCCGTGGCTTAATGCGCTATCTGTTAGAACAAGACAACTCGATGCCTTCCTCATGTCTGTACAAGTCGGACAAAACAGCAGCATACTTATTACTGTGAGTATGCTGTGTTAAAGTAGTTGCCCGAATAGCCTCTTACTGACATGTTTAAATAATTTAAGGAAGGACTAGAATGGAGTTATTATCTTCGTAATAGAACCACTTGTGACGAGCAATGGAAATGTGAAAAGCAGCATTTGTGATAACGGTTAATTATTCAGTCATATGAATTCAATTATAGTATTACACTCTCCGCTTTAATTGACTCAGACAATCTGTATGAGTTTCTTCAGTACTTATAAACGTTAATACGTATAATTACTTGATTGCAGTATTTTTATATGGGATGCTATATAGCTGGCTATCATTTTCCACCAGCTCAGTCGGAAAGTCATATCCAAAGCTAAAATAAACTTTTTCCCACAGCTCCAATCAGGTCTGCTCCACTATTCCTACAACGGAGAATCAATGTACCTACCGTCACCAACTCTCTCCGACGGCCAATGGCATCGCGTCGAGGTCACGTGGCTCGGCACTGACATCTCAGTTGCCATTGACTATGGACTTCGGACAGCGCTCCTTCCAATGCTAGCCAATAAGATACAAGGACAGTATGTCGGCAAGATCCTGATCGGTGGACCGGATTCTACTGCAGGATTGATTGCTGCTGATGTTGGGTTCTTTGAAGGTTGTATTCAGGTGAGGATGTGTTTTTCACTTTTTACTATAAGTCTTTTTTAAGTACAACAAAACGTAATAATAAGTCTATTTTCGATTTCCTATATTTTTAAATGATTTTTTTGCTTATTGCTTATATTTAAACTTATGTTTACAAGTTTTTAATTATTTCCTTGATTTAATTGTGAAACTTTCGTCCTAGGACGTGCGCGTGGGCACAACACAGTCTCTATTGAACCGACCTACAGTGAGAGAGAACGTTCGAGATGGTTGCCAATCCAGAGCTGATTGCATGCTTGCTGTGTGTCCACCTTACGTAAGTCTTTATTCATAAGTCTTATACTACAACAATCGGCCCAATTTCGCCGAGATCATTTTCGTGAATGAAAAATTGCGAATGTCTAAATGGATCGGGATATCGGTCCTCCCGTATTGAACCACTCAAAGTACTAAAGTAGTAGAATCTTGCTGAAACTTTTTTAAATAATAATCATAGTAAATCACCAGACAAACACACCAATTGCTTGGTCCCAAGGAAAGTAGAGCTTGTGTTATGGATTATCATGCTACAAACTGGGAGACCCCAAAATATAAATATCAACAACCATGGCCCGAGAACAAACAACTGTAGTCATCGCACAAATGAATACTCTGACCAGGACTCGAACCTGAGATCTCCGGCGATTACGGCAGGGCTATTACACACTCACGCCACTCGGCCGTCATTTATTTTACAGTGCCTGTTCTAACCAATGGAAATAATTCCACAGAGTAAATGCATCGCTTCCTGGGACAACACAGAGTGTGAATGCGAGGCGGGTCGCTATGGGCCGCAATGTATAGCCGCCTGCGATTTAAACCCGTGCGGTGACAGAGCCCAATGCGTGCCGGAGAACAATAGCAAGGGATACAGGTGTCGGTGTGAGCCTGGGTTTATTTTGACGGGTGAGCACAAAGTTCGTTATAGTTAATTTCATCCATGGTATTCGCCCTCGAGCGATCTTGATCAAGAGCTGGGGCGCATCATCGCAAATGAATTACATTTATTTGTTCAACTTAAATGTCAACCTTAAAGTAATAACACAATACAAATTTCGAATCAAATTAAGAATCTTAGTAATTGGTGGTTTTATCATGTTAAATGTTATGCAAGTTATAAGAAGTCTTTGGTGTTACGCATTCCCGAAAGTAAATTTAATTATTAGGTAGCCCGAGGTATGTTTGTTTGAACTACTTTAAGCATGGCTGAGTTCTTGAGTTGAAATTTTAAAAAAAATTGCAAAAAGAAACCTAGCTTTGTCGCCAACGTTGAAGACTTCTTTATAAAGGTTAAACATTATTTGTTTCTTGATGATTTTCATTTACACATGTGCAGTGACAAAAACAAGACACTACAAAAAACGAGAGAGATTAAAGTGGTTATACTTTTTAGTGAATTGAATTGTACATTATTGACTTAGTAGTTTTATACCTTCTTTAATCTTTGAAATTAAGGCCGAAATATGCAATTTCAAAAGTAATATTCCTAGAAGACTTGGACTAAGAGCAGAAGTTTTAAAACACAGAAAGCTCACTCTCTACTCACAATCAAAATTTTAAGTCACAAAAAGCATAAACATAGGTTTGCCTTCACCATAACCTTGGCCTATAGTACAAAAAAAATTTGAGTCAGAATTGTCAAAACCCATTTCAGCTTATTACATGCAACCCTATTATTGAAAAATACTGACAATTTCTCTATTGGATACTCTAGACTCGGGCTGTAAACAAGAAGGACAGGAAGAATGTCCGGGTGGCTGGTGGGGCCACGCAGCTTGTGGACCTTGTGACTGCCTGCTCGACAAGGGATACCATCCGTATTGCGATAGAGATAATGGAGAATGTCGGTGTAAGGTTGGTATCTGAATAAATAATTTGCTAAGACAGGTAGTATTCCTAAATTTATTCTCACGTGTATATCAACTTATGTCGCTTAGATCGGCTTAATCTTGGATGTTCCGCATTCATTGCCTTCCGACAACGTTGACCTGGTCATCGGTCTATCTTGTATTAACCCACAGGAGCTTTTTAGAATGGCCAAATATTCAAATGTAATGTAAAGAAGTGATTTTGCATATGTAAATGTTCTGGTTCAGTTATCTATGAAACATGTGATCAAATCAAGTAATTTCATGAAAAGTTTCTAAGTTAAATTAAAGAAATATTTAGTAATAAACATTACATTCAACGTCATCACTACCTTTATTTACCTCCACACAAATACATTTTATTAACTTTAATCAACAGGAAAACCACTACAAACCACTAGACTCAACCTCCTGCCTCGCCTGCGAGTGCTACGCGGCAGGGTCTCTGAACAACTCGTGTGACGTCACGTCGGGTCAATGCCCCTGCCGTCCCGGGGTCATAGGCCGTGCGTGTGACTCTTGTGCAAGTGTCTATGCTGAAGTGGCGCCCAATTCTGGTTGCGAAGGTGAGGTGTTGATTTGGGTATTAAGTTTTTTATATTTTATATATTTCACAACCGACATAACCAAGAAGCCATATCTTTAGTAATAGATATACATTACAACCTCTTTCTAATCTTTACTAACAAACTCTCGATCATGGCACTTTTTAATAAATAAGAGACCCTTAGAAATTATTTTGCTACGTACAGACACACAGATATTAAACTTATATTACATCCACTTTAATCATCGTAGATAAAATAAAAGTAGATTTTTAATTTCTCTTTGTCCCCGTTCACCAAGAAGGCTTGCAATTATGTTCAAGATACACTCTATCATAACGTAAAAAGTACTTCAAAAATTACTTTTGTTAAGACAATAACCCTTTCGTTACAGTTGTATACGATGGATGTCCCCGATCGTTTTCCCAAGGAGTTTGGTGGCCTCGCACCAAGTTTGGAGTTGAGGCCATAGCTGAGTGTCCACAAGGTACGTAATCTTACAGTTCTAAATATAACAAATATATATTGCAATCAAATTTAGTAGTAATTGGTTTTCTAAGCTTCCCAAAACTTCGGATTAGTAACAATAAATACAATCAGTTCTGCTAAGTTTAATAATAATTTATTATCATTATTATTTATTATTAAAAGTAAAAAATGGATTACAAATTTAGGAAATAAGTTAACTGCTTTTGTATATTCAAATGAGAAAACTTGTTAATAGTTTTTAGTTGTATAAAATGTTTTAATACTATTTAATCTGTTTGTTTTTCAAATTAATAAAAAAAATACTCTCTTGTACCATTCAATTTTCATTGTACAATTACTTGATATTAACATAAATGTGTTCTTTATTCAGGATCGAGTGGCAAAGCTTCTAGAATGTGTGATGAATCGCAGAAGGTGCCGTGGCAGGAGCCGAACCTGTTCAACTGTACTACGGCCACTTTCTACCAGTTACGGAAGCAGGTCAGCTCATTATCTTTTTTTGTGCACTTCTGTTCATTAAGTAGGTTCGGTCTTAGACCTCTGGTTATTTTGTCTAAAAAAACGATGGAAAGACCATACTTTTCATACAAATATCCTATTAAGAATTACTTACATGAATACTTTGCCTTTGACAAAAAGATTGTCTATAAGAAGATGCTGCTTGGTGCAAGGCCGATTCTACGAGCTAAATTACTTTTAAGTTGTAGTTCTTGTTTATTGCAAATTTCTTATCCAAGGGTCCCGTAATAAATAACCTGTTCCACTCATACTGAATGATTCCTTTAACTTTCAGCTACACAAAATCGAAATCGGAGAGCTTCAAGTGAACACATTTGTCGGAGTACGTTTAGCAGAAGACCTCGCAGCTGCCTGTATGAACACTCCCAAGTTATATGGTGCTGATGTGTTGGTCACTGAAGGAATTCTGTTAGAGTTGTTACAGTACGAGCTGAAGCAAGCTGGATTGAACCTTACGCATAGCCAGGATAAGGATTATGTTCGAGTGAGTTTGGAAAACTACAATATATTGATATGTAATGTTTTATCGAAAATAATCTGAAAAAATTAGTGATTGAGTAATACCAGAGACTAGTAAATTACTATAGACTAACCATGTCTAACAAAATTTTGTGACTTGAAAAATAGTTGTTTTTAAGATAGAGAGATGGCGTTAGTTGTATTAGATTTACAAGTTATTTAAATTTAGTCAAAATAATGCGTAAAAAAACTTAAGATGGAGCTGCTTACAAAATCATTTGATATTTCATTGCAAGTACTATCCGTAGGTATCAGGCGACAACAGACGTTGCCAGCTAGTGCATTATATTATTTGATGCTATGTTGCCGCTCTTATAATTCAGTAACAGAAATCTTTACACCACCCTGGATATTATTTGTAGTGTTACTGGATTACTGTATTGCCAGTATATAATTTTTCCCACAAAAATATAGCATTCATCTCCACAATTTGTTCTTATCTGCCTGAACATAATAAAACGAATTTCAGTGCATTTAATTAATAGGTTTTTTATATTTTAATTTATTTCTTGATATCGATAAAAATTATGTCTTAATAAGTGCATAATTTTTATTTATAATGCATATAACTCATAACTATTTTGCAGTAGTTAAAAAAATATTTTCTTGCTAGATGGATTTTGAAATATTTTGTAAATATTGTATTTAGACACTTATAACTTAAATCAACTTTTTTTGTTCTTTTTATGACAACATTTTATTTGTTTGACAATTTGAATTCTTTGTCGTTTATTGTTGTTGCTATGGGTGTGTGTTTGTTTTGGAACTTTTCCCTGCATTTCTTTGAATTCACAATTTTTCTGCCCGCCTACTGTGACTCGTGCCGATCAAAGAAAATAATTTCGCACATAAATCCAAACAAATAAAAAGCACAAAATAAAATATTTGACTATAAAGCTGACATAAATATGTGTTTGTGATATTATTTAATATGTTATGATTTTGAGACTTTTTATAGTAATTAATACAACTGAATATCTATGTCATCTATTTTAAATCATAAAGATTCCCTCAAGTATTTCTTTTTCCATAATGATTCACCTATAGTTTGAGAACCTTGTCTCTATCGGTAAAGATGCACGCAGTTACATATTCTTTGATTTGCTTTTATGTCTTTTATATATTTATATACATAATTTGGTTCTGACTTTCTTTTTAGTAATTATTATAAAATGTTATAAAAATTAAGGTATAGTAATTTTTGGCGTGAAGTACTGAAATCAAAAGCTTATTGAGGGCCTGGAATGAACTCAACTATTTACTTGCTAAGGTTTCAGGTTATTTGACAACGCCATCTAGCAGTTTTAGTCCGTATTAATATACAAACAAATATTTTGCATTACGTTTCTCGTCAATAATTCATATCAAAATTAAAGACGACAAGGTTGGTCCAAGCTATTTGAGAGCGACATCTAGTAATAGCTTGGATTTTGAGCTTTTTCCGAGTCACGAATTTTTGTATGGAGATGGTCAGTCTATAGTTATTTACTAGTCTCTGGTAATACTTAGAAACAATAATTTTTCACTCTAACTACAAAGTTTCGAAATTACCATTTAACTCTAACTTAAGAGTTACTAATCAAACTCCATATAAAGCGAATGCCTTCTAAGGCTTACACAAATTAATTCAACAAAACTTACACCAAACCTTTTTTTTTTATTTCAACTTATTATATTATTTTGTGTTTTATGGTAATTTCAACTTCTAGACTAGACTTTGCTTTGCCCTATTGTCAATTCAATAAAAATTGCTTTATTGTACTAAGGCCATAGTGCCAAAACCATTTTATAACTGATCATCTATTTTCCAGAACATCGTAACTTCAGCAAACACAATACTAAACTCAAAATACGCAAACCACTGGCGTGGAATAACTTCGCTAACCGGTCACGGCGCAGAGAGACTACTGCAACAGTTTCATGGATATATCGCTACTTTAGCGGGCACCCAGCGAGATACGTACACAAGTCCTTTTGAAATTGTTACTAGTGATGTTGGTGAGTGGTTTACTGTTTTCGTGAATTAATAAAATAAGTAACTACAACAACTTGTAAGCGCCGGATCTGTCTGACCAATGTAATTGAACTATTTGATATGCTGGAAATGAACGGAAAATATTTTTAATCTAATAAATACACAAACTTGAAAATAAAATTAACCCAAAATAGACAGAAGTGAATGGACGACATCAATAGTTAAAAACATGATCATCATCAGAATTTAAAACTGATCCCTCCGATACTTAAAGTAGAAGTCACTATCGTAACAATATAGATCATTACATTTGTGAATCTAGTAAATAGACATTTTATTCTCAACAATCCAGAATTATTTATACTCATATAAGATTCCTTTTCAGTAATGGGCGTAGACATAGTAACAGCGGAATCCATATACGGTTTCGAACCAACCCAGCTGACGCATCTTACTCAAACGGACTCCTACACAACCGAACGTGTAGTTCTGCCGGACACATCTTCTTTCATACACGCTCCCATACAAACTGCGTACTATAGCAGTGGAAAGAAAGGCAGAAAAGCAGCCAGTCCTACTGTGTCATTCCCGAAATATAACAATTATGTGAAGAGCAAGAATAAGTTTGATCAGTACTCGCGGGTTCTTGTACCGTTGGATTTGATTGGGATTGAAAGCACCGTACCAGGTAAATACTTTAAATAAACTTTTTATTTTACTCTCTGCTAGGTAGCTCTACTTCATATGAAGAGATCTGAGCGATTGTTATGCAAATTGATATCAATTTTGCAAGCTTAGAAATTTTAACGTTATAGTTACTATGAAATAGTATTCGCTTTCTTTTTCTTTCCAGAAGATTCCACCGAGTCCCGTGCCGTTTTTTCATACCTTCAATATTCTCGGAACAGTTCTCAATTGATGCCACTTCGTATAGACGATACTGTATCTCAGCGATGGGGAGTCAACATTAGTATTGGCTCTCCGATTCTGCAACTTGCTATTTTTGTTCCTCAGTCTGTGCGAAATAGGCACGAGAGTAATCAAGGAGATGTTGGTATTGAAGGTAGTATACTATATTATTGTTTTATGTGTACACTTTTCTTACAGTTATATCATCCCAAATGAAAAACATTTCATCGGGGATGATATAACTGCTATTTTTGTTCCTCAGGTGCTTTATTCCAAAAGTTTTTAATATTTCAGGCATAACCTACACAAATAAAGGCCACAATCATATTCACGACAACGACCATGCAAACAATATCCCTCAGAACCAGATATCTCCTGATGATGACCACAACCACCACGAATCCCACGGGCCTGTAGTCATCCAACCAACTTACAAAAGACCTGAAAAACCTACACACAAACATGAGAAATCCATAGAAAATGAATCAGCTTTTGTGGCTCAGAACCTTGAAGAAATGCCGCAAGTAATGGCTCTCGTTATGGAAGCTAAAGATAAAAATGCGACTAAAGGGGAGAATAAGTTATTGTATACGAGTCTGAGTGGGATCAGACTGAGCAAGCCAATTAGACTGCAAATTTGGCTTGATATTAATAGAGACACGTTTGGATCCAGGACCAATCCGCAGTGTGTTCATTGGTCGATTGCCAGAGGGTAAGTTAAACTTCATCTCGCTTATTATTATTATTTTTTTTTTATTTATTGGGGTCAACAAACAGTAGTATGTATACTAGTATGTATGTATCAAGTCAAATAGATTGTACAATATGAGTTTATAGTGTCTTAAGCTGGAACTTTAATTTACACATGAAACCTGCTCGCTTGAGATTTGAGACTAAGTTTTGCTACTATCCCTAAAACGAAAATATGTTGTTGAGTTTGCTAATAAATAGGCCAAAAGAGTAATTCTGTGCTACATTAAAACAACACAAGCTTCCTTTCCTTGTTCTCGCATATTATCTGCTAAACACAACATAATATCTAAAAAATATCTTTATTTTCCACAGTATCGGAGAGTGGTCTCGTCTAGGCTGTCACACAGAGATCGATTACGACTGGTCGCCCTACTCCGACGAGCCTTTGTTAGTAAACTGCACGTGTAACCATCTGTCGACATTTGCAGTGCTGGTTGATGAAGTTGATATTGAGGTTTGTGTTATCTGTAGGAGCAGAGTTGCTTTTAATTAGAGCTTAGAGTCCTTCCTTTTATAACCATCATAATAAACAGGTCAACGGCCAACAGTTACAAACAATGAAATCACAGGTACCAAGGTGATCTAAATTGAAGCGTATGGTTGACAGCATATATTCAGTAACAACTATGAATAAATATGTAAAATACAAATTCCCTTAAAATTTAAACTCGATTTAGAAGCTAAATCACTCAAGCTATGTCAAAGTGTATTGGCCACATAGCTATGCGAAGTTCGCGAACAGAACACTTTGCGAATAGACGTACATTTATTTACCGACTTTCGTGTTCGCGATGATGATTCGTGATATGACAAATAGCTTGTCAACACGCATCGCAACAACGAAAATCTTTGGCGTCGTATCGCGCGTTATAGCTCATATACGACGCCATATACATATACGGCACTATACACCGCACAGCCGCATATCTACAAAAATGCGCGAAAAAACTGACCGATGTGCACCCAGTATTAAGTACTTCAATTACTTTGCAAAAAAGTAAATGAAAAGCTGCGCGTCGCGTTCTTGTACTGCTCAGTTTTCTCCCTGGTAGAAAGAGTCATACGCTAATATCTTCATATCGCAGAGCTTTCTCGCTCATTTTCGTAGCATTAACCTAAAACTATCTGCAACCAACCCTGAGTAACTTCTAAGCCCCTTGTTTTGTCTTAATTCAAAATTTTCAAATTTTCTATTTCCACAGCTAATACCAGAACCCTCTCTCCTAGAATCAGTGAGCTCATACACAGCCTTTAGCATATCCTTACCACTCCTGTTAATGACGTGGTTGGCCCTATGTTGTTTACGAGGTGGAGCTGCCACGGTGTCAAATACTATTCATAAGCATTTGCTGTTTAGCGTGTTTATGGCGGAGTTGCTGTTTGTGATTGCTTTGAAGGCTAGGACTAGTTTGGTACAGAATGAGGTTAGTAAAGTATGCTATCTTAAAGTAAGGCTCAACTAGAATATATTAAAAATGCCTGTTGAATGAAGTTTACAAAAAAATTTACTTAGAAATTACATATTTATCGCAAAGTAGTGATATTGTTTGATAAGTTTGGTATCTGTATTCAAATGTGGACTATACTTTTCAATCTTTAGTAAACAACGAATACCTTTAAATTTTGTACTTTGATCGTCAATATCTCCTTTACCTACCTATAATTTTCTTTTATTTCTTGAAAATTATTTATATTATTTAACCATATGGTTAAGAATAATACAGAGTAATGTAGAGCACTTTCCATAAACTCATATTTAGTTAATGTCATAACATTTTACGTCTGTAACTGAAGGCACGCCTATCAACTTATATGTGTCTCTAAATTCATATGGCAAAAAAAAGAATTTCCCAAAACTCAAACAAAAACTCTTTCTGTCCGTCAGCTGGCCTGCAAGCTTATCGCCATGGGTCTCCACTACTTCTGGGTATCTTCTCTAGCGTGGTCCGCATGCGCCGCGTGGCACGTGCGTCGCTTGGTGCGTGAGCTGCGCGACGTGAACCACGCGCCTGCACACGCAGCGCTGGCGGCGGGGTATGCTGCGCCCGCGCTCGTCGTGGCGCTGTGTGTGGCGCATAGACAGCATCAGTACGGGGGACTGTTGTGAGTTATTGCTTTGACTTTGCAGTCAACAGACTGTTGCTAACTGCAGAATGTACAGGTGCCCAATGATCTTACCGCTTGGATTTGTGAAAAATGAACTAAAGTAAGAGGATTTGTGGGTAGTGCTAATAGATTGAGCGCATGTGGGAATATTGTGTACCAAGAAATATATGTGCATAAACTTGCTTGCTAAAATGACAAAAAAGATGATAATAAGGAAGTAAGTGATAATTTCAAACTCATTTTTGAATTTGGGCAAACTTTAATTGCTCATCACTAAACTTGTATAAATTCCCTATACCGATATTAGTCTCTTCGAAAAATACATAGTTCCACAGGTATCTTTTACCTCAAAGTTAAAGTGGCAGCTGTTAAAGGCTGGCCTTGCCTATTATCACGGCGTAAAAACAAAGTGGGACATTAATTTTGAAGTTTTTTTTAACATTTGTGATTTATCATTGTGTCATGATAACCTATAACGAACAAAATATAACTTCTCAAGTCATCCACAGTTGCTGGGTAAGCTGCCACGAAGCGGCGGTGTGGTGGGTGGTGATCCCGGCGGGCGGCGCGGCGGCTACGGCGCTGTTACTGCTCGCCAGCGCAGTTAGTGCGGCGTTTACTGCCAGGGAACATGTCACCGGGTTTGGGAGTTTAAGGTTAGTGTAAAGTGAATTGGATCTGGTATTGATGAAAAATTTGATTTATATGTTTTCCATGGCTGCGATCTTTTAGAAATGCTTCATCAATCTTATCTTTAATAATAATATAAAGGGCAAAAATTTGTTTAAACGTTAATTTGTTATCGATAACCTCTACGCCGTGGACCCAGGTTCCAGTCAGATGTTTGTTCTCGTGTCACTGTTGTTTATATTTATGTATGTTCAAAGTCAAATATTTATTTGTCAACAATGACAATTACATGTTCTTTTTGACGTCAAATAAAGCATGACTCTACCCCCAGCTTAGAGAAACCTTCGTGAAGACAAACTGGCTAGAAACTTCACAACTTCACTGTTTATTCTGGGTTCCCCCAGTTCGCTGTATGTTCATCCAAAACACAAGCTCTACTTACTTTGGGGCCATACAGTCGGTGCGATTGTTTGAAGAAGTGTTTATTTATTTTTTTAAAGGTATATTATCCGGAAGTAATATTGGCTATATTTTATTGCGAAAACCGTGCGGGATCATAAGTTACGCGGAAGAAACCGCGTGACGAACCTAGTAAATATCATGATCTTTTTATGTCGTTATTGTATATACTGCGACTGTTACTGTTACAGGGGCAAATCAAATTACCTTTAACATTAGCCACGTACAATAAAATGGTTTTGTTCGGTTTAATTACCCAAAAAGGTGTATTGATGTGTTGCTTAAACTTTTAATCTACTGCCTTAAAGTTGTTTAGTAAAGCAGTTTCAGATTTTTTTAATATGTAAATGTATCCACACAGTTAAACCGTCTTTCCTAACCGCCCCGCAGACTCCTCCTCGCCGTGAACATCATCTGCCTGCCCCTCCTCACTGCGACCTGGGCATCAGCTCTGGTGCTCGGCAGCGAGGCCGGGGCTCGGCGCGGCTTGCTGGCAGCCGTGCTAGCCGCGGCGGCGGTGGCGCATGCTGCGGCGGCTATGCTGGGACACGTCGTGCTCAATGTTAGGGCGAGGCACAATTTGAAGAGGTGAGCATGTTGCAGAAGTAGAGATTAAGTTCCTCTTGTGTCGTTGGTGAGAACCGGATGCCTACACTGAAGAGGTTATGAGTGAGGGTTTTCTTTATTAAATATTTTATAGTCTACTTAATTGGATCTAGAAAATTAGATATCGCAGTGCCGTTGTTTTGCTTATCTCATAAATTTTTTAGCCTTTCTCAAATATTATTTACGATAATTTTTTAGCGCTATTCTCTAAAACTGTTCCAGAGATTGACGCCTACATACAAAAGTAAAAAAACACTTAACCTTTATTACACTTCTCGATCTTTTCACTTTCGTAGGCGTCGGTTCGTTTTGAAACAGCGATACTGTTGACTGGCGCATTGTTCTGGATCATACTGATAAATCTAAGACTTGTCACCTGTCATGATATCGTAAATACGGCGGGAAGAACCTGCTTTATCAATCATATCATGGGACTATTCCACGCGCGGCTGCTTCTGAGCATGGGTGAAGTTCTTTGGGTACCCAGCTCAAAACAATCCTCCTTACGCAAAGGTGTTTATGTAGAATATTATCATGAATACTTCCTGATCTAATCTGAAGTGCAATTGTGCTGAATCTCCTCATTTGTGATTCGCCGGTTTTGTTGAATAAATTTTTCACTTGTAGCACGTTTTCTTCCATAACAGCAGTCAAAGGACGTCCACTTCTTTCTTATCCTTCAAATGTAAGCGACAGGTACACAGTTGCTTGGGAAGGCATCTTGTTCATAAAAGCTAATTGAAGTCGATCAAACGATTCGTCAGGTTTCAAGTTGAACTTGAAGTCGTAAAAAATTATTCCCGAGGCCGATCCATTTTCTATGCCTTACAATAGTTTCCAAATGCTGGTAAAAAATTAAGTGGGATATTTTAATTGGGAACAAATATTTTTTTGAATTTTAAACCGTCGTATTTTACAAAAATCAATTATAACTCGCCAGTGTTCTTCGCCAGTGGCCTTGTATATTGGAGCTTTAACATTCATTTTATCACAAAATAATTTTACTTTACAGAACGTTTATGGGATGCATGGGCAAGAAGGTACCTTTACCCGACACCTCAGTCACTATAAGCAGCAGTGCCCAAAACTTATCGCACATCAACAGGTACGTCGACTTTTAGTATACCATACAATGATTAAAATTTGCTCTCTATGACATGTTTGGAATATATTTCACTTTTACCTTCCTCATCGACATCGCTTGACTTGCAGTACTTTTAAACAAATGATTCTAAGTTGTGAAGTTTATTTACAATTCATCATATTTTCGCACAGATCCTCGTTAGCCTATCACAGCGGCGAGGCAGGTCGCACGTTAAGGAACATCGGCATTTCAGCATCTTCCACCACATCGCGATCTACCACCAAGACTAGTTCTAGTCCTTACAGGTACATTTTAACACCCTTAATTATGTCTACCACTTCTGTAGGTCGACAAGAACTACCTCACACACCTGATTAAGATTCTGAGTTGGTTCAATAAACGTTATGTTACATGTTTTGTATGTTTACGTTTTTCTCTGATATTTAATCGCCGTAAGTTAGACAATTGTTCTGAATACAAATTTCTTGTTTTCTTATACTAACTATTAAACGTTTCACAGTCGCAGCGATGGCCAGGTCCGTCACACGAGTACCTCCACGTCGAACTACAACACGAGCGCGAGCGACATGCCGGCGTATCTACGAGGATTTGACTCCTCGCTCGTTGCCAAGAAAGAAGGTTCGATGCTTTTCATTAAATATTGTCAGAGTGACTTATTTTTATAATTTGTTAAATTTCAGCATTAACTAATTTGTATAACCTCTCCAGACGACTCCCGCCGCCGTCGCAAACGTCAATCGTGCGAGGGTACTGAAGCAAGTGACAGTGACAGTTCGGGTCACAGCCTCGAACTCGCCTCCAGTCATTCTTCAGACGAGGATGACAGCGCTCCGCCCAGATCCAGTCATAGTGAGTATAATGCGCTTGTTCTTTTTCCTAATGTAAATGTTTTTACACTCGCTTTCGGAATATTAAAATGTTATATTATGTAATATAGGAGATCGTGAGAGCAGCACGTCAGGGCGAGGATACTTGCCGAACATTACCGAAGGAGCGCCTTTAAATCTTTCTCCGAGGTGGAATTCTCATATGAGAGAAGGTAAGCTTAGTTAGGACAATTTTTAGTAATACAAAATCTTACGTTTGTTATTTCTGACTCTTATATCGATCGTAATCTTTTATTGAAACTGAACTTAACGCGCAATTTGAACCGTTTTGTAAAAATGCAAACACTAACTCAAAGATTCATAAACTTCACTGTGCGATTTACTCTACTAGCGGAGCCGTCTATTGATTCATGCAAGAGTTAAAAAAAGGGTTGACCATTAGCTATGATTCCAATATCTCCAACCTCTTTCCTTCCCTAGAACTACTGAGTCGCGACAGGGCAACTGTAGACGGGACTTTCATTAAGTGTAATTTGTCTTTATTGTCGCCCCTTCATGGTTACAATTACGATTGTCTCCGCAGACTCACCAGGCCGCGAGTGGGAGGGCGGGGCGGGGTCACCTCGTGCACTACCGCACCCAGATCTCACGGCGCACGCGCCGCCGCCCCCCGCGCGTCCCTCGCTGCTGGACCACGTGCACGACGCGTACCACGCCGCCGCGCCGCCGCAGCCGCATAGGTATGTACTCAAGAATCGCTTTCGCGTTGTTCGGTCTTTTGTAGACGCTCCGCATACTAAGTGACGACGACACCATAGGGGATTCGAATGTAAACCTGAGCCGGCAGCGACGCACACGACCGCTCTTCACATTTTTACGTTTACTTTAAGTTAAAATTTAGAGATGGTCTATGAGTGTCGTCAGGTTGAGTAATATCCATTTTCATTTCCAATACTATAATTCCATCGATTATATTTTAACTGACGTTATAACTACGTGCAAATGTAGTTGTGTTCTTATTTTCTTATTTAACATATTTTCTTTGACGACCGAGTGGGGTAGTGCTTAGTAGCCCTGCCTCATACGCCGGAGGTCCCAGGTTCGAGTCCTGATCGGGGCATTCATTTGAGCGATGAACATAGATGTTTGTTTTTGGGTCATGGTTGTTTGTATTTATATATGTATGTTTATTTCCCACCAGTTCGCTGTATGGTCATCCATAACACAAGCCGTGCTTACTGTGGGGCCATACAGTTGGTGTGTCCGTCTGGGGATTTATTATTTAATATTATTATTTCCTATTATTTCAGATACGGTCTAATGGAAGACGAACTAATGTACGGGGTACTCCAACCCGACACGGAAAAACAAATCCCTTACGATCCCAACTATCCGATATCCCCTACAATGTATCGACTTCCTTCCAATCCCTACGGTTCCAAAACGTACCTATCCTCAAGAACATCCGATTACGGATACAGCCCTACAAAGTACCTAAATACGGACAGCATCTACGGCTCCCGGGATATGGTAACAGCTCGGGACCATGATGGATATCCGCCCAGGGATTTTCGGGATTCGGGGATAGCTACAATGCTGAAGAAGGATTACCAGAGGAAAATGGAGAGCTACGAGTATAATGATAGGATGTCGGAGGCGTCTGACAAGATACCGCACGATAAATACCTGTTCCCTTATACTGGTAAGTATTTTCTTTGGGTTTGTTTTGATGTTTGATTTCATTTTTAGTTGAGTCACTGTTTATTTGAGTGTTTTTATTACATATGTGTATGTAAGTCTAATTCCCCAGTTACTAGTTTCGGCCAGTAAAGTTGGTAGTTTTTTTGTTATTTAGCCTAAGTAACCACACCTAAGTGACCACAAAAAAGTTTTCTTGATACGTACATACCATATGAAGCTTAATTTTTCATTTGCTGGCAACATGTGCTTTAATACAATTAGGTACCCTAAATAAAATTGAAAATAATATCCCAATAACTGTTGCTTATATTTTTCACTAAATAAAACAATGACGTAGTCTAAAGCCCGCATTAATCAATATCATTTAAGTGCGCGCGCCATCTTAATAATGAGCAAGACAGCTATATACTTTTTCGGTATTGAAAATAATTTGTCTTGCTTCTTGCGATGTTGCAAGATTTTAATGAGGTTTATTAATTCGGCCCTTTATTATCTTAGTATATAACTGCACCGCATATATTTTCGTTATAATTTTGCCTTGCTGTAGCGGAAGAGGACCACGTGACCCTGCGCAGTGTCACGCACTCGCCGCAACAGTTGCCTGGCGCAGGTAAAGCTTATTTTATTTTACGCTAGATTGAGTGTGACTTTTCTCTTATTTTTTGCGATAGTGTTATTTTAGTACTTTATAGCTTTAACATAGCGAGAAAATATTTACGTTAAGTTATGTATACAGTATAACTGAGCGTCGGGGCATATTTGGCAATAGCCAATGGAACTCTATTGCGCACCTCATCATGGTGCTCCAAAATCTTAACGAGTACAATGATATTAGAAAAGTTTAGCCGCCAAATCAAGCTAGGCTTAATTTCGAGATTTATAACATTTTGTTACTCTTATTCATTTAAAAAATAAGCCTTCTTAATAATCCCATAAAAAAAACACAAATAGGTATACCAAAATTATATTGGGTAAGTCTAGGATACATGCCGCAGTGGGATAGATGCCTCGAATTTTAAAACTTTAAGTTTACACCTAATATTGTCAACGTTATAATTACGCAACAAAAGACCCTCCCCCACCTGGCTAGTATCCAGCGCGACACGGCGCTGCGCGGTTGTTTGCGTAAGTTACGGCCTCTCTTAGTTTTGGCGCGAAAAAAAATATCGCGATAATTGTTCCAGAGTGTTTTATAAGAGCTGACACTTTTTATAAAGTAAGTAAATTGTTTTTATTTTGTGTTTATCTGTTGAAGGATAGGGTATATTATGATTTTAATGACATTTCATACGCTTATGTTATTTCGTATTTATATAATTGCTGTAGGCATCTATCCTCTAAGAAAAGGATAGACGCCCCAATTTTTTTGAGTATACATGCCCTTAAGGGCGTCTATCCTTAACCTGGGGCATCTATACTTAAATTTAATAATGTTGTTATAGGTTCAGTATGCCACGAAAATATAAAAGGAAACCCGAGGCAAAGCCGCGGGTTATTGAATGGACACCAGAAAGAATGACTGCAGCAATGGTAGATATGGAGAGAAAATGTATGGGTGTAAATGAGATCTCCAGACTCTACGGAATTCCATCTCGAACATTAAGACGAAATTTTAAGAAGGGAACATGTGACAGAAAATCTATGGGTACGTTAATGTTCTTTTTTTTGCTTCTCCTGTAGGAATTTTCAATACACGACTCACAAGTCTACCTGCTTTAGCATAAACTAATATGGTTACATATAGCATGGCTTTTTTTGTTATCAGGAAAGCATCCGGTGTTGGGTCACGATAATGAAAAACGTCTCGTTGCTCATATTCAACGGCTTGAATCTGCAGGTTTTCCGCCAGATCGATTAACTATTCGCATGCTTGCCTTTAGATTTGCTGAAAAATTACAAGTTAACCACAACTTCAACAAAAATAAGGAAATGGCCGGCTATCCATGGTTACAAAGCTTCTTAGAGAGAAATCCTGAACTGAGTATCCGAGTTGCTGAAGGTTTATCATTAGCTAGGGCACAAAGTTTAAACCGTGAAGAGATAAACCGATTTTACGATCTCCTTACCAATGTGCTGACAGCAAACGATCTATTAGACAAACCAGAAAGAATATTTAACATGGATGAAACAGGGGTACAGCTGAACAATAAACCAGGGAAAGTCATAGCTACAAAGGGTAAACGAGCAGTTCACTCAGTGACATCGTGTGAGAAGGGAGAGACTATGACTGTGATCGGATGTTGCAATGCAGCAGGCAATTTTCTTCCACCCGTCATCGTGATCAAAGGCGTCAACAAAAAATCTGATTTCGAAGAGGGATTACCACCTGGTTCAAAAATATTTATGAATAAAAAATCAGCATATGTGAACACCGAATTGTTCCATAAATGGTTATCCGACCATTTTATTGCCAATAAACCGGAAGGTAAGGTTTTGCTAATTTTGGATGGACACTCTTCGCATGCAAGTGACGTCAACATGCTCTAAGTGGCAGAAGAAAACGATGTCATTTTGTTATGCCTGCCTAGCCATACAACATCAGTTTTGCAGCCGTTGGATCGCGCTGTATACAAACCTTTTAAAACTTTTTTTGCCAATGAAACAAACCATTTTATTTGAACAAATCCACTTAAGAAAATTACTCGTTACAACTGTGGACAATTAATTGGGAGAGCTTGGCTTCGGGCAGCAATTCCTTCAAATGCCATAGGAGGTTTCCATGGCAGTGGAATTTTCCCACTTGATCCGAGAGCCATCTCAGATTCTGATTTGGGTATCGCAAAGAGCAACGCAGAGAATACATTTGACGACGAAATAGCAAGGCCTTCATGCAACGACATAAACAGAACAACTATAGAGATTCAAACTGATGGCCGGAGTTGTACGACCGTAAACAGTACAAGTGGTTCCCCGAGTTTAATTAGTAAAGATGATTTTCTTTTAATCCCACTTGAAGCTAACGAGGCTGATAATGAAGACGCTGAAAGAGGACAAGCTTTAACTGAAAGAGGAGCAGCTTTAGCTGAAAAATGTACGCCGGTACTGATACAGATTGAAACCCCTGTAAAAGACAAGAGTGATACTGGAAAATCTCCTACAAAGGAGACTCCATCAAAATTTTTACTAGAGAGCTCTCCGATACCTTACATACCATCACACTCGAAGAAGGGAAAGCAGGGGGCCGTGGTTTTAAACTCTAAATCTCGAATCGAAGAAAAAATTGCTTTGAAAGCTAAACAAACTAAAGCCATACAGATAAAAGCATCTAAGAGAGAAGGTAACACAGAAAGTCAGAAGAAAGGAAAAGAAAATAGTGCTCAAACAAAAAAAAGGAGAGCTTCATGTGCCAAGGAGAAAATGAAAGCAAAAAAAAGGAAAATGCCTATGAAAATTTACAGCAGCAATGAAGACGAAGGTGATGAAAATAAATGTTGCGTGTGTGGTGAAAGTTACCTCGTCACTACATCCAAATCAGACTGGATCCAGTGCACCATGTGCATGCACGAACTTTGTACATTATTCCGCAACTTTTGTCCAACATGTGGAAACCTACAATCTAAAGATCTTTAGAACTATTTTCTGTAGCAGGTTCACTTATATTCTGAATTTAAATTTAATTTTCAACTTATATATTAGAATTTATAATTATGTTTTTGAGTAGGTATAGGTGCCCTACGAAAAAGGAAAGGTATCGCTGGGGCATCTATACTCTATTGCCATTTTATAAGTAAAAGTTTCTTAATAAATTATAAATAAATAGATCTATCTTTTAAATCATCTTTTTATATCAAACAAGTTATGTTTAAATGTGACAAATGTTTTTTTCTTGATAAGGCACCTATCCCCTCCTCAGTTTTTGCTGGTGGGGCAACTATCCAGTACGGGGCATGTATCCTTTAAAATGTATAGGTCTAGGAAATCGAATACAGTATTAATGCATTAACTGCTAAGACTTATTTTTTTCCACAAAAGAGTTGATTACAGACCAAGGCATCTTTGTACATTACACTTATTTTGATTATGTTTTTGTACCAAGAAAAATATTAATATTTTAAAAAGTAGGGCATCTATCCTAGATTTACCCTTCTTACGACACTTTTCAAATAGACGATACTTTTTAGTCAAACAAAACACAATTTAGACATTTAATACTCATCATGCGATTGTTAACAATCTATTATTAATTTTACAGGTGATGGAAATCTACCAATGGGTGCTCCGCTAGCCAGCATGGGAGAAACTAGCGAGTCAGTATCAATGATTTTTATACCAATTATAACATTAGTTCCAAATTAAGCTTTAGTCCCTGAGTGGATATTAGATAGATATAGTTTCTTCGAGCACCTACATATAAATAGTTTGTCGCCTAAAAGAACCAATACAATAAAATGTAGGTAGAGTCGGACTCTCGAAATGAAATCCTTTTTAACTTACTCGTACTTTCTAATTAAAATAAATCATGTTCAAGATACTTCAGTATTGTTGTTCATCAACAAAGATCTACTACGCAAGGCGTACTTACAATAAACGCTTTACAAACGAACAATGCTTTAACAACGGAAGTTGAGCTTCATCCTTGACTTAATTAAGTCACCTAGTACTAAATCTCTTGTACTTTTTTGTGGTGGACATTAAAAAAAATACAGATATTTTTACAACGCTTCCATGGTAAGGGGTCTGAGAAAGTTTTGCTGATTAAAATAGATTAATGTTTATTTCTATTTCACCACTATGGTTCTCTAGGTGTTAGATAAATATTTTTTGCTAATAATTAGTAACATTTTACTTCATGGTGTGAGTAATATAACCTTAAATTATATTTTTTTGCTTTCTTATTGGATGCTGCGGAAACCTTCACGATACCTAACAGGGAAGAGGGAAATGTAAGTTAATATTCTACTTATTACTTATACTATATGCTTATAGAGTAATATTTCTATAACTATTTTTCTATGATAAAGGCTCCGCTAACAAGACTAACATCGTTGCTTAAACATTTTTTATTGAATTATTTTATTCCTGGTGTCAAGCCGTGGCACCGTATCTTACGATACCATACGAATACATCGATTTTGAAGAGGTTTTTTTGTTTAGAAGATGAATGAATAGATAATGTTCTAAGCCATGTTTGAATGAAATTTGTTTAGTTCAATAGGCTGCTTTGACCCGGTCAGGGTATTTTCTTCATGTTCTTTTCAACAAGGAGAAGATATGTACGCAAATGTATATCTTGTAGCAATGAAGTTCCTCTGAGGTTTTGGTTGGACAAACTCATTTTGTTAAGAAAGACTTCACGAATAGAAAAGTAACACGCACATCACATTACAGGAAATCTACTACTGAAGAGGACGCTGAAACAAGAGTTTAAACCCTACATTTACTCAAAACAAGCTCAGTACAAGGTTCCCAATGATTCTCATCTAGGTTAATAAAAATATGCTTTATTTTAATAATAATTAGAACATTAGTAGCATTTTTGTAAAAGACTGTTTTATTTAGCAAACTGCCATTATGAAATTGTAATTTATTTAGATTTGATACCTTATGTTAAGAACTAGCCTCATTCTTACTGTTAGTGTAAAATACTCAGTTTTGTATTATTTTGTAAGTGTGTATTGTTTAATATAAGCTAAATTAATGCCATTGTTTTTTTATTAGTTGAAGCAAATATGCAGTGGTAAATCCTATTGTGATTTTAGGGGCTTTTTAAAAGTTATTTGTGTTGGTATTCCAAACTTTTGCAAAGTAATCCAACTTTAAATATGTAGAATTGATAATTCAAACCCGAGTGTTTTCCTTTACTTTCTGCTCTTTGATCTACCTGTAAAAAAAAATCAACAAAAATGTATAACTAAAGTTACAAGGACAAATATTTGCATAACTAATAAAAGAATATCTATGGTAGTTCTATGTTCAGAGTGCAATATCATGAAGTGTGTTAAGTTGTGTTTCTTGAGTTAAAGTAAGTAAAAGCGTTGTTTACATTGCCTTTTGTGAAAACTTGTTGTTCGGCTCTACCTATACTTAAAATGATATATCCAATGAATGTATCGGAATGTATCCAAATGGGTTCATTTGAAGATTTAATTTGATCTAATATTTTTGTTGTAACACATTTACTGTGTTAAATAAGACACGCAGAAGCAATCAGTTTGAAAATGTCGGATTTGACTTAGGGAGAGATTAAAAGTATTGCTTTTGGAATTTAAAAAAAAATTGTTTTAGAGGAAACCTAATATTTTTAAACCCGCGGAGTTGAATGCGTAGCGTAGCGTCGGGGAACTTAGTGAAGACTCGGATTCGCATTCGAATCCCCTGCAGTGTTGTCACCCGTTAGTATGCGGGGCGTATACAAAAGAACGAACAACATGCAAGCGATTCTCGCCTTAGCGTGAGCCTCCGCCGACGTCCCCGACTTTACATACGTGCGTGGTTGAATACCTATTTTAAAGCAACGATAGCGATAAACACTGTGCGATAAATTTATTAAAAAATGTTGTTCCATAGCCTGTCAGATTAGTGTCTCAGTCAATGTGGTAGACAAGGTACATTAAATATAATTATAAAAAATTTAATAAATTTAAATTATTTTTCAAGTTACAAAGTACGATTACTAGGACAGAACTTGACGGCCTTGTCCGGTGTCAATGTTATAGTAATACCAACAAATTTTAATGAAAACTTTATTTTGATAATTAGACATAGACAACTCAAGATCTAGACTAGACAAACTTACATTTTTTAAATGACCGGGTTATAATTTCCCACGTGTAGTTTTCTTAGTTCTAAATTAACACTCATATTTAATGTTTCTTATGTACATAGCTGGACTACCTATTAGCTTTATTCCATTTTCAATTGTGAATTTTAACGTAATTAAATAATTTTACGAAGAGTCCACCTATTTTGTAAATAAATAAAGTTTACAAACTCCTAGCAAAGACATTGTGTTGAGATTTAGTAAGGTAGGATAGTGTATTTACAAAAGCTTTATTTAGATAATGTTTTAGATCTTTTAGAGGTTTGTACTAAAATGGTTTCTACGTAATTTGCCATATTTGAAACGAAATCCTCTATATGAGCAAGATACATGCGGTGTTCTGTTTGTAACTTAGAATGTTCGAGTTGATAAATGAAATGAATACAATGTTTAATTGAAATATGAATTTGTATTATTTATTACTGGTACATAGATTCAGTAACATTATCCGTACAGTAACAGTAAGGTGTACGCCGTACGCGCGATCTGAATGCTTCCCCCGCGGCGTGCGCGGTTGGTGGCAGTTTATCGACACTGGGGGTTGTGCTTTAACTCATGTCACAGATCTCGCACGCACAGTATACTGCTGTTGCCAGATCTACTCTCAGAAATGGCATCATGTAACACGACCGAATCGAACGTTTATCGAAATTACGCACTGTCAAACGAATTCATTCACTATTTTGTTGGGTATTAAACCAACTCATTTCAGAAGGCGTGTGCTCGCTTGATAAAGCCTGACCACGATAACATCTTCATTTGTTCGGGTTATACGATATCCTATCTCAGAGTGAGGCCCCTGCATATAATTAGTCTGTTCTTAAGTGTCACAATTATTTAATGTAATGAGAGAAATAAATCTAAGAATTGCTGAAATTAGAATATCTGTAGGTTTTTGATTATTGTACATTACCATGATTTTATTGTTTTGTATTTTTACAAATGAGGGACATTAAGCTCGTTGTCGCGACTTAGATTTTTACTACACTCCCTAATTTTCATTTAGCTACATGTATCTAAACAGGCAAAGATTTATAGTGAAACAAACAAATTGTAACGTCAAAATCGTTTTATATTGAAAATAAATATTTTATTGCTAGCTCGTTTGTTTCTTTTCGAAATATTTCTATTAAATATCACTTACGAGCTTAGGTATCGGAAAACGATATTTCGACGATAGTCGACCTACATATTTCGGACGGCTAAAATCCTGGTAGTACCATAGATCACTAGCTAGTTTAAGAAGGTATTAATATTGTTTATTTCGATACGTGCGTTTTATTTGCATTTTTCGTAGATCGCCTGTCATTGTCATTAAAACGAATGAGAAATAAGCTTATAAAGGTAAAGCTCAAAGTCCTATACAACATTGCTTTATGGTTAACGACTTAGACTAACATTTCGGACTTCTCACAGAACAGACATTAAGCCACTGTTATTTTAATGACTTATATTCATTAGCTTCAGGAATTTTTAGCGGCATACTCTTAATTCATCAAAATACAATAATGTGCTCAACAAACAAAAAAGCCAAATAAAGAACATTTAAATTCCGTACTTAACAATATTATGGACAAGTATAACAATAGAAAATATCACCAAAGCAATTTACTTGATGGGTTCTACATCGCACTATCAACTTTTTTAATTCTATTAGTGTAAGTAAGTTCTATTATAGTTAGCTAGAGGAGAGGCTTCGGTATACTCAGGAAGCCGGATTGGGGTGTGACCCGGCTGACCATTAATGAAGTGCTGTCAGGTCCTAAGGGCTTGTTCGGTAACTCTAGACGCCCCTTAGGGTGTGTGCATGTGCATGTTTGTGTTCGTCCTAGTTTAACGGTTTCTCCTGCCCTGCGAATTTGTAGGGTCTAGAAATAGACAAACGCCACTGCAGTATACCGCTTTGGCCTCTCCGTTTATTTTTAGTAAATTAAGTTCGTAACAATGCAGTTAACATGTGAAGTGTAGACCTCATTTTATAATAAACACATAGCCTTACTTACATTGTAATAATTGTTTCTTTTTAATTTAATTAAAAAATTTCTACACCCTACATCCGTGCGTGGCGGTCGGCGCTGTAACGACGACGGAAGCTGCTCTTCCGCGATTCACTCAGGTAACTTCATTCAGATGGTGCACGCACGATATCTACCACCAATGCCTCATCTACTCTCTGAAAGGACATCATGCAACACGACCGAAACAAATATTTATCATAATGATTTACGCCCTGTCAAAAAAGTCATTCATTATTTTGCAGGGTAAAAAACTTATTTCAAAAGACATCTGCTCGTTTGAGAAAGGCTGACCACGATAACATCTTCATTTGTTCGCGGTTTACGATATCCTATCTCAGAGTGAGGCTCCTGCATATAATTAGTCAGTTCTTAAGTGTCATAATTATTTATCTAAGAATTGCTGAACTTGGAATATAGATTTTTGATTAGTGTACATTCCTTCGATTTTGTTTGTTTATAAATTTAGATTGCGCTCATTGCGTTGATCTAGTTTTTTTACTACGTAAGCTATTTATATCTTAATAGGCAAAGATTTATAATGAAACAAACAAATTGTAACGTCAAAATCGTTTTATATTGAAAATAAATATTTTATTGCTAGCTCGTTTGTTTCTTTTCTACGTATCTTGTGCTCATGGTCGACAGTATAACCTTCCATATTTACGAGAGATATAATCCTGGTGGATAGTATAATCATTGAGTTTAATTTGCATTCGTTCATTTATTTAAATTAAATTAAAAATAATAACAAATATGTACAAAATTCGACGGGAAGATTGCTTAATTTTTTTTAAATCAAAAGTCTCCCACCTCCCCGTTCTCGTCATTTACAGACATTATTGGCCGCGCATTCGGTAGTCATATATTCGGTAGGCATATACTACTCATCTAGGCATAGTATTCAACAAATAATATTTCATACATTACCTAAATGTTTTAGGTATTGTTTAGATTACCGGATTATAAAGATTGCTAATCATTAACTCAAAATGACGTCCTGTGGGCCGAGGAGTCAATTTTGAAATTTGACATAGCCGTTTTAAAAACTATGCAATAGAACAAAAAGTTTTAATTTTAATTTAACTTTTAAATTTATACATAAAATACTTTGGTAAAATATCAATAGCATCCCTCAATTTGGAGCGCAGGAGTCGGGTTTTGATCTAAATTTAAGGTTAACATGTTTATAATTTTTTCATCAAGTACAATTAGAACTACGACTACCTAACCGCCTTAAGAGCTGTTTTCATGTAATTTTAATGTTAGTAGTAGTTCCATTGTCAAGACCTCGCCTGGCGCGGCGCTACAGTCCGCCGTAATAGTCACGTGTACGTGGTTGGGTTCCAATTAATGGGAAGGAGCAGCCAGTGCAATCACTGGAACAAAGGCAAATTCAACTGCAGCGTACGGTAAGGCACGCATCAATAGTCCATACAAAAATCACAGCCTACTATCAATAAATAAGCTTGGAAAGAAGCGACAGTCATAGGCATTCCCAAGCCGGGCAAACCTCTGAACGTCCCGGCTAATCACAGACCCATCAGCCTCCTCAAGGCAATGTCTAAACTTCTCGAGAGAGTCATACTCTCTCGAATGCGGAACCATCTGTTTCCAACGGATGGCGATCCTCTCATTATTCCCCATCAGTTCGGCTTTCGCGCTAAACACTCCTGCCCTCAGCAAGTCCATCGAATCGTTGAGTATATACTTGACGGTTTCTATCCGCGTCGTTATAAAACAGTCGCGGTTTTCTTTGACATAGCCAAGGCTTTCGATAAAGTCTGGCACAGCGGTCTCGTTTATAAACTCTACAAGATAGGCTTACCGGATCGCCTAGTCAGGTTAATAGCGTCGTTTCTCAAAGACCGTACGTTTCGATTTAAACACGAAGGCACGCTTTCTGCGCCTCGTCCCATAAAGGCTGGAGTCCCTCAAGGCTCAGTCCTCGCCCCTCTGCTGTACACCGTGTACACCAACGACATTCCCATCCCGCCGAAAGGCGTCGAACTCGCCCTCTTTGCTGACGACACCGCACTCTATACCAAAGGCCACAGTGTTCGGCACCTTGTAACCAGACTCCAAAAGGCCGTAAACGCCCTTGGTGTATGGTTTCAAAAATGGCGCATCGATGTGAACCCTGAAAAGAGTTCTGCGATGCGCTTCGACCACAAACGCCGTCGTCTCGCTGGCGATCCCCACGTTCGAATGATAGGCATTCCCATCCCCTGGAAGCGCAGTACTAAATACTTAGGCGTCACATTAGATCCGACGCTTTCTTTCAAGCCACACGTCGAAAGAGTTTCGAAACTCGCTCGTCACTACTTAGGCCGCCTTAATAGCATGTTAGGTAGAAAAATTAAAATGTCTTTCAGAAACAAACGTACACTTTACAAGGTCTGCGTTAGACCCGTCATGACGTATGCCTCGCCAATCTTTGCCCACGCCAAACCCTCCCTCCTGCACAAACTGCAGGTAGTTCAAACCCTCTTTTGCCACCGGGCCACAAACGCACCGTGGTACGTGCGTAACGCGGACTTGCATAGAGATCTTGAACTGCCTACAGTACAACAACACCTCAAAACACTCTCTGAAGCGTTTTTCAAACGCTCCGAAACCCATCCCAATCCTCTAGTTCGTGATTCAGTCTCATATACTACTCCTGCGTTAGATTCGAAGTTCAAAGTCGCTAGGCCTAGGAATGCGCAAGCGTACTCATCCACCAGACTGTCAGCCGATCTCGAAGCCCTTCTGGCCGCAAATTCTAATTCTAACGTAAATTCTAATTCTAACGTAAATCCTAATTCTAACGTAAATGCGAATTAATTCAATTTTATTTTGCAATTTTTTAATTTTTGTTTTAATTATTGATTTTCATTTTGAGCACCTTCAGTGCTATGTTTTCACCTTCAGTGCTTTGAGCACCTTCAGTGCTATGTAATCCCAGCGGGTGACCCCTTCTGGGCCCCGCTAGCGCGGCCTCTTTCTCCAATTGGCCGTCGCTCAGATGAAGGCTGAGTGGCAAAAATGCACGAGCCGACCGGGGGTTTTTTAGTGGGTATGGTCCTGGTAGGCGTCGGGACGAGTCCCACATAACTCTGGAATCGCGCCAGAGTATGCGTCAGGGCATTTTTATCCTCCTGCCCTTCCCGCAGAGGGGAACAAAAAAAAACCAGTAAATATAACACATGCGACTTATGACGTCCGTGGGTGCGGCGGGGAGGGGCGCATACCACTAACCATTAGATGGGTCGCATGCTCGTCTGGCACCTTTGAGAATAATAAAAAATAAAGGGTACAATTTAAAGGGACAATTTAAGTACCAAATAAAATAAAAAACTCCAAAAAATAAAAGGGGTCTTGAATTATATGATGTTATGGTCCAAAAGAAATAAACACGCAACACAATAATTGCACGTTTTGTACAATTCTTTTTTGTAGCCAGTGTGACCTAAACCCGCAATTTACGCACGCTTTTCCGTGACCTAAGTTGCCTATTTCTGCACGGCGCGTAAATGAATTAACCAGCTTCACTCATGTTCAAAAAATAAAAGAATTAGTACATTACGATACGCGTGACCTAAGTAGCCTATTACTACACGGCATGAAGTTAGCGCCTGAGCGCAGCGAGGTATTTAAATGTCATGTGAAGCTTGAAAATTCATAACAAACAATTAGTGTGGTAGCTGGATTCTTGTTTCAATTATATGAGTATAAAAAATAAAACTAATTCCCGTTTACTCAGTCTAATCTATTGTTATGCCAATCAAGAAATAAACATTCATGGATTCGCTAACTTCACGCCGTGCAGTAATAGGCTACTTAGGCCACGCGTATCGTAATGTACTATTTGGCTACTCTAAATGGATAAATAGTCACCAAATATTAGGTTACACTCTACTGAACTTCGGATTACGAAATCGCGATGTATATAAGTTCAAAAGTATAGAAGTACGATGTACATTCGTTCGAAAGTTCACTGTAGCGACGTTAAATTGGGTTAGATTAGGTTTGTATGTAGTTAATGCACACGCAAGCCGAGCGAGCGAAGCGAGCGTGGTACGGCAGCACCTGGCAAAGTGCCAGGACCAAAATTAAGTACCATTTCCAGCTTTTCACAAAAAGCGACTTTGGTTCGAAACAAAAAAAAAGACACGATCATCGGAATTCCATACTTCACTGTGTCAATGTTTAATATTTGGTCTGACATTAATTTTAAAGGCGTTCACATTTAATTTTAAAAAAATTTGATATATTTTATAATATTTCAGGAAACACAATTTGGAGGCCATTTATCCGTTTTGGTAAGCGTTTCGAATTTTATTGGTCGGTAATTAAGCACATTTTTGGTTGGCGTTTAAACACAAGCCCAAAATTGCCTCCTCCCCCTTTATATTTAGTCAGTAGGCCACGGAATTCACGGCGGGGTGCACTCATTGTCTTTGTAACAAAATGATGAATTCCCATTTTTAAATGAAAGACAGAGGCTCTTAATCTTTAGTTGAAATACAGTTTAAACCATTTGACTCTAGGAGATCTAAAAAAAATTTAGTCACCAACCTTTTTGAAAGTTGCGTTATTTGATATTAAACTATCATATGATAATAAATTATAAATGTATTACAAACACTATATAACGTCACTCGATTAAACGACTAATTCCCTAAAGCGGGGAAATCACTCTGCTTCGGTTGGTTTAGCTTGTCTTCTATAAAATGATACACCCACTCTCAATAACGCTAACATTTAAACTATAAAAAGTGTTTTCATACAGATTGATATGCATGCAATATAATAATTATCTGAAGTATATTAAAAAATACAAATACTTAAATCAAAAAATACTGAGAAATCATACCTAAATAATAATATATCGCAGTATTTAGCAAAATGTTATTTTTTACTGACAATAATATTGATGCTTTTTGTGAATATCTATTATCTATTAAATCGAACATGGCAGTTTTCATTTGCATAGTTTAAACAGTTGAAATTTATCATAAGGAAAACCAAAACAATGTTTTTAGACCTTATTTAATACCTCATAATCAATTAAATCATTAGGAAATGCAAAATAAGTTGAAAAGGTTTAGCACACCTGTGTTAAAAAGTCACTTGTCCTCCATTTTCAGAAATACTCCTATTTGCCACTTTTTATCACTTAAAACAATGTGTCTGGCCATTCACGTTAGATTTCGAATGTAAACTAAAAGTATTCAAGTTTTGAACATGTAAAAAATGGTCAAAATACTGTTTTCTTTTCCGCATGGCTGAAGACACAGATGCGTGTCATCTAATCGTATGGTGGCGGGCACTGAACAGTGTCACGTTATTTTTGTTCGAAGCCACAGTTAGAAGTTAGCGAAATTAGACATCGTAACGAATCGGTAGATTTGTAGATAACACATTTTTTTCTTTTCAAATGAATTATAAATTAACTGGCAATTTATAATTAAAAGTTGTAAAATATTTTGATTTAAAATAATATATTACAATCGAAACAAATAATATAAATAAATATATTAATCATAAGTACTCATTGTTTCACACATGAACAGGTATACCTACAACGTTATAACATTTTGTTCACAAAACATTTAAAAGGTATTTAATGCATTTCAATACAACAATTATTTGCAAACAAAACATTTACAATTATACAGTATGGATACCACTTATGGGCAATAAATGAAACCTCATACTTGCTATCGCCTTTTCTAAGAGTATACAAAAAATGAAAGAAATCGGTCCAGTAATTAGGTCAAAAACCAGAGTTTTAATTTTGAGCAAATTCGTAGAGACACACTCTAGATTTGCTGCACTAGGTCAATGAGTCAATGAACTTGAATTAACATTATTTAGGTACTTAGTTGGAGAAATGCGACGTTGCCACATAGTGCGTTATTTGCCGAGCGCGGGAATTCCCCTGAGCGGGCGCGTGCAGGGTGGACACACCTGTTCTGCCGCCCTACCGTAAAAGGATGCTAAGTGCAAAATCATATTTTTGAGAAAAATAACAAAAACCCGCCAAACTTGTTTTCTAAAGTTGTATGTAAGATAGCATGTTATAATCAGTTAGTTACCACTGTTTTGTAAAGGGAATAATAATCGGTTAATAAATAAGTTGAAAGAGAAAATGATTCGAGATTATGTTTATTATGTTTAGCTTTAATCACTCAGTACATAGTGTTTTTAAAATTATCATAACGGTACTTAAAAGCGTTCTTATTAAAAATGATTATGTGTAATTAGAGGTAAAATCAATAAAGAAGTAGAGAGTGAAATCTTATGAATTGTTTTTACGTGTTACGCCTAGACTGGACGAGTCGAATCGCTCCTGTTAAAATTCATAAATTCAATCATAAAAACAAAAAATAAACATTTATTATAATAGGTACATAGTCCATTCCTTAAAATAATTTGTTAATTGTTAATAATAATAATAAAAACTGTAATAACGCAAACATACTCTTATTTTAGTGCATTGATGATTATCATAGTTCCTTTTCTTAGGTACGTAATTGAAAATAAGTATTGAATACTAACAATTGCACCAATTGCACTATTTGTGACTTATGTTTTTTGCCAACTGGGAAGTTATGTTTCGTCACTCCGCACTCGTCAGTTCACCGCTAGACTTCGGGGCCACTGCGCATGTGCTTATTGCAGAGATTTTGATACTCGGCTCGCGCTCGCGCATTGTGCAGTAATTATTGTAAACTGTGGTTATTTGGTAGTTCAATTTATTCAGTATTTATTTGTTATGGTGAAATTGACACTAGGTACTTGACTTTTGTGTGTGTGTTTGTGTCTTTTTTAACAAAATGCCGCGACAACAGCATTTTTACAGTGCTGCAGAGTATAACTTTACGTATGTATCGGGAGAGATTTGGCGCAACTCGCACATGTCCTACAATATAGGATAGTGCGCCATGATTGGGTTTATTTTCAGTTCAGTTAAATCGTGACGAAATAAAAAAGCACGGTTAAAAAATGAAAGTAAGTGATTTTTTCTCATTACGTCGCAAACCGTAAAACAACAATCGAATATGGCAGCGCCGTGCTGCCTATCGCGCCATGCGTGTGCATTTTCATTTTTTAACCGTGCTTTTTATTTCGTCACGATTTAATTGAACTGAAAATAAACCCAATCATAGCGCACTATCCTATATTGTGGACAGGTGCGAGTTGCGCCAGATCTCTCGCGATACATACTGTAGACGAAGTCTAGTATCCTTGGTCCAGAGGAGTAAAACAGAAACTCATTAACTTGAAGATAATAATTATATTAGATCCCAATTAAATAAACTTACAAGGCCTGGGTACAAATTTTACTTTAGCTTCTTTTTACACAATTTTGATCTCTCCCTTTCAACTGCCAAAACCAGAATGCCCAGCGTGCCCACGCCACACCCGAACTCACTTTCCCGCCATCTTAACTTGTCGGCGGGAAAAATAAGCCCTGCCATTGGTCCACGTCAACCAATCACAGCGCAGCAAAATCACGCCACCGAGTTAAAATGTTGCCATTTTATAAATTAAATATTATAAATTTTATTGTTCGATTGTATCGATACAGAAATTTAAAATAATCGAGTAAATTAGTGTGTAAAATTGTGAACCCTAACAATCGTCCATCCTGATGACGTGGGCGTCCCCGCACACGATACCAGGTGGAACCCTAACAATCTTGGCTAGTTGAAATAAATTAAAACTATTTGACAATACAGTTATTACAATACAGTACACATACAATTGACAATACAGTATATTTGAAGAGATATAAAATATTTGAAGTAATCAAACACAAATAACAATAAAGGTGAAAAAAATTTTTTATTTTTTTTACATTCAAAAGAAAATTAAAGCTGTCTATAAATGTAAATAAAAAAAATTGAAAACCCTTAATTTCTCAAACATTACATAACAAAGGTGAATACAATTATCCTTTCATCATCTTTACTTAAAAAAATGAATAAATAAACAATTCTTTCAATTATTATAACTGCACTTCAACAATTGCATGCTTTTTTTTAATTTGAAAAAAATTTGAAAAACTAAATCGAATAAAATTTTAATGTAGCTACATTATATTAAAACTAATTTATTACCAACGATCAAAAAAAAAAAACTAACTTCAATGAGCTTTGTACTTTGCATGTGTCAATCGAATGCGAGGGAAACTTGTGAGATCGATTCTAATATTATCTTAGTTGACCTTTCGACTCTTCTGTACCTGATTAGCCTGGACGATCGATTACCAGGAACAGGACATCATCATGACTGATTATCACAAGACGATCGATTACTTGTGACATCAGTAGGCAACGAATCAGTTTGATCACAAGACGATCGATTACTTGTGACAAACGTAGGCAACGAATCAGTTTAATCACAAGACGATCGATTACTTGTGGACGCCGTCGGGACTTTCGCGTTGTATCTTGGGACACGAACCAATCGATTCTCGTGTCTTATCTGAAACCACAAGGAATCTGTTCTGTAGTTAATTGCCTCTTACAGACAGATACTAAATATATAGATATTAGAACAGAATTTTTAAATTATATTACCTATTCATTATCACTCTCTATGTCAACATTATCGGGATCATCTTCTGACTCTAACGCAGCAATATGAATCCATGGAGACATACGTTCGGCGGCGACAACAGGTTGCCGTTTATTTTGTGTACCACTTAAGCCCGCTATGGGTGACTCAATATATCGGTCATTGCCTAGGAATTTGGTAACGCGGTAGGGACCTACATGTGATGGCATAAGCTTTTTACTCTGCCCATCATTTTTAAAACAAGTTCTTGTAATTTTTACTAGTTCACCCTCTTTATAAATACGAGCTGCCTTTCTACCACTATCATACCGTAATTTTTGCTTTATCTACTCTTTGTCTATCCTCTCCTTAATTTCGTGACGAATGGTGGAAAGATCATCGTTTTTGCGTATTGCTTCAGAAATTTCATTGAGCATGGGATTTGCTTCAGTACACATTTGGGTACCAAATAACACCTCCGAGGGCATCTTGCCCGTTGTTTTCTGGACAGTGTTATTGAGCCCCCATTGAACTTTGCCTACATGAATATCCCAATCTTTCTCGCCATGTTTTACATTTAGTGCTCTCAAAGAGTCGAGAATCGTCCTGTTGTAACGTTCAACCTGACCATTTGATCTGGGGCTGGCTACTGCGTTAAGCACTTACTTTACGCCTTTGTCTAGACAAAAACGTTTGAAGGCATGTGAAGTGAAACAGCTGCCACGATCGCTCACAAGCCGATCAGGTGTCCTAAAGGTATTGAAAATGTCCTCCAATACTCTAATGACATTTAAGGCATTAGTGTTTCGTACTGGTTTGATGAAACAAAATTTCGTAAAAGCGTCTACTGCTACCAAAAAACGAAGATACGAAAACCCTCTATTCGATCAAACAAAAGGTCCCAGGTGGTCAACATGTAACGTATGAAACGGCGCTTCTATTTTTTGAATGGGGTACAGAAGACCTTCGCGTGTGATGTTCTTTGCATAAGCACACTGTACACAAGCATTGACGTATTTTCTTACAAATCGGGACATTTTAGGAAACCAATAGTTCCTTCGCAAACGCTCTAAGGTTTTCTCATACCCAAAATGACCAATATCGTCGTGGTTCATACGGCACAATTGCCACCGGGCACCCTTAGGAACAACCCAACGACAATTATTTATGTCACCACCCAAGCAACGGAATAGTTTATTATTCTTAATGGTGTAATTCTCGCGCAAGTATTGTAGGCCTTTTTCGTTAAGTCGACTACTCAAAATTTCTTTAATCCTACAGAGTTCAGAATCTCCTAGCTGAAGTGTGTGAAGCCAGTCTTCACCAACAATGGACATAACTGAAGGAAAATGCTCTTCTAGTTCTGGGAAAGCATCTACCGGATCTAAAGGTGGATTTCGAGACAGAGCGTCTACGTGATCCATCTTCGACCCTGGCCTATACTCAATCGTACAGTTAAACTCTTGTAGCAGCAGCCACCAACGAGCTATTCTCGGGATAAGGTCACGCCTAGAGAACGTTGATCGGAGGGCACAGCAATCGGTTACAATTTTAAATTCCTTGCCCAATAAATACACTCTATACTTGCGAAGGGAAGTGACAACTGCAAGAGTTTCCAATTCATAAGAGTGAAAATTCTTCTCTTCAGGGGAAGTTTGTCTGCTAAAATAAGCTATCGGGTGAAGATAGTCTTTACCCGCCTGGCGCTGCAGTAGTATGCCTCCGACACCTAACCTACTTGCGTCGGTATGTAATTCTAATTCTGCTTCCGGATCATAAATTGTAAGGGTTGGTCTCTCAATTAGTCTAGCCTTTAAGGTTTCGAACGCTTCCTGTTGGCTATCACCCCACTCCCATGCAACATTCTTTTTCAAAAGCTTACTAAGAGGAGAAGCGATTTGGGCGAAATTCTTCGTAAACTTACGGAAATAACTTGCTAATCCAAGAAACTGCCGTACGTTGTGTACATTTTCTGGCCGTGGAAAGTTTTACACGCACGGAATCTTTTTCTTACCTGGTCTTACCCCGTTTGCACTAATTTCGTACCCTAAATAGTCTATTTTATCACGCCAGAAGTCGCATTTTGATAAATTCAACACAACTTATTGCTTTCTCTACAATTTTCATAATTTCCTCAAGACGTTCTAGGCATTCAGAACAGTCTCTACCGAAGATCAGAACATCGTCAATATAAGCGGCAGCCTTATTAAAGCGTGCAGAGCCAAGTATCGCATTCATCATACGCTGAAAAACAGCTGGCGCGTTTGCTTGGCCAAATGGCATACGATTGAACTCGTACTGTCCATCTGGCGTAACAAACGATGTCAGATGTTTACTTTGCTCCGCGATTGGGACTTGATAGTACCCTGAAGCAAGATCAAGCGTGATAAAACATCCTTGCCCACTAAGGCGAGCTAATTCGTCTTCAATTATTGGCATGGGGTACCGTTCCTTGACGGTGATTGAGTTTAGCATTCGGTAATCGACGCATAACCTAGGCGAGCCATCTTTCTTACGTACTAGCAAGATTGGGCTAGCGTACTCAGAAGTCGACTCTCTCACGATTCCAGCTTCTAACATCTCATCAATCATAGTTCTCACTTTCTCTCTTTCGTGATGGGATAATCTATAAGGACGGTACACTACTGGCCGTTAACTATTTAATTCTATTTTCATCTCAGTGACATTGGTACACCCCAACTCCTTAAGAGATGAGGCGAAACAGTGTTTATATTTTGTGAGCAATCGTAACAATCGTTCCTTATCTACCTCTGATACATTATCACCAACCTTAACCATATCCTCATCAATATTTTCTCCGCCTAACTCTATCTCCGAAGGGACCTTAACAATCTCATTAATTAAATTAACCCTTTCTGCACGACTAAATAAGAAAACTTTCGGGAACTCGCAATATTCTGAACACGGAATAACCGCAACATTGATACCGATGTTTTCTGGTTTTTAGATACCTCCAATAACAAAGCACTGTTTATTAGGCTTACCAACAATACTATCTTTTACCAAAACACTACCAGTAAATCTAGGTTCAATCCTAGCGATCACAGAGGCCGCGCCAAAAAGCTTCACCGATGCTGCCGTTGTGACTTTCAAGAGACTTCCATCACCAACATCTGACTCTAGGTGTGGCATTTCGCCACTAATATCAATAAATTTTAACGTAGTTGCATCTTTATACACAATTATATGGGGCTGCTCTGTGTAGGATTGTCCTATTAATACAGGCATGTTAAGTAACTGGTCATCCACTACTTTGCACGAAACAACAGCATTCACGCTATCAACACATATATCTAGAAGCAATTCGCCCAATGACTGGACAACACTATTGCCAAAACCTTTCATCAAAGTCTGAACTCGATTATAGCCAAGACCTAGCTCCCCTACGACAGACTCTCTCACTAAAGTGACGTCACTTCCGAAGTCAACAAATGCTTGTAATGAAGTTCCGTTCACTGTAATATTCTTAATAAATTTTGAATTTGAGTCTGGGTTAGCCTGCTCATTATCAGAATTTATGCACAGAGTTTTCGCTATATTACTGAAGGAATGTTTGTCTTCGTTATTATTAATACTACAGTTTTCCGCAGTGTGCCCAACCCTAAAGCAACGTGTGCACTTTAACAACGGTTTAGGGCAATATAAAAAACTATGGCCCTTCTCTTTACAATTATAGCAACCTGACATTTGACTTGTTTTAGGCTTATGGTTCAAACTGTTACTGTAGTTGGAGCTATCGGTAACTTTATTCCTAAAATGCATACGGTCGGCCATGGGATGATATGATTCCTTCTTAATCAATGTGACACTATGTCACATTGATTAAGAAGAGCTAACTTTTCATAGTAGTAATTTTCTATTGGCTCATGAAATTTAGTTTTCCCTTTAAGCATGTCCTCCAGGGCCTGGCCATAATTTTGTTCATAGGGGAATACACTTAATAATTTTTCTTGCCACTCTTTCCAAGTGAAAAGAATGGAATTTAAACCCTCGTACCATGTTTTAGCTAGGCCCTGAAGCTTCTGCATGGCAAAATGTGTAGTGGTTTTGTCGTCCCAACCATAAACCGAAGAGCATTCGTTTACCTTTTTCAACCATACGTCAATTCGCTGATTTTTGTTTGACGGATCAAAATCTGGCAGTATGTTCTTATGATCTACCTTAGAGAAAGATTGTGTACCTTCGGTTGCTGCTCGGGGGACAAAACCGTCTTTAAAACACTTAAAAATATCGATAATATCTTTCTTAGTAAAAGATGGACTACGTGACCTTGTAAACTGTTCCGCGTCGGTAGGTCGCTCGGTTTCTCTAGCATGTGCTGGTGAAGCCCGTCGACCGCGATGCTCGTCCCGATGTCCACTAGAAAGCTCCCGACGTCGGTTCTCAGTCGCACGGATCCGTTCTTGCTCTCGTCGCAGCTCACTCTCCAGCATGTTGAGCCTCTCGCGGCTCAACTCCAACTCTTGCTGGTCACACTGACGGTGACTGGAACTCCGAGGCTGGTGGCGACTTCTGCTTCGTCGCTGACTCCGACTTCTAGTGGCGACACGTGACTCCCTTCCAGGAGTTTCAAGTCGTCGATGGAGTCGGTGATGACCTACTTCGTCATCCATCGTTGTAACTGTGAACTTGCAAAAAGAACTTCGTTACCTATTACAGTTTTCAACTTTTATGTCAAGGAATAACTAATAACACAAAACATCTCGAAAACGGCTATTCGTAGCTAGAAAGTAAGTTAACACCCCGCCCCAAAATTCATTGAAGCGCTTCCGGGGCAAAAACAATAAATAAAAATCTCCCAAAAATAAATAAATAAATAATAATAATAATATGGTGACTATATTAAATACTCTTATAAAATAAAAAATTGAAATTAAAATTAGAAATTTATTGCATTATGTAATAATTTAGATTCAAAGCCTTAACGGTCTTTCTGAACACTTATCGATAAAATGCATGTCAGTATTTTGTTTTAAATGTAATTAGCAATCAAAATATGGATATACTAAAAATAAAAAAAATAAAACCAGCAGAGATTGAAAAATTTTTTTTTTTTTAGGTATTCGAAAACTTATTGGAAAAGTAAATCAAAGTAGTAAATTACGTAATTAATCTCGATTTAATGACTCCCTAAAAATCAAATAATAAAAGATGCACTTACGTGGATCCCACTTCTGAAATGTAGACGAAGTCTAGCGGTGAACTAACGAGTGCGAGTGAGTAACGAAGCATAACTTCCCAGTTGGCAAAAAACATACGTCATAAATAGTGCAATTGCTGCAATTGTTAGTATTTAATACTTATTTACAAGAAAAGGAACTATGATAATCATCAATGCACTAAAATAAGAGTATGTTTGCGTTATTAGAGTTTTATTATTATTGTTATTAACAATTAACAAATTATTTTAAGGAATGGACTATGTACCTATTATAATAAATGTTATTTTTTTTGTTTTTACGATTGAATTTATGAATTTTAACAGGAGCGATTCGACCCGTCCAGTCTAGGCGTAACACGGAAAAACAATTCATAAGATTTCACTCTCTACTTCTTTATTTATTTTATCTATATCTACACATGATAATTTTTAATAAGAACGCTTTTAGGTACCGTTATGATAATTTTAAAAACACTATGTTCTGAGTAATTAAAGCTAAACATTATAAACATAATCTCGAATCATTTTCTCTTTCAACTTATTTATTAACCGATTATTATTCCCTTTACAAAACAGTGGTAACTAACTGATTATAACATGCTATCTTACATACAACTCTAGAAAACAAGTTTGGCGGGTTTTTGTCATTTTTCTCAAAAATATGATTTTGCACTTAGCATCCTTTTACGGTAGGGCGGCAAAACAGGTGTGTCCACCCTGCACGCGCCCGCTCAGGGGAATTCCCGCGCTCGGCAAATAACGCACTATGTGGCAACGTCGCATTTCTCCAACTAAGTACCTAAATAATGTTAATTCAAGTTCATTGACTCATTGACCTAGTGCAGCAAATCTAGAGTGTGTCTCTACGAATTTGCTCAAAATTAAAACTCTGGTTTTTGACCTAATTACTGGACCGATTTCTTTCATTTTTTGTATACTGTTAGAAAAGGCGATAGCAAGTATGAGGTTTCATTTATTGCCCATAAAAGGTATCCATACTGTATATTATATATTAAATAAGTGTTAGTGCTTTCGTTTCATTATATTATCATTATACCTTATTAATTATTATATTCTATTACACATTTATTAACATTAATTTTTATTACTTGCGTGGTTTCATCACTTCAGTTATAAAACGCCGCAGTGTTGTTAAAAAAGATATCCAAAACAGCCCGCTTTATGTTTAACTCGTTGTATGCACTACACATCCTACCAAGAGGAGCCTGGATACCAATATTATTTCTACAAAATGGAATATTAAATAACTTCTTAACTGTTTTTCGCGGTTAATTGTAGGGAACAGATAGAAAATGCAATCGCAATTTATTTTGCCGTTTAACTCCACACAAGAATATTAAATATTTGTATTTATTTTTATTATGTATTTTTGTCTTTACCCATAACATTAATACTCGTCATAAAAATAGACTATATATATGCCTACTGCAAGAATTAACCACATCTGCTCTTAAATTTAACATATGCAACAAAAATGTCATCTTTATGTTAGGAAACTAATTGAATTTTGCATTCTATAGTATTTGTAATGCCCTCTGACATGGGTGATTAAGTTGAAGTTCTGTACTGTTACAATAAGATCTCTGTAAAACACTTAATATGCAAATAAGTAAATAAATAAATCATTTCTCAATCTACGCTGCTTCAATGAATGTTGCTCAAAGAAACTCAGTCGGTACTCATATGGGCGCCTGTGAGATATGCCCGTGCATATCTAGGTGCAAGCTAGGTGTTTAGTGAAAGCCCGTTGAATGCTTTTGACGCTTTAGAAGGACACAGCGTAAAACAGATGCTACGTATAAGGGAGTTACCACACCAATAGATCGACCGTCGATCGACGTGGACCGTTCGATGTCGATCGAAGGGAGTTAAACAAAATAATTTTCGTGTAAGGAGAACGATACTCTTTTGGTTTTTCTTGATTTCTCTTTAAAAATCCTAGTAGCTGGGCAGATTTTTTAACAGTTTTTTCAATATGTGGCTTGAATGTTAATTTGCTATCTATGGTCACACCGAGGTCAGAAATTTCGGTTAAGTACCGTTTTTAGTGGAACATTATCGATAGAGTATACGTACGATATAAGAGACTTTTTCTCGTCAAGTTCATGTGGAAACATTTTTTGAAGTTAAGAGTCATATCATTATGCGTGCACCAGGCCCATATTCTGTTCAAGTCTTCCTGGACAATATCACAGTCTACCATCGAATCAATGGAACGATATATCTGTAAGTCGTCAGCAAATAGCAATAGCTTTAAGTTTTTGATGGATTTTGCTATTTCATTGATGAATATAAATGTGATCAAGTCTCGTAAAAAATACAAAATTATATAAGATGTTACAAAAATAGCAAGTAAGCTTACTAATTATCTAGCTAATTATATGGAGTACCACTACTAGGGAAATTTTAAGAATTGTATATATTTGGCTACATATAAAGAATAATAAAAAATTACATCACATAAAATAGAAATGAAATATTAGCAAATATCTATTCTCGTCGAATTGTCTATTAATTGGTCTTTACGAGGCCATCTATAGCACATTATCCTCATTAACAATAATTTAACACAATTCCAATGTAACCACTCAGATTCCCTTTATGTAAAGCCAAAATAGTGAATAAAAGTGGGATTGGTCAGTTAAACGCGAGGGTCCAAACAATACTATCAGGAAACCAGTCAAAAAGAGGACAGTAAATTATTGAATTCAAATATTTTATTTAAAATGGCGGCCGTTGCAGTTTACAAATCACACTATCTCTTTAACTAATCGTAGCGTTCACAATTTAAGTTTAGTAATGAGTAAGAAAGGTTATTATTACAACTGCAAAATAATGCTATTGTTTCTACTCACTTGCATATAATGAGTCGGTACTTGACAAGGGAACTCTCATTATTTCAAAACGTACAGACACTATTACAGGAAAAATTTAATGTAAGCTGTGTTGCGGCTATTCGAACCCTAAGAATAGAAAATGGGTTCACTACCTTGGCCTTTTAAACTACATAAAAGTTAATTGTTTTAAATCAAACTATACGAAGTACTAAATATGATGTGAATTGATTTTACAAATTTTCTATACCTCTATTTAAATCGGTGTACATTAATTATTAAATAAATTAATAATTTTCAAAAGTCCACAGGACTTTGATTACACCACCGTTTTGATTGAACCACGATTTAGATTTTTTATTTTCCAGTTTTTGTGGAGACTAAAAACCGCGATCATGGAATTTTTTAAATTATAGTCTGCACAAAAGCGTCAACGATTGCTGTTAACGATAAGGGTAAAATTATCGCTGCGAAAACATGAATAATCAAGGCCTCCTGCGCCTAACCAGTTTCAAAACAATACCACGAGGCAGAATTTCCTTTTTCACTAGACTAATCAATAATCACACCTGCACTCAACATGTTTAAAACCCACATCGCTCACTCAGGTTCGCAAGCGCAGCTGAATGATGCGTTGCCGACCGTTTAAATTGCCTTTGTTCCAGTAACTGGCTGACGACGTGTCCTTCAAGCTGTAATCCTCATATTTGAAATCTCAATGAAAACTAAATTTAACAACGCTAAAAAATAGTCATGAAATAGTGATAATCATACGTGTAAAAAAAATAGTCGTATTATAGTTTCGGCGTTATAGCTACCTATAGGTTGGTGAGGATTATGGCTTGAACGTCAAGCTGTAATCCTCACCTGCCGTGCAAGCAAACGGTAAGGTCTATCGACTTGGCTTAAGTTCCAAAAAATAGTCATGAAATAGTGACAACGACATGCCAAATCTCAGAAATAGTCGATGAAAGATTCCAGAGATATAAAGGTACCCTGGTGAGGATTATGGCTTGAACATTTGAAAACTTCAAATTTCTCCGGAACGCCTACGACTTTCGGTTTAAAGTTTGTGCCAAAAAACAGTGATGAAATAGTCGTACGAAACAAAAATAATTACTTGCACGGCAGGTGAGGATTACACCTTGACGTTCAAGCCATAATCCTCACCAACCTATAGCTATAACGCCGAAATTATAATACGACAATTTCTTTTACATGATGACTATTTACCATTATTTCATGACTATTTTTTAGCATGGTCAAAATTCGTTTTCATTGAAATTTCAAGTATGAGAATTACAGCTTGAAGGACACAATTTAACACCTGACGCTTGTTCCCAACGAGTCACACTGTAACCTGTAACACTGTGAATCGTTGGGAGAACTTTGTAAAATAATTCCCAACTAGTCACACTGTAACACGTTGGGATATCTTTCTTAAATCATTACCAACCAGTCACACTGTGAATCGTTAGGCCAACCTACTCTTAGGTATATTTTTGTATGATCTGGGGGTATACTGATTACTGTTACATCGTAGCCCTAATTTCAGTAAATAATCAGCTACACTCTACTTAATGTTTTAATAACAGGAAGGCAACATTTTTTCCTATTATTACTTACTATCAGCGCTTACTATCATAGTTGAGAGCAATAAAACACCTGTTCTTTTTAACAAAACAATATGATGTATATGCGGCAAGTCAATAATAGTGCGTTTGTCGGTTTTATCATATTATCATCATAATCGTATTGTTTTGTTAAAAAGAACAGCGGCCTAATTGTCTAACTTCAACACCTATCATGATCCCTTTCGAAGGTATAGTGGTTGCGATAGTGATCAACGGAATTGTCTAATTTCTACGATCGCAATCGCTTTTGGATTTATGGTGTATTGAATGATATTGAATGCCATAGAGCATTAGCTGCGTTTTGTTGCTTTGGTTTTTTCCAAATTGTTGGTTTAATTTCAATAAATTCAAACCACTATTTTACATGTATTAAATCATTATAATTACGATATAATATGTTTATAAAACAATATCAAAATGTGAAATATTTCTAGATTCATGTTAAAATAACATTGTTTTTAGATGACTGAAGGTATCAATCATTACTGTAATTTAAGTAGCAAAACGCAAGATAATAATAATGATTGTCACTGACATAATGTTTCATAAAACGTCAATTTAATGTTTTGCGATATTTGATTAACAAAGTATACAGAAAAGCAACCTTTCATTCCCGACAGACCTTGGTTTTTTAAATTTAGAAACGTAGATAAAAGGACAACATCAGTTATCTCTAGACTTCGCTTAGGCCACTGCTGTTCCCCAATTTTCCTTAACAGGATTGGAATTCGCTCTTCCCCGTTCTGTGACTGTGGTCAGGATTTAGGAACAGTGGACCATATATTTTTTAATTGCCCGCTCGTTCCGGTATCACTATTTGATTTCCTTCCCCCTAAGATTCAGCGCCCAACTAATATCAAGACTCTCCTCTCTACTTACAGCCCCAAGATTTTAATTATATTATGTAAATTCATTCATCGATTTAATATTAGCCTTCCTTTTGGTTAGAAGTTTAGTTTAGTTTAAGCATGTATTATACCATATAAATAATTAATCATTCTTATTAGTTTAAGTTATTGTACTTGTGTTTTATTTTGTTTTAGCCTATAATACATCCCAATGCAAAACGGAATTTATTTTTTGGCAATTTTTATTTTATTTTTTGTACTTTGTCCCACCAATACGCGGCACTGGCAGAAATAGCCCGCCACACCAATCGCGGCTGATTGCCATTTTTCAATTAACTAACTAACTAACTACAGAAAAGCAAAGAACTTAGGATTATTTGTTAAAATAATTGGTATTCTTAGTAATACTCTATTAGTTTTAACAAGAATCGGGCTACAGACGATCTTCCTCCGATTTCGTGTGCGTTGTTTTGTTGTGCTAACTCCTGATCGACCGAAATAGCGCGGTTATAGGTGCTGCTATTTACCCTAGTCAGGTATAATTGTATCCAATCTAATAAACATTGCATATAACTAAATAGATTATTATTATTTCTGATTTATTTATAATTTTTACAGATTCCTAGGAAGGCCCAAGCTAGCAATGCTTACTGGAGCAGAGCTCACGCCAGTGAGTTAAATTCTCAAGAAAGAAATATCATTCAAGAAGCTCCAGAATTATTTAAAGAAGTTGAAGGAGCTGTATTTCCAGGCCCGGGTGATCTTCAAGGGGTTGATGCAAGTGCGCTAATAAATCTTTCTCAGTTCAGTCATACACCTGACACCCCAAATCATTACTTTGTGGAAGGTTACACAAATATTGAGACTATGTGTTCCTCAATATTTAAAAATCACATTTTAGTGAATTATAAATTGTGTGTGACAATAAATTTATGTCTGTGTCAGGAACATTGTTCTTTCTGTAACTGGGAATAATTGAATATTATGAATTATTTAAATGAATTTAATTCAACACAATTGGAGGAGATGTTGACTCTTTTGAGCAGTAAGAGTGTGAATTGGATTTTGAAAACACAAAAGAAATGAATAACACTTTATAAGTACTCAACAGAACTTTCAGTACAAAACTTTTTAAGTGTATTTAATATGATTGAAAATGATTTAAATCATTGCAAAAAGAAAAAACTTGCTTTAGGACTCTTTATAGTAAAATTAAGAACTATGTTTCATATATTGTGTTATATATATATGGTGTTTTTTTAGCTGTAAGCTTCCCAAACATTTGTAAAATAAAATAAGATATCTAGCTTTTTTAATATTAGCACTTATGTTGTTCAGAAATTATGTAACAATTGTAAGACATTGCTTGATGACAAATTATGGAAAAATTAATTGCTTACTATTGTAATTGTTTGATAGGGACAGTTAGTCAGTTTTGACAGTACAGTTGGGACTTGTGCTCATGTGATGACACTAGTTTGGTACTTTGGTTGTGCTCAGCATCAAACTAATAATGCTCCCCAGATGGTTGATAGATGAAATATTATTAAGAGATGGTGTTGAACAAATAAATAACAGTATCTAAAAGGTAGTTTTATTTATTATTCAAATCTTACCTTTACTTTTATGTAATAGCCAATACACATTTGTTATACATGTAGTGCCGTGGGATAGTAGAACATTTTATCTTATTAAGTATACATATACATTGTTTATTTTTCAGCCCATAATTCAACTTCAATCAAGGAATACATTATACATTCAGAAATAGCAATAGGAGTTTCATGTTACACAAGTCCTACAACAATAATATTCATATTGCAATTATAACCAAAATATGGTTACAGCCTGATAAAAAATTAAATATAAATAAAAATTTTATATATATATAATTTTAATAAAAAGGTTACAATATTGAAAGAAAAGATATTAGCAATATACAATATGGTGTTGCTATTTTAATTCATAATAAGATTATTACAGCTGTTTACAAAAAAATGTGCTAATATTAGTGTCAGAAATTAGCATCATAAGTTTCTATTGCCACATTAACTGCTCTCCGTTCTTTGATAAATATAATGCTCTTATCAAGTCAATACCTAAGTTAATGTGATTTTTAATGCTTCGGTGGAATGACAAATGCTCAGAAGCTATTCAGAACTCTAAACTGCATAATTTAATTTAAAAAAAAATCAAGATATCCTTCCGGGAAAGATATCTTGAATTAAAAAACTAACACAGCACTTAAAAAACTAACATTGAAAACTTAGACTCGAAGGCTGGAATGATTTATCTCATTCCATTCCTTCCTCTGCAACAAATCTGGAATTATATGTTAAATGCACTAAATGCTTCATTTCTGTCCTGGATTTCAGCTGCCCAAGTTAGGAATAAAATAATGTTATTGTTGAAATTAATAAGATTTTTTTCTTAATTTAATGATTAGGTAATCATAGTGTAACAAATTAATTAAATACAGATGATATATAGCAATATTAATGTAACTGCAAGGTAGGCCGGAAGACATTGGGTTGCGCACACATTGCCACAATCATTTGGTACCTTGGTTGGGCAAGGTATGAAAATAATGTTGTAACACCTGCCCAGTCATTAGATAATGTACTTCTCATATATGAATAAGAATAAATGCATAAAACTATGTCTATTATTTATTTTTAAGATTAGAGAGTTCATTTCAAATAATTCTTTATATCATCATTCCAGTACCTTGTTTTACCTAGACCATATAAAATTTTTTGTGAAAGACGTTGGGCACCTTTAAGTCAGACCATGTATGGAAAGTGAAAAAGTGTTTTTAGAGAAAAAAACAATTGTACTCAATTGTACACATTCACACGAAAAAAATACTTCAGACTATTAACAATTATCCTAATTTTCCTGTTAGTGAACAAAATCAGCATTATGATAATCATTGTTAGTTTTATATTCAAGCAAGAACAATGCTTTGGTATTCCTTACATTTTATTGAAAAACTCTGTGAAAAAGGAGTGTTTGATTTTTGGAAAGTACAATGTATGGCTGAATAATGATATTCCACACTACTGGAAGTTAGATTGTTTTCATTTTGAAACCAGATAAAACCAAACTCATATCATCTTATTGACCTTACATCCTGCGTTGGAAAAGTCTGAACAGTTGTTAAAGCAACAATTGGAATTATAAGAGTAAAATAATATTTTACCTGCTTATCAATTTAGATTTCGTAAGGAAATGTCGGCTCGTAATAGTATTTGCCAATTACAGCTGGATATTAAAAACACTTCAAACAATGAGAACTTTTTAATGTCCGTTTACATTGATGTTGCTGGAGCTTTTAATAGTGTTAATATTGATGTTCTCTGTTCTGAATTGCAGTTTATAGCTGTTCCAACGAGATTGTTCTTAGGGCACATGATTTCTCGATTAATAGAGAAGTCTAATTATATGGACCCAAGCTTGCTTGTGTCGGGCTTTTCAAGGTCTTTCTCCGCTAATTTGTATTCTATAAACTTTCGTCGTTCACATTAAATCTTTATTTTTCTTCAAATTGGTTGTATATGCATAATAATCCTCAATAAAACATTGGAAGGGCTGCAAAATAGCTATTGCCATGTTGGAGGTAAAATAATCAAACATGATGCATATATTTACTTTGACGTGTGGAACATATACATATGTTCTTTATTTTAAAGAAAAAATTGAAAAATAAACTCGTAATTGCTGATAGATTGTAGAAATTATTTGCCAATAACGTTCAAAAGAATTTCAGACCGTCATATAAGATACACAATTCCAATTTTATGTCAAAAAGATGGAATAATTCATTCAAAAAGCGTCTAGATCGCTTTCGGCATCATGTGTGAAATATCTGTAGCGTGAAGGAGGTTTATATGCTTCAACTGTCAAATTCAAAGGGATCCTGATAGGTGTTGAAGTTACACAATTAGGCCGCAGGTGTTTTATTGCTCTCAACTATGATAGTAAGCGCTGATAGTAAGTAATAATAGGAAAAAATGTTGCCTTCCTGTTATTAAAGCATTAAGAAGAGTGTAGCCGATTATTATGTGAAATTAGGGCTACGACGTAACAGTAATCAGTATACCCCCAGATCATACAAAAAATATACCTAGAAAGATATCCCAATGTGTTACAGTGTTACAGGTTACAGTGTGACTCGTTGGGAACAAGCGACACCTGACGACCTTTTTTCTTTGACGTACCTCAGGCTGTCTAGCCCTTTTTTTTTTGAATGATCCAAAATTAGGTAGCCGTATACAACGTCAGATTTTACAGCTAATCGCCTTATCTCAGCTTATGTAATCACTATATTTTATAATTGAATGTTAACAAGTACAGAAAGATTTCAGGAGATATGACGGAAATTGACAGGGAATTCTTTGTTCGATTTTTGTTTTAATAAAAGACAAAAGTTTTTTTGAGACTTATAATTTATTTTCAGAAACACTTGAGATAACTGACCAACAGGAACTTCAATGCAACAATAAATTAACTTAAATCTATATCACAGTCATCTCGTTCTGTCTACCTTACTCTAATATATTTACATCAGTCTCGTATAGACTAGCATCCTTCATTCACGCCTCACGCTGGGTGTGCCTGCTCAGCGCGCTCAGTCAACCTCCTCGACGGTGGGCCCCTGTTGGTGTTGCTGGTATGCGCCAGCTCCTGGCTGCGATGCACCGTGCATCTTGCTCATGAGCGGCGAGCACAAGCGCTGCAGCTCCTGTAGGCGGTGCTCGTACTCCTCGCGCTCCGCCAGTGCATTGTTCTCGAGCCAGCGCAGAGCATCGTCGCACGCGGTTCGCGCCGCCTGCTTGTCCTGCTCGCTCAGCTTGTCACCAGCATCGTCCAGCGCTTGCTTCACGCCAAACACGTACGCTTCCAGCTGGTTCCGCGCCGCCACCCGCTGCCGCTGCTGCTCGTCCTCCTCCTTGTAGCGTTCAGCCTCCGCCAGCATGCGGTCGATCTCCGCCTGCGACAGCCTGCCTTTGTCGTTCTTTATCACGATGTTCTTGCTGCGGCCCGTGCTGTTCTCCTTGGCAGACACGTTGAGGATGCCGTTGGCGTCTAGGTCAAAGGTCACGTCGATCTTGGGGACCCCCCGTGGCGCCGGTGGGATGCCCGTCAGGTCGAAGCGTCCGAGCAGGTTGTTATCCTTGGTCATCGCGCGCTCGCCTTCGTACACTTGAATGGTGACAGCCGGCTGGTTGTCCGCATACGTGGTGAACGTTTGCGATTGCTTGCAAGGAATCTTCGAGTTTCGTTCGATGATCTTGGTCATGACGCCACCGGCCGTCTCTATGCCGAGTGACAGAGGTGCCACGTCCACCAACAGCACGTCTTGGATCTTGCTGTGCTGTTCGCCGCTCAGGATCGCAGCTTGCACGGCGGCTCCGTACGCCACCGCCTCGTCAGGGTTAATTGACAAGTTCAACTTTTTGCCGCAGAAGAAGTTCTGCAGCAGGTTCTGTATCTTGGGAATGCGCGTGGAGCCACCGACGAGCACGACGTCATGAATGGAGCTCTTGTCCAGCTTGGCGTCTTTAAGGGCCTTCTCGACGGGCTCCAGCGTGCCGCGGAACAGGTCCGAGCACAGCTCCTCGAAGCGAGCGCGGGAGATGCGCGTGTAGAAGTCGATTCCTTCGTGCAGAGCGTCAATCTCTATGCTGGCTTCTGTGCTAGAGGACAGGGTGCGTTTAGCGCGTTCTGCAGCCGTCCGGAGACGCCTCAGAGCGCGCGAGTTGTTTTTGATGTCCTTGCGGTATTTGCGCTGGAACTCATCCGCGAGGTGGTTCACAAGTCTGTTGTCGAAGTCTTCGCCTCCCAGGTGTGTGTCACCGGCTGTCGACTTGACTTCGAACAGAGAGCCTTCATCGATGGTGAGGATGGAGACGTCGAAGGTGCCACCACCCAAGTCGAAGATCAAGACGTTTCGTTCGCCTTTCAAGTTCTTGTCGAGGCCGTAGGCAAGCGCGGCCGCGGTCGGCTCGTTGATGATGCGCAGAACATTGAGGCCGGCGATGGCACCCGCGTCCTTGGTGGCTTGGCGCTGTGAATCGTTGAAGTACGCCGGAACCGTGATCACTGCGTCACGCACCGCCGTGCCCAAATACGCCTCCGCCACCTCCTTCATTTTGGTCAACACCATGCTGCTGATCTCCTCGGGGGCGAATCGCTTTGTTTCTCCTTTGAACTCCACTTGAATCTTCGGTTTGCTGCAGTCGTTGATCACCTTGAAGGGCCAGTGCTTCATGTCCTGTTGTATTTTGGGATCGTCAAACTTCCGCCCTATGAGTCGCTTGGCGTCGAAGACTGTGTTGTGAGGATTGAGGGCCACCTGGTTCTTAGCGGCATCTCCGATGAGGCGCTCTGTGTCCGTGAAGGCGACGTATGACGGCGTCGTGCGGTTTCCTTGGTCGTTGGCGATGATCTCGACGTTTCCGTGCTGCCACACACCCACACAGGAATACGTCGTTCCAAGATCTATTCCGACAGCTGGCATTTTGTGTAATTTAATATTCCTGATTTTGTAACTTCGTAACACTTATACAATAAATATCAGTCGCAAAAATCTTCTTCTCAATACAACTTTCACTTGATTGCTTTCGGTTTGCTCCGAAACTCCGCTAATCTCTCCGAATTCGTTCGCTTTGTGATTCAAATACTGATTGCCTTCCCGCGCTGGCTTGGCCCTATATAGTCGCAACCAACTAGCGAATGAACGATCGAGAATCGTCTAGAACTCACTCGGCCGACCAACCAGAAACATCTCTGGTGAAACATTCCAGAAAACCAAATCTCAACAGCCAATAGAAAAGCAGTGTTGACTGTGACTGAGATAGAGCTATATGATAGAGCAAGATAACACAATACGGGAGTGTTGCTAGCGTAGAAATATACCTGGGATTCCGGGTGTTCCTATTACTGTTACCCTGGACAAAAAATGAATAGTATATTTGTAATTGGATTATAAATGTATGAAAAGATTTTATTTTTAATTTACTAGGTTTACTTCCGATTACGACAATTTTTAAATGTAGTTACTTGAAGTAAAGCTACTGCAAACCATAAATATTAAAACCAATTCTTCAAGCTACCGCGTTAAATACTAAGAATCACACTGGGAACTTTGTTGTGTTAAACTATTTTTTGATTAATTCTTGATTGATTAGTTGATAAGTCAATACCATCAAATAATGAACAAAGTGAACTTTCTACCTAAGGATGGTGCAACCACTGCTTATTAACTATTTTTAAAATTTGCCGAAAAACATATTATAAGATTACAAAAATATTGGTCCAATGTTTTAAACAAATAAAAGCAGTAAAATTTATTTCTTTTAAACGATATTTTGAGGGAAAATTGCTACTGGCAACACTGCCATTTGCTCGCTCTAGAAAAATCGCGAATCATTCTATATTACCTAGGTACCTGCTACGTTTGTTTTTTAATGCTTTTAGATTTATATTGTAAATGTTACAGTGTTAGATGTTATAATTTCATATTGTTATTGGCATTCAAATAAATATTTTACATAAAATAAGTTCAGGGCAACACCAACAATAATGGAATTGTTGATCACACAAAAATAATAATCTTTTAAGTCATCGAAGCAATAGTTGTTATGTTGCTTTACAGAGTATTTGCTTCAAAGTAACGACAGGCGTTAACCGATGTATGGTAATTGGTAGGTTGCGTGTGATGTGATTGGTTTCTTTGTTTCTTAAGAACTTGATTTTAAAAAAATACAATAATCTTATGAATTAATAGACACCGGCTTTGCCGAGAGCTATGAAACAACACATATTCAGATAAGGGTTTTTTTAGTAATGTTCCGTCATTTGTATCTTCTATAATTCATTGAAGTTAAACGGTGGGGGTGCGTTTTTAGATTGGGAAACTAAAGAATCTGTTAAAATACAGATTAATGCAGAAATTTCGATTATGGCCGTAGAAATGATAGCAATTTTAGAAGCATTATCGTACATTCAGAGCATAAATTTTCAAAAATTCGTTATTTTAACAGATTCAAAAAGTACTATTCAACATTTGATTCGATGTACTACCATTTTCCGAGGCTTTCCATTAGCTTATATGATTATAAATATGATAAATAGCTTAAAATTAAGAAAAAAAGATATTGTTATCCAATGGATTCCCTCTCATTCAGGTATCCTGGGAAACGAGGAAGTGGATCGGCTGGCCAAACAGGCCATGACGGAGGGTATTTATTTTCATTGGGTTCCATGGTTCGGTGATGTTCTCTATAAAGTTAAAATTAGGTGCTACGACATTTGGTCTGAATATTTTAATGAAAGATCGCTTTCTAAAGGTATCTGGTATAAAACCATCCAGCCGTCAGTTCCTCGAGTCCCTTGGTTTGAATTGATTAAAATGAGTCGGCAAGACATTGTATTAGCTCTTCGTCTCCGTTCTGGTCATATTCCGTTAAATAGTTTTGCTTACTTGATGCGTAAAATTGATTCTCCAAATTGTAGTCAATGTGGTGTGGTTGAGGATGTTTTTCATATTACTATGGAGTGTGATCGGAATGTGGTACAGAGGCGCCGCCTTAATTTGAAAAATTTCAATATCGGTTTGGTAAACAGTATATTATCATCCCCTATTTCGAAGGAGGCCAAATTGTTATATAATGTAGTGAAAATATGTTTAGATAATAGGTAATATTATATTATTAATTTTATTGTTGTGGATTTAGAGAGTCACGATGAGGGTGGCTTTTGTAAAACCCTCTATAAATAAATATTGATTAAAAAAAAAAAAAAAAAAGTTAAACGGTGTAAAATATATGAAACTTTTCATACAGCACGTTAATGGCGCTGTGGCGCCTTGTCTAGACCTGTGATCTCGATTCTACCAACAACCAAAAGTACCTACGATTTTATTACATATTTGCCCTTGACTTTACTCGTGTTAAACGTCATTTACCTTTTTCTATATTAGTAAGTAATGTAACCTTAAAAAAATTTTGGTAACCTAAGGTTTGCTCTGTGTCATTCCTTGTATTACAGATTATATAATCGAAACTAGTTAGTTGCTGGCACAGAAAACATAAAAAGGTTACCTCTATCATTGTTTATGTGATTGCTAGCACAAATGTTGAAATAGTTTTATTTTATTTGCCTAATTCTTCCCTTTTATTTGTTTTTCATGTCTCCTTTCGGCCCATAGTAGGACCACAATAATAATAATAAATGACCAGAGAAAAAAAATTGTGTTTATCATAAAAATTAATGCCTCGACCAGGGATCGAACCTGGGTCCTCCGTCGTACCTGGCTGAGCTTCTAAGGCTGCCGCTACTCAGCCTTATAATACAAGAGGGTTATAGGACTAACTCTATTCTAATCTTGACAATAAGTTGTTGTTTATACGTTAAATAAAGCATGATTCTACCACCAAGTTCTAAAAAAGCTTCGTAAAGAAGAACTGGAAACTTCACGGGTAAAATGTATGGTGAAAATATTTATTTTTATAGGTCCACACAAAAGTCCGTAATGACGTACGCATAGCAGGTAGTCGTCATACAAAAAAAACTAGGCATTATGTCTATGGTTAGAACTTTTTGATTGTGACAGCTCCGTTGCTACTTTTCGAGCGAACAATTGTCATATTATGTCACTTCAATGTGAATGATAAATGAAAACTATGGCTGCGTTCCGTTTGCCAATTACAGCGTTCAAAGCGCTAAAAGTGCTCAAAACCGTTCCGATTCGTTTGAGCGCGCTCAAAGTGTTATTAGTACTATTGCAATCGGAACGGTAAATATCGCGCTAACGTTCTGATTGTTCGTCGCTTAAGTCTAAAGTTACAATTTCATTAAGATATTTGACCCAGAATGAAGCAGGAGCCATTTTTTTATATTATTACAAAAGAAAATTAATAAGCAAGCTTTTAAAATCTTTAATCGACTAATAAAACCATCAACAAGTAAGTCATGTGTCAGTTTTGACAGGCCGCTCACAGCAACCATGCTCCGTAGCTTTGGCACTGTGAGCGGGAAGATGGCGGCGTTTATGACGTCATTGATGACGTATCAATATCGCTGTGAGCGCGCTCACGGGCAATCGGAACGGGAATATGAGCGCAGTGAGCGCTGTAATCGGCAAACGGAACGCAGCATATGTTCAATCAATAATGTACGGTTCAAGGTTATCTTTCAATGTTTTAATTATGTTAAAACTACTTTTATTATATTAATATTTGAAATTGGCAGAACTAGTTATTGTGTAGTAACTACAGCTGATTGCCGGTTTTCGGTTTGTTCCGTAACATAACCTCTCAATTCCCAAATATAGTAATTAATTTGCGTTTATGGTGCTTCACAATGTACAACAAGTGCTGGTAGTGAATGAGAAAGTAGGCGAAAGAACGTCATTTTCCAAAAACTGGGATAGGACTTTACATTGGTTACCGTGCCTTTGTGCTAATAGTGTTACTTGTTAGTTGTAACTTACAAGGTTTAAAGAACTTCATAAATTGTTTGTAAGCTACAAACGTTTTGAAAAAAAAATGTTTTCTGGATTACTCAATAAGAATAACGGTGTTTAATTGGTGTAAAATAATCAACAGAATATTTAAAGATACTGATGTCACGCGTCTAGAAAAAAAAATTTGCCTCCCATGCAATACAAACAAAGCATATAAAAATATAAAACAAAGAGTTGAAATAAAAAATAATTCATAAATATACAAGTCTTTTATTTATTTTATCTTCTTTATCTTTCAGATTGTTAAAATAACTTGTAGAATAGAAGAGGGGCTTTCGCGCTGCCACAATGGCACTACGCCAAAATCCAACGCCGTCACAAAAATAAACCTATCGCGCGACAAAATAAATTCGCCATTTACGTAGTGAATCACTTTACAATTTAAGATGTATTCTTCGTTTGTGTTGTCTTTAGTTTGATACTTACTTAAGTCAAAATTATAATTTTGCCTTTCGATTGTATACAAATCTATACACATAATAAAATTGAAGAAACATGCTTTCTGTACATTGAAAATAAAAATTAAATAAAATAGCAGGGGTTGTTATTTTATCGATGTGAACCCAAAAATGTAATGAATTTTTTTTTGTCTGTTTGTCTGTGTGTTTCTGCACGATAATATCAGAAACAGCTTATTCGATTTAGATGCAGTTTTCATTAATATATTGTCGCAAGTCTCACTTAACATTTAATGCTTGTTTCATATCAATCGGTTCAGAAATAAAAAAGTTATATAAATTTAAAGAATCACTTCGAACATTTTTTTAACTATCTGTATCTATCTTCTATCTTTTTTCTCTGTGAGTAGCATTGATTGAAACTTTACTAAACTTTATTATAATAATTGTCTATAAAAAAATATAATGAGTAGAAGTTAAAAATGATCAGTTTCTGAAATACGGTTCAGCTTAGGTTGGAAAGGTTAAAGCGCGCAGAGAACCGCGCCGCTGATGCGCACCCCCCTCCCAAACCGGGTGTCGCTCCGATGAAGGCTGCTTAGCATTCCCATTCCACAGCCAGCAAGGATTTTAGTGGGTAGGTGCCACTCTGGTGAGTCCCACATCACCCCGCAGAAGACGGATTATACCTATAATAAGCAATAAGGTATTTTTAACTGCAGAAGACGTGGAACAGCTGCAGTAGGTGAGCCAGGTATTTTTAAAGATCACGTCATTGGTAGGGTGTATATGGTTCATCCGAATAACTCCGAATGCTTTTACCTGCGCCTACTTCTACACGTTGTTCGAGGGCCTACTTCTTTTGCCGAGCTCCGAAAGTTTGATAATATCGTACACCCTACATACCCAGCGGCTTGCCGGGCACGTCAATAACTGGATGGGGATCGACACTGGGATGATGCTTTGTCCGAAGCAATTATTAGCGAAAGTGCTCAGCGATCGCGCCATTTGTTTGCAGTCATGCTGGTGTTTCTGATGCTTCACAGTTATGGCATAAGTATCAGAACAAATCAGCTGAGGACTTTTTCAGGCACGCACAACTAAATGATGACAACCCAATTAGTGAGAGATTACGTGACAGTCATTTGAATAGTTGTTTGTTGGCTATTCAAGATATAGTTACATCTATTGGGGGTAATCCTATTTCTTAATATGGTATGCCCGAGCCATCGTTCGACGGTAATAGAGATTACGCGACGAAAATCAACTATCATGCAGTAGACTGGCCGAAATCTTACAAACTGATGTTTCAAGACTAACTGAAGAACAGCGTTTAATATTCGATCGGGTGTGTCACAGCGTTGACAGTACTTTGGGAGAAATGCTATTTGTAGATGCTCTCGGTGGAACGGGTAAGACATTTCTTACCAAAGTGATTTTGGCGAAGGTACAAAGCCAAGGTAAAATTGCGCTTGCTGTCGCTTCATCCAGTTGCCAGGTGGGAAAACTGCTCATAAAATGTTCTAAATTCCGATCGACTTAGACCGCACAGAAAGCCCTGTTTGTAATATTTCTAGAGACAGCGATAAAGCTAAGGTTCTTCGTGATTGTAGCCTTATTATATGGGATGAGTGCACAATGGCAAACCGAAAAGCAGTTGAAGCAGTAGACAGAACGTTGCGTGCTCTCAAGCAAAATAGCCAACCTATGGGTTGCATAACTATGCTTTTTTTGGCGATTTTCGTCAGACTCTCCCTGTAGTACCACGTGGAACAAGGGCTGATGAAGTTAGAGCTTGTCTAAAGAGTTCTCAACTGTGGCATTACATTATCCCTTTGCATTTGACATTAAATATGCGAGCTCAAATCGGAGGCAACGAAAATGCTCAAGGGTTTTCAGATTTGCTACTTCACATCGGTAACAGTGTGTATCCACAAGAACAAGGAAAAGTTGTTCTTAATGAAAACCTATGCTGCAAAGTTTCATTAAGGCGAGACTTCACATCATCTGGGTATGGAAACGCCACGCAAATATCAACTTTGAAAATTCCTGGCTTTGCGAAAGAACTATTTTGACTCCACAAAACGACCAAGCAGCAACAATAAACGCTGAAATTTTGAGTTTTGTTCCGGGGGATAATGTATAGTATATTAACAGAGTTATGGAAGAAGAAGAATCTAGAAATCCTTTAAGAATCCCTAAGTTCTCCTGGACTACCAGCTCAAAAATAAAATTAAAAGTCGGCGTACCCATAATGCTCCTTAGAAATTTAAGCTCGCCAAAACTTTGCAACGGTACCAGATTAAAAGTGACCAATTTTCAACGAAATCTCTGTAAATCCCTGAAAATTTTAAACTATTTTATCCAAAACACTAGTTTTTTATTTATTTAATTTTTTGTAGTTAATTCGGGATTTTTTTTGAACAAAACCAAAAATATTGATTATCTCGATAACGAGCCTACTTGGTATTAGGGACATTATAGTTAATTTTATTGAAAATTAGTTGATCACATCCCAAGAAGAATACGTCGAATTACAAGTCACCCTGTATAAGCAAGATCTCTGTTTTTCGCACGGTCAGTTATATGTGGCTCTGTCACGTGTTAGCAATACTAGCAGCCTGTATGCTTTCATCCCCGATGGCCATACGTCTGATATAGTGTACAGAGAAGCATTACTGTAAAGCAGATTTTTTTAGCTACCCAAAACGGTGGTGTTTATGATCCAATAATAACCAAAAGTTATATCCAAAAAATGCTGCTCAAAGTCACTATTCCACGCGAACGAAGTCGCGGGGCAGCTAGTATAAAAATATAAATATATGTATAATATATCACCTGGATTTGATAGAATTCATTTTATTAAAAATTTAATTTTTTATTTTATAACCTTAACTTATTCATATTAATTGGCAACTGAATAATTTAACTGTCTTTTTTTTTTCTTACAGCGGTAGTAGAGTTTCTTATGTAAAGATGTCGCCTGAGGGGGTATTACAGTCTAGTGATGTAATGAATGTCATTTTTTGAACATTCGCGAATGCGGATGCGAATGCGAATATTAAGTTTTTGTTCAAAAGAGACGGTATACTTTTTCATACAACGCTTCACTAAAATCCAGCCGCTGAAGAGTGAATGGAAATCGAAAGAATATACAAAGCAAAAGTAATATGAATTGAAAAAAATAATCTAGAGATAGCCAATTATTTATAATCAATTTTTAAAAAATGGCTTTTTTCGGCTGTTCATGTCTCTAAATCATATTTATAGCAACACTAACATTTTCTTTTTTTTATAGGAGTACGTTCCCTTATTTTGTTTGGGTCTTATTAAATTATTCGTTTTACAGAATTGATGATGTTTCTAAGAAAAGAATAACTGAAGTTAATCTTATCGTTTTGATGTTAACTTCAAAACTAGTGAGTCACGACACGATTCATATTGCAGTGTTTAAGCACTCTCGGAGCTTTTCATTTTGACGGAACTCTAGAAGGCATCTGTCAACGTCACGTTGATAGTAAAGATCTCCGATGGCGTCGTCCCAGCGAGGTGATATTTGGAAACTGGAGAAAGATTCTTCTGTTTTTGAAATAGGTGGCTGTAAGTAGTTTTACAATTAAAGGCATTTTAAAATAAAGATTTGTGTAAGTCTAACTACTTATATTTTGTTTCAGGTAGTCTTATTAACGAAGATTGTAGCTTGTTTTGTTGGATATATTTTAAAGTATTTGAATGTAAGTAGTACACACAATATGTTTATTATTATGTATTTTATTACTTTAATTAATTTTCAATTAGTTGTATTGTTTCTGTTTTAAACCTAAAAATGACATAGCATTTGGTCATGATTGTTAAATTTTTCTCTTGTTGCGGATACGCTACCTATAATGGCTTTCTGTGTTCATTGCAACATTGTGCTTCATGTTCAATTTCAACATTACATTATCACGGATCTGAGTGCTGATATGGTAGATATAATTGAAGAATGAATAGCACGAGAGGTAAATATCATAACTTCATATGCCTAAGTCCAATGATTCACTTATAAATTGTGCTGTGATAATAAGTGTTTAAAAGAATATTCTATATGTTTAGTCAATTTATTGTCAAACCATTTGACGTTATAAATATTTTGACTTATAAACTTCGTTCTACATTGAACTGTATAGACTAAAAAGTTTCTTTTTATTACAGATAACAAATGAAGATATTTTATGTGAAGAATGCTTTTATTTTGTAACTCTTGAAAATGCCCAAAGAATTGCCAATCCTAACTCTAGAAGCACAAGACAGCTTGGGCATCCATTGTATGTGTGTGGTGTGGATTATCCCTGTCCCAAAGGAGAGGTACACATTCATGCCTTTTGCCTGTGTGTTAAGTGGAAAGGGATTATATTGCAAATATAGTTCATCCTCGCCAGGTAAACAAAAGATTTTAACTCAACCACTAACTGGTGATAAATCTAGAGTGAACAATGTTAAGATTTAAAAAACGTATCCTAAACGCCACCAGAATAGATGCTTTGCCACCTCTACGACGGATAGTTAATTGGTCATAAAAGAGCTCTAATCAGTAAATAATTTTTAAACATTGTGATTATTTCTTGTTTTTTAACTTTTCAGATTCCTCCTAATGATGCACAATTGTGCAATGCATGCTGGCAAAGAGCAAATAACGCTCTAAGGCATGATTTAGAAAATGCTGAAGTCATTAATGTTCAGCCTGAATCAGAGCAAGAACATGATATGGAGTCAATACATCTTCATACCTACTCGAGGACCCCAAACAACTCCACTCATTGTTTTTTGCCAGATTGCATTAAAACACAATTACATCAGGTACCACGTATTTAAAAAAAGACTTCTATCTCAATATAAATTGTATATTACTCCAAGAGCTGCAGTATTTGAGGAACACATTGTTATGTATGATTGGGATATCATAAACAACTATGAGTTTATGCATTAATTTGAATCCTCTTACATAGAAGAGATGCTCAATCTTATGAATGAGGGCTCAGGATCAATACTTTGAAAATATCGAAAACTTGGACAAAAAGGTGTGCCAGTATTGGACCGGATTAACAATCCTTAATGTTATGGCACTTTTGAATATAAAATTCAAATACCTCTAAGTGAAGTGGGCCAAAACCAAAAACTGCATTAGCAATGTATTTAATAAAATTAAGAACTGCAGACCCCCTTACAAGAATTGTGAGTTTATTTTTATTGTCAAAAGCTACTGTGATTAAATATATAAGAAGGGTACGTAGTATTCTGAAAGATAATTATACACCACTTTATCTGGGTTGTAATAACCGTGTAACTCGGAAAACTTGTCAGTTAGAAATCTGTTGATTCCACAAGGATTATTTGGAACCCCTTCAAACAACCCCATGATTATTTGTGATGGTGAATTTGTTTATTTACAAAAATCTTCAAATTATTTATTTCAAAAGAAAACTTAAGCCTTCGGCAATACAAGAATTTGTTAAAACCTTTTCTCACGGTGACCACAGATGGACACATCATTGATATTTTTGGACCTTATTCTGCAACGACTTCCGATGCTGATATAATCAAACATTTATTTCACAATGAAAATTCCCCCTTAAGGGCTTTCTTTGAGCCCAATGATGTGTTCATCTTAGATAGGGGGTTTAGGGATGCCATATCATTGTTTTTATCCTTAGGTTTTAATGTTCTTAAACCAGAAAGTGTTGATGTTGGTGAAACACTACTATCTACTATTAAAGCAAATAAATCCAGAATGGTGACAAACTGCAGGTGGGTTGTTGAAATTGGTAATGGTCGGTTTAAACGGGATTATAAAATATTTAGAAGTGAGTACTTTAAGCGGTTAACAAAACAAAATATGCTATGGATGATTTTAAGATAGCAGGAGCAATTATAAATCATTTTCATCCTGTTATAACCGACCGAAATGATGCTCATTCTCTTCTGTCAAGAGCATTATTGAGATTTGATGAACCAAATTACCTAGCAGACTATGTGAATGAGCATCAATTAAACAGGCATCGCGCCAACTTTGTAAGAATAGATGGATAGGTACTAGCATTGGATGTATTCCCCGTAAGGGATATGTCTGATTTAGTAATGTTTAGTCTTGGGACATATCAAATAAAACAAGCCAGGTCATATTACGGGGAACATATAAGAGATAATGGGACATTTGCAATTGAGGTTAATAGTGAAGTAGAACAAGCAAATGTCCCAGAAATAGCATTACATGAGGCATTGTTAATCTATAATAATATATACGACTTTCCGACAACGATTGTCGGGCCGTGGGCCGCGACCTGCTCACTCTTTTCTATCAATGGGAACGCGTGGTTAAGTTCCCTAAAAATATATTTTACATATATACTTTTAAACTCATCTGGAGGGAATTGGGAAAGTGCAATTAGGCAATATTATTGTAGTTGCGTTGTGGGCAAAAGGGCTATGGGAACATGTGCTCATGTAATGACTATTATATGGTACCTAGGATTGGCGCGGTACCAGCACACTGTCCCAGCTGCATCTCTATATGATGATGTTTTAGTGAGAGAAGATGAAGAACATGGAGGATAATAAATATATGTATATGCAAAATAGTTAATTGTTTTATTTCTAGTTAGAAATCTATTACAGGTCAAATGTACAGAAAACAATTTGTAAAAATATAATCCTAAATGTCGGCAAAAAAACAATCCAAAGACCTGACACTTGCTCTGCACATCTCAGGGTCATAGATGATGTTTATGTGTTGTATTTTGTATATTTTGCTTAGCTGTTAGAGTGTATGTACCACTAGCAGACAAACTAAAAATAAAAGTTATATTCTTGGTAAATTGAAGGTAAATATGTTAAATGAAATTATGAATATTGTATTTGGCAATCAGCAGTTAGGACCGACAACTATTCCTGCCAGCATCACATATTGGAGAACACAGATTCCGAACAAGAAATAAAATTAATTACCTAGTGGCATTAATTTATGATAAATAAACATGAAAAATGCCCTGCCTGCTCCGACCTGAGTAGGCATGACATTGACAGTTAGTTTCGACACATTGGCTATCTTTAGAATTCATATTGACGCATGAAATGATTGTGTTTTATGAGCTTTATCGATTACAACTCTCACTAAGTCAGCTGGTTCCTAGGAAGATTTTATACCGTCTCTTTTGGCGCCAATTGTCTATGGCTTGGTGGCAGTCTCGTTCGAACGGGAACCCATATTGTACAACGCCGTAATGTACAACACGATAAAACGAAGCACCGAATTGCACGGCCTGATAATTGGTGACACCAAATATTTGGTGACATCAATAATCGTGGTGTGCAATACGTGTTGTGTTTTATTATGCCGTGCAATATCGGTAGGTGCCGATAATGTACACCACCGTAATGCACGCCCCGATAATTGGTGTCACACCATAGACAAGAATAGAGTTTCTTTTTCAATCAGTAGCCTCGTTTACATCTACTTGCCTTCTTTTTTTTCTTTTTTTTTTGGAAAGGCTTGTCGGCTAAAATAAGCTTTATATGTATATTGTATTTAAATATATAAATCATAGCGTTACTATGTTAAGAAACCAAACCTAAACTCTTATTTATCACAAAATAATACAAAAAATAGTTCATATGAAACCAAAAACTAAAAGGGTATGAATAAATGCGATGAGCTTCTTGTCCCCATGGGTTTAGCACTGAAAGCTTCAAACATATACTTTTAACTAGATTCAATATTTTATATGTTTAAGCATATCAGTGTTGTTGGCTGCTGAACCAGATGGAACACCAGTTCAATTAAAGTGGGTGACTGAAATTGGTGATTAAATGCGAATCTAAGTTCTTTTCTAATTAGTCTTCTAAAGAGGAATGCTTTTTTGGTCCAAAAAAAATGAAAGTGTGCCCTAAAGCTTGCCACATGGTTTATTTGAAAGAACATCTCAAATTCAATATTTTCTCCTATGGAATCAAGAAAATATACCCTGCAGAAATTTAGATATTAGCTAATAATTAGTCCTAAGAAAAAGCTTTTATTTACTTTTTTATCGCAGGTAGTTAAAGATGCACTTTTGTGTAAATGTGTGCACATTTCATCGCACGTAAGTAGCTAGCAAGCGAGTTTGCCAGAGTTACACAGGCTGGCCAGCGATCCTTATTCCTTTGTTAGCACTTGTGTGACCGAGAAAGCAACATAATGCATAGTGATGCCCTTTTGTGTGAAATGTGTGCACCTTTCATCGCACGTAAGTAGCTAGCAAGCTAGTTTGCCACAGTTACTTATGTTGGCCAGCGATCCTTATCCCTTTGTTAAAACCTGTGTGAGCGAGAGAACATTAAGATGTTTATTTATTCGTTTCTTAATAAATAGAATATGAGTGCAAAAGAAAAATGATTTCTTGTAATCGAATGCTCTACACTTACTGGATCTAGGATATTTTTTGCAAACTGCTTGCACCCTGTATAATTGTGTATAAAAATACTTATAATAATGTTACTTTTAATGTAACTTTCTTTTTTATTAAATCAAGATGCAATTTTAGTAGTGTTTGAACTAATCTGAACATAAACTTAATAAAGACTAGGGTTTAGGTTATTGAAGATATATGTGTGAGACCCTGAATACTTTTGTGTCAGATACTATTTAATAACGCCGAGTTTGTGTCGTTCCTCTAGTGAGGGAGAGAACGTGAATGAACCACCGGTAAATCCTGTAGAACAGAGAGATCAACCCATGGCGCTACCAGTTCGCTTGCTTCATGATTTTAATCACTACGTACCTCCAGCTGCACGTATTCGTGAAGAACATTTGATACTGAATGATTTGGATACTATGTTATCAGCACCAAATGTCAGTCATGATTTCGACAAAGCTCAAATCATGGATATGATGAAGATTTTAAAATCTGTACCTGAAGGCGGAAGAGTAGATTTTGAAAATATTGACAGGATGGACCCACATGAACTTTATTTTCTGACTGGTCGAAACGTCGATATTAATAGATAGTTCGACGAAACTCCTTCTCTGCGTGTAAGGAGTAAAAGACCTAAAACCGCTTTGGCGATATATTTGATCAAGTTGAGAACCAGTGAACCAAATACAAAGTTGGCAGATATGTTTCATGACCACAACTGTAACAGCCAACGAGTTCAATTTGAAAATATGTCTGCTGAATCACCTGGATTAGGAGATTTTCCAGGGTTGTATATACGTATAATAAGTTCGGCTGTGAGTATGTCTACACTGCATTTTACCCCTTAATAGCCAGCAATTATTACTAGCGATGTTGTAATTATTCAAATTAACATTTTCTCTATATAGTTGTATGGTATAAACACCATTACAGACTTGTTCACTGTAATAACTCCTGGCTAATTTTAGCTGGTAAGTCCCTAACGCATACATAACAAATGAAATATTTATTTCTCAACATTGACAATTACTTGTTCTTATTGACGTCAAACAAAACATGACTCTACCACCAGGTCAAAAAAACCTTCGTGAAGAAGAATAGGCGAGAAACTTCACGGGTACATTTTTTTTTTTCAAAATAAATTCACAGAGTCTCTTTATGTCTATACAAAGTTATTCTTATCTGCATCTGTTAGCTCAGCAAGTCTCCCTCCCCACAAGTATCCAAACGACGAACACCCTCAAACGGCACCCGTTCACGAGTTAACGCGGGATCCAGCCACCGCTCTCCTCAACCATATTAGAGGGAAGTGAGCGACCCATTACCCGACGCTACCATAAGAAGAAGTACTTTAGTGACAATGACACTTTAGATATTCACCGGGACGAAGAACTCAACGAACAAACAACACATTACACATGTTTTGTTACAAATACTAGTAAAATCCTGTTAATGAGGGGATTATACCCCAAGGGCTTTTATCATCCAAATAATCGGATAGTTTATAATATGCTTTAGCACACAACTTCTGCTTATAGTTTCTTTGAATTTGTCAATAGGAAGACCTTGGATATTCTCAGGAACCTTATTATAATACAAGACATATGACTCAAATGATGTTTGGTTGATAAATTATAATTTTCATCATTGATAATAAGCTACATTTTTGTTATTTAATGCTAGGTCCATTATATTTTTACACATAGTTTTTAGTTTATCTTTACCTTGGGCAGTAGCTGTCCCACTTGTGCATCCCAGCCAGGCTAACCATTATCTATACAACTCTTTAAAAAAGTTTCTTTTAACCCTTCCTAGCCAGTGACAGTTTCAATATCTACGCGACGTCCTAAGCCGAAGTCCATGCTCTTAGACATATCGGATGTAGGAGTAGTTTATGTTCCACCCTCAGCGCTAGGCTACAAAGTTCGGTGAAATTTAGAAGGCCTATTGGCCTTAACGGTCATAAATAAACAGTTCATTTCGGGAAAAAAACGATGAGCAGTACCAGTAGTTCCAACGAGAAGGAAACATAAAGGTAAGAAATAGGAGGATAGCAAACTCTAAAACCAAAATCTTATTAGAAAGAACGTATTGAATCCTGAATGTTCTAAGTCAAGACTGACGAAAAAGTGTGTGGTCTGGCGGTGTATATTGAAAGTATACAAGAACAGTATGTAGATATCGTGTATATTTTCAAAAACTTTATTTTGTTACACATTCTGAAACCATACAGTGTAAGAATTTAATCATTCTTGCTTTCAATTCACAACATATTTTACAAAATTTATGTATGTAAAAAAGAACATAACCTTGTTCAAAAGAAAAAAAGATCTGCACAATGTTATCACAAGAGGAAGAAATATGCTGGCAGCTCATTATAGTAGGCTTCTTATAGTCACTAACTCTTTCATGGGTCAATGTATACGCTTTTATAAAGAGGTTACCGAGGATTTTTTTTTAATTGAAAAAGGTTAAGACGTTTGTCTTCTATCTCACCTGATGGAAAGTGAGGATGAAGACGAAGGTGTTACACGTCTATCCACGAGATACCTATTCACTCGACGCTTGAAAGAACTAGGACTATAGTTTCTGGAAAAACAGACGCAGGCAGTTCATTCCACACCTTGGCGACCCGCACCAAAAAGGAACTATCGAAGCGTTTGGTTCGACTTCTTGGGATATCTACCATGAAAGGATGGAAGGTCTGTCTGCGTCTAGTAGTCCGATGTAAGAAGGGTGTGGGTTCAACCTGATCAAAAAGAGCATTCGCGCACTTTCCAAAATGTAATCTGTAGAAGACTGGTAAACTGGCAACTTTCCGACGATGGTCGAGGTTTTGCAGTTTTTTGGTGGTGAGGTCAAAATTGTTAATAATTTTTCGGGCTCTTCATTCAACTGCATCCATCGCTTCTAGTTGGTGCTTTGCAGAACCATCCCAAAGGTGGCTACAGTACTCCATACAAGATCGAACTTGAGCTGTATACAAATTAAGTAGCTGTTCAGGGCTGAAGTACCGTCGGACCTTCGAGATGATTCCCAACTTCTTTGAAGCAGTTTAAGCCATGGACACAATTTGTTGCCCGAAGTTTAGTTGGGACGATATAGTTACGCCCAGAATCCCTAGGTGGTCGGTTAAGGGAACAGAAACATTTTGGAAAGTGGGCATTAGGTCGAAACTGCTCTTTTTCGCGGAGAATAAGCACGCCTGTGTTTTCGACGGGTTATATTTGACCAAGTTGGACTCGCCCCAATCGGACACTTTCTTAAAGGCCAAATCCATTGTTCGGATCGGATTCCTTGAGGACTCGCTCGCGCATTGGACATGTATCTCTCTACAACGGTGCTGTCATCAGCGTAACCAATAATGCCCGGGGTTAGCAGGTCATTAATGTGCAGCAAGAATAACGTTGCAGAGAGAACAGATCCCTGAGGTACCCCGGCATTTATTGCCAGTAGGTCAGAAGAGCAGCCGTCTAAGACTACTCGAATTGACCGTTCCCTCAGAACGCGCGGTCAGCACTACGTGCCTGTAGGCTCTTCGAGGAGGTCGCCTGCCGAGGAGAAACAGAGAACGTTCCTACATACGGGCAAATATCACGATGAACAACACGAGAGCTCTTGAAAGGGGGGTGATTTCCCTCAGAGAGTTCCTTGTATCCATCAGTAGGAACATAGATATAGTTGAGGGGGTGATTGTAGAAGATGTACCTGAGGTTGGGGTAGAGGTTGAGGTTGTTGAGGAAGAGGGTGTGCTTGATGTCACAGGGTTTCCAAATCCTTCAGATGAGGAGACCCTTCAGGCAGCGGTACAGCAACCAACCAGGCCATCACTACAACCACTACCGATACCTATTCGTTGTCGTATTTGCATAGAGAACGTGCCTACATTGGTTCTGCAACCATGTGGACACGAAGTATGTTTACCATGCCGACAGCAAATGCAGACATGCCCCTTTTGCCGGGCTTTTATTATGGATACAGTCCGTGTATATTTGTAACACTTACTTTTCTCTATTTTCCTATTTTCATCCTTCTTATCTCCAACGCATAAAGAGTGGTGTTATAAGTTGGACGTGTGTCTGTCGATATCAAATCGGTTCAGCATGCTTTTTGCCCTCAGGTGTTTTTTAAGATGTGTTCACTAATTTATCTTTATGCAAATGCAGATATTGCTTGTTTTGCCACATATTATGTTGCATATTTTTGTAGATCGTGTGTCTTTTATTTCATTTCTTAAATAGGAACATTCTCTGTTTGATCCGAAGCATTATTATTTTTATAATTATCCATAGCGAGTCCCACCCACGAAGCGCGCCCTGCTAATTTTAAATCCAAATCCGCTCCATTCACGACTTTTACCAATCGCAGACCAACAACGTTCATTATCGTTTTGCATGTTCGGCAATCCGCAGATTTTGAGAATGTCTAGCCAAGGAGTTTAGGTACTGGCTGCTCACACTTCTCCCAGCTCTCCGTTCTCGTCATTTACAGACATTATCGGCCGCGCATTCGGTAGTCCGGCATAGAATGCTTATCTAGGGACAGTATTCTACAAATAATATTTCATACATTACCTAAACGTTTTAGGTATTGTTTAGATTACCGGATTATAAAGACTAAAAGATATGTCCCAACCTGGGCTAGGTCTTTGTACACCATTTAAAAAAATTGACAAATAAATGGTAATTATAGGAAAAATACAAATAATTTGATTTAATCAGTAGTTAGATGGTAATAAAATAAAAAAGTCATCATTTTTTGTGTTCGTTTTAGCGGGCAACATTGACAATGAGTATTTTCTATGGCGGAAGTTGTCAAGTGAAGTTACTTCACTAAGCAAAGGGGACAGCCACGTCACTCACAGCACAATTCACTCACATCACATTGATAGTTGTTTGTTTGTGTGTTTGATTTTTCGTTGCACTTGAATTCTTTCTTTCGGTTTACAACTGTTAAATAAGCTAAAAATACACATAACAATTCAATTCAACCAACCAGCCATCGATACCACTCGATACACAAAACTAAAAGATCTAAATAAACCTTAGCTGTCAAAATGACATTTTTTCCGCCATGATGTTTTTTGTTTGTGTTGCACACTAATAATGCTCAATTTCATTTCCTACCAATAAACAAAGTGTTTTAATAACAATTTAACAATCAAAAAGGGTTCTTAGCATCTTAAACTATTTTTTGATAAAGTGTACAAAGACCTGGCCCAGACTCCTTGCATTTTGGGACATTTCTTTTAAGGTTGACATGTGTTCGCGCCCCTACTGGTCGCGATAGCAAAGATACAAAATGCCGCCTTGCTTCATTCGCACATATCCTTTATTTTTATATATTTTTATAAGTATCAATTTCGGTACTTGTAAAAGAACGTAAAATCTTGCAATGGAATAAAAAAGGCGCATATAAGTATTGTCTGCATTTTAATTTCAATAATTACTTGAAGTCGTAGATTCCAATCGTTTACATGGTCCTAGTTACAAGCCGGATTTAAGTTTAATAAGGATCAGCTATTATTTCGTAAAATAATAATAAAAAAATAATATTTTAATGTTTCAACGTTCGAGAAGAATCTACCAGACAAAGGGCTAAAACGCATGTGGATCGAGTGTATTTTGTGGTGTTAAGTTTCTTTTTACCTTAATTCTTTGAACCCAGCACTCACAGGTAATGTTAAGAGTAAAATAAGAGAATTGTAAAACGTTAGGAATAATATTTTTACGTTTTTACCTGTTCCATAGTTAGTTTGAACTTTGACCTTGCTTACTGCATTGTGAATAATTCAACTAGTTTTAATAAGTTTATCTGTAATTTATGGCCAAATCATACTTAATGTTTCTGCTACATTGTTTGGATTATTCAGATATTAACAGTTAGTATTTAATTCACATCAGTTGTCAAGTTGCCTAAAATAGGTCAATTCTTATGAAATTGTTGTTTCTGTGGCGATAATTAGCCTGTTCAAGTAATTATTTGCAAGAATAATTGATCTGATGAATTTATGAATTGAATTGATGAATCTACTATATATTGTGTTATATAGTAGATTCATATGCAAGTTATATACATATTACTTATAGATTACCTAAGTGTTTGTGGAAACATAGTTAAAACAATATTGTTTGGTTCCTAATAGAAATTGTTCTGTGAATAGTCTAACTAGTCATTTGATATTTTAATTGTATAAATTCCAGGTTGATAACGCTTGCATCCCAGACTGGCCGAAGAAAAGGAACTGATTAAAAAGTGCGGCAGTTTTAAAGGTCGTTTGACATACTTTATAAACTACATTAATACGCTAAGTAGCGACAATCGATGCTTACCTCGAATTCAGAGATACTTTTACTAATCACACTGTCTAATTCCCAATAACGATGAAATAGATGAGGTCAACATATTCCATTATTTACGTGCTTGTTTAGAAGGTTCTTCTGCTGTGGTAATCCAATCTATAGATTTTTCTGCCAGTAATTACGCCGTAGCTTGGTAGCTTTTGTGTGATAAGTTTGACAATAAGCGTTTGTTAACACAAAATCATGTGTCAGCCTTATTCAATATTGATTCCATAACAAAGGAATCGTCTTCAACTTTAAAACGTTTGATTGATCAAGTTAATAAGAACTTACGTGCACTTGAGTCCTTAGGTGAACCCGTTAGTTATTGGGACACATTATTAATTTATATCATTACTCATAAATTAGACCAAAAAACCTACAGAGAGTGGGAAGGGTATAAAGGTAGGTTGGATAAAAATACTTCGTTAACCTTTGATATATTTATTCAGTTTGTCCGTAACCGCGCAGATTTAATTGAAAAGTTAGAGCTGTCACGTACCAATCAAAATAATTCAAGTAGTAAACCTACGCATTGTTTGAAAACTATGATTTCCACGCGGTAATCGTTTTAATCCTGGTAAGGAAACCAATCAGAGTTTGTCCTAAGTGTAAGGGTGATCACAATTTAAGTGTTTGTTCACAGTTCCTCGCACTTAGCGTTGAGGATCGTACAAAATTACTACCAAGTTATAAGTTGTGTTTTAATTGTTTCCGTGCAGGACATTTCGCTAATATGTGTAAGAAGCCTGGCTGCAAAGTGTGCCGACGATGACACAATAGCCTGATTCATGTACCTACCGAGCAACCGGGCCATAGTAATAACATATCTAGTAGTAATGCGCATGTGAGTTCATAGTTACCTTCCAGTAATGTAAGTGTTCAGAATGTTGCCCTGTCCGCAAATATATCTAATTATAGTAAAAATCAATGTGAGGTGTTACTGTCTACGGCATTAATAAACTTGTACGATAATTATAACCGCGAATACGTGGTACGCGCCATCCTAGACAGTGGCAGTACATCGAGTCTCATGACCGCGAGACTATTTCAAAGGCTACAGTTGAAATCTGTTCAGGTAGATAAATCGACTTTAGGTATTAATAACGCTGAATTACGCGTAGGCAAAACTTGTCGTGTAAACCGGTGTGACACACACGGTTTGGGCACATTTGTGCAGAATACGTCTCGTCAAAGTGATGGTCATTTTTGTGTTCGCATACCACTCAAGAGAGGTCAGTCTGATCTAGGTGATTGTTTTCAACAAGCCAAGCATTGTTTAATTTGACTCGAGCGTAGAGATACGTACGATTTTCTTTCTGGTGGAAATGATCTGCAGGAAGTCCAATTGATTCGCCAAGAAGTGACTGATGTGCTAGCATCAGTTGGCATGCTATTAAGAAAGTGGATTTCAAATGAACCTCAATTGTTCCCTGCAGACAGTCAATTGTCATCTCTTGACTTAAATATGGGCCTAAGTGTGCCAAATAAATTGTTGGGTCTTAGTTGGTATGCAAGCTGTGATGTTTTCTGTTTTCCAATAAGTTGTTCAACTCCGAATGGTCATACTAAACGTGATCTTTTATCAGCGATCGCCCGAATTTTTGATCCTTTAGGCCTTTTAAGCCCTTGCGTCATTTTGGTTAGATAAAATATCTTGGGATGAACCTCTAAGCGCTGATATTGCAAAGTGTTGGAAGAACATTTATGACAAGTTATATATTTTAAATAACATCCCTATTCCAAGAATTGTTGTGTGTAGTTCTTATAAGTTGTTGAATTTGCATGTATTCGTATTTATGTGCACAGCATTAATGACGCCGGCGCGGTCTTAGTTCGGTCGCTAATTGCGAAAAGTCGAGTAGCACCGATAAAACCAACCACAACCCCAAGATTGGAATTGTGTGTTGCATTGAGTGGAGCTCGGTTATATAAAAAGGTTTGTGCTTCTCTGCGTTTGACAATTAATCAGGTATATTTCTGGACAGACTCCACTCTAGTGTTGGGATGGCTGCGCATGCTACCTGCTAGACTTCAGCCATTCGTACGTAATCGTGTGGCTGAGATTTTAGAAACTACAGATGGCTGCATATAGCGACACGTTCCAACCGATAAAATCCTGCAGACTTGATATCTCGTGGTGCGGATATCAGTAATCTGCAAAACTGGGATCTCTGGTGGAGTGCTCCTGAGTATCTCAAACAAAGTTCATCTTTATGGCCTTATCAGCCCAAATTTCTTGCTGATGAATTACCCGAGACTAAACGAGACGTTTCTTTAACTACGGTCATTGATACTGTCAAACCACACAAGCTTATTGATTACTCTAGATTTTCTAATCTATCGCGGCTGATCCGTTCAGTAGTTTATGTTTTAAGGTTTATTAAACGTTGTCAGAATCTATCAATAGAATCAAAATGTATTACGGATGAAGGTGAATTTAAATTACAGAATTTGCCCCATAAAAGCCAACTCCTAAAGTTTAATGTTTTTATAGACAAATATATAATATCATACAGGTCGGAGGCCGTGTTGATAATTATTGTTTTCCAGAAGATAAAAAACACCCTATATTATTACAGTCCAGTCATATTTTCACCAAATTATTGTTTAAATTTGAACATAAAAGATTACTATTGCATTACTATTGGCTTCCATTAGGGAGAGATATTGGCCAATAGGTGGTCGCAACCTGGCCAGGTCATGTTACCGTAATTGTGTCAGATGCTCTCGCATGAAGGGTAAGGTCATAACCCCTTTAATGGGAAACCTACCACCGCAGCGTAATAGTCCTGGCGGCTATCTGTTTGAAAGTGTAGGTGTCGATTATGCGGGACCCATAGCGTGTGCGAATCGACAGGGTCGTGGATGTAGGCTAGTAAAAGTATACATTGCAGTCTTCATCTGTTATACCACGAAGGCACTTAGAATTGGTGGGTGACTTAACAAGCAACAACTACTTGCTAGCTTTACGTCGTTTTATATCGCGAAGACGAAAACCGTAAATATTTATTCCGATAACGGTACCTCATTTGTCGGCACATACAACGATATTTCGAGATTTCTTAAGGCCAATTGTAATGCTCTCGGTGAAAGTGCGGTCCATGAAGGAATAAGCTTCCACTTTATTCCGGCATATTCTCCGCATTTCGGTGGCCTCTGGGAAGCGGGTGTCAAATCAACTAAGTTTCATTTGCAACGAGTGCTGGGTAATTGTAACTTAACTTACGAAGAGCTTAACACTACTTTAACGCAAATTGAAGCGGTCCTGAATTCCCGACCGTTGACGCCTCTCTCTTCAGACCCCTCGGATTATTCCCCACTCACACCTGGACACTTCCTTATAGGACGACCACTTACTTCTTTACCAAGCCAGGATTTCCAAAACCTTGCCACAACTTGTTTATCTCGCTTTCAACGTATAGAGCAATTGCGCCAACATTTTTGGACCAGATGGAGCAAAGATTATATTTCTGAGCTGCAACAACGAGTGAAATGGCGTTCCTGCACTTAGAATTTGAAGTACCGGTACCTTAGTAGTTGTAAAGGAAGATGAACTCCCACCTTTGAAGTGGAAACTGGATCGAATCGTGGCAGTCCATCCAGGAGCTGATGGGATCGTCCGCGTTGCCGACATAAAGACGACTGCTGGAGTTATCCGGAGGGCATTTAGCAAGATAAGTCCACTGCCAGTATCATCGGAGTCTGGTTGAACGCGATGCATTCAACGCCCGAGGGCATGTTCGCGCTCCTACTGGTCGCGATAGCAAAGATACAAGTTGCCGTCTTGCTTCATTCGCACATATCCTTTATTTTTTTTATCTTTTTATGTATCAATGTCAGTACTTATAAAAGAACGTAAAATCCTGCAATGGAATAAAAAAGTCATGCGAAGTGTTCTCTGCATTTTAATTTCAATAATTACCTACTTGAAGTCGTTGATTCCAATCGTTTACAACATGTTTATAATTTTTTTCATCAAGTACAATTAGAACTACGACTACCTAACCGCCTTAAGAGCTGTTTTCATGTAATTTTAATGTTAGTAGTAGTTCCATTGTCAAGATCTCGCCTGGCGCGGCGCTACAGTCCGCCGTAATAGTCACGTGTACGTGGTTGGGTTCCAATTAATGGGCAGGAACAGCCAGTGCAATCTCTGGAACAAAGGCAAATTCAACTGACGCCTACGGTAAGGCACGCATCAATAGTCCATACAAAAATCACAGCCTACTATCAATAAATATACGACTTATGACGTCCGTGGGTGCGGCGGGGAGGGGCGCATACCACTTACCATCAGGTGGGTCGCATGCTCGTCTGGCACCTTTGCGAATAGTAAAAAATAAGGGATACAATTTAAACGGACAATTTAAGTACCAAATAAAATAAAAAACTCCAAAAAATAAAAGGGGTCTTGAATTATATGATGTTATGGTCCAAAAGAAATAAACACGCAACACAATAATTGCACGTTTTGTACAATTCTTTTTTGTAGCCAGTGTGACCAAAACCCGCAATTTACGCACGCTTTTCCGTGACCTAAGTTGCCTATTTCTGCACGGCGCGTAAATGAAATGACCAACTTCACTCACCTGAGCGCAGCGAGGTATTTAAATGTCATGTGAAGCTTGAAAATTCACAGCAAACAATTAGCGTGGTAGCTGGATTCTTGTTTCAATTATATGAGTATAAAAAATATAGCTCATTCCCGTTGTCTAATCTATTGTTATGCCAATCAAGAAATAAACATTCATGGATACTTTGAATGGTACATGGATACTCGCTGCGCTCGGGCGCTAACTTGCAGTAAACTAATTAGTACAGTAGTACAACAGTAACTTATGTGTTATTATTTAAGAATTCGTTGGCCATACATATCATAGCTTGCATAATAATTATTAACATAAATAGAATGGGCAGCATAAAAATATTTTTCTGCTAGTAAACGTAATAAGTTCTAGGTCCACGCGAGCATTTGTTTGTATTAAGACGAAGATGAGCGTGTGACCATTTTATTCAAAAATAAACCATAAATTAATAGGTTTTTTCTGGGCAGGAGACGTTCTAGATATTTGTTTATTAGTTCTTGACCTTGATGAGCTAAAAACTATTCGATGCAGTAAATATTTTAGTTAATAGGTTGCTTTAGGTTTTCTTTCAATACGAATCTTTATTCTGAGATATGGTACAGAAATAATATGAATGTTTTTATGATCGTCAATCGTAAACTGCCGGCCGGTCGACGTCGATCGATGGCAGAATAGAACAGTCGACGTTGATCGACGGTTTCTACCACACAAATCGATCGACGGATGATAACACCCTAATATGTTACACTACCAGGTTCCAAGGTCTGATAGTTCTGGTAGAATGGTCATCGTCTCATTGTGTTTCTATTTCCGATTCAGGAATATATCTGCGTTTTCTAATTGATTCTGGTTCAAAATTATTAAATACTTATATATACTTAACTAATTAATCCAGATTGAGGCAATATTATTCCTAAAAAGTAATATCTATAGCTATTTTACCACCCTATGTCAACAATAAATTCAACAAAAAAGTAAAAAAGGTTTACAACTCCTGGTGGAAATCTGTAACTTACCTTCCATTTCCTATAACACGCGTGGATAGTCACTTTAAAACACACTAAACTAATAAATACAACATAATACACAGTAAAAGGCTTCACGTTGTATTATTATAGCTAAAACTGCCTAAAAACATTACCGGGCGCCAACAACGCGCTAGGTGCGTTATCATTCAGGGAGGCCCATGACGCGACTCTCGCGTCATTGAGTTTTGTATGGGGCCGGGGCGGAAGGCTCGAAAAATGAAGGTAGCAAGGAATCGGTTAATAAACAATTATTGCATGTGGTTGACGACCTCTGACAATTTAATTTTCCAAAAAAAAGTCGTGACCACAGATATTAGTGACTCGAATGTGATCATTTCTATATAAAATAAAAAGATTTTTTGTTTGAATTGAATAAAAATTTTAATTACAACAAATTTTTAATGACGCGCTCGTCGCGTCATGGGCCTCCCTAAATGTTTCTTCTTAACGCGCTAGGTGCGTCATGGGCCAGGAATCGGTTAGTTTTTGTCAAAAAAACAGGGATGAAATAGTCGTACGAAACAAAAATAATTGCTTGCACGGCAGATGAGGATTACAGCTTGACGTTCAAGCCATAATCCTCACCAACCTATAGCTATAACGCCTAAATTACAATACAATTTTTTTTTACACGATGACTATTTATCATTACTTCATGACGATTTTTTAACATTGTCAAAATTCGTTTTCATTGAGATTTCAAATATAAGGATTACAGCCTGAAGGACACAATTAACACCCGACGACCCCTTTATTTGACGTACCTCAATGAATGATCCAGAATTAGGTAGCCGTATACAACGTCAGATGTTACAGCTAATCGTCTTATCTCAGCTTATGTAATCACTATATTTTATAATTGAATGTTAACAAGTACAGAAAGATTTCAGGAGATATATGACGGAAATTGACAGGGAATTCTTTGTTCGATTTTTGTTTTAATAAAAGACATAAGTTTTTTTGAGACTTATAATTTATTTTCAAAAACACTTGAGATAACTGACCAACAGGAACTTAAATGCAACAATAAATTAACTTAAATCTATATCACAGTCATCTCGTTCTGTCTACCTTACTCTAATATATTTACATCAGTCTCGTATAGACTAGCATCCTTCATTCACGCGTCACGCTGGGTGCCTGCTCAGCGCGCTCAGTCAACCTCCTCGACGGTGGGCCCCTGTTGGTGTTGCTGGTATGCGCCAGCTCCTGGCTGCGATGCACCGTGCATCTTGCTCATGAGCGGCGAACACAAGCGCTGCAGCTCCTGTAGGCGGTGCTCGTACTCCTCGCGCTCCGCCAGTGCATTGTTCTCGAGCCAGCGCAGAGCATCGTCGCACGCGGTTCGCGCCGCCTGCTTGTCCTGCTCGCTCAGCTTGTCACCAGCATCGTCCAGCGCTTGCTTCACGCCGAACACGTACGCTTCCAGCTGGTTCCGCGCCGCCACCCGCTGCCGCTGCTGCTCGTCCTCCTCCTTGTAGCGTTCAGCCTCCGCCAGCATGCGGTCGATCTCCGCCTGCGACAGCCTGCCTTTGTCGTTCTTTATCACGATGTTCTTGCTGCGGCCCGTGCTGTTCTCCTTGGCAGACACGTTGAGGATGCCGTTGGCGTCTAGGTCAAAGGTCACGTCGATCTTGGGGACCCCCCGTGGCGCCGGTGGGATGCCCGTCAGGTCGAAGCGTCCGAGCAGGTTGTTATCCTTGGTCATCGCGCGCTCGCCTTCGTACACTTGAATGGTGACAGCCGGCTGGTTGTCCGCATACGTGGTGAACGTTTGCGATTGCTTGCAAGGAATCTTCGAGTTTCGTTCGATGATCTTGGTCATGACGCCACCGGCCGTCTCTATGCCGAGTGACAGAGGTGCCACGTCCACCAACAGCACGTCTTGGATCTTGCTGTGCTGTTCGCCGCTCAGGATCGCAGCTTGCACGGCGGCTCCGTACGCCACCGCCTCGTCAGGGTTAATTGACAAGTTCAACTTTTTGCCGCAGAAGAAGTTCTGGAGCAGATTCTGTATCTTGGGGATGCGCGTGGAGCCACCGACGAGCACGACGTCATGGATGGAGCTCTTGTCCAGCTTGGCGTCTTTAAGGGCCTTCTCGACGGGTTCCAGCGTGCCGCGAAACAGGTCCGAGCACAGCTCCTCGAAGCGAGCGCGGGAGATGCGCGTGTAGAAGTCGATTCCTTCGTGCAGAGCATCGATCTCTATGCTGGCTTCTGTGCTAGAGGACAGGGTGCGTTTAGCGCGTTCTGCAGCGGTCCGGAGACGCCTCAGAGCGCGCGAGTTGCTTTTGATGTCTTTGCGGTATTTGCGCTGGAACTCATCCGCAAGGTGGTTGACAAGTCTGTTGTCAAAGTCTTCGCCTCCCAGGTGTGTGTCACCGGCTGTCGACTTGACTTCGAACAGAGAGCCTTCATCGATGGTGAGGATGGAGACGTCGAAGGTGCCACCACCCAAGTCGAAGATCAATACGTTGCGTTCGCCTTTCAAGTTCTTGTCGAGGCCGTAGGCAAGCGCGGCCGCGGTCGGCTCGTTGATGATGCGCAGAACATTGAGGCCGGCGATGGCACCCGCGTCCTTGGTGGCCTGGCGCTGCGAGTCGTTGAAGTACGCCGGCACCGTGATCACCGCATCACGCACTGCCGTGCCCAAATACGCCTCCGCCACCTCCTTCATTTTGGTCAACACCATGCTGCTGATCTCCTCGGGGGCGAATCGCTTCGTTTCTCCTTTGAACTCTACTTGAATCTTTGGTTTGCTGCAGTCGTTGATCACCTTGAAGGGCCAGTGCTTCATGTCCTGTTGTATTTTGGGATCGTCAAACTTCCGCCCTATGAGTCGCTTGGCGTCGAAGACTGTGTTATGAGGATTGAGGGCCACCTGGTTCTTAGCGGCATCTCCGATGAGGCGCTCTGTGTCCGTGAAGGCGACATATGACGGCGTCGTGCGGTTTCCTTGGTCGTTGGCGATGATCTCGACGTTTCCGTGCTGCCACACTCCCACACAGGAATACGTCGTTCCAAGATCTATTCCGACAGCTGGCATTTTGTGTAATTTAATATTCCTGATTTTGTAACTTCGTAACACTTAAACAATAAATATCAGTCGCAAAAATCTTCTTCTCAATACAACTTTCACTTGATCGCTTTCGGTTTGCTCCGAAACTCCGCTAGTCTCTCCCAATTCGTTCGCTTTGTGGTTCAAATACTGATCGCTTTCCCGCGCTGGCTTGGCGTTTTATAGTCGCAACCAACTAGCGAATGAACGATCGAGAATCGTCTAGAACTCACTCGGCCGACCAACCAGAAACATCTCTGGTGAAACATTCCAGAAAACCAAATTTCAACAGCCAATAGAAAAGCAGTGTTGACTGTGACTGAGATAGAGCTATATGATAGAGCAAGATAACATAATACGGGAGTGTTGCTAGCGTAGAAATATACCTGGGATTCCGGGTGTTCCTATTACTATTACCATGGACAAAAAATTAATAGTATATTTGTAATTGGATTATAAATGTATGCAAAGATTTTATTTTTAATTTACTAGGTTTATTTCCGATAACGACGATTAATGTAGTTACTTGAAATAAAGCTACTGAAAACCATAAATATTAAAACCAATTCTTCAAGCTACCGCGTTAAATACTTAGAATCACACTGGGAACTTTGTTGTGTTAGGCTATTTTTTGATTAATTCTTGATTGATTAGTTGATAAGTCAATACCATCAAATAATGATCAAAGTAAACTTTCGACCCAAGGATGGTGCAACCACTGCTTATTAATTATTTTTATTTTGCTGTTGTGTTTCTACAATAGTTGTACATTTTTTTTGTTAAAATGTACCTTCTATAAAAATAAATGTAGGTCCACGGAACTTATTGTTTCTTAAGTGTGGGAAATAAATAAGTGTTCAAGCTAAAATTTGCCGAAAAACATATTATAAGATTACAAAAATATTGGTCCAATGTTTTAAACAAATAAAAGCAGTAAAATTTATTTCCTTTAAACGATATTTTGAGGGAAAATTGCTACTGGCAACACTGCCATTTGCTCGCTCTAGAAAAATCGCGAACTATTCTATATTACCTAGGTACCTGCTACGTTTGTTTTTTAATGCTTTTAGATTTTTATTGTAAATGTTACAGTGTTAGATGTTATAATTTCATATTGTTATTGGCATTCAAATAAATATTTTACATAAAATAAGTTCAGGGCAACACCAACAATAATGGAATTGTTGATCACACAAAAATAATAATCTTTTAAGTCATCGAAGCAATAGTTGATATGTTGCTTTACAGAGTATTTGCTTCAAAGTAACGACAGGCGTTAACCGATGTATGGTAATTGGTAGGTTGCGTGTGATGTGATTGGTTTCTTTGTTTCTTAAGAACTTGATTTTAAAAAAATACAATAATCTTATGAATTAATAGACACCGGCTTTGCCGAGAGCTATGAAACAACACATATTCAGATAAGGGTTTTTTTAGTAATGTTCCGTCATTTGTATCTTCTATAATTCATTGAAGTTAAACGGTGTAAAATATATGAAACTTTTCATACAGCACGTTAATGGCGCTGTGGCGCCTTGTCTAGACCTGTGATCTCGATTCTACCAACAACCAAAAGTACCTACGATTTTATTACATATTTGCCCTTGACTTTACTCGTGTTAAACGTCATTTACCTTTTTCTATATTAGTAAGTAATGTAACCTTAAAACAATTTTGGTAACCTAAGGTTTGCTCTGTGTCATTCCTTGTATTACAGATTATATAATCGAAACTAGTTAGTTGCTGGCACAGAAAACATAAAAAGGTTACCTCTATCATTGTTTATGTGATTGCTAGCACAAATGTTGAAAGTGTTTTATTTTATTTGCCTAATTCTTCCCTTTTATTTGTTTTTCATGTCTCCTTTCGGCCCATAGTAGGACCACAATAATAATAATAAATGACCAGAGAAAAAAAATTGTGTTTATCATAAAAATTAATGCCTCGACCAGGGCTCGAACCTGGGTCCTCCGTCGTACCTGGCTGAGCTTCTAAGGCTGCCGCTACTCAGCCTTATAATACAAGAGGGTTATAGGACTAACTCTATTCTAATCTTGACAATAAGTTGTTGTTTATACGTTAAATAAAGCATGATTCTACCACCAAGTTCTAAAAAAGCTTCGTAAAGAAGAACTGGAAACTTCACGGGTTAAATGTATGGTGAAAATATTTATTTTTATAGGTCCACACAAAAGTCCGTAATGACGTACGCATAGCAGGTAGTCGTCATACAAAAAAAACTAGGCATTATGTCTATGGTTAGAACTTTTTGATTGTGACAGCTCCGTTGCTACTTTTCGAGCGAGCAATTGTCATATTATGTCACTTCAATGTGAATGATAAATGAAAACTATGGCTGCGTTCCGTTTGCCAATTACAGCGTTCACAGCGCTAAAAGTGCTCAAAACCGTTCCGATTCGTTTGAGCGCGCTCAAAGTGTTATTAGTACTATTGCAATCGGAACGGTAAATATCGCGCTAACGTTCTGATTGTTCGTCGCTTATGTCTAAAGTTACAATTTCATTAAGATCTGTGACCCAGAATGAAGCAGGAGTCATTTTTTTATATTATTACAAAAGAAAATTAATAAGCAAGCTTTTAAAATCTTTAATCGACTAATAAAACCATCAACAAGTAACGTCATGTGTCAGTTTTGACAGGCCGCTCACAGCGACCATGCTCCGTAGCTTTGGCACTGTGAGCGGGAAGATGGCGGCGTTTATGACGTCATTGATGACGTATCAATATCGCTGTGAGCGCGCTCACGGGCAATCGGAACGGGAATATGAGCGCAGTGAGCGCTGTAATCGGCAAACGGAACGCAGCATATGTTCAATCAATAATGTACGGTTCAAGGTTATCTTTCAATGTTTTAATTATGTTAAAACTACTTTTATTATATTAATATTTGAAATTGGCAGAACTAGTTATTGTGTAGTAACTACAGCTGATTGCCGGTTTTCGGTTTGTTCCGTAACATAACCTCTCAATTCCCAAATATAGTAATTAATTTGCGTTTATGGTGCTTCACAATGTACAACAAGTGCTGGTAGTGAATGAGAAAGTAGGCGAAAGAACGTCATTTTCCAAAAACTGGGATAGGACTTTACATTGTAAACCGTGCCTTTGTGCTAATAGTGTTAACTTACAAGGTTTAAAGAACTTCATAAACTGTTTGTAAGCTACAAACGTTTTGAAAAAAAAATGTTTTCTGGATTACTCAATAAGAATAACGGTGTTTATTTGGTGTAAAATAATCAACAGAATATTTAAAGATACTGATGTCACGCGTCTAGAAAAAAAAATTTGCCTCCCATGCAATACAAACAAAGCATATAAAAATATAAAACAAAGAGTTGAAATAAAAAATAATTCATAAATATACAAGTCTTTTATTTATTTTATCTTCTTTATCTTTCAGATTGTTAAAATAACTTGTAGAATAGAAGAGGGGCTTTCGCGCTGCCACAATGGCACTACGCCAAAATCCAACGCCGTCACAAAAATAAACCTATCGCGCGACAAAATAAATTCGCCATTTACGTAGTGAATCACTTTACAATTTAAGATGTATTCTTCGTTTGTGTTGTCTTTAGTTTGATACTTACTTAAGTCAAAATTATAATTTTGCCTTTCGATTGTATACAAATCTATACACATAATAAAATTGAAGAAACATGCTTTCTGTACATTGAAAATAAAAATTAAATAAAATAGCAGGGGTTGTTATTATATCGATGTGAACCCAAAAATGTAATGAATTTTTTTTTGTCTGTTTGTCTGTGTGTCACGATAATATCAGAAACAGCTTATCCGATTTAGATGCAGTTTTCATTAATATATTGTCGCAAGTCTCACTTAACATTTAATGCTTGTTTCATATCAATCGGTTTGCCACCTCTACGACGGATAGTTAATTGGTCATAAAAGAGCTCTAATCAGTAAATAATTTTTAAACATTGTGATTATTTCTTGTTTTTTAACTTTTCAGATTCCTTCTAATGATGCACAATTGTGCAATGCATGCTGGCAAAGAGCAAATAACGCTCTAAGGCATGATTTAGAAAATGCTGAAGTCATTAATGTTCAGCCTGAATCAGAGCAAGAACATGATATGGAGTCAATACATCTTCATACCTACTCGAGGACCCCAAACAACTCCACTCATTGTTTTTTGCCAGATTGCATTAAAACACAATTACATCAGGTACCACGTATTTAAAAAAAAGACTTCTATCTCAATATAAATTGTATATTACTCCAAGAGCTGCAGTATTTGAGGAACACATTGTTATGTATGATTGGGATATCATAAACAACTATGAGTTTATGCATTAATTTGAATCCTCTTACATAGAAGAGATGCTCAATCTTATGAATGAGGGCTCAGGATCAATACTTTGAAAATATCGAAAACTTGGACAAAAAGGTGTGCCAGTATTGGACCGGATTAACAATCCTTAATGTTATGGCACTTTTGAATATAAAATTCAAATACCTCTAAGTGAAGTGGGCCAAAACCAAAAACTGCATTAGCAATGTATTTAATAAAAATAAGAACTGCAGACCCCCTTACAAGAATTGCGAGTTTATTTTTATTGTCAAAAGCTACTGTGATTAAATATATAAGAAGGGTACGTAGTATTCTGAAAGATAATTATACACCACTTTATCTGGGTTGTAATAACCGTGTAACTCGGAAAACTTGTCAGTTAGAAATCTGTTGATTCCACAAGGATTATTTGGAACCCCTTCAAACAACCCCATGATTATTTGTGATGGTGAATTTGTTTATTTACAAAAATCTTCAAATTATTTATTTCAAAAGAAAACTTAAGCCTTCGGCAATACAAGAATTTGTTAAAACCTTTTCTCACGGTGACCACAGATGGACACATCATTGATATTTTTGGACCTTATTCTGCAACGACTTCCGATGCTGATATAATCAAACATTTATTTCACAATGAAAATTCCCCCTTAAGGGCTTTCTTTGAGCCCAATGATGTGTTCATCTTAGATAGGGGGTTTAGGGATGCCATATCATTGTTGTTATCCTTAGGTTTTAATGTTCTTAAACCAGAAAGTGTTGATGTTGGTGAAACACTACTATCTACTATTAAAGCAAATAAATCCAGAATGGTGACAAACTGCAGGTGGGTTGTTGAAATTGGTAATGGTCGGTTTAAACGGGATTATAAAATATTTAGAAGTGAGTACTTTAAGCGGTTAACAAAACAAAATATGCTATGGATGATTTTAAGATAGCAGGAGCAATTATAAATCATTTTCATCCTGTTATAACCGACCGAAATGATGCTCATTCTCTTCTGTCAAGAGCATTATTGAGATTTGATGAACCAAATTACCTAGCAGACTATGTGAATGAGCATCAATTAAACAGGCATCGCGCCAACTTTGTAAGAATAGATGGACAGGTACTAGCATTGGATGTATTCCCCGTAATGGATATGTCTGATTTAGTAATGTTTAGTCTTGGGACATATCAAATAAAACAAGCCAGGTCATATTACGGGGAACATATAAGAGATAATGGGACATTTGCAATTGAGGTTAATAGTGAAGTAGAACAAGCAAATGTCCCAGAAATAGCATTACATGAGGCATTGTTAATCTATAATAATATATACGACTTTCCGACAACGATTGTCGGGCCGTGGGCCGCGACCTGCTCACTCTTTTCTATCAATGGGAACGCGTGGTTAAGTTCCCTAAAAATATATTTTACATATATACTTTTAAACTCATCTGGCGGGAATTGGGAAAGTGCAATTAGGCAATATTATTGTAGTTGCGTTGTGGGCAAAAGGGCTATGGGAACATGTGCTCATGTAATGACTATTATATGGTACCTAGGATGGGCGCGGTACCAGCACACTGTCCCAGCTGCATCTCTATATGATGATGTTTTAGTGAGAGAAGATGAAGAACATGGAGGATAATAAATATATGTATATGCAAAATAGTTAATTGTTTTATTTCTAGTTAGAAATCTATTACAGGTCAAATGTACAGAAAACAATTTGTAAAAATATAATCCTAAATGTCGGCAAAAAAACAATCCAAAGACCTGACACTTGCTCTGCACATCTCAGGGTCATAGATGATGTTTATGTGTTGTATTTTGTATATTTTGCTTAGCTGTTAGAGTGTATGTACCACTAGCAGACAAACTAAAAATAAAAGTTATATTCTTGGTAAATTGAAGGTAAGTATGTTAAATGAAATTATGAATTTTGTATTTGGCAATCAGCAGTTAGGACCGACAACTATTCCTGCCAGCATCACATATTGGAGAACACAGATTCCGAACAAGAAATAAAATTAATTACCTAGTGGCATTAATTTATGATAAATAAACATGAAAAATGCCCTGCCTGCTCTGACCTGAGTAGGCATGACATTGACAGTTAGTTTCGACACATTGGCTATCTTTAGAATTCATATTGACGCATGAAATGATTGTGTTTTATGAGCTTTATCGATTACAACTCTCACTAAGTCAGCTGGTTCCTAGGAAGATTTTATGCCGTCTCTTTTGGCGCCAATTGTCTATGGCTTGGTGGCAGTCTCGTTCGAACGGGAACCCATATTGTGCAACGCCGTAATGTACAACACGATAAAACGAAGCACCGAATTGCACGGCCTGATAATTGGTGACACCAAATATTTGGTGACATCAATAATCGTGGTGTGCAATACGTGTTGTGTTTTATTATGCCGTGCAATATCGGTAGGTGCCGATAATGTACACCACCGTAATGCACGCCCCGATAATTGATGTCACACCATAGACAAGAATAGAGTTTCTTTTTCAATCAGTAGCCTCGTTTACATCTACTTGCCTTCTTTTTTTTCTTTTTCTTTTTGGAAAGGCTTGTCGGCTAAAATAAGCTTTATATGTATATTGTATTTAAATATATAAATCATAGCGTTACTATGTTAAGAAACCAAACCTAAACTCTTATTTATCACAAAATAATACAAAAAATAATTCATATGAAACCAAAAACTAAAAGGGTATGAATAAATGCGATGCGCTTCTTGTCCCCATGGGTTTAGCACTGAAAGCTTCAAACATATACTTTTAACTAGATTCAATATTTTATATGTTTAAGCATATCAGTGTTGTTGGCTGCTGAACCAGATGGAACACCAGTTCAATTAAAGTGGGTGACTGAAATTGGTGATTAAATGCGAATCTAAGTTCTTTTCTAATTAGTCTTCTAAAGAGGAATGTTTTTTTTGGTCCAAAAAAAATGAAAGTGTGTCCTAAAGCTTGCCACATGGTTTATTTGAAAGAACATCTCAAATTCAATATTTTCTCCTATGGAATCAAGAAAATATACCCTGCAGAAATTTAGATATTAGCTAATAATTAGTCCTAAGAAAAAGCTTTTATTTACTTTTTTATCGCAGGTAGTTAAAGATGCACTTTTGTGTAAATGTGTGCACATTTCATCGCACGTAAGTAGCTAGCAAGCGAGTTTGCCAGAGTTACACAGGCTGGCCAGCGATCCTTATTCCTTTGTTAGCACTTGTGTGACCGAGAAAGCAACATAATGCATAGTGATGCACTTTTGTGTGAAATGTGTGCACCTTTCATCGCACGTAAGTAGCTAGCAAGCTAGTTTGCCACAGTTACTTATGTTGGCTGTGTGAGTGAGAGAACATTAAGATGTTTATTTATTCGTTTCTTAATAAATAGAATATGAGTGCAAAAGAAAAATGATTTCTTGTAATCGAATGCTCTACACTTACTGGATCTAGGATATTTTTTGCAAACTGCTTGCACCCTGTATAATTGTGTATAAAAATACTTATAATAATGTTACTTTTAATGTAACTTTCTTTTTTATTAAATCAAGATGCAATTTTAGTAGTGTTTGAACTAATCTGAACATAAACTTAATAAAGACTAGGGTTTAGGTTTAAATAAAACACTTTTTACCGGATATTATCGCGTATATTTTAGTTAATTTTAAAATTATTTCGACGTTTCGGCATCTTTGCAGTTGCCGTGGTCACGATAGGCTAAGGTGTTGTTCATCTATTGCCAGTAATAAAAACTACATGATTGTCAATACATATTAACGCAATCTGTTTCTCAGTGTTCTCGCATAACGTCCCGGATTGACACAAAAGGCACTGACTGTGTCCTGAGTTTGCAGTCTAACAGTTTGCTGGTTTTTCATTTTGATGTTTTTAAGTATTGGATCCCATGTTGATGAAAGTTTCCAACCATCTTCTCTATTGAAATTTGGATGTTTTTTAATTTCAATAGTTTCTCTGATCATCCTAAGTATAAAATGTTTCTCTTTTGCTAGGATCTTCACGGTATCAAATCTTAAATAATGGTTGGGCTTGTCTATGGAATGTTCACAAACTGCAGATTTTGAGGTTCGTTTATTTTTAACATCAGAGATGTGTTCTTTAATGCGAGTTGACACATTTCGTTTGGTTTGACCGATATAAGAGAGCCCGCAGTCACAGTCGATTTTATAAACGCCTGGATCTTGTAAAGGGATGCTTGATTTTATTGGACGAAGATGCTGGCTTATCTTTGAGTGCGGCTTGTAGATAGTTTTGATTGAAGCTCGCCGAAGAATGCCTCCTATCTTGTCAGTAACACCCTTTATATAAGGCAGGAATGCTGGTCTTCGTTCAACTGTGAGTGGCTTTACGCGGTTTCTGCGACGGCGACGCGGTGTTTTTAAATCGTTATCCCGCAGCACTTTAACCAGGTGGTTGAGTTCCTCATTAATGTGTTGGGGATCGCAGATTCCATGTGCTCTCTGAAACAAAGAGTTGCCTACGGCAGATAATTGGCTCGGGTGGTGATGGGATTTCCCATTTAGATATCGGTCAGTGTGGGTGGGTTTCCTATAAACAGTATGGCTAAGTGTACCATCAGGATTTCTTTGTATTAAGACATCTAAGAAAGCTAATTTGTTCTCCTGCTCCAATTCCATAGTGAATTTAATTTTAGAATTAAGGGAATTGAGGTGGTTTAGGAATGCAGTCACTTCATGCTTAGGTAATATAGTGTAGGTGTCGTCAACGTACCTCTTGTATATCTTCGGCACAACAGGTGCCATTCGGAGCGCTTGCTCCTCGAAGTTCTCCATGTAAATGTCAGCTACAACAGGTGACACCGGAGACCCCATGGCAACACCATCAATTTGAATGTAGTAATTGTTATTCCACATGAAGTAGCCAGATGTTAAACATAGCTCTAATAGTTCTGCATATTCCTCGGGCAAGTTTGACTCACTTAGCTTCCTTTTTACTATATCAATGCAGTCTCTAACAGGTAGTGAGGTGAATAGAGACGACACATCAAAGCTAACCATAGTTTCATTGTTAGTTAACTTGAGATTTTTAAGGTCACTAACAAAATGGTAAGAATCCTTTACATATGCACTTGTCTTTCCTCGCAGTTGTGAGAGCACAATTGCTAAGTGCTGGGCCAGCTTGTAAGTTGGTGTGTCTAGCTGGCTCACAATAGGTCTCAAAGGTACTTTAGCTTTGTGTATTTTTGGTAACCCATACAATTTTGGTGGTTTTGCACTTGCTGGTGTTAACTTTTTCACATCTAAATGTAACAAATCTTTGTGTTTTTGTATTAAAGTGGATGTTTTCTTCATAATCCTGTTGGTGGGGTCGTAATTCACCATTTTGTATGTGTTTTCATCCGCTAACAACTCCAAGATTTTTTCGTTATATTCAGATGTATCCATCACTACGGTAGCATTTCCTTTATCTGCACGGAGAACTGTTAACTCGTCATTATTGCGTAAGGTCTTCAATGCAAGGCGTTCTTCTCTGGAAAGATTCGATTTCGGTAGACTATTGCGTCTTAATACGCCGGAGATATCTTGCCGTATACTTTCAGAATCTTCCTTTGAAAGTTTGTTTGTGAAAAGACAGTCTTCTACGCGACAGATTATGTCTTCTACCGGTATTCTAGACGGAGTTGGTGCAAAATTTAAGCCCTTCGATAAAACTTTTATAACATTTGTTTCCAATGTTTCATACTTTTGTGTCAGATACTATTTAATAACGCCGAGTTTGTGTCGTTCCTCTAGTGAGGGAGAGAACGTGAATGAACCACCGGTAAATCCTGTAGAACAGAGAGATCAACCCATGGCGCTACCAGTTCGCTTGCTTCATGATTTTAATCACTACGTACCTCCAGCTGCACATATTCGTGAAGAACATTTGATACTGAATGATTTGGATACTATGTTATCAGCACCAAATGTCAGTCATGATTTCGACAAAGCTCAAATCATGGATATGATGAAGATTTTAAAATTTGTACCTGAAGGCGGAAGAGTAGATTTTGAAAATATTGACAGGATGGACCCACATGAACTTTATTTTCTGACTGGTCGAAACGTCGATATTAATAGATAGTTCGACGAAACTCCTTCTCTGCGTTTAAGGAGTAAAAGACCTAAAACCGCTTTGCCGATATATTTGATCAAGTTGAGAACCAGTGAACCAAATACATAGTTGGCAGATATGTTTCATGACCACAACTGTAACAGCCAACGAGTTCAATTTGAAAATATGTCTGCTGAATCACCTGGATTAGGAGATTTTCCAGGGTTGTATATACGTATAATAAGTTCGGGCATTTTACCCCTTAATAGCCAGCAATTATTACTAGCGATGTTGTAATTATTCAAATTAACATTTTCTCTATATAGTTGTATGGTATAAACACCATTACAGACTTGTTCACTGTAATAACTCCTGGCTAATTTTAGCTGGTAAGTCCCTAACGCATACATAACAAATGAAATATTTATTTCTCAACATTGACAATTACTTGGTCTTATTGACGTCAAATAAAACATGACTCTACCACCAGGTCAAAAAAACCTTCGTGAAGAAGAATAGGCGAGAAACTTCACGGGTACATATTTTTTTTTTCAAAATAAATTCACAGAGTCTCTTTATGTCTATACAAAGTTATTCTTATCTGCATCTGTTAGCTCAGCAAGTCTCCCTCCCCACAAGTATTCAAACGACGAACACCCTCAAACGGCACCCGTTCACGAGTTAACGCGGGATCCAGCCACCGCTCTCCTCAACCATATTAGAGGGAAGTGAGCGACCCATTACCCGACGCTACCATAAGAAGAAGTACTTTAGTGACAATGACACTTTAGATATTCACCGGGACGAAGAACTCAACGAACAAACAACACATTACACATGTTTTGTTACAAATACTAGTAAAATCCTGTTAATGAGGGGATTATACCCCAAGGGCTTTTATCATCCAAATAATCGGATAGTTTATAATATGCTTTAGCACACAACTTCTGCTTATAGTTTCTTTGAATTTGTCAATAGGAAGACCTTGGATATTCTCAGGAACCTTATTATAATACAAGACATACGACTCAAATGATGTTTGGTTGATAAATTATAATTTTCATCATTGATAATAAGCTACATTTTTGTTATTTAATGCTAGGTCCATTATATTTTTACACATAGTTTTTAGTTTATCTTTACCTTGGGCAGTAGCTGTCCCACTTGTGCATCCCAGCCAGGCTAACCATTATCTATACAACTCTTTAAAAAAGTTTCTTTTAACCCTTCCTAGCCAGTGACAGTTTCAATATCTACGCGACGTTCTAAGCCGAAGTCCATGCTCTTAGACGTATCGGATGTAGGAGTAGTTTATGTTGCACCCTCAGCGCTAGGCTACAAAGTTCGGTGTAATTTAGAAGGCCTATTGGCCTTAACGGTCATAAATAAACAGTTCATTTCGGGAAAAAAACGATGAGCAGTACCAGTAGTTCCAACGAGAAGGAAACATAAAGGTAAGAAATAGGAGGATAGCAAACTCTAAAACCAAAATCTTATTAGAAAGAACGTATTCTTCTATCCTGAATGTTCTAAGTCAAAACTGACGAAAAAGTGTGTGGTCTGGCGGTGTATATTGAAAGTATACAAGAACAGTATGTAGATATCGTGTATATTTTCAAAAACTTTATTTTGTTACACATTCTGAAACCATACAGTGTAAGAATTTATTCATTCTTACTTTCAATTCACAACATATTTTACAAAATTTAATGTATGTAAAAAAGAACATAACCTTGTTCAAAAGAAAAAAAGATCTGCACAATGTTAACACAAGAGGAAGAAATATGCTGGCAGCTCATAATAGTAGGCTTCTTATAGTCACTAACTCTTTCATGGGTCAATGTATACGCTTTTATAAAGAGGTTACGTACGGTTAGGTAAGAGGTTTGTCTTCTATCTCACCTGATGGAAAGTGAGGATGAAGACGAAGGTGTTACACGTCTATCCACGAGATACCTATTCACTCGACGCTTGAAAGAACTAGGACTATAGTTTTCTGGAAAAACAGACGCAGGCAGTTTATTCCACACCTTGGCGACCCGAACCAAAAAGGAACTATCGAAGCGTTTGGTTCGACTTCTTGGGATATCTACCATGAAAGGATGGAAGGTCTGTCTGCGTCTAGTAGTCCGATGTAAGAAGGGTGTGGGTTCAACCTGATCAAAAAGAGCATTCGCGCACTCTCCAAAATGTAATCTGTAGAAGACTGGTAAACTGGCAACTTTCCGACGATGGTCGAGGTTTTGCAGTTTTTTGGTGGTGAGGTCAAAATTGTTAATAATTTGTCGGGCTCTTCATTCAACTGCATCCATCGCTTCTAGTTGGTGCTTTGCAGAACCATCCCAAAGGTGGCTACAGTACTCCATACAAGATCGATGTGATCGATGTGATCGATTTGACGTCAATAAGAATAAGTATTTGTCAATGTTGAGAAATAAATATTTGAATTTGAATTTGAATCGAACTTGAGCTGTATACAAATTAAGTAGCTGTTCAGGGCTGAAGTACCGTCGGACCTTCGAGATGATTCCCAACTTCTTTGAAGCAGTTTAAGCCATGGACACAATTTGTTGCCCGAAGTTTAGTTGGGACGATATAGTTACGCCCAGAAGCCCTAGGTGGTCGGTTAAGGGAACAGAAACATTTTTGAAAGTGGGCGTTAGGTCGAAACTGCTCTTTTTCGCGGAGAATAAACACGCCTGTGTTTTCGACGGGTTAAATTTGACCAAGTTGGACTCGCCCCAATCGGACACTTTCTTAAAGGCCAAATCCGCTCAATCATGGACTCTCTCAAAGCCCGGATTCCTTGAGGACTCGCTCGCGCATTGGACATGTATCTCTCTACAACGGTGCTGTCATCAGCGTAACCAATAATGCCCGGGGTTAGCAGGTCATTAATGTGCAGCAAGAATAACGTTGCAGAGAGAACAGATCCCTGAGGTACCCCGGCATTTATTGCCATTAGGTCAGAAGAGCAGCCGTCTAAGACTACTCGAATTGACCGTTCCCTCAGAACGCGCGGTCAGCACTTCGCGCCTGTAGGCTCTTCGAGGAGGTCGCCTGCCGAGGAGAAACAGAGAACGTTCTTACATACGGGCAAATATCACGATGAACAACACGAGAGCTCTTGAAAGGGGGGTGATTTCCCTCAGAGAGTTCCTTGTATCCATCAGTAGGAACATAGATATAGGTGAGAGGGTGATTGTAGAAGATGTACCTGAGGTTGGGGTAGAGGTTGAGGTTGTTGAGGAAGAGGGTGTGCTTGATGTCACAGGGTTTCCAAATCCTTCAGATGAGGAGACCCTTCAGGCAGCGGTACAGCAACCAACCAGGCCATCACTACAACCACCACCGATACCTATTCGTTGTCGTATTTGCATAGAGAACGTGCCTACATTGGTTCTGCAACCATGTGGACACGAAGTATGTTTACCATGCCGACAGCAAATGCAGACATGCCCCTTTTGCCGGGTTTTTATTATGGATACAGTCCGTGTATATTTGTAACACTTACTTTTCTCTATTTTCCTATTTTCATCCTTCTTATCTCCAACGCATAAAGAGTGGTGTTATAAGTTGGACGTGTGTCTGTCGATATCAAATCGGTTCAGCATGCTTTTTGCCCTCATGTTTTTTAAGATGTGTTCACTAATTTATCTTTATGCAAATGCAGATATTGCTCGTTTTGCCACATATTATGTTGCATATTTTTGTAGTTCGTGTGTCTTTTATTTCATTTCTTAAATAGGAACATTCTCTGTTTGATCCGAAGCATTATTATTTTTATAATTATCCATAGAGAGTCCCATCCACGAAGCGCGCCCTGCTAATTTTAAATCCAAATCCGCTCCATTCACGACTTTTACCAATCGCAGACCAACAATGTTCATTATCGTTTTGCATGTTCGGCAATCCGCAGATTTTGAGAATGTCTAGCCAAGGAGTTTAGGTACTGGCTGCTCACACTTCTCCCAGCTCTCCGTTCTCGTCATTTACAGACATTATCGGCCGCGCATTCGGTAGTCCGGCATAGGATGCTTATCTAGGGACAGTATTCTACAAATAATATTTCATACATTACCTAAACGTTTTAGGTATTGTTTAGATTACCGGATTATAAAGACTAAATTTAAGGTTGACATGTGTTCGCGCCCCTACTGGTCGCGATAGCAAAGATACAAAATGCCGCCTTGCTTCATTCGCACATATCCTTTATTTTTATATATTTTTTAAGTATCAATTTCGGTACTTGTAAAAGAACGTAAAATCTTGCAATGGAATAAAAAAGGCGCATATAAGTGTTCTCTGCATTTTAATTTCAATAATTACTTGAAGTCGTAGATTCCAATCGTTTACATGGTCCTAGTTACAAGCCGGATTTAAGTTTAATAAGGATCAGCTATTATTTCGTAAAATAATAATAAAAAAATAATATTTTAATGTTTCAACGTTCGAGAAGAATCTACCAGACAAAGGGCTAAAACGCATGTGGATCGAGTGTATTTTGTGGTGTTAAGTTTCTTTTTACCTTAATTCTTTGAACCCAGCACTCACAGGTAATGTTAAGAGTAAAATAAGAGAATTGTAAAACGTTAGGAATAATATTTTTACGTTTTTACCTGTTCCATAGTTAGTTTGAACTTTGACCTTGCTTACTGCATTGTGAATAATTCAACTAGTTTTAATAAGTTTATCTGTAATTTATGGCCAAATCATACTTAATTTTTCTGCTACATTGTTTGGATTATTCAGATATTAACAGTTAGTATTTAATTCACATCAGTTGTCAAGTTGCCTAAAATAGGTCAATTCTTATGAGATTGTTGTTTCTGTGGCGATAATTAGCCTGTTCAAGTAATTATTTGCAAGATTATTGTGTTATATAGTAGATTCATATGCAAGTTATATACATATTACTTATAGATTACCTACGTGTTTTTGGAAACATAGTTAAAAAAATATAGTGTTTGGTTCCTAATAGAAATTGTTCTGTGAATAGTCTAACTAGTCATTTGATATTTTAATTGTATAAATTCCAGGTTGATAACGTGCATCCCAGACTGGCCGAAGAAAAGGAACTGATTAAAAAGTGCGGCAGTTTTAAAGGTCGTTTGACATACTTTATAAACTACATTAATACGCTAAGTAGCGACAATCGATGCTTACCTCGAATTCAGAGATACTTTTACTAATCACCCTGTCTAATTCACAATAACGATGAATAGATGAGGTCAACATATTCCATTATTTACGTGCTTGTTTAGAAGGGTCTTCTGCTGTGGTAATCCAATCTATAGATTTTTCTGCCAGTAATTACGCCGTAGCTTGGTAGCTTTTGTGTGATAGGTTTGACAATAAGCGTTTGTTAACACAAAATCATGTGTCAGCCTTATTCAATATTGATTCCATAACAAAGGAATCGTCTTCAACTTTAAAACGTTTGATTGATCAAGTTAATAAGAACTTACGTGCACTTGAGTCCTTAGGTGAACCCGTTAGTTATTGGGACACATTATTAATTTATATCATTACTCATAAATTAGACCAAAAAACCTACAGAGAGTGGGAAGGGTATAAAGGTAGGTTGGATAAAAATACTTCGTTAACCTTTGATATATTTATTCAGTTTGTCCGTAACCGCGCAGATTTAATTGAAAAGTTAGAGCTGTCACGTACCAATCAAAATAATTCAAGTAGTAAACCTACGCATTGTTTGAAAACTATGATTTCCACGCAAGGTAGGTAATCGTTTTAATCCTGGTAAGGAAACTAATCAGAGTTTGTCCTAAGTGTAAGGGTGATCACAATTTAAGTGTTTGTTCACAGTTCCTCGCACTTAGCGTTGAGGATCGTACAAAATTACTACCAAGTTATAAGTTGTGTTTTAATTGTTTCCGTGCAGGACATTTGGGCTAATATGTGTAAGAAGCCTGGCTGCAAAGTGTGCCGACGACGACACAATAGCCTGATTCATGTACCTACCGAGCAACCGGGCCATAGTAATAACATATCTAGTAGTAATGCGCATATGAGTTCATCGTTACCTTCCAGTAATGTAAGTGTTCAGAATGTTGCCCTGTCCGCAAATATATCTAACTATAGTAAAAATCAATGTGAGGTGTTACTGTCTACGGCATTAATAAACTTGTACGATAATTATAACCGCGAATACGTGGTACGCGCCATCCTAGACAGTGGCAGTACATCGAGTCTCATGACCGCGAGACTATTTCAAAGGCTACAGTTGAAATCTATTCAGGTAGATAAATCGACTTTAGGTATTAATAACGCTGATTTACGCGTAGGCAAAACTTGTCGTGTAAACCGGTGTGACACACACGGTGTGAGGCACATTTTGCGCAGAATACGTGTCGTTAAAGTAATGGTCATTTTTGTGTTCGCATACCACTCAAGAGAGGTCAGTCTGATCTAGGTGATTGTTTTCAACGAGCCAAGCATTGTTTAATTTCACTCGAGCGTAGACTAAAAGATAAACCCGAGTTAAGTAAATTGTATTACAATTTTATGAAAGAATACCGATTGTTGGGTCACATGTCAGAATGTGAGCAGCCTGACCGTAATACATTTGGGTACTTTATTCCTCACCATGGGATCCTACGTGAGGGTAGTACGACCACAAAACTGAGGGTCTTGTTTAATGCGAGCAAAGATTCTTTGGCGCGATAGCACGAGTGAGCCTGTCAGTCAAGGCATACACTTTAAATACCGTTACGTACGGTACGGCAAGTGCTCCATTTCTGGCAACGCAATGCATTTAGCAACTAGGTATGGATTGTCGAAATCCTAAAATTGCTGAAATTATTCAGCACGATTTTTACGTTGACGATTTTCTTTCTGGTGGAAATGATCTGCAGGAAGTCCAATTGATTCGCCAAGAAGTGACTGATGTGCTAGCATCAGTTGGCATGCTATTAAGAAAGTGGATTTCAAATGAACCTCAATTGGTCCCTGAAGACAGTCAATTGTCATCTCTTGACTTAAATATTGGCCTAAGTGTGCCAAATAAATTGTTGGGTCTTAGTTGGTATGCAAGCTGTGATGTTTTCTGTTTTCCAATAAGTTGTTCAACTCCGAATGGTCATACTAAACGCGATCATTTATCAGCGATCGCCCGAATTTTTGATCCTTTAGGTCTTTTAAGCCCTTGCGTCATTAATATGAAAATATTACTTCAACAACTTTGGTTAGATAAAATATCTAGGGATGAACCTCTAAGCGCTGATATTGCAAAGTGTTGGAAGAACATTTATGACAAGTGATATCTTTTAAATAACATCCCTATTCCAAGAATTGTTGTGTGTAGTTCTTATAAGTTGTTGAATTTGCATGTATTCGTATTTATGTGCACAGCATTAATGACGCCGGCGCGGTCTTAGTTCGGTTGCTAATTGCGAAAAGTCGAGTAGCACCGATAAAACCAACCACAACCCCAAGATTGGAATTGTGTGTTGCATTAACTGGAGCTCGGTTATATAAAAAGGTTTGTGCTTCTCTGCGTTTGACAATTAATCAGGTATATTTCTGGACAGACTCCACTCTAGTGTTGGGATGGCTGCGCATGCTACCTGCTAGACTTCAGCCATTCGTACGTAATCGTGTGGCTGAGATTTTAGAAACTACAGATGGCTGCATATAGCGACACGTTCCAACCGATAAAATCCTGCAGACTTGATATCTCGTGGTGCGGATATCAGTAATCTGCAAAACTGGGATCTCTGGTGGAGTGGTCCTGAGTATCTCAAACAAAGTTCATCTTTATGGCCTTATCAGCCCAAATTTCTTGCTGATGAATTACCCGAGACTAAACGAGACGTTTCTTTAACTACGGTCATTGATACTGTCAAACCACACAAGCTTATTGATTACTCTAGATTTTCTAATCTATCGCGGCTGATCCGTTCATTAGTTTATGTTTTAAGGTTTATTAAACGTTGTCAGAATCTATCAATAGAATCAAAATGTATTACGGATGAAGGTGAATTTAAATTACAGAATTTGCCCCATAAAAGCCAACTCCTAAAGTTTAATGTTTTTATAGACAAATATATAATATCATACAGGTCGGAGGCCGTGTTGATAATTATTGTTTTCCAGAAGATAAAAAACACCCTATATTATTACAGTCCAGTCATATTTTCACCAAATTATTGTTTAAATTTGAACATAAAAGATTACTATTGCATTACTATTGGCTTCCATTAGGGAGAGATATTGGCCAATAGGTGGTCGCAACCTGGCCAGGTCATGTTACCGTAATTGTGTCAGATGCTCTCGCATGAAGGGTAAGGTCATAACCCCTTTAATGGGAAACCTACCACCGCAGCGTAATAGTCCTGGCGGCTATCTGTTTGAAAGTGTAGGTGTCGATTATGCGGGACCCATAGCGTGTGCGAATCGACAGGGTCGTGGATGTAGGCTAGTAAAAGTATACATTGCAGTCTTCATCTGTTATACCACGAAGGCACTTAGAATTGGTGGGTGACTTAACAAGCAACAACTACTTGCTAGCTTTACGTCGTTTTATATCGCGAAGACGAAAACCGTAAATATTTATTCCGATAACGGTACCTCATTTGTCGGCACATACAACGATATTTCGAGATTTCTTAAGGCCAATTGTAATGCTCTCGGTGAAAGTGCGGTCCATGAAGGAATAAGCTTCCACTTTATTCCGGCATATTCTCCGCATTTCGGTGGCCTCTGGGAAGCGGGTGTCAAATCAACTAAGTTTCATTTGCAACGAGTGCTGGGTAATTGTAACTTAACTTACGAAGAGCTTAACACTACTTTAACGCAAATTGAAGCGGTCCTGAATTCCCGACCGTTGACGCCTCTCTCTTCAGACCCCTCGGATTATTCCCCACTCACACCTGGACACTTCCTTATAGGACGACCACTTACTTCTTTACCAAGCCAGGATTTCCAAAACCTTGCCACAACTTGTTTATCTCGCTTTCAACGTATAGAGCAATTGCGCCAACATTTTTGGACCAGATGGAGCAAAGATTATATTTCTGAGCTGCAACAACGAGTGAAATGGCGTTCCTGCACTTAGAATTTGAAGTACCGGTACCTTAGTAGTTGTAAAGGAAGATGAACTCCCACCTTTGAAGTGGAAACTGGATCGAATCGTGGCAGTCCATCCAGGAGCTGATGGGATCGTCCGCGTTGCCGACATAAAGACGACTGCTGGAGTTATCCGGAGGGCATTTAGCAAGATAAGTCCACTGCCAGTATCATCGGAGTCTGGTTGAACGCGATGCATTCAACGCCCGAGGGCATGTTCGCGCTCCTACTGGTCGCGATAGCAAAGATACAAGTTGCCGTCTTGCTTCATTCGCACATATCCTTTATTTTTTTTATCTTTTTATGTATCAATGTCAGTACTTATAAAAGAACGTAAAATCCTGCAATGGAATAAAAAAGTCATGCGAAGTGTTCTCTGCATTTTAATTTCAATAATTACCTACTTGAAGTCGTTGATTCCAATCGTTTACAACATGTTTATAATTTTTTTCATCAAGTACAATTAGAACTACGACTACCTAACCGCCTTAAGAGCTGTTTTCATGTAATTTTAATGTTAGTAGTAGTTCCATTGTCAAGATCTCGCCTGGCGCGGCGCTACAGTCCGCCGTAATAGTCACGTGTACGTGGTTGGGTTCCAATTAATGGGCAGGAACAGCCAGTGCAATCTCTGGAACAAAGGCAAATTCAACTGACGCCTACGGTAAGGCACGCATCAATAGTCCATACAAAAATCACAGCCTACTATCAATAAATATACGACTTATGACGTCCGTGGGTGCGGCGGGGAGGGGCGCATACCACTTACCATCAGGTGGGTCGCATGCTCGTCTGGCACCTTTGCGAATAGTAAAAAATAAGGGATACAATTTAAACGGACAATTTAAGTACCAAATAAAATAAAAAACTCCAAAAAATAAAAGGGGTCTTGAATTATATGATGTTATGGTCCAAAAGAAATAAACACGCAACACAATAATTGCACGTTTTGTACAATTCTTTTTTGTAGCCAGTGTGACCAAAACCCGCAATTTACGCACGCTTTTCCGTGACCTAAGTTGCCTATTTCTGCACGGCGCGTAAATGAAATGACCAACTTCACTCACCTGAGCGCAGCGAGGTATATGTCATGTGAAGCTTGAAAATTCACAGCAAACAATTAGTGTGGTAGCTGGATTCTTGTTTCAATTATATGAGTATAAAAAATATAGCTCATTCTCGTTGTCTAATCTATTGTTATGCCAATCAAGAAATAAACATTCATGGATACTTTGAATGGTACATGGATACTCGCTGCGCTCGGGCGCTAACTTGCAGTAAACTAATTAGTACAGTAGTACAACAGTAACTTATGTGTTATTATTTAAGAATTCGTTGGCCATACATATCATAGCTTGCATAATAATTATTAACATAAATAGAATGGGCAGCATAAAAATATTTTTCTGCTAGTAAACGTAATAAGTTCTAGGTCCACGCGAGCATTTGTTTGTATTAAGACGAAGATGAGCGTGTGACCATTTTATTCAAAAATAAACCATAAATTAATAGGTTTTTTCTGGGCAGGAGACGTTCTAGATATTTGTTTATTAGTTCTTGACCTTGATGAGCTAAAAACTATTCGATGCAGTAAATATTTTAGTTAATAGGTTGCTTTAGGTTTTCTATCAATACGAATCTTTATTCTGAGATATTGTACAGAAATAATATGAATGTTTTTATGATCGTCAATCGTAAACTGCCGGCCGGTCGACGTCGATCGATGGCAGAATAGAACAGTCGACGTTGATCGACGGTTTCTACCACACCAATCGACCGACGGATGATAACACCCTACTATGTTACACTACCAGGTTCCAAGGACTGATAGTTCTGGTAGAATGGTCATCGTCTCATTGTGTTTCTATTTCCGATTCAGGAATATATCTGCGTTTTCTAATTGATTCTGGTTCAAAATTATTAAATACTTATATATACTTAACTAATTAATCCAGATTGAAGCAATATTATTCCTAAAAAGTAATATCTATAGCTATTTTACCACCCTATGTCAACAATAAATTCAACAAAAAAGTATAAAAGGTTTACAACTCCTGGTGGAAATCTGTAACTTACCTTCCGTTTCCTATAACACGCGTGGATAGTCACTTTAAAACACACTACACTAATAAATACAACATAATACACAGTAAAAGGCTTCACGTTGTATTATTATAGCTAAAACTGCCTAAAAACATTACCGGGCGCCAACAACGCGCTAAGTGCGTTATCATGCAGGGAGGCCCATGACGCGACTCTCGCGTCATTGAGTTTTGTATGGGGCCGGGGCGGAAGGCTCGAAAAATGAAGGTAGCAAGGAATCGGTTAATAAACAATTATTGCATGTGGTTGACGACCTCTGACAATTTAATTTTCCAAAAAAATGTCGTGACCACAGATATTAGTGACTCGAATGTGATCATTACTATATAAAATAAAAAGATTTTTTGTTTGAATTGAATAAAAATTTTAATTACAACAAATTTTTAATGACGCGCTCGTCGCGTCATGGGCCTCCCTAAATGTTTCTTCTTAACGCGCTAGGTGCGTCATGGGCCAGGAATCGGTTAGTTTTTGTCAAAAAAACAGGGATGAAATAGTCGTACGAAACAAAAATAATTGCTTGCACGGCAGATGAGGATTACAGCTTGACGTTCAAGCCATAATCCTCACCAACCTATAGCTATAACGCCTAAATTACAATACAATTTTTTTTTACACGATGACTATTTATCATTACTTCATGACGATTTTTTAACATTGTCAAAATTCGTTTTCATTGAGATTTCAAATATGAGGATTACAGCCTGAAGGACACAATTAACACCCGACGACCCCTTTATTTGACGTACCTCAATGAATGATCCAGAATTAGGTAGCCGTATACAACGTCAGATGTTACAGCTAATCGTCTTATCTCAGCTTATGTAATCACTATATTTTATAATTGAATGTTAACAAGTACAGAAAGATTTCAGGAGATATATGACGGAAATTGACAGGGAATTCTTTGTTCGATTTTTGTTTTAATAAAAGACATAAGTTTTTTTGAGACTTATAATTTATTTTCAAAAACACTTGAGATAACTGACCAACAGGAACTTAAATGCAACAATAAATTAACTTAAATCTATATCACAGTCATCTCGTTCTGTCTACCTTACTCTAATATATTTACATCAGTCTCGTATAGACTAGCATCCTTCATTCACGCGTCACGCTGGGTGCCTGCTCAGCGCGCTCAGTCAACCTCCTCGACGGTGGGCCCCTGTTGGTGTTGCTGGTATGCGCCAGCTCCTGGCTGCGATGCACCGTGCATCTTGCTCATGAGCGGCGAGCACAAGCGCTGCAGCTCCTGTAGGCGGTGCTCGTACTCCTCGCGCTCCGCCAGTGCATTGTTCTCGAGCCAGCGCAGAGCATCGTCGCACGCGGTTCGCGCCGCCTGCTTGTCCTGCTCGCTCAGCTTGTCACCAGCATCGTCCAGCGCTTGCTTCACGCCAAACACGTACGCTTCCAGCTGGTTCCGCGCCGCCACCCGCTGCCGCTGCTGCTCGTCCTCCTCCTTGTAGCGTTCAGCCTCCGCCAGCATGCGGTCGATCTCCGCCTGCGACAGCCTGCCTTTGTCGTTCTTTATCACGATGTTCTTGCTGCGGCCCGTGCTGTTCTCCTTGGCAGACACGTTGAGGATGCCGTTGGCGTCTAGGTCAAAGGTCACGTCGATCTTGGGGACCCCCCGTGGCGCCAGTGGGATGCCCGTCAGGTCGAAGCGTCCGAGCAGGTTGTTATCCTTGGTCATCGCGCGCTCGCCTTCGTACACTTGAATGGTGACAGCCGGCTGGTTGTCCGCATACGTGGTGAACGTTTGCGATTGCTTGCAAGGAATCTTCGAGTTTCGTTCAATGATCTTGGTCATGACGCCACCGGCCGTCTCTATGCCGAGTGACAGAGGTGCCACGTCCACCAACAGCACGTCTTGGATCTTGCTGTGCTGTTCGCCGCTCAAGATCGCAGCTTGCACAGCGGCTCCGTACGCCACCGCCTCGTCAGGGTTAATTGACAAGTTCAACTTTTTGCCGCAGAAGAAGTTCTGCAGCAGGTTCTGTATCTTGGGAATGCGCGTGGAGCCACCGACGAGCACGACGTCATGGATGGAGCTCTTGTCCAGCTTGGCGTCTTTGAGGGCCTTCTCGACGGGTTCCAGCGTGCCGCGAAACAGGTCCGAGCACAGCTCCTCGAAGCGAGCGCGGGAGATGCGCGTGTAGAAGTCTATTCCTTCGTGCAGAGCATCGATCTCTATGCTGGCTTCTGTGCTAGAGGACAGGGTGCGTTTAGCGCGTTCTGCAGCGGTCCGGAGACGCCTCAGAGCGCGCGAGTTGCTTTTGATGTCTTTGCGGTATTTGCGCTGGAACTCATCCGCAAGGTGGTTGACAAGTCTGTTGTCAAAGTCTTCGCCTCCCAGGTGTGTGTCACCGGCTGTCGACTTGACTTCGAACAGAGAGCCTTCATCGATGGTGAGGATGGAGACGTCGAAGGTGCCACCACCCAAGTCGAAGATCAATACGTTGCGTTCGCCTTTCAAGTTCTTGTCGAGGCCGTAGGCAAGCGCGGCCGCGGTCGGCTCGTTGATGATGCGCAGAACATTGAGTCCGGCGATGGCACCCGCGTCCTTGGTGGCCTGGCGCTGCGAGTCGTTGAAGTACGCCGGCACCGTGATCACTGCATCACGCACTGCCGTGCCCAAATACGCCTCCGCCACCTCCTTCATTTTGGTCAACACCATGCTGCTGATCTCCTCGGGGGCGAAACGCTTCGTTTCTCCTTTGAACTCTACTTGAATCTTTGGTTTGCTGCAGTCGTTGATCACCTTGAAGGGCCAGTGCTTCATGTCCTGTTGTATTTTGGGATCGTCAAACTTCCGCCCTATGAGTCGCTTGGCGTCGAAGACTGTGTTATGAGGATTGAGGGCCACCTGGTTCTTAGCGGCATCTCCGATGAGGCGCTCTGTGTCCGTGAAGGCGACATATGACGGCGTCGTGCGGTTTCCTTGGTCGTTGGCGATGATCTCGACGTTTCCGTGCTGCCACACACCCACACAGGAATACGTCGTTCCAAGATCTATTCCGACAGCTGGCATTTTGTGTAATTTAATATTCCTGATTTTGTAACTTCGTAAAACTTAAACAATAAATATCAGTCGCAAAAATCTTCTTCTCAATACAACTTTCACTTGATTGCTTTCGGTTTGCTCCGAAACTCCGCTAGTCTCTCCCAATTCGTTCGCTTTGTGGTTCAAATACTGATCGCTTTCCCGCGCTGGCTTGGCCTTTTATAGTCGCAACCAACTAGCGAATGAACGATCGAGAATCGTCTAGAACTCACTCGGCCGACCAACCAGAAACATCTCTGGTGAAACATTCCAGAAAACCAAATTTCAACAGCCAATAGAAAAGCAGTGTTGACTGTGACTGAGATAGAGCTATATGATAGAGCAAGATAACATAATACGGGAGTGTTGCTAGCGTAGAAATATACCTGGGATTCCGGGTGTTCCTATTACTATTACCATGGACAAAAAATTAATAGTATATTTGTAATTGGATTATAAATGTATGAAAAGATTTTATTTTTAATTTACTAGGTTTATTTCCGATAACGACGATTAATGTAGTTACTTGAAATAAAGCTACTGAAAACCATAAATATTAAAACCAATTCTTCAAGCTACCGCGTTAAATACTTAGAATCACACTGGGAACTTTGTTGTGTTAGGCTATTTTTTGATTAATTCTTGATTGGTTAGTTGATAAGTCAATACCATCAAATAATGATCAAAGTAAACTTTCGACCCAAGGATGGTGCAACCACTGCTTATTAATTATTTTTATTTTGCTGTTGTGTTTCTACAATAGTTGTACATTTTTTTTGTTAAAATGTACCTTCTATAAAAATAAATGTAGGTCCACGGAACTTATTGTTTCTTAAGTGTGGGAAATAAATAAGTGTTCAAGCTAAAATTTGCCGAAAAACATATTATAAGATTACAAAAATATTGGTCCAATGTTTTAAACAAATAAAAGCAGTAAAATTTATTTCCTTTAAACGATATTTTGAGGGAAAATTGCTACTGGCAACACTGCCATTTGCTCGCTCTAGAAAAATCGCGAACTATTCTATTTTACCTAGGTACCTGCTACGTTTGTTTTTTAATGCTTTTAGATTTTTATTGTAAATGTTACAGTGTTAGATGTTATAATTTCATATTGTTATTGGCATTCAAATAAATATTTTATATAAAATGTTGAATTGTTGATCACCCAAAAAATAATAATCTTTTAAGTCATCGAAGCAATAGTTGATATGTTGCTTTACAGAGTATTTGCTTCAAAGTAACGAAAGGCGTTAACCGATGTATGGTAATTGGTAGGTTGCGTGTGATGTGATTGGTTTCTTTGTTTCTTAAGAACTTGATTTTAAAAAAAACATTAATCTTATGAATTAATAGACACCGACTTTGCCGAGAGCTATGAAACAACACATATTCAGATAAGGGTGTTTGGAGTAATGTTCCGTCATTTGTATCTTCTTCATTTCATTGAAGTTAAAAGGTGTAAAAAGTATGAAACTTTTCATACAGCACGTTAATGGCGCTGTGGCGCCTTGTCTAGACCTGTGATCTCGATTCTACCAACAACCAAAAGTACCTACGATTTTATTACATATTTGCCCTTGACTTTACTCGAGTTAAACGTCATTTACCTTTTGTAACCATAAAAAAATTTTGGTAAGTATCCTAAGCTTTGTCTAGCTACAGGATAACTAATGACCAACCTTGCCACCACTGTACTGTATTTATATGTTCATACAGTATTTTAACTACCAACTAAAATATCATGGCTCTGTGTCATTCCTTGTATTACAGATTATATGATCGAAACTAGTTAGTTGCTGGCACAGAAAACAAAAAAACTATCATTCTTTATGTGATTGCTAGCACAAATGTTGAAATTGTGTTATTTTATTTGCCTAATTCTTCCCTTTTATTTGTTTTTCATGTCTCCTTTCGGCCCATAGTAGGACCACAATAATAATAATAAATGACCAGAGAAAAAAAATTGTGTTTATCATAAAAATTAATGCCTCGACCAGGGCTCGAACCTGGGTCCTCCGTCGTACCTGGCTGAGCTTCTACGGCTTCCGCTACTCAGTCTTATAATACAAGAGGGTTATAGGACTAACTCTACTCTAATCTTGACATTAAGTTGTACTTGATACGTTAAATAAAGCATGATTCTACCACCAGTTCTGAAAAAGCTTCGTAAAGAAGAACTGGAAACGTCACGGGTATAGTGTATGGTGAAAATATTTATTTTTATAGGTCCACATAAAAGTCCGTAATGGCATACGCATAGCAGGTAGTCCTCATACAAACAAAACTAGGAATTGGGTACATGACAAATTTTTTTTTATTTCATATTTAAATAGTTTATCAACAGTAAATAAATATTGCAAAAGTAACAGTATGTTTATAATCAATAGTTTTCTAGATACAGCGATGTGTTCGAGGAGCCGCTGCGAGTCGCCGAAAAACGCTCCATACAAAACGGTACTGAGCTTTGACGTCACGACTTGTGAATCATACTAAAATTGTATGGGCGTTTGGATAAAATATATAATAGCTACGTAGATAATGCGTTTACATACATACTGTCATAGTAAAAATTGTTATATTTAATGTCAGTAAGCTAATGATATTTATAAATTTAACATATACTATAATAAGTTTTTGCTTCTTTTTTTAAGTTTTCAAATCTATATAAAAAAATGTTTTCTGGGTTACTCAATAAGAATAACGGTGTTTAATTGGTGTAAAATAATCGACAGAAAATTAAAAAGCATTGATGCCTCGCGTCTAGAAAAAAAATTTGCCTCCCATGCAATACAATTAAAGCATATAAAAATATAAAACAAAGACTTGAAATAAAAAATAATTCATAAATATACAAGTCTTCTATTTATTTTACCTTCTTTAACTTTCAGATTGTTAAAATAACTTGTAGAATAGAAGAGGGGCTTTCGCGCTGCCACAATGGCATTAGGTACGCCAAAATCCAACGCCGTCACAAAAATAAACCTATCGCGCGACAAAATAAATTCGCCATTTACGTAGTGAATCACTTTACAATTTAAGATGTATTCTTCGTTTGTGTTGCCTTTAGTTTGATACTTACTTAAGTCAAAATTATAATTTTGTCTTTCTAAGAAACATGCTTTCTGTACATTGAAAATAAAAATTTAAAAAAATAGCAGGGGTTGTTATTATATCGATGTCGAACCCAAAAATGCAATTCATTTTATTTTTGTCTGGTTGTCTGTGTGTTTGTGCACGCTAATATCAGAAACAGCTTATCCGATTTAGATGCGGTTTTCATTAATATACTGTGGTAAGTCTCACTTAACATTTAATGTTTGTTTCATATCAATCGGTTCGAAATAAAAAAGTTATGTAAATTTAAAGAATCACGTCGAACATTTTTTTAACTATCTGTATCTATCTTCTATCTTTTTTCTCTGTGAGTAGCATTGATTGAAACTTTACTAAACTTTATTATAATAATTGTCTATAAAAAAATATAATGAGTAGAAGTTAAAAATGATCAGTTTCTGAAATACGGTTCAGCTTAGGTTGGAAAGGTTAAAGCGCGCAGAGAACCGCGCCGCTGATGCGCACCCCCCTCCCAAACCGGGTGTCGCTCCGATGAAGGCTGCTTAGCATTCCCATTCCACAGTAGGTAGGTGCCACTCTGGTGAGTCCCACATCGCCCCGCAGAAGACGGATTATACCTATAATAAGCAATAGGGTATTTTTAACTGCAGAAGACGTGGAACAGCTGCAGTAGGTGAGCCAGGTATTTTTAAAGATCACGTCATTGGTAGGGATTATATGTTGCATCCGAATAACTCCGAATGCTTTTACCTGCGCCTACTTCTACACGTTATTCGAGGGCCTACTTCTTTTGCCGAGCTCCGAAAGTTTGATAATATCGTACACCCTACATACCCAGCGGCTTGCCGGGCACGTCAATAACTGGATGGGGATCGACACTGGGATGATGCTTTGTCCGAAGCAATTATTAGCGAAAGTGCTCAGCGATCGCGCCATTTGTTTGCAGTCATGCTGGTGTTTCTGATGCTTCACAGTTATGGCATAAGTATCAGAACAAATCAGCTGAGGACTTTTTCAGGCACGCACAACTAAATGATGACAACCCAATTAGTGAGAGATTACGTGACAGTCATTTGAATAGTTGTTTGTTGGCTATTCAAGATATAGTTACATCTATTGGGGGTAATCCTATTTCTTAATATGGTATGCCCGAGCCATCGTTCGACGGTAATAGAGATTACGCGACGAAAATCAACTATCATGCAGTAGACTGGCCGAAATCTTACAAACTGATGTTTCAAGACTAACTGAAGAACAGCGTTTAATATTCGATCGGGTTTGTCACAGCGTTGACAGTACTTTGGGAGAAATGCTATTTGTAGATGCTCTCGGTGGAACGGGTAAGACATTTCTTACCAAAGTGATTTTGGCGAAGGTACAAAGCCAAGGTAAAATTGCGCTTGCTGTCGCTTCATCCAGTTGCCAGGTGGGAAAACTGCTCATAAAATGTTCTAAATTCCGATCGACTTAGACCGCACAGAAAGCCCTGTTTGTAATATTTCTAGAGACAGCGATAAAGCTAAGGTTCTTCGTGATTGTAGCCTTATTATATGGGATGAGTGCACAATGGCAAACCGAAAAGCAGTTGAAGCAGTAGACAGAACGTTGCGTGCTCTCAAGCAAAATAGCCAACCTATGGGTGGCATAACTATGCTTTTTTTGGCGATTTTCGTCAGACTCTCCCTGTAGTACCACGTGGAACAAGGGCTGATGAAGTTAGAGCTTGTCTAAAGAGTTCTTAACTGTGGCATTACATTATCCCTTTGCATTTGACATTAAATATGCGAGCTCAAATCGGAGGCAATGAAAATGCTCAAGAGTTTTCAGATTTGCTACTTCACATCGGTAACAGTGTGTATCCACAGGAACAAGGAAAAGTTGTTCTTAATGAAAACGAATGCTGCAAAGTTTCATTAAGGCGAGACTTCATATCATCTGGGTATGGAAACGCAAAACGAATACCAACTTGCGAAAATTCCTGGCTTTGCGAAAGATCTATTTTGACTCCACGAAACAACCAAGCAGCAGCAATAAATTTCATTCATTTCATCGCAAAAAGCAAACAAAGATTTTTCCATATGGTCAATTCTGGAGGCCAAAGTGTCAGTAAAAAAATATGAGACGTTCGACGCCTTAAAGATTGGTCTTCGCCGAGAATGGAACAAAATACCAGCAGACCACATTCGTGCAGCGTGTGAAGCCTTCTCGGACAAACTCGTTGCTGTTATCCGCGCTAAAGGTGGCCACATCGAGCAATAACTTTTTATTTTTAATTTTAAAAGTTTTAAACAAAAAAAACAAAATTTTCAAATGTCAAAACACTTGAGTGCCGAGCCCTGTATATTATATCCTAATGAAAGAAACTTTAAATAGATATTCATTAACAAACGGTACGTTTCATTTAGTGCAATATTAATGCAATGCTGAGCTAACCCAACCAGTCTGGTTTTTCAGTAGCAGGTTTAAAAGTATTCCTTCAGCTTACTTTGTCAGGTCTGATGGTTACGAGTAGGTTTCAATTGAACAAATAAAATGAACCCCAATTTGGTACATCTACCCACAAGGAGTTCCAGAAGCAATTTTTATGCTGAGTATGGTGTGAGCGTGGTTCCTGAAATGAAGGTGTAAAATATTCATGGTGTTGATTCTGCGGTGTGGTTCGCATGTACTGTTTATATTTTTTTAATACCATCAGTACATCCGCTTGAGCATCTAATTTGAAATCGTTGGGTATTTGTTTACAATGTGGCACTACAGACAAATCAAAATTACGATCGGAGTCTTCTTGGTACATGTCAGAATTGCGAGATTGTAATTGATCTGAAATAGTATCATTGTATGTTTTGTTCATTCAACTTTAAAGGTGAAACAAACAAAAAATAATTTTGAAAAAGCGTTTGGTAACTGGATATAAAGCTGAAAAAAGGTGATAGAAGATAAATAAATAGTCTAGACCATTTAGAACATTTTGAGCCACACATGTCTTAGCCGAAGTGTGATTGTTTTTTTTAAATTAAAGATTAAATTAAAGAAAACTCCAAGATTTGACAATAAACCTCTAATAGTACTTTTGTTACAACTGTCCAGGAAACAGTTATCTAAGAGTGTTCCCTTACAGCCAAGGTGTAATGGGCGGGGCATTCATCGTGCTGGAACGTTACTACTTCTGGCTGCTGATCCTCGTCAATAAGCTCGGGCAAATCGTTTTGCACAATTCTAAGTAGTTATTTCCATTTAAAATTGCGGGCAAAAAATATGATCCAATGAGGGTTCTTCCTATTATTCCTGCCCACACATTTAGGGAAAATCTTCTTTGGAATGACTTCTGATTTTTCCAATGTGGATTGTTATCCTTGTCAGTCCATTGGTGGAGATTATACAAAATTTGTCATACCTTCTCTCGAAAATTTGGACTCATCGGTCCAAAGAATGCTTCTCAAAAACCAACCGTCTTCAATATTGGAAATTTAAAAAATCGGCAGAACTGCACACTTTGTGCAGTCTCCTTCTTCAAGAACTTGAACTCCAGTGCCGTGGAAAGGATATTTTCCCTCCCGATGAACGGTTCTCCACACATTATATATGGACAGGTTCAGATTGCGAGCTACCACTCTGATGCTCGTACTCGGATCCTCAGCAAATGCCCGTAGAATGTCATCCTCCACATCAGGTCGATTACGTCCTGGATGCCTTCCACGTTGACGAGCAATTCCAATTTCATTCAGTCTTCGACTTTAAACAAAATTATAAGTTCGATTTGTTACAAGTGAAATTAAAAATTTCAGCTCTCTAGTGGCTTTAGGTAGCTTATTTTCAAAGTTACGATAGCTACTATCGTAAATGATAGCTTAAATGAAAGGACAACAGCCAAACATAGAGATTTGAACAGCCAAGAATATTTTAATTTTTTTTAATCCATCCTAAAAGAAACACTTAAATATGTTTTATTTTACTTTTTTTAATTTTCAAATCCCTCCAGTTTTTTTTTCTTGAGTTGCAGATGTTTCATATTACTGTGATTGTATACAATATACATAAGCCAATCCAAATTAGAAAATAAAATTTTAAATTTTGAGTGTGTGTGATTTGTACAAAAGTACTATTAGAGGTTTATTGTCAAATTTTGGAGTTTTCTTAGAAAAACCTTAAATCTTTAATGAAAAAAAACAATCACACTTCGGCTAAAACATGTATGGCTCAAAATGTTTTAAGTGGTCTAGACCAGCACCTCTGTATATTAAAATAAACAAATATTGGAAAATTATTATAAGACTGTTTGCAGGTCATACCTTGGATTTGTTTCACCTGTTTTCACAAATAACAAAATAAGGGTTAGATCAAGTTCTTGAAATAACCAACTAAAATATATTACTCGCACAAATATAACTAGATCAAATGTACAAATGTAACATTTAAATGTATTGTATTAGTAATCTAATCTAATAATACTAATCCCATTTCCAATTTAATAGACGTAAGTATATATAATAAAAGAAGTTATTATATATAATACATAATAATTTTATAAAATTAAGAGGTCTACCGCACTGCCTCATATTGTTTACAACTTTCGCAGGATTCAAACAAATGAATTTTGCATAATGCTTATCTTAGAAGTTCATAATACATATGCCGCCGCAAACCTTTTACAGTCGCCGCACCGCCGCGCCGCCCGTCGCACACTTTACGAAATTATGATGCAAAGAAGGATAATGGTCACCCTTACCTTAAGTATTAAATAAATAAGTCATAAGCATATCATTGTGAAATTAATAGCAAACACAATTTTCAACTAAGTTCTGAGAAAAGAACAATAATTAAACACGCACCGATTTATAAACTCAACTCGGTGCACTCATGAATTATCAAATATTGATTAAAATGTTTCGCACCGTTAAAATATAAGATATTACTGTACTTGTGATTGATTTGACGTAGGTAACATCGTAAATATATGTTACTACTGCTACGACTAACTGACGATATTTAGACGCTTCGTTTGATACCACATCTTCAAATTAGAATTAGTAGCTAGTTAGGATGTTATGAAGGAAACAAGGGAATAGAGGAACATACAATATACAAATACCTAAGTACAGAACCAAACCTGACAAAATAAATGTCACCTAGTTCGTCATTATGTTTTAGATAAAGGAGACGTTTCATTTTTGACTAGCGCGATGTACCATGCACCAGTTCTAAAGTGTCCTTCAAGCTGTAATCCTCATATTTGAAAACTCAATGAAAACGAATTTGACAATGCTAAAAAATAGTCATGAAATAGTGATAAATAGTCATACATGTAAAAAAAATAGTCGTATTATAGTTTCGCCGTTATAGCTATATTGATGGCCGAGTAGCGTAGTGGTCAGTAGCCCTGTCTCATACGCCGGAGGTCCCAGGTTCGAGTCCTGGCCGGGGCATTCATTTGAGTGATTAACACAGATGTTTGTTCTCGGGTCATGGTTGTTGATATTTATACATGTATGTTTATTCTGGGTTCCCCCCCAGTTCGCTGTATGGTCATCCATAACACAAGCTCTGCTTACTTTGGGGGCATATAGTTGGTGTGTTTGTCTGGGGATTATTATTATTATTATAGGTTGGTGAGGATTATGGCTTGAACGTCAAGCTGTCATCCTCACCTCTCGTGCAAGCAAACGGTAAGGTCTATCGACTTGGTTCAGGTTCCAAAAAATGGTCATGAAATAGTGATAACGACATGCCACATCTCAGTAATAGTCGATGAAATGTTCCAGAGTTATAAAGGTTATAAAGGTACCCTGGTGAGAATGATGGCTTGAACATTTGAAAACTTCAAATTTCTCCGGAACGCCTACATTTTTCAGTTTAAAGTTTGCGCCAAAAAATAGTGATGAAATAGTCGTACGAAACGAAAATAATTTTGAGCTGATTTAATTTGAAAATAATAACTTTTTATTTTCCCTACATTTCTATGGATGTACAGTCGTGTACAAAGTCAAAGCCGTCGCAGGTTGACATTGTATATACAGATTACTCAAAATGTTTTGATCGTATAAACCATGTCATCCTGTTAGGCAAGCTGTTGCGGATAGGTATTAGGGGCAATCTGTACCGTTGGTTTGCCTCTTACATTAATAACCGAAGTCAAATTGTGGCATTGAACGGTTACACGTCGTCACAAACAAAAGTGGTGCTCTCTGGGGTACCACAGGGGTCTTTATTAGCCCCGCTGCTATTTACGATCTTTATTAATGACATTCATAATTATTTCACTCATTCCAAAATTATATTATATGCTGATGACATGAAAATCCCATGTAAAATTAATTGCTTAAATAACACAAATATTGTGACAACTTGTTGCCTTTCTAGTCTGTAGATTGTTCTGAGTTCGCTGACTGTACGGTTTCAATAATCGATAATCAATATGAGTTACGACTTACGAAAATATTTAAAACTAAGATATAACTAGCATTTGAATGTCTTTAGAGGTGTTTAATGATCGATTACAATAATCAATCGTTTTGGCAACCTGAAATACAATACAATAACAACAGAATCAATAAAAGATCTACATGACAGATAGGGCCATGTTTTCATTATGTAGTGTGGCCGATTTACGAGTTTGAAAATATTTTCCCAAGACAAAATAAATGAAATTATGCAATATAATACTCGTTTTATTTATTAAATTATTTATTTGAATTAATAATTATTGCATGCTGTCTAGAGGATTCGATCCCGGTCGATTTTACTAATCCCGGGATTTCGGCATTATCAATAGTTAATCCCGGGATCCCGGCATAGTCCCGGGATTGTATTGGTAATAGAAAGTGGTAACAAAAAGAAAGTAAAACATATCAAAATCAACCTTTTATTTTAAATCTTTACTTATATTTTCTAAAACAAAACAAAATTATAATTTCTTCTGATAAAATAAACAAACTAGGCCCTTATAAAGTACAATAAACTTAAAAAAATGAACTTCTTAAGATTTTTTAACCTAAACAAAGAAACGCCATTATAAGAAAGACTATGCAAAAGAAATCAATGTTTATAGGACTCATATTTTAAATCAAATAGACCAGAAACTATAAATTACTTATTTAAGCCACGAAAATAAAATCTAAGAAATAACAACGCATCCAACTACTCATCCGAAAGCATAGGTACTTCTCAATTTATTGCACAAATATGAAGAAGCGGAAAAAGCGCGTTCAGGCTCGATGGAAGTTGGATGAATCGTCAATAAATTTTTATAAGTCTTTCTTCTCCAAATTATAACCTCGTGTAGAAATAGCCTCATAAAGATTCATTTCTTGTTGAATGATCTTAGAAAGATCAGTTTCTTTATATGCTTCTGGATTTATAGTTTTCATATAGTTTTCTATTTCGTTCTGAAGCTTTTCTTTCAATGTTAAATGAGTTTTACTAGTTGTATTCGTAGGTTCAATGTTCTTGTCATTTTCTTCATTATCATTGTTTTCAATCTTTTCAGTTAACGAAATAATCTGTTTTTTTTATTGTCATCTTGCTTGGACTTGAAAATAACTCTTTTACATCACAATCGTTCTCCAAATTGTTACTCTCAGTCTTCTCAGTATGAGGATTTTGTAGATAGTTTAATACTCCACTTAACTCATTTCGTCGACGATCTTTCATGTGGTTCCACAAATGTGTCTTCAATTTAGAAGCCAAAGTTGAGTCAGTGTCACGCAATTCTTTAAAAAGAAACTCGAGTGTCGCATCCGCCGTGCACAAATTGGCATCAGAACGACAAAGTGCTTCTACAGATAATTTAACTGGCGCCAATACATTATCTCACAAATGACTTGAAAATCTGACTCTTCAAATCCTACAGGATTATTTAGATAAATAAGTACCATTTTTTTTACGCTACTTTTAAAAGATCAATAAAAGATGTACACATTAATGCATTGTCGTTTTTAAATAAATTAATTGATTATCACCAATTAACAACAAAAATATCAATACTTACACGATGTGAAGAACAATTTTTACACTATTTTACACACATACTTAATCCGGCACTGGTCGTTAGCAAGAACAAACGCAGTTGTGTTAAACAGCATGGTCGGCAAATTTTGACGTTTAACGTCAAATGAAAGTAAGTGCCTTTCGTTTCACGCACATTTTTATTGACTTACAAAAATATATCAGTCCCGAAAATCCCGGGATTCATTGAATTTAATCCCGAAAATGTCAGGACTAAAAATTGACCGGGATCCCGGGACTGAATCCTCTAATGCTGTCTCACACAGTTGACAGAGTATAAGTGTCCTAATAAAGTTACGAGGCAGAAGTTGACAGGGTTAAAAATAAAAGAAAACATACAGATCAAGTAATTTTATTTCAACTTTTATACATTTCTGATTCAGTAATCTCAAGTATTTCTGGAATAAAGATCTCAAGTGTTTCCCGATTTATTTAACAACAAAATAAATTAACTTAACGAATATCACTGTAATGACGTCCTATACACAATATATACAATCGTCGGTCTAAGATTAGCATCCTTCCATTCACGCGTCACGCTCGGAGCCCTCTCGGTGCTTAGTCGACCTCTTCGACAGTGGGCCCCTGTTGGTGTTGCTGGTGGCTTCCTTGCGAGTATGCGCCAGGTCCTGGCTGCGGTGCACCGTGCATCTTGCTCATGAGCGGCGAGCACAAGCGCTGCAGCTCCTGTAGGCGGTGCTCGTACTCCTCGCGCTCCGCCAGTGCATTGTTCTCGAGCCAGCGCAGAGCATCGTCGCACGCGGTTCGCGCCGCCTGCTTGTCCTGCTCGCTCAGCTTGTCACCAGCATCGTCCAGCGCTTGCTTCACGCCAAACACGTACGCTTCCAGCTGGTTCCGCGCCGCCACCCGCTGCCGCTGCTGCTCGTCCTCCTCCTTGTAGCGTTCAGCCTCCGCCAGCATGCGGTCGATCTCCGCCTGCGACAGCCTGCCTTTGTCGTTCTTTATCACGATGTTCTTGCTGCGGCCCGTGCTGTTCTCCTTGGCAGACACGTTGAGGATGCCGTTGGCGTCTAGGTCAAAGGTCACGTCGATCTTGGGGACCCCCCGTGGCGCCGGTGGGATGCCCGTCAGGTCGAAGCGTCCGAGCAGGTTGTTATCCTTGGTCATCGCGCGCTCGCCTTCGTACACTTGAATGGTGACAGCCGGCTGGTTGTCCGCATACGTGGTGAACGTTTGCGATTGCTTGCAAGGAATCTTCGAGTTTCGTTCGATGATCTTGGTCATGACGCCACCGGCCGTCTCTATGCCGAGTGACAGAGGTGCCACGTCCACCAACAGCACGTCTTGGATCTTGCTGTGCTGTTCGCCGCTCAGGATCGCAGCTTGCACGGCGGCTCCGTACGCCACCGCCTCGTCAGGGTTAATTGACAAGTTCAACTTTTTGCCGCAGAAGAAGTTCTGGAGCAGATTCTGTATCTTGGGGATGCGCGTGGAGCCACCGACGAGCACGACGTCATGGATGGAGCTCTTGTCCAGCTTGGCGTCTTTGAGGGCCTTCTCGACGGGCTCCAGCGTGCCGCGGAACAGGTCCGAGCACAGCTCCTCGAAGCGAGCGCGGGAGATGCGCGTGTAGAAGTCGATTCCTTCGTGCAGAGCGTCGATCTCTATGCTGGCTTCTGTGCTGGACGACAGAGTGCGTTTAGCGCGTTCTGCAGCCGTCCGGAGACGCCTCAAAGCGCGCGAGTTGTTTTTGATGTCTTTGCGGTATTTGCGCTGGAACTCATCCGCAAGGTGGTTGACAAGTCTGTTGTCAAAGTCTTCGCCTCCCAGGTGTGTGTCACCGGCTGTCGACTTTACTTCGAACAGAGAGCCCTCATCGATGGTGAGGATGGAGACGTCGAAGGTGCCACCACCCAAGTCGAAGATCAATACGTTGCGTTCGCCTTTCAAGTTCTTGTCGAGGCCGTAGGCGAGCGCGGCCGCGGTCGGCTCGTTGATGATGCGCAGAACATTGAGGCCGGCGATGGCGCCTGCGTCCTTGGTGGCCTGGCGCTGCGAGTCGTTGAAGTACGCCGGCACCGTGATCACTGCATCACGCACTGCCGTGCCCAAATACGCCTCCGCCACCTCCTTCATTTTGGTCAACACCATGCTGCTGATCTCCTCGGGGGCGAATCGCTTCGTTTCTCCTTTGAACTCTACTTGAATCTTTGGTTTGCTGCAGTCGTTGATAACCTTGAAGGGCCAGTGCTTCATGTCCTGTTGTATTTTGGGATCGTCAAACTTCCGCCCTATGAGTCGCTTGGCGTCGAAGACTGTGTTGTGAGGATTGAGGGCCACCTGGTTCTTAGCGGCATCTCCGATGAGGCGCTCCGTGTCCGTGAAGGCGACATATGACGGCGTCGTGCGGTTTCCTTGGTCGTTGGCGATGATCTCGACGTTTCCGTGCTGCCACACACCCACACACGAATACGTCGTTCCAAGATCTATTCCGACGGCTGGCATTTTGTGTGATTTAATGTTCCTGACTTAGCAACTTCGCAACACTTATTTAAACAATAAAATATATCAGTCGCAAAATGCTTCTTCTCAATAATAACAATAATACTGTCGCTCAATTACTTTCGGTTTACTCCGAAACTCCGCTCGTCTCTCAAAGTTCGTTCACTTTGTGATTCAAATACTGATTGCGTTCCCGCGCTTAAGCGATCTTTATATACCCCACAGAATGGACGAATGAACAGTCGAGAATTATCTGGAACCCTCGGTAACAACCAATCCGAAACAATCTAGGGTGGAATATTCGAGAAAGCCAACTTATTTAAGCCAATAAGAACGCGTAGCGCCTATGAGATAAGGATAGGACTATACGTTAGACCGAAAGAAAAGTATGGGAGTGTTGCCACTACATAAATTTACCTGGAATTCCGGGTGAGAATAAATTTTGGGGAATTCAAATATTTGTAGAACTTATTTTGAATTTTTGTTTCTTTGTACAGTACTTAGAACATTTCACATAACACACAATTTTTTCAAAAATCTGAAGGAGTTAAAAGGGAAAGTAGTAAATGCATTGATGCATTTTCAGATAATGTTCCGTTTTCCTACCACGAGTATTAATAGGGACAAAAGGGAACTGGAATAAAAAAAAATATGGGTATTTAGTTTGCCTATGTCAGCATGTCATTTATGTACAGTAACTATATCGCAAATAAACGTCTGTTGATGATTTTTGCAAGTTAAATTGAATGCTTAGTTAGGTAAATTGAAAGCTTAGTTAGTTTATCCTGAGTTATTCAATATTATTGCACTCTATTTTTAGATCTTGTTGCTGTTTCTAAAAATAAGTTATAATTAATAGATTTCAATGTCCCCGTTTCTGAGTTATTAAATGTGGAAACACGCTTAAAATTTTTTTTCACATACATTCAAAAAGGTATTATATTTTAACTTCGTAGACATGATGCGGATTTTGCCCCATAAATCACATTTTAAGGGGGAATAGTTTTAACTGGTAACCCAGTTACCTTCTAGATTGTTCTATTATCGAACAATCCCATTACACACACATGAGAAATAACCTTATTCCCCTCAAAACTCTACATGTAGAGTTTCTGGAAAATTCCATTTGCTCTATGTTTTGTTTCCGTCTGTCGTATAGATCCCTCGCTGTTCTGTGACGTAGAGAATTCTAGAGTGATAACCCTTCTAAATTATAAAGAACCGTGTCAGTACTAGGTTTAACAGTTCCTAAAAACATTTTGATTACTTAGCATTATTTTGTCTACAATACACACACACCAGCAAAATGTCTTGTTTTAAATAGAATGGTGGGGCGAAAACTGCACGAGATACCTTTTGGGTTTTGTAGAGTTCAGACGTGTAGGTGTAGTTTGGAATTATACTGCATACTGCATTTGAAAAGCATATTGCACCACACAAAATGGAGGATGTCAAAAAAGAGAATATTAAGAAACGAGTCAAAATCATCACCCAGCCGATATTAAGCCCAGTGTCAATTTTTGAGGGATAATTTGCGCCACAGTTTTAAATTGCGGGGATTTGTTTTTGTGTTTTCAAAAGGTACGTCGTAGAATAAGTACGTATTATATTATGTTGTTAAGTCAAAGCTATAGCTCTTTTTAAAATTTTAAATATGGGTCTAAAATTAATGATTTTAAGCGGTAAAATGAAATAACTCCAACTTATATTGTTATATAGAGTCGGTCCGCATTATAAATTTCTGTATAAATAAGATGGTAGGATGTTAAGTGTACATGTTATATTTATATTGAGGAATTAAGATTAATTGCAAAGATTTAAAGTATGAATTTAAACAATTGGATTTAAGACGTAGATAGAAGACTAGCTTTAAGTATAGTTTATAATTGAAATTCAATGCGTTTTAAAATTAATGATGACAACGTGGACCGAGAAGAATGTTGAAATAACTGCGTAGTATTGACTCTGGCAAATTGATTCTAAATTCAAAAAGTTACTAATTTCATTACGTATTAAGTTCAGTAGGTATTCGAGAAGCGGTTGTTACAGTAAAATTGGGTGTTTCGTCAAAGATAAGCTGTTTGTGATTTGTCGTCGATTTTTATAGAGCGGTAGGTAATTAGCTTGTTGTTTTTATTTACAAACCCACTATCTCAATTACGTGTACGGATAGTATTGAATTAAAGATATATATTTGGATCCTGGTGATTTACGTTATATGAAATTATTGAGGCGCATCCCTATTTATGTTCAAATACACCGAATATTCACATTTTCTATAGAAAAGTAGCATAACTAAAAATTCTTATTGATGAAGACCTGAATGGGGCAATATGACCCCAAAATTTAAATTTTACATTTGGGCTTTACTTTTGAATCCCATGGTAAATTTTAAGAACCTGCAATTTTTTTGGTATTAAAATCTTTATAGAAATATTAACTTGACAATAGGTACAAGAAATATTTATTTAAAAAGTCTTTTAATACTTATAAAAACGACATGGAATGATACATAAAAATGATGGATTTGATATAATTAGGCGAAATCGGTACGTCTGAATTTAATGATAAACGGTCTTTCAGTACTGAAATACTAAAAAATTGTCGTTTCAAATGTACGTTTCATCAAATGGAAAAGCGAGTATCCCATACATACTTTAGTAAGGTATCGAGACAGACTTATTTTACAAACCTAAGTCTTTCTAAATAGGTTAGATCTATTGATCAAGTGCATAAGATATTTTTTGATCAACTTATTGATAAAATTCCTTTGTTCATTGAATGTTTATGAAACAGATTTAAAACTGAGAATGGAACCAAGAATGATAAACAATGGTTATGTTTGTAAATGAATTGACTCGAAGGCCTTTATGCCAATGAAATGTCGCAGAGATTTATAATTCTTCTTGTTATACTGGATCAGTCCTGATAGATAAAAAAAAGGGGTAACTGATGTACATCGTTTCTGCTTTAATTTAATGCAGGGAAAGCAAAATCAGTTGGAAATATTTAGGGTAGCGATTGTACGCTAAGTTAGAATGTCTATTTAGGATTGAGTATACATATTTGACAATATTTTGAAATATTAGTCACACTTCATGATGTAATGGAAAACTACCAGTCGTAATTATTATTGTAGTTGTACGATTAAAGCATTTTTTACGTCTTTTTTAATTATCATATAGTCATAAAAGTAATTGTAAAATACGATTTTAAATTAGAAGTACTTGTAAACTTTTAATCTTTTGTACGTTGTATAAAAAAATACTACAAACAATATATAGGTAAGTAAGATTTTCAATTAGCTCGTCTTGACGGTACACGAGGATAGGTTAGGTTAAAACTATCGGCCAATATTATAAATTAAGATATTGAGCAAGATTAATTAGATGTTAAAAATGTATAAGAACAAGAAACGGCGGCACAAAAATGCAGTTTTTGTGTAAGTGACAGGGCTTGTGATAAAGGTTGTATGAGAAGTATAGTGGGTGCATATACTTAGGCGTAATATTATTAGTAGCGAGTAGGTAGTGTAGCTGTTTCTTAACACTTTGAATTTGTATTAATCATCACTCCAACCGAAATCATCTATTTAGTTGTATTTTAGTATATGATGAAAAGTTACTCGACTAGAAGAATTCTATATTTATTGCTATTAAAGTATTTCAATACATGAACATAACAAAAAAGGAAACAAGGATAGGTGGTTAAAAAGATAGGAAATGACTCTCGGACTTATTGTACGAATCAAAAATCCATTCAATTGTGAATTTCAGTTAAATATAATGTAACGACGCCAGATTTTTTATGAACATATGTAGGTACCTACGTAAGGTTTTCTTCGACGATATATAAACTATTTTAAACACATAGTTACTTTAAGAATAATACCTTGTTACGAATAATTTAATGACGCCCGTCAGATATGAACGGAACATGAGGTCATCGGCTTGGTAATGGCGTAAGATTTCGAAATATTTTATGACTCATCGACTAACGTCGACATAAATGGAACCTATTGTGGTAATCTGCGAAAACGTAGTTTCTTGAAACGAGTTAAAAACAAAATTTTGCAAATTATTTTTGGTGGACTTAATTTTGAACATTTTTAGAATTTACGGTTATTTACAAACTATTTGTAAATAAGGCCAATTTTAGGTTTTGTCACATTACATTGCAAATGTACAATAAACATTACGTAAAATTGGGTATAGGAAATACTATTATTATTATTTTTAAGTTTGTTTTATTCAATTGCTTAATTGAAGCAAAAACTGAAGGCAAACTACCTACTTCGTTTACATAATAGAATGCTGGTGTTGTCGTTGGTTGTAAAAATTCCGTCGGCGTTCATTTTTATTCAAGGTTTTGTTTAAAGGTTTCGCGAAATCGACACTTAAATTTAAGACTAATCAGATACACGTTATATTATCGATGTTACCGATTTAATAATATTGATTCAAATTTAACTGTTCGTTTATTTTATCTAACTAATCCATTTTTATTCTTCATAAACTTTTATTACAGGTCGTTTACTTGATTGCTATAAAAGGATTTAAAATATTTAAGGATTTTCTGTAGAGGCGGAATTATAATTTTGATAAGGTCGCTGTAGTTTTTAATAAGCGTCATAAAAAAGGATTCGCTCGGAAAAGTTTGGAAATTAAATATTGGAACACGTGGAAGCTTATAAAACTAGTAATGATTTTCAAGACTATATACAACGAATATCCTTGAAAGCAGTAAACTGATTTTGTCACGTAATTTTTGAAGGAATGAGTAACATGCAAAAAAGATTTTAGTTTCGACTTAAAGCACAGATTGATGAATACTGTTGAGGTACAATGCTTATTATGACTAATTATGTGGATCTAAAATATCAATAAAAAAATCGGAGTGGAAGAACTTTTGACAAGTCTATATATAAATCATCAGTAACTAAACAACGACTGTACGAAGTCTTGAATTTTTATTTCAGGTATATTTGAGAATACATGATTTATTTTAATACTACGTTTCGGACAGGATTAAACTGATAAAATTTTAAGACTTGAAAAGCATTAAAAAAGGTCAAATATATATTTGGAAGGAAAAGCGTTTCAAGTAATGTCGTCTAGGCAGCAGATATATATATTTATATAGTACACTTTATTGAACACATGACTTAATGAAATTGAAATTCTACTACATACTATAAGTTGATTGTATTGACGGAGAATCGGATGTTATACCATGTTCATATCTTATTGTTTTGAGGTGAGCTGTTTTTGCAGAATTTATTCTTGGACGTATTTTGGTATTTTCTTTCTATACACTTAATTATTTTTCTATGATCATTTAACATTCATGAGCAGGATATTTTGTTTTAAAATTGCATAAAAAAAGGTAATAGGAGAAAACATCCATCACGATATAAAATAAACTACGAAATATGAAAACCAAAGACGAGATTATAAGATTGCAGGCATGCTTGAAATAAGTTTTCATAGTTCTCGCAATGTCTCGGCTGTTGCCAAGAGTCATTTTGAGTACGTGTGAAATATGTAACAATATACTTATTAAATTAGATACGTATACCCATGTATGGGTCTCATACTTTGTAAAATGCTTCATCCGAGTGAAAGATGTATTAAAGAATATGATAATGAGGAAGGAAGGAGATTTATTTTTCAGTTCTATAAAGTATTTCATGCGAGGATTTGTCTTTAAAATAACAGGTATTGTGTCTATAATATTGGCATATAAGTACTTTTTTTTTAAACCTAGCAACAATAATACTGTGCCTGTTCTATTACTTATAATTGCCAGAGAAAACTCGACGAAATAAAAATTAATTTACCTATTAACTACAAAAAAATAAACTTGAAAATGGAAAATTCAAGAGATATCAAATGTCTTACTCGTAAATTTAAGTTATTCTTAATCAAAGAGTAGGAAGAAGAAATGAAAAGTAAATGCTATGCTAAACATTGGAAGCAAAGAATCGTCAAAAAGCCTAATAATAAAAAAATATTTATCTACTTAATTATATGATGACGATGAAAGACGTGAGTATCATCCCGATAATAAAAGAATACAATTTCTTTCAGATTAATAGGGAAATAAAAAAATTAATATTTTTGAAAAAATGTGAAAAAATCATTTGAGAAAATAATTAGTAACTTGAACAAGAGTAAATTTTGAGTTGTACCAAATCTTTACAAATATAGGAATGTCCCTACTATAGTATTTACAAATACAGTATACTAGTAGTACACTTTTGTTGCATCACAATCTTCATGCTATTTTAATTACTATAAATAAAAAATACTAACAAAAAATACCTTTGCAAGCATCTTTTATTTTGTTGGAAGAAAAACTCGTACAATTTCATACAGCGATACAAAAGAAATTGAGCACGTAGCGTAGATTTCAGATCGGACGGAAAGAACGATCTTATTTTTTTTTTAAATACTTATCATTGTTACTGTTTTAGAAAACAGTCAAGCAATAACCATACAGTATATTTTTCTATGAATATTAATTAATATTCAGCAACAAAACTATTGAATGAATAAGCAATTTAATGGACAGAATAATAAAAGATATTGGTGTGAACATATAAAGAAATTAGAATAGTGCTGGTAAAATATACTAAGAAAAGATACTGAAATAAAATATAGAATTCAATATTAACAGAGGTTTAATAAAGATTACTCGAGTAACACTACCTTTGTTTGGGTCGACACTCTTAGTAGGTATATCGATTTACCAAACGTTTCTGTTCTCTTGTATAGAACTGGTAATAATCAAGCAAAATGACGTATTAAGAAAAATCGAGGGAACTAGAGGGAATGTAAAACTGAAAACCCGCAGATTTTAAGTAAATGTAAACAAAGAAAACAATCGTGGAATAATTAATATATAGTTGGTATATGACTTAAACTACGTATGCTGTACCTAATAAATTAAATTATACAAACTGGGGAATGAGACTGCAACTTATCAAATGAAATCTTTGATGTCTTAAGCTTTTGGGTGTGTATGTACGAACAAATCTGCGAACATAGATTGATTCTGTACGGTTCAACAAGTAAATAGTAAAATGAAAATTGTGAGTATAGATTAAAAGCTGCAATGTTGACTTGTATCAAAGGTAAGATAAAGCGGGAAACTGAAGCAGGCGTAACGCTATATTACAAAAAATTTCTACCCGTTAAATTGAAATCTTTTAAACACAATTGATGTTGAAGTACTATCTGTGAGAAGAAAACTATTGTATATGGCATAAAAAAGTTGATAAATAATAAAATAATATGATTGTGTTCTTATATATATATTTTTAGCCTTTTTTCATCAAACATACTAAAATATCATAGTGTACAAGTCAGAAGCGACAGGTTAGGAAGAAGGACAAGAAGGGCAGAAGGATGGTAGCACATAGAAAATGAAATTCATAAAATAAACAGAACAAAGAAAATTACCATGATCGGGGATTTCAACTTTTTATATCTATATATTTTCTTAAATTTTCACGATTCATACTTTAAATAAAACACTTTTTACCGGATATTATCGCGTATATTTTAGTTAATTTTAAAATTATTTCGACGTTACCACGGCAACTGCAAAGATGCCGAAACGTCGAAATAATTTTAAAATTAACTAAAATATACGCGATAATATCCGGTAAAAAGTGTTTTATTTTTATATCTATTTTGGAAATGTATTTATTTTGTGTTTATACCAGACGAGAAAATTTGAATTTACCAATGTTGATACTTCACAATTCGTGTTAAAGCACTAAGAATAATTAAACATAACGGATATTAAAACATCGTGATGTTTGGTTTCCTGAGAATGGGTGTAAAGCATTATAGTTGCTACTTGTGACAAAAACTTTATTTGGAAGATTTATACCGGTAAATTTAGGATATAATTTACTGTTTCGAAGGTGTGTATGTGTGGTAATGTGTAAAGTATCATTATTTGTATCATGTAGTTGGTGTTTTTCAAAAGTATATTGTGATGGTGAATTGGATATACTATGTAGGTTGATTTGTCTTTATTCAAATGTTTTTGTTCTTATAATTTATATTGTTATACATGTACTTGTTATTATATAAATGAAAGAGTCTATGACGCATTGTGAACATTAAAAAGCGGGTACAATATAAGATATAAGTACATCTTCTCCTAAAAATTAAATGTAGGTACTTCGTTGTTTAATTTATTGGGCCTATAATTTATGTTTGTTTTTGTAGCAGATATTAAACTATATTGATAATGTTTTAAAATTGCACTTTCATAAGTTTCTCGACTAAGCATTTTGCATCTTGGCTTCTAGACAGATTATTTTCTTTTATAGGAACACTAATCCTTTTATTTAGATGGTTTGGCCTGCGGTCTGTATTACGTTTTAGCTCTTATCCATAATATGTATTTATGACCTTAATAACATCCCTAAGACTCATTTGCAGTCGTAAATCAAGCACTCGCTGTATATGTGTACCTTTTCTTTGTGTTGGTTTGGTAGCAAAATAAGTTGTACATGTGTGTCTCTGTTTTTTATAGTTTTCGTTCATTTTTGATTAATTAAGAAATGACATTACAAGGTTGTTTTATAGTCTGAAGTGTTAAAAGTAATTATTTAGCAAGGCTTGATTGTTGCAAGTTAACAATAAACAAGCCTTTATTGTGTGAAAGTGTGTGGGGTGCAATCTTTTTTTAAAAATTATGCTCAGTGTTAACGAGTGCGAATGTAAAAAATAGAGTATTATGTGATTACATAATTAAAATAGAATACAGAAGTTCATTTGTTCAAGAATAAAAAGAAGCAGAAATGGAATTACAAAGAAAAAGTGACTTAAACGAATGGAATCTTACACATCTATTTATTCTTATTCAAGTTTTGTGCTTGCTATCAAACACATTTAAATGAAAAATATATCGGAAGTAATGTGTATCAAGGAATTTAAAATACAAAGTGATTAAAAGAAGTTAAGCTCCGGAAATAAAAGATGAACATAGTCAATAGTTGAAGTTCAGATGCTATCATTTTATATAACTAAAAAAAAAAATAAGAAGCAAAAGTCTTTTTATTGTTTCATACAGTTTAAATATTATTAATCTATAAACCATACTGTTAAATAAAGATAAAATTTATGGTATACAAATATCGACATATTGTTCAATCTTGTCAGATATGACAATATACACTGTTTCAAAACCTGTTCAGATACAGATATCGAGTGAGCACGATAACCACGATGAGAAATTGCACGTTAATTTTAGCATTTATTGTAGCAAAGTATTTGATCAATGCAAGGGTACCATTTTAAAATGCTTCGCTTCTTGGTTTCTGCACTTGAATGTGTTTAACAAGCTGAATTGTTATTGTTTGTTTTTATCCGATTATTGTTATACCTACTCATGTTACTCCATTGTTTGGATCCCAACCATTTGTTCTCTACTTAATCGTTAATGTACAGTTAATTTTATAATGTAATGGTTACTGCTGCTAAAACTTAAAAATTATTTCCGACCTCGAAGCAAATTAAAATTAAAAAGCAATTTAAGAAAATACGAATTGCAACAATTTTGTTTGATGTTTATTAATTTTAACATTAAACTTGTTTATGTATACATAATTTGTACTGCAACCCTATTTTATTTAGCCTGTTTTTGTTCAACTTTCTTTATTCATTTTTCCAGAATTTTTTTCCTTTTTGTAGGAATGAATTTTTGCACAGACTGCCCTGTACCTTATAAAATTCGACGCAAACACGTTATGGAATAATATTTGCTTAAAACGTTAATAATTAACACTCATTCAAAAGGAAGTAAAAAATAATATGGAGCACTTGGTAAAGCATGAGATTGTGTGCATGTATATATAATCGGAAAGCAAAAACTGCGATTATTATTAGGTAACGCCTAGAAATATTACCATCTTGTATAATTTCTACGCTTGCATATTTATTCAAGATTTTCAATTGAAGCTTATTACCGCCTAATTAACAAATGCAATCTACAAAAACAATTTAAATGGTGAATCACTGTTATTATTTCAATAGTATTAATTATAAACTGGATTTAATACATTTATATCAAGATTCCGTAGCATAAGTAAACAAGACAAGCACAGGGAGAACATGAAGGAAAGATACAAAATTTCATATATTATAATGTAGGAAACAGATGATTGTAAAGTAAGAATGATCATACGTTTTAAATGATTATACATTACATATTTATATTAAAATAATTAGTTATTAATGGTAATAGAAAAGCGATTAATATGAGACATTGCTTAGAATAATAATTGCTTAAAAAAATGTTATCATATTAGTACAACGTTCCACAAAAAGGCAGCTCGGCTTAGGTGGGCTTGTAAACAATTAAGAATGTACTAAACAATTCATTAAGAAAAAATACATAATTACGAAGAGGTATTTATTAATAAAATAATAAGAAATAATACGGCTGGAGTTTAGGTCGTAGAAAGGAAAATGCGAATTCATTAATTCGAAATCGATAATTGTGTACGTTCAATATTATGTACGCACGCCACAAATTACGAAAAATAGACATATATATAACGTTGGTACTCGAATTAGGGATTAGCAAGGAATGATTACGAAACGGAAATGTTCAACATAATCTCATTTGGAACATAAAACGAAGGATTAGAGGATAATAGGAAGGATTTATACGTTAAAACCTCTTGATAACGGCAACAATCAAGAGTTTAGTACTAGAATAAGATACGTGCAAAAGAACGATATGTAAGTTTGAAATTATAGGCATTAAGATAAGGTTAAGATAAGATATACTGGCTGATAGTTAAAAGCTGAGACTGAGTAATGGGATGATCAATAACTATTCATTAACCAGAATGCGTTCCATGCCTAGTTAACGTTCAAAAAATGAATTTTCAACGTTTAAAGAGAAAAAGGTATTTATAAAGCGAAAAATGCAAGAACCCGTAGAATTTAAGTACCTAAACATAAGAAGTGATTTATAACAACAACAACACAAAAATATACAGTAATAAATGCCACAGATCAATATGAGATTTAAATTTGTTTTTAATTTATGCAATATAAGCAAATATTGCAAGTGAGGTAATTTAAATACAAGTGGAAATACAACTTAAGGTTTCGATCACTAGTATAAACAGCTAATTATAGAACAAAAATTAGTCTTGTGGTATTTTACATTACACAGTTTAAATTATGTTAATGTAGTATTAAGGCTAATAATATTCATAAAACAACTAGAGTACTAATAAGGAAAACTCGAGACATATAAAAGATATTTTAAGGATAATTTAAACGGTGCAATCTACTTACAGATCTGCAAAATCAAAGGAAATCTTTAGACTTGTATATTTTAAATGGGACAAATTAATCATTAGAAGTGGTTTGCTAAGGATGTATATGTATTGTTTTACTTGGAATATTGAAATAAAGCGTATAATAGTCTACCTCCTATATGATACCTGTAGGTAGTTTTTAAGATTGGCCAATCTTCATCCACGTGGGCTTTTTAATAGCATTAATGTAATATTAAATATTAAAATGTAACATCGAAATGTAATATTAGCTGTTTAATAATTAAAATTTAAGTTTAAATTTAATAACGTATATTTAATTTTAAGTTTGCTGGGTGATGATTTTGACTTTTTTTGACAAAATAATATGCTATTTCTCGGTTTATTCTCAGGTATCTCCTAGGCGTATTCGAATTTCAAAATAACACATGGCTATTCAAACTGTTACTAGGCGACTAGTGTAAGAGTAGTGAACTGAGAAGTCCTACATCCATATCCTGTTAAAAATCTTAGTAAGGTAATAAAATACTTATAACCATCTAAAACATAATTTAAAAAAGATCTCGTGAAATTAAATTTAAAAAGTAGTTTAATAGAAAGAAATAACGTGGCCACGTTATAGTGTTATTAATTATTAATGACTTTGATAATTATAATCTAGACACTTTTTATTAACAGGATATTTCAATAAACTTATTCGCCTCTCTGAAGGTCCAGTTAGCAGATGTAATATAAATAATTCATCAACGAACAAATAATAAACATTTACATTATATGAGGGAAACGTAAAAGGAATAAAATCAAAATATATCAGCGATTAACAACACTAGCTAACTAAAATCTTAAGCTGTAGTTGCTATCAGGTATTTTTTACATATTTAGCTTTTAAAAATAGTAGTTATGTATTACAAATACTCTTATCTCAATTTAAACCAAAATATGTGCAATTTGTATATAATTTTATTGTTTTCTTATTACAAATATTAGCCTTAGTACTCTTAATTTTTACTCTATTTGTATCTACAGGTCACTAACTGATAGCTGCAGTCGGTTGATACGCGTATTAATTGTAATGTATTGCTTTCGCGGTATATTCTACACATAGCGTTTTATTCGTCTGGCCACGTACTTTGTAAACAATCGTAAGCGTTAACAGGTATAGTTTTTCTATAATAAATTAATCATTTATATTTTTATACTCTAAATAGAAAATAATAAATTCAACTAAATGATTCTCAGATTCAATTGGTTTATTAGGTTTAACATTTAAATAAGAAGGTAAAAAAAATTCTTACAATTCGAAATTGCAGATTCTTGATTTACGATTTTCTTCTTCGGCTGTTAGCTTGCCTACATGCGACGTGAAATGAAGGCAACTGCGGGTTGATTATCGTGAACGTCATTTTTCAAACGTAAAGGTAATTTAAATTGAAATAGTTAGAATTTTTTTTATTCTTATTCCCTACAGGTGACAGGTACTCAATCGAAATCAAAATTTTGCATCTAAATAGTACATCAATGTTCCAAGAATCGGCTTGCACCCGCTAGTTAGTCAAAAACTTTCTCAAGGAGCCATTGACCAAACAAATCACAGAAGACAGGTATCATTTCAAATTTAATGTTTTTAAATTTCTCGTCTCACGAACATCCCTAATGGTGTTCTGTTAATTTTGACCAAGTTTCAGGGTTAATTATTTTCTGCTTTCTTATTTTATACAATATATGTAGTTTATTTATATATAAGTACGTCGTATATAGTACTTAATCCAAATGTACGTTTTAGGCCGGCTTTAGAAACATAGGCAGGGCACGATAAAGCAGAAAATATTTTAACACTCAAACTTGAACATAATTTAAACGCAAAATAACATTTTTTTTCTTTAATAATTTTCTCATAGTTTATAGTTGGAATTTAATGGTCGACATAGATACGGTTGATTTTACGGACAAAGCTGCTGGAATACATAAATGAGCATTATACATTTAGTAAGATGAACACACTTATCGCATCAACTGAACACATTAAATCCTATGCTTTATTCCAACGATAAACTAAAAAAGAGAATATACAGCATTTAACATTATTAGTGTACTATTATCTTATAATTCACAGATTAGAATTATTATCTAGCTGAGTACGTATAGTAAGTTCCTGCTAGACTAACTGACTAGACAAAACTACGATGCTGATGAAACTAGGATCTAGGAATATAACAGGGATATTCAGGGATATTAGACTCTAAAGTTTAGGGGTAAGTCGCAGTTTTATTAATTTTCTAGAAAAATCTACTACTTATTGATTTAGGTAGTAACGGATAGAGCTCGAGCTCGTTACTATATTGCATTTAAATGAAGGTTCATAAAATGCCTGGCTAATACTTACAATAAATACCCAAAAAAGAATACATATGCACAAAAAGCAAAATATGTACAATGTAAACTTCCAAAACGTGTGATTAAATTGATGACGTAAACACTCGAAAACTTGAAAAAGCTCCTTTTAAAAATAGACAAAAATGCACAAGGATAAAACAAAACAAAAAAAACCTTATCGACAAATAACTAATATCAAAGAAAATACAAAGCAAAGTAATGAGGATTTCTTCAAATAAATACCAAACTCATTAAATAAAGAATATTAAGTTACAACAATCAGAAATAACATAAAACACAGAAAACATAGACCAAAGTAATGAGGATTTCCTCAAATAAAAACTAAACTCATTAAATAAAGAATATTACGTCGCAACAATCAGAAAGAAAATAAACTCCAAAAACATTGACCAAACTAAAATAATATTTAGGAAATCTGAGATTCAAAGCTTATTCCCAAACTTATTTTTCTTTTATGAATTTGTTTGTATAGCTAAAGAAAATAATTTAACATATTTTTGTACCTGTTTTTTGTTTTTATTATTGTATTTTATTAATATATTTTTTACTACAAATCGTTATAGCTATTGATCTCGGAAAGTATAAATGATCTATTTCTTTTAGCTAAATTGGTTTATTCTAAAGTACAGTTAAAAAGGGGTGTTATTTTAGATAATCATAATAATAACGAAATTGTTAGTTAACTTTAGTTATAAGTAGGGAATGCTAGATAGTTAGCTCAAGTAGGTAGTAGGGACTGCGGCCAAAACAAATTACAGAATATTTAATAAGTTATTTAAGTAAATATTTAATAAGGTTAAGTAGGGACCCTAATATCATCGAACTAACATCGTATACAAAGTTCCAACCGTTTAATCATCACATTTAGATTATATTTTTTAGTTTAGATATTCGACAAGTTATTTTCGATATTTCCTTTTGGGCTGTACTTGGAATAAATCTCTTTAGTTTAAGGAAATAGTTTGTTCTCGTTTTTTAATGACGAACACGCCTGACAGACGACACCGTAAGTTAAACATGGGGTGCCGCTTTTAGTAAACATTTTTTACAGACATTTTTGTTCCGTGTGTAACTTGGTGTACGATATAACTAGGAAAGACTGTCTAGACGCAGTCAAGATTGTACTCATTACAATTTTCGTAGGAGCTTTTAAAAAACGGTTGCATAAATGTCTTAAACAGTTCCATAACAATTGATGTAGCGGTACATCGTACCGCTTTGTTGTAGCGGTACGATGTTATCATGTAATGAATTCGTAAATGTATTGTTTGTGCTTAACAAAATGTAATTTTTGAAAATTTGTTAAAATTGTATTGGTTTTCAGCTTGCTTGGTGAATCATGTCTTTGTCTATACAATACCTCACCAGTTAACTGATAGTTTTATTTGTATTATATAGCTAATACTTTGGCACCCCTTGTTCAGCCCTCTTTTTAATATCAATAAAAAATCCCCTATTTAATGCAACAAAAAATAAAACAAAATTGATGGCCATCAATCAATTACTTCAATGAAATAAAATAAATCTGTTTTGCCCCCCTATCTGTTGTTTACATTATTCTACCCCTAATGTAAATATGTCTCGAACGTTTTACAGTATTAAAAGGCAAATCACTTGCGTATTGCGTAAAATTTTTGTACTGCTATTTCATTTTGAACGTTTGAGCCATATTTATTAAATCCTTAAAAAAGTTGTCTGATTCAAAAGATTGTAGATTCTTGTAAGAATAGCTCGAGAATCCTACAATCCATTTGAATTGGGCAAATTAGATTTATGGCCTGCGCTGACGACGGACTTTTCTCCGCGGCGGAGAAAAAAAGTACACTCTGTGATCGGGGACTCGCCATACTTTTGTCCGATCCGCTCCCTGCGTGTCTTCCAATTTTTTTCGGGGGACTTTTAATCCCTCGTTTGCGTTACTCGATACCGATGTAAGCGATCAATTTTAGGAGACAAAAAAAAGTGCGGACAAAAGTCCGTCGTCAGCGCAGGCCATTGCACTTCAGCTAACAAACCTAGCTGGATGAAAGTGAAGTTTCACGAACATAATTGACGGGTCAAGACGATATTTTTCTTCGCGTTTATAACTGGTGCGTTCCGTTTGCCGCTCACAGCGCTATCGGCGCTAAAAGTGCTCAAGACCGTTCCGATTAGTTTTAGCGCGCTAAAAGCGATATTTGTGCTATTGCAATCGGAACGGTAAATAGCGCGCTAACATTCTGATTATTTGTCGATTAAGTCAAAGTTATAAAGATCTTTGACCCTGAATGAAGCAGGAGCCATTTTTTTAACATGATTTCAGAAGAACATTAATAAGCAAGCTTTTAAAATCTATAATCGACTAATAAAAACATCAACAAAGTAAAGTCATGTGTCAGTTTTGACAGGCCGCTCAGAGCGACCATGCTCCGTAGCTTTGGCACTGTGAGCGGGAAGATGGCGTTGATGACGTCATTGATGACTTATCGATATCTCTGTGAGCGCGCTCACGGGCAATCGGAACGGGTATATGAGCGCTGTGAACGCTATAATCGGCAAACGGAACGCAGCACTGGAACGATGTAAACATTCCAATAAAATACCTATTTTATTGGATTATACCTATTTTTCGGTAATATATACGATAAAAGTAACGTGTTTTCAAAGGCCTGTTAAGTTGAAAACGGGCAACCTTTGCAATATATGACTGGACGAACTCTTTTGTATTGTGGCTCCCCCATCTAGACTGCAGACGTTGAAACACTTGGTAATACTTGATAAAATAAATATCAAAACTCGTAGATGGCGGGATGTCCCCCTTTCGGAATTTTTATAAATTTTTTCTACGCTTTTATACCTAGATATAAAATACCAAGATATTTCAAGAAAGAGGTGCCGTCATTCTGACAACATGGAGGACACTTGCTTTGTTGAATATCTTTATAATTTTTATGAAGAATTTCGGAGGTAAATGTAGTGGGCACCAATCGCACCTTGATAATAAAAGTGGCACTATACTGAAAATGGCAATAGTGAGTTACAACAACATCTAGATTCCTTGAAACAAAGTGCTTTTATTGCAAAAACTCTCATTATCGTAGTTTCAATACTTTTCCCTAGAGGCCGCTAGTGTCACTTTATACTTTTGGGTAAATGACGAAGTAGTAAATTCATAAGGTGACACTATATCAATTGAAGACAAGCATTCGGAGTGGATACATGCTGTGGTGAGTAAAAAAGGGGCATTTTATGTATGGTGTCGTTATAAACGTAATTCAAGCTAATATTTCTACTGAAGTTATAACTACAAAAATGGCATTTTAAGTATAGTGTCGCTTATTTAGTTATAGTAATGCTGAAATAAATTTTCTGATGAATAAAAAAGTTACATTTGATATATAGTGTCGCTTATTTAGTGAATGTTACACTGAAATATTGTTTTTTGATGAATTTGAAATTGAAATGTTATCATTTGCAAGCTGTGATGACAGTACCAAATAGTAAGATTTCTACGTTCTATTATATGAGTCTAAAAAAATTTCTTAAACTTTACCATTTCTGAGCATAAACATGACCAAACTGAATGCTTCTTCTGGGATGAATCACAAGGACACCGAGGAGCAAATGAAATAGGTACTAGTGTATTAAAATATTTGCAAAAAAATACTTCTTGAGCCGACGAATATCTCGACATAGTTTTTTACTCTGATAATAGCTGCGGTCAGCAGAAAAACTAGTTTATTATCGGAGTGCATGTTTACGCAGTACAATACTTAAAAATTAAATCCATAACACATAAGTTCCTTATACGTGGCCATACACAGAATGAGGGAGATGCTGTACATTCTGTTATTGAGAAACAAGTTAAATGATGTCTCAGATCTGGACCCATATACGTACCTTCGCAATATATTTCTGCTCTTCGAAGTGCTAAAAAACGTGGAACACCTTTCATTGTAAATGACATGGGTTACGGCGATTTCATAAATATAAAGCAACTACCAGTTCCTAGACTAAATAAAAATGTAGATGGCCAAGTTGTGAAGTTATCAGATAAAAGTTCTAAAAATTTGGAAAAATTAACATAATGAGATTAAAATACAGCACAAAACGTCTTATTTTGATGATTTTAAAGAGCTTGATTTGAGTAAAAGAACGCATAGAAATAATCGTCCAACAGAACTCAAACCGCTTTATCAGGGTAAATTGGCAATATCTGAAAGAAAGAAAACTGACGTAAGGAGTCTCACTAACGCTGGTTGGATTCCCAGTTATTATACCTCCTACTATGAAAGAATATTTTAGTAGTACTTCTGTATTAATTTACCAAACGATAATTTTGATACAACCTACGTATTTTAGATGATCTCATTAAAATTATTGGAATCACTTACAAGTATACCTAGATACGTTTAATTTCTAGAAGGCTTTATTTTTTATTTCGAGAAAAATATTTTAAAATTAATTTATTTTTTCTTTCTCCCATTATTAATCTTTGAGTTATTATTCGAAAACGGGTAGGTTTACATATAACAAAAGTGGCACTACGCGGAACTTTTTTTTAAAGCCATGTTTTCTAAATAACTCCATAATTTACTGGCATCTATTCAGTACATAACTTTAAATAGATAGTTAAACTGATAAATAAAATTAATTCCATTCTTTGCTTCCAGTTATTTGCCAAGATATTGACCAAAATGCTGCGTTAAAAACTTTAAATGGTCGTACTGAAAATTATAAATTTTTGTATAATGTCATTTTTGTTTTCAAGGTGCGCAATGAATTCAATCGCATTCAAAAGAAATTCAAACTACCAAGGTTAGTTCAAAGTCCCACCATTTTGACGTTCACCAAAAATCAAGGTGAATTTCATGATTCCCGCTTGATTCTTTTTATTTCTTTCTATTGGGATTTAATACAACATTAATGCTATTTTATACCTTCGTTGTATGTAAAAATGTAGAGGCCCGTCTAATGCCAGTTCACCTATACAAGAGTAGGATGTTCATATCAAGCAACATATCATAACATATCAGCAGTAACCAAATAGCTATTGGTATAAATACTCCAGACATAAACCATCATCTATCTAGAAATGGCTGTCCCGACTAGGATTTGAATGAGGAACCTCTGGTAAGTAAAGTAGGTAGGGCCATTACTACTTGCACTGCCTGGCTGTCGAATACGTTATCCCCCGTTTTCGAATACGTTGCGGAGTTATATTTTAGTAAACAAAGGCTGATTTCTATAATTTTTGGATTAGTTCAATGTGATCACTTACACCTATATGATGAAAAACTACGTCTGTACGTTATTAATTTAAAGAAATAGAAAGAAATAAGGTCAAAATTGTCTCATTTCGTAAAGGTTTAGGGGGGTGAAAATGTTATCGCCCGAGATACAAAAAAGGAAATGTAAGCAATTGCGTCCAGGACTTGCAACTCTATTGTACGATACTGTAGCGGATACGGTCGCTATGAAACAGATAGATGTTGAGAACCGATAACTCGGCAAAGCAGCATTTTTTTTTGCTGCCGAAGCACCCTCTCTCGGGAGGGAGGTGGAAGATTCGTCATGAATACCACCGCAGCCGTCTGCGGGGTGATGTGGGACTCACCAAAGTGGCACCTACCCACTAAAAACCACCTAAATGGCTGTAGCATGGGAATGCTGTCAGCTTTCATCGGAGCGACACCCGGGTAGGGAGGTGGGTGCGAAAGCAGGATTTAAAAGACTACATTTTAAGGCCTTGAAATTTCCTAAGAGAGCTTTTTAAGTCTATGGATATTTCTAAAGATTAGCTTTTTTATGGTTTTCCTAGGATTACTCTGACGAGGCTAATTTCAAAGCTAGATTCAATAACTAGTTTAAGCTACAAATTAATAATTTACGTGTCCTTCAAGCTGTAATCCTCCTATTTGAAAACTCCAACGAAAAGTCAAGAAATAGTGATAAATAGTTATGCATGTAAAAAAATTGTCGTATTATAGTTTCGCCGTTATAACTATAGGTTGGTGAGGATTATGGCTTGAACGTCAAGCTGTAATCCTCATCTCTCTTGCAAGCAAACGGTAAGGTCTATCGACTTGGTTTTGGTTCCAAAAAATAGTCATAACGACATGCCAAATCTCAGAAATAGTCGATGAAAGATCCCAGAGGTATAAAGATACCTTGGTGAGGATTATGGCTTGAACATTTGAAAACTTTAAATTTCTCCGGAACGCCTACGACTTTCAGTTTAAAGTTTGTGCCAAAAAATAGTCATGAAATAGTCGTATGAAAGGAAAAATTAATTTTGAGCTGATTTCATTTGAAAATAAAAACTTCTTATGTACCCTACATTTCTATGGATGTACAGTCACGTACAAAATTTGCTGTACACACACGTGCTGCAGAAGGGCCGGGCGGCGCTTAAGACAAAAAGGTTGTTTGCTTTATTGAGCGTGGTGTATTCACGACTATGATATTGTTAGAAAATTACCAAGTAAGTATGTCACTTCATTTATGTATTTTGTCAAGTTATATTGTTGATTGTCAACCCTCCTTTGGAGTGGAATTGAATGGGCGAGGAGCCGGGATGGGATTCGGGTGTGCAGCAGGGCGCTTCCAGGTACCATTTACAAAACCGATTTAAGAGCCCTATCTACAAAGTTTGTTTACAGTATTGGAAATGAGTAACAAACCAAAAGAGCGCAATTTTTTACTAAACAAAAAAGAAATAATGATTTTGTACACGACTGTACATCCATAGAAATGTAGGGAACATAAGAAGTTTTTATTTTCAAATGAAATCGGCTCAAAATTATTCTCATTTCATACGACTATTTCATGACTATTTTTTGACACAAACTTTATACTGAAAGTCGTAGGGCGTTCCGGAGAAATTTGAAGTTTTCAAATGTTCAAGTTATAATCCTCACCAGGGTACCTTTGTATCTCTGGAATCTTTCATCGACTATTTCTGAGATTTGGCATGTCATTATGACTATTTCATGACTATTTTTTGGAACCTAAACCAAGTCGATAGACCTTACCGTTTGCTTACACGAGAGATGAGGATTACAGCTTGACGTTCAAACAATAATCCTCACCAATCTATAGCTATAACGGCGAAACTATAATACGACTAGTTTTTTTTACATGCATGACTATCACTATTTCATGACTATTTTTTAGCATTGTCAAAATTCGTTTTCATTGAGTTTTCAAATATGAGGTTAACAGCTTGAAGGCCTTTTATTGTTTTCTTTGTAAGTATTTACGGCCTATTGAACTTAACCAAAAACGTTGTACTCTAATTTTTCTGACATAAAGGTACTGCCAGACATGCTCATGAGAAAGCCTTGCGAGTTTTTTTTATCTTAAAACTAGTATGCTCTGCAACTTTCATATTCGCAAGTCACGGTAAGCCTCGGTTGAAGTGGCGCCATCTTAAAACGATGTTTTACAACTATTCGTTACAAAGATTTGTCAAAATATCAGATGGTGCTAGTTACTCATTAAGGCCGACAAGCAGCTACATGTGATTGGTAAGTGTACTTACCTTTTGTAAAGTAATTGCAATAATGAATTGGTAATGAAATTGCCAAACCTTTTGTTCTCGTAATTTCAATGTCACGAAGTTTTACTATTAAGTATTTTTGATTGTGTTGAGGCCATTGGATACCTATGAACTTAAATATGATAGTTTATTTTTTATTTTTATTAAATCTCCAACCATATTTACAATAGCCAGGGAGACTTGGGACAATAACTTACCGTCGACGCAAACTATTCTGGGTTTAGAATTAATTACTATTCTTGCCAGAAAGGTATCTATTTTATCCTCTAGAATTAAAGGATATGATTTAACTAAACTGATTCTGATTGTCGTCTTATACCTTTTCCATACCTTGATTGTTTTATGACAACTTTAAAAATGCTCACTAGACAAATCAACAGTGAAGGCTGACTATTTTCAAAGAAAGAACACTTTCAGATTTTTTCAATGTAAATAAATTGGTTGATGGTGTCACTCAACAAGCACTATTTTTTCACTATCCTGGTCATTCCCTCGTGTAACTTATGCTTCGTTTATTACTTTAGGGATACTTATTTTAATGTTTTAATGTCTTATGTTGAATGCTGGTCTCAATTAGTTATTCTACTAAGATGCATTTTGTCATCGCTTTGGTCTGCGTTTTCTTTCATTTTAACTTTTCTAGTTAAAGTAGGCTCTTTATAAGGCACTGAAACTGTGATTTGCCTTATAAAAGACTATCAATTTTAAGAATTTGCAGTTTCCGGAAGAAAGTATTAGTACATTACATATGAAATTAGCGTTTTGTAAGGGAGGAAAATAAAGTATTTTTTTTAAATATATTTATTTAATAAAAGTATGTACCATTGCTATCTATGCACTTTTGCCATCTCATAGGTAGTTCATTCATACCTTTACTAAAAAAACCATTCAGATGGGAATCAATAAAATATTTCAAGGCGCTTTGGACTGCCCCACCGGAGTTGAATTTTTTCCCTTGCAACAAGTTATCCAAATTTCGAAAAAAATGGTAATCTGTTGGAGTCCAAATGAACCCCCTCTAATTTGGTAGCCGTCTGTTGTGCAGTGTGTGGTCTAGCGTTGTTCTGAAGCAGCAGTGGCCTAGAGCGATTGACCAGCCTCGGTTGTTTAGCAGCTAGCTTTTCCATCGTGGTTTGCAGTTGCTGACAAAAGACATCTGCCGTAATCGTCTGGCCAGATTTAAGAAAACTGTAGTGAATGACACCGACACTAGTCCACCAAACGCTCACGAGTAACTTTTTTTGAGTAAATTTTCGCTTGGGGCAGGATTTGGCTGGTTTGCCAGGGTTCAACCATTGCGATGAGCGTTTCCGGATGATGATTCGATTTAAAATCCTTTCACTATTGTGCCGGCTGAGTAATGTAACGCAGCATTCGAAGCGCGTTTGTCGGTTTGCTGCACTCAGTTCACCCACCTCTCAAGCTTTTCACCTTCCCAAATTGCTTCAAATGGATTAAAATAGTTTTAAACCGCATGGATTAAAACCGCAGCCTACAGTTAACTCGGACGTGGTTTGCGATGGATCCGCTTCCACAATAGCCTTCCATTGTTTATGATCAACTTTGGTCTCCGGCCGACCCACGGGGCTTGTTCTGCAAATGCTGCCTAGAAATAGTTTGCGAGATCAATTTTTATAAACAAGAGTTTCTTTCTGTACATTTGGCATTTTTAATAAAATCAATCATAAAAAAGAATACCAGAACCTTTGCATATCTTCAAATCTTCTGAGCTTAGATCGATATACTGTTAAAATAATCTGTTATCCCCGAAGGTCCGCATCGGTCCTGTAAGTCCTGCGCTTTCCACAAGCATCGGTTTTTTCTTGATCCAGAACCACAAATTGTACTTCTGTTGCTGAGATCGCCCTTCCTTGTGCTTTCTTTCTGTCGCTCCGATGATAGTCACCACTCGCTATTTTGTAATGTGTCTTTTATGTGTTTATGTGTCTTTTCAAAGACGTTCCTACATAAAATGTATTATTATAAATTAAATAATTCTTTGTTTTAATTTATTTAGTCAAATTACCGGATAAATCATCATAAAAAGCATAAATCAATAATGATCAATTTGATTGTAAACAATTATAAAAGTTAAACGAAAATTAAAAGTCTTTCACAACAAATTCAAAGCTAATTGGGGCTGTGATCATGAGAAATATTGAAAGTGTCAAGACATAGTAACAAAACGGGCAGATCCTAAGCTAAAAACGTGTTGAACGGATATTCTTGCATTTCCTACAGGTTCCAGAAGATATCCAAGATCTTCCTACTGACAAATTCAAAGTTATTATAAACTATCCGATTATTTGGACGACAAAAGCCCCTAGCTATAATCGCCTCATTTACAGCCTTCTAGTATTTGTAATAAAACATGTATAATAATGTCTGTTCGTTGAGTTCTTCGTGCCGATGAATGTTAAACCGTCAATGTCACTTTTCAAATTTAAATTTAAATTCAAATGTTTATTTCTCAACATTGAATATCACTTGTTCTTATTGACATCAAATAAAACATGACCACTAGTTTGGAAAAACCTTCGTGAACCACTAAAGTACGTCTTCTTATGGTAACGTCGGGTGACGAGTCGCTCTCTTCCCTCTAAAATACGGGTGTGGAGGGCGATGGCTCGTTCTCGCGTTATATAACCTCGTGAATGGGTGCTGTTTTTGTTAGGGGAACGAGACTTGCCGAGCTAACAGATGCAGATAAGAGTAATTTTGTATAGACAAAAAGAGACACTGTAATTTTTTTGATACCCGGAAGTTTCTTACCAGTCTTTCACGAAGGTTTTTCCGAATTGGTGGTAGTCATGCTTTATTTTGCATCAATAAGAACAAGTAGATAATTGTCAATGTTAGGAAATAAATATTTGAACTTGAATTATAAAAGCAAAAGTGAGAGTACATTTCCTGTTAAAAAAATGTACACATTTTCTCTTTTTTCTTCTATATCATGTTGTTTTCTTTCTTCAAATTATTGCCTTCCTGTGTTCACGTTAGTTCGCACAGTAGTGTATCTGAAATGTACAAACTCGAGATATTTTAGTTACTAATAAAGTTTTATGTGCCAATTATTGTGAAGCCAGTATTAATCATTTACAAAAAAGCTGTAGCTACATTTTCAATTTTTTTTATTTAAAAAATAACCTTACTTTCCTTTTTTTTCGTATGTAAAAATCTGTTTTTTACTTTTTTCATTTTTTTTTATTGAAAAAGGATTAGACGTTTGTCTTCTATCACACCTGATGGAATGTGATGATGAAGACGAAGGTGTTATACGTCTATCCACGAGATACCTATTCACTGGACGCTTGAAAGAACTAGGACTATAGTTTCTGGAAAAACAGACGCAGGCAGTTCATTCCACACCTTGGCGACCCGCACCAATAAGGACCTATCGAAGTGTTTGGTTCGACTTCTTGGGATATCTACCATAAAGGGATGAAATGCCTGTCTGCATCTAGTAGTCCGATGTAAGAAGGGTGTGGGTTCAACCGGATCATCAAGAGCATTCGCCCACTCTCCAAAATGTAATCTGTAGAAGACTACTAAACTGGCAACTTTCCGACGATGGTCGAGGCTTTGCAGGTTTTTGGTGGTGAGGTCAAAGTTGTTAATAATTTTTGGGCTCTTCGGTCAACTGCGTCCATCGCTTCTAGTTAGTACTTTGCAGAACCATCCCAAAGGTGGCTACAGTACTCCATATAAGATCGAACTTGAGCTGTGTACAAATTAAGTAGCTGTTCAGGGCTGAAGTACCGTCGGACCTTCGAGATGATTCCCAACTTCTTTGAAGCAGTTTGAGCCATGGACACAATTTGTTGCCCGAAGTTTCGTTGGGACGATATAGTTACGCCCAGAAGCCCTAGGTGGTCGGTTAAGGGTACAGAACCATTTTGGAAAGTGGGTGTTACGTCGAAACTGTTCTTTTTCGCGGAGAATAAACACGCCTGTGTTTTTGACGGGTTAAATTTGACCAAGTTGAACTCGCCCCAATCGGCACTTTCTTTAAGGCCAAATCCACCCGCTCAATCATGGAATCTCTCAAAGCCCGGATTTCTTGAGGACTCGCTCGCGCATTGGACATGTATCTCTCTATAACGGTGCTGCATTAGCGAAACCAATAATGCCTAGGTTTAGCAGGTCATTGATGTGCAGCAAGAATAACGTTGCAGAGAGAACAGATCCCTGAGGTACCCCGGCATTAATTGCCATTAGGTCAGAAGAGCAGCAGAGACCATCATGACCTATAAAAAGCTTTGGAAATGTCTAAGGATACAGCTATAGCTTCACCGTGACCTTCCAAGGCTTCGCTCCATAAGTGAGTGGCATACACAAGAAGAGCTCCAGTCGAGCGTCCACTGCGAAAACCACATTGTTTATCACCAAGGAGCTCGTTGAACTCAAGGTATGCCAGGAGACGATTGTTCATTACACGCTTCATAACTTTGCAAAGTATGGAGGTGATTGCAATAGGTCAGTAGTTGATAGGATCTGCACGGCTTCCCTTCTTTGGTACTGGTTGCACGTTAGCCAGCTTCCAGGATTTAGGGACCTTTCCGGATTTCAAAGAGAGTCGATACAGGCGCGTTAGTATGGGAGACAACTCGGCTGCGCAGTGTTTCAACACAACTGCAGGTATGCCATCGGGGGATTATTACCTATATTGATAGCTTGTGTTTACATTAGTTCGCACAGTAATGTGCTCGTATGTATAAAAAGGAAAGGGAAAGTTGATTACGCACTTCTTTCAAAAAGCTAAAATTGAAACAAACACATGTGAAATGTGTAAAATATTTATATTGCAATAATAAAAATTGTCACAACAAGGAATTCGCCACAAACCGTCTCTAACTTACACAATTCACAATTACGAAACTTTTAATACTTAACACTAACTTAGTTCACTTAAATTACATCACATGTAGAAAAAGATTTTAATATATATTAAGTAACAATGGCCGAAGATATGCGTAAAAGCTGCTCCGTTCCCACAAATACTTATATCTAGCCTGGCTGAAGCTTTTAGAAACGGTATGAGTTAATGCGACCTAATGAGGATCCATCGTGCTTTCACACTGTCAAGTAAATAAGACACAAGCTGATTTGTTGGATTTATTTTCTAAAAATTTAAACAAAACGCGTCTGTCTGGCGCTTGACATTGTCTTTTTTGTTTTCATTTGGTCGTATACCACGATATCGTTTCTGAAAAGTTGGGCCTTTGCTATTTAACTTAGTATGAAAAATGCTTTTAATCAGCTTTGAAATATCCATATAAAATACGAAGTCGGTATTACTAATTTATTATAGTATTATTAAATAAATGCATAAATTATGAATATTGGTTGTCATGGTATCTAAATAGTTTGTTACAGAAATTTGGTTACAGAAATCTTGCATTTTTGGATAAACGAGAAATTATACGAAGTGTAATGTTGTATACAAACTACATATCAATTAGGTGTATGTAATACTTATTGTAACTCATTTATAATAGATCAGTAATAAACCAACTTTACTCGATGACAGTTGTTTGTATTGGTTGCCACCTCCCTATATGGCGATCCTGGCAGGATCGCCATATAGGGAGGTGGCATTGTGGCATGGTGCATTGCATGGTGGCAATATACAACATTACAGAAGAAAGATTATAATATGCAGTTACATGTATGAAACAGGAATATTTCTTGTGTCAAGTCAAGTTTTCAAACTCTATCGGTATCTAAGTCAAAGCGAACGCGGTGCACGAATGAAGTTTATATGGTTCAACAAATTCATGCGCGCGGTCGTATGTGTGCGTGTGCACACATGTGTCAGCCGCCATCTTGTCAAACCGTGTTCTCGTTCCTTTGGTGTACTATATGTACAATCAGTAAATTTTTGTCACGCACACACAGCTGCTCTATATTTTAAAGCTTAACGCACACCATCTATACCGCGTAGAGACAAGAACCTACTACTCGTGCAAACGATTTAGACGAACCGTCATTATGTGGCTCCGCTTCTAATCCTTTGCTTATAATAATCAAAACAAGCGGTTCAAAACAAGTGCCGCTCAATACCTCGGTAATTAGTCAAGTAAATAAATACTGACAAATAATACCGAAATAATAATAAAATAATAGTGTTGCTTTCCAAATCCGAAATAAATGACGCCAGATATAACAGTCGTCTAGTTACAGTGGCTTGGTCGTCTGGTTACAGTTTAGTACAGAACTGATATGAATAATATGATCATTAGTAATTCGGTATCTTAATTTACAATAGTAAATACATCATGTATAGTTTTATAAAAATGCACAGTATAGTTATTGTAAATATGTTAAGATACGCATCGTTATGTAAAAGAACAAAATACGTGTAAATAAAGTGTAGGTAGGTACAATCATTTGTAACTCAAGCTTAATATGAATATATTTTAGGTACATTGTACCTTACTACAATAGGAGATTTGCCAAAGAAATCTAAAATGCTGGCGATGTAACGTTTCATTGTCGTATAAAATATCTAGTTCCCTCTCTACGTCACATAACTTTAAAGTTCATTACTAGCTCGACCTGTCAAGACAACAAGTGCTTATTAAAACTTAAACTTAAGTAACGCTTTTAATTCCAGCAGAATTTTTGAGATCTGTATTCTACATTTTACTAAAATTGTTAAGCTTGATTTACCTATGATTATACCATTCAATAATTGACATTCCTCGGTACAAAAGGTCAAGGTTTTGTATTTAGATAAATTCCCATAATATAAAATGTATACAAAACAAGCATTAAAACTTAAAAATTAGAATATTTGCAACTATCAGTCACAAGCTAATGAGATTATATTAGTCTACACAAATATTACTAAGGTATTGTATAGGTATATTGTTCAAATTATCTATTGATATTTTTGTCGAAGTTCAATTTCTGTGACGTTGGCAGTTTAGCCAGGCTGAACTATCCACAAAATTGCAAAGATCCAAAAGACGCAAGTAAGTACAAGAATGATATTCTTTACAAAGTCTGGCATATTTACTAAATTACATAAGTAATTTACAGCGTCTTGGGAATCCAATTATACGTTTTTACCGAGTCCTTTAATTAACTTGTCGATAGTATCCCAGACAATTTTGTTTCAAACAAAAACATAATTTTGCAACCGAATTGTTAGTTATTGGATTATTCGTGCCAGCCCGTTAAATTTTGTTCAAGTATATTTACTTGCGTCATAGAGCTTAATTTACGTCTGTGGAGCGACCCTACTGTAGGAAGAGAGCGACATTCACGGCGTCCATATCGTTTATCTCTTATTCTTGTTCTTCATGGTGAGACGTCGCCAGAAGCTCGTCTTCTCAGCTGGTGGCTGCTCCTCACGCGCTTCTTCCCGCGTCTCTCCCCGCAGCATGTCCAGGAACGTCGGGTCGTTCTTCTTCACGTTCTTCTCTATCTTCACAGCCTCGGCGCTCAATTCAGCCTTCAGTTTCTCAGGGCTCGTATTCTCCACTTTGAACTCGTTGGGATCCTCAACGAAAGCCTGCTGGAGATCACGCATTATCTTCTTCCTGATCGTTTTCTTCATGCTGAGATGTCGTTCAAGAGTTTTGACATCTCCATTTGTGTAAGAGCGGTAGTCATCCTTTTTCTTTTTTGAGGATTTCTTAGTTTTGTCTTCATTGTCGTCGTAGGGCTTCGAGTCGTAGGGTTGGTTGAGGCCGAAGATGTCCCGGAGGTGGGGGATGGCCCGTTCGGACGTCATCGTGGTGCCTGCTCACCACACTCCGCGGAGATCACATGCACTTCATTGTTGGATCTGGAATTTGAGAAAAGTACAAGTTATTTCTCTTGTTATTTTTATAATGCGACGTAAGTATTTAATTATCACTTATGCAACTGGTATGCATAAACATTAATCAGCTTAATGTTTTTCTATGCGGACTCGTTCAATATGGATTCCATAAGGTTTCTACGTCATAAGCAGCTAAGTTATTATGTGACTTAACTAGTAAAAGGCTGATATTAACACTACACATATCTTCATATGTAACCCTTAACGATAACATAACGTAGATTTTTCATATTTTGTCACCACTAACAGTACTCCTCCAGGTTTGTTTCAGAAACGGTTGTTTTCCTAAAGCTTTTAAAAGAGCTCTTATTACTCCCGTTCACAAGGGTGGGCCCCGGGACAGTGTTGAAAACTACAGACCCATATCTGTTTTGACTGCTCTTTCGAAAATAATGGAAAAGATGCTAAACAACCGTCTAATCAATTACTTACAGAGGTTTAATATCCTATCAGACTCACAATATGGATTTAGGCCGGGAATCAGCACGGAGGATGCTGTAAGTAACTTGGCAGGCTATGTGACCAAAACACTGGAGGAGAAGCATAAATGTGCTGGGGTCTTTTTAGACCTTGCTAAGGCTTTCGATACTGTGTCGATACCCATTCTTGTGAACAAATTAGAAAATATTGGCATTAGGGATGTGGCCCTCTCGATTTTTAAGGATTTTCTCACAGAGCGTGTCCAAAGAGTTAAAATTAATAATCATATGAGTTCTGATGCTTCTGTGACATTTGGAGTTCCCCAAGGAAGTGTGCTTGGTCCGAGTCTCTTCCTAGTTTATGTAAATGACCTCTGCAACATGGAAATCACAAATGGAAAAATATTTAGCTACGCCGATGACACTGCTTTGATTTTTCGTGGAGCTACATGGGCTGAGGTTCAAAATGTTGCCGAGAGAGAGCTTCGACGTTTGGCACTATGGTTTAGGTCTAATTTGTTAACATTGAACGTTTTTAAAACATCTTACATACAGTTTCACACGGTGAAGACTCCTCCATCTCATATAGATATTAAAGTGCATACTTGCAATGAAACTACACCTTCCTTATGTTCGTGCCTTCACATCAATAAATCTCAGATCATAAAATATCTTGGTGTACTTCTGGATGATAAATTGACTTGGACTCCCCATATAGAACTAAATACCGCTCGCACACGTAAACTTATCTGGACCTTTAAGAAACTGAGACATGTTGCAGATTTTTCCGTGCTACGCACAACGTACTATGCTTTGGTTCATTCTGTTATAGGCTATTGTGTAGGTGTGTGGGGAGGAGCCTGTAAGACAGTTATGATTCAGCTTGAAAGAGCGCAAAGATCGGTATTGAAAACAATGACATTAAAACCCTTTAGATACTCAACGCAATTATTATATAGCGAATGTAAATTGCTTACGGTAAGACAATTGTTTGTACTAAATCTGATCACAAAACAACATGCTCAAACTCCGTATGATCCTGCACTTTGCCGCAATAGGCGCACTATACCTAATGTGGTCAACAATATTTCATCTACCACCGCTTTTGCTAGGCGCCAACGATATTATCTGTCGCGGTTTTTATATAATAAAATGAATAAGATCTTGAATTACTATCCTCTGTCTGTGCGTGAATGTAAGATGAAAGTAAACGATTGGCTATTAACTTTAAGTTACGATGAAACGGAGGCCCTGCTTTGTAGTAGAATCTGATATGTTAAATGTCTTAAATAATTAAATTATCTGTCGAATAAAATAAAAAATAAATATTATATATGTTTAATTAAAAAATAAATAAACTCATCATAATTTTATCGAATGGATTTTAGTAATTGTACACATTCTGCCTGGCTCCCTTAAGGAGACTGGACGTAGAAGTGTACATGTACTTTTCATGTATAAACTTAGAAGATAGAACTTAGATGGCTGTAAGTATACCTATTGTTAAAATTATATGTACTTCTGTTTAAAAATCTGGGAGAAGTCACTGACTCCTATGGTACAGATTTTATCTAGTTTAGGAGTCAGAGTCTTCATATAAATTATTACCCTTATTGTGTGAATAAATAAATATTATTATTATTATTATTTGTAAATCTCAAGCAATTGTTACAAAACACCTAAAATTCTCATTACAAGCGTTCCTTTGAAGAAGAATTTAGACCTCTTTGTACCAAGCGTAAGTATATACAAGACGTATCATTCCTATGTAATGTCTAATGGTTACTTGACAATAAAGATAGTACTGCAACTTAAGATCGGTTCAATTGTTTGATTAACGTATTAGTATATAATTATGCAAATTAAGTACAAGTGTCTACGCATCCGAAGTCTATAATTAAGTTACTTGTCAATTAACCAACAATATATCAATTGAGTTTCTCTAATGCATTGCGATTTAAAAGCATGCGAAGATTGTTTTTGCCCTGCAACCACAATAGTCTGGTTTAGAAAATATCCCATTTAAAATTTTTATGGTATCGACCTATTCCATGCAGTAAGCACGCGAGGTTTTTCTTGAATTAACTTGGAAGTAAAAGTACTATTATATTATGAAAATAATAATAGTTATAATTAATGTATTCACATTATTAAGCTTTAGATACAACTTGTTTTATTTGCTTGTGTGATTTTTCCAAATAAATGAAGTAAAATAAATTAGAGTTATCAAAAGCTAGTGAAAACCGATATAAATCTGCGGGCTACTCTAGCACCAGACCAAACAAAAAGTTAAAAGAAAATTATCTTAGTAGGACAGAATGATTTGCAAAACAATTTATTCGTTTACAGAAGCATAATGCGAAACAACGAACAAAACAATTGCATTTTCGTCTCGACCTGATATTGTTTTATGGTAACGTGAACTAACAATAAAAAGGTGGTAGAAAGGACTGGATGTGCCTGCCGCCGTGTTTACGTCAGAGCTGTCAAAATCGTTAAGTAATCTAACAAAAGGATGCAGTCTGCAATATTCTATTTTATTCCACAACACTCTATTTTTGCGCCGCTAAATTGTAGTCGCGTAAAATGATTTTCTTTCTTTTTCAAAAGAGAGAGATATTTAAGAGCTGTTTCGTTCGTATTCTGATTTTTTTTGTAATTATTTAGATTTTAGGATGGATTGCGTCCATTATAAATTCTAAACAAGCTGAGCATTCTTTAGTGGCATACCATTGGTGCATTGTTTTTGTTTTTAATAATATTAACAACTTATTAGAATACTACGTCAAAAGTTTACAGCTATCCTTTATCAAACTAAGTGATCTTACAAACCGAATCCTAATTACGAAACAGCATCAATTCTTATGTACTTTGCACACAATGCTGAATATTTTAGCACTTTCCGGGAGCCATCGCTAGATGGCATCAGTGTTCGTATTTCCACAAATTGTTACTATTGTGTGTTCCAATGCAAATGGCGGTGCACTTTCTTACTTTTCTGAATAACTACTGGATAGAAAGGTGTATGCATAAATGAGTTTCCTGTATTTTGTTTCAATGTAGGTTAGATGACCGAAGATTCTTGTTTTGATTTTATACTTTCTGTTTCATTTTTCATTCAGTTTTTAAGAAGTGTTTTCTGTTACTTGGAACTGGTTTACCTAACGAACATGATTTCTATACAACATTTATTCAGAGAACAATTATTATATTTTTACTTTGACACTGAGTTATTAATTTTAAGCATTTATACGTATGTATACTGGAAGCAGACTTTTATCTTTAACTTCGTTTTTTGCTAAGGTTCTTACTAACAAAATAATCAAATACCAAAATACATTAGTTGTGGTAGTTGGCCCTAACAAAACCTCAGGTTGCAACAATGATGCAGAGAACAGAATACATATATTTTTAGCACTAAAACAATATTTCTCAAATGAAGCCGCTCTACACAATAAAACAAGCTAACTAGGCATCTCTAAAGTAGTGAACACGACGTGTCTGTGGACAAATACAAATAAAAACTTGAAACTAAGAAGTTCGTTGACCCAAGCTGCCATCTTTATTGCAGCCTCTACTTCACGATGACGTCATTTTTGGTTTACAAAGTGTCTGCTGCTGCGTCTGCGTTTATTTTACTCAGTCCTACCTAACCTATGGGTAGGTATTTTAAGCCTTTGTTTCATGTATAGCTGGATTAACAGATCCCTACTACGCAGCTTGCGATAGTTATGAAACAGTGACCTATAATAATAAAACGCCATTTTTATTGTTTCAATAGTTTATAGGAATATGAATACGGTTCCACACCTAAACAGATTAATATAAGAAACAGGCATATCGGCCACCAAAAATGTCGTATTTTTTTTTATTGAAAAAGGATTAGACGTTTTTCTTCTATCTCACCTGATGGAAAGTGACGATGAAGACGAAGGTGTTACACGTATATCCACCAGATACCTATTCACTCGACGCTATGACGTAACAGAGACATCAATATTAACACAATATTCATATTTTATAAGTGATATATTATGTACGCAGTTTAACTATTAAATATAATTGCTAGGCAAATAGGTAAATGATAAAATTCATAAGATTGGTTTGGCTCAAAAATGGAGGTCATCTTCATAATTATTTCAAATCGTATTTATTAATAAAGTTTAAATTACTTGCAGTTTTTGTGCAATGAAGGTCAAAAACGAAGCAAGTCAAATATAAAACTGAACAATGACATACCTATGACACGTCTACAAATAAACACCGCATTGCATTTACCACCAGAAGTTCAATGTTTACACGTTAACTTAATACATATATATATATATTATAAAATTATTAATTTCACAAAACCATAACCGAACACTACCGAAATATTTCCTCAAAATTAAAAAGTAAAACAATTAATTTTTTACCCTTAGGGGAAGGCAAAGCGATCTAGCCCATGCAGCCGGTTCTTATGTTCCCTTTAATACATTTTTGTGGTATAACGAAGACAAAAGAGCCTAGTCTTATGTTCGGAAATATTCTTCAAGATTTGTTTCTTGAATAAATGTATTAATTCAATATGTCTTAATCCGTGTATTTTAACAAATCCAGTATAAGTGTAAAGTCCATTTCTTTGACTATTTCTCTGTTTTTTTTTTCTTTTTGACTTGAATGAAAAGTAAAACAAACTGTCCTTACTTTCCTTTTGTTCAGACTCTTTTTTGGAAAGTAAAGGTGAAGTTATTCATACAGCCAGACAGGATAACAGCATTGACCTCGGGCGAGGCAGCTCTCAGCACACATTGTGCTCGAGGGTCACGGACAAGGTTCGTCGTAAGGAAAATTTTCCTTACCTCGCTTAATAATTATGTTTCTTAGAAGTTTTGTTGAGTTCAATGGCATTTCTTTTTTTTTGTTATTTTAATGTTGATAATTTGATTGAAAGTCTTTATAATATTAGAGTTTTTGATTAATATTTTACTGCGGTGGGAATAATCCTTTAATAGCATGTCGGTAAACTATATCGATGGTAAACATAAGTAGTTAGATGGTCTTATAATAAATATGGTGTGAATATTTAGAATACGCAATAACTCATTCACTTGGTAGAGGCAAACATAGAAGAAATGATTTACTAGATAAAAATAAATTATAGTATTTATCTTATGTATAACAATATAATTAAGTACAAACAAAATTTACTATTATTCACACTCTCCAGTCTCAGGTCTGTTGGAAGAGATATCTTTTAGAAATAAGCAGTACCTTTGTACATTATTAAGTAACTACTTTTATACTTTTTATTAAAACCTGTGTATACATTAATTATAAAATAAATAAATAAATAAGAAAAATAACAAACTGCAACAGATATTATAAACTTAACCTACCTTTACAATGGTTACTTTCGTTCTCAGTTCATAATTATTATACTTTTCATGTCCCAGTAGGCGCTAAGTAAACCGAGATCTGAACTAAATAATAGCTCCGCTCTAAATACCAAGTTTCTTCAGACAAACAAACCGACTGGTGCCCCAGTAACTAACTCATCGTATTAAACTGCCATGGAATCGAATAACTGACATTTTATTGAAAGATAAACACGTAAATTACACTCATTTAGAAGTTGTAAAAGGTTTATTGTTTGAGAGTAAAATATATTTATTTGAGATTCATGTCTAGTTGGTGGAATAGATTTTGTAATATGTATCTCGTGTTTAGCCATACAAATATACGTAAACAGTTAAATCTTTCATTATGTCCTCAACGACATGTAATTTAATAAATGCATAGGAACTCGTCTCCTTCTTTGTTGTAATATTATTCATATCGATGTTAGTATTTTAAGCGAAACGATATATACTATACTATAATATATTTTAGTACATAATTAGGTGATTAATTTTTCAAATGGCTGCTGTGAATTTGTGCACAGGCTGCGTATGAGAAAGCTTTAGCTTCGGTTACGAATACTGACTTGTGAAGTTGCATCTGCGGTGTCGTGTTATCACCACGTTTTCTCTTCATCAGTAGATCCTACAGCGATGCATTGATATCCAGAACAAAAGTACGAATTAATGAATTAGAGTGCTTATCGATCAAGCTACGTGGGGTGCGAGACTTAATTCATTTTCTTTTATCATTTTTGATTAGGTAAAAAGAAGGTACACGGCCCTAAGTTCAGTGCTTAAATATCGTGGTTTTGTTGCACATCATTTCGCGCACCGCAATCATACTTTAAATTTAATGCGTTTTAACGATTGCGAATAAAAATACATTTAATACAAAAGATATAAAATAAATATATGCAGCTAGGTTAGTATGGAAGAGGCCATAATGATATTTTTCATCATTCTGTGCTTATCAGAGCTTGAATTTGCATTGTATGGCGCAAAGCGTCAGCTAAGTGTATAAAATGTGTACACATTTGTGTTTTTATTGCTAAAGGGAACTTTGTAAATACTTATTAAGTTAATTAAATTAACTTAAAATTATGTTTTAGGTCTGATGGTCAAGCAATAACAAAACAATTGGCTGCATTGTTTGAGGTCGTACAGTAGATACATTAATGAGGAGTGTAACTGGCAATATTGGAATATAATAACGTAATGACTATCAATTAAAATGGCGTCAGTGACTACCACTACGACTCCTAGCAGGGACAGGATATGTTTGCTATCGATTCATAAATTATTCCTATTTAAATTTTTATAGATCCGTCTCTTTCTAACCCCCGTAGCAAAAAGACAGTTGTTATAATTATAAGTTTAACATGTTTATGTGTGTGTCTTTCTTTGGCATCGTAGCTCCTGTAGAAACAAACCTACTATGGTGCGGTTTTTTGAGCTGAGAGTTTTCTTTGCCATGTTCGAATAAATTCGGTTTAGGCAGTTTTCAAAAGTTGTGCGAGCATTTTGTCGTCAGTAGGATGTTTCTTAATTTCTGCTTATAAATAACTTGTCACTTCCACAAATGCTTTATTATTTATTAAGTCTCCAAGTTAGTAATTTTATATTATCATTTCTAGATAACACTACTATTTCTATTAGATATAAAAAAAAGGTCTATTCAGTCGTTACATTGTCACAAAATTATCTTTAATATCTCGCAGGCGTTCAAATCTTCCACTGTCGCGTACCACAACTCTATATTATAGAGAAGTAATTACTCAAAGTATGTAGGCAATACATCGGTAATTAATCTAAGAATACGAACAAAATCTCTTTTGCTGTCGGCGCAGTGTAATGCGAAGAATGCAGCGCTGGCTACCGCACCGCCCCGCCCGCCGCAGTCGGTTGTCGCGCCCTGATTACCGCGTTCACACTCGCCGCGAAATATACATGAAACTCTGTATTTTAAATGTTTTATACATTTTGATGAATTAATTATTAAATTTATTGTTGCTAAGAATTATTAACTGTTTATTTGGTGATTGGACAATATTATATAATAAATAGTGTCAGTTTGTAATAACATCACTCTTGACTGAATTTTATCTTCTTCTAATCTAATCTTCTATCTTGATCGATACGAGTATTGATAATTTATACATATATTATAAATTGAAAAAGATTGTCTCAAAACTCCAACCTATAAGTATAGGTATTCGATATAAAGTATATCGTGTATTAATAATGTTAGTGTGAAAAGTTATTTGTTCGTAAAACTAAATTAGCAGTTAATATTTTTTGTAATAAAAAATGTTTTCGCTTCTACCTGCATTATAGCGATAAATACTTGTTATTGAAGTAATAAAGTGATTTTGTAATTAAATAATAATTATTTATACCGATGATTTTTATTAAATTATTTAAGGTCATCGATTTCACTCTGTTCCAATTACTATTTGGAAGAAATTGGAAGTCGTTTAAAGGTTCCAAATCTCGCTTTCCATCAGTTGTTATTTTTTATTCCTTTCGAATTTCTCTTTAGGTAGTCCCATAAATCTGCAATAAGGTGCACTAACTAACACGTGAGAGACTACTGCAGTTCTTCACATTTCACAAAATATTACTTATAATAAAATTTTAAAAAAATATACAGAGAACTCAGATAAATTTATTTCTCACAATTTTGATTTTTTAAATATTATGCAATAGCTACAAGCTGCAGAACGAGAAAATATTTAAGAAACCAAGTTTTGCGACATGGTTTAATCACATGCTTTCTAGAAACTACCCTAGAAACATTATTACATATTATGTGAGGGCCGTCGCCGAATATAACTCAAATAGTATGTACATATACAAAGTGAACGCACAATGTACTGCGCCGAGTATCCGCGCAGGATATTGCGCACGCGCACATTATCGTGCCATCTTTGTCCGTAATAGGATCCCTATGTAAATTAGGGTTCTACTATGTCCGAATTTAAGTGATATATTCATGGAGTTGTAATTCGAATTATTTTAATATTTATAAATTGCAATTTTGTATGTAATTTTTGTTAGTACATTAGATTATGTATGTCGTCGCTAAATATGTGGAAGAATAATTCTGGAGGCATTAACGGGAATATGCATTGAAACGATTTCATACATTAAGATGCATTATTTGTTTGTTCATTTTCAATCGGAAAACTGTGTAATTTTGGAATTAGTTAATATTTGTTTTACCGTTAGAAATTTACATTATCCAGAAGAAACAGGATCTCTCTAGTGCAGTCAACAGCTCAACAACCTACCACAAAATGTTGAATTTCCTCAGTAAGTTCTCAACCTAGAGTTCACCACCAAATTTTAGCTTATTCTTTTCGTACACCAAATTCAAAAAGTTTAGACAGACATAAAACCATTACTTTATTACACAGCTGTTACAAGGGATCATAATTCAATTAACAACCCCTCAGACTTCCCAAATTCAGTAATTGGCTTCCCGCCAGAAATTACAATTGCCGGCCTTTTATGAAATGGATAGTGATAATTCTTGGTGTTATTAGATTATTCTCATTTTTATGAGCCGTTTCCCACGATGCCACAGATAATAAGGTATTACTTAACTTTATGCTCATTGAATGTTGCGCAAAGCCTCAAGGTTCGGTCACAACGTGTGATCTGAGGAACACAATAAGCTGTGTTTAAGGAACTTGGTCCAGTGTTCACGATAGATTTAGTGTTGCACTTGGTGCGTATGAGCGATATCAAATATTGAAATATAAGAAATTAAAATATTAACTATTAAATAACTAATGAATATATAACATACATCTTGTTATATTTCTCAAATAGTCATATATAACCATTGGTTTATAACATTCACACGTTCATCTTGTTAAATCATATTGAAACTTTAGATAAGTGGGTATGATAAGTGAATTTACAAAGGTTTTCGTCCCTTTTGTAAGAAAGTAGGAATATTTTAAAAATAGTTTACGATAAAACGTACCCGTTTTTTAAATTCTGAGAAACTTAAATTTTATAATATATTTATTGAGCTGTCAATATTTTGCGAGTAGTTTTTAATTCGTACAATTTTATTATTCGTAGATTGGCAATAAATTTCTGTATAAGTCGTTAAGTTCCTCCTTTTAAAGGCAAATGCTCGAAAAAACTGTTTATTTCACATTATTATTCTCAAGTATTAGATAAATAACGTTTTCTATCGCTTGGTCCAGATAACGGTAGCTTTCGCTTTCCTCCCATGAGTGGAAGCTCTTCCTAACCGAGCTTCAACCGCGAGCTTCAGGTCGGCGTCACTAACTATAATTAGTCGGTAGTTTTATGATGTAAACAAATTAGACGCCTCTGTTTATATTGTTTCTCAGTTAATTGTGCACCTTCAGAATTTGTTGTGTTTTTATGGGAGTCTGTTTTAATTTAATAACGGAATGTTTCGGATATTTCACAAGGTTTAAGTACAGTTATTAATTTGCAGCGTTGGTTTTTGATCCACTATTTGTAATAAACGCAATAGTTATTGAGGATGTAGTAATTAATAATGGTTTCATGAAGAAATATTTAAATGGATTTTCTTAAAAAGTGACACAAAAAGCATTTTGTCCCGAATTTTCACATTAAGTATGCTGTTATAAAAACAATATCTCGGGGAGAGAGTAGTATCTGATAAGGGAATTTTTTCACAAATATATTTGAACCTTAATAAGCAACTGCATAGTGACCATTTTGCATGTATCTAAGCAATTTATCTAAGAGTAAAACATTCTTGATTGATGAATAGGAAAGAGAATAGATGAAGTTTAGTGCCAAATGTATGATCATGACTGAAGGGGCAGCTGGGGTAGAAGTTACACAGAGCAACTCTAATTACTTCCTTAGTTGTACATTCATATTTAACGTAACTCTTCTACAACGTGAAGTTTATTTGCAAAAGAAAATAAGGGATAATAAGGGTCAACGTGTTCGGATTGGTTGCACTACGGCAAAGGAAACAGTTACCGATCCTGGCAGAGACTGATATTTCTGTGATGATGATGATGATGAAACTGACTATACTTTCCATTTGTACATTAATTCTGTTTTCCTTTTTACTTTGTGAATAGGTATTTAGGGTGGTATACTTTTTTAGGGGTTCCTATTTGTTATTATTTTTTTTAATAAACTCTACCTTATCCTAGCCGATTGAAACGATGAGAATAAATCGTTAAAAATATTTTCAAGCTGGTGTACATTGCATTAATATTAATTAATATTTATATTAATTTAATTGGTCTCACGGTACTGGAAAACGTGGAGATAACATCTTTATACCTGCATACGTCACACGGTTTCAAGGGTACGTGGTGAGGTGGTGTGCACTTGCGTGAGTCGTGAGCTGATAACCAGTTGCATAGAAACATTCTTTTCAAGTTGATATTTTACTACGATACTACCTAACAAGGCATTTCAGAATTCTCGGCTGTTTGCTTAAGCAAAAAATATTCGTTCAGTAGTTTTTTCGATAAACAATGACAAACATGTATTTAGGAGTTCTGGAGCTTTTCCCGCATTTACATTTGAAAATATTGTAGAGTTTCCTCATCCAGACTGTATGCAACGCTACGGTAGAACATGTACAGAAGATATTAGCTTGTATTTTAGCGGTTTCTCAAACTTGTTACTGCCTAATATATTTATTACTGGTTCAAATTAATGTTTTGATCGGATTGGTAAATTTTAATAGCTTTTTCACAGACAAATTAACATTACAATATTTAAATGCGACGAACGTTTCTCGAATGAATAGAATACAACGAATCAATTGCCATAATTTCTGAACATCAACAAGTATGAATGAGATTATAAACGAAGCTCAATTAGTTTTACACAATCCTAAATATAGCACTGATGTGAATGTTTTCGGCATAAATTGCTACGATTGAAGATTATTTAAAGTGTAGCATCTGTGTTCTATGACGTAAGATGTCGCTTAGTTCCCATGGATGGAGGGCGGGCTGTAAATGGACTACAACGGAATTTAAGATGACATGTTAAGATAACTGCTGTTAGAAGTACACTGTTAAGTTCCAGTTCTGTAACGGAAACTACGAACACTGTTACTAAAATGAACTCTGCTCTTCATTTTAGTAGCTTCATAGAGAGTAGATAGAAAAACTGTTTTTAGCCTAGACTTCAGTATGTTTACGCCACCAAGAACATTATCTTCCAACGACGAACATTTGTTTATTATTTATGGAAATGTTTTAAAATTAAGTTGATTAAAAATCCGAGCTCCCACCCCATTCCTGATAATTTTTATACCAAAATCTATGAATTTTGTCAACTAGTTTGTTTTTCTGTACATATCTAATAATTATGGGCTTGGGTTAGCGTCATTTTTGAGAAATATTTCCTTAGGACACGTAATTACTTAAGGACCAATTCTACGTTTATGATAAACGATTTATAAGAGATTCCCAACTCTTTAATCAATTAGAGAATACCCATAACTTACACCAACTCTACACCTCATAAATTTCCATACCAAAGTCACTTTCCACGTCCCCAAGGCATTGACCGCCTGTGCCTGCGCAGATGACATGTATTACGCGAATTTCGCGCGCATTTCTCGCAGCTGTCACTCACGAGATCTACGCGCTCTTGACCACCTTGTTAGATCGTTTCTATAATGCCGATGACAGTTAACGAGCGAGAAAGTGTGGGTAGTTTTTGATTTCGTATGGGGTTTTGATCCTCGAGGTTGTTTAATCGAATATAGGTAGAACTTGCTAGAATGACCTTAGTTGCAGATTTTTGTTTTAGTTTTTACGTCGAAGCAGGTTTAAGTTCTTTGATGTCCCTCAATGCTAAGCCAATAAGTTCGGAAAAATTCAAAACTCCCTACTCGGCTCGTTAATCAATTGTGATATTGTGAGGTAATTCGTCCAACCTTTTGTCTGCCTGTGAAGTAAATACAAATTCATTATTCGATATATAGTACAGATTGATTTGTGGGCTTTTCTTATATCTCTTTAATTTTTCCTAGGTTACCATACGTTTTTGTTATGTTCATTAAATTATGTCATAATTTGGATACATCGTGTGATTCCTTAACCATAATTCAAGCGCTGTACTGAGAAACTGGTTATGGAAGAAGATTGCAACTACTCACTCTATCTCATCCATTCCATTACACGCCACGAAACTGTTTACTTCAATAAGTCAAATCTTAAACACAAAACAAACTTAATTTAATTCAAACGCTGCTCATCTTATTTGTTATCGCCACTCTCGACCATAGATTCATTAAATTCCATTTATATTTCGTGCATGATTTGTTAAAGCGACTAACACAAAAAAGGTTAAAATGCGTTATTACGTATGTCGCTTCCGCGCACTAGTTATATCTAATGATATATCTGCTGTGAAGTGCGTAACTTGACGCCGGTAAGTAAAGTATAAAAGTTATTTAGCACCGATAAGGAGTTTTTTTTTCATCTTCGTTGATACCTTTATTTTATTACATATCTTTATGGTTTATTTAAGATTTATTTCTGCTGAGTAAGATAATTAATTCTGGCGCAATCATCAAAAACTGCGATAGCTATTTCTTAGCACTCGAAAATTTGAGATTAAAAAAAAATTGAAATTAGAAATTGGGCATTGGCCTCCTATCTCACCTGGTGAAAGGTGATACGAAGACGTAGGTGGTACATATGTATGTACCTCTCTAGTTAGTAAATCATACTTGAATCATTGTCAATTAATCAATCAATGAATGAAATCAATCAAGGTTCATTGTTGGTTAAGAAAACATCAAGGAGTTCACTTTACTTACACAAATTTCTAAGATCACCATCCTTATCTAATTATTTGCAAACTTTTATGTTCCAACAGTACCTTCCAACAGTAACAGAGGTTGTGTTGTATAATCCAGACTAGACCCAGAATAAACATACGTATATAAATATCAACAACCATGACTCGAGAACTGTATTCATCACACAAAAATTTCGGCTTTTACCGCAGTTAATGTGGCATTTCAGTCTTTTTTTATAGGAACGTGTACAGTTTTAATGAAGTTTTTGATGATACAAGTCTGAAACGAAATAGTAGACGCTTTATTTTTGAAAAAAATTGCGAAAAATGCAAATCGATATACCACAATTATACACAGGTTTAAAAAAACACCTTTTTTATCCTTTAATAATTTCCGTTTACAAGTTAATAACAATAGCTATTAAAGATTAGAGTGAGGCAACCTTCGCAGACTTCCTCGTTTTCCGTAGAGCAGGCTGCGCCGGCGGCGCAGGTCGCACGACTGGTGATGTCATGCTTTGAAGGCGATTACGATTTATAAATTATCGCGCATTTGTTGTTAGCGAGTCGCTTAAAGCAAGAGACGGGTAATAAGTTATCATCAGTATTGAGATAGTTTGGGCAAAAAAATCATTAATGGATTCGTAAAGAATTAAAAGATCCCTCTTTTAATTAAACCTGGGCAAAAATTGATATTGGATTTCTTAAGATTAATTCACACCTCTAGAGAGTAGAGTCAGCCTCAACAGATGGCTGTAGGTGTGAAAGCTATATTTGAAAATCGACCAATAACCTTCATTAATTCATAATATGGGAGAGTCTATTATAAAATTATTTGGTTAAACCAGAATTGTAAGAGTATTAGCATGTGTCATTATTACTTTTCATACTATCACCTACCTACTAAAGCAGATTATTTAACTAACTTGAAAAATGTCAGTAAAAAAATCTTTACTAACTTATTACAGTAATAAATAATTATAAAATATTTCAAATAACTGTCGTATGAGTAAGAACGGTGCCTTTTTTTAAATGTAATCAATAATCGATCACGGATCTCATTGAGATCTATCTAGATCTGGCAATCTTTCAAAGTAACAATGTATAAAGCCAAAGGTACATCAAGGGGTGAAAACCCTAGCAAATATGGACTTCCAATAAATCGTAGACTGTCTCTGCAACTAACAGCTTTCCATTATTATCCTAGGTTTGGGTATTGATATCGCTTTGCAATAGAATTATACATTAGATTGTATGATTAGATTGGTGGTGCTGCCATATTACTAGAAAAAAAATACTTCAATGGAACTAAATACGATTGGTCATCTAACGACACTCACTTCCGTAGCTTTTGTGCTTTTGCCAACTGACTATGCTTACTCATCGAACGGGACAACACTATATAGCCATATCTGTACGTCTCTATCATACCGCATATTACGTATGATTGATGCAGTGATACATTATAGAACTTTAGTGTTTAAAAGTGAGTGTCTTAAGTGATTAATGATTAAACTTTGTAGAAAGTATTTACTTGTGTAATTTTTGTACAGTCTTTAAACTTTATCATGTACGAGTATACTAATACATATATATATACATATATTACCTACAAAATAAATAATAATTATTCTATATTCAATGGTCGTTTCAATTGTAACTATAAGCTCACTGGACAATCGAGACCTGAGAATCGAATAGTTTATTCACAATAGCGGGGTCTTTTTCTAACAGTGATCGTAATACATAGATAGGTACTTATAAAACTGTGACAATATCTATGAACGGAAATTATATTGACAGAAATAGTATTGTTTTGGAAGTCGTCACAATGTCTAGGGCATGTGGGATTTTCTTACAAAATCATAACAGGGTGTGAATGCTGTACCAAATGGCCTTCTTACTAAATTAAGATAAATGGCATGTGTTTGTTTTGATGGACAAATTTACCCTGGAATAGGTAGCTTTTGGATTAGCAAGTAAATGATTCACTGTCTATTAAGTGTCTTGAAAGAAAAACGCTTAGCCAATTCCTGAAGTAATAATACAAAGTAACATTCAAAGATATTCACATATTATCATGAAGAAAATTAACCCAATAATGTTACACGGCTCATGAGTTACATGATTTACCGTTCGATAGCAATCGATTTATTTTCTTTGAATCGATTCATCACTGCGTTGCCCAACACTATACGAGTTATAATCAATTACTAACCATTACATGGAAGTGACTTGCGTAGTTCGATTTACAATAAAACCTTTCGCAATTGAAGATAAATATTTAAATATAAACATCCAAAAAACTTAAATATTATTCAGTTCTGGCCGCAACACAATATTGAACTTTAATTATAAGAGAAATAAAGACTAGTCTTAAACGTAACTTGTGAAAATAAACTTTATCCTAAACGAATTATTTCTTCAACAACGTTAATTTATCAAACTTTAAGTTTAAAATAATACCTTTTTATTACAATAAAATTTTTAACCCCATTGTACTTTATAATAAACATTTTATATATGAAAAGGTTTCTGAAAGAAGAAATATTACACCCAATATTATAAACGTTAAAGATTACATCTAAAATAAAGCTTCTACTATTTAGTTTCAGACTTGTATCACTGAAAACTCCACTAAAACTGTACACGTTCCTATAAGAAATACTGAAATGCCATACCGACATTAATTCGGTAAATAATCGCGTAACAATTTACTTCTTACTTCACTGTTTGCACTCAAGCAACGCAAAGGCCGTTGCGGGAAAATTCTGACAAATACGTAGGACACTCAGCAATTGAAAAAAAGTTTATTTGGGGAATTTCAAAACTCTTCTGAATGTGGCTTGGCTCAGTTCTAATTAGCTAATATTTGTGATCACTCAAAGAGAGGGTTGAATTCAACCTTTACTTGGGTATTTGATTTTCAACCGACATAAGATTTGTGAAACTCCTTCAATGAGAGATTTTTAAATTAACCAAAGAGTCCCGTCAATGTAAAGTTTGTGAGAACCTATTTAATTTTCTTTAGATGTACATGTTACAGTAAAGTTAAAACCCATTTTTAGTAATAACGTGTAGTTCCTAGTTAAAACCAGATTTCTTTTTAATAGCATACGGAACTTATTCGCCTCTAAAATCTACATTACCTTCTAAATTACTAAGTCGGCCACAATTTACGAGCGTCTGAACGATACTATCTTGGCCACTAAAAATATGTTGTTACATGATGTTTTGCTATAAAATTTTGAATTATCATCCAGTTTCCATTATGGCGGTTCCCGGGTCCTGCCGCACCACGCTCGCTTCGCTCGCTCGGCTCACGCATGCGATAATTACAGCCTAACTTTAACCTAACCCAAATTTAATTACTACGTTTCTATAGAAAACGCGTTTTGTCTAGTTAGAACGAGAATTCACTGATATTTATTTTTGAACAAAAGTTAATTCTAGTTATAACAAAGGCATGTAGTGAAACGAGTTTTTACTATGGGAAACGCGTTGTAACTATGAACGGGTTTTCACTATAACATATAGAAATCGGAAAATTTTTTGTATTCACTTCTAAAATTTCCGATTTGCTTCGGGCTTTTCACAACACTATCTTTCCTCAGTAAGAATCCAGTGTATTTTTCGAGGCAAGCGCATTGTGATAATGAAGGCCTTGCTTTCTATTGGCTGACTTAGACAAGGTCTTCCAAATGCAACACGTATCGCTATTGTGTCAAAGATACCACAGAACGCTTTACTTTTAATGAAAAAATATATTGCATGAAAACGAAATTGAAGATTCTTTCTTCGAATTGTCATGTATTAATGAATCCTTTTTTTTTAATTAGTACATTCAACTTTTATACCTGCAAAAGTCTAGTCATTTCACAATTTTAGGCATAAATTCCTATTGTGTTAGCTAATTGATGTTGTGTTAAAAATTGCAAAAATTTTACATTAAATATTTAAAAACAATAATACCTATTTATTCACATTTAAATAATCGAGCAGGAACACAGGTTTTATAAAGCTAAACTTCTATCTCAGGTGTATTCTAAATAAAAAATATCTGAAATAACTACTTTTTTTTTCAATTCTTAACCCTTTCTTCTTTTTCAGTCGAGGTAGTCTTTTGGAGTTGAAATATAGCCCTTTCACGTGACTTACACTTACATTAAACATTTTAGTTTTTATTTCCTTTCATTTTATTAACATTGAACAATTTGTCAACCCCAGGGCAATATTTTTTTAACACATTCCTACAATAAACGTTACACAGTGTAGGCGACACACACACGCAAGCTTAAATACCTAGGTGTTTGTGAATTCAGATTATTTTAAAAACTTTACTGTACCTACTGTTTTATATTCTTTAGATACCTAATACTCAGAAGGTTAAAACTAAAAACCTATGGAGAAATATATACTTTTTTTATATTGTTTCAAATTATCAGCCAACACGGGTAGCTGTCAACCGCGCATGTTTATTATCTAAAAAACGAGTAGAAGTTAAGAGTTAGAGTAGCTTCCGTGACGCGATCGCGGGAACAGCGATTCATTTTGCTCTGGATAGTCTGTTGGCGTTTTTAAATTTCTATCTCTTATACACAGGTACAGGCACTCTTATACAATTTTTTGACACATTTATACACTTTTTTTGACACATTAATACACCGATTATTTTCTTGTAAATAACAAAATACTGTTCGAGTAAAAGTATTTTAGAATTTTCCAGATGTGAAACTTCAGTTACCAAGATCTAAAAGATCTCTTGTAAGCTATGTAACCTAAACGAAGCTATTGAATATTGAAATAGAGCTTATCTCACAGAGAAAGTGAACTATAATAAATAATAATAGTGCTGTTCACAACGCCATTATCTATCGGTAGCTAGGCTGCAGGCACACTAAATGTGCTTGAACATTAAAAAAGGGAAATAAAACTTTTAAAAAAATTGCGTTCTTAAGGAATAAATGATATCTTTAAATAGTTTTGTTTATGATAAATTCGTTTTCAATCTTTAAAACATTTGGAAGCATTTTTCAGGAATTTAGCAAGTACCTACTTAACTTCTTAATTTAAGTAATGTTTTAAAAGCTCAAATTTAATTACTGTTATCGCTTGAACAGAACAATATTCCAAAGTATTCAGGTTTTTCAGGATTTTTTTATCAATATAAAACCTTGGGAAACTTTCGTACCGTTAAGTAAATATCAATGCCTGAATAAATAAGACAAGCTTTAAAAAAATTACTAATAAACCTTGACGAACTTACAGTTTTACCTTTAGTTCTTCGCTTCACTCAGTGTGCCCCAGCTCTTACACCGCTTAGATCCGAATAGACTGATATTAGATTTTTTGTTCTAATCGATATTAAAGTGCACGCGCAGTTTTATTCTACACCTTGTTCGTGAGGGAAACTAAACTGTGTCTGTAAATAAAACTAAAAAATATTATTAGAAATTGTTGAGATTTCGATATAAATTTTTCATAGACTTAAGTAAAGAAAGAAAGAAAGTTAAAGACAAAGTAAGGAAAAAATCTCAATGTAAGCCAGAAATCAAAATTTTTGTTATAGATTATTTTTCTACAGCTAACTGGGGAGGTATAAGAATCAAAGTATATATTCAAATTTATGTTTATAGAAAACTAAATAATCAGTGTGAATAAACATCTACGTTTAGAATTCGGACCTACGACATCTACCTTACAGGAAATGACTACTATCAACTATCAAGAGGTCATCGATTTGAAAAGATAATCTTTTTAATTTTGATTCCATCTTACGCATCCATAGTTTCATGCTGCCGTAAACACGATAGAAGGTATGAAAATTGAAATACTTAGTACGAGTATAATACCACGACGGTAAGAAATAAAAGGGCCTTACCTAACTATAGATCGACCTCATCCAGGAAAACCTGAAATAAATAAAAAACACATTAGATTTTTGAGTAGGAGTCAAAGTTAAAGCATACTGCAATAATTATTTTTTTATTAGTAATTATATTAACAGCTCGTTAACGTTTCCAGTCTTGTCTTTTTCCGTCAGTTATCAAAATGCATCCTAAAATTATTGGCGAGCATTGCGCTGATAACTATGCCATAAATGTTGCTTGCATTCCAAGTTTATCTTACTTCGGGAAATTATACCCGCAATTTTGCACAGCAAAATGTGTACCCACATGTTAAATATAGACACTCGTGCTGCAAGAGGAAAACCGCTGGGAAAACCTACACGGCAATGTTAAAAACATAGGTCACCCGCAGGTTTAGAACAACAGATACACTACATAAACCTACTTCGGCTTTTGTTTCTAATGAACTTTACCTACACAAAAAGTCAGTTATAAAAACTATAAGCAATTTGACGTTATAAATTAACAATTTTCAATCGTATTTTACATTTAAGCAGCAGTAGTGGTTAAGGCGGAGCGTTAGCCGCGAACAATCGCGCACCTTTTTCGTTTTAGTTACGGGCCTTTTAAATTTCACCGAACTTTGTAGCTGCGGGCGTAAAACGCGTCGTGAAATGTGCTTGAAATGTGCTTTAATTTGTGCTTAGAGTTTCTTTTATTAAGATCCCGTTGGGTTGGTACAACAGTCCCTCCTATTTTGGTCATTATTATCACGTTTACGTGGTTTTGTTCCGGTTAAAGGGAAGTAATAAGAGCAATTACTGGAACAATGGCAATCCAACTGTAGCCTACAGTCGGCAACGAATCACTAGTCGATATAATAATAAAACTCAATTGATAAATAAAACGCAAATGACTAAGAAAATCATTTTGCTCTTCATTACTATACATTAAGTAACACGGCAATTTGAGAAGCAATTTGAAATCAGAACTTAAAAGGACTCTTTCATTAACAATTAATTCTAAAAGTCTGTATATTACGAAAAAGAATTTGGTTCTAGGTTGTAGGATGTTGCTGGCACCGAGCCTGTGATAATCCTAGGTTATAGGAACAAAAACCGCCATGCTCACCAAAGCCACAAAGAACACAAATAGCAAGATATTTTAGTTTTGTCGATGTAATATTTTCCTCGGTAGTTTTCCGCGTTGACCCTGATGCAGGTTGCTCGGTAATGAGAAATTACGCTGGGAAAAGTACATCTTCATACAAGTCAAGGTTATTCACTTATTCTCCTTAAAATCTTTGTGTTTAAAATTATCTGAACTAGGTAATTATTCAAATTGTAATGCGAAACAGTAACGTAAGGCAGTAAAGCAAAGCATTAAAAAGCATATGCTAGATATAAATTTCTTTATTGTTCAAAATAAATAAATGTTAATTTTTCAACATGTGCTCTCTCTTGTTTAAATTTATAGTCAACCAATTTTTAATTAATATTCAATAATTGTTAAGTCACTAGCATAAGGATATTTTCTGCTGCTATGTGATCAAAGTCTATCTAAAATTATTCTAAAAATGTTTTCTTATCATTCTAGCCTTCTGGTAAATTCAACTTAAACATTGCTCTTAAACGTGACTGTTGACGTCGTAAAGTAGAAAACTGTTCAGGCAGCGAGTATAGTGTTGCATTAAATAGTAGACTGAAAGTAGTTGTATGTTATCTAAGCTAGGCGTTAGGTTTGTTTTTTATTTTCAGATTTATATTATTTATGGCCTTAAGATCTTTTAGATTTCATCAAGCTAAAGATATCTAAAGCTAAAGATATCTTTCATTGGTTATACACAGCAAAATCATTCGAAATTCGTTTGCAACGAATGCGTTAAAAAATTATTAAAAGATAAATTAGATAGTCAATTACTATTAAAATAAAAATAATAAATAGATTATAGATAGTTATTTAGATAAAACAATAACTTCCTATAATAATTTATAAGCTATTCAAAACGTCTTATTTTAATAATTGCTACCAAATTATTAAAAATAGATAAACAATAATACTGATAATGAGCATTTATTTGCTAATATTATTCAAAAAGCCAGTTCTTCGGATCATGACCTTATGGAACCGGTTCCGTAGAAGTATTATGAAGAGCGAGAAACCAACAAGCGCAACCAAAATCAGAAATATTGAATTTGCAACAGATTATACATAAAAAATTCTACTTAAATGAAATAGTACCTATTTTAAATGAGAAAAAAGATGCATAGTTCCAAATTGGTTCCAAAGTTTGTTGTAAAGTAATTTGTTATAAATGTACTAGAATTTTAACACGCGCTCAGACATACAACGTGTTAAAACGGTGCCGCCGAAGTACCTATCCAGTCATCTCTGAGCAGTCATAAGCAAATCATAATTTCATACATTTCATTGTCGAGTTTATCTATTTACACAAGTCATTTAAAATAAAATTACGAAACGCATTGGAATAAAATCTCCTTTTAAATATTTTTGCGACAAACGCTTAAATTTTGTTGTGACATTTTAAAACCTGAACTTATGCTAGATGTCATATGCCTGTTATGTCATATCAGAGTAAACTGGTACTCACATTGCAACGAGTACCTAACAAGTTTATTTATAACCCCAGATATACATCATTAGCAAAAATATTGTCACTTCTGACAAGTTCTCTTATCTTAATCTCATGTTGACATAGAAACAATTTCCCAACAGTAGCACAATTTAGTGTTGTAATTTGGTCCGCTAGTGTTGTCCTGTCTGGTTCTTTGTTCATCGAAAAGCTGCAAAACTAGTTTTCCAGTCGAATCATTGTCCTCGCTCTCGAAAAGCGAACAATAAAAATTATAATTTATTGTTTTTTTGCAGAAAAACATTATACCTTGTAAAGTTTAAAAAGTTGTATCTGCGTTGAAGTCCTTTGTTGTAGTTTATTAAAAAGTCGGGTGAAGGAACGCTTTGATGTTATTTAATTGGTTATTAAATGCAAGATATTTATATTTTAATATTCTTGGTACGATGAGACTCATACTTAAATACTATTTATTTTATGCTTGAATATCTTAGAGGACAAGCTAAATATGATGCTATAAATGTAGAGTTGTAGGTAACTAAAATAATCTACTGCTAACCTATTTTATGTATGTCGTTCTTGTTATTGCAAATGTTAATGACACCACATTTACACCACATACATAAAATGAACAACACGTTATTATATTTAAATAACAAACATTAAAACGGAATAGGTATGTTTAAGACAAGATTGTGATAAAAATCTTTCATTTCTACAAACTTGCAAACATGTTTACTTTCAAAATGTTGCTATTATAAAGTCCACCAGATCGACATGGAAAATGAAATCCACAGTAAATGAAGCCTGCATTATAAATTTTACATATACATGTGTTTGTTTACACCCACAATCTCCGGAGCGGCCGTGTTGATGGACACACGAAAGTAGCCATTTTGGTTTGGTGACCTTGGGCAACGAAAGACGGTTGCACGTGGTACATTTAAAAAAGTTGACCTTCGGCGTGGAGAAGCACTAGCCACGTTTTCTCGATGGTGTGACAGTTATATGGGATATGGGTTATGAACATGTAATGTCATTTTCATATGTTTGTGTTGTTTTTTTCATTTTCGGTGTTTAAAAAAAAGCTTAAGTTTGCAGATTCCCGTGTAGTGTAGTCCCATCATCCTAGGAGCAATCAACGCGAAAGCATTTCTCGCCCTGAGCCTGGGCTTGTACCGAATACGCTGGCTGCAACTACAATTAAATTCAAAATATCATAAAGTTAAAATACTCTCACGGCGACAACGTCACAAAACTCGACAGGCCTGCATATAGAGCAACGACCAATTTCGCAAGGAATTGTCAAGTCGCCGTGGTACAAACAGAACCAACGACACAACGTCATCGAAGTCACGACGTTAGAAGATCAACGTTGTAACAAGACCGTAGGTTGAAAATAAAGCGTCATCTATTAATTGTTTATATTAGTAATTGTAAATATTAAAACGTGTTTCATCTATCGTGTTTCCTTCCAATCCCGTAACCCGCTTACGTAGCAATACTTTTTGTTAAAAGAATTAATGGGATTGTTCCCACTAGTATAATTTTTAATATAGAGTCTCCGATATTTCGGCACCATAGCCAGCGCCATGATCACGGAGACTGTAAATCCTGCTAAAATAACCGCGATAATCTAAAATAAGTTATACTATGTATTTATTTAAACCTTTTATTTATAGAATATGAGACTCGAAAATTAAAACAGGCAAAACAAACGAACAATAGCATAAATTTAATTTGGCAGCTCGATATTTAATTTCTCAAAAAATATTTTGTTTAATTATCAAAGCAGGTGTACCCAAAAGATTTTTATATACGCTACTCACACTATAAATAGATTACAATTAACTTTCAAAAATACTTTAAATACACATTGAATAAAAATATTGTAACAACTTTTTTACGAATTCTAGGATTTTTGTTTTACGTATAAATTCCAGTTAAACCAACTAACAAAAGACGTTTACAAGTATCTATTAAAAAGTAATTAATGTCGCTGTTCAAGTTTCCCATTGTTGCATTTTCAGTGAATTTATTTCACTAATGTTGGGAACTGATAATTTACGTTTCGGTCTTACGGAGAAGTTTTCATTGAAGAAATGATAAATGTGTTCGTGACACACAACATTGATTAGCATCTTAATCAATGTTAGCCAGTTTAAACTTTGTTGTACTAAATGGTTTTTACTTCATTAATAAATTATTAATTGATTTTACTGAATAAAATTTATTATTTAACAACGCCACTTAAATTTTAAATACATTTTTACATGTTATTTTTTACTGCAGTCTTGCCGGTCTAACAATTCAATTTAAGACAAAATTTATTACAATTATCTTAGTAGTCATGTTATTAAGTCAAACCAAATTCATCCTCCTATACTCATCAATAATATGTCTAAAATGTACATTTGTCGAAAAGTTCAACATTCGCAGCAGACGCATCAGCTCTGGCAAACAGGTCTTTAAATTAAGCAGCTGGACCAGTCTGGCGAGCCTGACGCGGCTGACATAACGCGGCCTTCGAAAAACGCAGCCCGGAGACGGAAAACTTGGCGGGAAATTGAAAATCAGAACAGGAGAAAAGGAGGCATGGTTTTAATAAAATTGATTCGAAAAATTGTCTCAAGGTAATTCCAATTTTCAAAAACTTGCTCAACTTAAGTGAAGGTCTAGGTTAAGTCTAATGCGTAAAAATAGTGTTAACGCTACTTCCATCAAAAGGAAACATTCTATTATAAAACTTATTCATAAGATTATAAATAGGATAAAACAATTAATAGCCACTTCCGTCTCATAACATTAATAACCACTTATTATACATATAATGCGTAAATAAAGATCAATGAGACAAGTCAGAATCTGAATCATTCTCCTCAACTTGTTACTAACATTCACATAAAACTGACTCATAGTTCGTCATGACATTAAACGACGCAGATTCTAAGAATACACCAAGTATTATACTCAAACAGATAGATAAAAAGATGGAACAATAAAATAATCTTTCCGATTGTTTTAGGAGAAATCACATTTTGTTACAAAACGAGTAATCTTCGTTTAAAATATCATTGTTTATTTATCAGGCGGCTATCTCCACTTTCGGATATGACTCTCTAAAGTGGCGTCTTTATAGTGTTTATCTTCAGTGCTATTTGTAGAAAATCGTCTGGCTGCACGCTTTGGCTCGGATAAAAACTATAAAAGTGCTCAGTGCTTCGTGGTAGACGGAAACTTCGTTGTTATGCTAAAAACTATTTGTTTGGTTTGTTCTCACTAATATTTTAGTTTGAAAACTTAACAATTCTATTTAATATTATTGTTTGTAGATTTGTCTGATTATTAATGTATTGTGCTGTTTTTGTATAAATTTTTTTAAGACTTTCTCAATTGTTAAATCAAACTATTCTCAACGAATAGAGGAAACAAAAAAACTCAAACTAGAAATATCTACTCCTAAACTAAGTGATTACATCAATTTACTCAGTAACAACTAAAACCAAATATAAAATAAACTAAACTTCAATTTATTGCAAGAATTAGTTCACGAATTTTGAGCATAATTTCTCAACCGAATCAGTGAAAGGTGGTGCAAGGCCAGCCGCCTAACAATAGACTACATTACGGCCGATACCAACACAATCATACCGGAAAGACGTCCCATTCATACAGTCAGCTCTTTGTCTCGATCGAACTTCTAGAATCTGACGAGAAACCGCTCGAAATAACAGATAAAATAGGTAAATTTAACAAATAAAACATTGACTTGCTCTCACAAAAGTACTCGGATATGAATTCGTGAAAGATCTTTTTATACATTCGCTCTAAAACCGATCGATAAATCAACCAAATTTCAGTGTTCATGTCCGTTACTAACATTTAAAATGTTTTATTTGCACCATTCATGCTTTAATCGCACGGTTTCTTCGACAACGTGCTAAAACCTAAACGGTAAGTGAAAAATTGAGGTAATTAACCTTATTAAGGGTAAAATCCAGCTCCATTAATGTGTTAATTCTGTTACGCACTACCAAAAAATAAAACAGCTCCCTGACCAAGATTACCTCTTAAAATAATGACTCCGATAAAAATTTGAATAACCGCACTGCAGAGCAATAATTCTATTTAATGATAACAATTACGAGGCTGCTTGAACTTCCACCTTCCACCGGGCGAGCGAGGCGCGGGCGGCGGAGTCACGAACTAGACAAAATAAAACTACTCCAGCTCCTGCGCATGGTCACGACGCCCTAGTTTTTCCATTGCACTGAGTTTCAATAGAATTCAAAAAGTATATTTATCTTACACAACAAACAAAATCAATATGCACTTATAAAACCACGAGTGTACCACAAGGTTCCAATTTAGGTCCTCTACTTAAAGCTTTAAATTAATTGTGGACCTGATTCTCAAGACGAAACAAAGCTTACATAATACATTCACATTGTTTCCGGGAATCTAATTACCGTGTTTATTTAGAAAGTTTTTGAAAAGTAGAGGATGTAATTACCGTTGGAAGGGAGCCGGGACTAAGCTTTTCGAGTTGTTTGAGCCGGGAGTGATGCGAGGTCATTATCCCACGGTTACTTAACGCCGTGCCAGAGAAATGTAACCTCAATGTTTTATTTTCAAAAACGACTAAGTACGTATTTGATAAATCGATTTAGCTTAGAAAGCAGGTCGAGTCCACTCGGTACGAGACACGTGCAGAAGGTGGCGCAATATTTTTACAAGATCAAGTTTTAAATAATAGAAACGAACCTATTGTAAGCTGTTATTTATAACAATGTACATAATGAAACAGAAGCGAATGCCAATAATGTTGTTTAAAGCCGGGCTCACACGCTAAGCGATGTTCGATTGTTCATAATTAGCCTTTACAGTAATAAATTGTCTACGTTTTTTTAAAATTAAGTGTTTGAAGTAGATTTATTGAGATAAATGTTGCGTTTTCCTTTCAAGTGACGATAAACTTGAAGAATATTAAAAACGTGAACCAGGAAGGCAAAAGCGTCAGTATAAAATAGAAATCGTAAGGCAACCCCGGCAGCCGGCAAGCGAGCATTGCATCGACACCCAATACCTCGAATATCTTGCGAGAATGTTGCGAGTCGCCTCTCCGCAACAGTGTCGGGTTGCGGCCTCGGGTTACTGTGAAACCTTTTCTACTCTGTTGTTTTTATTGGGTAATGTTTTTGTAATACTTTGTGATAAAAAAATGTTTGATGAGATTTACCAACCAATAATAAATAAAATTTCATGACTTTCTTCTGTATAGACATGTACCTTTTCTACATTAAATATTTAATTAAGGGAAAATTCTTAATGTTTAAGTTAAATCTGTATACAAGTTACGAAATGCATTAAGTCTAGAGTAAGTAAATATTTTAACGAACGAAATAGGTAAAAAGGCTTTATAACTAAGTTACGGATGGCAATTCCATGAGTAATCTTTATGAAAACTAATTAATCAAGCAATTTACTATTAATTATGCTATTCGGGCTATCTATTAAATTAAATAACTAAACTGAATCGTGCCGGTACAGTGAATTACAAAAATTCAGTTGTCACGGTCACTAAATAGTCAAAATGACAATTTGACAACCTTCGCTCGCAAAATATGGAGCAATTACGCGCTGCCCTTGTTCCAATGACAATCAAAGAATAATAATGCCGTAAAATGTTCAGGATATCGATGAATTTCATAATAAAGGTCGTGTGCATGCGGATGCTGAAGTATATTTAATATTTATGTTAAAAACAGCCCTTCCAACCAAGTTAATGTTTAATCTGGTGAAAAAAAGGTCGAGTGCGGGTCGCTGCTGGCCCTTCCCGCATTATGAACGCAAATACGTGACGCGTAAACATTTTATGTGGTTTTTACTTTTTTATAAGTTGGTTCAATTTTTTTGCGTAAGTTCTTGTTTGCTGTAAAAATGTAGGGCTATATAGGACAAAGCGTAGCTTTCGTGTTTACAAACCATTGTCTATCTACCTGTGTAGGTATTCTATTGTATTCAGAAAATAATCAAAGTGAACTTATTTCAGTTTGCACTTATCGTCACAATCTTTCGCGTATTTATTATTAGTGTAAACAAAATCGTTAAAATAAAAAAGAGCCCTTAGTTTTGGGCGCGATGAACGCTAAATTTAATGACGGTTTATACCGTGTGAGCACTTTATCAAAGTCATTATTTTTTTATAAGATAAAGTTTTAAACGACGTCGTTAAGATTATGCTATTCGTTTCTTTTGACCGGTTACTTATGAATAACATTTTTGATTTCAAATTCCTTTTTGGTCATAAAACTTTGACAAGTTTATTTTTTTGTTACTTCTACAAGTTTCAATATTTCAAGACAAAAATGTCCACTCTTCCTATTTCCACTCTTAATAACAAATAAAATAAATACATAACAAATATAGTATGGCCCCAAAGTAAGCAGAGCTATAATGAAATAAATAAATGACCCGAGAAAAAGCTGACTTGAAGCTGGTACCTCCAACGTATGACGCAGGGCCACCACCACAGCCGGCATTCGCCCGTCAAATATCTTATCGAACACAACATTCAGACCGATGATAGTTCAACGGAAACTATTATCTTCACTCAACAAACAAGGTCTTCCTGTATAGTACGAATTAATCTCATTCGAAAACCCATACCCACTCATAAAGTCACGACACTTAAATATTAAACAAACCAAACAGATTCACTGTGAACGTACAAATTACAAATGTTTATGAGATTAACAACGTACTGTCATGTTATCGGTAATCAAACATTGGATTTACCAAAACGTGGTAGTTCGTGCTCTTGCAAGTTAATTGTTTTATTTCCGAATGGCTGGCGTATAAATTGTAATCTATAATAAGGGTGTGTTAGCCCTCCAGGGAGGGCTATGGGCTCACTTTTCGTAATGGATTTCGGACATGAAAATTATGCGTGAAGTTTGAAGAGGGTAACTGAGTCGGATGTATATTTTATTTCATTTGAGAGATTTATGAGGATGGTTCGAGAAAATTTGGTTTATTACGAATATAAATTGAATTTAATGACTTAGTGATTTTCGTAAAGAAAAAGAAAGTTTTGACAATTTATGCCTCAAATAAAGCCTTCAATCAAATGTCTAATTTGAACCATATTATTCGTTTTAATCAAGACCTTTTTGGGCCATTTAAGATATTTCTAGGACGAACAGACATTTCTGTTTTCAAATCATATTTTTCTAGTGATACATATACATAGATACCATACATTTTTATAAACGTATTAGGTATTGCATGGCCCGGAGAAAAAGCGTCATCTACTTGAGGGCGATAAAGTTACTGTGATTCCGAGTTGTTATTTTTATTTGGAATAGCTTAGCCTTAACAATACTGAAAGAAACCATTATAATAATAATCTATTTCAGATTTAACTGCAATACTTACGTCATTAATTTTTCAATCACTTAACCAACTGACATAAATTTTTACTACTTCTTCTACACCTTTACATCCCCGCTTTACAGGTCGTTGTATACAGGTCGTTGACATCTGCCTGACATACAGGGTGCAGTATAAAGTCCGTTAACTGATAGCTACAGAAGTAGGTCACAACTGTCAACCAGCCCGGGTAAATACCCGGCCCGGGAGACCGGCAATGCTCGGACGATTTATTTATCCTTTTGTGTATAAGAATTTCGTTTGAGAACGGTTTTAATTTAATTGTTTGGTACGGTTTTGTGAAGTAAAGTAGGGCAACAGTTTTTAGAATAACATTAAATCTGGTTAAATTAAGATATTCACTCCAATAATGTAGATTAGTTGAATTTAAACTTTAAAAACAGTTGATTTCTTTTCATATTTTTGTTACTGAAAATAAAAATCACAACTCGTGATAAAACATAATGTGCTAATCACGGAAACTATTCCACCCTATCAGATTGCAAATCAGTATGGTCCCTTAAATGCCGTCACAAGTTTTAAGGACTTGCGATTTTAATTACAAACAAAGAAACTCCTCATATATGTCTCTAAATTGGAATAAAAATGCTTCAATGGTTCTATAGAAATAAATTTATTTGAAATTTTAGGAAAACACGCCTACTAAGTTATTATATTTGCCAATTAATTGTACTTACTCATATTAAAAACATACCTTTTATAATGGATTCGTGGAAACATCCCCTAATTATTTTGTTTTGTCGGCTAACCCAAATTAATTTAATTACCCTCAAAAATGAGTAATGTGGCGGACAGGTAATTGGAAATTTGTAACAAACTTCACTTGCGGTTTTATTTGAAGGATTATATGCTTTTACGTATATTTTAATCATAACGGGTCCAATGTTATAATTATTTTTGTGACGAAATATAATAAATTACCTTTAATGTACTTGGATCTATCTTTTCCTCAATGAAATTGCATTGCGGTAAACTTTTATCATATATAATTTAACAATACCTTTACAATAAATAGTGGTTAATTTATTATTCTCCTTCATAATTATTCTTTGATAAATTTACGTTTGCTTTCCTTAAGTATCTATCGGTTGTATGTCATTACGTTTGCTATACTTAAATTCCATCTATGTGGGAACATTCCCGGGTTCGATTCCCGCCCAGATTAGTGAACACGCGTGGTGCTTTAGGTGATTAAGGGCGAGAATCGCCTGCGCGTTTTTCGGTCTTTTGTAGGCTCCCTGCATACTACAGGACTACGACACTACAGGGGATTCGAATGCAAATCTGTACGTGCACCAGCGCACCCGAACGTACAAATAAAATAAATTAGTTTCTTGTTTCGACGACAGCTGTTTTGTTCATTAAGATTTCATAGTCTGTTTGATTTGTTTCGAAACTTGGTTATGGAGAGGGGCTTTAATGAATAACGCTTTAAAAATGGTTTGTTTAAGTTTTTTGCCGGTAGTGTAATGTAAAATTATGAATTAGTTTGACTTGCATTTCACTAACTATACAAAAAAAGCAGCTTAAACATAACAGTACAACTTGGTTGGTTACAACGTGTTAGACTTATAATTTTAGATTGTAATTTTAAGGGAACGGTTTGGGCACCAAACATGGCTTAAAGATTTAAAATGTTTCTTTTTCTTCCTAATCCATGCATTAATAGGATCAAAATGTACTCAAAAAGTGCCCATAACAAAAATGTTTTCCTACTTATCCATCCCAAAGTAACATGACCCTCTACTTAACAAGAAAGCCCACAAGTGATACGAGAGTTCGCTACTCGCACTCGGTATTCGCCACTCGGTATTCGCCACTCGGTATTCGCCACTCGGCACTCGCCGCTCGCCTTCCCTCCCGATGACTCACAGCCTAAGCTTGCATTGCAAAGCTTAGCGAACCAATACACAAGAATAACAAAGCGAGACAGACTGTACGACACAAATAGACATCATAACCTCATCCCTTTCTTCTATATAACTTCATCTTTGTCTAATTTTCCAAAAAGGTTTGATGAGTATGGAGGGATATGCACTCCCTTTGCACTCCCCTACTGCAGTGACTAGCCTTGTTAAGTCATCTTTTGTTCGACGATACAGGGAAATAGAGGGAATTTTACGGTCCCTCGGGAACTAACGTAAATGTTAACAACAAACTTGCTTCTATTTGGTTTTTGTGTTATAAATCTGTCTGGAGTATAGTACTAGCTCTGTTGCAGTCAAACGTTTTAGAATTGTCACAAGTTTGAATTGCAATAGGTGTAAGAAATGTAAAATGAATCTGCAATGTATAACTGATATATTTCAATTTACTTCTGGATGTTAGAATAGCTAAAATAAAAATAAAAATAGCTAAATATAAAAGATTACGCGTTATAATGCGATCTGTCAATCATTTTTGAAAGAAAACTTAGATCCTCTAAGCCCTCCGTCATTAAGAGTTGTTAAGGGACCTCTTATCTCAACTTGTTAGGTTACAACGGTTCATTAATTAAAGTCAAAACAGTGCTTAATCGTGATTAAGCTATTTAACTCCTTTATACATCCTAGCTGGTTAGATGTATAATCGTTTAGGTGATAGTCTAGGGAAGAAACTGTAACAAACTTACATCTTCTTAAACATTCTCGTTTATTATTTTCAATATATTTAAACAAACAGACGGTGGGAAACTCTTTATCTTTTTGCCGTTTATCTCATTATAATATGCCATCTTAGAAAAATAACTTTCAAATCCACATAAAAATGTTATCCAGTATCAACACAATCACCGCGTAATCCAAAACAGTTAAATAACTTCTGGTTCAAGTGACTTTCACATTATATTTTAGTTAGTACAAAGACCGGTTTCATTACACACAGAGATGCACATCTTAGGTACCTCACAAAGCACTCACACTTACATAACCTTGATACAAAAGCTCGTGTCGTTACACAGTTCTCAACCTCGCTCTCCATATAATGCACGTTGAAATGTTAACATGTGTGCGTGATATGGTTTTCAGATGTTATTGGGAGTTGGCGACTTTGTCTGTATGTAATATGGGTAATTATGTGTGTGTAAAGGTTGCAGAACCACCTCCTACGGACTCGAAGCTGGATTTGCAATGTTTCCTTATTGGATTGAAATGAACTTGTTTCGCTTTATTTGTTCAATTTCAGACGAATACCATGGTACAATGTTGAGGCGGAATTAAAGATATTTAGATTATGGACTAATACATAAAAAAACTTCAATACAAAGTAGTTGGTGCAGGCCGGCATTGCCGATCCACAAAAACTGCCGACCGGCATGTGACGTGGCCCCCTAGGGTCACGAGTTTTATACAAATAGTTATATTTCAGAACTAAGTTGACGGGCAGCTTAAACTTGAACCCTCCAAACAGTTATAATACTCAAACTACAGTTTGATATATTTCAAAACGAATATTTTTAGTAAATTTGTAAATAAAACTACAATACAAAACACAAACTTTCACTAACAGAATCTTATTGGTAAATAGTCAGTAGTTAGTGAAAGAACTAAGTAACAAAGATCTATCATAACTAAAGATAAGCCGTTTTGACAACGGTACGTTTCTCCAGATACCTGCATTTTGTTTTTCGTTTTCATTAAAAAACGTAAGAAATCTCAGCCCGAAGTAACCGGATTAAGGCATTAATACAGCCTACTGCTCTATAACAACACTATAAGATTCAACTATGTGACTTATTTCTGCCACGGCTACGCATAAACTCTACTTAACATTTTTGTGTGGATATTACTGTATTATACTAAGGACATAAAAGGCTTTTTTAAAGAATATTTATTTATGACATACGTTGGGACGGGTTTATGAGTTCACATAATAGTAATAATGTCACCGTCGTTGTGCTCCAGGAATTATAACATTTTTATGACCTTTCCGGGATTTATAAAAATATTTTTTTAGAAAGTTGTTGAGTGTTTTTTCATTAATATAATATACATTCGTGATTTAGAAATACGGTCCAGTGTGTGTGGATTTAAGCAAGATTTAGTCAATTTGATAATATTTGCAAACTTTGACCTCAATTTCAAAGTTTGATATTTTATTTAGTTCAGTGTCCTGCATATTTATTTAGTATTATTTATTACAATATTTTATTTCATTATAGATTTACAAAAGAAAATCTTAATAAGTTCAAGCGATCACGAGCAACTTAGAACTTCGGAAAACCACCTGACAAACCAGGAAGACCAACCGCTGCTTTTTTATTTCATCCAAACTGGGATAAAAATAAGTTATCCAATTACTGGTCCCCATATTATAATATGTATAATGCATTATTTCATACCTAGCTAAATCCTGCGGTGGGACCCATGGCTTACAGTCACATCTGCGTCCTACCATAACAGAATACTTTGGCAAATACAATATAAAAAGTTTGTAACACAATTCTGATAAAATAGATAGATAGATAAAAAGCTTTATTGTTACTTCCGACACACAAACATTACAAAAAAATATATAAGTAGGTACATTAAAATCACAAACAAGACGCATACATAAAAAAAGCAAGATTACTATAACTACACGAGAATACAACGAGAGTATAATGCATGTGTGCTGCAGCAGAGCAAAAGGCCATAGCTCAGCGGCATCAGCTCAGGGAGCAAAGCGCTGATGTTCAGCTACAACCTCGAGGAAATGCAGACACGGGTTGAAATAAAAATAATACAAGAAAAAATAATATACACCCTACCTGTTTTTAAGCAATGTAAATAATGTCAGTTCCATTTTATCAAATACCTAAGGAATTATAAATATATTTAAATAAAAATATTAAAATTAAATATTCAGTTAAATAAAATATTGGTTATATATAGTGTACTATATCCATCCCAACTTATATGATAACTATGTCCGAGAAATAAAATAATAAGGATTACAAAATTGTAAACACATATTCTGTCAAGAGTATATTGTTTAAAAACTACACCGACTACAACAATAATTGCCATATTTCGGTATAAAAGCAAACACACAATAAGTAGGTCTGCGGACTTAGTGCAGCTGAGTAAACAGCGAGAACCGGTCCGGGTTCGAGCCCCGGCGCGGTGCCACCAATATCTGATACAGTGCAACTTTGTAGACCACCAACTAGTTTTCTATAGGTCGTTGTCTACTGTCTGGTACAGAGTTATTTGCTTTTTCTGATTAGTTTAATTTAGAAAAATGTCGCGTTTTGTGGTGTACTAATTGTGAGAATAAACGTTTTTCTTTTTATTTTGAATATTTCCTTGTTTTTGTATGGTTAGGCTGATTTTGGCGCTCGTTTGACATAAAAATTAATTTAGTTAGTACCTATAAATTTAATATAGTTGAAATTAGGCTAGAATATTATTTGTATTTCTACTTTTATTAATATATGTCTATGTACGGGCAGTCACATGTACAGAATGTACCCGCCACATAAACCCCAACTTTTATTAACTGTATTATATTTTAATTAGTAACCATTTAAAACGCATTATGTCCACACAATAAAACGTTAATCGTCTTATTGTTTATCTACATCTACTCTACTTAAATTCCTTGGAATTACGCAAAACCTGCGGTAGTTAATGTGCTAAACGCGCACAAAATAGAACGGAATTTTATTTATTTATTTAGTTCATGGTACTTTAATAGATTAATTCAAGAAGAATACTATAGATCGCTGGGGCGACTTGCGCTGTCAGTCAGTTAAAATGTCCCTCTGTCACTGTCAAATTCAATTGAATGACGAAGAATCGGCAAAATATAGTTATTGCATAATAGATTATTTATTACACTACCCGAAATTTAGTATACTGTCCTTATTTTTATTAGAATTAACAGATAGGATCAATTATGCAAAAACTATATTTTGACGATACTAAACTTGTGAAAATTATAAAAATTATTTCTGATTTAAAAAAAGCCACTTACTCTTATTTATTAAAATATTGTAGATATTTTATTATTTTAACGTAAAGGAGTAACTCATCTTTCACACATGAACGGAACTCTTTTTCGGAAAGAGTTTCGTTCATTCTTTAGATAAAAAGTTCAAGCCGGAACATAGCAATTTCGAAAAATAAAACAAACTGTGTCACACATTGACAAATAAGCAAAAAAATAAATATGTTTGCTGACGAGTTACATGTAAAACATAAACAACCTTGGTTGACTGATTAATGTTTAATTTGTTTGATTTACATTACATTTTGTGTATACTATTCTTTGTGTCTAAATAACTATTAAGTGTTACAATATACGTTCCAAACTTTCGATCACCTCAACGTTAAATTCGCACATAAATAATTAAAATGATTATAATTCCTCGTGTGCTCTCAATTATAATTACGAGTAAGGCTGTATTGGATGTCAATGAACTAAGTATAAAGCTACATGGTCGATACCTGTGTATTTAATTGTACCAACAGGGTACGCTACATTTGCCGTAATTGAAACCTGATAACTTATGTTGCCAACGCATCGCCTATGGGTAATTAATAAAACCCAGAGGACATTTTATAATATGACAGGATTCGCAGGAATTGAAACAATGCTTGTGCAAGGCTAGATAACTTTAAAAATCTTGCCATTTTCGTTTTTATACCTTGAATTTTAAGTTAGACAGGCTTTAAATTTAACCTACTTCCCGCACCATCCATAAGAATGTAAAAGACTAAAAACTTACGATAAATTACGATATTTACAATTTTTACTATTCAAAGACAACTTTAATGCTAGAACTGTTTTGAAAAATATGCTACAACCCAACACTGCAACAGCTGTATGTCCATTGGAGTCTAGACTGCGGAAATGCTCATCCAACCAATACCAGCTTCCTCTGTCAAATCGTCCCTCCATCGTGTTACGGGACCCCTACACGGTTTTTTAGTAAATTGGCACCAATTGGTTTCGATATTTAATTTGGTGATTGCATTTGGAATCACAATTGTAGATGCAATTTGCCTTTATTCCTGTAATGTAACGTAGTTATTTTAGAAGTGAAAATACAGATAAAATTTCAATAAAAGAAACTCTATCTACTACTACTTCAATCTTTGTTATTTGTAAACCTCGTCGTTGCCAAACTTACGCTTATTAAAATGCACTAAGATTTCAATATCAGTGGTTTGTTGCACCACTTTTTATCTTTCTCAACACAAAATCGCTAGTTTTCGTGTTATTGTGTTTATAATCCGAACAAAAAGATTTAGCGCTTTTAAAAATTAAAATAGAATTTATCCAGCTGTATGCCTCAAAGTTAAAACCTTGCTTTATGGGTTGTTATAATGAAGTGATCATCATTGCAAAACTGCTGAGCCAGGTGAAAAATAACAATCTAACCAGTGCAATCGATTGCAATAACCTGCTACTGCCATGAAACTTAACATACTATGAAAACTTAAAATATCTATAAAAAGTTGTATTTCAGTAAAAAAAAAAACATTTTTAATATTCATAATTTTCAAAAATGAACCTTAATAATCATAAAAAGAAAAACCTTGACAGACCTTGCATAAAAGGTAAAATATGGATGTAATCCAACTTAGAAGTCTTTCCGTTTTTGCGCTACCTTCTTATAGATAGATAGATAGGTACGTCGAACTTAAAATAGCCTGTGTTTGCTTAGGGGATCAGAAAGGGTACCATTCAAAGATATCGTCTGCTATTTTTCGATATCTTCACGTAACATCGATTTCCGCGGACGCCCGTTACGATTCAGTTAGTGTAATTGCAAGGGGATCTTCACGTAATTTCTTACGGACTTAAACGGTGCTAATGTTATTACCAAGCAGCAAACTTATTTAAATATTATTAAATTGAGTGTCTCTATTGTTTAATTATTTTAATGCCTTTTTTATTAATTATTAAAGTTTCGTGTTAAGGTCGGCTGATAAACAATAATTGTCATCTGATATTCTTTCCATTTTCAAGGTTTTATAAAATTTCAAGTAATTTTATTATTTTCGTCAGGTATGCCAAGTACGGATATGGGTTCTGTGTACGGCATTTTGATTACACGTATGAATTTATTTATCTAAATAATTTTTGAAGTACATGTTCACAATTGTAGTACAATTTTGCCTCGAAATATAAACCGAACTGATTTGGTTGGAATACCGACGTGTTCCGAGAGCACCTGAGTCAGGCGGTAGGTCAGGACACCGAGTCGTCTACCCAACCACTGCTGGAAGACCAGACGAATCGCCTCAATAGTCCAGAGTCCGGCGCTTGGAAGCTAGACTCCCATGCTTTGGTAGCCCGTTGGCGCAGCTCAGCTCTATGCCCCTCCAGTTCTGCAGTGAAGGTGGGTGACCCCTGGCCGGAGTGCTTCACGCGCCACACGTAGAGTGACGCGAGGGCTTTCGCTTCCAAGTCCCAGGGAATAGTGCCTACCAGCACATAGGATGCCTCACCCGAGATCGTGCGATAACTCCGTACCACCCTGAACGCCATCACCCGGACGAGTCCCAGATAGCGCATTGACGGCCTAACGTCGATGCGGACTCCGGATACGAAGACATGGACGTCCCGAAGGTGCGCCTTTCGCTGGCCATGGAAAAACATGGCCTCGGACTTTTCGAGCGCCACCCGCAAGCCCAATCGCCTTATGCGGCCCACCACGAATGCCGCACCGGCGGTGGCGCGCAAGGAAGCATCCCTGTGGCTTTTGCCTCAGGCAGTGGCTTTTGTCGTCCGCGTAGCAGATTACGCCGACACCTGGCACTGTGGCTCCTCGCGGCACTTAGTCGCCTAGTACCTACCCCTGAGGAACGCCGCACGACATCTACCACCGGAGTCCCTCCCTGATACAGCTCCAGGGAAGGGAGTTAAATGCGTTGGCGATGTCAAGAGTCACCACCAACACGACCTCACCCCGGGCGATCGCTTGCTGCGCCAAGGACTTAACCCCTTGTATCGCGTCGGTAGATCTACCCCTGCGGAATCCAAACTGGCAGTCTGATCATCAACTCAACCATATATTTACCTAACCAAAGTAAGTTATTTTGACTAAACTTAACTTTAAGTTTTCTTTATTATTTAATTTCTTTCCAAAATTTCCGACAAATTTTACCGTACCTGATATTTTGAGCGGGAATTTCGCCATTTATATAATATAAAAGGGTTACCAGCTAAAACATAAAATATAACTGATTACCTACAACGGTTGATATGCAACGCTATTGATAAATTCTATTAACTTGCAAACACGGCACTCAGAGTGATCGAAGCAGTTTCCTGCAGTAATTAACTTCTTATTATCATCTCCCGTTAACTAGTTTTTTTCTTTTAACTAGAAGTCGATGCCAGCAACAAGTTCCTCTCGAATAGACAAGTAGGCAGATTTAGAAAAATATTTTCATAAAAAACAATTATGGTGGAAAGCTGCTTACAAAAACTTAAGACTTTTCCTAAAGTATCTTAAGAATCAAGTTAGTCTTTTGTGTGATAAATTAATTTTTTTCGATTGGTCATTAAATGCTAGACAGCTACATTATGTTGTTATATTGCTTTGACCTTTTTTTACAGCAGAGTAATATGTAAATGTCGTAAAATATCAAATCATGAATATGTCGTCATGCAGGCTATATATGTTTATATTCGTTGGTTAGTAATCAGTATTTCGTTTTTCTATCATTTGACTGTGCATAAAAACAAAATTGTACGAGTTTTGTTACATTTATTTAACTTAATGTACGTACCTACAGTTTTTGTTAGATGTCATTAAAAAACATATGATGATTAATTTGCAAACACGTTATTTCCACGTATTATTTCGCTTTTCACAAAATGTACGGTTAAAGTAAGGAGCGTATAGTTTAAAGCTTAAATTCAATTAAATATGTTCCCACAAATCGTAAAATAAGCATATTTACTAAGATCTTAACATAAAAACTACATTTAAATGAAACCAGACATACCAAGCTGACGACCTAAACCCAATCGAACCTAAAAACCTAAATTTCCATCTGATCACACATCGATAAGTACCAATACACCGTTTTATTCATAAACACCATTATCCGAACCAACGGGAGCCAAGATTCGTTCACCTCTACAGAATCCATTTTCTAACTGGCAATACTGAATAAAAACTGTATAATCTGTACTTACGTAAATAAAAATCCAAGTGTTTTATTTAGAATTATATCTTTTTTATTCACTGCACTGTTTTTGAACTGGTTTTGAGCACTGGGAGTGAGAGCGAGCTGTCGGCGCGGAGGGCGGAGGAGGACTGAACCGAAGGTCAGACTCATGAGGCAGAGGGGCGCCCTCCGTACTCAGAGGTTAGGTAGCGAGAGTTTGGCGATAGGTTTGCGATTGAAATGAGGTTTGTGACAGATAGGAGTACATTGATGAAAATCATTGAAAAGGACCATTGAAAGAAGTTGTCTTTTCAAATTTATGAGAAAACTACGAACTTACGAAAAAAAGGTACGGGTATTTATAGTTAACTAATTATCAAAGCAATTTTTTAAAGTTATTATTTTTGTGTTCCATTTAGAAGATAAGCATAAAACAGTTTCTGATATCTTAAGACACTTCTCTTTTGTTACTATGTCCAAAACGTATCCTAAAATAATAAGATTTATAAGGTGTGGTTGAAACTTGTTTATTTCCTTGCACGATTTTAACCTAAAGCGTAACTCTATCCATCTATCCTTTTATTTACGTAATTAATATTCTCTTTTAAATTCAATAATCGAACTGCTCAGAAAAACCATAGCAATTCTACAATTCAAGATAAACATGAACTAATACTCTATACAAAATCCATACTAACCCAGCAATGTACAGTTGCCGCCGATCCCTCTCAACGACCGCACCGCCGCCGCCGCCATGGTAGCAGAGAGTGACAGTTCGGCGACACTGAAGTTTTGAAGGGCCGCATACTCGCATCTTTATATTTCGTGCACCAACTTTGATAAATAATACTTATATAATAAATAATAAATATACCACATTTTATTTTTATGGATTAAGATTTACGAAATATTGATTTACTTTCCAATCAATATTTTTTCATTTGAACGGCAGTTTGAGTCTTAAAAAAAAAACCCTTGGGAACTCTTTTGGTACCCTTACAGACATATTTGCGTTATAAATTATACTAATAAAAGTAAAATAAAATCTAACCTGGACCAGGGATATTTTACGGTATAATTAAATTGTGTAATGCTACATTGTTCCCTTAGGTACGAATAAGTTATTTCTCGACTCCATAAAGATATATTTTATCTCCAATATCTCCATAATTTATCTGTAAGGAAATAGTATAAGTGTTACAAAGGTCAATGTCGCTGCCAATCGCAATGTACATTTCAGCTTGTTTGTTTGTTGTTGTAGAAAATTTTATCTGGTTACTAGGTCCTTACCTAGTACAGAAAAAAAATTAAGATCAATTATCTTTATGCAACTACATAAATATGTAGAACCGTAGTAAATAAGAACTACGTTCTACATATTTATGTAGTTAACCGTAGTCAATAAATAAGTAAATAAAAAGAGACTCTCTGCTTGCGTAACCAAAGTCACATTTAGATTGATTATGGATTAGTGTCAGGTTTAATTGAGCTTCATACGATCTAGGGTTTCAGTGGCAGTAGAGGTTCTTTGTTAACAGTTCGTCTGTGGTTTTATTACAGTCATTCTTATTTCAACCGCTATTAGAACCTCAATATCGTGCGTTTATTCCCAAAAGTAAGGAACGGCCAAGGAATTTTCAGGAACAAAGGCAGATTCTAATCAACAATCAACAAATACCAGCTACGATTGATGATATCCATGGGAGCGGATGGCATTTTCCATCAGGTGGATCATACTGAGATTGCTGTACCAACTGTGACTCTACTTCGAAGTACGACCTGGGATAGAACGGTGAAGTTTCCGAGCTATTCTACTCAGATAGAACTTATAATTTTTATGTATTTTAAATACTATTTTAAAATACGGCCGAGTGGCGTAGTGCTTAGTAACCCTGCCTCTTACGCCGGAGGTCCCAGGCTCGAGTCCTGGCCGGGGCATTCATTTGTGTGATGAACATAGATGTTTGTTCTCGGATCATGCTTGTTGATATTTATATATGCATGTTTATTTTGGGTTCCCCCAGTTCACTGTATGGTCATCCATAACACAAGCTCTGCTTACCTTTGGGGCCTCACAGTTGGTGTGTTTGTCCGGAAGAAAAGAGAAAGGATTAGTTATATTTTTTTTTATTAACCTAAATCTTGTTCATAGAGATGGTTTAAGAGTTGCAGTAGAAAGGAACGCTGCTCAATAAGAGTAGTAACACAATATCAACAAAATCAAACATCCCAGAAAATCCATCAGCTTCTTGTTCTTGGGTCAATAATATAGAGGATCCTTGATTGCCTCATTGTAATATTTATATTAGTAAAATATAATTAATATAATTTGATTTCTTGAATTTCAAAATAACATATATTAGGTCTTTACCTATGAAATTGCCGTTTTTCACGAAATAAATGAAGCGTAATTTTTTTATATATTTTTTATTTCTATTAATCAAAATAATCACCCATGCAATCAATGCATCTTTGCCAACGCATTGGTAGCTTATTGATGCCTTTCTTGAAGAAATCAGCTGGACGGGAGGCAACAAATTCTTCAAAGGCATTTTGTACTGCCTCTCGGGTATTGAATTTTTTTCCCACCAAGAAGTTATCCAAATTCTGGAAAAAGTAGAAGTCTGTAGGCGCAAGGTCTGGTGAGTACGGCGGATGACGGAGAACTTCCAACCCCAACTCTTGTAGCTTGGAGACCGTCTGCTGTGCAGTATGAGGTCGCGCGTTGTCGTGCAGGAGCAGTGGAGCCGAACGATGGACCAAAGCTGGTTGGAGACGTGCGAGCTTCTCCATCATTGTGTTCAGTTCTTCACAGTACACATCTGCAGTAATGCTTGTCCCGTTTGGCAAGAAGCTGTGATGAATTACACCCGCGTTAGACCACCAAACAGTGACCGTCACTTTTCTAGGGGTAAGTTTTCGTTTAGGGCATTGTTTGGGTGCTGAACCAGGGTCCAACCAACTTGCTGAGCGCTTACGATTGTCAAACAGGATCCATTTCTCGTCACAAGTAACAATGCGGTTCAGAATTCCTTCATTTGTATGCCTGCTGAGCAGTGCAAGGCACGTCTCCACGCGTACTTCGCGCTGGCGGTCATTGAAATCGTGGGGTACCCATTTGTCAAGCTTTTTTACCTTGCCAATTTGACGCAAATGGACCAATATTGTTTTGATGCTAACGTCGAAAGCTGCTGCTAATTCAGCCGTGGATTGAGTTTCATCAGCTTCCACAATTCCCTGTAATTCGTCATTGTCGACCAAAGTTTTCGGACGACCACGGGGTTCATTTTTCAGGTCAAAATTTCCAGAACGGAAGCGGGTAAACCAATAACGGGTGGTGCGTTCGTTTGTAGTGTTCGCTCCGTAAACGTCGTTGATGTTGCGTGCCGCTTGTGCCGCTTTGCTGCCACGACGGTACTCATACTCCATAATTACTCGAATTTTTAACTTATCCATGATGACGAAAAATGTTTGAATGCGTTGAAAACAAAACACTAACTATTAAACAAATGACGATTTTAGAAAAAGAATTCCATGTTTGTCAAATAAAATTAATTTGAAATTAGAAATATCAGTCAAAAAAAAAAAATATTTTCATTTGAAATGGCCAGTACATAAATGGCCGTTTCATAGGTAAAGACCTATTATTTGTACAACACAGAGCGTCACTAGCCTTTATTATTTTCTTTAAGAAGGGTGTTATAAGTAAATCGTGTCTGTTTGTGCCTGTGTGTCTGTCTGTTGCATTATATCTCCGACGCGATGGGAGAGATTTCAATGTGTTTTTATTTTCTTAAAAGCTTAATTCATGAATCAAGGGTGTTCGTAGCTATGTTTGGAGAAATCAGTTCAACCCATGTTGAAAAGTTGCTACGTCAGTCGGTTTTTTTTTTAAATTTGTATTTACAATTAACTTGTCACGAAATTGGGCATGGGAAATAATTCGCGATACTTCACGCCAAAGAAATTGCAAGCAAAACTACTTACTTTGTTGCTATATCAAAAGCTAAGCAGTTGATAACAATAAAGTGAATAAAAGTTGGTTATAAATATGACTTCCTTGTTATTGCAAGACTTGTGCCAAAGTATGCTAGTGATATTATTCGGTGGCTAAAGTTCGATCATTAAACGATTTTTTTATTACGACAGGTGTTGTCCGTAAGTATAAAATACCAGTTTTCAGCGTGCTTTATATGTTTAAGGAACCAGTAAGTTAAGTTATCCTGCCTGACTTGATTTCCAAAATGGGTCTCGTGGGACTTGATGTCCAATTAATTTATTTGGTTTTTGCACAACTGCTAGATGTTGTTGTTACATAAACTCCATGGTTATTACTTATTATTTTCAATAATAATTCAGGAATTCAATAAAAAATAATTAATTAATGAAATACAAATTATCAATTTTAAACTAGAAAAGCGACAAACTCCATTAAATATGACTGATCGTATAAGACACGAATATCAATTTAGTGATCAAAGGGAAATAGGTAAACAGAGCCCTTCTTTATTGCAAGCTCGGGGGTTTATTCTGTGTACTCTGTCATAACATAACCTACAAACCAATTGACTGGGTGCCATTAGGCTGGTGGGCCGAGTTGTGCAACTTATTACAGAGAAAAACCAACATAAGCTTATATTGACGTTAAGGCTACTGACGACAAGTGAACCAGTTATTCCTAAAAACTTTAAGTATTTAAAGTTAGCTGTATATTGCTGTAGTGATTGTTTAGAATTTAATTTGGGGAAAATAATAATGAAATACCTTAATTGTAAATGTAAGGCTTCGCTCGATGACCAGCATAGGTTCCATGTTCGAATCCTGGTAGGAACGGATGTGTGTGAGAGAAGCGCAAGTTAATGTCCGCTATATCTTTCACTATACCTATAATTTCGCTATATCTCTATTTGCTGTGGGGTCAAAAACTAACTGAAATTTTAGATTGTATTTTGTTCATTTGTTAATTACCAAAACTTCTTGTAGCTGTTGTTTTACCAATTCTTAACCAAAAATGACTTGCCTTACATTAAAAAAAACTTGATCAAGTTACAGATCACTTTGATACAGCAGGTTACGAAGCCGCGACCTTGGCAGTCAGAGCCACAGTTGTTCGTCGCGCCACCACTGGGACGAATTACTTTAGTTCCGCACACTGCGCCCGTGCCGCCACCGTCTTCAATTCAAAAGAAACATATACATCTAGTTAACTTAAAATTATGTAAATCTTATAAGTAAGCTTTGAGAAGGCAGTTTAAGTAGTAATAGTCTTGTCATTCGACCGGATTTAAGTGCTGATAGAAAGTGTGGCTGACGGACATGCTTTAAACAGACTCAGCCCGTGCCTAGGGCAGCTAGATTTTATGGGCGACCAATCGTGAGATTAAAATTGGCGAACATACGGCCTAGGGCCTAAAACGGCCGAGCTAGATTGTTAGTTGAATAGGAAAGTTGTAGAAATAAAACATACGTGTGAGCTAGAATAGATCTCTTTTAAATCATGTCATTTCAGAACCATTAAAACTGTTATAGATTGCCTGGACGTTTTTCGCCTGAAAGCCCTCAACAAACTGCCGGCCTCCTACATAACAGTTTGATAGCTCGATATCTTGTAAGAAGCAACGCACGCTTATACCCCTTCGAACAGGCAAATGCTTTATATGACGTTTTAAGTCTTTTATAAAGATCACGTCCATTGTTTTGTGAACAATATGACTATTTCCAACATTATAAGCTGCCCGTTAATTAATCTATCAGTTAATTTATAATTTGGTTACCAGCTTTAATGTAAAATTAGAAATAAAGTTCAATGAAAATGCCATAAAAGTTAAAACGAAGTGTAGTATGCAAATTCAACCTTAAAAGCAGTTAAGTAAATAACTCTCATACTCGATATTTTTTAACATTTGCAGTTCATTTCACAATTCGCACCTAAATTCAGTATTAATGGCGTTGCTTTTAAAACAAAAATTTAAAAAATATCGATTTATTCAAAATTAACATGTTACTCATGCAAAGATAATATAAAATTGCTTCATTTATATTAGTGACTCAGTTTTCTTTTCTTTATTCCGCTCGATATCACGAACAGCCAAAGATATCGTAAAATATTCGTCATAATATTGTAAGCAGCGCTTTGTTGACTTGTTCTGTTATCGCCCTGCATTAAGGGAAGTCTTTTGGACATAACTTTAAATCAAAACAAAGCAGGCGGAAATAACCCTTATGTATAAATAAATAAGAGTCGCGTCGTTTCATGCAAACTGTAAGCTATGTTAGCAGTATTTTTATTAGGGGTGGCTGTGAAAACAATACCCTTAATGCATTCTGGGTTTTCTTCCTGGATAAGTCAACAAACGTTGGATTCCTTTTAGTAACAGGAATTTGAAGTAAAAGGAGCGGATTTACAAAATTTTTAAAATACAACAAAATTTTATTTTTTATTTTGACTCTTTCTGATTTCCTCTCAGCATATATTCACTTTTCAGTACAAAATTCCATCATATTATGTTATTTTAACCATTATTCATTAGCACCTAAGTCCTTTGACTGGTATTTTTAATGTTTGTAACATCAAACTTGCAATACACAAGGTACCAGCAGATAACAAGGTACTCGAATGTGGACAGCGCATGGCCGATAATTGTAGAGATCCTTAGAAGAGACCTGTGTCCAGTGTTGCTGGACATATTACGTTTAATATCAGCTATCTATTTAGTGATATTAACTGCGGATTCAAGCTTATATAAATACACTAATAATTAACTATATATATTTTGTGTAATTCAAATTACTATAGTGCCGATGTGACCCTGTAACATCTAAGTCCAGTAATCTAAGCTAGTCTCTTCATATTTTCGGAATAACTCGAATCGTTTATACGCCATGAACTATAGTATAAAATGTGATAATATATAACATTTTAAATAGTCCTAATGCGTCACCTTTGTTGCTACGTAAATAATTTAAACATAAAAATTAATAAGTTTGTCGTATAACCCCTTTACAGAAACCGTTTTCCGGTAGATTTTGTTAGTATTTGTCTCACAAGTAAGTAATATTTTTGAAAAGGTTTTGCTTTTATGATGAGTCGCCTTGTGGCTGGCTCAACACGTGCAATTTGCATGATTTGCTTATAAATTTCGACGGTGTATTTTATGTCTTCTTTATTGTAAACAGTTAACCTGTGTTGTACTTTAACTGCGTTTTTTGATTACTGTGTCTGTCAATAAATTGTATTTCTATTCTCTATTCTATTATATTCTTTTTGTCGTTTAGGTAAATGAATTCAACTCATTACAATGTTTTATTCTAACTAGGTACTTAAGTACTAGTTTTATTTTTCTGTTTTTATCTAAGTTTTTGTAAATAGCCGTAAAGTATACGAAATTAAAGGCCGTCTTTTGACAGCCTAAACATGCGTATAAGTTATGCGGAGCTCACCAGTGTATAAAGATCGAGTTAGTTAGTAGCTGGACTCACTTGTCCAGTCCGGTGCTGGGTGTGACATGTATTGTTTGTGAAATAATTACCTAAATTATGTTAAAAAACAGTATTTTTCTTTGCGTATTAATCTCAGCTTTGGTAAGATTAACTTTATTTCTCGTTAATTGGACTAATACGACTTCGAATGAACTAATTCGGGGGAGTTAATACTTAATACGTTAATACGGGGGAGTAAATACTTGTGGAGTCCAGTGACGACGGTCTTAATCTCTTATTAATCAATGTTGGCAAAAGTGACCATATAGGGGGAACATGTTCCTAAACATCTTACTTTTAAAAATAAAAGTAAAAAACCATATTCTTTTGGGAAATTAAATTCTAGTTATACACTGTATGCCTTAGAAACACAAGCCCAAAAAGTATTCCGCGTGGAAACGGATGGGTTCAATATTTTTGAAGAGAGTTCTTTCTTTCATTCTTCTTCACCCCCAAAAATGTATTCTGTAAATATCTATCTATCTATATATATATATATATATATATATATATATATATAATCTCTATCTATCTAAATATATATCTACCGCGATGCTCAAAAGTGAAAGAGAAATTTCATAAATATTTGTGAAATTGTAAACAGTAATCAAAATAGTAACTTTTTGCGCAGTTCTTATACAATTCAAAATAAGGACTGGAGTAGTCACTTTGTAGTTATTGATAGGTACTATTAAATATCATTTACCAATGTACATATTATTTCTACATAAACTCATAATTTTGCTATTTAAACGTACTAAACATAATTGGCAAGCGTGATGTATGATTACGCGAGCCTATGTTCAGAAACATAGAAGAAATGTGATTTCAAATCGGCAGTACTTTCAAACAAAACAGGTTCTAAGCTAATAGTCATCCATTAAACGCAGTAAGATTCAAAGTCATACTAACGGTAATGAGACGAAAATAGCAATTATATCCACTTTATCCGTCTGGTACTTTCTCGTGAGCACGCAGTTTGCGTTCGCGGATTGTGCAGTCATTAAATTTTGTTAGTTTACGGTCCAATCGGTGCTGAGAAACAATATGGTCTGTGCACGTGGGCCCAAATGATTATCGTAAAAGAAAAAGTGAAACAGAAACTATTTTATTTAGGTATGTACATACCTGTAGGATTTATGTATGTACACCAAGCTAAGGTAGATGCGTGAGTACCACAGAGTTGAAGAAGTACCTAGTACTTTGAGTTACAAAGTGCCTACACACATATGTTAATTAAACGGTATTTACAAAAATACCACCAAGTAAGAACTTAACTGAATATCAACTTATAAAAAAGGAATTAAATGTTTTAAATACGATATAACATAACGAAATAAAAGATATTTAGGCAGAATGTTATATTAAAATGCAAAACCCCTGTGCATACAAAATCCTGGAGTAGGAACGGGAACTAAGTACTGATACACAGATAAGTGCGGCGAAACCAGTGAATTAATCGTCTTTATTGTATTTCAGGTGCTCCTGCATGAGGTCAACACAGGTAAGATATTTAAACAATATTGAATGTTATATTTATATTGGTATATTTATACGTATTACAATTAAAACAGTATGTATTAAACTTAAAAAGGCTAAACTTCGAAAAAGATATGCCTTATACACTATTTCCGACTGATTATTTTATTGTTATAAATCTCTTTAACCAAGTTAACCATAACTAGAACAAATATCTTGGTCTTAGCATGTCGATAAATCTAGCAGCATTTATTTACGTTGGTTGTCCCACCGAACCCATCTTAAAAAGAACCTCTTAAAGAGTTTCTAGCTGTCTTTAGAATGAGTTAAGTAATTTGTATATAGTAGGAATATATAGTTATTTACAGTATATATTCATATGGCGTAAGATTACATTTATTTTACACGCCCAACAATCCAACATGAAGTCTGGAAAAATTTATTGCTTTTTTACTATTTCGCCCTTTGCATTCACCTAAAACCTACTCAATTTATAGAAATTATTAATATTTAAATAAATGTGTCAACCGTTGATTGTCAGGTCTTGGAGCCCCAATACCATGTATTGTACCGGCGTGGGAGTTGGCGTCACTCCGGGGCGGTAAACATAAAGTTGGAAAACCACCGAAGAAGTTGGATAAACTGGGAAAACGTAAGCAGATTTATTTAGTGTTAGTTGTCGGCAAACGAACCGCCAACCGCCATTCTCCCATCTAATGGTAGAGGCCCATGTGCTCTACGACAACACTTATCGCAGCTCAATGCTAATGCCATTAATAACTATACTATTTCCATATCTTTATTTTCTCGATGACAACTCCCGTGTAACCTTGTGCGAGCGTTTTTTTTTACATTATGTATGCATTATTTTATAAAAAGTTTGACGTTTACACACGTACAAGGTTATATTACAATATCTGAGTCGGAGAAACTGATAGGGATGGAGCTATTGAATGGAGCTAGAGAGCATTATATCAAATTAGAACTGTCATCGAGAAAATAAATAAATGGAAATAGTATAAGTATATTAAAATATTGATCATTGACATCAGTTGAAATCTGCCTTTGCTTTTGTAGTGTTACTGACTGCTATTTCCCTTTACCCGGGACAAAACCACGTTATTACTGTTATTAGGATGGGAAGTCCCTAGATTACAGTATCAGATGAATACTTAAGAACTGCTCCTAGTCCTGTAAAGTTAAACAAAAGCATTTAATTTTACATAACCGGTTAGCCAAGATAAATATACTGAGTAGGTACTTACTACATTATCATAATTTCTGGACCTTATTGATACCCGTGTTACGAACTACGCTGAATTAAGAAGATATTATAAAACAGAAAACATCTAAGACACAAACTAAATTTCTCCTCACCAGGGCATGAATTCTGGGCCTCGGGGAAAATCGTGAGACCCTAAAAATTATTATAAATTTTATTCGTATTAACCAAAGAATACATTGTTTCAGTTATCCAAGGCCTGGGTAAGTTAATATTATAATCTACAAAAATATAAACTCATTTAACTAGTAAGAAATTATCTGAAAAACTTCATCTTTGCGCAATCAAGTTCGATCCTGCATGGTATTACGGTGGTTCTAAAAAAGGTTTATACCACCTGGATTGCTACCCACGTAGAAGAAGGTAACTTTTAAACCTTTTGTTCTTTGAATATTCAAATTATTATACTAAATACAAAAGCTTTGCGGATCATGAGAAGTTTTTTTCTTATAAAAATTTAATACGGTTTGTATTTACACACTATCTAAATAAACTTACATGTAATCAATCAAGCTAAACTGTGCACTCAGTTCTTGTTTGGATATATTGTTTTTACCCATTTTTTTATTTAACTGGCAATACGTACTGGCTTTTTTCTATTAAGGGCCTAATTGTTCCATGCACTAGAACGGAATTTTTTTTCTTTTTTGTAGGTATACCAGTTTAACTTTTGTGTTTTAAAAATAAAAAACTTACACATGCACACGATTTCTATGGCGCGTCTACATAAATATACTTCATATGTGCCCATTAAAAAAGAGAAAAAATTTGATCAATTCTTTTGTCCCCTTAACATATTTACCGAGACATTCACGTTCCAATAAAAATTGCTTCACTCTACGTGTTACGGCTAGTTATTTTATTTATTTAGTGTTTTACTTTACTTAAAAATTTTTACATTTACTAGTAAGGACATAGTTTGGTGAGAACATAATTAGTGATTTAACAAACAAAAATTAATATAGACTCAATAAACACAAATATGTATCCACAAAATTCACTCGTAGAAAATACCTTCCTAATCTAACTTAATAATAAATGGAAAGTGAGTTTGTTTGTTATTTTATTTATTTGTCTGTTGCGTTTTCACACCTAGATCAGGAAACGATTATAATGAAATTTTGCAACTATGTTGTCCGGGGTACAGCAAAAGACATCGGAAGATACCTTCCACCGAGAACTAAATACTGTTTCCGAGGCATGGTAAATAAATAAATAACGATGTCAGGTTATAATAATAAACTAGTGTTATTAAATGTTTGTCCTCTCCCCAGCCCCTTGGCCTTGGACAATGATGACTACGACGACGACTCCAGCTCCGAGTCCAATGGCTCTCCCGAGAATGGAGTCACTCTTTGATGTTCTCTTCCCGGGATACAACGATTTTCTCAAATTGTTAATGACTATTTGATTTGTTGGTAATAAACGAAATCTTAAGATGGACTTGTGGTAACTTTAAAGGACTCGTTTTAGGTTTTGTATTGGCCATCTAGTCTGCACGCTTTTATTTATTATAACTTTATATAACACTTTTATACATTCAACTTATTTTTTATCCATGAAACATGAAAAAAGTTTCTAAAGTTATTAAAGAGAAAAGATGAACAAATCGCTTAGGGGTAAAGTCGGCAAAAAAATGTGATCGATCATCTAGGGGTGAAGTACATTTGCACGTCATAAAACAAGGTTGATTTGCCCTTGTAGTAATATTCTGCGATTGACTCACCTTAATAATCTTTCGTTTCCTGGTCGATTAAAAGAAACAAAAGTAAAATCATTCTACAAAAAAGGAGCCATTGACGACATAAATAACTTCCGACCGGTCACGCTCATATCAGTCTTGTCAAAAACTTTTGAGAGGGCTGTTAGTGATAAACAATATTTTTTGTATGTGGGGGGTTTAGAAAAAGTAGTTCCACAACATTGGCATGTTATTGTTCGATTGAAGACGTTACAGAAGCTCTCAATCGTGGCATTTAAGAACAATGCGTAGAGATCACTCGTTTAGTTGGGAATACACTACAACATTAATAATCTCTTATAATCCCAATGAAAGTACCTGCTAAGTACTAACAAGTTACCTCCAAGGTGGTGTACTGGGACCACTGCTTTTTCATAATGCATAAATGACCTTCCCAATTTTATATACACCATAAATGCATTTTGTTTGCTGACTTTACTACAATTGCTATTGTGACAAAAAACAATATGCTGTACTAACAAAGCCTTAAAGTGCCATAATAACTTTTCTGGTGAACATTTCTGGTGCGTTACTAACATGCATAGATACGTCATAAACTCAAACTTTATCCTTGTGATAAGTTTAGTTAGGCTTATTTCTCTACGGATTTTGACATAATTTATTTATTTTCACAGAAACAACAGCACTTAAAACAAGAATATAGTATGATTATATGTAACAATAATATACATACTGCCAATAACAGGTTCACAATTTTAATACTAACCTGTTTAATTTACCAATTTTTAAATTATTCTTTAAAGATTTACTTTTTAATACAAATTTACCGGCCAGACGTCTTTGAATGTGTAGAGCGGGAAATACCCAATTCATTTTCCATAACTTAAATAGGTGCGGTTTTTATAAAACTATCTATAATTTCAAACACTGATTTTGCATCCTGTTTAATAAATTAATGTGCATAAGATGTGTGTATTAACTGTGATATAAGAAGATTCTACTCCATATAAAACTTACATAAAGCCGTCTGATATGCTTAGAGTGGATACCCCAGTCAGCACCAGACAGAACACCGAGGCTGTTCACTTTTAAAGTTTTTCTCTGATCTCATTTATATGTTTTGATCCTTAATGATCTGTAAGCCATAAACCCAAATATTTAACGGAGTCAACCACCTCTAACCTAACTTCGTTCATACATAAATATATTTATTTTCTTCTAATATTTCTGCTAAATAAACAAATCTTACTATAAGGGCCGACATTACTAGGCCAATCTAATTTAAAATGCATACTTAAAGGTCGTGTGTTGTTTGCAAAGTATATTATGTAGCTGAAGGTTTTAGAGCTGGTACATATAACAGTCATCCACATATTGAGCGAATTATACGTTATTAAAGTATATTCTTACACATAAAATTCTGTGAATCAAAATTACAAAGATACTCAAAAAAAAGTGATTCCGTCTTTTTGACGTCTAAACCACTATACATAACGAAAGAGTTAAATGTGTGTGCGTTACCCCAGCTGGAAAGTTGCTTATAGAGTGTTATGAGTGGGGGGCACAATGAGATCGCCACCTGCTGTAAATGTGCGCCAAATAAAAAATTTGTGCGTATTGTCCTTTTGGAAAAAACAATGTCTGCTAGGGTAATGTTGTTCCAGCAGGAAAATTCGAAACGAAACGATCGTAGAGAGAAGTATTGTGCATGTGCAGAGAGCTTATATTTGTAGGAATTTGTGTGCTGAAAAAGTAATTTGTGGGTCTTCAGGTTTTCGAGATATTCCATGTGATTCCACCAAGTATGTGGCCAATAAGGTAAGATATTCTATTTTTCTCAATACTATGTAACACTCCTTAATCAAATTTCTCTAGAGGAAATTATAAGAAAACACAATAAATATATTTGTATTAATTTAATCAGACTCATTTTAAAACATAATAAAATGACAAACTCAAAACAACATATGATCACCCTACAATGGCGAGAGAAAACTTAAGTAATAGGACAGTCGCCCTTGTAGGAAAACCATGTCACACAGTGCCCTCACAAAATATATTAAGTTAAACCAGTAAATCTGAACTTTATGTACATAAAACTTAGGTACATTATACATAGTTACATCAGCTATTTAAATAAGCTGAAAGACATTGCTTGGAACATGATAAATAAAATGACAACTCGCAGCTGGAAACACATTCGAGAATATCTCATTTTTCATACATATAGTACTGACAAAGACAATTGATAAAAATCTACAGAGGTACCACTAACATTGGCTACACTTCACTCCTTAATGCACAATTCGGAATATTTCTTAACTTAAAATCACATTCTCATAGTGACTGATGTTTGGTGGAGTACTAGGAGTGTCCAAGGAGCTTATCACAAAGACTTACATCACACTTCTTATCTCCTAGTAACTTAAAACTGGGAAAGTTTTAACTTGTAGATTTTGGAACGTTTTCTAGTTGGTTTTCTAACAAATGCGTTTATTGACCAAACGTCGCGCACTCACACATACTCACGTACCCGAGTGGTACTTATTGTCTTTGCACACACACTTGCGCTTAGTTTACAACTCGTCGTGTTCCTCCTAGAAAAACAAAAACACAATTAGATCCCATAATTCAGATTTTTTGTTAAATAAAGCTTATTAAAAACTAAACAAAAATTAACACAACTTTATTTATTTTCTTCAGTTAGGTTAAAATTTGTGAAAAGTATGTTTTAATTTAGAAAAAAATATTTGTTTCAGTGACAACAGCTAATAAAAAACATTATTTAAATCATTTAACTCACCAGAGGTGGTGCTTCACCAGCCTCATCATCCAAATCCTCGTCATCTTCATCCTCAGGCTTGTCTGCCTTGTCCTTTTCTCTCTCAGCTTCATCCTGCTCATTCTTCACCTTCTTCTCTCCCTCCTGAGTTTTCTTGATGGCTTCTCCGACCTTCTTGGCTACCTCCAAGTCATCAGTCATTAGGAAGTTGTCAAAGATGGTGCCAGACTTAACCTGCCAGAGGTCCAGACCGACTGCACAGAGTTCATTACGCTTGTAGAGGTTGGGGTCTGGGGTGTACTCGGGGTTGTCAATTTCAGGGTGCACCCATGGTCCTTTATAGGCAGGGTTGTCAATCTGTAATGAGATGGGTGTTACATTAGATTTATATGGTTCAGAAAACATCTATGACTTTCAAACACTCATGTTCTCAACACACACAAGTTCGAAACCGCGACCCACGTACTATAGGATAGGCTTCTGCCTGATTTCTAATATGTTATACTAGAAATATGAACTTCTTTTTAACTTTCAACAAGCACTGCTTGAAATCCATGAGATTTTAAGCATGGCAAAATATTTCGATACGTAAAATACAAATGATAAAAAAAGTTAGTTTTTTTATAAAACGTTATCGACTATTCCCTATGCCTATTAGTGACGTAGTTTCATAAATAACGGTACCACTAAAAGTGAATGACCCAGGCGCGCGAGTATAGACAACCACGTTCATTCAATTAGCGCCTTTTTTAAGCGGTACATCGGATCACGTAAGACATGCCAATGACCCCTAGACTGCAAAAAGCTAGTAACCGGTTATCTAGATAAAGTACCTACTCCAACAGTAAAAGTAAATTAACTAGAGCGGTTAATTTAAATATTACGTTCAAAAATCAAATGAAGTATGCTGCCAAATTAAACCAGTTCGGTTAATTTCTCTATTTCGCATACGTCACAAATATACATTCTCATATATTCGAATATACATGCTTTAGATGAAAGACAGGTTACTTTACTTACTACACTTTAATTACTACGTTAATTACTTAATATTCAAAAATGGATGAATTAATATTTTATAGGCAAAACTTAATATTTGCAGACCTAGCAAGTTGATATAAGAGAAATAAAATTAAATAATTTGTATTTGTAGGAATGTCGAAGACGAACTTAGGCGAATATTCAGAAAGCAGGTAAACAAATACGCGTCGTCGTCGTGTTGCTTGCCGTTTCTTTAAAAACTTATTTTTACTGTTTTTTTTTTATATGTATAGGCAGTACATTAAAATAAAACAACATTTTTCATAAGGTTAAATTTAACCACAAAGGGCCATTTTTAGCAAATTTGTCTTACATTTTGTTTTGGCACGAGTTCAAATACGTAACACGATTCTGCTGCTTCCTTTGTACGTCGAAGTAGAGGGACTGAAGTCGTGACATCATGTATGCACAGAGACAAAGGCCTTTTCCTCTAAATTATTAATAAATACTTCATTGTCTGTTCTACTGTGTACTTTACACAAAGAATTGTTTGCATTTAAGGATAATTAGTATCTATTTACGGCAACTATACCTAATAAAGAGAAAATTTAATTTATATACAAAAGCCAACCCTGACATAATTATCTTTTTGTGTCGATCCTCGCGACCTCGGCGGTGGCCCAGGCTAAGGGTGACATTTGCTTGCCCGTTGTTCAGTGTTTTGAAAGCATTCCAGGGAAACAACACTACAAGGATTCAAATACGAAAATGCATCCTGCACAACAGTCCCATTGTACTTATCTGATATCTTGGCACTATTAACAGTGACAACTAATAATTTTAATAGCCCACTCTAATAAAGTTGTATAAAAACCAACCTGCTTAGGACTCCATGTGCCTTTGTATTCAGGGTTGTCGATCATTGGAGGTTCCCACTCTCCGTCCATCTCATCATCCCAGTCTTCAGGCTTGACAGCATCAGGGTCCGGAATGTGCTCAGGCTTGTCCCAGTCTTCGGGTTTCTTGTCATCAGGGTCGGGGATGGTCGCACGCTCATCCCAATCTTCAGGTTTCTTTGCTTCAGGGTCCTATAATTATGTGTTTTTGATAAGTAAGATGTGTTCAAGTAACAGACAGAACAATTTGGTGTTGAAATGCTGGAATGTTTTAGAAACTTTTCTCAAGAATTTATGGATGTTTTATCATTGAAATTAATATAATCACCTTATAACAGTATCCACTTCTGTGATAATAAATTCAACAACTATATGAGTACCTAATAGTAATAAAAAGTATAACTGGATTCCAAGGAACTCTTCTCTTAAGATAAAACTACTACATTAACTTTATACATATAAAATAAACTACCTTAATCTTCTTAGGAGGCAAGAAGTCCCAGTCAACCTCAAGCTCTCCGGATTCCACCTTTTCATTGTCAATGAGAACTTCATAGGTGTTGTCGGGTTTTACCACCAAAGTGTACAAGTGGGTGTACACATCATCCTTGCAGCGGATGTCTTTCTTGATTAGATGGTTCTTGCCCTTGTAGCTGAAGATGACATGTACCTGTATACAATTAGAGCTATGTCAGAAATATTATGGATAACAACAACTACATATTTAAAAACCCAATTTCACAAACCAGACCTGTCTAAGTGATTAGATTTTTTATATGTTCACATGGTCACTGTGCATGGATTAAATGTTAGGCATGATAATTGTCACTGTTATGTAAACAGCCAAGTTACATTAGGCTTTCTTTATCTATTACCAATTTTATAGCATCTGATAACCTACTTTATAGATAAAAATACTTTTACTTTATTAACAATAATTTTAATGACTATATTGTATATACATTCATTAAAATTATTCTTTGTAATACCAAAGTAATAATTATTATTATTGTCTTAATGGTAGTAAATTAACTAACAAGTTTTAATGAAATTCTACCTACAATACTTCACTTAGTTACTGTATGAATTCCATTAAAGCTAATTTCATGAATAAAAATAATTTTTCTAGGTACCTTAGAAGGCCAACAAATTTTTTACACTGTAAAGAGAAACTACTGAAGCATATGAAACCCTCAGCACTTCCGTTACAACTGATTTCCAATCATGCAATAATTGCATAAACATTATTCAATTACAAAGTAAGCAACTAAACACAGGTTAAGTCATACAATGGAAATTCTCAATCTCAGTGTTTGTATACAAACTCAGTAATTGTTTAGCTTGGAGAAGTGCAACAATAAGAAGAATTCCATAATGCACCAAGATAATATTTTAGACTACAAAAATAAATGTGATTCAAATTATAAACCATTAACTTTAAGCAGTTTGCAAAATCACATTAAAAAAAAGGTTATTGATATGATCATTGAAAATTCATTCCTTAGAAAGAAACAGCAGAGATAAGAATCAACTGAATACAAAAAAGTTGTGAAACTAGTTTATACCAAGGACAGATTTTATGTCCATGTAGGTAGAGACCAGCCAGCATGGCATGAACATACCTAATTACATTTCATGCCAGCCACTTTATCTGATTCTTATCAACCAGTACTAAATCATGTATAAACTATCAGTGACATAGGTATTCGGAATTGAAGGTTAATTGTTATTGAGTTAGTGGTATTGAGCTTTTTTTTGTATAATGCTGTTGGTATACCTTTTTAATAATAATAATAATGGTGATGAAACTTTTGTTAAATCTGTAAAAAGATCTTGGACATGTTAAGGTTTCTAAGACCCTACCTTTTTGGTACCAGGACCGCAAATGTCAGGTCCAAACATAATTTCGTAAGGGCTCTCTCCGTGCATGTCTTTCTGGTCCAACTTGCAGTCGAAAACTTTCAGGTAACCACCTCCACAGTCGATGTCCTGCTCATGCTTCACGGAGAACTGCACAATAAGGGGCTTGCCGGCGTTGCTAAAGGGCTTGAACTTCCTTGACAGAGCATAGAACCTAGCATCTTCCGATGTTTGAAGACCTAAAAAAAATTATAATAAAATTTAAAAATTGATTCAATCATCTCACATACAACCAACTTTAAATAATGATGATTTAGATATTCAATTGACAAAAACATAGAAAATGCAAATTAGAAAGGCGTACCTTTATCAGCCTCCGGGTCATCGTAGAACTTTCCAGCAGTCAGCTTGAATTTGCCAAACTCTTTGCCAGGGTGCTCACTGTATACCCAATTAGATTCCCATGAATCTGTGAAACAAAACGACTTGAATTAGCTTTATAATTTTTTTAAATAAGGCCGGCAAGTTCGCCGACCGCAAAGACGCCCAACGTAATCAATGAATGATCCACGCGGCAAGCTGAAGCCGGTTTCAGTAATTTCGCGATATATTAAATTAAAAAAATATTTGCTACTTACCGTCGGGGAATTTTTCCTCGAAAAACACTTCACAATTAATTGAATTTAATGCCAGAATGGCAAATAATCCTAAAATTAACGATCTCATTTTGATTCACAAGACACCCGTTCACAGCAAACGTCTGGTCACGAATAATATCGAAATTCAGCGAATACGCTATTATTTCATCAATCTGACTAATCACTACGGGTGCTTTGTCTTGCTTGCACACCTTTATTTGATATGTATATGAACGAAATAAATAGCTTTTGTCAGACAGCTTTAAAAATAGTGAAAGAGAAAGCATCAAATTTAACATGACATCCAATTGGTGTGTTAAACAGAGATAAAACATTTAAGTTCCGACGTGTGTTACATAAAAATACTACAGACAGATGGAAGGCTCTGATTGGTGTAATCTAGCCAATAGGAATCGGACACACTGTTGATATTATGACGGAAAACTGCGGGAATGTTTGAAAATCAACTTTACAATTCCTGTATAGCAACAATACCTAATTTGTAATTGTGTGATAATAATAATGATGCATAGCAAGTATTTTAAACAACATACATTTTATTATTCCAGCTATTGATATGTGTGAATAATGTAAGATAGTTAGATAATGTTTTCATGTACTATGAATTTTTGGATATATTTTTTTTATTGTCGGTATTTAAATTAATTTAAATTGTATTTTATAAATAAATGATAAAAACTTGAATTTTTAAATGGTGTCAAATACCTAAATGCACTTGAAACACTTAGTAAATTATGGTGTTGCTTCCATTCCAACACACGCTTGCCTAATAAAGCAAGAATTGGTAAAAATTAAAAAACAAAATTGGTTTTAGTTAGACTTTTGTCGCTGACCGCATAAAAAAAACTATGGACACCATTAAACGATTATTGATTGATTTATGCGTAAGTTGTGTTTGTGCTTAAGTTACGATGGCTGCTAAGTGTATAGGTATTTCGAAATGAATTATTGTACAGGTATTTAAAAATAAAATAAATATATAGATTGTACGCTACGGCTAAAAACCCGTAGAAATGAGCCTGCTCTCTCCATGGACAAGGTCTGGAAAGCTTCTCATATCTATTACTTAATTTATCGTGTTACCTAATACACTGGTAAAACTTATCACGTTAGTTTGAAAGCCACGTTGTTCCGACATCACCTCCTTCTTCATCAATATGTTTATTCAACTGAGTATACAATGTAATATGTAATTAGAATAATTTGAGCTTCAGTTGTGTAATAATTCTTATTTGAAATTAATTCAAGGATTTAGCCAAATTAACCACTTAAAATATCTAATAAAAAATCTGTTACGATTGGTATTGAGTTCAAAGTTAACAAAATTAGCTGTATAGTTACTATGTGTTCCAATTAATATAGTACCAGAATAGTACGAACTATTGTTAATAACCTAAAAACGATGAGCTTAATTATATTAACTATGTCATATGCTGATATTTCTGCATATTACGATTACCTACTGACGTATGTTGTGTGAAATAATAGGTCTTTACCTATGAAACTGCCGTTTTGCCGCACTGGCCATTTCAAATGAAAATATTTTTTTTTGACTGATAATTCTAATTTCAAATTAATTTTATTAGACAAACATGGAATTCTTTTTCTAAAATCGTCATTTGTTTAATAGTTAGTGTTTTGTTTTCAACGCATTCGAACTTTTTTCGTCATCATGGATAAGTTAAAAATTCGAGTAAATATGGAGTATGAGTACCGTCGTGGCAGCAAAGCGGCACAAGCGGCACGCAACATCAACGACGTTTACGGAGCGAACACTACAAACGAACGCACCACCCGTTATTGGTTTACCCGCTTCCGTTCTGGAAATTTTGACCTGAAAAATGAACCCCGTGGTCGTCCGAAAACTTTGGTCGACAATGACGAATTAAAGGCAATTGTGGAAGCTGATGAAACTCAATCCACGGCTGAATTAGCAGCAGCTTTCGACGTTAGCATCAAAACAATATTGGTCCATTTGCGTCAAATTGGCAAGGTAAAAAAGCTTGACAAATGGGTACCCCACGAACTCAATGACCGCCAGCGCGAAGTACGCGTGGAGACGTGCCTTGCACTGCTCAGCAGGCATACAAATGAAGGAATTCTGAACCGCATTGTTACTTGTGACGAGAAATGGTCCTGTTTGACAATCGTAAGCGCTCAGCAAGTTGGTTAGACCCTGGTTCAGCACCCAAACAATGCCCTAAACGAAAACTTACCTCTAGAAAAGTGATGGTCACTGTTTGGTGGTCTAACGCGGGTGTAATTCATCACAGCTTCTTGCCAAACGGGACAAGCATTACTGCAGATGCGTACTGTGAAGAACTGAACACAATGATGGAGAAGCTCGCACGTCTCCAACCAGCTTTGGTCAATCGTTCGGCTCCACTGCTCCTGCACGACAACGCGCGACCTCATACTGCACAGCAGACGGTCTCCAAGCTACAAGAGTTGGGGTTGAAAGTTCTCCGTCATCCGCCGTACTCACCAGACCTTGCGCCTACAGACTTCTACTTTTTCCAGAATTTGGATAACTTCTTGGCGGGGAAAAAATTCAATACCCGAGAGTCAGTACAAAATGCCTTTGAAGAATTTGTTGCCTCCCGTCCAGCTGATTTCTTCAAGAAAGGCATCAATAAGCTACCAATGCGTTGGCAAAGATGCATTGATTGCATGGGTGATTATTTTGATTAATAGAAATAAAATATATATAAAAAAATTACGCTTCATTTATTTAGTGAAAAACGGCAATTTCATAGGTAAAGACCTAATATTATGAAAAACATTATACCTAAATGTAAAAATATAAGTAAATAATATCTACTTATACTTTTAAGTGAACATCTCATATAGTTTATAAATTATGTAATGGTTAAATTTATCTCGTAATTCAAATATGTTGAATGTCCTCAGTATTGAGAGAATGATCAACCCCTTGTAACATCCATAGTATTTATATAGATACTCGTATCGTACAGGCCATACCCTTAACTTATAATTACAATATTATTATACATTACAATCACAATTATTATACATCAAAACAAAACATTGTCACTTAGATATTTTTTAGGATCTGTATCTAATATTGTGAAACCGATAAATAATAATTAGGTTAGTGGCTAGTAAATTAGGTACCTACCTGTAACCTACCAAACCTGGTACCTGCCACAAACAGCGATACTAATATAAAAAAGAAAATTTAGATTTACTAAAGTTAGACGGAAAACTTTATAAAAAGAGTGCATAATTAGGTATGTATTTTGTAAGAACAGACAAAGTATTTGCATAAAATCGGTATACCAACGTATTTTTGTATATTCAAATTAGTTCTCGCCAAAGGACTATTAAAATTAGTTTTTTGTTATCAACTTCTAACATTTAAAACCGGAAAACCTAGGAATACATAAATACATCAACCAAGATCGAAACTTTTGTACGTAGGTAACATTTTAGAATTCAGTCAATTTCTTTAGAATAGTGAGATTGAATTTCACTCTTGAATATAATGCGCAATCATCTCATGAGCACATGCTAAAGCCATCTGGCACCAGCGTCGACTCCTGCGCTCTCCAATAGTGTGAAACTACTTCTAATTATTTACAATTCTTAAACGTTAATTAAGTGTTTTTTACAAAAACTACTTTACTAACATTTTTAACGATTTTTTTTAATGATGGCAATATAATGTATAGAAAAAGTTACACTAAGCGGTTAAATTCAATTTTAACATAGAATCACATGGTAAAAATCGTATATTTTGCAAAAACTACATAATTGCGTGCATTTTTTTACAAAAATGACGTTTCTGAACGCAGTTAGTAGTTTTTGTGAAAAATATAACGTCTGTCTGTTGTTTGTTTGTTCATACTTCATAGTTAGTTGTCAAAAATGTCGGACTACGCGCAAAGCGAGGAATTTTCTAATCGGACACTCCTATCAAATGATCAGGATTTAGACTTGATTAGAAAAAACATACTGTAGAAACACCAGACGAATGGGAAGACCTGTAAAAACAGCACGTAAAGATCCATCACCTTTTGAAATAAAAAGTATCACGCATGACATGTTTTTTGATCTGAAAAAGACACTGCAGCCTTATTTTATAAAAACTTGTAAACCAGCAATGAAAATTGAAGATGATTAAAATAGATCAAGATTCACCATTTGTGTTGGTCAACTATAATTTTACTGGACCATGGGTTAGAATCCATGTGCGGACAAAGTGTCCACTGCCTTCGGAACTAAATTTCAATCCATTGTATAAGGCTCAAATTCCATTAAATGTACATAAAGCCAATGATCTTCAGATATTAAAACGTTATTTGAGTGAACACAAGATGATAATTTATGATAAATTATGTGAAATAACAGAGGAAAGAGAAGATTGATGTTGATAATGAAGATGTACGTGGAGGAGAAGAATAATGGTTATTTTAATGTATGATTGATTGCTAATAAACTGCTTAATTAAGATGTGTTTTCTTTTTACTTTCCAAACTTTTACTTTAATTTTTACAAAAATAACATAAGTACATTTTTATACAATAAGAACACAAGTACATACTGCATATAATAGTGAAAAATTGTATGGTATTAATCAAATACATCATAATGAATAAATGATCAAAAGTTTTTAGTTATGCAACGAAAAATATGGATAGGAGAGAGTTTTCTTTATTTCCTGTAAAATTATTATTTTAAGTTCTGTTGTTTTTGTAAAAAACCCTTCGTTTGTCTATCGTTAAAGAAACATAGTCCTGGAATTGCGTTAATCTAAATTATTGTTTAAGATGATCTGTGCACTATTTTTTTATCCTGACTGATCCTATTTCTTTATCCAAATTAGCAACGTGATAAAAATTTATCGCGGCTTCCATGAGGCTAACGATAGGACTGGTAAAATTATCGTTACATAATGTAAAGTGGGGTTTTGAGGTAAACAATCTAAAGACCACATTCCCGATAAATATACTACACTACCAACCCTACAAAGTAAACGAATCAATTAATTTAGTACCTGTAGAAATACTTATGCCTATCTACCCAATGTGTATTTACAAATAAATTGTCTTCTACTGCTGATGATCTAGGTCTAGGTATTTCATAATTTCTTAGCGGCGACTTAATTCATATTAGCAGAGACTAGTAAATAACTATAGACTGACCATCTCCATACAAAAATTCGTGACTCGGAAAAAGCTCAAAATCCAAGCTATTACTAGATGTCGCTCTCAAATAGCTTGGACCAACCTTGTCGTCTTTAATTTTTATATGAATTATTGACAAGAAACGTAATGCAAAATATTTGTATTAATACGGACTAAAACTGCTAGATGGCGTTGTCAAATAACCTGAAACCTTAGCAAGTAGGATTAATTCCTTTCCTGAAATTGGAAAATGTCATCATTTTATATATTATCATTGATTTTGGTAATTTTACTCAATAAGAATAGGTAGATAGTAATTTATTCTTACTTTATAGATGATAAAATAACAACTACAAAAGACCATAAACATACTGGTATAAGTTTATTTTGTTCAGAGACGCCTGGGCACTACCATCCTCCTTATTTTAATTGCCATAATAACCTATTTTTAAAAGCTTTTATTATCACAGTTGTGATAAACGCACATGTTATACGACATATTTAGCAGCCAAAACGTAAACTTAATCAAGGTCCATACAATTTGCACGAGTCACAGTAGGCGAGCAGAAATATTGTGAATTCAAAGAAATGCAGGGGAAAGTTCCAAAACAAACACACACACACCCATAGCAACAACAATAAACGACAAAGAATTCAAATTGTCAAACAAATAAAATGTTGTGATAAAAAGGACAAAAAAAGTTGATGGATAAAGAACATTTTTTTTAATAATAATCCAGCAAGAAAATATTTTTTTAACTACTGCAAAATAGTTATGAGTTATATGCATTATAAATAAAAATTATGCACTTATTAAGACATATTTTTTATCGATATCAAGAAATAAAGTAAAATATTATATACCTATTAATTAAATGCACTGAAATTCGTTTTATTATGTTAAGGCAGATAAGAACAAACTGTGGAGATGAATGCTATATTTTTGTGGGAAAAATTATATACTGGCAATACAGTAACCCAGTAACACTACAAATAATATCCGGGGTGGTGTAAAGTTTTCTGTTACTGAATTATAAGAGCGGCAACATAGCATCAAATGATATAACGCACTAGCTGGCAACGTCTATTGTCGCCTGATACCTACGGATAGTACTTGCAATTAAATATCAAATGATTTTGTAAACAGCGCCATCATAAGATTTTTTACGTATTATTTTGACTAAATTTAAATGACTTGTAAATCTAAAACAACTAACGCCATCTCTCTATCTCAAAAACAACTATTTTTCAAGTCACAAAATTTTGTTAGACATGGTTAGTCTATAGTTATTTACTAGTCTCTGATATTAGTCATTGTTAAAGTCATGAATGTCCTTCATGTAATCATCATAAGCTCTGTGTGTCCAAAGGTTCTAGAAGCGATATTGGTGATAGAATCTATAGTTAGGACCCACTATAAGGTTCGTGGTAAAATCACCTATGTTAATAGGTACTTTTTAATTTAAAAATGTCGCACCGCTGAAGATTTCTTCTAAAAAGACAAAAGTTCTTTAATACGTTTGTTATATATAAGAACCATAATTTGTAATAATGGTTTATAATGTTTTGGTAAAGTGGTAAAATAAAATTTTACTTGATGAGTATAAGTAGTGTTCCAAGTTCCCGAGAATTCCGACCAACATTTGTTAACCACAGCATGACAAGAAGTTGTTCTAATAGATCATAAATAGGAACCCAAATGGTTCTGAGTTAGGAATTCAAGGAAGTCTCAATTGCTATAGTCAATAATTTTTCTAAATTATACGACAACTAAGAGTTATTATATTTAAATATCTTCATACAGTCACCTCTATGTATCCAATTTGATGATTATAGTTCGATAAATTTCTTTGCTCCATTTTAGTTCACTTAGTTTTATTAAAAAGAGGCATATAATCGTACGACAAGAAAGGCCGCATTAGTCAATAAGTTTTATACTAATCAAGGTAAAAATACGAAGGCTGTTACGTATCATTCAATACCTTCTATCGTTACAATAGTCGTGAACGAAATGATCACTTATTCTCAACCAAAGTATATTTTTGTGTTATTTGTAATAGCCCAAGTGTTCATAGCGCAAGATTACGGATTTGTCAGGTTCAAGTCGAAGAGATTCCAGTGCCTTGTTCGTTTTTCTTTAATCGCGCAATGCTTCAGTGTGGCTATTACTATCACCACGTCATATTTATTTCTTGGTACTATATCAGACTTCATCTGGAGAGGACTGGCCATATTAGAATACATACTAATGACTATTTTCCTGATTCACTTGAACATCAAGAATATTTCGTTCTATCATTTTCTTCAAGATATTATGACTATTGACGTTAAGTCGCTTTTACTGAAGAAACGGTTCTTCGTCGGATTATTCACAGGATCAGTGACGCTTCTGATACTCAGATTAGTTCTTGCAGTATCATATTACGTTCATGCTGAGTTCCGAATCACTTCAGTTTTATTGTTTTCTGTTACGAGAATAACCACTTTTTCTTATATTTTCCCGTCCATCACATGTTATGCAATGTTTAAATGCGTGCATATTTGTTTGAGGGGACTTTTGGAATCGGCAAATCTTTCGGGATTCGTTGCCTGTAAAAGATCTACTCAATCATACAAAGTCTTATGTGATGTGCTGGAAAAGTACAGAGTTTTCCATAATACAATTGTGAGTATATGCACCTGTCATCTCACTTAGCGCATATTTGATAGTCTTCTTTTATTTAACAAATTATAAAAATCCTACGTTATAGTATGAAACAATGTGTTTTGTTTTTTTTTCGTTTTCCGCCAAAACTAAACAACCGATCACTTCAAAATGTTGCATTCCCTTTGTCAGGACGACAGAATGTCATAGGATATCTTTCATCCAGAAAATAAGTTCCCTATTGTTCCGTTCCCAGTGATAGGTATGTGAGCGAAGCAGTTTACAAAACCTAGTCGTTTGAAATAAAATTATTATTTAACAAGAAAATAATATAATCCATCACCAAGGTTAATTACTAATCTTATTAGAATTAATAAAATATTTAAACAGATATTTGTGTCTGTTGGAGAAACAAAAACAATTGTCCTTCGAGGTACATTAGTATAACCAGGTGATTTGACTAAGTGCAGTTAATTTTTGTACGCCATTGAAATATTAGACTTTAAAACTATTTTATTTATGGCTTTAAACGGTATAAGCTTCGGTGCAATAGTTATATATTATACCCAAGTGAGCTTACAAGATAGATAAATAATTTTTATTCCTAAAAATATATATTTTTTACTATAACCTAAGTTGACTTATAATGACAAAGGCATCTAACCTATATTGACTCAATGTATTTTTAAAAGAACTGAATTTGAAATATGTAACTATGTACATGTTGGTATCTGCAAAAACCATTATTTCTTATCATAATTGAGTTACATCATAATGCGTTTGTATCGGCAGAATTAGTATTTTACAATTCATTTTTGTAGAATTTTAATCAAATAATACTTACCTGACTACAAGTTTTGGTATGCATGCTATGTTGCTGATAAAATGTGAATACGTGGTCAATACTTATTTTACTTACTGTCCATACAGTGTAGGTTTATTTTATCCATGAGTTACAGCGCCTAGTTTTTATTACTCATTAAATTCCTTCCAAATTCCTTTGAACGCGTTCAGGACGAATATCGATACGTCATCGATGACGTCATAAACGCCGCCCTCTTTCCGCTCATAGTGCCCAAGCTACGGAGCATGGTCGCTCTGAGCGATCTGTCAAAACTGACTGGTGATATTTTTTGATGTTTTTAGAAGCTTGCTTATTTCTTTTGTAATAATATCAATAAATGGCTGGACCGAAGGTCTCAATAAAGATACTTACAACTTTTTGATTTAAGCGAGGGCCAATTATTATTTTAGCACGCTATTTAAATTTTCGGCTGAAATAGTACGAGTACCACTTTTAGCGCGCTAAATAGACTCGGAACGGTTACGAGCAGTTGTAGCGCTGATAGCGGCAATCGGAACACACCCCTTGTTGCACTTGGTACAGTCGGGGATGTCGTCGGAGGCTCAGAATAAGGCGAGAATCGCATTGTTCAGTCTTTGGTACCGCGTGCTAGGGAACGACAACACAGCAGGGGATTCAAATGCAAAAGAATGAGCCCGTTAAGTTACAGGCATAAGATTCCAACTCAGACCATGTCGGCACAATAATTCAAAAAATCTAAGCTTCTGAATCTAACTGAAAGAAAAGTGAACTGCCATGTCTACCAAACAGTTGAACTAGTAAAACTTAGTTTCTGTTAACTTCTTCTTTTATTTCTCAAGAAATGGTACCTCCCAGTGTAATCCTGGAGGAGATCACCTATCACACAAATAAGACCTTTAAATTCAATACATACACATTCTTGAAAGGTAAATTTAATAGGTACTTACCAGATACTTATAGTTAGTACATGTCGCAAGATATTCAAAATGTATGAAAACCAAGCGAGCCATATTTTACATAATTCATTCGTGATTGAGAAGAAAGAATAATACATATTTTTATAATGTAAGGACATAGCTATTGATATGCCTAACGAATTATTTCAGAAGTACACTTGTAAGAAAGTATGGGAAAGTTTATATTAATAACCCAACTATTTGTTATTACTTCACAGTACTCATCTATATTGGTGCTCAACATGCCAAAACTGCTAATTCTGGCTTATACTATCATCAACTCTTACAAAACTGTGGTAAGTTGTACCATCTCTAATACAGAATTACCTACTGTAAGTAGATACAGGTGATTGTTATATAAGCCTTAGTAGGTATGGGTTAATAAAAGGTTTTATTTCGATTACCTTGCCTTCTTGATTTGCGTCTTTCTGTATTGTTATTTCACATTTTTATAACAAACTAAATTTTTGTTGCGAATTATGAAACTTGTATCTGATAACGTTTTGCATAATATAGTTTTTTTAGAATAAATCACGGTTGTAGTAACAATTTTTAAGATAACCGTGATTCTTCTATTGAAACAAAAGAAATCTAGTTGTTATGTGTGCCCTATGAAATATTTGCCTCTTTTAAAAAACCATTCAATTTATACTTGAAATTTTTTACTGTGCAGATTTATTGTTATTAATGTGCATTGACTGCTAAAATAAAGTATCGCGTTGGCTTTTCTTTCAGATAGACTGCTCAACGCTAGTGCTAGGCAACCTCACATTATCCTGTCTGGATAGCTTGCTGGCATTGTTTGGGCCAGCGGTGGCGGCAGGGCAACTACACGACGAGATTACCAACCTTAGGGGGGCGTTGTACGACCAATTGCTGCAGACTAGAGGTTAGACTGGTTCACGTAGCCTCATTTAATTAAAAAATTCCGTACTTTTAATTTTTATTTATTATTATATTTCAACTCTACTAACTCTGACTGATAATTTTTATTTTACTCTGTAATAATATAATCAGTAATTTTTTTTTAATAATTTAATTAACCATTTTTACATGCTTCATTTTGAATTGATTGTTACTACCCACAAGGAATGCAATTCTTCAGTCTTTATATCTGCAAGCACCTTTCATTAGTTCTTTGTTTTCATGATTCTAAACTTTTAAAGCTGTTGACTTCCATTAGTAGAATAAATAATTATCTCTGTTAATACTGAATAGATTCAAATATAGGTTTCTCAATTTATGAAATAAAACTTCTTGTTTTTTCAGGAAGACACGAACGAGAGCAAGTCCGCCTATTCATAAAGTACATAAAAGCTCGCCCAATGGAGTACTACGCTTGCAAAGTCATACCGATCGGGTGGCGTCTACCCGTCGTTACATTGAACCTGTATATCAATTATATTATTATCATCACGCAGTTTATTAACATTAATAATTAGCAGAAAAAACGGGGTCGATTTAAAGAAGGAACGTACCTACCAAAACAAGGGTAAGTTTACTAGCAATGAAAAAAGGTATCTAAGGCCCACTTTCCCCGGGCCATCCGACTAGTTGGATAAAATGTCCCTCTGTCACTTTCTATTTCTATTGAACTGATAGAGACATAAATATTTAGTCTAGTGCTAGCCTATAGCATAGCTGCATAAGTAGGCAGTTGTTTTATTTCATAAGCTCATAACCAATAAAAAGAAAACTAATAAAGTTCTTTACTCATTGTGTTGTGTTTTATCTGACCATATCTTTGCTTTTACGAGTTCAAAATAAATAAATAGTTTCACATTTATGAATTATCATCGCTTCAACACTGTCGGCCAAGTTACTATGAGTGATGAAAATTCAATACCAGTGAATATCGCATTGTGCAAATAAAATATAACATTGAACTTGTTTAATTTTTAGGCCATAATAAACATACAGGGTGTCCGGTGGCGGATTTATGATCTTGAAAACGAATAAAATAAATAATTATATTCTTATCACTTTATTAATTGGTTCAATATGTACAGAGATAGTGCGGATTTTACTTTTTTTAAATTACATCATCCAAATGCTGTCCATACAGGTGCACACACTGCTGGAAACGTTCCACCGTATTACGGGCCACGCGCTGCAATAGGCTCGGTTGGATTTGCATAATTTCATTCGTTGTCCATCCCACGGGATGTCCCCAAAGCGGCTTATTAATTTATGCGGAAAATTTGAAAACGGAAAACGTCCTTGCTGTATGTGGAGTCGCCCCATCTTGCTGAAACCACGTGTGCATCGAGCAGGATGAATGTGCTTGCAGATTTGGTAAAAAATATTCAGTGATCATGCGTCCATAGTTTTCACTGTTGACATTTACAGCTTGGCCTCTTGAATTAAAAAAAAATGGTTCCGTCCCTCGATAATACCGCACCAAACAGTAACTCTTGGGCAATTGACGAATTGAATTGGGACGTTGACGTTTCAGTCGTGGATTATGTGTTCGTGGGCCCAGTAGCGACACTTAAAAAACACCTCAATAGCATTTGCACGGTGCTGCTCCGACCACTGCGGTATTGTGACTCACGAAACCGCAGTCTCGGAGCGTCGAATGACACCGCCCTCCCCCCGCACCGTTTATTACTTTTTGAAATATACCTTTATAAAAACATAAATCTGCCACCGGACACCCTGTATTTCGGAATTGTTAAAAATAATCAGAAGTGCATAATAACTAAGGCTAAAATTTATAAAGTGTGCTTGAACTTTGCTAATGGGTCAAATAAAAAGCGACTTTCTTTCATACTGGTTAGAGATGAAAATCATGATGAGACCTTTTAACAAGATTGGTGTCAAATAATTGGATATTGTATAGAACTACATAATTGTCAACATAAAAAGTTAATTTCCACCATTTAGGTGAGATAAGTCTTAGTATATTTTATAGATTTCAGCTTCAGGATGATTTCAGTCAATGATGGTCATACATACAAAAAATTTACGACAATTTTTTTTTTTAAATTTGAGTCATAGATTAAAACCAAATGTTTATTAACAAGGAGTATTTATTTACAAAATACTTTTTTCCACTGTACACTAAAGAGAGAAATCCTCTTTAAAATCATAATCATCATTTTTCTTCTTAACACTAGTCAAAGTAACATTTTCTAAAACGCCAGCTAGGTCCACAGCTTTCTTTTCATTCTTTTTCTTTAATTTCTTATCCTTCTTAAACTGTTGTTTCCTTAGTTTATTCTGTTTCATGTTTCCTTCTAAAAGCATTTCGGGGTCGACCTTCTGTTTTTCTTTACTTTTGTTGCTTTTGTCTAATTTGGACCTTATGTTTAGCGACTTAGGGAGTAAAGTGGATTCTTCACCGTCAACTTGCATGTCATCTTCGTTGGTCATTTTTACAGGGCCAGTACTGGTGATCTGAAAAATAAATGCGTAGGCATCAACCACATAAAATCAACGTTGCCTGAACGTGCCCTTCAGCCTAGCCAACTGCAAAATCGCGCCACGTAATACCTTTCCTGCACTTTAATCCAGGCACACGAGGCGAATAAAACTCCTCCCAATTTTCATAGATGATAAAACTACAGAGTAAAATGCGAAAGTGGAATTACCCTTTAATTGGATTACGACCTACTGTGCATGCGCGACCTGAATGCAGTTGAAACATGAAGCGTAGCGGTAGCACCGCCCCCCGGTAGTGGTACTAAAGGCTGCGGGGGGAGGCGTGGCAATAACGAGGGTGCGATAGGAGAGCACTGTCGACTGCATTCAGTTCACGCCATAGCAGGTATTCTTCATACAAAAAAAAACTAGGAATTATGTCTATAGTTAGAACTTTTTGATTATGACAGCTCCGTCGCTACTTTTCGAGCGAACAATTGTCAATTCAATGTGAATGATAAATGATAACACTACATTAAATCAATTATGTACGGTTTTAGCTAATGTTTCAATGTTTTAATTATGTTAATACTTGAAATTGGCAGAAATAATTATTGTGTAGTAATTACAGCTGATTGCCTAAAACGCAAAATTTAATTTAATTTTCAATCTATCAGCTCGATCTGGCATTACAGTTTCAATGTTTGACGAGTGAAGAGTTTGCATTGATCAATTTCCGTAACATAACCTCTTAATTCCCATATATAGTAATTAATTTGCGTTCATGGTGCTTCACAATGTACAAGTGCTGGTAGTGAATGAGAAAGTAGGCGAAAGGACGTCATTTTCCATCATTTTCCAAGAACTGGGATAGGACTTTACATTGGTTACCGTGTTTTTGTGCTAATGCACTTACAAGGTTTAATTGTGGTAGAACTTTGTAAACTGTTTGTGAGCCACGAACATTTTGAGAAGAAATGTTTTCTGGGTTACTCAATAAGAATAACGGTGTTTAATTGGTGTAACATAATCAACAGAATATTAAAAGGTACCGATGTCTCGCGTCTTGAAAATAAAAATTTGCCTCCCATGCAATACAAGCTAATCATATAAAAATATAAAACAAAGTTTAGAAATTTAAAAGAAAATTAATAAATATATATTTTGTTTATTTTACCTTCTTTATCTTTTACATTGTTAAAATATCTTGTAGAATCGAAGAGGGGCTTTCGCTCTGCCACAATGGCATTACGCCAAAATCCAATGCCGTCATTTTAAAATTAAGAAACGAAGGACAATCTAAATTTTTTTTAAATAGTCAAATTGAAAAAGTTCGTTCTTAGTGTTGTACTTAGGAAGACGTTCGTAATTAGTTTGTGGTTCGCGCGCATACTGTATATATTTGCTTAGAATCATCAAAATACAGGCTTGGCAAAAATTATGCAAGATATTTTTTTCGCAATTAATTGTATTATAACACAAGAACAATCATAGTATAGCAATAACATGACCCATCGTTTTACATATTGGTTACGGCATCACATCAGAAGAAGACGAACATAAAACGTACCTCTTGCATTCAAGAGGTACGTTTTCGCTATTTTTAATGGCTCAGAGACTACATTTGTCTAGTAAACTCGACACAAGCAAACTCATTTCATACCTTGGAAACTTGAACCTAAAAAAAGTTATTGTATAACTTAGTACGACTTTTTGATATGAGAGCAATAAAACAATGAAACACCAGCTTGTGCCTAATAAGCAGGTATAGGAAGGGAAAGGGTTCTATTACTTCGAAAAGAGCATATGAATAACTAATCATAATTTATTTCCTTTGCCTGTTGTTGCTTGTTTTAATTTTGCTTACTATGTCCAATAACACTATAAGCAAGTCAGTAATGCCTCAACATTTGTAATTAACGTATCCATACTAGTCTGTATTCAATGAAGATAAAATAATGAATTACCTTAATAGGTTCCCCGGCAGCACTGTCACCTAAAGCATCAATGGCCTCTGTTTCCATCGCCTCGAAGGATCCGATATCGAATTCCGGGCCCATTGCAGACACTATTTTAGCATCTACATGAACATCTGTGGTTTCTGGTGGTTCCGTGAAGTATCTGACCTGGAATTTTTTAAAGATTTTATGAATATCATGTTTTCCATCTGACATATTGAATATATATTATAGCAAAATAATGTGTTTGTACATCCAACACAAAAAGACTGAATGTATCTGTGTGTCTGGCAGAAGCTACAATGCCACACATTGGAATTTTCCGATTTTGCTGCAGTTTTGCTGAATGAATTGAGAATGTTACAAACCAGAGCAGGAATTAATAAGTTATGTTTTCTTTCTCTTGCTATGATTTCGAAACTTGCTTAAGAAATTGTTTTCGTTACATTAAAATGAATATGTATTGCACACCTTGCCAGTGTTCCAATCGTTAAGTAATATTCTGGCCGCGGCTTCTTGGTCGGGAACTCCACCTTTCTTGAACCGACCCATGCGAGAAGCTAAATGTGCGTAGAACTCCTGAAATAGGAAAATGTGTAAAAAATCATTAGGACCAAATACAAGTAATTGGATGTAGTTGGAACTAACAAAGTTCCCTAGACACCCAATAATGTATATTATTATATACATTAATAAAAAATTCAACATAGTAAACGCTAGGGCTTTATTTTAAATTTTAAATAGAAAACAAAAAAAAATTCCTTTTTAGTTTTACTATTTCCTTATTCCCAAGACAAGATCTTAATAGAAGAAACTCTTCTACTTCTAACAAAGAATCAAACAATGGTCCCAACTATGGTAGATACCAAGGACATTAAATGTTACCAGCTGCATGTCTGCTGCAATTAATGATATTATGAAGCATCATATAATAATAATTTAATTTTAGTATCAAAACCTTGTATAAGTCTGCTTAATGTTAGGGGGAAAAAAAAAGTTATTTCAATAAATGGCTGTCTGTTTTATATATTTTATATTTATGTTCAATAACGCATTACATATAGACAAGTCATACTCAAACATTACCACACAAAAAGACGGCTTCAACGTAACTATAGATACCTACCCGATATATAGAGTAATATAATTTGTGGGACATGGAAAGAATAATACGGTTTACTTGTTGTAAAAAAAGAGATACCTATGTACTTCGTGACGTTGCTTCGCACTAGTTGGTCGCGAGCGTACGTGACGTAGTACGTAAATTGTCGCAACTCTATAGCCTTGTCTCGTTTACTACCACATACAAAATCATATTACATCTCGCTCTTCGAGTTTGTTGATATGAATAGCCATGTCAATTTTAAAACGTCATTTTAAATAGCAAAAATAATAATAAATAAGATAGTTATAAAAAAATAGTACTTATGCATGAAAAGAAACGTTCATTCTCTCTTTAAAAGTAACAGTGTAATTATTACACTGTCTAACCACACAAGAAGGCATTGTACGTTATTAAAAACACAGAATAGGGAATAAAGTTTTAATTGATGTTTAGCCGTGACACTGGGTTGCACAAGAATTTCACATAGCAGGCATTTGCGTTGCCATTATTGAGAGTGGATAACCTGTCAATATGTAATATGTCATTGTTTATGTTAGTGTTACTAAGAGCTGTGGATTTTGTGATGATACATAAATAAATAAATAAAAAAATCAACTTGATGAAAAGACTTTCAATTCATTTTCTAGCACTTGTGTGATATGATGAAGTTGAGTATATTTATTTTAAAATTGAAGCAGTCAAGTGTACTAATGCAATTATAAATATTTTATTGATAGCTTTAATTTATCAGCATAGGATCTCTTTTTGATATTATCATATAAAAACCTATTGTTAATTGTATTGAAAAATTACAATTAATAGAAATTAAGTAATAAATAATTAATTTTAAAAAAATTAATGTACCTGTGGTGTACTAAAGTCTGGCACTAAGTATAAATCTATCAATGTCTGCTTGTTTGCTCTTTGTAATATAGAAGTGGCTGGTGTGACAGGGTCCTTCAAACTGCCAACTCTAATGGCATTTTTCAACGCTACTGTTGCATCCGATTCTGGTCCGGAATGGAAAACTATACCAGGACTGTCGAGGATTTTGATCTTTGAATCTAATTGTACAGTCTGCATTTGCCTGGAAAAAAGAAAGAATTTTATTCCATTTTGTTCAGCAATAATGTAAGAAACAAAGAATTATTAAGATCACAAATTGTCCTTAATAATTCAAGCACTCACTGTCCTCTGCTAATAACAATATAAATGTTTGTGAGAGATTAATGCATGTCAGGGTGTTTGTTAATCTTTCAAGACAAACATACATTTTAGAATATGAATAATTACATCTTGAAATAGTGGATGTCTTTTTATCCAATAGTTATATCAAAATTTTATATTTTACACTAACGAATAAGTGGGCAATAACTAAAATTACATTATGTACCCTGGTTGAAAATATGGCTCAAAAATATTTTCAATCACACATTAATCAAACATTTTTAAGCTATGGGAATAAAAAATTGTTAAGATAATGATAGTATGATGATGAATTTGAGTAAGCATAGTAAAATAATTTTCTCAGGTCCTAAATTGATTTTCATACCTTACTAACCTTACCTTAATACATAAAGAATTTTAATTCATCTAGTGCTCCAATGGTTCTCCCGTGCATGTGCCACATTGTCAATTCAAGTGTCACAGAAGTAGCAAAGACATTTTAAAACAATTGCAATGCATTTATACAAAGTAACATCTGATACCTTACACTAATTTACAAATACTTTAATTAATATTTCAACTACTCACTTAGTAACTCCAGGTGTACTGCCCACATTGCAAGCCTTAGATCTATTAAGACTGTTGATGATGGAACTCTTGCCAACATTGGGCAGTCCTACAACTCCCACAGTTATTGAGGTTTTGATGCCTTTGTTGCGACAGTAGTTGCCTAATAAACCCATTAATAACTCTGCTCCAACACAGGCTGATCCTGTAAAGGTGAATAATAAAGATCATTGATCTGACTAATACTAAAATACCTTATTATTTATATAAATAATTCTGGAATCTGCTGTCGGAAGGGTATAGGTAAAATGATGTCCATATAAGGTCTATTTTACTCACAACAAAGGGCATCATGTTCTTGTGCTAGTAACTTGATCAACTTGTGCAGCAATATGGACACACTGTACCTAACTTTAAATTAAAATTGGGAGATACAATATTATTTTAAACTAGCTACAGCTTTTACAATAGTAAACAGTCAATAGACTTGAACTTGTCAGTTTGCTTTAAAAGAACATGGAAAATGGTTATATGAATTAGAAAACAATCTTTATCACAAACAGCTATAGAAATTAAAGAAATAAATTCCCAAACTAGATTGGTGTGACAGTTCATGATGAACCATTTCTAAAAAAAAATTGCTACCTTTCATTTCTTTTTCTTTTACTATGTGCTTCATCTTTTTCCTCCCTAGATTGTGTTGTTGATCTTGAGTTGATGCTTTAAATGGCACTGTTGGAGCAGACCTTCGCAAGTACTTTAACCAAGCCTGTAAATTGTGACGAGGCACTAAATCAGCTTTATTTAAAACTAATACTAGCCGCTTGCCAGATTCGCGAACTGCCTCTTCTACTTGTAGGCAGCGGGTTCCTGAAATATTATATTTATCATCTTTTAGCAATAGTTTTAATTCAAGTTAAAGGTGGCTTGGGCCAAAATGACATGAACATGTATTCTTTCATAAAATTTAATTTAATGACAAATTTTACATGGGATATTCAAAAGGTTTATACTTATAGGAGTAAATCATACGTATCCTAAAATACAAAGTAAATAAAAAAATTATTATCTATTTTTGCTGCACTGTCATGTTTCTATTGGTTCAACCTGAATGACTACATTTATGTCAGGCTACATAAGTGACACTTTATTGGATATTTTATTTGCTGTGTTATAAGAAGATAGCTTGAATTGTAGCTTATATTTTAATGAGGCCACTTGTTATTAGGTTATTTATTATAATGTACCTTACTTATGATGCTATAATTAATTTTTAAAATTGGTCTGAAAATTAGTCTCCACTTAAGTATGTCATTTCAACACTTATAATTACAATCTGACAGATTTTATGTCATACTTCGCAAAGCACAACACAGTTTACTTACCCAGTGGATCTCTAGCATCTACAACTTCTAAAATTATTTCAGCTTCTGATATAACTTTTTTGAACTCCCTGTAGTAAGTTTTAAGAGAATTCTCTTGTTTTCTATCTTTTCCAAACTCAACATCATCATTTTCTGTGTCATCTTTGAATGCATCATGTACTTTTCCTCTCACTGCAGCATTTGCTACCTATAAGAGATACAATTTTAAATTATGAGGCTTTTAAAGATTGTAGTTTAGATATTGAAAAAGATTACATATAATCTTTTGGTAGTTCATTGTTATTTTAAGAAATCTGTACAACATTCATAATGGGTACATACCAAGGTATCCATGCTAACTGAGGCATTATTTTTTTCTTCTAACTTTTTTTGTTTTTCTAATTTAACCAACTCTTTTCTCTTTTGTTTTTCTTCCTCCTTGTGCTTTTTTACAGCTTCAACTTCTTTTAAAATTTCTTCTTTGAAAGGACATATGTTAGGGATTTGAATTGTCTTTGCCTTCTTGGATTTAGGATTTTTCTTGGCTACTTTTTTAGCTTTCCGATTATGTTCTTTAACTTTTTTCTCGATTTTATATCTGAGTCGTGCAGGCTGCCTTTTTGAAGGTTTTTCTGTAATTTAAAGTAAACAGAAGATTAAGTTGTTTGTGAAAATGTGATGTTTTGATTATAACCTAAAACAAAATTGAGCCGTAAAAGTTTCGTAATAAATTTCGGATAAATAAGGTGTACAACAGACCACCGAATATAAATAAGCTATTAATATAATATAATAATATTAATAGCATTTTAAGGTTGTAAAATACGATTAAATTCTCCATTCAAAGCAATAAGTGATGAAAACACCATATAAAAAAAACTTACTTAGTTTAAACTTAGCCATATTTTATGAGAAAAATCTGTAGTGGAGTGGACTATACTTAAATAAACGATACGAATGTAGTTTCTATTGTATTAAAATACAATACATTCGTTTTAGAAACTCGCACGTGCAGTCAGGCCACCGATTATTTTGACATTTGTCGGCTGGCTGAAGTGGCTGAAGTGGCTGACAGATTTAATATTTTTTTTGTATTTTATGGCATGTATACAAGTCCTTATTAATATTATTAATAACTTATTTAATATCTTTTCTTCTTTTACTATGATGATGATGATATTTGTATAATAATGAAAATGATAAATGTGAAAGTCACTATGACAATAATACACTAAACACTAACTTACGTTCATAAAAAAGAAAAACCAATGCAGAACAAAACTAAGTAGTTCCGTCGTATTGCCGCCAAAAAGTCTAACCGAACTAAATGAACGATTGATCGATCGACATTTAAAATTTTTGATGACATTTATGGAGGATTTCGAGTGCGTTCACTTTTTGGTGTAAAAGTAGCACGCCGAAATTTCTCCCCTTTTTTACTGAACCTAGACGTTTGCATTGTGAGGTACCTTGATGGTCGAGCCTTAGGAGCAAGTCGTAGCATCACAAATTAGTTTAATTTTTTAAAGGAAACAAGTCAAATTCGTATTAAAATAAAATGTACAGAGTTTCTCGTATCGTACAAAACCTTTTTGGCTGATTCCATAATTTAGGCAAAATTTCGTATCAGCGATGCATCTTGTCTGATCAACCGGTAGCGCCTCAGATCCACGGTTTCAGTGAAGCATCCGAAAGAGGGTATGTTGCTTGACATCGTTGCGAGAAATCTGATGGCAATGTCACGGTCCGTCTCCTCGGTGCGAAGTCCAGAGTTGCTCCTTTAAAACCAAAGCTCACGATTCCTAAATTAGAACTCAACAGTACTTTGTTATTCGCTCAAATGTCAGAGCATGTTATTAAAAACGTTCACGGTCAGTTTCCGATTCAAGGAATTTACGCGTGGACTGAATGAACTATAGTTTTGGCGTGGCTACGGATTCCGCCACACACGTTATAAACTTTTGAAGGGAACCACGTCTCGCAAATATGAACCTTGTGTCCAACCACCGTCTGGAACCATTTTCCATCGACGATGAATGCCGCTGACTCCGCGAGACGGGGATTAATTCCTCAAAGGTAGTGAAACATCCTTTATGGTGAGTCCCACCATAGCTTGCTGATCATCCTGCGACATGGCCTGGCAACGTACCATCAAGAAATGAAATTGACTTACTCAGCGTAGTTAGATATGCCAATCACCACCGTCACTCAGGTTGCGAAATCTTCGTTGCCGTTTGACAAATTTAGTTCGCTTACCAAGTTACAATCTGTTGCAGGTTGGATTCTTGTTCAACTCGCGTAAAGTCCGTCGCTCAGCGCCTTACTGGACCACTATCTCTTTCAGAGTTGAACGGTATGCTAACTAATGTTAAGCTAGTCCAGTGTTCCTCGCTATCTGAGGATATGGAAATGCTGCGTGCTGGCAAACAACTCAAGGGCACTTTAATGCGATCATTAATGATGACGACCCGCAGATCAGATTTATGCTATGAAGCCAAACATCCCTTAAAATTTCGTTGTAAGACTTGCAAGGTACCTACTCTGGGGTCGGTACCCGGGATGGACCTAATCTAACCTAGGGAGGTCTTCCTAATCCACAAAGGAAATATAACACAATTTTATTTTAAGTAACTTTTATTTAAGATGAATCTATTTTAAAAGAAAATACAATGATAATTATTAGACTATTTTGGGGACGAAGCCCGCAATAGAATTCCGTAAGGAATCCTGTCAAGGAATCCCATCAAGGGATGCCATGGAACAATCCTCCATATTATATATATTTTACATTTCACAAATAAAATCAAATAATGACAGACTTATAAGTTGCCAGTCATAAATGTCGGCAAGTTTGTTTGTGCAATAACTTCTTTTAATAAATACGGCACAAGCAAACGTTGCAATCGCCCCTCTTGTTTAATTTATTTAATTAGTGAAGCTGATTAAATAAATTCCTATATACATTTCATTCTTAAATAACGACCCTACTTAAATCAGGACCATATACATTAATCGGGATTACTCTCAGATGAGCCCCCTACCGATAGGAATATACACACTTGATCATGTTTAAATTACAACATCTTATTACACCAAAACTGATCTTATTGTATTTATTCTCCATCAATAGAGCCTTAGCCACAAAACCTGATGAAAATCAGCCAAGATCCCGGCTGGTTAATTAATATCTAAATAAAACAATGTAAATTATTTTAATTTCTCATACAATTCATGAATAATCAACAACCCCATATTAATCATTTACGTTACACAATCATACGCAAGTTCAAATAACCAATATTTATTATTAAATTAATCAACAATTGTTAAAATAACCCATTGAATACAATCAAATTATAACTATAATTAATTGATAAGTAATAAATATATTAATATCCCAATAAAAGTAAATTTAATTAATCCCATTTATATTAAAATTAATACTAAATTAATCAAATTATATTATCAAACATTATCATTCAGTTGGCAAAACAAACACGTTTGACATGAACTGTCATATTAACTTTAAACTTTTCTGAATGATTAAAAGTTTATTTGAAAGTTTGTAACTTTCGAAAATTTAAACATTACCTACCTAAATATTAAGATTTTACCTGCCTAACTATTACCGGACAAACTTACCTATGAATAGATCATAAAATTGGATCCAAAGTATTTTATTTAACCCAGAATGATATCTATAAATTAAAGGATTTAATATTTCACAACGCAATGCAGAGAACTTTTTCAAAATGCACCGAAATACACCTGACAAAATTCTATACCAATAACGTTTGAAAACCATTACCTATTCCATCACAACCCTTTTATTATTTAACCCACTGAGGATCCTATTCTACGTCCGCGTGTTGACCCACAGACATCAATATCACAATATTATATATACTCGTAAACTTTGGCCGCATAGCTAAATCGGCTATCACCTTCTCTCTTATGGAGATTATCAGGCGTGGCTCAAATTAAACGTGCACATTATCTATAGTGTTATTTTAGTCTTTGAAAATTGACTTCTTTAGAGCATTGGCACCACACGTATATTTATGATTCGTAAATAAAATGTAACGCGGTAAATACGTGCCGCGTGTACCTGCCGCCCCTTAGAGGTTTCTCTCCGGGTATCTAAAATTAATTTATTAAATCATTAAATAAAATACCCTCTTATCTCAATATATAATATATAAAAAAGTTTTCCTTATTTTCTTTTATCTGCATCGTCCATCCATTGCATCTCCTTTTTGGTGATGCTGTTTGGATCGGCTTTGCAGGATATATCATCTCGGAACATTGCGTTGTGAAGTGTACATAGAATTTGAGAAAAAAAAAAAATATTAGTTTCTTATATTATTCTAAAACCCCAACGAAATTCTAACCGTTGCATATCTACAAATGAACGATATACATATTTGTACACCTAAATGTGTACTTTTACTCTATTAATTCTAAGAATAAAGAAATTATAATATTATTGTAATATTTCAAGAAATAAATGTATATACAAAAACCCCATTTTACATATATAAATACAGACACAATTTCATCATTAATTCTATTCTATCGAACATTATATGGTTCCAATCTATTCACATGCACAATCAATTCTTGGTTATTTTGTATTTTTTTTACAAGATAAATGTCACATCCTATATATCGCGATACTCGAAATAAACCTTCATATGGTCGACCAAGTTTTCGACTTCCACCCAATATTCTTTCTGGACAATGTAACGAAACCAATTGTCCTACACGATTTAAATCCAAATGATAATACGTTAAACTCGTATAATCCAGACGGTGTGATGATTGCCGTTTCGTGTCTATCCTTCTCCGCTATCGATAATTACCAATAGGCATAGTTCAAATCCAAATTAGCGCAGAATTTCGCCCCATTCAGCTGCACTATCATACCTTCGATGATAAGCAAATGATAGAAATCTTTAATTACCTTCTTATAACATTGTCTTGATCAATCGGCATCAACAATATCTCAAGCTGTCCCACTGACGCCGGTTGAATTTTGGGAAATTCCTTCCTCGCCCGTCGGATGAATCACCTTCTAGAGTCTTTCCTTTACTCTTGGTATTTCAGATAGCTCTTGCCTTCTAAAATTTTCTTTCCGCTATACTCAGTGGCGTATATAGCTGAAATAAAACACAAAACACTACACTGCGCGCGGCGCCTCCACCATCTGGGGTCGGTACCCGGGATAGACCTAATCTAACCTAGGGAGGTCTTCCTAATCCACAAAGGAAATATAACACAATTTTATTTTAAGTAACTTTTATTTAAGATGAATCTATTTTAAAAGAAAATACAATGATAATTATTAGACTATTTTGGGGACGAAGCCCGCAATAGAATTCCGTAAGGAATCCTGTCAAGGAATCCCATCAAGGGATGCCATGGAACAATCCTCCATATTATATATATTTTACATTTCACAAATAAAATCAAATAATGACAGACTTATAAGTTGCCAGTCATAAATGTCGGCAAGTTTGTTTGTGCAATAACCTCTTTTAATAAATACGGCACAAGCAAACGTTGCACTACCCTACTCCGGTCTAGAACCCTTCTTATACGCAAATTTTGGATTCTATCAGCTTGACGATTAATAAAGCGTGTGATATTTCGCTGTGATCGCTCCACACTATCTTTTATGAGTGATGGTCCGTACAATCGAATCACTTCTGCTTGAACTTTTAAGCGGGTTGGTTTATATTTCGCCAGGCCGTTTCGAAATTCGAAACGCAAAAGCAATGCGCGCCTATGTATGTCTTTATGTTTGCTTCACAACAAAATGTGTGCACCTAGCCAGAGATTGTTTCTGAGCTCTCCACGAAAGCGTTCATGGGTTGCTTGGACTTGTTTCGTTTCACGCCTTCTCTCTGATATTTACAGTGATGTACACCAGTTCAAAATGTATCAAAACATGTAAACACTGAAATGAAATGAAATGAAATGAAATATTTATTTCTCAACATTGACAATTACTTGTTCTTATTGACGTCAAATAAAACATGATTCTACCACCAGTTCGAAAAAACCTCCGTGAAGAAGAACTGGCAAGAAACTTCACGGGTATATTTTTTTCAAAATAAATTTACAGAGTCTCTTTATGTCTATACAAAATTATTCTTTTCTGCATCTGTTAGCTCGGCAAGTCTCCCTCCCCCCAAGTATCCAAACGACGAACACCCTCAAACGGCACCCGTTCACAAGTTAACGCGGGATCCAGCCATCGCCCTCCTCAACCATAATAGAGGGAAGTGAGCGACCCATCACCCGACGCTACCATAAGAAGACGTACTTTAGTGACAATGACGCTTTAGATATTCATCGGGACGAAGAACTCATCGAACATACAGACACATTACACATGCTTTGTTACAAATACTAGTACAATCCTGTTAATGAGGGGATTATACTGCCCTGCTTACGATAAACAACGCATGTGCATATTTTTCCAAAAATAAGTTATTTATACATATATCCTGAATGTGCACAATGAGATCTACCTGAATCAGTTATCGATTTTTTTATATTAGTTATACGTAATGAAATAACGATAAGCATAAACAGCGTAAACGCATTAAATCTTAATGTTTCCTAAGGATAAATAACATATCGTATGTTGCTTTAAAATATGTTGCCATAAATCCAAGTCATAAGTATCGTAAGAGCAGATGTGATGGTTATCGCTAGGATTTTTTGATTCCATTCTAAGGGCTTACTATAATAAAGTATACTATTTGACATTTACGTTCATTATAACTAGTAAGTTCTAAAATATGTGTCATTGATTACTATAAAATAAGATCGCAAAGTTTTCCGCTGCACTTGTATTTTGAATGACATTTGTTTTTACGAAGGAAAATGCTAGGTATAAACATCGCAAGTGTAACACTTGGTAGTCACTCACAGTCTATGGTCGGTCGTAATTCCGCACTTCCATGCACCCTTCGAACAAATACCTCACCTAGGTGGGAGCAGCGACAAAAGAGTTGAGCTTACTAACTGATTTTCTGGCTACGTACTTGACGCTGGGGCTTGTTACTTTAGTTAGACTCGCTCTGCGGCCGGCTTCGACCAGTCGTAATGTAGTCAACTCCGCACTTTCAGTGCAACCTAACTTTGCGACTGGTTCACGTCGCGAAGCCGTCAGGTCTACAGCCAGTTTTTGTTGCCAATTTATTGACAACACACTCCGTAGTAGACCCTCGCGTTGAGCAGGTGGATACTTAACGATGACAACTAAGCCTCGTTGACCCGGTGCGTTTCAGGCCTTGGAGAAACCGGCAGACTGGACCCCGGTACAGGGGCCTAAATTCCCAGGATGAAGGTACAGTGCTTGTCCAATAGGGGCAACACTTCGCGTCGTCCCCAGCCCCCCAACCGCTGGTAGGGAGGTTAGCCGCTAGGGTTGCTAGGTTTGCTAGGAAATCTAGGCATCTTTTACTTATTTATATATTTGTATTTCATTACCAAGCCCTCCCATGGTTTCGCAAAGCTTGGTAAACTTTGCGAAGTGCTTCGCCGAGGCGCTTGCCAGCGCCCTCGGTGTCCCGTTAAATAATAACGTGTTATCGCAGACCTTACAAGCAACGATCGCGTTCGCGGCCCCAACCCCGGCCCCTCAGGCCACCAACTCCATGACCCCTCAGGTATTTAGCTCCCCCGCGTCTCCCGTGCCATCTGAGATGGACTGTGTGTCGGACACATCCTCTTGCGCGTCGCGTCACAAGCGTACCGCTCCCAGGAGCGACCGGAATCCGCGTCCGAAGCGTCGTCGGACGCCGCTACTTTAACCGGCTTTCCTCAGCCCCCATTTACGTTAGTCTCGTCTAAGCACTCTAAGAAGCGTTCAAAGAAAGCCGTGGTGTCCTCAACACCCGCTTCCATCCCGGTGTCTTCAACACCGGCCCCCGCGCCGTTAATGTCACTGCAAGTGACCGCGACCCCGTCGGTTTCGTCCAAGCCATCAAGCCATCCCCCAGGTGTATTAAGTTCCTGGATTCTTACATCACAAAGGAGTGCACTCGCACTCCCGAACTCACTTCCCTCCATGTGTCCCGGCCAGTTCAGCCACACAGCTAACTACAGGGGTTGTCCTCGCGCTCCGCGCTCCTCCGCTAAGAGGGCCGCCTATAGGGCCGGAGTTCCCGTCCTATCCCAGCTCCTGTAGCTCCCGCAGGCCCGCGCCCCGCTCCGTCGTCGTTGGCTGAGGACATGAAGACCGGGTTCGACGTCATCCAAAACGTCAATATTAGGTAAATCGCCGTACTCGCACGCAAACTGCGAGCCTCCCCTTCTCCTCAAGAGTGTCTCTTAGCGTAGCCTTAGCACTAAACTTCCTGAGCTCAAACTGTTCCTTCAGAACAACGAGCCAGATTTACTGCTCTTCCAAGAGACGTTGCTCACTCCATCTCGCTCCAGAGGATTTGCTATTCCTAAATACGCGTTTACTCGTGACGATAGGCCCAACGCGCCGACGGTTTCGGCGGCACAGTTATTTACTACAAAAGATGTCCTAATACAAATTCGGACCTTGGATAGTTTTTAATTTACGACGTAACAAAAACTGATTATAATGGTTAGATATATTTCACGATGATTAAGTCTATTATTAAATCATAAGAAAATTTACATTTATAATTATAATAAAATTCATAAAACAAATACCTAAGTATAGATTTATCAAGAAATATTCCATCAAAAGAAAGTGAATGCTGTTTTTAGATACTTACAGATTTTTAAGAATAAATGTTGAATACTTGTATTTATTTAGTTCCAAAGACCTGCATTTTCGTAATTTATCATTTTTATTAACGTGTCACATATGCATACGTACGATAAAAGCATGGTGCACGTGTAAAAAAGTTCAATTTATTTACCTTGGCCTAGTGATTTAATACATTTGAACACTTTCCTAGTCTTTTTTTTTTTTAATCAATATTTATTTATAGAGGGTTTTACAAAAGCCACCCTCATCGTGACTCTCTAAATCCACATCAATAAAATTAATAATATAATATTACCTATTATATAAACATATTTTCACTACATTATATAACAATTTGGCCTCTTTCAAAATAGGGGATGATAATATACTGTTTACCAAACCGATATTGAAATTTTTCAAATTAAGGCGGCGCCTCTGTACCACATTCCGATCACACTCCATAGTAATATGAAAAACATCCTCAACCACACCACATTGACTACAATTTGGAGAATCAATTTTACGCATCAAGTAAGCAAAACTATTTAACGGAATATGACCAGAACGGAGACGAAGAGCTAATACAATGTCTTGCCGACTCATTTTAATCAATTCAAACCAAGGGACTCGAGGAACTGACGGCTGGATGGTTTTATACCAGATACCTTTAGAAAGCGATCTTTCATTAAAATATTCAGACCAAATGTCGTAGCACCTAATTTTAACTTTATAGAGAACATCACCGAACCATGGAACCCAATGAAAATAAATACCCTCCGTCATGGCCTGTTTGGCCAGCCGATCCACTTCCTCGTTTCCCAGGATACCTGAATGAGAGGGAATCCATTGGATAACAATATCTTTTTTTCTTAATTTTAAGCTATTTATCATATTTATATAATGTTTAACTTAATTAGTTTAGGAGAAGCCATTGGAAATATAATTTAATAACATTTTAATAAGAGACCAATAAAACAACCTAACCTAGTCTTAAACAACGCAATTGCTCAACTTCTCAAACATAAACATCGCAACTGCTGCAGATGCGATGTTTATGCCTAGTTAATAAAGCAAACGTTTCTTAACATTAGTAGTCATTAACATTTTTTCATTAATATTTATCTTAATATTGTAAAAACTACAAAAATTAAGATTAAAATATTAAAATTAAATATAAAATATTAAAATATAAAATATCATTATATAAAAAAACAACTAAGTGAATATCTTAATTAATTTGGACGTGACAACAAATAAAAGAAAAAAAACTTTAAACGCGTTTTTCTCGACTTTTGCCGCCCTGCAGATGCATTGTTTATCGTAAGCATGGCAGTATACCCAAGGGCTTTTATCATCCAAATAATCGGATAGTTTATAATATGCTCTAGCACACAACTTCTGCTTTATAGTTTCTTTGAATTTGTCAATAGGAAGACCTTGGATATCCTCAGGAACCTTATTATAAAAGCGTATACATTGCCCCATGAATGAGTTAGTGAGTTTATGAAGCCTACTATTATGAGCTGCCAGCATATTTCTTCCTCTTGAACAAGGTTATGTTCTTTTTAACATACATTAAATTTTCTAAAATATATTGTGAATGGAAGGTAAGAATATTTATTTCCTTAAATTTACTTCTAAGTGACACCCTTGGACCGAGCTGATAGATAGAAAATATTAAATAAAAAAATATAATAATAAAAAATATTAAAACATTTTATTCTGCACTGTGTTCTACTTTGAGATTCAGTCTAAATGTGTGGATGGGCATAATATCAAATTACTTGATAAGGCCATACTTCCTGCCCGATAATTTGAATGGCGAGACATCTGATTTTTCAGGGCGGAGTTACCCTCTTTGATGCTAGACTTGCCTATTGCATTAAGACGAGACGTCATGTCCTTTCAACATCATGGCTGCCCAGCTCACTACAGAAGAAGTGTTCGAGCATGTTTGGACGAGAGATACCCAAACCAATGGATTGGAATAGGCGGACCCATAGCATGGCCAGCGAGGAGCCCCGATTTAACTCCAATGGATTTTTATGTGTGAGGTCATATGACAAGCCTAGTATACGACTAAATGACGCCTAGTATCGATATTTTGAAACAAGAGATAATTGATGCGGCTGAGGCAATGAGGCGGAACCTACGAACTTCTGTCGTGAAAAGTAATTCAAGGAAAACAGTAAGGATTTGTGTAAAAAATAACGGCGGCCATGTTGAACACGAACTATAAAAATAGTGCTATGTTTTTTTTGTTTTATTTAAGCTATCTTTAGCTCAAACTTAAAATTTATTTATTTCTTTGGGAAACATACAACTATTTAATGTAGTTAAGGTAATTAATAATGGGTAACACAAAAGTCACTAGAGTTTCCACAGTTAAAATATAACACAAATCCAATAATAAGAATACAACAATAATAAAACTTATAATACAATTCAAATATTAAAAAAAATATTTATACTATGAACTAAAAATTAAAATTTAAAGTTAAATGTCAAGTATGTCTCTTAATTTCTTTTTATACACGTTCATGCTACTATTAAACAACAAGTATTATACCTTTTTGAAAAGCTAAAGGACAAAGTAGTTTTTAAAATTATTTGCAGTAATAGTTCCTTTCATTTTTTTTTTTAGAAAAGCGCTTCAAATTTTTTTAATTTTTTTTTAGCAGTTTTTTTAAGCTGTTAGTAGTAAAGTCAGTTTTTAGAAATCATTTTTATTAATTCATATGCCTTCTAACTAGATACATAAAAAAACGGACCCTAAGAACTCAAATCTCAATAAAATCGATAACAAAGCCAAAAAAGAAACATTTTTTCAAAATATCCTTATAATATTTCCATGACGGTTAAGTTTCGGACACCATATTACAGAGTCAAACCTATCAGAAATGACCTGAATAATAACGTCCTTCAATATTCAGTACAACTTTCCCTGTGACCCTGTTTGTAAGAAAATAACAATTTGTATATCCATGTCGCAAAGAAAGGAAGTGCTTTATTAACTAATGTATGACTAAAACACTACATAAGACGAAATTACAATAATGAAAACTAATAACAACATATAAGGAACAAAATAATATACATACTTGTTCGTTGATGGGAGTGGACAATAAAAATAATTGTAGTAGATAGATCTCCGAAACTGGCGACGCCGGTAACTTATCAGATTTATGGCTGCCACGGTAAGGATTTTCATATATGTGTTACTGTTGCAACACCGAGGAAAGAAAGGACTAGATATATACAATTCTAATTGAAAGAACAAAATTAGTGACAATGCTTTACACATAAATAAGTGTGTATGATACTATGTTATGTCTGCTTCCTTTTATAAGTCCGTGATCTAACCTAACCTACCCCAAATCTGCCCTCAACCTTATACACAACATAATATGTTGTGTGTGAGGTTGAGGGCAGATTTCAACTTGAATCCCAGAAAACCGATGCCATTACCTTTTTTACTGAAAAACACACCTTGGCTTTCTTGGGGGTCAGAGATCCGGGTTTCTTCCATTGTTTGGAGTGTTGTTTGGATTCAGGAGTATAGTGATGAACCCATGTTTCGTTCATAGTAACAAACCTTGCCAAAAATTCGTTTGTATCAGCTTGAATAAGCTCTAAATAGTCTCTAGAAATCGTGAGCCGAGTTCGTTTCTGTTCAGCTGAAAGGAGCCGCGGAACCCATCTTGCAGACACCTTGTGGAACCCTAATTCGTTAACGATCATGTGTACGTTCATATGAAATTCCTAGAGCTTTAGCTATCTCAGATACCTTCAATCTTCTGTCTCCCATGATGAGATCACATATTTTTTCGATGTTTACCGAAGTCGTAGCTGTAGAAGGCCGTCCAGAGCGGGGGTCATCTTTGATGCTCTTTCGTCCATGTTTAAATTCAGCTGTCCACTTTTTTATCATTGTATACGACGAAGCAGATGTTCCTAAAGTAGCCACCATATCTTCATGAATCTGCTTTGGAGTTAAGTGTTTCTTGTGGAGGTATTTGATCACGGCTAAACTATCCATTTTCAAAATTAATGAAACTTACTCTCACCTTATGTTTAATAAAATAAATAATTACGCATGTATCTCAGAGAAAAATTGCACAGAGACTGACAAAGAGTCTAGGTTTCATATGAGGGTAGTTTGTATAATAATATGACAACGCTATCTATTTTCAATCCACCCTCGTACATAACCACGTAATACGTGTAGGTATTAATGGCATTAATGCCACGAGCTCGTGTTCTATTGCAGGAATATCATAAACCATGTGTCATTTTTGTACGGAGTAATTTATTTGTTAAGTTGTAACTATTTACTAACCTGTAGTTTGGGACATGCTTCCCAAAACTTATAGAACGACTTTATGTAACATTTCTTCAGTAAATATTATTGGGCTTAGCTTGACTTAGATTGACTTGGCTTGCTTAATTATACTTAGTGGGACCAACTGCATAACATTTATTTCCTATGAACTACTTGTATACCCATTGTGTAACAATGGTTATTATTTATAAATTAGAATTTATAAATTACGAGCAGCAACAATCGTTACTATTACGATTGTTGCTGACCATTGAATATGTCCTGACTGACCATGAGAATAGCATTGCGCGAGCAAGAATCGTAATAAGCATAATATACCTATCATGGTACTAGATAGGTTGAACGATAAGATAGAGATTTAAGGATTTGTAGCGCTCAGTTAATCTCTGGCCCTTACATATATTTAGCAGTAAGCAGATAATTAGATAACCTAAATATTGAAACTGTAAGCCAGTAGTTAGCTCGTTTTTTCATTTCCCTGAGCCATGGACGGAACGCTGAATCTTTGTTAGTTGCTTTATTTATTTTTAAGGAATACGAACTGAATTTTATTATATAATTAAATATGCATACTTGTGTGTAACGAACGAAACCTTTATAGTCTTTAGGCCTTTATCCTTTGTTTAATCGCTCATTGGTTTCCACTGCGTTTGATCAAGTAACTAATAATAAATAAATATACTATAATAAAAATAAACAATGAAATCATAACAAAGTTTTCATAGTGTTACGACAGTTTAGGCATACAGAATTGAATTATTTTGCGGAATGTGTACTTACTTATATTGTAACTGCTAGAAATGCTGCGAAGAATTTTTGTAGTTAGTCCGGCTGTATCACTGCGTAAGTTTTTATTAATGGTACCTACCATAGTTTCCTTTAGGTCCATCAACCGCCTTCACTTTCAACCTACTACCCTATCTTTAATGCTGCCCTTTCGTATGTATAAATTAAAGAATCGTCGATTCCTACATGAGAACCAAGCATTAGCACTGGAAGAGGCCAATGTCACGCATTTAACTAGGCAGGAAGGCTACAATAAGTTAGTTAGCTTTTTTAAATAATCTTTTCCCAATGAATAAAAATTAAGTGTGATTGAATACAAATTATTGGTAACTTCTCATTGTTCCTGCCGTTCAGTATTAAAGACATGTTCTGCCAATGCAGTTTTGCGATGCGTTTCTTGTGTTAATTCACTACCTTTTTATTTATAGCCTAATGAATGAACTTCCTGTAAAGACTTGGCTTACTAAATCATTCATACACTGTCCACAAGCTGTCTATCTAATATAGCAGGAACATAAATTGTTATCGTTATTATAGGTAGTTTATTTGAGTTTGTTGTGTTTGCAAGCAAAACACGTCTCGGTTCATTCATCGGACGTTTCAGTGAATGAGTGCGGTCAGGCCATGTGTTGCGCTTTGTTCGACACAGCGCTGCCCAAGGAACATAAACTACGGCGCTGCCTGCCGCTGGGGCAGCTGCGTCGCGAAATCAAACGACCGTTGTTTTGTTACCTGAACAGGTAACCGAAGCGCAAAGCAACAGGTCATTTCTCCTGTGCGCGGGGAGCGCCGCCGCCCGCAGACGACCTTCTGTGGCTCGCTCACTCAGTCAGTTGCCGTCCGAGTGCCGCGATGAACTGACGTGTTGTCCGTTGATATCATTTCGCTACACTTTATCGCGATCGCTGGTATCGTAATTGTTGAATTAAAGTGATGTGCGCGGACGTACGGGCTACAATTACGGGAATCATCAGCTTGTGACGGGCCGATGTCGCCGAGCCTGGAAGGCATCATGTTCAACCGCAGCGCAAACCTGTCGGCGCGGCGGCCGCTGCTGGCGGAGGCGCCAGCGCCGTCCGTACTGCCGCCGCGTGCGCCGCCTCGCGCTCCCCCGGTCCCCTCACCCAGGATCCCCCAAAACGAATACCGACCCGACTACTGGAAGCCTTCCAACGTTGAACTCGAAAAACGACTCCACGAGCAGAGGGTTCGTGAAAAGATAGGTTATTTCCAAGATAAAATATCGCCTCAAAACCTGAGCTTAGAGCGCAGGGATGCGGAGCTGGTGTTTAAGTTCGACCCTCACGCCTCAGCTGAGTACCTGTCGAACCAGTATCGCGCGCCGTCGACGGTGAGCGTGAAGCCGGTGCCGGTGCCGGTGGCCGGGCGGCATCCGGACCGCGAGGGGCCCTTCGTGTTCGGCGTGCATAGCCCCAGCCATTTTCCGCTGCGGAAACCCTCCGACGACGACTGCGACTACTCTGAGGTCAACGAGGACCATGGACGTGCAGTTAAGGATCAACTCGATAATTTCCCCTGTGATAAAGTTATGAAAGAATGGACAGTGCCGGACAAAAAGAGCAAGAAATCTTTGAATAGAATGTTTCAAATTAAGGATAAGCGAAAAGTGAAATGTGGAAAGAAAGAAAAGATAAAGTGTGTTTTAGTAGGTGATGGGGCCGTGGGAAAGAGCAGCCTCATCGCGGCGTATGCGCAGGACACCTTCAGGGAGGACTACACGCCGACCGCCTACGACACCTTCAATGGTAAGTAAATCGTGTTTTAAATTTACATTGTAAAGAAGATATGCAACCCATTTTACTCACAAAATACCTAATGCATGACAAAGAGGGTGGAGTTCATATTACCGATATAAATTCGTCATGTGCGCGATAAATTATCGCATTGTTATTGTTTATCGCGCGACGACTACGACGGCCCTGATTTGCCAAGATAAACGCTCCTCACTGCAACCTACCTACCTTATTCAAAACTGATAACAGACATAAAGGAAAATAGTACGGAAAACGTTTAAAGTCACTTTAAATAATGTTCAAATTTTTGAAATATGTGAAATATTTTTGTATTTTTCCTTCCATATATTTATTTCGTGCATACATATCACCGAAACATTATAAACAAATGCCGCTTTATTTTACACTGTGTACTATCTAAATCCAAATAATAATAAATTCATAAGTCAACGGCACGAGACTGGTACATAATTCTTAGCTAATACAATTTATTTTATCAAAAGAAACTCGTTTTCAAAAGCTACGTAACGAGCGCTATGAGTGAGAGAGGTTATTAAAAATTCTACACGCTTTCTTGTTCGCGGGAACGACTTTATGTCGAGTTATTTCATCGCATCAGCAGTTAGTACAACAAGTAACAATCGGACATACGGACAATCAGCACGATGATATTAAATTGTGTCACAAATTAACTTATTTTCACTTCATTCATTCATTTCAAATTGTAAGCAGATAGTTGTAATCTGGACCTATTAACTGTAGTAGAGATAAATGGTAAATAATCAATTTTAAGCAGGAAAACTGCAGGAAACGTGCTTAAATTGCCATTTCGATAGGTACGGTTTGGGGGGAAGTTATTAAATCACTTTATTTTCTTATGTTCCTCCTCCACGGTAAATCTAATGACAGCGTATCTTTATATTGTCAAGTGAGTGTATAAGTATGTCTTAAATACAACATTTTTTAATCAAAACCCGGTATAAACTTTATATCTACATAATACAAATTCTCCTCAGCTTTAACTTCTGCTACGAGTATATTGCCATGGCGCCACGCTCCTCTCATACACTTAATGGAATCATACATTGTAGCATGATTAGTTAACCAATTACTTGCAAGGGTTATTGGTTAATTAACTGGATTATCCAATCTAGCTGTTTCGTTAGGAATTTGATTACCACATTTTTCCTTGACCATTTTTTCCAGGCTCTAAAAAATATAAACCTCTCTGACTTGTGAATAACTCTGACTTTTTATTACACAAATATTCGTTACCGTTGTAGAACACAGGGCCACTGATTTCCAATGCCAAGGTTGCGATTACGAATAAAAATATAATTAAATAAAATAATCACCTAATTTTCCTTTTGTTATTAAATTGGGCTTCTTAGCCTACAAACCTTAACGGTAGATTTTTTTGACTGTCACTGTTGCGAATTTTTTATCGGATGAAAGCGAAAGGCGCTTTGAGTCATGATAAAAAACTGCCTATGTAGGTGAAGTAAGTTGTAGGTCGTAATTAGCCATTGTACTGCAAAATTTTCTAAAAAACTACTGGTATAAACCACCAATGATGACTTTTCACTTGTTTTAATTGGCTCACCAGTAATGTTTGTTTTTCTTTCTTCTGAACTTTATCTGAGTTTTGTTTTGTGAATTTCCTGCATATAGCAGAGTGATAACCGTGCGCAGGTAGCTGTAGTAAAACTTAAATAATAAAAATTAAATTATTTTAAGCCTGTAGAAAAATCTGATAAGTACCACCAGAATAAACCAAAAAACTTGTTACGTTCAATTTATAACCTCAAATTGTATGATCCACGCAAGATGTCAGCCGACGAAACTCACAATAGGTGGCTACTTAAAATTCACGTCACATCTTCGCCGAACCAATATACGTGACAATAGCGTTATAAAATAAATTAATAAAAACAAAAACCCTAACAAATTCCTTCACGTACGTCCTGAAGGTCGAGAACCTTAGACCATCAGTTATTTTAAAGGACCGAGACATTTTAGGGCAATTATTAGGGCAGGTAAAGGGAATGCTTTTTGTAAGGTAAAAACTTTGGAAGGATTGAATACTTCCATTTATCGATAGTTTAATAGTTCGGTAGTTCGGTCGGGAATACTTCCCGGGCGGTTTTAAAGTGTTGATTAGAACCCCACGCTGCAGCAATAGGAACTGATTGGCCATTTTAAAAACGATTTTCCAATATGGTTGTACAGTAGCATTCTGATTAAAACCAAGCACCTTCGTAATATGTCCGACTTTTTAGAATGTCCTCATGTAGTAGGTGAATTAATTGAGTTTAAATCGCAGTAGGAAATAATATGTTTAATACAAGTACAATGTATGTTTAGTTGGCTGTGATGCTCGTTCAAAATATAGCGTAACTTCAGCAAGAGATTTAATTAATTAATACAGACAATTCCTAGCTAGCCAGTACTTAAATGTATAAAAAAAATGCCTTTTATTAATATTTTGGTCCCCCGAGCTCTACTAGGCATTGTTTTTTTTTCTTCATTCACTAAAGTGATCTTATATTGACGAAAGAACAAATTCTGAGGTACAGGCGCCACACTCCAGGTAGCTAATTGTATACGGATAATACACAACAGCCATGGCAGTTTTTTTAAGTCACATAATCCTAAACTCTGAAACAGGTAGAATGGACCAGCGACTTATGATTGCAATGATTTTTTTCGTTAAGTATACGTAAATTTTAATATTTTTTCTATGCCTTTGTACTACTCGTACATACTGGTTGTTTTTTTATATGTAATAAAGAAGTGCTAAAAGATTTTAATAATTCTCTGCCCATTTGAAAGTTAGGTACGGGTAGGAGAGCAACCCGTCGGAGAGTGGCTAAGGGGAGAATCTCTTGCGCGTTTGGTCTTTTTTAGGTGCGCCTCTTACTTACGACGACAAAACCCTACGAACTACGACTAAAACAAAAGAACCTATACCAAGTTCCACGACAGTACAATCTCCAGAAATAACATTGCCTACAACGGGAACAGGAGTTGTTCGGGTGAAACCGGTCAGAAATTCCTAGTAGCTCATATTGTTAATACATTTTAAAATTGTTAATATCACAATAACTCAGTAAATTTCGTGTTTTTCCGCACCATGCAATATTAAGAAGAAAAAACAGAATTTATCAATAACTTACTTACGTCAATAGCGAAAACTTTCTATATAACGCGGAACTATTTAGCATAAAGTTATTATTGCTAATCTAATCATGACACTAATATAATTTTTTATGGCGTAACAATTTATTAATCATTAGTTAATCACCTTGGGTAATGAATGGTCAGGAATCGATTTGTTACGATATTCGCAATATTCAAACTCTAGAGGAAAACGAGGCTTTAAATATTCTGCAAGCTTCAAATGTGTTAAATATCTTAATTAATATCTAAAATAATATTATTTGTTGCTGGGTTCACCCGCGTAGGTAGCCATAAAAATGTTACCTTTCTCTGGATGAAAGATGCCTTAAATCCTTTCTGGATCTCGGACGAGGTGTATTTTACTTCACTTCACTATGGAGAAACAAACTAACGTTTATTTGGATTCGACATGTGTATTTAATTTATTATTATAATATGTATAGTTAAAATGTGCCTAAGAACTATTGAAAAAAAATTTATAGTTCTAAGTAAGTACTTACTTACATAGTATTTTATCTTCAATTTTTACGGTTGTGAAACCGCATGAATCCTGTACAATACTTCCTTAAATCCGGATCTTTTCCCGATAGTTATTTTTTAACTTTTCGTTTTTGTAAGCTATCTGTTTATGCTACGAAATATTTCGCCAACTTTGTAACTTGATCCTAAGACAAAATAAAGATAATATGTGATTGATTGTTACGATTTGAGACAGATAACAAAAAGCATTTAAATCCGTTGTTGATTAAAGGTTATTTTTTTAAATTTCTTCGTACTAAAATATGCTTCAAAAATGAATTGTCAGCACAAAGGGTTAGTTTGTCTGGAGCCCCGAAATTATTTCAAAACTCATCCCCTAGGGATGCTGGACTTTTAGATGAAAATCCCAGACAGGCGGCAATTTTTTTACTTGTACCTTAATTTAGGAAAGCATTGTTATGGCGGCAGACTATTCAATGTTACAAAAATCCATATTGCTTTGGGTATTCTAACCAAACACGGCTTAAATTCGAATAACAAGAAATCATCGTGGTAGGGTAGAAGGTGACGAGATCTTTTTGGTTTTGGCTTATAAGTTGTGAAATTGATTGCCTGTATCTGTTTTTCCAGATAATTGTAGTCTTGGGTCTTTTAATAGTTAAGTTATTTTGATAATAATACTTTTAGGGTCTGCAATTGTCTACGTCTTTATCTTACGTGTAACTGCCCGTTAGGTAAATATATAAACGCCTAGACGATATTTAAAATAATACAGATACAGATACTGATAGAAATGAAAATGAATATAAAAATTCAAAAAGCATAAATTTTTAAAATCAAAATTGTCTATTGTCTTGATAACAATTACTTAAACCAAAACTTTAAAATGACTCATTTATGAGTAATTTAATGCATAACCTACGCTTAATATTTTTAATTAAATAATGCCTAACTACTAAAATATTAAACAATAGCGATGTGAGGCAATTTTAAATAGGAATGTCTCATCCGTAAATCGTTGAAAAAGATCTTGATTTTTCAGATTTTCATAATTCCGATTAGCATTTGTAAACGCAAAAATGTTCCGCAATACGTTGAGTTTATAACACCATGTGTTTAATTTTCAGGTAATTGGCAAACATAGGTTAACTGTAATAGTATATCACCATGTGTTTGGTCTTAAAATTATGAAACAGAATCAGTCGAGTGATTTTAATTTGGTAATAGGTAAATTGGTTATTAATGTAATATAAATAATTATCAAGTACCTACCGACTTAGGGGAATATTTTAATTGTTGCTGTTGTAGAGCAACGCCCACCTTGATTTGCCCCGAACCTAAGCTTACTTCCAATAGAACCTCTGTACGGTACTAGTGTAGTTTGGACTTTCAACTTATAGCGCTTGTGATTTAGATTCTTTTGCATTAACGAAACATAAGAGTTTTTTTTTTAAATAGAATAGATTTACCGGCCTAGAATCAGAGTCCTCCTAGCCAGTTAATGATTCCAGAAGCACTGGTGTTGCAAAACCAATATTATCGTCTACGATCGACTCATCTTTTGCTCGTTATTATATTGCGCGTTAAAATCTGTAAAATCGTACCTATCTTGGCGAGTTACACGTCCACACTAGGAAACTATACTATATTTTGTAGGTTTTGCATGTCTCGTCAAATAACCTCCTTAAAGGTAATTGTACTTAAATTTTTTGAATTAGTGACAGTCAAATGTTAGATACAGTAACGTTCCTAAGAAACATTCACCTCTTCCGGTGTTCTCGCGAAAGTATTAAGCCACACTTACACGTCGCACCATACACAATGCATGGGCCCGCGTACACTTTCTTTATTATTGTTCATTTGCATGTCAACATTGTATTTACTTACTTCCTTATCAGCGTGAACAGACATCGACAACAGACAACAGTTTTTCGAATTGATTTTTCTCTAGCATTTCCTGAGTTACATGATTTAGAAAGAAGGTATAATAAAAAAGTATACCGGGTGACTCTTTTACCGTTCGTATAAATAATTCGACTGTATAGCCGAATGTCTACATGTACATGTATGTACTCTACATTAGGGTCAGTTGCAAATTTTGAAAGAGTAGATTTCTTTTTTCTCTTAAGGTACATGGTTTCTTGAGGGAAGTTTCTCAAAATTGGATGAATATAAACGCCTGGACAATAGACAGTAATAATGTGAAAAAAACTTGATAATTTCATGGCATGATTAAATGCAAGTCAGGGCTGGGATTTATACTTTGATTAGCGTTTTACGTTTTGATTGCAGCTGGAACTGCTGCTCAAATCTCACACGAGCCGTCCAAAACTACAGTTTACTTCCTCAATATACAGTTACAAAACTATTTTAATTACCTAAATTTGTATGACTATACGTGTCAAAGTGGTCGTTAAACGTTTATGTTCGATGTTTAGAATTGTTACGACATCCGACATTTGCAAACACACGTTAGTTTAAAAAAAGACAAAGTTTTCATTCACATTTACTATTTTTCACAAAATTGCCTTAAAGATAAAGATGTTTATGCAGTTTGGTAGGTAACTATTCAACTACTTTCATTTCAACTTGACTGAAAAAAGTTTCTAGAATCACGTAGGACGTTTCCTTGACGATATTTATTAATACCATAAAAGTGAAGATACGTATGTTATTAAATTATTATTTATAAAACCATGAACAATATTGCAAAAACACTGTATAATTAATTACAATTAAATATTTAAGTAACTTAAAACACACAATTTATGAAACATATAAAATAGAATTAGTTTGATTTTATTATTGTTGGATATCTGCGGTACCACCACTAAGGGTCTATACGACAGCCTGCTAGCTCTGGGATAAGAAGAAGGGGTTCAATACAAGTTGGAGAAGCATGGCAACACATATCTGTTCATTGGTCGTATATTTTCTACTTTTTTATTTATGATTATTTCCTCTTCACTGTTTGAGGGTCTGTTTAGGGCCATCTCTAATTGAACATAATCATGGGATCTAGGGTTTAAAAGAGCCTTTAGTTTACCAAACCCTACAACTTGTGAAAACAAATATATTTAATGTAAAATTTACAAGAATTTCTTTTTTATTAACCTCATTTCCCAACAAACAGTTGTTGTTGTGTTGTGTGACAATTGATCGTAAAAAACATAAGTTGCAACACGGTAATGCCGGCTGGCCTATATTCGGACGATAAACGTTTAAGACTGGAGAGTGTAGCAATCTATTTAGGTCACAAATTAACAAATATCTCCCAACTGACTTATATTAAGACACTGTTCCAATGATCCACTTACAGAGTGATTTGTGATGATAAGTTGTATTGCGCTTTCTTATTAATAAAGACAAAAATCGGTTCAAGACACCGCAGATCTTAATCGAATAATACGGATCGGTGTACTTTTAGAACTTCAGGGCGATATGCTTGTTGCAATACAAAAGTTTCCGTTTTGTAAATGTTCTCGTTAATAATCTTGTAAGTTTGTCCTGATATGCCATTGTGATGTTTCATGAGTTGTTTTGTCGACGCCAGCCAAACCGTGATTATAAAACAAACACAACTATATGAGGGACGCGAGCAAAGTCGCGGTAGAGCTTATCAATACAAATTTAAGAATAAATTCAGTTGGGAATACATTAATTTTATCCACCGATTATCTGCCAGGTGACATTAAAAAAGTCGTATTCGCTGGTTTGCCTACATGAATTCTGTCAGGCGACCAGCTGTTTTAGCACCTGGCTGTACGCTCTGTGCCTTTGCCTTCCACGAAAAAGAAAAAAAAAACGATTCGAAACGATTACCTTTTTAGAAAAGACGGAGTCTGTGGGATCCAACCGTTCCTTTTTTATAGTCCATTACATGTAGACGTCGGGTTCATTTTGAATTGATGAAGTTTGATTATAAAAATAAAAGAATAAGCTTAGAGTACTGCAGACGAATTGAATCGGAATGTTAATTGCAGTCGTTCTACTGTAGCAAAGGATGTTTTGAAGGTAGAGTGAATGGAGAAGGTACTTAGTAGAGTGTACAAGGCAAAATTCTTGTTGTAAATGTTTCGTCTGTTCTGTTATTAATAAAGTATTTTGGGGAAAAGATAACAAAAAATAAAAAATAAAATCATCTTTTCCATACGCTTATGTAATAAATCATATAATACCTGCAGGAACAAGTTAAAAAAATATGACAATAAATTTTGGAAGCAAATGCGTTCATCATCATGCATGATTAATTACCATTTTTATCGATTGGAGCTTGAACCAACTTCCATACTTAAAGCAGCCGCTGTTCACATGAAAGTAAATAATTTTTTAATAAAAGTGTACGAAGCAGCTGCCTTAAAGTAAACTTGAGTAACACAGGTTAATCTTCTTATTTTTCACCCCTTTGCGTATTATTGGTATATTTTGTGACATCTTGTATCCATGTCCAGCAAAGTTACAGTTATAGCAAGTTTACACAGCAATTCTTGCAGATTATGCTTGTCCCACCTAGTCTATTGTGTGGAAGTACACAAAATATTCTCAAAATATCTCTCGGCTGCATCGCGCCGGTCATAACACTCTACAGCAAAAACTATTTCAGGTCAGGAAGTGAATCAATAAAAACATAAAGTTTGCGTAATAGTAATTGCTCTAACTTTCTGAAAGAACTGTCACGGACGACAACAATAGTGGAAATCCACTTGAACTGGGTCGCTTATAAAAGATTCATCACTTATTGCGGCGCGCCGGCGCATGTACGCTGCACCACCGTTATGTTCCTAAACTGAACACCCAACCGCCATCGGAATGTAGTTATGATGTAATTCAGCTTGTAGCAATTATGTATAAATTAAAAAATGTTCATGCTTATCAGCGGGGAGTAAAACTTACTTAAGTAAAACTTGGTCTTTTACAATTTATTGTGAAGTTTTTGATGTTGAAGATGGTTAAGCAATCTGTTAAGTTTCAATAATAATATGTATTTAAAATTTGGGCTTTTAAGTATTATTTCATATAAAGATTTTCCAGTTGCTTCGCCTTTTGAAAAGGACGTGTATACATAGTTTTTGAGCCAGGTACCTTCCTGGGCGATGCAGAACCAGTTCATAAAATTCCAGTACCGCTATATGATTAGTTTGGTCTAGATTTCTATTTACTAAACCTTTTTGGTATAATTACATAAATAGACAACCAGTAGATCCGTTAAACCAAGAACGACAACGCAAAGCTCTTATTGTACGCCAAAAACTCAGAGGTGATGAATCAAAACTCTACTCAAGTTCCTACACACATAATTTTAGATTAGATACAGCTATTTGCATTTGATATTTAAACACTTAATATTAGAAATCAAATTGACAATTATTGAGTACCCAATATTTATCAAAATCCTCCACAAATGGCGAACACTATCTGCTTTCACAAATTTTCAGTATAATTACTATGCATTTCTTTTATAATTGGAGAAAGTGCGATTCATTCAACACACTACTGAGCACTAATTTTGAATTAATGTAGTCTGGATGTGAACGAATTCGATGCGGTCTTGATATTACATTCATCCAATTCTTTGTTACGAATTAGAAGTAAAACAGTCAGTGAAGTAGTACTTACGATTTTTGAATGAATGCAAATTTTTTAGAGAACTGTGACTAAACATTGTTAGCTTATATTCTTATTTTACTATCAGACTCAGTCGTGTTAGTCGAACACGTCGCGTGAACGTATCGAAATGTTAACAGATAGGAGTTCGCTGTAGGCAACCGTATTTAAAAACCCATTAGTTTGTAATTTTTCTTCTATTTCTGTCCTGAAATAAATATTTCTTTTTTTGCTCGCTTGTCCAGTGAGATCATTTCCTGTCGAAAGAATAGCCTATTTGTTATTCTGTGTATTCTATGCACTAAGTGTAATCCAAATCGTTTTCGACTGCTTAGTATTTAACCTTCCTCAAAAATTGAGTTTGTTTTACATTCGAACAATAAAATTCGTCAGCTCAGGTATCAAAATCTCCTATTTGAATCGGAAAACTGCGACATATCCGTTTCTCATGACCTTCCCAACGGGCAGCCGAGCGTGCCAGCCAAACAAGATTCGACTGATTGCACAACTCAGACTCAAGATCCCGTTATTACAAATTATGCTTTATTACCATCTGATAGCTCGGATGCTCGGGAGAAAGCAGACTGGAATCCACGTCGGCACGAGCTCTGTCAATCGCGAAATGTAAATTATTCAGATAACATCGGGGTTGATTGAAATTGCCGGTTCCGAGAATATTTATGAGAGTAAGTTTGTGAAGTTCGATTTGTAATTATTATTTATTACGGTAATTAGACCATATTAATGAATTATTTTAGTTCCGCTTTATTGTCTGTCTTTGTCCTATTTTTTTATGTGTATGAGTAATTGGATTTTTTAAAATAAATAACGTTAAAAACGGTCAATTACTATTGTTATTTAAAACAAACAATAGTAAGTTCAACTCTACATACATATATAATTTTATTTTATTGCACAAAAACAAGCTCAGCTGATATGGAGTCACTTGTAATTCTGAGCCATGATGGTGGCATCAAATGTTTGTGGAAACAAAAATTGAAATACTTTTAAGCTTAAATTAAACTTAAAACTACCCTCTTTTTACGTCAGCTGGTAGCATAAGCCAATGATCATAATATCAGCGTTTAGGTCGATTCTTCGGTAACAAAGATGCGGGAATAAAGCGTTCGTTCCCTTCTCGTTTACGTTACGAATGTCGGCTGTTCCGAAACCGGTTCTGGTACAATCGGGAGATTTGGTGCAGGCTTAGATACGCGTTTGAATCCCTTGCAGTGTCGTCGTCCCCTTGGATGCGGCGGGCCTACAAAAGACCGATCAACATGCAAGCGATTCTAGCCCTTGGCGTGGGCCTCCGTCGAGTGAGCCGTGCACACGTGCGGGCTACCGCGACTTGCGACGTGCCGTGACATGGCTTGTCGAACGACTTCATGCAACGATTTTCATTAATTTTTAACGCACTTTGTGACTTTCGACCGTTATACAAAAATTAATCTTTGTTTGATTTACAGGGGATCTTTAGGTCTAAACTAGTAAGATTCGAATCCTGGATTAAAAAAAACACTACAGCTTCAATCACATGAATTTTAGTTTATAATCGTAGGTTTGGCTAGTGTTGTGACGTCAATCTATGTTGCGAAATAATTAATAATACCCAGAATATGTTGCTACCGTGAATATTTTTAACTTCAGTCATTATCTCGAAATTGCAAATAATTTCATCATGCAGTAGGTAACATAACAATTGTGTTTACGTAAAGTTTCAAAAGTAACCACATTCTTATAGTTAAAGGTAAACTTACGAGTTTTAAGGCGATGTTAAATTTTAGTAATACAATATTGTTTTTTTAAGTATGTAGTTTTTAGTACTAACAATAAGTCCATAAACTGTAAATCAGATTTTATTAGTGAAAGGAGAAAACCAACATGGCGCTCGTCGCTTTATAATGAGAAAGTGCACAAGTACGAATATTTGTCATTGTAGGTACGCTGTTTTTCTTCGGTATGAATTTGATTCATTTTATTTGTGGCCTACATATATTCCGAAGTACAGACATTTATTGGTTTTTGGATTTTAGAGATGGTTAACATATCATGTATGTAATTCTGTATAATTCTTTACTCTTTCCACCACTGAGTTCATTACAATAATTCATTTAAATACCTACATACATTACCCAGAGTAGATCTCACATGAGAAATAACTAGTTCAGAATATGTTATTAAAAATGGCAGTATAACTATGTCCCTAATAAATGGCAGGATTATCTATATAAGAACCTTTAGTTTTTATAAACACTTACTCTCCCGGGCGACTTCGCCCGCGAATTCCCGATCACATAGGAATTTTTTTACAAAATAAAGCCAATTTATCCTTGGATTATGTAGCGTTCTAATATGGAAACAATGTTTCGAACTCGGTAGTTGTCAATTACAAACAAACAAGCGAACACATCTTTCTATTCATAATAATAGTACAAAAGTACAGATTACTTCGTTAATTTAAGTTAAATTTACTTTAACCGATTATTTACTATCAAACTATGTTCCCTTCAAGGTTAGCATAACACCAAAAGGGATGGTAACCTTTCTAAACAAATGAATAGAGCAGAAGGTAAGCCCGGAAGGTCGCAGTACGGGGAAGGTCGACGGCAGAAGACGCAAAGGTCACCGTAACTGATATATTGTATCAGTATCGATTTCCTTTGAGAAATAGGTCGGCAAATTTAACCTATATTTTTGAAAGGACCCGACGAAAAGAGCCGGTTTTTTGAAAATTAAACGATAATAATTTGCAGTCGATACGTTGAATCATTTGATATAATTTGCGATGTAGCCTAAGATTGGCAGGTTCATGCCTATGGTGCTTTTTAATGGTGAAACTAAAGACCAATTAAAAACTTCCATTTTAGAGGTTGATTTGAAAAAAACCTATTATACTTTTTGACTTAGTAGATTTTAGGATAGAAGAACTGTTATACCGAATTATTACTATCACTAAAAATATAATATTTTTAAGTTAGATATCTACTTTCAATTTTTATAACATTAGCCACGAAAATAAAAGTAAAAATTCTACCTAAATACTTTATGGCATGATGATAAATTGTAAAAGCTTACAATACCCACAAGAGCAAACAATTACTATTTAGTAAAATCGATTGGGGACTTGATGATTGAATATGTTCCGCAAAACCTATAGTCTCACTAATCTCCAAATAAGAAAAACTCTTCTTGATATCAACGAACCTATAAACACATGATACACATTTTCCCTTTATTTTAAAATGATATCACTATTTGTAGTCAAAGGCCTGCTAAAACGAATGTAATCATAACCTAATTGGTGTCGGGCTCAAACTACAGTGATGTTTGGCCCCAATTTAGTGGGTCAAATGAGCCGGGTCGGGGCGAACGAGTTATCTAATAAAGGACCCAGTTGCGATGATATGCGGACATGTCATCGACTGTCACTTGTTGCCAATAAACTTGTCGAGTTAACTTGGTGATAGGATGATGTTTAATGTTTGTTTTATTGGTTCTTGATAAAGATGCTTAATTTGGAGCTATAATATTTTCTCTCATACTTACGTGTTTAATTAAAATTGATGAACTAAAATACGTGATTTTATATAAAGGAACTTCATTTTCATGAAATAAAAGTCTAATTGTAAAGATTTACCTGTGTGTGGGTCTTCCGTTCCATAAAATCAGGTAAGTATAAAATTAAATCTATCATCTATCTGAGCAAAATTGGGTTCTTACATTCAATTTGTTAACTGAAGTAATATTAAAATAAGTCTGGTGTAAAAAATCAATTTTCCTGTCATAGCCTAATTCTATGAAAAACAATTAAGTAAGTATGTATGTACACGATTGACTAAAACTAACCTTATATATTATCACCACGAGATATTTCTCGTTTCTACTGTAACGAAAGAGTTTAAAAATAAATGTTTATTCTACTTAAATCTGATTCATGTTTTCTAAATGTGGTCAAATACATAACAGTACAGAGATGAATTAAAATGTTATTTTTATTCTTTAAAATGATTTAACAAGTATAACAGCAATGATACATGGTCGTATCATGAAACTGGTTATCATATTAAATTCTCGGAAACAAAACCGCGAAACGTTCTTTGTTTTTTGGCGTGACGAATTAAACTTATTAACCTTTGTCTGCGTGGAGGTGTTATTATTAATTATTTGCCTACTGTGGATGTAGGAAGGCAGCGTCCTATCTTGTAAATTACTTGTCAATGGTATTCGTTTATATAGGCCTTTGGCTTTATATTTTAGGTGGTAGGACTGTATTTGACAACAGATCTACAGTCGGCCAAAAATGTGGTATATCAAACCACGGGTGGAGTTCATATGCACGTCATAAAACAAAAAGGTTGATTTTCCCTTGTAATAACATTCTATCAGTTAAAGACTCAACCTTACAGCTATTTTGGTTACACAGGAACTTTTGACAACAGGGTTAGATCGCTTTCTTGGGCGACTGTACGATGATAGAATCTTGGTAAGACGCTTTTTGTCACGAAAAATAGATGATTCGTCACGATTGCATGGTTTTAATCCATATTAGAATAGCTGTTCTGAGTTCTTTTGAGAAGAGATGACAGGTTTCTGTTTGCCTAAGGAATTAAACATTACGTTCTTATTTTAAATGTTCTCCATTCTGGAGGCACCTAATTGCAGCATACACAGTCTGTTATACACGCATATAAGGTAGAAGTCAAACTTACAGCAAAACCTCCTATTTTAATAGCACATAGGAAAGTGTCGCGTAACTGTTATTTTATACGCGTATATTTCCGCTCATCTCTACGCGCCCTAGGTAGGTAGGTCAACGTAGTTCCGACAGACAAGTGCTAATCGGCACATTCACCTACTTGCAGCTGTCGCAAACTACCCTACATGAAGAACTGGTTTTGATAAATGCCTACAATGATTATAGTCGGATGCATTTAAATTATACAAATAAAAACTAAAAGACAGGTGATTGACTTAACTTAATAGTGGGTGGACGAGTATCATCTGCTCTTATTTCTGATAATAGTTTATTAACAAGATGACTGCCTGTGGCTTTAAGGACGATTTTCTTAGGATGATCGCTGTTTTTCTTATATTTATTAATTATTTAATGCTGCTCTGTTAACTTCCTGCCGTGCTTGATCATATTAATGTCGGTTTCCTGCTTTTGAAATAAACTTCTACGTCTTATTAAATAAAATTTGAGTTGAAACAATTATTTCTGTTTAAAATATTATGAGCTGTTGGGTTTTGATTTATCTCTGTTGACGCAACACAATACGCTATTTAACAATTAATTTGTATAACGTCTGTTATCTTTAATAATTCACAAAGCTTTGTTTAACATAAGTCGTAGTTTAACTCGATTCCCTCAATACTCAATATGATTTTAGCAAGAAAAAATTTGTGTCAGTATTTTAAAACACTAAATTCTTGGATCTAAAGGAAACCTAAGATCTAATAGGTGCCTATCCAGGTGCCTGAAGGATGAGCGCTTGAAGATAAATAAATAGATAAGTAATTCTAAATCACAACAAACAAAGAAATCTAAAAATCTAAATTTGATCAAGTTTTCTTTATAGCTCGCAGCTTTGCTGTACCTACCTAACCTAAATAAAGCACAATAAATGACTGGTACTCCCAGCCGATGTAGAGCAAATTCGTTTATCAATCAGTGCCTACAAGATCCAGTTATGGTGCTAAACCAGAGCGGCAATTGGCTCCAGGAACTGGTATACTGACATGGCTGTTAACACTAAGTACTATAGTTGATATTTCCTTAACAAGCAGTGCAAGTAACGGTAGGAGTGACCGCCCGTGACGAAGACTTCATGCGATTTTCATTGCAACTGCATGCGTTTGATGAAATGAATCTGAATTTCAATGTGCGTTCTATGCCCACGCTTCCGAACCAGTGGTAGTTTCAATATAAGACTTCCTAAGCCGAGGACCGTGCCCTGTCGGGTGCCTTAGGCGTTTCGAATGTAGGAGTAGTTTTAGTTCCGGCTAAGTGCCGGCCACAAAGCCTGGTGAAATTTAAAAGGCTAATCGGGCCATAAATACATTGTCCATTTTGAAAAAAAAGCGTCCTATTCGCATTAATCTATAAACTAGTGACTTAAATAACATCTACCTGCTTTAATGTTTCAATTAGGTTTTTTAATACTATGCTAACTTATACTCATCTATAGTATAACTAACCTTCAATTATGTATTGAAGGAACGATATCGGGTCAATAACTGTTTCAGGGATTGTCCGTGATTTGTGATGCATCGCATGCATTGTCTGGATTAAATAACAGTATCCACTGCCGCAGTCGAGCACTGTTTACTGATCACTCGATTACACTTGAAAACTTTTATATGAGCGCTCTCAAAGAATATAGTTACATACAATATGCAATATTCCATAACAGCACAACAAGGAAACGGTTAAACTGAAATAAATGTTGCTGCGCGATAAATCTGAAGCGAAACGAATCTATATCAGAATTAACTCGCACTCGAGGACTCTCTTGGTTTATTTTTCTCATTAGTCATTCTCATTACCCTCGCACTGTGCCGATTCGGTGAAAAGAAAAAAAAAACGAGCGTAATGGCGCCAAGTTTGAATACGAATTTGGAATTCGCATCACGCTTGCATGAGCGGCCGGCACATGTGTGGTAGGTAAGATCGTGGAGTAAGTCGGTTGTTTTGTTTTACTCCTTCAAAATTTATTTTATCATTGATATGTTCAGTGCAAATTGTGTTTGGTTATGTTTTGTTTCCATGTACAAATACATTTCTATAATAGTTTTGGCAAACTTTGGTTAAAAGACTACTTACCGAGTTTACCATAACTTTGGAAACAGAACTACAATATGATCTTGGATAAAAGAGATGCAAATTGTAGTACAGTATTCTCATGGTAAATAAGAAAGACATAGGCAAAAACTAATACAAAATAAACCTGCCTAAAAAAAAACATTGCAACCTTGCTTTTTCTATCATCTTACAAAGTGATCTATAAGCCTCGTTACGTGACGTTTCTATAACAACACATGACACTCCAACTGATGACTGATGATAATCCATCATCAATACTGTTGCGACATTCACTCGCAGTTACGCGCCAAATAATAGCTTGGAATTTTTTTAGGAATCGACTCTGACCCGCGTCTGACCCCATCTTTACCAAATTGAGGCTATTACTGACAAACGCAATTAGAAAGGATACTTTATTTTTTTAATACGTAAGCGATAAATTAAATGTTTTTTATAGTCTGACTTTACCTACTCAAACAAGGTTATACAAAATTAACTTTTAATGCATAATAAAACACAATAATTGTATAAGTAATCCAAATCATTATTCCCATAAGATGAAAAGGTTATATAAATATTTATAAGCACATTATCTAGAAGTTTTATTGTAATATTTGTAAAAATCAAGAATTACGCGTGAAGATCTGCGGAATCCTTATAAATAATATCCGTCCAACCTTCATTTCTTTGTGCCACGGTTTTCAATGGTTAAAAGTATAACAAGTAACTCACATATCTGTCAAAACTTTCAAAAGAACGTAGCGTAACATTTAATACACCATGGTATTATTAGGAACGCATTACGCGGTCAAATTTACAAACAAGTATATCCCGACCAATTTATCCGTGTAGTCATGGGGGGCGTTGCCTTCTATATCAACATATCTTTTCACACCTAGTTGCCGTACGATTCTTTTAGTTAAAATTTTGTTTACCGAAAAGATAAATTGGTGGCACTGTACGTGAAATCAAGTGCTCTTTTCTCTGATCCGGCTTTTAAAAATAATTTTGACAAAGTATTAACTCCTACGGCAAGATTGTTCAGTAATTACACCCTGTACAGTCATAAACGCTTGAAGGGGTTATGCTAAGTTCATGTGCATACAGAATTTAAGTGGTTCAATGGGTTGTGCTTTGTAAATGACTTTTCGAAGTGAAAGTGGTATCAAGGATATGAAGGGAGAAAAATTGCAATTTAATAAATGTATTCATGGAATTTTTGGATATCACGATATTTGTATTCTGTGCTTTCTGGGCATTTATTATTATTATTTACTTTGCACCGTTTTGTATAAGGAAAACGGTAGTTTGCCTACTGAACTAATACATTCACGCTGGATAGGTACTGGACTGTACTTTCTGAGCAAGAAGATGGTTTACCAGTTAGACAAAACATTCTGATTAACCAAAATGGTACTAAGCTATCAGATTAATGCAAAGAAAAATCCCAATGACGTGCATAGTAATGTCACCGTAAAGGGACAGACTACAGTTGTAACAAAACTGTAAGCGTCTTGACTGTTGTTCGAGATTTATGCTCAGAAGCTGTTCTAGGTCTTGTAAGTTCATTTGACTATTTACTGTTAACGTATTTCTCAAAATTAAATGTATCAGTAAATGCAAACACAAAATTCGTGACTTAAGTCGAAAACATTATTAGATTCCAGTCCGTCGTATCTTATCGCTCATTCACTATCTACAAGGCTATTATTCGATAAAAACGCATTTAGAAACAATACCTATAGTAGAAATAAATTGAGAGAAAAATAAACATTTAAGTAAAACTATTATTCTTTGTTATTTTTACAATAGACTCTTCTATTGTGAACTAAAGGCTCCTTTCTTCGAGGCAATTAATTTGTAAAGTGGTTCTTTTTCGTTTGTTTGTAGAGATGAGATTTTTTGAATCTTTTTGATATGCTTTTTTCTTTCTTTTCTCTCAACAAAATCTCTCCTGTTATTAAACCTGCCGCTCAAAAAGATGAGTGTTATAAATTTAAGGTGCGTCTTTACCGGGCGTCCTCGTATCTTCCATATGAATGAAACGGTTTTGATGTGGTGTATTTAGTTGAATTGTAAAAAGAGAATCAATTAAAAAATTCTTTGCTAAGATTAAAAATAATTAAATAATTCCTTGTTAAGCCGCTCAAAAAATATGCGTGTTTTTCGCCGTCATAAACCATTAGCTTAAACAGAAGCAAAATTATTATATAATCTTCTTTTTAGATAAAACGTATACCTTATATTAGTTATTAAGTATACTACCTTAACAACTTTTACAAACAAAGCCTTTTGTTTTGATGACGAGGGACCGTCCTTGTGTCATCATTACGGCTTTTTGATCTAAAATCAAGTTCATGGTTTAACGGTTTTTACCTTATTTTTATTTTTAACATCTTTAAAATAATAACTTGTCATTTTTAAATCGAATACCATGGTTGTTGGATAAACCATAGAAATTAGAATCTTGTTTGAAGTTTGTTTTCAAAATTGACCAATCCACAAGAAATAGGTTAGACACAATCACACGCAGACATAACAATGTATGAGAACACTGTAGGGATGAATATGCAGAATAAACGTAGATACGATAGATTTAGGTATAAGTTAAAATGTATCCTTTATCGTTAAACGGAGATCTATCTTGTAACTACGGTATGAGGCAGGGCCATTTTATCATATAGATAACGAAATGTATGGAAAATAATGCATTTAGTAAGATTTGAAGCTTTTCAAATTTGAACTGTTCGTGCTTGTAGCAATATAAGCAATTGCGCTACACATAAGTGAGATATGTAATTTATCCTTTTCTAATTTCTAACAATACTTCAACCCCATAACATTTAGTACAGCATAATGGCTAATGGTCAAGCTAGATGAAATAATTACTTCAGTTTCTGATTGTCATCGTAATTGTAAACCGTTAACATTGTCATTATTAAGTTAAGATCTATTTTTTTAGTCACGGCCTTGAACACTCGTTTATATTGTTTGTAGTTGTCACTGGTTCTATATTTATAAATTACTAAATGACGTGGTTTTGTGAGTGTCAATTGTCCTCTGAAAAGATCGTCAGAAGGATGCCTCCTCCAAACAGCGCCAATTTACGAGTATAAACTATTGGATAGAAGTGGGTAACCGGTCATTCGGCATCCATGGTTTTATCCAGACCATAGCTTGACCGACCGACCATAGCTTGACCTTTAGTACAGGGTGGCGCTGCGTTCTACATGTAAATGAAGTTGATATTTAGTCACGCACCGAATCTTTTAGTTCCAGTTCTTGCTATCGAACAGATAAGTTAGTAAAGTAAAATCCATGACCTTGGAATGCCATTCATTAAAACCGTTAAAATCTGTCAAAAGTATAGGTATTCATAGGAAGCACAGATAGGAAGTTATTTGCGAATACAATAACTATAGTTCGATATTTAAATTAAATAAATTCTTTTCTTATTTTGCACATTAATTTACAATGCGACCAGCTTATCATTTCAGTAAAGGGTGGCGCTGCATTCTACGCGTGAATGTAGTTGATATTTACTCATGTAACGCCTGGTTTACTTCCAGTTTTTACTACTGTGCAGATAGTTGATGTCACTGTGATACTTTTATCACGTCATTGACACGTACAATCTTGTGCCTTTTTTGTTAAGTGCACAATTTGACCTTTGAGAGTTTTTGTTATCAGAACATAACATTGAAACTTGGTGTATTTTATCAAAAGTATTCAGGTCGATTTTCTGCGTCATGAAGGTATGAATGGTTTGAAAACTTTATACTCGTTTTATTAAAATAACCGTTGCCTGAGCTTTTATTAAAAAAAAAGGTTTTGTTTGCTTATTTATATTTTATCGATAAATTCTGAAACTAATTAACTAATTTTAATTTGAAAAAGAAAATTATTTCCGTTCGCAAATACCCGCGGCCTCGCGAACAAAACCGAGAGGAGACCTCTGGTCTTTGCACGTTGAAGCTCCTTTGTTCGAGTCCTGAGAGGGACAGAAAACGTATGATAACTTTTAGATGTTTTCTATCTACAAAAGTATTAGGGCACCTCCCTTTCGTTTAGTGTGTTTGTCTATTTTTAACGTAGAACATTCCTTGTCGCGGCCAAAACCTCGTCCCAATTTAACGACTTTATAAAATATCTATCATTTATCGAGCGACTTTTTTATCAAATGATTCACCTCAGGTGGCAATTGTGTTCGAGCAACGATACAGTCGCCATATTTAGCGATGTGGTTTATTTATATTTATTTATAACGCCAGTGATTCAGTGCAAATGTGTTACGGATGTAGGAGAATAGGAACAAATGATGGCAATACGCTGCTGTTTGAGAATCGCCGCCTGAGCAATTCATGAGTTCAGCGATTTGTAGGGTAGAATAGTTTATTTTGTAGGTACATTTTGGTTCAAACGGACAACAAAAAGAAGTTAATCTAAACAGTTCATAATAGCCTTTTCCTAAATAACAGTCCGTCTCTTTACTAGATTTCAACAAAATTGTTTCCGCCTTCGTGAAAACTAGTATTACCTTAGTTTAAATTATTCTGCCGAGAAGTATCAGTAGTAGTAGCCTTGCCTCACACGCCGGACGTCCCAGGTTTGAGTCCTGGTCGGGGCATTCATTTGTGTGATAAACACAGATGATTGTTCTTGGGTCATGGTTGTTTATGTAGGTACCCCCCCAGTTCGCTGTATGGTCATCCATAAAACAGGCTCTACGTATTTTGCGGCCGTACAGTTGGTGTGACTGTCTTTGATTTTAATGAAATTTAAAAAAATCATATTCGTCCGTTAGTTTTAAGCACGTTCAAACAGAAAAACGAGTTCATCTTTATTGCCGGAAATAACAAAAATCCGATGATTCACTAAATACCCATTAAATTAGATCGCCTTCAGTTTATGACTCGTCTAACCTTGATCTTGCGGCGCCAGCGCAGAAGTTCAACCAAAGCAATTTTAGCCATAAAAGGCCAGTCTAGTGTGGGACTGTAATTATTACTATATCTTTAAATTCCTACAACAACTTGGTAATAGATTAAGGCGTATTAAACTCCGATATGGAAGTAAATACCACCTAGGAGACTGGGAGAGTTAGAGCAAAAGATACTGTGTTTTGCTTGTGGTTGTTTAATTTTATGTTATGAAAGTATAAATAGTTAGGTATGTTTATACAAAATCTGTATAACCTAGTTATGAACTTATTACGTAAAGTGTGAAATGGAGAATATATATGTACGCGACTATAACGAAGGCAAATTTTATTTATCGAAATCTTTATTTTTCATAACATAACTCCATTAATATCAGTTCTAATCCAGTCAAGTCTAGTTTTAAGCGATCTTGAAATTGCAATTTCTAATTGTCGTGATATTTTTGACTATCTCCGCTCAATTTTTCTTTATTTTTAGCAGTTTATTTCCAACAGTAATTTTATTACATTTAAAAGATAAAAAATGGTTGGTTTCTTTTTTTCTCACAAGGAGTTAAAAGTGATAACTTTCACGCTTTAATTATAAAATAAACTAAGTATAATTTACATGCCACCTATTTGTTACAGATAAAGAGTATAAAATATGGGTCACAAGCTATCAAGATGGAGTGAACAAACCAATAAGTCGGTCGCTGACCCTCGACATCTTTCACAGTATCAATATTTCTTCAATATCGACATATTTATGATCATGGAGTAGATCATAATTTTCTTCAAAACTGTCTTATTATCCCACTGCAGGGACGTCTCAGCCTCATCGATCTCGGGGGTGGTTTCAGGCAATTGATAGTCCATTACACTTGCCTATTGCGCGTTAGTAAACTTTACGCACACCTTTGAAATAAGTTCTTAAGTTGGTATGTTAGTTAAGGCAGTCTTCATCCGGCTTCGTTTTCGACGCGACAATAGTTGAAAGTGGTGACGCAAAACGTCGTTATTTTGAAATATAAAGGCACCAACAAAGAACCAGTGTTAGATTTAGACCCACCGTCAACAGAGACATAACCTTTATCTAAGTCGGGACATGAAAGCCATTTCTTTATATCTTAAATTGCAAGGCACGCAGATATAGCTAAGTTATCCCGAGAAAATACTGTAAAATGGCCACTTACTTACTTAGATGTTACTTACCTCTCTCGAATCCCGGGTCTGAGTCATTCTTTAGGACATGTTTCGCCGCATACGTCGGTTCAACTGTAGGATTCCCTTTTCTTTGTGTCGGTAAATTATCTGCTGCGTGGGATCGTCTGACGTCCATTGTGAACGTCCCGGCCGCGCCGGCTCAACTCTAGGTGGACACATAGGCGTCAAATAAAGTATGGGTATATCAATTACGCCGTATTTAATGTAACTGTTTATACGGATCATAAATAATATCGCAAAATTTCCTTCATTGTTAATTTTTAATGATGTAAGTCTAAGTAGGTAATACTTTTCTACTATAACTCAATCTACTATTACAAGTCTGTGATAAACAAAAACATTATTTTCTATTGGCATGAATAACTATAACCGTTTTATAAATTTGTTGTGAAAATATCATTTGGTTTTGTAAAATACCATTGTTATACGGAGTCATTCGGCGTATACGCTGATGAGTTGTATTTTAATAACATGATACGTATTTAACTAAACATTATTATTCAACCAATATGTTTTTACTTCGACAACTACAGCTCAGATTACATTATTTATAACACATATAAATATAACGTTTAACGTTAGTAGTTGCAGTTTAGTATTAAACAACAACCATCTCCATTATTGACAAATATGGCCCATTACGCGCAAAGTCGCGCGCGCACCTACTTTTCCCTTGTTAACCCCTGATACGAAAAAGAAGAGTGTTTAACATATCTATCATGTGTATTTCTGTAGCACTCTATCTATCAATATAATTTAATCTATCATTATAATTTCCTCAGAAGGCCAAAAACATACGCGCTTTAGAAGTTTATTTAAGAAACTTATAATTTTTTTGTTATTTGGTGCAGCCGGGGCCTAGATTCCTGCCATAGCAGACTAGTGTATTCCCAGAACTTATTTTGAGGAAGGCGTATCGTAGAAGTATCCCACCTCAAGCCCCTAATAATTGAATTTCAAAATATACTTCTTTATCTCTTACCTACCTACGAGAATATGTAATGAAGATAAATTTCCAGCAAAATTCCAACTTTCTTACATTCAGGGTTAAGATAGTCTTTGTCGTATACTTACTTACGTAACTCAATACTTTGATTTTTATATTTTCATTTATTATCATTAGAAGTTATTAACTTAATATATTTATGCTATTAAACTTTGTTTGTATATATTACACTGTTTTAGTTAAGAGTCCTTTTTATTTTGTATTAACCATTACCAGTAGGTGAATGTATAACCAAATGTGTTGTTCCCGAATTAAACCTGTATTTAATTCCATTTTATCTTGCGTCACATTCTTTGTTGTGTTTCAGTTACTAAAGAATTATTCAGATACAATAAATATCCACACAGTCTTGTGTTTCCGTAATTTTATTTAACTTAATGCACAAATTATAGTGGTGATTTCGGTCTTTGCGTGCTTGTGGCCAATTATCTTTTAGTATTGATAATGAAGAAATATTTAATAGAACCATCTATAAAGTATTGGGGAAAACCACGTACTGAAATATTAATAAGTAAGTATATATTTTTCTTAGGTTATCTGAGGTTAATTTTAATTACAATGTATTATGATTGTTGAAAACACGCAAGATGTAGACTTAAGAGTTACGTTTATTAATAACAGTTGGATGATTCTTTTTTAAATTGATGGGTTCATACATTTTATAACAGAAAAGAGAAAGGTATTTTCGCAAAAATAAATACAATAGAATGAAATCAAAGTAAATAAGTATTGAAAAATTGTGTTTCTTGCACAGGGAAGTTATGAACTAGAAATCACGGCACCCTCGAGAGCATCTACATAAAGAAAGAAAGTCGACAAAAAAAGAAAAACCCAGTTTTATCGTTCAATGGGCAGGTTTGGTTTCGGCAATAACAAGCGAGTTCTGAAATTATTTGGCCTAATAACATGACTTAATAAAGAATGTTATGTCTGCTATGACCACGATATGCATTCGGTTTCGATCATATCTCTAAGTTTCTTAAAGTCTCAGAACTCTACTTAAAAATAATATTTTTCTTATAGTCGCAAATTCCGAAAACGGCCCAGCTCCGCTAGTTAAGTAGTCAAAATATGAGTGAATTCATGCAAAAATATTACTTTAGGTTATTTTAAGTCTGAAAAAGCACAATAACAGAATTCCTTTATTAAAATTTGTCAAAATTGGATAAAGTCAGTAAACCTTAGGATTAGGAATATTTCTCCGATTGCCGTAAATAAAAAAGACAAATCTTCTTGTTCTTATTAATCAAACTTTGATTTGCGTCAAACGAATTTATTTATTTATTTATTCAATATTGAATAGGTACTTGTTTCTTAGGCAGCAGTAATTTGCAGTACTCTTAAAAAATAATTCGTTTTCTCTCGTACAGCCATCTTGTACTCTATTTTATAAACCAATTTGAATGCAGAAAAAAATCATATGAGAAATATCCTGATCAATATCAACTAAAATATATGGAAGTACAGTCTAAACTCCTTGCCAGTTTCTATCATCCTTCATGCATCCAATTTTATCAAATTAAAAAAAGAAAAAAAAAAGAAAAAAGTTCGAGTTTGGCAAGAGACAAAGGTTCGAATGATGCGGAGATTGACCGTCAAACGGCGCCGACCCGTCGCGTCCTAACCACCTTCCTCGTTTTGCTAACTGTGTCACCATTACTATCTTAATTAACTGATACACACTAATTATTTGACTCTAATTTGTTATTTCTATGTCAACATCTATGTATGTTTGGAATTATGTTACATGGATGGGGATCGAAAAAAACCGACTTTTTCTTTTAAAATTTAATATGTTTTTGTAAGTGATGTGTACGTCAAGTCTCTTGCGTATATTTATTTACTAGTTTGATTAATAGTTTTAAAAAGTTAAGAATTGTAGTCAATACATTTTACTTTTATTTACTTCTAAAATTAAAGGAAGAAAAGAAGAGCAAGCGGTAACTTCCTAAATTCGTGAAAATAAAACGTAGTTTTGTATTGTTATCTGTGTACTTGTTGAAAGATTATAATAGAAATAGTGAAGCTAGTGGCGTTAAATGAACAAGAACTGTTTTATTCTTACGTCTTGCGTAACCTTATAATGTTGCTACACCTGCTTCATTTACGTTACAGATAAGATGAGTAAATAATTTTTTGGAATAGCGTTATTTACGCATCCTATAGTTTTATTTATCAATCACGTACGGCCTTTTCTGTTGTACTTAGACATTATTTTTGGTAATTGAAAAGGAAAATTACCTGCGAACAACATTTACAGTGCTCATTAGGGTAATTCTTCAGACTATAGACATTTGATGATAGTCTTTAGACGTTTTCATCTCTGCTGCTTGCAAGCACTCGCCGCATGTCATTCAGTAAACTTAGATCAAAAACATTTTTATTCGTTAAGATATTTCTCCAACTTTATTATATTTTTGCATCCATTTCTGTACATGTTATTGTGGTAAGATTCAATAGCTTTTATGTTGTTGTTTTTTTCAAATAATATTTTGTTTTCTCATTTTTTGTTTAGTTTTAAGATCTTTTATGTATGTTGTGCCTATTGTAATACCTACTTTGTATGTGTTTTGGATGCAAACAAATGATGTTGATATATTAATGAATGATATTCGATCTCGAAAAACATACCTAAATTTAATCGAACGGAAGATAATTGAAAATAAACCTATTGTTTCTATTAGTTGTTTTCAAAATTGTTATTCAGACCAGCTTTTTGACCAGCTTTTAGCTTTTTCTTTATAATTTAGGCGCACTTAGTTCATCTTTGCTTTTTTACTTTCTTTGCACTTGGACTGAGCTATGTAATATTTTCGTTCTGTAAATTAAATGTCATTGAAAAGTAGACTAGCGAAAAGGAAAAAATAATATTAAAAAATGTATCCAAATATAAATAGACTCCCACATTTATTAACAAGAGTGATGGCATAAATGGTGGAAAAAAACAGACAAAATATCCAATCGCTTAGATTGTATTGCAGACACACAAGTTGTATTGCAATTCTTACTTACGTCATTTGGCTACAGATGAAAGAGCATAATTTCTGATACAGGATAACATTGTTACGGCTCAGATAATGTTAGTTTGCAAAAATATTACAATATCCATCTAACAGCAACTTTAATGATTTTAGCTCTAAATAATAAAAGTATAATTCAAGCCCACCCTTAAATTTCAAAAGAGGCCTAAGTACGTAAAAATAGTGGAGGCACCAATGTTTAGTATCCCTAATATTCGAAAGTTTAAAAAAAATTCTGCGATTATACGACTTCACTGCTCAACGTCCTCTAGGGCAAATCCTTTATTCCGTTCTAGATTAAAATTTTTACGAATAACCGTCATTGCAATGACTTGTGTAGGATGTTGATAAGATTCTGCTATGTGTCAACTTCTTATGTAACAACAAATTCTTAACTTGACGCAGGTAGGTACGTTGAAGTGGGTACCTACTTGGAACTAACCTTTAGTTTACCGTATTCCCGGAAAGAATCCATGATTGATTATTACGTAGGTACTCATGCGCAGAGTATCGCAGACTACGCGTTAGATTAAATAGTGACTGTAATTTTTTTAAATATTTTTTTCTATTTATGAAACTTACAGTGAATATTCTGAAATATATCAAAGAAATTGAAAATAATACAATCGCAAAAAACGGAAACAATACTGAAAAGTGTGTTATAGTACGCAAATAATAATTAAGAATTTTAAAAATAAAGAAATTAATGAGCTTTAATCAAAAACAAATTTGTTGTGACTCATAGTGTTTTATTGCAGCTTAGCGCAAAAAATGTGTAATGACATAATAACGTTCAAAATCTACAACGTACATCCTGATTTAAAAAAAGAACAAAACTTAGGTTACACGCAAACCGCTATCCTAACTACCAACTCACATTTTGACAACCTGTTTCTTTATCTGCAATATTGAACCCTATCTTGTACTATTAAAGCACAAATTTTATTACCTTTATATCGTAAACCTCAAAAATAAAATGCTAGCATACACTACTTACCGCCAACTTATCTGGTCAGTAGCAAAAACTGGGACTAAAGCATTTGTTACGTAAAAAAGTCCAAAACTTCAGTTACACATAGAATGCAGCGCCACCTTTTACTGAAACGAGTTAGTTGGACTACACACCATGACTGTTAGGAAGCAGGTCGTGACGTACTCTTATGCGCGGTTTACATGTATTAAGTAGTTAAGTTGGTAACTAAATTTTAAGTTACTACATGTCACTTGTGTGTCCAAACGGATTAAGTAGTTAAGTTCATAAGTGCAATGAAAATGAGCATTGATCAATCTCAAGGAATTCGTCAATTCTGTACTTAGATATGTGGTAAATGTGATTTTGGACAAATTCAGAGAAGAGTTCTTCTATTCGGAAATTAAAATCTTTACAAGAATATGTTTTTTTCGAAATTTTTATTCTACAAGCATATCTATTTTAAATATTCTTCAACAAATTTTAAAGTTGAAACTAAACTCCACTCCGACATTTAAAAAAAAAGAGTAAATGCGATATAAATACGAGCTCTTGCCGCCACCAGCTTTGTCAACTTATCAACTTACACGTCCAAATGTGTTAAGTGAGAAGCCCCGCCCACCTACTTATACGAAAAATAGAACGAATCTTAAGCTACTTAATCACTTGCGTACTAAATTTTAAATTACCACTTGTCACTTAATTGCCTGTTTACACTCAACTTTTTACTTAAAATTTAGTTACCAACTTAACCACATAACGCGTGTAAACCAGCCATTAGAAAAAAAGAAAACGAAATATGAGATGCGTTCGGTTACCACTTTACCTCCGAGGTGCGTTTCAGTTTACGATAAGGTAATTAAAATAAAATACATGACGATACAAATTATGCCAAAGGTAGATATTTTAACACAAAGGTTAACGATTTATGTTCGTTAAAACAGGTTTCGCAGCCAAATGCAAATAAAGCCCTGTTTAATAAGAAAAATGTGGAGCTTAGTTTTTGGAAGTCTCAAAAATAGTGGCTGGAATTATTATATAGATGTTAATTTTAAAGGCTAATTTATTTTAATTAATATTAGAGACGGCTTTTTCAGCCGGACAGGTTGAAAAAAAAAGAAATAATAATGCCTACTATATTATTTGTATGTTTTAAAATGTTTGATTGTTCGATGTATGTACAGAATTGTGACTCTGCATGGTGTGGTTCTTAAATTTTAAATTTTATTTGCTGTGATATATATATATACCCATATTACAAAGCCTATCTTAACATATGCTTGTCTTACTTTGTAACCAACCACCAAAAGTAATATCACGACGCGCACCAATTTCTTCTAATTCCCTAACACTGAGCTCCCCTCCTTTGAAGCATATTTAAAGACCTAAAAACCATAAACCGCTTAATCTAAAGTTTCATTTCATGAGATTGCCTGTCAATCTTCTCAGACAAATCGTGTTATGTCAAACCAGAATTTATTGACATTTGAATTTGGAAGGCGCTCTCATTGGGCAACCAGAGATGCCTGCACAATGAAGATAGAGGTTATCTGTTGCGATAAGATCAGAAAACACCGCCATAACATTATAGACGTTGATGTAACTCATGTAACGACTTATTGCAATAACGTGTCGAATTGTATTATGATCACCGAATGTTAGCAATCGCTTTTTAAACCAGTTTTTAAGAAGTTACATATAGTTACGATGTTTGTAGAAATAAATATATTATTATGATTAACAAGTGAAAAAAACTCATAAGTTATCTAAAGTTTTAATTACAGATTGCGTTACTGATGTTATTGAAATAATAAAGCTAGGATATCGTTATATACAGGTGCATATTACACAATACATAATATGTTTTATTGAGGAAAGTTTATATCTTTATAAAATAGGCTTACCGGATCGCCTAGTCAGGATAATCGCGTTGTTTCTCGAAGATCGTACGTTTCGTTTTAAACATGAAGGCACGCTTTCCGCGCCTCGTCTCAGTAAGGCTCAGTCCTCGCCCCTCTGTTGTACACCGTGTACACTAACGACATTCGCAAGCGCAGTACCAAATACTTAGGCGTCACCTTAGACCAGATGCTTTCTTTCAAGCCACACATCGATAGAGTAACGAATCTCGCCCGTCTCTTCTTAGGCCGACTAAATAGTATGTTAGGTAGACATAGTAAAATGTCCTTTCGTAACAAACGAACGCTCTTTAAGACCTGCGTTAGACCCGCTATGACTTATGCCTCGCCAATCTTTGCCCACGCCAAACCTTCCCTCCTGCACAAACTGCAGATGGTTCAAAATCTCTTCTGCGATAGGGCCACAAACGCACCTTGGTACGTGCGTAACGCGGACCTGCACAGAGATTTTGAACTACCTACAGTGCAACAGGACTTCAAAACACTCTCGGAAGCGTTCTTCAAACGCTCTGAAACCCTCCCCAATCCTTTAGTTCGAGATTCAGTCTCGTATACTACCTCTGTCCTTGATTCGAAGTTCAAAGTCGCTAGGCCTAGGAATGCGTAAATTCTAATTCTAATTTTAATTCAAATTAATTTTACTTCTTTTTGCAATTTTGAGCACCTTCAGTGCTATGAATTCACCTTCAGTGCTTTGAGCACCTTCAGTGCTATGTAGATCCCAGCGGGTGACCCCTTCAGAGCCCCGCTTGCGCGGCCTTTTTCTCCAATTGGCCGTCGCTTCAGATGAAGGCTGTGCGGCAAAAAATTGCACGAGTCATTCAGGGGGTTTTTGTGGGTAGAGGCTCTGGTAGGCCTGGAGCGAGTTTCCGAACATGTGGGCACCGCGTTTTTTTAGTTCCTCCTGCCCTCCCCTTGCAGGGGAACAAAAAAAAACGCGGTATCGACATGTTCGGACCAGCAAATTCATGTACGCAGTATTTGTCAAACGAGAATCTCTGCCTGAAATAATTACTTACTACACATATCTGGCAAGGGCCAATCGGGTAGTCCAATCAGGCTTTATAGAGTACGGCTAGTTTCTTGCCAGGTCTTCTTCACGAAAGTTTTTCTGAACTGGTGGTAGAGTCACGGTTTATTTGACGTCAATAGAACAAGTAATTTTCAATGTTGAGAAATAAATATTATAAACATTCGGCTCGTCTCGCCAAAATGCCGAACGGCATTGGACGGACATTTTTCCCGAACGTTTATCTACACATTATGTTATTATGACATTGCCGCCGTTGATTTTCTCATACTGAAGCGTAGGCTCAGATCTTGTTACAAATTATTCAATATGTTCTAATAATTGTATTTCTTCCATTCCAGTCGTGGTGGATGTGGACGACCGACCAGTTTGCGTAGAGATCTGTGATACTGCGGGGCAGGTATGATAATCTTCATTTATTTATTTGAATATTTTAATTATTATCGTGTTCTAAAAATATTCTCGTGGGAATTTAATTGAAGTATCTGGAAATTTAATTTCTTGTCTCAAATACTTATAATTTGTTGTTTGTTTATTTTCTACTAGCTGTTGGAACTCTTTGCTTGATGTCTGAGCAAATTAGACAAAGCTATTTTTTATTCCATTTCTACCTGTCATATTTAAATGTCATGCGAAATTTCAGCAGTTTTTACAAAGAAACATACGGCTGTCTCAAAGACTCAAATGCTTACTTGTGACGTTCCTAAGTAAATATTTTGTTGAGGGAATTCACACTTTATATATACTAAGTCTAAGTCTATATTTGCTAAGCAAAATCTAAAATTACTAGTGCCATAAGTAACCGTTTTTCAACTCTTGAGAGCGGCTATAAGAAACATAGATCCTCACATCTTAGTTTTCTTTAAATATATAGTTGAGCCATTGCAAACGTGCGAATTGAGTCATAAATCATTTTTACGGAACTCTCGCTCGCACTTCTAGTGTTGTGTGTAACAACAAAGAAGGGATTCGTAGTAATGTTTTATGTAATAGAGTGAACAAAGTCTCATTGAAGGAAAAACCCATACAGGTTAAAAGATCTAAGTTTACTCTGGTGTAATTTAACATTATCGTATATAGTTATCCATCGTGTTTATGTAATTATTTTATATTGTATTGATTTTTTCGTCCGTGAAGTCGTACACCTGTGAAAAAAATTGTTACGCTTGTCATTATCTTGGCATGTTGGAGGTTTGTTTCAACTGTCAGTGTGGATGTCTGCTCTTATTGAAGTTTCTGTATAGCGCAGGAAAACGTTACAAAAAGTGTACAAGGCCTTATTATTAATATTGCTTTCGTTGCTAATATAAAGATAATAGTTTGGAATGTTTTTTAATACCATTTTCGTAGCGGGCAAACGACCACGCCACCAAACTGTATCATAAGTGGCAGCCGCATCGATGGACACCATTAGTCGAAGGGTGTTTTTTTATTAGAGCATAATCCTTTAAGGGGTTATAGTACAGGTCATTTGCAAAATTTTTTTGTATTGACTCAAATGCGAAAGTGAACCATTATTGAGATATTTTAATTTTAGTGTTTATTTGAAAAAATCGTAGGTGGTAACTTAAATTGTAAAGAAAAGAATAAAAATTCAAAAGATATTTAATTAATATTTTAATTTTATTAATTTATGACGATCTAGTTACTTATCTAGAGCATAAAATGTACAATAATGTACAAATGTACGTTTTTTTAAACAAAATGCTTCCAAATTCAAGAACAAGAGAAAATTATAGATATAGAAAAGAAAAATATAGAAAAATAGATTTTCACGCAAATAACGATGGCGAGATTCGCTTTACAGTTAAAAACAAAACGACAAAGCGTTCACACTCGACAATATAACACAACTCAATAAAAAAAATCCCCTACTAGTACAAGAACGGCATAAAAAGTTATCAATTTCATTTTTCGGATTTAAATTGTTGATTACGGAAACATTTTCTTTTTGTTGTTGTTTGTTCTATTTGCTCGTAAGCGCAGGCAAGGAGCTAAGCCATACAGCCTTGTCATAAATAAATATGTTATTATTTGATTTCATTTTCTATTTGACTTAAAATACACGTAATTAATTGATCAATATAAGAACGTTGCAAGCGAACAAGTAAAAATAAAATAAGGTAAATTAAGCTACTTTTTAATAATAAAATAAAAACTTCAAACATACGACGTAACCGTATAAGTTAAGTCCTTTGCCTTTCTAGAAGGAATAAATATGAATGAGGTGTAAAGAATTAAAGAATAAAAAAGAACAGGCTGCATGGGCTAGATCCCTTGCTTTCCCCTAAGGGTAAAGAATTAAATAATAAGAATAAAAAAATTAAAAAATAGTCGCAGAGCAATCTAAGTTACTATTGTAATTGTGCCGCTGGAAATAGGACTATGGGATGTTGCTCCAATGAAAGGAGTATATTATGGTATATGGGTTATGCAAGACATTTGGGATACCTTGGAGCACCAGCGGCATTTCTCGACAATTTTATAATAAAGAAAAACAATAATTAAGTGTTTTTTATTTTATTATACCTACCCTTTTTAAATAACTGGTTTCTACAATCCACTAATCGTTATATCCATGTGATCAACTGGTAAATGGCATCTGAGTCCATAGCTATCATTATGCATTGATTAACATCTTACTGTCCTTATTCATAATCCTTTATAGCAGTGATTTAGTTACAATATATTTTATTTCTTTCTATCAACTGCATTGTCATATATATAAGTCAAAAAGAGACAAAACATATTTTAGTTGCAGTTACAATTTTATAAAAGGATGATGAATAAAACGGTGTATACCTAGGGTACAGGCTTAAGTTAAAGCATTGACAGAAAAAGAAAATAAAGCGGCAATTAAACATTGATATAGACCTAAAAACACAAAAAAAGAATACTACTGCAACGTTGCTTCAATACTTTGAACGTTGCTTCATAAACTCAATGAAAAAGCTTTTGTAGGTACTGCTTGCTGATAAAAAGATATAGGTACTTGTAATTGTAAATAATTATAATCCTAAAAGTGATTTGTTTGAGTAGTGATAAAATGAGTGCCACATAGTTGAATAAGTAATATTCGTAAAAACCTAACCTAAAATTATGAGTTTTTTTAAAGTAAGTTATCTTTTTTCTCCCATCTTTCCATGATATTATTCAAAAGATAATTTGATATATTTAATTCGCTCTATCCAAAAACACAAACGCTTCTTTAATGCATGCCGTTCCTTATGTTCCTTTTTTTATGTAAGGCAGAAAATGTATTGAATTTTGTATTACGGTGATCGGCATGTAAACAGGACATAAACATACAAAATCTTAACAAAATAATAACAGCTCTTGAACTACGATCGTCACATGGTTCATATCCATATTTATGATACGCCCTTAGGCGTATCATAAATATGTTGGAGTAGTTTAAATTAGACGCCGTAAATAGACACTCACATAAGTTTCTTTAATGCAAAATTTAGTTAGATATGTACGAGTTTGATTACAGGTTACAGCTATCGGTAAACTCACAAAGAAATACACTTGCCAATAACATAATATTTTACCTGGCATGATGAGAATTGATCAAACTCTCCCTTAATAGCTGGGTTACTTACCAAATCGTAAAACTTTTGACAATGACTCTCTACAATGATCATATATAACATAATCAATTCGACTGACACAACGACGGAAATGACAATCTGACTGCTGCCTTGAAACATCCACCGTCAAGGTTGTACACGGTGGCATGCGCATGCGACACGGAGTATTACGGAGTTATCCATGGTATTCATACAACATGGCGAATATACTGTCAAGACTGACCTGTATAAATTCTATGAACACTGACAAGGCTTTGTCATACAAATACCAGTTGCTATTTGTTCCAATTTGAAACGCCTCTAGAAGTTTTTGACGTAAGACTGAAATATCTGCTGTCATGTTCTAAAGGGCAAACCCGGTTTTGGGCCTAGCAGACTCATTAAATATGCACAAAAATGTCGTTATTTTTAGTTGGTTTTTGAAAACTGATCATGATGTAAAATACCGACAAAGCGAGCGATAGTTTTGTTTTTCAATATAACATTAAAATTAAATTATGATATTAAGACATAATTAATTATCAACATCATGTAGGGTAGACAATTTGAACTAACTCTATTTTAGAAAAATACCGTAGATAAATATTACAAAAGGTTAAAATCGATATTTTTCATTTTGCCATTGCTTTTTGAACGCTACAATTAATTTTTCCATTTCCCCTGAAATGTCAAGTCCAGAATTGAATGAAGACTGGGTTAGTTCCTTCGTGTATTTTTATTTGTGAATTTAAATACGAAATTCTCGAAGATTTCTTATTTTTATTCAACAATGCGGAGTATGGAACGTCGCCTCGGTGTGGCCATATGCTGTTTCTAAAGTAGAACATAATGAAGGGTATAATGTTTAAAATATTTTTATAACGTCTTCCATATTTTTTTCATACATTTAGAACTGCTGTACATCGCGCTAGCCGAAAATGAAACGTCTCCTTTGTAGCTTTGCTCGTTAGTAATTTTCGTAATCAAAGGGTTGAGTTCAAAATGTTCGTGTCGTCGGCCACTTATGTTTCAGTAAAATATACAGTTATAATTATTTTAATCAATAAGGTTAATACCATATTTTATAATCACTTGAGCTAAATACTAATTCGTTTTTTTATTTTTAGTGTTAAAATAGCCATCATTAGAGTAAACTTATAATAACTATATTGTATTGCACCACAAATTCTTTAATCAAAAATATTTGTTACTTTATTTGATAGGGAAAAATAGGAAAAATAAACAATTAACTACTAATTAATTATTTATTGTATTAGTTTGCTATCTCATTAGTAAGCAGGCTGCATTCGCTTGTTGCACAAAAACAGAGCGAATGTTTTTTTATTGAGGGTTGCCGATCAAAGAAAATACTTTCGCACATAAACCCAAGCAAATAATAGCACAAAAATAAAATATTTGACTATAAAGCTGACATAAATATATTTTTAGTGATATTATTTAATATGTTATAATTTCGACATTTTTAAAAGTATTTTATTCAACTGAATATCTTTGTCATCTATTTTAAATCATAAAGATTACCTCAAGTATTTCTTTTTGCATAATGATTAACCTATGGTTCGAGAACCTTGTCTGAATCGGTAAAGATGCACGCAGTTACGTATTCCTTGATTTGCTTCTATGTCTTTTTTATATTTAGATACATAATTTGGTTCTGACTTTCATTTTAGTAATTTTTATAAAATGTTATAAAAATTAAAGTACAGTCATTTTTTGCGTAAAGTACTGAAATCAAAAGCTTATTGAGGGCCTGGAATCAACTCCACTATTTAAGTATTATTATTTCATACAAATATACATACATAAATAGAAAATCTCAATGACAAATAAACAAACTCCTCACCAAGTTCCATCTCACGATTGTGTCTTACTAGGGTTCGAAGCTTGGTCTTTGGTGGCAAAGCCAATTAAACCGTAAAGTCGAAAATTCGAAAAAATTTTAACTTATGAAATATAAGTACAGACCTTTTTATTACAACAAATATTGTAAAACAAGATACTACGTGTGACCGCGAAGAGACAGGCAGACCGAAGTAATTGGATGCGACCAGATAACCGTGGAATTCGCGGAAAATACAATTGCCGTGTGCGGGTAGTTTGCAAAGTGATTCGGTAGCGGCTTTCTTTTGTGTCTTTGTTTAGGTAATTCTGGGTATTTCGCGGACTTTCGGATTGTGATAATAAAAGTATGTTACGAACATTAGTTATTATTTTCATAATTCAGTTTATTCACTTGTCATAAAAGAACCTATAGAGTATACCAAATTCAAAAAAAACTTTGTAAACAAACCATTGCCGGATATAAATTCGTCAATTTCATCAAGAATCTCACTTCTAAGACACTAAAATCGCACACCAGTAACTCAGAAAACACTGCCGCCCTTTTATTAAACAACATCCAAGCTGAACATGCAATGTCACTGTCTACACAAACATGCTCATAAACACGTATGTTCGTTCGTGGTTCCCACACAAAGTGTCACCTGCCCAGGCGCACCTATACACGAACTACACCAAATTCTGTATCACAATGGAAGCACGTGCATTATCTATTGTCAATTGTTACCTGGAACACAGAAAAAAAGTTTTACTAAATAATACCGTATCTAAAACTCCGTGGAGGCTAAAATTCTTTGTCATGAAAATTGTATAAAGACGTACCGCGCTAAGATCAATCTGCCATTTTTTTTAGCAAAGTGCTAGTGAGAGTTCCCACAGTTTCTTTTGCTTTAAACACAGGTTTGCAAGTATGTACACACAATAAAATATTCGCACATGGCTTATCGACACCCATAGCAGGAAGTTTATTATTTGTTAGGAAGTATTGCCTACTTCCTATGCAACTCCATAATTGAGAAACGGATATTGTTGTTAATACAAGTATAGGTTAGAAATATGGTGAATGCATTTAAAAAATTATACACGTCTGGCGGTTTCTATAACCCATCTATGAACGTAACCTTATGGAGTTGCAGGAAGCGTTCATATGAACTGATTCCCAGCTTACTTGCTTTTAAAGCTTTCCCTATATTATATTTGCTCTAATCACTGCAACACCGAACAAGTTGGAACTAGGATCAGACTTCTAAGAACCGAAACTTATGCCACAAGAGGAGACAGCATTTAGTTAATTCAATATTGCTCACTCCATATTTAATTGGCTTGACACCAAAAGTGAATACAAATTATACGATCTACATTTATATCTTGTATGCAAAATATAAAATTAAAGTTAAGTCACTTGTATAATGTTGAATCCAGTTATGGTTTTCTGACTATCACCAAAAATAATAATAACAGTCAACAAAGTCAGTAATATTCGTAACATCCATCACTAACTGATTAAGTTCAAATAATGTTAAATTAAATATCTGAGGTACCTTATATAATGATTCGTACCATTGATACCAACCAATACATATTTTATTCATAGAACACTGAACGTTGGCTAAACCTTAATATTTACCAACAGTGAAACGAAACAGAAGACCATTCCAATTCCAAGACCCAATTGTGCAACGTATCTTATCGTCAACGTATCAACGTATCTAGTCAATTTGTTATTGAATTCAGTTTCTTTAAACCTCAATTTAAGGCTCGATGGCAAGCAAATTAGTTTGCGTAACTCTATCGAATCGTCCAAGCAACTACACGAACGAGCGTAAAGCGTAATGCGCTTTGGGTCCTTGCTACTGACAAACCACAAAAGATCAGCGAAACAAGTGCCGACAAATGATTTGCTCATTTAGTGAAGTAAATAAATAAATACTGGCTTCAAATACCGTAACAAATAATAATTGTATTTCTATCCTTGTCAAAAGTTGTTGGTTTGATGGAATAGTAACCGCAGCTTCGGACAGGTGGTCAATTCGACCGGCGAAGGCAGAACTTTCACCTCGCTCGTACATTGACAAGCTGCGTTGACGCTTGCATGCTAAATAACCAACTTTGTTTGATAACAATTTGAACAATTGACGTGCATGTTCAAGAGTTATGTTTAATAAAGGTAGGATGAATAATCTCAATTGTCTCTGATTGTTAGGTAATGTCTCGAATATAATTAAGGCACGTATTGTTTTTCACAAAATAGGCAACGTTTTTGCTTATGAAAAACGTGTTTATCTTAATTCGTATGCTTCTAATGCAATACAAAAAAAATATTACGAGTACCTCAATAAAAGTAGATCTACTCTGCAAATACTTATACGCGATCAAGTAAGTTTTTGTACAGTAGGAATATTTTGGTTTCTTTTTCTTGTCAAATAACGCATCCTCGTTAACGTTCACACTAACAGAAGCTTGAATAACTTCCTTGTCCCGCTTGAATAACTTTGATACTTGACAAGACTTTTCATATAAATTATGTCAAATTTTCAAAATTATTACTTCCTACTGAGTTTCTGAGGTTCTTTGGCAGTAGATGTGTCTTCCGAGGTCCGTGCCCTCTCGGGTGCTCTTAAGCGTATCGTATGTAGGAGTAGTTTAAGTTCCGGCTAAGCGCCGTCAGAACTAAGCTACTTAGTCCGGTGAAATTTAAAAGGCCCATATAAATTAACTGTTCATTTAGAAAAAAATATTCTCAAAATTGTTTTAATGACAAAATTTATCTGAGCATGGAACACTCAGCCCTAAGTCGAGTATACTACCTTTGATTAAAGTAACATAAAAGTAAGATAGGTGACAAGGTGCCGGGGCACGGGACTTAAAAACAACTTACAGATCTTGTTCCCGGTCGCCTGATTTCATGTGTCAAAATGTTTAGTCAGAACAACACGAACACAAATGAAATTATACGGACATGAAATATATTTGTCTTGCTCGCAAGCCGCCATGTTATGCATCATGGAGGTCCCAGTTTCTAGTCCTGGCCGGGGCATTCATTTGTGAACACATATGTTTGTTCTCGGGTCATAGTTCTTTGTATTTATATATGTATGTTTATTCTGGGTTCCTCCCAGTTCGCTGTATGGTCATCCATAACACAAGCTCTGCTTATTTTGGGGCCATACAGTTGGTGTGTTTGTCTGGGGGTTTATGATAATTATTATTCTATATCTTTTATGCCTGGGAACAATATAATTGAGTTTGTGTGAGTAAATGTACCGGATATTTTTCAGTATTAGTTACTATGTTTTCAAAACTGCATTTGGGTAAACATGTACCAGGAAATTGTTCTGACAGATGTTTTAACATCATTGAAAGATTATTAAGCAAACCTTTATGTATAGCTATCTACATATCATAGAGTGGTGCATTATTTCTACATACTACATATGTACAGTCCTGTGAGTTCAGAAAATAGATTCCTTTGCATTTAGTTTTATCGCTATTTTAGGAAACTACAGAGACAATGCTTCAATGTGAGAGCGATTCTCGCTTTGAAGTAGTCGCTGGCCAACTTAGGTGATTTTACTTAGGTACTGGTACCGGGTACAAGATCTCTTTGCTACCCATATAACTTTTCCTCAGGTACCAATATATTTTAGAATTTTTTAATGATTCGTTTCGAGTTGAGTAGGCATAATAATCAGTCAAACAAAATAATATGATACGTAATTTATTGAAAAATTTCTATACGCTGTAGGTTTCAATAACATTTTCCTCGTACCTTCCTACAAAACCTAACTTTCGTGGTTAGATTACTGTATAATATCTAGTAGGCAACTCTTCAGCCGAGTGAACTGCGATGGAGCAAAACTTCATCAATAGATGAATACTAAACTAGCTGCAATACCTAGAGTTGGTGCTGAATATTTAAACCAAGTGAAGCAGAGCGGTCCAAGTCTTGAATGTAAATGCAGATTGCACTCGATGTCGCATAGCGGTAGCCTGGGGCCCCTGACTTAGTGTTAACACACATTTTTTTATATATAAACGAGAAGCGTAAGTGTTGGTAGCCTGGCCTCATACGCCGGAGGTCCCAGTTTGAGCCCTGGTCGGCGCATTCATTTGTGCGATGAACACAGATGTTCTTCTCGGGCCATGGTTGTTTATATTTATATATGTATGTTTAATTTTGGTTCCCCCCAGTTCGCTTTACGGTCATCTATAACATAAGCTCTGCATACTTTGGGGCCATAAGGTTGGTGTGTTTGTCTGAAGATTTATTATTAATGTTTTATTAATGCGATTACAAACAGCATAGATCTGTTTTTTCGTTCGTAGCTAAAACCTAAAATCTGAAAGTTATAAAACGATTTAAAAAAAAATTATTTTACCTTGACAAAGGTTCGTTAATGCGTGGTAGCATACCACAATGATACTATAACATCAAATCTTGAAATTCCTCCGGGAACAAGGAGTACGCGGGTGAACCCCGCCAAGAATCTCTACTATTCCTAAACAATCTAAACTAGTCCAAAAACTATCGACTAACGAATCACGAATCTTAATTCCAGGACTCAATGTCGGAGCTCCGCGAACTCTGCTATCCGGGCACGGACGTGCTGATGGTGTGCTTCTCCGTGGTGCGGCCGGAGACGTTCCGGTCGGCCGCGGACCGCTGGGCGCGCGCCGGCTCTCGCGTCAACGCACCGCTCATCCTCGTCGGCACGCAGAGCGACTTGGCTATGGATCCAAGAGTCCTTCAGAATTTGAGGGTGAGTTTTGTGGTTTTCTAATTTTTTTGCTGTTCTCATAGTTGGATAACGAGTATACGATCCATTTGATGTTAATACCCATGGATATAATAATGGTAGTGTTCTTTAACCTCGACGCAAAAAGAGGGATGTTATAAATTGAACGTGTGTATCTTTGTATCAGTCTGTATCATCGTGTCATACCTACGAATATACACACATTTTTATGCAGATTTTAAAATCTGAATCGAGAATATTCTTAAAAGCTATTTTATTTATTTAGGCTTACAAACTCATACCTTAGAAACTACATTTACATTATAAAACATTTGTAAGTTTGCAAACCAATTATAGTTGTACACAACATTTGCAAGTTTGCAAAAAATCGGTTTTGCCGTTCAAAATTATGCTACCTTTTTGCCGTCACTGGGCTTTTTTTAATCTGTGTTTACAAATAAATTTTCTAATATTAGTTGCGATTTATTATAAAATAATTAGTATATTGTAAGCATCATTTAGAATCGCCTTTTTTCCTGTAATTTCACGAGCCGTTCCTTCCACAACGACTTAGTTATTATTGAGGCCAAAATAGGAAGTTGTGAACTATAGTTCTACAGACCCAAGCAAATTCTTAACAAAAGTAACTGTCCCTACAACTAGTTTTTAAGGTTTTTAAAGACTATCATTTGGTTGAACGCTGATAAATATAAAATTTGATATTAGTTTTCACACCATCTGCATGATTACCTAGGCCTTATTATCATGTCATGCAAACTCCGCTTAAAACAAGTAATGTAGGCCCTCAGGCCCCCCTCCTCTGGTTAATATTGAGATTCGAATTACTTAAATATTCTAAAATAAGAAAACAAGGCGGTAGGGCTCTGTAGCTTCATTCTAATCAATAAAAAAGGTGGCGTAATTTTAAGATTCTGAATTAAGTACTAAAATTCTGTAAATTTAAGAAAACTGGCTGATGATGAAAGTGATTTCACTCCTTAGCTGTTAATTAAACGGGAAGCTACGTGCACTTAAAAACCTAAGATTTTAACAAATGGTAAAAGAATAAAGGCACCAAAACTATAGACGTGAGTCCGCGCTGGAAGTGTTTTTTCAACATATATTTCGGATGCTGAAGCCATGTATGGCATATTTAATTATTCATTTATAATACATTCCCAGTTCTAGTATTACTGATTTTAATTACCTCAGTGAAATGGGATAGTCGTGTCTTCGTCTTGGACAGGCTTACAGGATTCCTAATTCCCTTGCTTCACTTGGTCTTAGTCAATTCATGGAATTAACCTTCAGTTCCTTAATTTCCCTTTTAATAATAATAATAATAATAATCATTTATTTGCAAGAATGTGTGTACAATAAGATGTTGTAGATAATAGTATTCCCAATCCACAAACTGCTAGATATAGGCGTGCAAATATTATTGGTTTACATGTAGGTTACCAACTCTCACTAAAATTTAATTTTCAGTTTACATGTCAGTCTAAACATAAAAAAAAAATTATAAAAATAAACATACAGTCATGGTTCTCAAATCAACATTACTAATGTCAATTAATCTACAATAAAAAATAAAAGTTACAATCACGGTTCTAGTCATTTCTATTAATTATAAAATAAGGTTATTATCATTCAAATATTCATCCAGTCTATAATAACACTTCTCTATCAATAACCTGAATACCTTATGATTAAATTCTAAAGCTGTCAGATTTTTATAAGAATCCGGGAGGTGATTAAAGATGGTGATTGCCATACAATACACATTCCTACTGAAACATTGCAGGCGACGTTGTGGCATATATAGTTTGTTATGTAATTTTGCTTTATTTCTAGTTCTGAAATTATAAAATTGTTTCTGAATTTGAAATAGTCTTAAATGGTTTTTTACAAAAAGTAAGTTTTCAAAAATGTAAAGGCTTGGTAGTGGGAGTATTTTATTATCTTTAAATAAGGGTTTACAACTGTCTGTGTAATCTGCTTTACAAATTGCCCGCACACTTTTTTTCTGAGCTATGAATGCCCTGTGGAAGTCCACTGAGTTGCCCCACAGAATAAGGCCATATCGCAGGAGAGATGAAACATACCCGTGATACGCTAATTTAGCCGTTTGTTTATTCGTGTTTTGTGAAAGACGTCGTAATACATATATAAAACCATCGATTTTGCCGCATACTCTACTTATGTGTGATCTCCAGTCACACTGTTCGTCAATTAAAAAACCTAAAAATTTTGTGTCTCTAACATTTACTATTTTAAAATTGTTATAATTAATATTAACGTTTGTCTGTGGTAAGTGAGATGGTTTAATATGTATTATATTTGTCTTAGTCATATTTATTTTTAAATTGTTATTATTAAGCCAAAGTATTACTGAATGTAAAGCATTATTTATTTCTTTTTCAAGTGTAATTTTGTTATCTTCTTTAACTACAAGCGTCACATCATCCGCAAATAAAATCGATTCGTGTGTTATAGCATTTGGAAGATCATTTATAAAAACAAGAAATAGCAATGGTCCGAGTACACTACCTTGAGGAATTCCGTAAGAGTTCTGCAATGTAAATTCGGATTTAAATGTTTTTAAATAGTTGCCATGGATATTCAATACTTCTACTCTTTGTTTCCTATTTTTCAAGTAGCTTTCAATCCATGTGTATGCATTCCCTCTTACTCCTAATGACTCTAGTTTATTTAGTAGAGTTTGATGGCACTTGACATAAGAAATTGCTTATCCCCTATATATATATGTATATATAATTAATTGTTGTATAATCTACTATTATAATCTTACTACTGACTTGTACAATAAATAACCATAACAAGATATAAAAAAATTTTTTATTTTGTTTCTAATGTTACCTAGGGTGTAATTTAAGCAGTCATAAAATATAGTATTAATGTATACTTTGTAATGAATCAGTCTGCAATTCTTATTCAAATTATTAGCCCTTGATTCAACAGCTACTACAATATATAATACGCAGGACTGGTCTTAAGCCAAAGGCTGTAATCGACACTTTAGCTAAAGAACGAAGTCAAGTTGATGTACGTACCAACCCCCTGAACAACCCTTTCAACAATATGAACTATTAACAATAACACTTTGTAGGTATCGTTTGTATGGTTTAAGAGTGTTACCAAAAATTTTAAAGAAATAGTACCCAATACCCTTTCTTTTTTTTATAGACGTTTTGTTGTTTATAACCTAAACACTAATAGGTTCTTCTTATTCATTCCAGGCTCGAGGTGAACATGTGGTTACAGAAGTAGAAGCCAAAGCATTAGCTGCCAAAATGAACGCAGTCTACATCGAAACCTCCTCCAAAACTAGGAAACAACTGAAAGACGCCTTCGATGCCGCCATCTTAGCTGGGCTGCCAGTTGTCAAAAAGAAGGCGCCACTTTGGAAAAAGATATTCTGTTTTACTTAGAAATTAATTTCAAATTGGTGGAGTTATTAATTTTTTTATGGCCATTGCTGGCTTTATAGACTAAATTTTGACTGAAATGTAAGTTAACGATGAATTTTGACTAGGAAATAATTTTATTTTCATGTTACTGATAGTATTTTAATAAAGAATTACCTATAACGAAAATCGTTCAAATATCTTCACTGTATATATCAGTCCTATGACATACATAATTCGTTATGTTTATGTTATTATTCAACTTCTTTTGTGGCATTTTTATTGCTCTTCAGATGTTAAAAACCATAACAATACATCAAAAAGATTTTTTTTTTAATATATATACTAAATATTTGAAATGTATAAGGTAGGCCGAGGAGGTTTACGAGATGATATCGCTAATGTGTCTTTCAATATTCAGAGTGTCCCAGAAAAGACAGTCAAACGGCGTTCCAGAGACAGAGCACCCTTTAGGGAATCCGATTCACCTCCGTATGAAGTTTTAAAGCTACGAAGCTTTTTCTGAATTTTCAGTGATTTTCGAATTTTGAGCTTATTTTGGCAATGACTTAATAAGTAAGGTATCAATCTCTTTTTTTCTTTTTTAGATAGTAACATTACCAGCACAAACTAAAATAAATAAAAGAAAAGACGTGACAAAATACAGGTATTCTCAAGGCGGTTCATTAATATAAAAATTACAAAGCCTTGTACCTACCAAAATAATTTAAAAAAGCTTCAGTCAGAGAAAGCTATTGCGCAACGCATATTCCATGATAATGTACCATCCATTTCAGGTATTTTTAGAATACCAGTAACTATGGTTTCATGGAAACTATTTACAGTCACTCAGTAACCAAAACATTCTTGAAATATCCTGTGATAAAAAGAAAAATTAAAACTTTTAGGGTTCTTGTTCTATTTGAACCAAAATTTAGTTATGATGCAATTGAGGTAGCTCGATAACTTTTTCATGGTAACTAACAGATATAGTAAAGAAGTTTTATGAAATTATTTTGGTACAAAGTTTTACAAAGTTTTTATAGCTGAAACGACTTAGCAAGATTGGATTTTGTTCACTTTTTTTCTTTTTTGTATTTTTGCTATAGCGAAACGTGTGATTTTGTTTTCTGGATTCGATTGTTTGTGCTGATATGGACCCTAACATTTAACAAACTGATAAAGAAAAACAGAAGCATTTATTCCACTTTTTATTTATTAAGTTGTTACCACAATAAGGATAACATCAATAATCACTGAAAGTCAAAAAAAGCTTTGTAATTTCTAAACTAAAATTAATCGGATCACCTATACGGTTGATTCGGGAGTACCCAAGAGGTGCTTTAACTCTGAAACGCAGTTTGACTGTCTTTCCTTGGATACCCTGTATTCAAAATAGAAATAATCGACTGTAAAATAATGATTGTGCCTTGCTCATTAATGTATGTATATGTAGATTACTATGTAGTAGACTTTTTTGGCGTTTTGACCAATTGTAAAAAGTGCCTAATTTGTAAATATGTAAAAAGTTATAGATTTAACTGTTCTATTCATCACATTAAAATATATTTTACCAATGTCTAAGAAGAATGAAAAAAATTATGTAATGGCTTAACTCTAGCTTTGTAAGAAATCATAAATATATCGAATTACACAACACAAAACATATTCAACTTCAAAATCTTTATAATCATTATAAGTGCCTTTGCTATGTACTTAGAAGAGGGCCATTAACTTTCACAGAATTTGGTATATAACAAAGATTCTTACAAATATTACCACAGTTTAAATTAAAACTTTGAAAATTCAATACATGAAACTACGTATGTGGTATAGTAGCCCTCTTCTTATGTTATGTAAATTGTTTTCTTATGACTGTATATAATAGTTTTAAAACGCATTTTATGTTTCGATACTCAAAACGAACTGATCAATATATTTTATTATGAATTTTTATTGTTTTTCTATTACAAAAGTTCTGCTGACTTTTTATTTGAACTTCCTTTTTGGTTATTTGTAATATTTTTAGGGTGTTACCACACCAATCGATCGTTGATCGATCGATAGTCAGATATCGTATAGTTGTCGTTCACATAAGTATCACCTTCAAATTCGCTTTGTCAACACCCTTATTCAAACGTAAGTTTTTGCATAGATATGCTGGTGGTATAGTGAATCTTGCGATAGCAAGAAGATTTGTGGTCGCATCATATTAATCACTATAATTAACAAAATCAAATAACAAGTTTATTCGCGACAATACAACCCACCTTGGTGGTACAATGTGGACCCAAGAATACTGTGCTAAATGTAGATCAGTATTGTATTTTTGTAATTATGGAAAATTAAGAAGTAGGTGCTTCAGAGTGCTAGTTTTTAGTTACGACGTTTTTTTACAAGCGTAGGAAGTCTACGAAAAGGATTCTTCAAATTCCGAATAATTCGTAACCCAAATGATGAGCTTTCATTGTTAGTGGCTCAAAAATTATTTAGGGATGGGCTTTTTGCACGTATTTAGACGCTTTTCCTAAGGATATAAATAATATGTGTTCTTCTCACGAACTTGCAGGAAGGGCTTTTCTGAAGCTTTTTTCTGTATCATTGAGTACCTACCTTTATATTTTCCAAATTTATTTTTTATATTGTATATATGGACAAAAGTAGGTTATGTAATAGATATGAATGGTAAGTGTATGGTGTCGTACTTACATATTATTTTGTTTTTTTATTCTTAGAAGCGCTTTAACTTATTTTAAGTAGCTGCTTATAACACATGATGGGGAGTAAAAGTCATATTTTATTACCTTTATAAAGTATTGATTACGTGAAATCTGGAAATTGGATTATAACTAAAGGTTCCTTATTCTTATAGACAAAAAGAATTCGATATGGTGGCTGTGCGTCTGGACGATGATGGAAGTGGTTGAGCGCCAACTTCATTCGGGTATGAGCCAAAATAAATGTACACGAGTTAAAAATTTCGAATCCACCACCCTCAACTCATAATTGTGGCTATGTTTATTGCATTGAATATGTTACAATTTTTTATTAATTACACTGAACCATTTAAAAAAAAATTGGATGTCATATTTACACCAACATTCATTGTTTTTTTACATAGTAATATTTTATTTTTATCCATACAAATGAAACAGGGTCCGTATTGGGATGCATAAATTTAATTGGCATATTATAAGGCTGCATAACGTTTTTTGGCATCTGTTTGTTTCGCATAACGTTCATACAGAATAAACCATAAGGCATACTTTATTTCCCCATAATTTCATTTATAATAATTATATATTAGCATAAATGTTCATGCATAAATGGTTTTACAATAACATTTATTGGCATCTCACATTATGGCATAGAGTTTACAAGTCACACAAGCAAGCAGGCAAGCATGCAAGAAAAACGGCATGCATCCATGCAAGTATTTCTAGGTACTGATAGACGTCTCCGGCGCTATGGGGTGTGCAGCCACTTCGCGCTTACGTAACAAAGCGCAGGCACTCGTGCACGCCTTCACAGTTTCTCAGCCGTTACGGCTCACACGGTGTGTAAGCTTCGTTACAGCGGGCGGGGGCTGCCCTCCCTCCGCGCCTCCGGTTTTATAAAAACACTAGTACGGGACAAGAAAAGTACCGCGTGGTTTCGGGGTTGGCCAATTCGGTTCTGCATTATTGTGTTATATATTTTGATTATAGTGAGATGATTATTTACAATTCATCATCATCATTGCTTAAATAATCTTGGTCAAATATTATTATTTATTATTCACGTGCAAGTCGCTTTTTGGCATGACCTACATAGTGACTAACCTGCCTCTCATCTCATAATGCCAACTTCGCAAAATGCCAACCGCTCGCAAAATGACAACTTCTCAGAATGCTAACTTCTCAGAAAGTCAATTTCTCACAATGACAACTTCTGAAGGGACAGACGTGATGTTTGTTTGGATCAAATTGAATCAAAGTCGCTCTTCGTGAAAAGCTGGACATGGTACTTAATTTGGTCCTGGCGCTTCGCCGGGCGCTCGTCGTCCCACTGACCTACTTATTACGGTGGTCTTTATTGTCAGGTCAGGTTCCTAAAATATGGAAATCAGCATTTGTCTCTCCTATATACAAAAAGGGGTCGAAACAGCAAGTAGTGCACTATAGGCCTATATCCAAACTCTGTATCTTCGCCAAGGTGTTTGAAAGGCTGATCTATGCACAGGTTTACTCTGCTCTAAAACATCGACTTAGCACATCACAGCATGGATTTTTGCGCGGCATATCTCTTGCTGTGTGAGAATTTTATGTCTGAACGCATTTTATCTCATACCCAGGTGGATGTCGTTTATACCGATTACAGCAAATGTTTTGACAAAATTAATCATGCAGTGCTATTAAGCAAAATACAATCCATCGGTATACACGGCAATCTATATCGCTGGTTTAGTTGGTACGTTGATAATTGCTGTCAAACAGTGGTTTTGAATGGATACACTTCGTCAACGCTCTTCATTCCTTCAGGTGTGCCCCAGGGCTCACTTCTCAGTCCCTTATTATTTATAATTTTTATAAACGACCTATCGTCAAATTTCTTACATAGTACTATTCTGCTCTTCGCGGACGATATGAAAATACTCTGTTCAGTTCAAACACAATCGGACTGCATTAAACTTCAAGATGATATCAACCATTTTCAATCTTATTGCACTAAAAATAAACTTTGTGTTAACGTTTCAAAATGCTATATCTGCTCATTTTCCAGAAAATCTAACGTAATAAATTATAACTACACTATATACAATTCATTATAAAGAGTTACAGCTGTTCGTGATCTTGGAGTAACCTTTGACTCTAAACTTATATTTGATAACCATATAGATACAATAGTTGCTAAAGCTACCAAAGCTCTTGGGTTTGTCCTGCGCTTGTCTTCGGAATTCAGCAATATTAAAACCTTGAAAATACTATACTGCATTTTCGTGCGCAGCCACCTGGAATATGCGTCACAAGTGTGGAATCCTCAATATGATACATATGTCACAAGGATTGAAGGTATCTAAGAAAAGTTCCTTCTTCACCTACAATATAAATGTCAGAGGGTCTGCCAGGGTTATGAAGCAAGGTATAAGACATTTCACTTCTGACCCCTTCACAAACGTAGGGAGATGGCAGACATTGTATTGCTAATGAAAGTCTTCCAATGCAGCATTGATTGCCGTGATTTGTTAGGTATGCTCAGCTGAACACGCCTAAGAAAACAACACATCATAAAAATCTATTACATGTACCATTAGTCAAAAGTAACTACCGGAAAAATTCCTTCGCAATTAGTCTATTCAATGCGCGTTTCCATAATATTGATCTCTTTCGCACTAGCATAAAATCTTTAAAAAAAGTTTATAACAATATTTTCTGCAACGGATGAAGACGTAACGCAGCTTGTATCTTTCTACGGAAATATGACTATACGCGGAAACCTGTAATTGGCCTTTTTAAATTTTATTATTTCTTAACGTCTTTGTAAATAGCCGTAAGTTTCCCAAAAAATGTAAAATAAAATAAAATATTTAGCAAAGAAATGAAGAAAAAGTAAATGCAACATAAAGGATATTACTATGCAAAACGTAAGTATTACTACTTTCAAGACTCAACATAAAGTAGGTACATATGGTTCTGTACTTGATAAATAGGTACCAAAAGTTTTTTACTACTTTACATTTATAACTTTAGAGGTTCATTCAGCTCAAAATTTCCAAAGTTTCTTAGGAAGCTTAAAATTGGAATTTTATCAAAGGTTCGTGTAGTACCTGGTCTTCTCTCTGATTGATATTTTATCGCCTAGCTTATCAAACAATAAACATAAAAATGGTTACTGAGAGTATCCTAGATTTTACCCTGTGAGAAACGCTATTTACACCCCCATAGAATTAGAGAAACTGTCACCTCACTACATTTTTTAAAGCTGGCAACATTGACATCATTTATTACAAAGAAAAAGTGTCAGTCTCTCTCTTTTTCGTTTCGTTTTTCTTTTGGGCGTCTATATTGTTTGTTAAAAGATCCTGTGAGAAACGCAGTTAATAATAGGTCTTTACCTATGAAACTGCCGTTTTGCCGTACTGGCCATTTCAAATGAAAATATTTTTTTTTTTGACTGATAATTCTAATTTCAAATTAATTTTATTTGACGAACATGGAATTCTTTTTCTAAAATCGTCATTTGTTTAATAGTTAGTATTTTGTTTTCAACGCATTCGAACATTTTTCGTCATCATGGATAAGTTAAAAATTCGAGTAATTATGGAGTATGAGTACCGTCGTGGCAGCAAAGCGGCAAAAGCGGCACGCAACATCAACGACGTTTACGGAGCGAACACTACAAACGAACGCACCACCCGTTATTGGTTTATCCGCTTCCGTTCTGGAAATTTAGACCTGAAAAATGAACCCCGTGGTCGTCTGAAAACTTTGGTCGACAATGACGAATTAAAGGCAATTGTGGAAGCTGATGAAACTCAATCCACGGCTGAATTAGCAGCAGCTTTCGACGTTAGCATCAAAACAATATTGGTCCATTTGCGTCAAATTGGCAAGGTAAAAAAGCTTGACAAATGGGTACCCCACGAACTCAATGACCGCCAGCGCGAAGTACGCGTGGAGACGTGCCTTGCACTGCTCAGCAGGCGTACAAATGAAGGAATTCTGAACCGCATTATTACTTGTGACGAGAAATGGATCCTGTTTGACAATCGTAAGCGCTCAGCAAGTTGGTTGGACCCTGGTTCAGCACCCAAACAATGCCCTAAACGAAAACTTACCCCTAGAAAAGTGATGGTCACTGTTTGGTGGTCTAACGCGGGTGTATTTCATCACAGCTTCTTGCCAAACGGGACAAGCATTACTGCAGATGTGTACTGTGAAGAACTGAACACAATGATGGAGAAGCTCGCACTTCTCCAACCAGCTTTGGTCAATCGTTCGGCTCCACTGCTCCTGCACGACAACGCGCGACCTCATACTGCACAGCAGACGGTCTCCAAGCTACAAGAGTTGGGGTTGGAAGTTCTCCGTCATCCACCGTACTCACCAGACCTTGCGCCTACAGACTTCTACTTTTTCCAGAATTTGGATAACTTCTTGGCGGGAAAAAAATTCAATACCCGAGAGGCAGTACAAAATGCCTTTGAAGAATTTGTTGCCTCCTGTCCAGCTGATTTCTTCAAGAAAGGCATCAATAAGCTACCAATGCGTTGGGAAAGATGCATTGATTGCATGGGTGATTATTTTGATTAATAGAAATAAAAAATATATAAAAAAATTACGCTTCATTTATTTCGTGAAAAACGGCAATTTCATAGGTAAAGACCTAATATCAAGAAAAGTAAGTAATATTTTTGTTTATTATTAGAGCAAATCATTTTGATAGTAAAGTGATCCCAATATAACAGTGTCACGCTTTCATAGTATCCGATTTTTAAGATAATAATCAAATAAAGTGCTTTAAAAGTTGCGAAATGGACAGTTTATTTATGGCCCTATGGGCCTTTTAAATTTCACCGGACTGTGTGGCCTAGCGCTAACGGCAATTAGCCAGAACTTAAACTACTCCTACATACGATATGCCTAAGGGCCGAGAGAGTACGGACCTGGGCTTAGGACGTCGTATATTGAAACTACCACTGGTTCGAAAGGATCATCTACTGCCAAAGTACCAGCAAGAAACTGAGTAGGAATGCGTATGACGCGTTAGCCTGGCCCACCGGTGGGTTAGGTGATTTGAATGCCATGTTGCCCTATTTCTAACTGGAACAACCTGCGTTCCTTGTTGTAATATCATCCTCGGGATCTGTTGAGACGTAACGCGGATGCCTATAACGAACCGCCGCGTCTGGGTTGGCTGTGTATTCAGATGACTTATTGACCAGCGGGTTGGGATGGTGGGGAGCATTATCGAAGTGGCGTCTAGACACCAACTTCATGAATGCGGCAATGGTGGGCAGCTCGAAATCCTTGTGCAGATCTAAGTTGCGGACATAGGGCGGGGCCCCGACACATTTGCTTTTTTTTTCTTTTTTTGCCGCCGAAGCAACACCCTCACGGGAGGGAGGTGGAAGATTCGTCATGAATACCACCAAAACTACAAAACTACCTTACCGGAGCGACACCCGGGTTGGGAGGTGGGTACGCAAGCAGGGACCCGCTAGAGGGTCACCCGCTGAGAATATTAATAACTTAGGGTGCAAATTACATTTTATATGATGATTATACGGCCTAGGCAGCCTTAAGCTGATCCAGATTAGCTAAGAGCTGATCGGGGGGATCCGAGAGTGCATTTCTCGGTCTACGGACTTTGTACCTCGATGGCATGGACGGAGCAGTATAAGCTACTGACTCGCGTATTAGGGGGCTAGGGTGCTCTTCGGATCGCTTGATAAAAGCGGTGGAGAGCGTCCTAAGGTGTTGTTGTGTGTGTAGTAGGTAAATCGAGATATCTGTGCAGGCCTGCGTTTCGCACGTACTACGGAGCATCCGTGGCCCGGCGGCAGAAGAGATTCTGGACTAACTGTAGATTATACAAAGCGGAGGGTTTAGCATGGGCAAATATTGGGGCGGCGTACGTCATGACTGGTCTCACGCAAACCTTAAAAAGCGTTCACTTGTTCCTAAGAGACATTTTACTGTGCCTACCTAACATGCTGTTTAGGCGGGCCATGTACATACGGGCGAGTTTGGTAACTCTGAGGGTGTGAGGTCTGAATGAAAGCCTACTATCGAGCGTTACGCCTAGGTACTCTACCGGGCCGGGACCAGCAGATGGTAATGTACTATAATAACGTGTATATGCTAGGGAGGACTTCCTAACTTACAAGGAAAACACTAGGTTTGTTGAAAACTTGCTTTTAATAAAGGATAAAGACTCATAAATATACATTTAGTTTTTAATCTATATTTGGGGCCGCTGCCCGTGATAGAATGCCATGGAACAATCTTCCATATTCTATCTATTTTACAATTTACAAATAAATTAAAATAATGACAGGCTTATAAGTTGCCAGTCATAATTGTCGGCAAGTTTGTTTGTGCGATAACCTCTTCTATTAGATACGGCACAAGCAAACATTGCAGTACTTGGTGGTTTGTGCCCACGGGATGGGCGTACCTAGCATTCGGATATGGGGGTCGCAGGGGCGACAGCGTTTATGTTCGAAGCGCATCGCAGAGCTTTTCTCTGGATTAACATCGATACGTCATTTTTTAAACTAGGCTCCGAGATCATTTACGGCCTTCTGGAGTTTGGTGATGAGGGTGTCGATGTACACGCCCTTGACGTAAAAAGCGGTATCATCGGAAAAGAGGGAGAGTTGAACACCTTTTGACGGGACAGGTATGTCATTGGTGTATGTGGTGTACAAGAGAGGGGCGAGTACCCAGCCCTGAGGGACGCCCGCCTTGAGAGGGCGGGGGGTGGAGAGCGTGCCTTCGTGCCTAAAACGGAAGGTGCGATCTTTAAGGTAGGAGCCGACTAGTTTGACTAGTCGGTCGGGCAAGCCTGTGTTGTACAGCTTGTAAATAAGGCCCGCGTGCCAGACTTTATCGAAAGCCTTGGCTACGTCAAAGAATACCGCGACTGTTTTTAGTCGTCTAGGGTAGAAGCCGTCGAGTATGTACTCGACGATTCGGTTGACTTGCTGAGGGCACGAGTGCTTGGCTCGAAAGCCGAATTGGTGAGGGATAATGAGAGGGTCACCGTCCGCTGGGAACAGGTGGTCCTTCAGCGAGTATGACTCTCTCGAGAATTTAGCCATGGCCTTGAGTAGGCTGATAGGTCTGTGATTAGCCGGGATATTCAAAGGTTTACCCGGCTTGGCTTGCCTATGACTATAGCTTCTTTCCAAGCTTTTGGAAAGTAGCGTAAGAACCTATTTTTTTATAACCTGCAAGTGATTGAGGTTCGACTTGCTGGCGTGAGCGAAAGCCACACTGGCATGTGTCATGATGGGGCGGATGCAAGTTTTGTAAAGTGCAAGCTTATTTCTAAGCGATATTTTACTCTTCTTGCAAATTAGAGGGTGCAGCCTACCCATGACGAAGGCGGCTCGGTCCCGGACGCGTTTTATGTGATCCGTGAATGTTAGTCCACTATCTAAAGTGACACCTAAATATTTGACTTTTTTAGCCCATGGGATCGGAGTACCAAACAGGGTGATCTGACCTAATCTTTTGGAGGGTTTCCTAGAGGTTGTCCTAGAGCAGGTTGAGAGAGAGAATTACATTGCTGCACTTTTTCCTGGGTTGATTTCTATTCTCCATTTCCTAAACCAAGCGCCTAATGCGTTGGCTGCGTATTGAAGTATTCTAGTTAACCTACGTAGATTCCTATCAGATGTGTATAGCGCGGTGTAGTCTGCAAAGAGCGCTACGTCTACTTTCTCCGTCCTTGGTATGTCACTAGTGTATAGTGAAAACAAAGTTGGAGAAAGCACCGAGCCTTGTGGGACACCGGCTAATACAGGACGGGGATTGGAGAGTGCACCTTCCAATCTGTAGCGAAAGATTCGACAGTGGAGAAAGTCTCGTATGATGTGCACGAGGCTGTCTGGCACGCCTAGTTCAAAGAGCTTATATAATAAGCCGTTGTGCCAGACCTTGTCGAAGGCTTCAGCCACGTCAAAGAAAAGCGCACCCGTGCCTATCGGTTTTCGACCTACGTTCCTTTGCTCCAAGATTTGCTCCGTAATGCGGTGCACCTGTTGGACGCAGGAGTGACGGGACCTAAAGCCGAACTGTTCATCCGGTACCTCTTCCACCGTTACCGGTTGGAGGGTGTCTGTCGGTGGGTTGCCGCATTTAGTTTCGACTGTGCTATTCACAGTTTCTATGTGGAGGGCATTGTTGCTTTCTGTACTCGGTGTACATTGTTGGGCTAAGCTATCGGCTAGGGTTTCAACTTTTTAGGAGTCATCGAAGGCGGGAGTAATGGGCGGAGGCCTAAGGAGCGGTGGCAACGATGACGTGGTAGAGTCCATCTTAAGAGACTTCGCCAAGCTCCAGTAAGCCAGATGCGAAGACGAAATCTCTTCAAGAAGCGCGTCCCAGTTGTTAGACCGTAGTTCGCGTATGCGAGATTTAACATCTCACTGTAGGGCCCTCATATGGATGTAGTTTGCCTCGGTCGCAGCGTAATCGTACGCCCAGACAGCTGCGTTCTTTGCTCTCAACAACTCCCTCACATCCTTAGGTAGGATCCAGCGGCGATCATTCGCCACCGGAACCCGCCTGAAAGATGCACTGATACCAGTTCGAAGGTGGTTGGTGAAAGCACCGATCGCCGCATTGGTCTCCTCGATGGATGACTCGGGAATGGTGTTCAAGTCGGAGCTGTCGGTTGCCTTAAGGGCTTCCGTTAGTTTGGCCCAATCAATGTGTACCCTCGTTTGAGGAACGGGGTCACTTGAGATACCTAGCTGCATGACTACCGCTCGGCGATCCGAAGTAAGTTGGTGGATGACTTCTACTGAGTGCACCGTTAAGATAACACTTTGTAGGATTGCTATATCGAGAATATTGGGGCGATGATTTGTGTTGTAGGGATAGTGAGTCGGTTTTCGAGGACCCACTACATCACAGCTTAGCGAATCAAACATGTGATGAAGACGACGGCCGTTTGGGTTGGTAACTACGGAGTACCAACCTGAATGTTTCGAGTTAAAGTCACCAGCTAGTATTACCGAGGGACTCATATCGAGTAGCGACTGGAGGCTTTATCTGGTGGTTGGTAGATGGATGCCAGCGTGATTGGCTGATGGCCGCTCATCGCTATTCTACAACAGGAAACTTCGATATTCTCGAGGTGTGGGGGATCGACAGGTATACAGTGTAGTGACCTTTTGTAATAGATGATTTGTAATAGACCGCCTTTATCGGCCTTCATCGTTACGAACGATGCTGTAGTTCGCTATTTTCGGGTCCTTGTGAATAGGTTTCAAAAGGTTTCCTGCACAAGTAAGATGTCAATTTGGAATTCTCGAAGGAGTTCATAAATTTCATTATGCTGATGTTTAAGACCATCGGCGTTGAAGTAGCCGATAGTGAGGGACCGAGGTTTTAATCTAGAGGACGCTATTTAAAAGTTTAATTCATTGAATTCTCGGCTCATAGTTTGCGAGCCAAAGTGGTGATTTCTCCCAAGTCGAAACTTGAGGTGAATTCGCTTACAAGCGCGAAGAAGGCTCTTCATGGGTCCTGGCCGTGAGAGGAGAAGGCATGCAAGCAGGTGCTAACCTGACCTGCTGTACCTGAGAAGACGGGAGGGTGAGGGCTGCCATGTGTTTCCTCACCATGGTAGGTGGGGTCACCCATGCGTTCTTGGGAGGCGGTGAAGGACCGTGAGGGTCACATAGCGGAGACTGCGGTTTATTGGGTGGGCCAGGCTTTGCAGCAGGAGCATAGGGTGGACACCTTTGCTTTGCCTTCTGCGCCTTTTTGGGGTTGGGCTTTGGGGCCCTGGGGCATCCTAGGTGGCAGTATGGCCAGTCAACTTACATAAGACGCATGCAGGAGGTTCGACAGATTGCGGGGTTCTCGCGCAATCCGCAGTGCCATGATCACCCAAGCACTTGACGCACCTGGGCTCGGCGTGGCAATTTCTGGCCGTATGGCCATAGACTTGGCATCTATGGCATTGGCTGGGTATACCACGTTTGAAAGGGATCTCAACGGTGATCCCCGAAAGTCGTGCTATAGTTTTAAGGTTGAAAATCCCCTTGCCTTCAGGGGTGTGATCTAGTGTTACCAACACTAGGTTGTACGGCATACGATCTTTGCCGTTCATACGGTGGACGGAAATGACCGGGAATCCCTGGTTTTTAAGATCCTGGAGAAGGAGCTCTGGCTCAATCTCCTTCGGTACGCCTCTAAGGACGACGCGTACAACGCTCTCCTCCTCGAGCGCGTAAGTGTGGTACTCAATGGATGTCTCATTCAACTTGGTGAGGACGCTGTGATCGGCGGGTGCAACGATCGCTACGCGGATGCCGATCGCGGTACCTTTCGCGTGTGTATACACGATTTTTAAATTTGACGTATGTGTGGACGCAGATGTCCACGCCGCTTTATCGCGGGTGAAAATAGGAGGCGGATGCCGACCGGTTGGCTTGGTCTCAGGGTAGGAGAGATTATAATTTGAATTTGACGCGGGCATGGACTGCGGCGCCCGTTTTTTTGGAGTTTTGGACTCATCGCCGGATGAGTCCGAGGGCTTGGCCCTTTTTTGTCGTTTTACGACGACGGTAAATCCCTCGTTGGATTCGATGGCTTGGGCGGGAGGCAAGTTATCGCAATCCATCGACGATGAACTACGAGTAGATGAGACCACGGACGAGCGTGAGCTAAAACGATCGCGTGAGGGTTTCATAGATGCGGGTTCCTTTTTTTTCCTCCTTTTTTGTCGGCGTTTTAGTTGTGGGTTAGAACCCACTTTAAAATTTTGTCCAGATATCTGGACACTGCGAGCGAACGAAAGCCATTAAGGCCTTTGATATATCTGCTTCCTGAAAATAACTTAAAAACTAACTGTAGTTCGCCGAACCTGGAATCCTAGAATCCTAGAAAGGGTACGCAGGTAAAGAGTTGAACGCGTTAGGGTCGACTTTTACCGACAAAAGAGCACGAATTGTACACGAAAAGAATATGATAAAGATAAATATAAAAATAGAAGAATAAATAAATAAATAGTAGAAATAAATAATAAATAAAATAAAGTACTGGATCAGTACAAATTGGTTGCCACCGTATGGTATCCTCTGTACTAAAGTATACGGTAAAACCAGATTACTTTACGCTGGGCACACACAGTACTCAGCACGAGCACAACACAGCACTTTGAAAACTAAGAAACTTAGTCGCAAAGAAAAAATCACTTTGAGAGCGCTCAAGGGGAGTTCAAAAACCAAGTAAAACCGTATCACGGAGCCAAAAGGTTAGTCTGTGACGTCAGTAAACTGAGCACCACTGAATATCGGGAAGGAACCGATCAATCGGAGTGGTCTTAGAACGTCCGTACCGGGCGGCAGTCGCAGCGAGAATGTAGTTGGTATGCCTGTGAGAAACGGTCGAACAAAAATGTAAAACTAAGGCATAATTATACTGGTCTTATATTTCTCACATGGCTTTTTCTCAAAGTATTTATTATACCTATACTTACTCGTATTTACGTACTTGTGTGTGTCTTACAAAAAAATGCCCGGTATTTCATATATTTTTAACGGACTTCAAAATAAGGAGATTCTCAGTTTGTTTTGTATGTATATTATCTCGCTATATACAGGGTGTTCGGTACAAAGTTGAACATACGAAAATGGGGGGCAGGTGGAGTGGTCTGTTAACTAACTAGCCCAAAAGATTTTGCCTAGAACTCAAGTGTTTTTTAAATTATATTTTTTCATATTTCTGAATTGTTTCGCTTTTGTACTTTTTAAACCCATCCAAAAATATTTTTTTAAGGCCAGATCAACTTTTTTTAAAATTTAAATTCAAGTGATTGGTAGGTCCTTTTAAAATTAAAAGTTGCACATTGCACATTGCTAGAAATAAAGTTTTGGCCCCTCAAACATAAAAAAAGAGTAAAAATAAATTTCGAAGCTCAACTTCGCGTTGCATTAAAAAAAATACATTTAACTTTCCACATAAGTTAATTTTCGTCGAAATGTTCCGCCTTGGTAAAAAACATCGAATAACTTTACTTACGAAAAAGTTATCGAAACAAACTACATATCGGTAGAAAGCTCACACTTTAGAGATGTTTTTAAGAAATCAGAAGTCATCCATCACTCTTATTATTTTTTAAATGCAACGCGAAGTTGAGCTTCAAAATTTATTTTAACTCTTTTTTTATGTTTGAGGGACCATAACTTTATTTGTAGCAATGTGCAATGTGCAACTTTTAATTTTGAAATATCCCACGCCCGCCTATAGATTAGCTGCGAATCAGCTACAACGTAAAGTTAGGTCTTGCCTCGCGGAACTCCGAGACGCTCAGATGAACGATCTCACGGAGAATATCTCTCCGTCCCACCAAGCGTACTATAGTATGGCCCGAGCCCTACGCGTAGACACCGCCTCTCACGTTCCTCCTCTCACTCGTCCCGATGGCACTACTGCCTTCGAAGTTGAAGAGAAAGCCGAATGCTTCGCTGACAGCATTGAAATGAAATGAAATGAAATATTTATTTCTCAACATTGACAATTACTTATTCTTATTGACGTCAAATAAAACATGATTCTACCACCAGTTCGAAAAAACCTTCGTGAAGAAGAACTGGCAAGAAATTTCACGGATATATTACGGGTAATTTATTTTTCAAAATAAATTTACAGAGTCTCTTTATGTCTATACAAAATTATTCTTTTCTGCATCTCTTAGCTCGGCAAGTCTCCCTCCCCCCAAGTATCCAAACGACGAACACCCTTAAACGGCACCCGTTCACGAGTTAACGCGGGATCCAGGCATTGCTACACAATGCTCGCCCAGCACGCAACCTGCGGATCCCTCTCACATCCTGCGGACTCTCTCCCCATCACCGCCGACCCCGTCACAGTCTCTAATAACGAAATCTCATTAGAAACCAAAAGTCCAAAAAGGCTCCGGGTGCGGATGGAATTTCCAACCACGCACTTAAGCTCCTGCCTCAACAGGTGCTTTCCTTGTTAGCTATCATTTTCAATGCCTGCTTCGACCACAGCTACTTTCCAAAAGCCTGGAAAGAAGCGACAGTCATAGGCATTCCCAAGCCGGGTAAACCTCTGAATATCCCGGCTAATCACAGACCCATCAGCCTCCTCAAGGCCATGTCTAAACTTCTCGAGAGAGTCATACTCTCTCAAATGCGGAACCATCTGTTTCCAACGGATGGCGATCCCCTCATTATTCCCCATCAGTTCGGCTTTCACGCTTAGCACTCCTGCCCTCAGCAAGTCCATCGAATCGTCGAGTACATACTTGACGGTTTCTATGCGCGTCGTAATAAAACAGTCGCGGTTTTCTTTGACGTAGCCAAGGCTTTCGATAATGTCTGGCACAGCGGTCTCGTTTATAAACTTTACAAAATAGGCTTACAGGATCGCCTAGTCAAGTTAATCGCGTCTCTTCTCAAAGACCGTAGGTTTCGATTTAAACATTAAGGCACGCTTTCCGCGCCTCGTCCCATAAAGGCTGGAGTCCCTCATGGCTCAGTCCTCACCCCTCTGTTTTACACCGTGTACACCAATGACATTCCCACCCCGCCGAAAGGCGTCGAACTCGCCCTCTTTGCCGACGACACCGCACTCTACACCAAAGATCACAGTGTCCCGCAGCTTGTAACCAGACTCCAAAAGGCCATAAACCCCCTCGGTGTATGGTTTCAAAAATGGCGCATCGAAGTGAATCCAGACAAGAGTTCTGTGATTCGCTTCGACCCCAAACGCCGTCGTCTCGCTTGCGATCCCCACGTTTGAATGTTAGGCATTCCCATCCCCTGGAACCGCAGTACTAAATACTTAGGCGTCACCTTAGATCCGACGCTTTCCTTCAAGCCACACTTCGATAGAGTTTCGAAACTCGCCCGTCACTACTTAGGCCGCCTAAATAGCATGTTAGGTAGAAAAAGTAAAATGTCTTTCAGAAACAAACGTACACTTTACAAGGTCTGCGTTAGACCCGTCATGACATATGCCTCGTCAATCTTTGCCCACGCCAAACCCTCCATCCTGCACAAACTGCAGGTAGTTCAAAATCTCTTTTACCGCAGGGCCACAAACGCACCGTGGTACGTGCGTAACGCGGGTTGGCACAGAGATCTTGAACTGCCTACAGCACAACAACACCTCAAAACACTCTCTGAAGCGTTCTTCAAACGCTCCGAAACCCATCCCAATCTATCTCATATACTACTCCTGTCTTAGATTCGAAGTTCAAAGTCGCTAGGCCTAGGAATGCGCAAGCGTACTCTTCCACCAGACTGACATCGGATCTTGAAGCCCTCGAATTAATTTAACTTCTTTAATATTTATTTAATTTAATTTAAAATTTCTATTTTCATTTTGAGCACCTTCAGTGCTATGAATTCACCTTCAGTGCTTTGAGCACCTTCAGTGCTATGTATATCCCAGCGGGTGACCCCTTCTGGGCTCCGCTAGCGCGGCCTCTTTCTCCAATTGGCCGTCGTTCAGATGAAGACTGTGTGGCAAAAAATTCCACGAGTCATTCCGGGGTTTTTTTAGTGGGTATAGACTCTGGTAGGCTCGGAGTGACGAGTCCCATATAACTCCGATCGCGCGCGGAGTATGCGTAAGAGCATTTTTTAATTCCTCCTGCCCTCTCCGTAGAGGGGAACAAAAAATAAAGGTGCATGCACAAATGTCTTGCACACTCAAATATCGCGGAGGTAGTGAAGTTCTATTCAGAAATAAACGTACTCGTATTACGTATTTATATACTGTGCACCTAGTAAATTTAAATAACTCCAACTTACTTTGAACGCGCATATTATACAACGCCTAGGGCTTAGGGTTTATGCAAGTTATAAGTTCTCGTGTATAAATAGTCTTAATGCAACAGTTGATACTAGGACATCATACGTCAAAAATTATACTCGTGTTTTTTCTTGTCGTAAGAAAGAGCTATCTATGTACTTCGTAACGTTGCTTAGCATTAATGGGTCGCGGGCGTACGTGACGTAAATTGTCCCAACTCTATTGCGTTGTCTCTTTTAGTCCCACGTAAAAAATCATATTTTATCTCGCTCTTCGAGTTTGTTGAAATGAATAGCCATGTCAATTTTAAAACGTCATTTAAATAGCAAAATAAAATATTAAATAAGGTAGATATAAAAAAATTGTACTTACGCATAAAAAGAAACCTTTAATCTTTCTTTAACAGTAACCGTGTAATAAGTACGCTGTCTAAACACACAAGAAGGCATTGTACGGTATTAAAAACACAGAATTGGGAATAAGTTTTGTTTGTCGTTTAGCCGTGACACTAGGTTGCACAAGACTAAGTCAAACAGCGGGCAAATGCCTTGCCATTATTGAGAGCAGATAACCTGTCTATATGTAATTTGTCATTGGTTAGACCCAGTTGAACGGGAAAATCGAATGACGATTTGAAACTTAACAGATAGCCTCAGTACAATTACAGTACTGTATGTATATTTGAAAAAATTTATTAATTTTACTTACTTTTAAGCGGTGTCTTTGTCACATCGATTGATAAAATGACACCTGTCGTGATTGACATTGTGACGAAAACAAATAAGTCTTGCCACCCGCCCGCCTCCCACTTGTCTGTCCAGGGGGGGTCAGCTTTATTGCCTGATTGAAAACTACCTAGAGGGGAAAACTTTTATAATCTTGAAAACAGCGAGTATTCGTTCACTCATTCACTGATAGATGACACACTAATCTCACTCACTCATCATATGGCGTTCGTTCATATTGGGGTGTGGTTGTTTTTGCTATTTTTGTCGTTTGCTCCACGATAATTAAGAAAAATTTTGAGGTAATACTGCGTCGAGTAGAGTTCTGGCTCCTCCGCTTCAGTGTTATGCATATGTCGAGATAGTGACTCTTTAGTTTTGCTAAAAGAGATAGTGACTCAAGTGTTTTGTTGTTTGTAAACATAGTGGTCTTTTACCGGCGGCGACATAAAAATGTCTGAATGTCGGCGAAAATGTTTCAAGTGTGGTAAATCTCCAGCACTGGATAACATCAAATTGTTTAGATTTCCAAAACCTGCTGTAAGAAACCTATTCCGGTAAGTACTTTTGGCCAATAGTTGTATGTATATAAGTAACCTCATGTACATTTTTCAGCTCGTTTTCAATAAATTAAATCAGTTTTATATAACCAGACTAAAATAATTTTTAAAGTTAAAAACCTTTAAAGACTTAAAATTACTTCAACTTACATTAAATTTAATGCTTTTATGTATATTTGTTGTAGCTGCACATTATGGGCTAAGTACATGTTTCCTGTGGAAGAAGAGCTCTATACATCTGTAAAATTTCAGAAAAAGCTCTTTAGTGAACACAGAATGCTGTGTGAGGATCATTTTGCTGTGGAAGATTTCACAGACGCCTTGAAGCAGAGATTACTGTACACTGCAGTCCCACATGATGTAAGTAATAATGAAATTGTTCATAATTTCAAAGTTCCCACTTTCAAAAATTTACTAAATATGTGTGTGCCGGATGTGGTGTGGATGCGGAGGATGGTTAATGCTTTGTAGAGGTAAACAACCGTTAGTAATCTCTGGAAAGCTCTCTAAAATTTAATGGTACCTCTTGTTTGATGATATAGCTATACAAGCAGATGTCCATATTATTTAGTTGTATTATATTATTTGCTTATTTGTGCAATCTACAATTAAGTTGTAATGTATTAAAAAAGTCTATACCTATTATACCTTTGGTAATATCAGCTATGGTACAGCACCAAACAAAATTGCATCTTAAGCATAATTTTAAACTTAAATCTATAACATAGGTACTGATGGTTATACAATTGGCTTTGCAAAGTTCTAACAATCTATAGCCATCAAACAAAAATCCAAAATTGCAATGCAACATCATTTCTATTTCCAACCATCCAAACACACCATGTGTATCTGATAAATAAACAAAAATAGATCTTTATTTCCAGTGAAAGCATAGCTCACATTTGGCTGGAGCCTCCCTTTATGTAAGCGAGTAACCTGTGCTAAGAGGCACCAATCTTCCATTGCTAAGATACATCAATAATTAAAGCAAATAATAACAAAGTACAAAAATATTAGATACACACTTACAAATCAGTTAACACCTAACTTACACTCATATTTATACTTATATTAATGTGTGTGTAAAAGTAGTGTGGAATGAAAATTGTTTATTTAGTTTATATTCAAATCATGTAATCTTAAGTTGTAATAATTTTGTGCAAGAACAAACTAACTGAATGCTTACTACAAAATAAAATGCTTACTTCAATTTTGTATTATTTTTTTACAGAAGGAAAATGTGCCTGTGATGCTTCCTGAGTATTTATCACAACCTGGTCCATCAGGAATTCAAAACAGAAATCTGCAGACTGCAACAGCTTTATCTGTTATAAAAGGTCCTCTTATGGACATTACTAACAAAAAAGATAGTTCAGGGTGTAGTGGAACAGCTCAAAAAATTATGTCAGAAAATGACAATAAGCTCCTTCAAAAATGTACCAAGTACATGAAACACATTATTCAAATGAAGCGAAGAATAAAAAATTTGAAAAATAAACTATTATTAAATGAGATTACAGAGGATAATTGTGTAAAAAACCTTGCAAAAAAAATTACACCAACATTTGCACTAATATTGCAGTCACAAATAAAAAATTTTAAAAGAAAATCAACTGGTCGTAGGTGGACAAGAAATGATAAAATTATTGCTCTCAGGCTTTATAAAAGGTCACCTACATGTTATAGGCTACTAAGGAGGCTTTTTATGTTGCCTTCTCCAGGTACCTTAAAGGCACTGCTTAATCAAGTACCATTTGATGTTGGTGTTACCCAACAAGTTTTGAGTGTCTTAAAGGACTATGTCAAAAGACTCAAGCCATCAGATAATGAATTTATTTTAATGTTTGATGAAATGTCAATTAAAAAAAATTTTACTTATAACAAAAAAAAAGATTATATTGAAGGCTTCCAGGATCATGGCTCACATGGAAGATCACCAATTGTAGCACCATATGCCTTGGTGTTTATGATTGGTGGAATAGGAAAAAAAGTGAAACAGCCTATTGCTCATTTTTTTTCAAGTAGCTTTTCAACATCAGATAGACTTGCTATACTTATACAAGAGGTAGGTAATTTATTTATTTTAATTTCATTTTAATAAAGTTACATTTTAGATCATCAATGTTATGAGATATGATAGAAAAGTTTGTATACTACCCCTGGATGTTTTATACAAAATTGATCCACTTATACAGACCCTGTGAATAAATTTTTGTATTTTTCAGATTATACAACAATGTTTCGCAGCTGGCATTAATATATCAGCCACAGTTTGTGATATGGATGGAGTCAATAGGAAAGCTCTGTCTATCTTGGGAGCAACTTTAGAAAACCCCACTATTGCTGTTGGAGAGAAGACAGTTGTAACTCTATATGATGCACCACATTTATTGAAATGTTTTAGAAATTTATTTATAAAATATGACATTGAATGTTTTACAAATATTTCTTCTGTAGGAAAGATGGGAAAAGGTAATTATTTAATTTCATTATTTTATCTACTTTTCTTTGTAGCTTTGTAGATAGCTTGATCACAGAGATTATTGCCACATTATCTCTGTGATCAAGCTATCCTGGGTACCAAACTGCACCTTGTAAGAGTGCCCAACCAAAAATTACCTCAAGTAGGTAAATTAAGAAATGATATCTTCTAACAAGAATAGATTATGATACCATAATTAGCCTAATATCAAAGAGCAAACATTTTACCTCTAAACTAAACATTAAACTCAAAATAGTCTACTATATGTTTACCTGAACATAATATACTTAACTTTATTGGAGGCAGAAGGAAATATAGTATAAAAGTTAGCCAAAAATTGATAATTTTGAGATGTGTTACTAATAAGCTATTCATAACCCACCATTCCAGGTGTTGCCAAATGGGCACATATTAAACAATTTTATGAATTGGACAATAAAAACCATAATTTTGTTTATGCTCCTGCCTTGACAAAGGACCATTTAGAGCCTAACAGCAGACAAAAAATGCGGGTCAAACTTGCTGCACAAGTTTTTAGCCATTCTGTAGCAGGAGGATTCTACGCTAAAATATCGGATGGTATGCAATTTGTTCTTTCACTGTACACATATAATTTAATGTAATTAAATTTTAATTTTAATTAGAAACTTGTAGAATTGTAGTGTTTATTTAACAGGGCCCAGGTCGTATTCTACTTGAGGTATCTACAAAATTCACATCAATCTATTTAGTAGCTACTATTTTCATAGCCGGCCAATGGGCACGCTACCCACCTGATAGTAAATGGTATGCGCATCATTAGTCATAGGTTATTTAATAATTAATAGTAATTGTGATAATTATATCGACGATGCGTTGCCGACCGTAGGCTTCAGTGGGAATTGCCTTGGTTCTAGTAACTGCCCGGCTGTTCCTTCCCATTGACCGAAATGGTCATTTCGGGGCCAGAATTATCCTTACGAAGTCAGGATAATTAAAAACTAACCTAACAAAGTTCATTACTATAAAACTTACCACCACCATTTTTTGTGTTGCAGGAACGCTCCCTTCGAAAGCTGCTGTTACAGCTAACCTCATAGAAAATATCGATAAATTATTTGATACCCTTAACGGTGACACTTCAAATTTACGTCGGGGAAAAATATACTCTACAAACCTAACAACAAAGAGTCCACATTGGCAATTCATTTCAGAAATGAAATTATTTTTTAAGAGCATGCAATTTGTGGGATCTAGTCGAACACCTCCTTCTCAAGAGGGATGGATTTGGACATTAAATGGTATTGAGTTATTATTCAAAAACTTACAAACCACACATAAAATCAAGAGTCTAGCAACAAGACGTTTGCAGCAGGATCCACTAGAAAATTTGTTTGGATGTATTAGAGGTAATTGTGGCTCAAATACCAATCCAACAACAGAGCAATTTGTGGCTGGCCTTAAAACATCCATTCTAAGTAACATGGCGCATATTGGGACAACCGGTAATTGTGAAAATGACAATAATGTTACCCTGAATAATTTCAGTACATTATTGTCAATTCCACAATTATCAGTTGTCAATACAGATGAGGAGAAGAACCCATTTGAAGGGGATATACCTAATGATCTTAGAGTGTTTGGGTCTACTAATGAAATAAATGAAGGCAGCGCAGAAATGCAAGCATGTGCATATGTATGTGGCTTTTTATTAAAAAAAATGCCAACTACAAGTTGTGGCACTTGTACTAATTTATGTGTATCCCCACAAATGGAAGCTTTTCACAATTTAACTCAATGCAGGGAATACTGTGATGAAAAAAAATCACTCAACTATGCCAGCAAAAGTTTTGTTACTTGTGTAGAGGCTTGTGCTTCTTTAATAAACACTTTTTTAAAAGAGAAAGGTCATATAAAAAATTTAAAAAGAAGTGTTATTGAAACAATTAAATGTAATATAAACTTTGATTTTCTCAATAGTTGCAGTCAACATAGGGATAGTAACATAAGTTTTATTGCCAACAGTTTGTTTTTTATTTGCATTAGGCGATTTTGTACAGTAAAAAACCGCTTATTTGCAGACGAAGCTTCCGCGTCTGCACTCAAAAGAAAAATGAAAATTATACTTCACAAATAATGTGCCATCCCGAAAGGCGACTGCTACTCTTTTATTCTCATTTTTTCTATTATTCTCATTTTTCGAATTCCATTTCTACACTATTGAAAAAAAAAACATTAATTAGGTACATTCTAAGGACTGGCAAAGTTTCTTTAAAATAATCAAATAGCTTGATAAAAAAGATATAATTTCTAGGTTTTTACTTTTTGTAGATAAATAAAAAGTTTAATGATTTGTGAATCTTCAAAAATCAAGCCGATGACTTTTTATCATTATTCTTTACTATTTCATTTAAAGGTCGAGTCTATTGTCCAGCCCTTTCAGTATTGCACTTTATCTTGTTACACTGAAAAACTTTTTTTTAAATCATAAATGATTGCATATTATGTTAGAGTTATGTTACATAATTTTTATTAATGTTTATTACAGCCATTATTGAGTTCAATTACTTATACAGGGTGCTACTATAATGGCGAATTAATTTTTTAGGGGAGTAAGGGTATCATTTAAAGATCCCAATAAACCGGTCTAGATTTATTCCTGTATAGAGTGCGAACGTTCGGTTTAAAGCCATGCCCGTGGGTGAAAACTTCGATACTTTCCGCCGACACGGCTCGTCAGACACATCGGTCGCCCATTGCAACATGTCATTGTTACTTATTAATGAATATATCTATGGTATAATAAATATTTAATATAACTATGTAACTAACAACTACTATTTCGAGAAAGAAAAACAATATTTGGGTATTTATTATAAAGAATTTCCAAATATTCATACTTAATTTACGAGCTTTTAAGAATCATTTGTTACTGAAAATTTGTTATTTGTGACTCTTGAACCATAAGTTCGCTAATTTTTATTTGATTTTTGTACTGTTTGAATGCCAAGAGCATAAAAACACTGTTAATTATAAATGCTGCTCATGTGAGAACGGTTTTTCGTTCATATAATTTGCATGGCTCATTTTCACAAGATAGCATGTTTTTTCGTATTATGTGATAAACCAGCTCTGTACTGAATATTCTCTAATCAACAATCAGATTCAAAACAAAATCAATGTATAACCGTACTTTGTTAATACTGCTCAACACAGGACAACTGCTCTTTAATTATTCGACTTGTGTGTGACTATTTATTTTTGATTCTGTGATATTCACCCACCTAGAGATATTTATAAGTTGCAATGACCAACTTTCAATTTTTTACATTAAGTAGTCAATGTTTGCTGCACAAAAAATTTCTATGTTGACTGACAACTAAAGCCCAAATAGTTATTTTGGACTGTATCATCCAAGCTTGTATTGTAAAATTTTAAGATGTACTGTATTTCCTTTTTTTTCGGTTTATGATTTCGTATATTTAAAGTAAATGTCTGATAAACATATTAATTGTTTTATTCCAAAATGTTTTCTAAGTTTCCAATCAACATATAATGCTGATTTGTCCTTCCTACCTTCTAAAACCGTCTTCTGTCAACGGATTGTGCGAGGGAATTACATCGTTTAAAAGGTTGTTTGAAATTGAGAATAATAACAACCTTCTAGATGAAGTAATGTCCCAGGACAATCCGTTGTCGGATGATGGTCTTAAATAAATCCCTGGTCGTTCGTAATTTCCCGCCCTGCTAGTATGCCTGGGTAGACTCTAGATGGCGCTAGTTTAGGAGCTGAATGATGTACGATTGATTTGTATGAAGTTGTCGTTCTTCTCCGTTAGGAGTAATATTATTCTATGTGTCTGTCTCTGTCTACGTACATTATAAAGCCCGCGAATTTATTTTTTTGTTTGTTATTGTAATATCTTATACAAAATATGAGTGAAGAAGATTTTATAGACACTGGAATTAATATTTCTGATGTAATTGGTGACCCTGAACACTTTATAGATACTGAACAAGGCACAGAAAATGTTGACTCAGAGATATTACCAACCGATCATGATTCTGAGGTGCTGAACTCGGATGAAGTCTTACACTCTACTGAAAAAAAGGCACCAGCTAAAAGTGACGTGGTACGGTCAACAAAATTACCCATTGCCCGAATAAAACACATTATGAAAATGGATCCAGATGTTAGTGTCATTACAGCTGATGCAGTATTCTTGGTGACTAAAGCAACTGTAAGTATTGTGTTTAGACTTATAATGGGTTATTTATCCTAAGAATATCACTGAGTAAATTATTACTGTAATAGTTTTATTACTTCCCCATAATTTTATAATTATATAACTTTTTGCAATAAAATTAAAATTATTTTATTTTACAAATTTTTGGAAGCTTAGGTAAAGAATTTTCATACTGATTCTGTCTCAATCTTTTAAATGCCAATGTTATTATTATTATTACTATTATTATATGAACATTTTGTTACAGGAAATGTTTTTAGAAACCATAGTGAAGGAAACCTATTCTTTAACTGCATCAAATAAAAGAAAAGTGATATCAAAAAAAGATTTAGACAATGTGATCAATTCTGTAGATTGTTTGTGTTTTCTAGAGGGTGCTATGGACTTCTAGTTGAAATTATTACATTTTATTTTGTTCTAAGACTGCTGTAAAATAATTGTATTTAAATATATAACAATATATTTATATGCCAGTTTTTCATTCTATAAACAAATTTACCAGGCAATTATATTGCTGCTTCTGTGATATAAACTATAAAAAAATAATGTATAACTTGCTGTATAAAAAAAATATTAGTATTTTACATGATGCCTTGACAAGATATATATTGATTTGCTCTAAACATTATAATTTTAATTAACAAACTGTTTCAGGTAGGTAGAATTGCAAATCTTTAATATACAATTTATATGAAAGATTTTTATAAATTTGATAATCATCTAGAGACAGTGACAATCATTCGGCCGTTAGCAATTTCAGCTTAATAAAAGGTGAGACAAAAGTCAGATTTATGTGGTAGATGTTATTTACCTGCTTGTAGTAACTATTAGGAAAGTAGGTACTTAATGAATGACTAAGAAGCTAAAGAAGTAACCTACATTTTTCATTGTTAAAAAAAAAGACATGAATGTTTATGATAGGATAGGTTGATTTACTTAATATATTTATATTCAGAGTCAAGATTAGCAGCAATTTGTCCTTGATTGCAGTACAACAGCGCAATGTCCCGACACTGGAATGCGCGATTTTGGCCAAATGGTTCTGGAAAGAGATATTGTGGTTAGGTCCGTATTTTGCAATTAACAGTCCAGATGTACTTATATATTATTGTGAAAATATAATCTCCAGCTGTTGGTGTTGTTGATATAAACAGGAAGCCATGTTGCTTTGGATGTTTAAATTAACCAAACATAAAAAAATAAATCCCCTGGCAATACACTATTTGAGAGTATTGGTATATATAGAGTGCTGATTTATCAATGCTCAGATAATTTTTATTCATAGAATAATTTTGAGAATTTGACATAATTACCGTGAAAAGCCTTGTCAAGTGTCAAAATTACTCTACTAATAAAAGTAACAAATTAAAAAATCAGCCCTAATTAAACCAATGGTCTCAAATATGCAATACTTGTGTAATGTATCAAGATGCAGCAAACGGGCGAATATGCACATCACAACCATACACATAAATAAAGATTTCCAAAATTAAGATCATGTGCTCGGCAATAAAATGTCTAACTAACTAGACTTAATACCTGGACCTCTGGTAAAACCGACAACACCATAAACTCGTCATATTTTCATCATAAGATTTTACATTCATTAATTGAAACGATTCCCTACTCAACTAAAAATTAAACTTTGGCAACTAATCACAAGTTATCAAGAGTACAGTCAACGCCAGAAGCTACGACCTGCAGGTTGTTCGGTTGAAGCTGGAGCGCGCTGAGTACGACGGTCGTGAGTTCGTTGCCCAGGTTGACTATGCCCACTACAGTGGGGTGTCCAGGCAGCAACCTGTGACGAAAGTTTCCGTTATACTATAGATATTTTATACAATAGAACAAGTATTATTAAAGCAATCGAACCTTAGTTAGAGAACCAGATGTCAGTTATAAACAAGCAATTTAGTTTTTTGTAAGTGAAACAAAAATAATTCATAATGTTTGCCTGCTTTATAAGTTTTTTTTTATAATACTGTACGCCATTTGTTCTTTTAAGGGGTTCGGGGGCGAATCTGAGCCTGTACCTACACACATCAAAAAAAGTTTGAGATCACTTTGAAAATACGAAATCTTTTTTGTTACGTTAGATTAAACGTTAGAATAAGTTTTTTCATTTTCTTCTACGATTCTTCATTTAAAAATCAAATCTTTTAATAACAAAACATTTAAAAATATCGAGGCGAGGATAACATTGCTGATCGACCTCGCAGTGGTCGGCCAACTGTTCTTACTGCTCCTCAGAAGCGTTACATCAGATTGATGACTGCCCGAGATCCAACAATCTTTGCCACTAAAATAAAAGCTGAGTTGCGGGCTGCTACTGGACTAGAAATCAGCACTCAGACCATCAGGAATTACTTACACCAGGTTGGATTACGATTGAGAAGATCCTGGCGAGCACCCTTAAACTCACAGCAACGAGAGCGACGCAGATTCCAGTGAAACCACGCCAAAATGAAGAAGACGAGGAAAACATTTGGCGGAATTGTCTCTTCGTTGACGAGTCCAGAATAAGCACTCATTCGGACAACCGACGTCTGCGTGTCTGGAGAAGACGTGGGAACGCTGACAGACAAAGAACTGCCACCGGAACCGTTCAACGAGGCGGGAAATCGGTATCCTTTTGGAGCGGTATAATGATTGATGCTAGAACGCCGTTGATCCCGTTTCGTGGCTGGATAACTGCAGCTTTGAACCAAACCATTGCTATTGATGAAATTGTTAGGTCATTTAGAATAAACCATGGCCCTCAATTCGTATTGGTTGACGATAATGCACCCGCACATCGAGGTCAACGAATCAACGCTGCTCTGTGTGAATACGACATTACCAGGTTAGACTGGCCTGCCGGCTCGCCTGACTGACCTGCTGGATAACTTAATTCTCAGCATGTTCAGAAGGATTACCGCATGAGTTCGAGCCAGGGGTGGAGTTATCTTGAACTGAATAAAAACAATTTCATAATAAATGTTGATAATATTTAGTTAAATTCTCTTTTTCTTTCAATTAGGTATATATTAGTCGAAATTGCATCAGGACTTATAAATTCAATTTTTGTTAATAAATAATATATATATTTTTTAATTTCAAAAAGTGTATCTTTTTTACTACAAGATTCGTAAGCAACATTCTTTTAAAAAGTAAAATTTAAAAAATCCATGTTTAGCTAGTGATCTCAAACTTTTTTTGATGGTTCTAACATTGTTTGGAAAAAGAGGTGCAGATAATTCGTAACACAGTCAGGCTCTAACTACTCGTAGTTTATATCAAATCGCCTTTTTTTGCCTGTTTTTGTTGGAACCAACCAAAAACTAAAAATCTTCCGTTTTGTGTAAGTATTAACTACGTAAAATTACTACAAAATTACAAATGATTCTTTACAAACTTTCATAATAAGAACCATAATTTCTTGTATCAAAGCTAAGTATTGAGTCTTGATCTACCGTCTTTTTATGCTTTATTTCCACTTACCTAGTAACAACTAGAATATTTTCAGACAAAGCTTGTGTGTCCAAGTCTCCTCGGCGAACGGCAGGCAATTTCTTCACGGCAGCTAACTCTTTGTAAAACTAAAAATATGAGATACTGATATTGAAGTAAAAGTTTAACTTGTTGAAAAAGTATTACTGAGAATCCATAATATCTTAGATATTCTATCAATCAGGCCTAATTCACCATAAAAATTCAGTATCTTGGAACTGAAAGAACTTGTAGAATTTTACTCGAACTTCGGACAAGATGAAGTGGTCCTGATTGATCCCAGGCCAGAATTTATCAAATCAGCAACTTACAAAATGCCTACCTTACAATGACTTCTACTCGCATTTTTCTGTACAGCGACATTGACAGCCTAGTCTTGTAATTCGCGGCAACCGATAACCAAGTCTTGCCAGTAGTGTTGGAGAATCCCGCAATATTGGAGGCGTCCCAATGGAATGGAGTTCTGGCGGGATCCCGCAATTTTTTTCCAGTAATTGGGTCGTCGGTGTTGTAAGCCTGTGGGTCGACCGTCTCTTTCCAGCTGATTTGTCCGTCTGTCATGCCTAGTTCTTCGCCCTGAAATAGGATTTTAATTAATTATTGTATAGTTCATTACATTAAGCATATATACATTATTTTTAGATTGTTACAGCAATAGACAGATAAATATTTATTGTAAACTCCCATTCCGGTTGAAATTTCAGAACGAATGTTAACCCTTGTATTATAATTCTGAAATACCACAATAATGTAATTGACAGGAATTAGGAACATTTCTCATTCATCTTTTCAAATTATTAACGAGACAGTTAAAGCCCAATTTTGCCTTGTTAACTAAATTAATTATAATTATTAGATTATACTTGCTTTCTCTGGTAAACGAAATTATAGTAAAACTAGCAGTTTGTGCGGTTTCTGTGTGGTACTTTTCATACAAAATCTGTTACCGCAAAAAAACGTAGATGTCTAATAGCCATAAAACTTATGAATTGATGCCCTAGTTTTAGCGTTTATAGATTAAAATTAAATAAATAAACCTTTTTACAAACTTTTTGTAACGTTAATTTAGAAGTTAATAAATATTTCTTACTACACAGTTAGCAGCTTTTCCACTAGGCATGAATGTCATCCATTTGTCAACAACCAACTTTATATTCCGGGGCATTGGATTGATTATTTATTTCTCCCAAAAAGCTGAAGTTGAATGGAATTGAGCCGTTTCGTTTTACTAAACTAAATGTTTATTGTTGGAGGTAGAGTGGTGTATGGCTCAAAAGTTTTTAAACTTTTAGTGGTAATAGAGTTTCTTGTGTTAAGATCTCGTGTGGGGTGGTACTACAGTTCCTCTATTTTTACCATCATAAAAACCAGTAACTTGATTGTGTTCCGGTTAAAGGGAAGGAACAACCTCGGTCATCTTGATCTTATACTCCTCCTGTTTCTCTACGTACTCATCGAGCAGGTCCCGCCAGTCGTCTCGGGCAAGAAAATGATATTCAGTACAACAACAGCGATCGTGAGGCTGCTAAAGTTAGACTTTATGAAATGTTCATCTATCTGATACTAAGCCGGAGAGTGATAGTAGCAAAATCCCAGATCCAATACCAGATGATTCGAGTTATGATTTCACTGGCGATTTTGAGTTTATGTCTTGGTTCGACAAGCTAGTGGATACCATAAAATTAAAAAATCAAACAAAAAATGTTTCAAAATACAATAATTAATATTGTTTTATCCTGTGAAACATATGTCCATCTCAGAATGTTGGAAGTAATAATAATAGTCAATAATACTAGTGCTTTTGATGCGGTACTTGCCTGTTGAGCGAAACTTATGAGAAAAATGTCAATATACGATGTAAAATTATGGCAAATGGTAATAAAGATTTAATTTCTAAAATCTATATATATATAAAAAAAAATTTACTGATGATAAATGCAAAATGGATGATATTTACATGCTTAGATCACAAATAATTTTCCAAACTTGTAATAAAACTAATGAAACCCGAGGCACCGCTATTTACAGTTTCGAAATTTCGAATGTAATGTAACTACCACTTTGGAAGAGGCATTAAGTAGTATGTTTTATGTTGATTTCTCAAAAAATCGCAACAATACATTGTGGCATAAAAAGGGGTTTTTTTTATGTTTCCTGTGTGACACAATTTATTAGTTTTAACACTCAGATTATTCAAGTTTTTGGCATTAGTGTTTTGGAAGAAGCCATTTTAATAAGTGACAAAAAGAAAGAGTGTACATTATATAACAATCAAGTCACATACGAATATGCGCTTACAGATTTCGACCTCGGCCATTACAGATGCCACTACTTCTTAATTGGGAGCACACGCTGTTACGACTTACTCTTTAAATGTGACGAAAGCCCTTCAAATGAACAAATTTTGATACACACTCTAACCTAATCTCTTATTAGTATTAATGTGTGAATTAGAAAGATCAGGGTTAAATTGATAGTGCAGCGTAAACTATTTTTATAAATTAATTCATCATAGGCATTATGTTTTTATCGTGATTTGATTAACCGACATATGTCAAACTTATAAATAAATAATGTCAACAAACAGTATGTAATTATTTTTATTTACTTATCCTACAAACTCCTAATTTGTGGTCACCTCGATCGTAGTTTTTCTTCGCAGGAGTTAGATTATTATTTGAAATAAAACGGTACATTTCTTTATACTGATCGCTGAATTGCAGAAAAAACTATTGCAGTTACTTAAAAAAATTTACTAAAGACTAGACTATAACAATTGTCTATTAATCTAACAAATGTTACGTATATTGATTTATTTGTATGAATAACGTTTTAATTGAGGGACCACATTTAATCGATTGAAACTTTTGAATGGCTCCGTTTACAAACTAATGATTGAATTCACAATGGTTTAAGTACTTTTACTAACTCTTAGTCTTACCTACATTTTAAATTTTATTGTTGTTCTCGCTTAATGTAAAATTATCGTTAGCGTCAGGACCCCTGGACTAAGTGCGATATTTTATGTTTGGAGACTATAAAGTTTTAATACCTTTTTGGTACCATTTGATGCCTATGTGGATACTCCCGTTTAATTTAACTGTACCCAACACTCTCATGTCGTGACCAACCAGGCCCCGAGTTCCTCGTCCAAACCTATATTTAATTATTTAGTACCTCGACGAACAGTGAAAAAACATGAAAAAAAAGTGGCCAGACATTCTGATGTCGGGTTGTCTGGACCACATTTTTTTCACATAGTTAGAGACAGTATAACTAAATTATTTCTTTGTAAATTTTCAATACCTTTTTAATACCTAATATATATATTGCTTTTCAAATTTTATGGTATCCCTGAAAAAAGTTACGGATGAAGGTAATTCTTTAGGACTAAAAGCAAAACTCATTTTATGGATATTATGTATATTTGTGACTTGACGGAACTGGATAAAGATTCAGGGTTTGTGGGCGCGATTTAGGGGAGGCCCATGCCCAGCAGTGGACTGATATTGGCTGATGATGACGATAGTGATATATTATGTAGTTTAAGATATAATTTGCATAGTGGATTAGAAATAAATACACTATTATAAATAATTATTTTAATAATCAGAATTGTATTAAACATGATACTATGGATAATTGTAAAAACTAATTAATACCTCCTTTTTGGCGTATATTAAACAATGAGCAGTAATTTTTTTACAGCTTACAGTAATTCTACTTGACATATCGTCGTAACATTGCCATTTTGACCCACGTCGGCAATGTGACTTGTAATGTCCTACACCTTCGTCAGTTGCAGAAGGCATTATTCAATTACCTTTAAATTTTAAATGCTTCGTTTGGTATATGCTTCAAATAATTATACGTACCAGTATTAATAACAAATGTTATTTTTATCAATAAATAAGTCTTAATTATGATTTTAGTGATTTCAGTTACTTTTTACCAAACTTTTACACCAAACTTTTAGGGATTTAAGTTACTTTTTACCAAACTTTTACAAAAAACTGGCTGTCATCGTAAGAACATGGAGTTTTTTTGTAGTTTAATACATAGTATAACATCTTTTCGTTTTTGCAGACGATATAAACCGCGGTTTTACTACAACTTAACCTTCCAAAGCTTCCAAAGGATGGCCCGATTGACTATTGAGCCGTGCCCCAGCACGTTACAGTGATCACTTCTAGCTCATAGGAAAGGGAAAGATTGACCATTTATAAATAGAAGAGTCATTTAACATATAAAGCACAGGTTTAACAACTATTTGGTGATTATTAACATAACCTCAAAACATAACGTTCGTCATTAAAATAATTATTCCGGGCGGGGATTGAACTCGCGACCCTAAAGGAATGTATGAACACTACTCAATACACCTGTAGGTATTAAATCATTACAATTAATGAAGTTATGGTCTCTTTTTTATTTTCTTAAACATTTGTCATATGTAGGAAAGGAAAACAATGTGTTTTAGTGACAACATTGTTATAATCATTGAAATGATAATAATACTAACTCTAAGATATAAAAATATGTTTTGAAGATTAAAGAAAGACCATCAAGTCATACAGAGAAGGAAAGTCTTGAACTTTAGTTCAGAACTCTTATATACAAAAATGCTAGACTATGTATTTGCTTATAGGTTGCAACTTGAAACCATTATTACTAATTTTTTTTGTGATCCGTCACTAGAATACTAATTTAATGTTTCCACATCTAATATTGTGGCATGTAAAATCTATTCATGGGAAAGCGAATCTCCACATACATACGCCATAATTCCAGAGGGGTAGAGATATGTCATCTTGCACAATTTTGACATTCTTTCCTAACCTCACATACATTCATCCACTTCCTTTTATCCTTTTCACTGATTATTCCAGTTTTCTTTTACCTTTATCACAAAATCAATTAGGTCTTAAAAGTGTTTATAGTAAATACACCTACACTTTTTATTGCATGGGTATATAAATAATATAAATATAAACAATAATACAACTGGTATTGCTTTCATTCATTTATTGTTAATAAAATATTGTCAAGAATTGACGCTGGAGGAGTAATATTTTCCTCATGTCTTGCCCAGCCCAAGTACCAAACTAGTCATAACATGACAGCAACAACCGACTGTACGGTTGCCTACAACGCAGGAACAATAATAACCCAAAATGCAATCAAGACAGTTGGGTACAGTGGGCTGAGCATCTACAAGTACGTAGCTAAAATACGTGCGTCGGCTGACATGTCTAGATTTAATCCTAGCTCTAATTAAATAGAGCCTATTTCCTTGAATAACTTCAGCCAATTCTTGAGGAGATTCCAACTCTGGACACACTTCAACTGAATAAATGCCATTTTGTCTAACATGTTCACCGTAGTATGCTCTTGCCTGCAAAACTTGGTATGGTCCACAAGAAAATAATTCCAAATCTGAGTACTCCAACGCTGGGAAAAAAGACAGTTGTGGCAAATCCGCATCAATTATTGTGAACATGACAGACCTTCTATTAAGATTATTGCGCAGTACAAACTGTGACAAATGATTGGGTTGGTTGAGATGGCTTAATGCCCTCTGAATAATAAGTTGAGCATCAGGTCTGTCAACTATGAGTGGATTGAATCTATTTAGTAAAGCTGCTGTTATTTTGAAGTCTTCCATAAGATGGCGATGGGCTAGATTAAAATACCTTTGTCTGAAGAGTTTAAAATAACTTTTGAAACACCCATTTACCACCTCAACAACCCATCTACACATACACATAGTGACCAGCCTGCTTTTGTTTGCCTGTATAGTTGATAATTGAGTTTGTCTCGCTGTTACAGATTCTGGTTTTTGTATTTGATAACCACATGATTCTAAAAAAGGAATTGAATCTCTGAAACCCCTATCAAGACTAAAAACATCATTTTCTTGGAAAAAAGTTCTCATAGGTCCATTCTCGTCTCTAAATAAATCTATCATGATTTCAGCATCAGTCTGTGTTGCTTTGTATGGACCTGCTAAATCAAGGATGTGTCCATCGCAACAAACCAACAAAAATGGATTTATCAAATTATCATACTTATGCAAACTGTAAGTTGCTTTTTGATAAAAATAGTTGGAGCTCTTTTGAATATATATATATGTTCCATCACATATAATTATAGCTGGTCTCCTATTTTCGTCTTGTGAGCCAAAAAATGCATTTGGGATCCTTAGGTTCCGGTCAGGGATTGTGTCATGTGACAAATGCTGTAGGCCGATATGCATTGGTACAAATTGCGTTGAGAGTGAAGAACGAACTTTATTCATTCTAGCTTCCAAGGTGGCTCTCAGAATATCTAGAAGAGTTGAGAGTCGCCTGTCACTCTCTCCAGTCCTCAACTTTATCAAATAAGCTGCCAAACTTGTTTTTGGTCTTCGGACTTGTAAGTTTAACTCATTATAAAGTGCCAAAAAATCTGAAACCTCCAAGCCAGTCCAATAATGACAAATGTGATTTGGCATTATTTCAACATTGTCAAAATCAAAAGACGTAGTTCGTTTTAGAAGTTCTATAAGATGCTCGATTTGATATACAGTTAAACTTGAAGTACATACATCCATGTTTGGCAACTCATTCCAATTATTTGCGTATAAATGGTGACTGCACACACGTGAACTACGTGGAATATAAAAATTATGACTTTTTATTAACATAATTTTTATAAAATCAGGTATTAAAAACCATGGATTATCATTACATCCTTGAAACATACACCTGCGTGATGTATTTGCAGCTCTTTTATAGGTTGGCATATCGACTGAAACAACAGTTGGAGGAGACACATTAATAGGATGCATTTGTGGTGCAGGTGGAACCGGAGGAATATCTACAACAACAGGTGCTTGCAGTACATTGTTATCTTCTTGTTGAATAATGCCCCTTTGAACTTCCAGACCATGTCTTCGATTTGCTACAACCATGCAACTATGGCATACTTCATATGTTACTCGTCGATTCTGAAATAAAACACATCATTATAAAACAATATCAATATTAAAACTATTTATCCTTATGAATAAATAAACAAAAGCTTAAATATTGTTTTGTATAAATACCTGTGTTGGACTAGACCATGGAAAGTATTGTAGTAACAATGAATTATTGTTAAGAGTGTGACTTCTGCCCTCTGACACAGAACGTCCACAACCCACACAGACATGTGCATGGCCAAGTCTTCTTGGTGCATTTATGTCAGCTTGCAACAGCAAAGTATGACATGCTGTACATATTACACCATCAGGAAGCTCCTAAAAATATTTAATTATTAATTCATATAAAGACCCTTTGCAAAAGACAATAGGACACACAAAGACATTGTTTGTCTAGTACTAATGACTTTAATATTTTAGAAACATCTAGAAAACGGGCACGCTCAGAATAAATCATAAGTTATTCTTTACAAGGAGGTATTTGATCAATAGTATAAAAGGCTGCCTGCATAACCTAGTGATAAAAAGCCTGTTGATTTCAAAGACACACCAATGAATGGTGATGGTATTCAAACTGCTATTTATTACTTACTTGGATGGCTAACCACTCGAACAGGATGTCTCGTATTTGTTGTTAGAGGTTAGAGACCGAGTATCTTTGAATACGCTGTACGCGCATTCCACAATTCGCACACCGTAACACGTTCATGGCTCAAATCGTCGGTATCCAAATCGGTAGGCAAAACAAATCAATAGCAAGCTTGGGTCAAAAGTATAAATAAAACGCAATTATAAGCAAAAACACCGGCAACTAGCAAACGAAGATCGCAGCGAGTGATAATTAGTGACGTGCAATGACATGAATGACATTAATACTAGGGATGCATCGATACATCGATTTTTTCAAACATCAATCAATATATCGTTCATAAATATCGATATTTTATCATAGCGCCATTTTCCATTCCGTCCCGTATGTATGTATGTTTGTCTAATTCTTTGGCACCCTCTGTATCCTAAACACCTGAACAGATTTCAACATATTATGAGGTATCATTAGATTCGTCTTAACTGTTGGTGTGACATCATAGGGTATATAAAATTACAATAAGGAGGCCGTGAAAAAAAATATGGATTGGGGATTAGAATAATATACTTTTATTGTAAACTAGCTGGGTGGTGAAATGTAATAATAAACTCATACCAAATATACGTAATACAAAATAGGTATATATATCATACACTTTTAAGGTACAATTTTTTACAAGCAGTACTTAGGCAGTCAGTTTTTTTGTTCCTTCAGTAATATTTTTCTGTTCATTAATGTTTAGTTCACTTTTAAAAATATCGAAGATCTAATATCGATGTTATTTATGAGCAATGTTGCATCCCTAATGAACACCCTAGTGAGTAAGAACAAAAAGATCTTTTTTTTATTTACTTTTTTTTCGCTGCTTTTACGTTAATTTAGTAAATATCAAAAATAATTATTAATTTACAAAAGATTTTATATATATTTTTCATCTCTGTAACAGCTCTGTGACTGGGGCACGAACGGGCCATCTTATTTGATAACAGATGGCACTCAGTACCTATTAAAGATATATTTTGCGGTAAATCTTTAATGCAAATTTGTACTTCAGGATTGGGTTCAAAAATAGCAATATTTTTCAAATTATAATTTATGTGTCGAACGCCATCACAGCCAAAGTGTCTGCACATTGATATATTACTATCATTGCTAAGCATTGAATTTGCAGATTCACTTAATGTATCTTTGTTAAAATAAAGTGGTAAATAAGCACATTTCCTGCTGACATTGTTTATAGGACAATTGGAATTTGTACATATTTCTGTTATGTCTGCACTATAGATTTTATCTAATAAAATTTTTTCAAATATGTATGTAACATTGCATTTACAACTAATGTACATTTTGTCGCCAACGAAATTTGTTTCGAAATGTTTTTTCAGTAGCTCTCCGCGCAATTTGTAAACATTTTGTGTATCGTTGGCAACAATCATTTTAATTAATTTAAAGTATTCATCATCTTCATTGGTATTTATGAGTCTATTTAATGCGTAGTTATCAGCAACTCCAACTGCGATGGCTTGTGTAACTGCATCAAAAGCGCACGTATATGAAATAATAGTATTTTTATTAGCAAAAGTGGTTAAGGAGCCATTTCTCAGTAAAGTAATCTTTTTTATCATTTCATTTTTTTTCTCGTCCCTTTTGCTAATAGCTAAACCTTGCCAATTTTCTAGCATAGAAGGCGTATCTGAAAAAATTGACTCATTGTTTATTTCTTTGTAAATTTATTATTAGTTTTCGTATCGTTTTTGTTGTTAATCTTTTTCTTTTCTCCTGGTATTTCTTTCTTTTTACTGCCTTTATTTAATTTACTGCTAGCCGTTTTCAGTTGTCCCGAAATAGATTCGTCTATACGATATCTCTCCTATTTGGTGTTAATCTATCAGCTCGGTCCAAGGGTGTCACTTAGAAGTAAATTTAAGGAAATAAATATCCTTACCTTCCATTCACAATATATTTTAGAAAATTTAATGTATGTTAAAAAGAACATAACCTTGTTCAAAAGAAAAAAAAGATCTGCACAATGTTAACACAAGAGGAAGAAATATGCTGGCAGATCATAATAGTAGGCTTCATAAAGTCACTAACTCATTCATGGGGCAATGTATACGCTTTTATAATAAGGTTCCTGAGGATATTCAAGGTCTTCCTATTGACAAATTCAAAGAAACTATAAAGGAGAAGTTGTGTGCTAGAGCATATTATAAACTATCCGATTATTTGGACGATAAAAGCCCTTGGGTATAATCCCCTCATTAACAGGATTGTACTAGTATTTGTAACAAAGTATGTGTAATGTGTCTTTATGTTCGATGAGTTCTTCGTCCCGATGAATATCTAAAGCGTCATTTTCACTAAAGTACGTCTTCTTATGGTAGCGTCGGGTAACGGGTCGCTCACTTCCCTCTAATATGGTTGAGGAGGGCGATGGCTGGATCCCGCGTTAACTCGTGAACGGGTGCCATTTGAGGGTGTTCGTCGTTTGGATACTTGGGGGGAGGGAGACTTGCCGAGCTAACAGATGCAGAAAAGAATAATTTTGTATAGACATAAAGAGACTCTGTAAATTTATTTTGAAAAAATGTACCCGTGAAGTTTCTTGCCAGTTCTTCTTCACGAAGGTTTTTTCGAACTGGTTGTAGAATCATGTCATTTATTTGACGTCAATAAGAACAAGTAATTGTCAATGTTGAGAAATATATATTTCATTTCATCTGGCATAAATAGTTTTTTACCATTTTAAAGTAAACTTCGACGTTAGACGAAGTTGGGGCTGATATTTCTGATTGAAAAGTTTCCTTTATAACATTCGACCACAACGGAAGTTGTCCCATTAGTCGCGTTAAAGTTCTTAGAAATTCTGGGAAATAATACAAGTTTTCGTGTAATTCACAATCACCGTCAGTAAGAGCGAGCAATAGATTTTCAGTATCAATAGCATCATAGTACCATTTAGAATTTTTTCTAGTAAACTGCTTATTATCAATGTTCGATTTGGAGTTTGAAAACAGAGACTTGTTGTTTGATAACGTCTGCAAAATTTTAGTAGCGTCTTCTATTTCAATTTCAGAACAGAGATGTTTTTGAAAGATGCGAGTCGCCATAAACTGATTTTAGCTTGTTCACATCTTGATGACATTCCTTCATTATTTTGTCCGTCATATTTGTTAAGACTCATTGTGATTAGATCAATTATAATCATCTTTAATGCATCATAATCTTCACATAACTTGATTTCTTGAAGACATTTGAAATAAAAATACTTTACTCTTTGATCTACACGTTTGAAACATGATAGGTTTAAAATTATTTTTGTAAAATGCCTGGTGTCATTACGAATAACGATACGAACGATACGAATGAAACTTTTCTCTGGTGTTTGCTCTTTTGTTTCTAACTTCGTGTAACAGGCATTAATATACTCAGCCGTCAATTTAAATTTTGTAAAAGCTTACACTACAGCCCCAATCAAGGCTGCACAGTCATCAACGACGATTTCATTCGGAGTTGCATTGTTTTGACTTTTACACCATTTGGCGAGCCACTTATATATAGTCTCCAAAGTATGATTGTCTGATATCATTTGTGCCATTGGAACACTTGCACTATAAACTGATAATAGCATACATGAATATACAAACATCGGTTTACTCAGTATTAAATCTTTAGTCGGTCCACATGACTTGAAGATGCTTCCTGTTGCGTCAATACTTAATACAATTCGCTTATATTTTCTATAGTCTTTGTAGTATTGTTCTTGTGCAATAGACCAATAGTAAATGCATACAGGAAACAGTGAGATGAACCTTATCAGAGTATCATAAGGAGGTATTTGGGCCATAATCCACAACGCTAGTATTGGATTCTGATCGTAATATGTGCTTTTCCGCTGCTCATACTTTATCTGTCTTAACCAACCGACTGTAGGCAAGTGAGCCGGTTCAAAGTCATAATTTTTGTCCATTATAGAATCACTCAGTTTGTGTCGCACCGTCACAGCATGGTCAAATTTTAAATAATTAATTAGCTCACAGCGTTTTACAGGGGACAGCTTAAATTTTTTTGTGTAATTATGTTTGAATTTCTCGTCAAAATCACTTATGGTGCAAATGCAACAAGCAATTTTTTTCTGTCGGCCAATTTATCGTAAATTCTACCTTTGCGTTGCACTCCTTACAAGAACCGTAACACTTAACATTGACATCCTTTTTAATTGAATAATTTTGAAATATCCGACTACATGGTGAACGTACATGTTTTCATATTTCTTCTCTTAGAGAAACTGGTGAGGCGGTAGCAAAGTTTTCGGATAAGGCTTTTGTACGCTTAATGCAACGGTCCATAGGCTGTATTCGATTCCATTGATAAATATCAATAAAAAAAATTATATTTTTTTCACCCACATGTGCCCTTTAGTTCCATACTTTCTTCGGAAAATTCATCAGAAGAAGCATCAAACCCGTCGTTGCTAGAAAATAGTTCGAATTTTTTTTTTACTGATAAGTAAAGTGATTTTGGTCGGTTACCAAATATCTGTCAAACGAAAGAAGCGGCGCGGCGTGGCGCTCGCTGCAAGTTTGCGTTGGTTTGGTTGACAACTAGAAATAATTATACTTTCTCACTCTCTCTAAGCGAGTCTCAAAGTATGATATATAATAACCAGTAACTAGTAGCCAAGCCAAAATAGTTCATGAATATCGAAAAACTACCAAACCAATCACGACCTTATTTTGATGGCAATAAAGTGTAACTAAAAATAGGTCAAACATAAAATGGACAGTGATCGCTCGCGAGACTGAACGTTTGTTCATTTAATTTAGACCTATGAAACTTACATATTATACTTAGAAATAATGCCTTATTTAATTTAATAAAAGATATTGAATATTTACAAAGAAATAATTTAGAGGCTGCATGGGCTAGATCCCTGTGAATATTAGAATGACGGGTGTACGTATAAAAATAGTGATTCTATACACATGAAAGCAATGTTCTAGCAATGTGAGGAATGTGCGTAAAATTTGAAGCAATGTGCTTTTAAAAAAACAAGGGTTATTTCAGAAAGTTAATGAGCCGCCAGCCTGATATCAGTATGACGGGTGTATTTTTAATACGAGCAAATTACTTACTATCTAAGGATGAAAACATTACCATAGCAAAGTCCCGACAGTGTGCTCGAACATACCAAAAGCACAATTTTGATATTAAAAATTATAAATTTCAACGCCTGCTGATTTCATACACGCAATCCAACGAATAGTGTAAAGAAACATTTTGAAGCAACAGTGTTGTTGATAGTCATGTCACTTAACTAAACGGAAAATATAAACGCGATATCAGGTTAAGCTTTACATTTAAGCCACAGAAGTTACCTACAATGCAAATGAGATAACAATTTCCTAATTTTCCTTATATTATTAAATACCATGTATAATTGAAATGTGGGTAGTTGTATAATAGTTTGCGACATTTCTTACACTGAATTTTTTGTACTGTTCTCATAAGTACACCGAGTTAAATAAATTAAAATGAAAAGAAGATGTGGTAAACAGAGCGTGGTTCATTTAAGTTTATTAAGTATAAAGAATATTTTAAAAACTTACATAACTTACCTTCAGCATCCGAACAAATTTTAAACATCATCTCCGAAGAATTGCGAGGCAAAATTTCCGAAAAAGCCCTTTGTATATTACTGAAAAGAAACTATAGCTATTTTTTTGACATTGACAACTCAGACAATTGTGATAGTGAACTATCGAGTCAAGATGAACCCAACGCTGTTGATAGTTCTGAAGAAGATGAAGTGTCTACTCATCATGAAGTATTTTATTTTAATTTAGACGTATACAAATGGAAACAAATACAACCTATATCGAAGCTTACAGTGCGAAACCAATTAACATCTAGGAATAAATACCAGGAAAAATATGTGCTTCCAAAGCGTGAATGGGCACATTTATTGCGAGAGGAAACTTGGAGCAAAACAAAAATTCCTCGTTGTTTTGCATTCCAAACTCATTCCATGAAATATGGAGAGCAAGTAACGTGCTTTGGACAGTGTACTGAATGCAGTGATGAAATAAAAATTGTGATCAAGTGGCTCACGGACAATATTGCTCATTGTAAGGGCATCATTATGGGTTATGATCCAAAATTTACTCATAACCCTCATAAGAAAATCAAAATATTTTAAAGAAAATTTTTTTTTGGACTGATAATTCTAATTTCAAATTAATTTTATTTGACAAACATGGAATTCTCTTTCTAAAATCGTCATTTGTTTAATAGTTAGTGTTTTGTTTTCAACGCATTCGAACATTTTTCGTCATCAGTGATAAGTTAAAAATTCGAGTAATTATGGAGTATGAGTACCGTCGTGGCAGCAAAGCGGCACAAGCGGCACGCAACATCAACGACGTTTACGGAGCGAACACTACAAACGAACGCACCACCCGTTATTGGTTTACCCGCTTCCGTTCTGGAAATTTTGACCTGAAAAATGAACCCCGTGGTCGTCCGAAAACTTTGGTCGACAATGACGAATTAAAGGCAATTGTGGAAGCTGATGAAACTCAATCCACGGCTGAATTAGCAGCAGCTTTCGACGTTAGCATCAAAACAATATTGGTCCATTTGCGTCAAATTGGCAAGGTAAAAAAGCTTGACAAATGGGTACCCCACGAACTCAATGACCGCCAGCGCGAAGTACGCGTGGAGACGTGCCTTGCACTGCTCAGCAGGCATACAAATGAAGGAATTCTGAACCGCATTGTTACTTGTGACGAGAAATGGATCCTGTTTGACAATCGTAAGCGCTCAGCAAGTTGGTTGGACCCTGGTTCAGCACCCAAACAATGCCCTAAACGAAAACTTACCCCTAGAAAAGCGATGGTCACTGTTTGGTGGTCTAACGCGGGTGTAATTCATCACAGCTTCTTGCCAAACGGGACAAGCATTACTGCAGATGTGTACTGTGAAGAACTGAACACGATGATGGAGAAGCTCGCACGTCTCCAACCAGCTTTCGTCAATCGTTCGGCTCCACTGCTCCTGCACGACAACGCGCGACCTCATACTGCACAGCAGACGGTCTCCAAGCTACAAGAGTTGGGGTTGGAAGTTCTCCGTCATCCGCCGTACTCACCAGACCTTGCGCCTACAGACTTCTACTTTTTCCAGAATTTGGATAACTTCTTGGCGGGAAAAAAATTCAATACCCGAGAGGCAGTACAAAATGCCTTTGAAGAATTTGTTGCCTCCCGTCCAGCTGATTTCTTCAAGAAAGGCATCAATAAGCTACCAATGCATTGGCAAAGATGCATTGATTGCATGGGTGATTATTTTGATTAATAGAAATAAAAAATATATAAAAAAATTACGCTTCATTTATTTCGTGAAAAACGGCAATTTCATAGGTAAAGACCTAATATTAACGAACACCAGTGCCTTCGATTCTGTAGCTCAAGTTTTGGCAGCTGCTTGCGCGGATGGATTCGTTGTGAGCACGACTGTTTTCAGTAAGACTAGCAATAATTTTTGTAACTTCATAAAAGACATGCTTGATGACCAGAAGCCAAAATTAGATCTTTACAAAAACCGAGCTCGGCTGTTGCAAACTTCTAACTTTGAAAAAAAACAAAATAAAGGCACTACCACTACTATAGAGCAGATGTCAAAGAAAGTTGCACAAATAATTTTTGCCCTATAAATAATGTAGAAAGAAAGATTGCTTTTCTACCTCTAGAAATGAAATGAAATGAAATATTTGCCATAGATACCAATATGACCGACTTATCTGAAGCTGCGGCGTCTATGCTACAAGAATATAACATGGTCACATCCCGTCGCAAGAACTGCAGCGGAATAAGAACTTTCACTTATGTTCTACATAATATCATAAGCTTTGAGTTAAGTCAATCTGAAGCAAAATGTTTAGATAAGATTCCACTAAAAATTAACTTAGAATCAAAAGAATATGATATAATAGGAATTATCGAATATTTGCCTTCGAGTCCAAAAGATGACCTTAACAGTATTGGTCACTACAGGGCACATTGCTTTAGGCAAAAACAAATGTATATGTTTTGATGACTTAAGCAATAAAACAAAGAGAAGTCAGAAAAATATGATACCGCATTGCCTTGTGTATGGACAAAAATAATTTTTTAAATTTAGATACCAGCAACGTAGGTTAATTATTAAAGATATTTTTTTCTAACCACATATTACCTGTTTTTAATTAATTGTGACAATAATTATAATTTTGGCAATAGTTGTTAATAAACTTAATTTATTGTTCGATAGAGAATAATTTGATAACTCTTTTGAAGTGGACTGATTAGGTATACGGGCTTCAATTTCAGACTGCCGAATAAACGCAATTCTCGTGTTTGATTGTGGTGGGAATATTTAATTTACCTTATTTTGTGTATAATTGCTAATGTAAACTGTGTTTGCGTTTATAGGTATAACATAAATGAATTATGACATAAAACCCTTTTAGTTTAAAAGTTCCTTTACTCTATTCGTCGGATTGCCTGTAAGATTTCAGCAGGCGTTGAAATTTATAATTTTTAATATCAAAATTGTGCTTTTGGTATGTTCGAGCACATTGTCGGGACTTTGCTATGGTAATGTTTTCATCCTTAGATAGTAAGTAATTTGCTCGTATTAAAAATACACCCGTCGTACTGATATCAGGCTGGCGGCTCGTTAACTTTCTGAAATAAACCTTGTTTTTTTAAAAGCACATTGCTTCAATTTTTACGCACATTCCTCACATTGCTAGAACATGGCTTTCATGTGTATAGAATCATTATTTTTATACGTACACCTGTCATTTTGATATTCACAGATCCCTTGGCTTTCCCTAAGGGTAAAGAATTTAAAAAAAAGAAATAATTTAGTTATACTGTCTCTATGTGAAAAAAATGTGGTCCAGACAACCTGACATCGCAATGTCTGGCCACTTTCTTTTCATGTTTTTTCGCTGTTCGTCGAGGTACTAAATAATTAAATATAGGTATCAAATAGTACCAAAAAGGTTTTAAAACTTTAGTCTCCAAACATAAAATATCGCACTTGGTCCAGGGGTCCTGACGCTAACAAATTATCGCGATCAATTGAGGGACCACCTTCGGCATGCTACGTCTTCTTATTAAGCTAACGGGATGGAGTGACATTCAATAAAATTAATTTTACAAATCTTTTACTAAGAGTAGCCATTTACAGCGGTTGTAAATTTTAAGTAGATTATTAAATATGGATACCTCTCACTCACGACTGAGGGTCCACATTTAACCGAATGTAACTTTTGAGTGTCGACTTTTACAAATTAGAGGTTGAATTTACAATCATTTGATAATTTTTACTAAAGGCCCTCAATGGGAACGCACGTAATGGGAACTACCGTCTGGCTATGGTCGGGCCAGGATCGTGATACTCAAACCATCGGTAGAAAGGAAGGCGTGATTTTTATTAAATGTGTACCTAATGCCTTCGCAAGAGGAATTACGTGTATTATTTAAGAATGAAGTCAATTACTTACTACTTACTACCCATTTAAAAGGATTGTAGTACCCAGCCTGTACTAAACAGTATGAGATGAACGAGAGGGAAGTTTATACAGAAATAAAATTCATAGGATCCTGAACATATTTTATTATCATTTCCGCACAGATTGTTTCACACTTGTCACATATTTTTTAAAATTTTTTTGCATTACAACAACTGTTTCAAAGAAAACACAGTATTCTAACATCGAATCACGTAATTAACATTAGATTTTACATTTATGGGGTAATTGAAACATCCAATTTACTTGCAATATCCATTAACGTTAATTTCTGCTGAAATATACAACAGAGACACATAGGTTTTTTGACAATGGAAATAATCCACTTAACACGCAATATGTTCTCATATTCAAACAAACAGCTAGCCCTGTTGAATGTCTAACTCAACCAGCCACCTGCGACATTTGTACCAAATTACCAATATTCATTTAAAAATATATATTTTAATGTCCATTTTGTACGACAAACCACACAAAGAGATTCCGCGTTCGAATCTGCGACTTATTGTATTACTACTATACTATTTTAAACTTAAATATCTAAGGAAAATGTTTACTTGGCATGTTAAAACAAGGTATAAGTTTTGAAGACACGAAACATTCGTGAATTCTGTTACTTTTAAAATAATCAACTTGTCTAGAAGAGACAATGTCTATAACTATTTATGTCTTAAATCTGCAACACAACAGACATATTCATGTTTTACATTCCAAGTAAACAAATCTAATGATTACATATTAAAAAGACAAGCTGGAATTAATCGTAACTATAATAGTTATCACAGAAACATGTTATTACTTAAAATAAATAATGTAACATCTCTGCTATAAACGCAAATAGTTCTAGTATACAATATTATTTGATGTACTCGTTTGATTTTCCATACATTTTCATCATGCCTATAAAATTATATATTCAGTAGATTAGCATTCAGAAGTCAAAAAATGATCTTGTACTTACAAAGAGTATATACTACTACCCAAATCGACAGAAAATACATTTTCAGCTGTATTGTTTCCTTTTATTAGTAAAGGGCAGAGACTAAACGAATTTTGCTAGTCAGTTAAGATGAATTTGACCACTCTTGTAACCGAAAAGAAAAGTAATTAAAATTAAAAATTTTAACATTTTAAATGTTTATAAAAATATAAGTGGTACAGGATTCTATCTAAAATATATCCAAGTGTATTCATTAGGTTGTGTTTTAAAGATTTAAAAAACATCGTAAACATTGATAATTATAGTTTATTTTCTAAATTTCACTGTTTTATTATGTCGTTTACATCTTATTTACTATGTATTTAACTATGCACAACATTTATACGATAAGTGCGGACACCTAGGAATAATGTGCGGGATAGAAAAATAAATATTCTCCACGTAAACACCAAGGACTCTGAAGCGTCTCATTGTATTGTAAAACGGCAAAAAACGATTTGATATGTCAGCAGATTAAAAACTGGATGTTCAAATTATTTAAACATTTTTTCGATCTTTATTGGAAATTAATAAGAAAATCAATGGAATTTTTGACTCGAAATGAATGGTTCAAAAATTGTATTAATCTCGGGAAGTTCAATGTTATTAAATTATACCGAGTTAGTAGAAAAAAAATTAATAAACAAACCTTATTATTATTATTTAAGGTCAATTGAAATCAAAATACACCACGATAAATTTGACCATCTAGCCAACTGTGTTGTTAAGGTCAAGAAATTGTATTTAATGTTTATTACATTGATCTCTTTGACTAAATTGTATTAAGTAATATAAAACACTTTGTAAATTGATTTAACTTAAAGCTATAGAATATTTATTCCGTCTGGAACGGCAGATTGGCAGCGATTCTCGGCTTCCGCTTGCGTTGGTTCCTTGCAGAGTTGTAGTCGTGCGGTGGAATGCTCTGGACAAACATTTTATTTTATTAGAACTAATGAACTTTTTAGTATATATCGTCACCTTTATGGTGAACTTACGAATTTGAAAAAAACAAATTTTACAGGAGAACGTTTTGAAACATTATATTAAGGATAATTTTTTTCAAGAGACGCTTGTAATAAACCTTGCCGTACATTTTATTTTTAAAATAGTGTTGTTTTGATATGATATGAATGGAATTACAAATATTTACAAGTATCAAAAATAATTGCACATTCGTCACTTTACACCTTCATACATGAAAGTTACTAGGTCTTTAATTACACTTTGGCAAATTTACGAAAGTGGTAGTTTCGTGAGTTACATAACAAAAGGATCAAATCGTTTTTTGGTAAACTTACCATAATGCCACTTTCGTAAATTTACCAATGTGTAAATCACAAATTTTAGAGAAATTATAAGTTTAAACAGAAACTGTCAAAGAAATAATAAAAGCAAAATCACAAATTTACGATTGAAAACCCGGTACAAATATAATTAATAAAACACATTGTTAAAAAAAAATGTTTTTATTTAAGAAAGAAAGCAAAATTATCATTACCAGTACAGGTTCACAGTATTTAAACCCAGGCCATTAAATTGCGCGTTTCGGAGCAATTCTCGTTAATTATGATGTTACGGGCAACTTTTTGTATAACTCTTTACAACTCTATCAAAGGTCAAGCGATATTTTCTAAAAAAAGCTGCAGATTGCTTTACTCAATTGCCCGATGTTGTCCTGACGTCATTGTTGACTAGTATTGCTTGGAATTGCGCAATGTAATTTTATTGCCAATGTAGGAACACCTTTACAAGTTTTTACAATCTCCAAGAACCTACAGATCCTCTTCGTCTTCGTTATCTGGTTCTGGCAAGCGGTCTTCAACTGTTTCCGAATCGGGCAGATTCTCATAAAAAAAATGGTAGTATTTGGTTATCTCTACATAGTTTTAGTAAGTCTCTTTTTTTGCTTTAGAAATCGGTATTCTTTCATTATAAATTTTATTTGGTACTATTGTCGAACCTTTTCGTCTTTTTGACTTTATTTTTTGTTCTATAAAGTTCTCGTCATCATAATTCATTTTGATAAAGATTGATTTAGGGTTTTCTTTTCGGTACTGAATCCATACAGCATCTTCAAAGTTTATTTTCACTTTTAATCGTGTGTTGTCTAGTTCTTCATTATTTGTTTTTGTTTAGTTTACGTGAATGTTTCTTTTTATAATTTGGTTTGATCAAAATCTAAAAAATCGTCATGAACTAAGAGATTCATATTAAATGGGCGAGGATTTGTTCGTGCCATTCTCATAACTTGAATCCACCCGTCCGGGGTATATATTGGTGTATTTTTACATTTTTGCTCAATTTTGGAATGTATAGAATCATACTCCATGTGACTATGTCCAGTCTCAAAGAAAACATGATCAATTATGTTAATTGTAGCATGATTAGTCACCAAGTGCAGCAACATACAACAAAAATTAAAATTCTTTTGTTGGCCACCACAATTTTCTAACATCATTCTCACATGTGTTATGCCTTGTTTGTGGCTACAAATATATTTGTAGACGCAAGTCGCAATTTCAGCACTACCCCGTTTACCTTCTGTTTCGTCCCACGTAAAACAGTCGACGTCTTGATCGCCAAATTTATAAAATGTCAAATTGTATATAGCCAATTTCCTAACTTGGAATGACGTGTTTGGAATGACTTTCATCTGTAGAATTTGTCAGTGCATTAATTTTTAGATCCTTATAAGCGACGCACTTTTTGCATAAATCCTTTTTCGGCACATGAAACCTCAGTTTATACGATCTGAATACTTTCCGGTATGTTTCTATTCCTGCTGGGGTTGTGCCTTCGTCTTCACATTTTTTCTTGTATAAGGAATACATTATTGTAACATTTATTCCAGTTCAGTTCCTGTGTTCTTCCTGCAATAATGCGACTCCATGGCAGGAAATGAAAAGATATGTTTTTTTATTTGGTCAAGCCTTTCATTGGAAAGTTTATTAGATGGAGGTTTTTTGCCTCTTCTATCACTTAAGAGAACACCTTCATCAGAAATCTTTTTTAAAGCACCCCGTACTATACCTTCCTTGATATTTAAAGTATCTAAAAAGAAGTCTCTGCATACAGAAACCTTCTTGTTATCTATTGTAAAACAATATTGTTGTGTACTCACTTTCCGTGATGGGCCATTTGTAGTACATCTCTTCTTTTGATACATGCTGGATTATAAAGTGACGCTGCGCTTCTAATGATTCCATAGCTCGAAATGTGTCATAAATATTTTTTCTCACATCTTCAGGTACATTAGCGTTGCATTTGTGTTTTTCTTTTGCCAGACATTTAGGTTCCTTCAAAGATGCAGCCGCAACAAATTTCCCTTTTATTGTTTTATATGCTTCACCTCTCAAACGTTTGTTTCCTTCAATACGTCTTTTCCAATTGTTAGGATCAGACGCTGATTCCACGCTTTTTCTTCGGTGAGCTGGACTTGGGCTCAATTTGTGAAAATTTGATACCGGATATAGAGGCACGTCTTTTCATTATTTTGGTTGGTAGTTTCTCTTGTTCTATGTCATTTTCAGAGCATCTTCTTTTTGGTAGTTTGGAAACAAATTGAAACTATGGTTGTAAAAGACTTGCATTTACACTAACAATATCAATAACTAAACTATTGTCATCTTCGAGTTCAGGAATAAAATCAGGGTCTTTAACACTATCGTCATCATCACTAAACTTCAATGTTTCAAAAAATTTTAGAGTTTCTGGTCACATAGCTCGAACTGGTGAAGAATTTTCTTGATTTTCAGGACTTTGCACACTACCCCCTTGTTTGGTAAGTTACTTCTCCTCCAGCTAGAAAAACATTACGGTCTAAAGGAGTTAAAGGTGAATATAATGGTGCTTCGGGCGTAACACATTTTTTGGAGAGTCTATTGAATTAATATTTTGTGATGTTACGTCGTTGACCTTTGAAACGGATGCTACAGAATGTAATTCAACAGTACTATGACTTAGTAGAAATATATCATTTTCAATTATATTTTGCTGATTTCGGCTGGTATTCATCGTATTGTTTACTTCTATTTGATCAGTTTTAAGTTGAGAAGAATTTGAGATTTCTATAGTTGTTAACTTCTTGTGTATTAATGAACCTTCTTCTTTTGTCACCTAACAATTATTTTCTAAATAACTAATTATCTTAGTGACGTGCCATCCAATTAGTATAAATATCGAATAGCTAGAAATATCGATAGGCTATGGTAATTAATAATTATTATAAAATGTCAAAAATATTCAAAGTCATTATTTAGTAATTGCTAACAGTAATCAAAATATATATCACAAAGATTGCTCGGTAAACGAGCACGGAATATACCTAATAGAAAGTGCAATCTAAGCCTATACACATTATCAATCGAAGGCGTTAGTGATCAATAATGCATTTTTTGATATAAGCCTTTATTCCCAACATTACAGAAGTTGTCCAAAATCTAGAAAATTAAGAGGTCGAAATTCACGCTATTATATGAAATGGCTAAATGTTATGTAGCAGTGAGTGGTATCTAAAGAAGTCTTTTAACTATCGATACTATCGGTTTTATCTGAAACTACCTCTCAATAAATGTCAATTACCAATGTAAATTCACGACAATGCTTGATTCGTAAATATGCTATGGGATATTTAATACCCTTTGACAAACATGCTACCAATGTTAATATACGAAATTGCCAGATTCGTAAGTTTGCTTTGGGCTTCGAGCTCCTATGACAAATAAGCTACCAAAGTCAAATCACGAAACTGCCCGATTCGTTTATTTGCTGTGGGTTGCTGAATTCCGTTGAAAAATATATTCTACCAATGTAAACTCACGAATATGACATATTCGTATTTTTGCTGTGATTTGCTATACCCATTAATCAAAAATGAGCTACAATGTAAATTCACGAATATGGCAGAATCATAAGTTGGCCGTGGCTCATAATTTTTGGATTTAAGATATTAAACTACGCCAAAACAACTTATATCAATTTCGTAAGTTTACTTTGGACGTATCAACAAAAAATAGAGATTCGAACTACTTGAATTCTTTAACCGTTAAAGATAGAATTTTGAAAATTGTTGAGGTAATGTAGTGTGGCATAAGGTGTCGTTTTTTAAAGAAATGTCAAATTCACGAAAACTGCAGATTCGTAAGTTTGCCGTAGAGGTGACGATATAATTTAAATTATTACTTCAAGTCAATATGCAAAATCATCTCCGTAAAATCGTGGACATAAGTTTCTAACGAAGTGCAGTGCCCCTCCCCCGCCTTACTTTGTTTTCCCTAAAATTACTGTACCGATTTTAATATAATTTGACTTATTTGCGTAACCTATTTAAAGATATATATTACTTTTCAAACAGCTATGTACCAAGTTAGCAACACACCTGTGGGACATTGGCTGGCGGCTTGGCCGGCACACAGTTTGGCGCCACAACGCCGTCATTCTGACGACTGCAGGACGGCCCGGAATTTTGTACTCGTCTGAAAAAGGTACAAAATTTTAAAATGCATTTTATTAGCCTTAGATAATAATTTTAGATAGTTTTTTTGCAAAGATGTATGTCACTAATTTCAGAATACGACGTCTTCGCTTGCGTATGTGCTGCGTTGAGATTTTTTTGATATGTACTATTCTCATTCTCACTCACAACCTAAAACCAACCAATGTAAGTAGACGGTTACGCATAACTATGCAGCGGACTGAAGGGGCGGGGGAGCCCAGAACGTCAACACATCAACATACATACAGGGTGTCAATATGATCGCAAATTTATTTTTAAGGGAAGTAAAGGTTGTTCTAAGAATCTAAAAAAATAGGTCTAGATTTTTGTTTTTAATTTTTAGATTTTTTAAGTGACACGATTTTTAGGTACTCAAATGAACAAACATTGACTTTCCATACCAAGTCAAGTTTTAAAACTAAGGGTGTTGCCACACCAATGGATCGACGTTGCCTGTTCCATTCTACCATCGTCAATGTTTGCTAAGACTGCAACGTTTTTACTATTTTATCCGTTGTCCGTTTTCATTCCAAATTTAGAAAATCATAGCTGCAAAATCGAACACGTCACAAACCTCGTAAACAATAAGAAAAACTGACATTCACGCGATTGTTTTCGCTTATTAAGACATTTGAGCACCGCAGAGAAGCGTTAGTATTATTCGAAAGTATTATTTTTCAATAAATTAACGTTAAACACGTAAAATAAATCACTCGGTTGTTCACAACTTTGTTGACATGAAACGCACGGCCCTTTGACATGATAGTGATTTTGTACCCTAACTATCCTTAAAAATAAAATCGCCATCATATTGACCCTGTATAAATAGCAACAATCATAACCCGAGAAAAAATATCTGTGTTCATCACACAAATGAATGCCCCAGCCATAACCAAAATCGTCCATATACAGTTCCTTCCAGCAGCCGCGAGCGGGAAATTATTGCGTTGATCGTCGCACAGCTGATGTACGGTACGCATTGCAACGTAAAGACTAGACTTAAGGCCAAACGTAACTCTACTGAATTGAAATGTACATATTGGCTCCGACGGACCAAGCCGGTAAAGTATTTTTTGATATTTATGATGTACTTCAATTACGGAAATTTGTAGGTACATTTATTTTATCGTCTGCAGTTACAGCTACCGGAAATGGTCGAAATTTAAGTAACAATAAAAACAAATCAGTTTATACATTTAGACCAGCAGCGTGGAGAATATCATTGAGGGAAACGCCGTTGTTACATTTTTCACTTGCATCTAAAACAACCCTTAGCTTGGTAGTTTGTTTATTCTGTCTAACTACCGGGTAATGAGGAATGATGTAACCTTTACATTAGACTATAGAGATTTACTATCCACTAAGCCATTCGGCCGTCATAAAATTCGTAAATTTTAACTTGAATAAGTTGAAGCGTGAACTCACTTTTGCACGTAAGATCAATCGTTTGTGGAATATCTAATATTGAATAATGCTTTATTATTATCTTTTAAGAACTAATTAAATCTTTTGAGAGTTTAATGAAACGCTAATTAAATCAATTGTGGTCAATAATTATTAATGCATTTCAATTTATGTACAAACATGTAGATATTTCACCTCCTTTCCGGGGTTTTTCACGATAATGAACGTACAATACATTATATCTAGGCTCTTAACTTTCTTGACCACAAAATTGATTTTATTAGAGTTTTATTCTTTCATTATCTCTTATTATTGATTTTGAACCTAAATGAATAAATAAAGAAGGCATGAAAATTTTTTTTGATTCTGATAATATAGAGAAAACTTGAAAATTGTCGAGATTATAGGTTTGAACCAATTCCTACCTTAAAACCAAGATGGCGGCTTAAACAGCGGTTTTTTGGTGGCTATTTTTAATTAACAGTTTTTGTGCATCCCGACTGGGCTAATCCGAAATTCATACAGAACCAAGGGTATTTAGAGATAGGAGAGGAGGCGAAGCCACGGCCCTTCTTGTAAGTATCATGTAACATGAATCGATTTCGGTGAGTTTATGTCATCATGAACTTTGTTTTTCTGATAAGTAAGTACTGTATTTGTTAAATTACTAGATAAGTCAAATGTCGACTGTTGACAGCGGAAACTACATATTTTCTTAAGTACTTAAAATCAAATTCCACTTAAGATTTCCATGCTTGAGTCATGCATCGGAGAGCACACTTCTCGATTACACTAACTGCATTAGTTGAAATATCAATTTTAGTTACAAGTTTACTGAACTGAAGTGCTACATCGAAAATAAACAAACACTGCCACCGAAGGCAACGTCAATACAGAGGCTTCAAACACAAGTAATTATTAATATTTCTGTAACACTCTCATGTAAATTTCACGATAAAATATCTATTCCACTTTTGGCTCAAGTTCTTAACCGATTTTTTTTATTATGATAGAAAACTTGAGATCGTACTCAACAAACTTTAAATTTACTATCATAATAAACTTGTTTCAGAAATTGAATAAGATGTAACAGAATAAAGCAAGCAAAAGCACAAATATTTCAACTTTATAGTTTTAGTACAGATAAGAACACAAAAACTGCTATGGGGAAGCTCATTGATGACAGCCAAGTGGCGCAGTGGGTAGAAGCCCTGTGTCATACGCCGGAGATCTCAGGTTCGAGTCCTGGGCGAGGCATGCGTTTGTATGAAGAACACATGTGTTTGTGGTCTGGTGTTGGTGGTTTATATCTATGTATGTATTTTTATTCTAGCTCTGCTTACTTTGGGGCCTTAGAGTTGTAAGGCCTTTGTGATTGTAAGCTTTATCTCCTATGGAATACATTTTACTTCATAAATATAGCAGCAGTAACTTACCGTTGGCTAGTTTGCACTTGCAGAGGAACAAATGGGTTTGGAACTTTATCCTTTGAACTGCTGCTTTGCGGCTGCTCTTGAGCGTTTGACTTCGAAGACCCAGGTGTTGTGTTCAGGTTCTATCGAAAATAATGAAAGAGTGGGGCTTGAAAGTAATTGAAAAATTACATAATTTTGTCAGGTGCTAAAAAAATTGCCTATGTAACTTTCGAGATAATTCTAAGTATTAGTAAATCTAATTTAGGTAAGTGCACTCTGAGTGCACATAGGACTTAGACAAGGTACGGAAAAAAACTGCCTCGCTTCTTAAGCTGACGCTTGTTTGAGGTTATAATATAATGCCTAGATCCTAATTGTGCGGATTGGAATGTTAACAAATATTAATTCAATTTCCAAACGAAACCAATATTATCAGTGGTTATCAGGACTTTTCTAATATGTAGGTGTATAGTCACATATACGACCAATTTCAATTTACATTATATTCGAAACTCTACAATTTGCATTTCTTACCTCAGTATTTAACCGAAGAATCATCTTTTTATTTTAACAAAAGATTTTCCTTTGGAAATCTAGACTACATCAGTATTATAAGTATAAATGTTACTTAAACAATACTAATCAGCGCCGTTCGGCCGTTGCTATTATTGATACATGAACAACTTACCTCAGCCTTAATCCAGTTAGGCGTTAACAAGCTCGCAGAAACATTAGGCAGATGTTTCGGGAAGCTCTGGGGCTTGGTTCCCTGGGACTCCGGTTGTCGCGGCGTGTTTCCATGGAAAGTGGGCTGAGCCTGTACACTCGGCTTCATTTGATATGCTGGGAATGGCTGCTGGCCCGCTGGTTTGAACGTTGGGAAAGGTAGAAGTGGTGGCTGGAACAGAATATTCGAAATTTATGCTTAATCAGAAAGAGGACACTTCATTTAGTCATATGAAATCGGTCGTTGCTCGGTTTCATTGAAAAATAACCTTTGATTAAGTATAATAGCGGAAGATAGGCAACAAGGCCCAGTCGCACGGACCTCACAAATCTTGTACCCGTCGACTGATCTTACTTAGTCGCAATCGAACTATTACTAAGCGAAAAGAATTGAGGCGCGTCGACACATACAAGTAAAAACCCTTCCGTCTCGGTGGCGTGCCTCGCCATTGCCTCGATGAACTTTCAACGATGTTTGTTTGTGTACCAGATTCATCTCATATACTCTCCATCATGTGATGGAGAACGTCACCTAGGCATTCAAATTCAATTCAAATATTGAACGGTTCAAGATTATAGAGGAACTTGTGGGACCTTATAGCATACCTACTTAGAAGGCAAGTGAGCTCGTTAAATGGCATTCCTCATGTGTTTTACAATCTCATTCAATCTAAGAGAATTTACCTTGAAGCTGCTGTTCGACAACTCGTAAGGCTGTGGCTGCGGCGGGGCTCTCGCTTTAGTCGCTTCACAATCTTTACGCCAGTTCTGTTGTGGGTTTCGTCTACTGGGAACAATGAAACTGCATTAAATTAACTGCTAAATACTGCAGCACTACAATATCTCACGAGCAATTCATGTATATCGTTCGGGTTTTTGTATAACATGTAGTTTGGCATACATGTCGTTGATCACGGTATCAATATCTTATTGACTATTGAGCTTTACGCGCAAAGTCCACATGCTATATTTCTTGTTAATGTTTTTGTACATAATGTTTTATTATTTCTATTTCAACACAAGATTTGCTCGCAGTTGACTTTTAAGATTACTCGTGACTTTTAAAGTTACCTGTAAGAATACAAAAGACAGCCGCTTGGCGCAGAGTTACTTTTGTAACGTGCCATACCAAAAATGGTAGATTGTAATTCATTGATAATCAAATACTACATTAATTACAAAACTTCTTACCCGGATATCGCATTCCAACATGCTGGTATAAGGCTGCATGAAATCAATTGAAACTTTTAATGTATGTTAATTGTGAATATTTATACAAAGCTTCATATTTATCTATTAAAGATTTATGTCAGCTATTGCAATATAAACCAAAACTTTAGCAAGCGCTAAGAACAATTTTCATTAAATATTTCTTGAATTCATATTCAATTACTGTTAGTTTATTTATCTAGCGTATGTTGCGTAAAATAAAAGCTTGATAAAAATATTTTAATAAATACCTTGGCGGTGGTGGAACTTGATTGTAGCTCTCTTTCGGATATCGCCTATTTTGATTAGATTCTGCATTGTTCTGTAGTAAACAAAATACAGGTAGGGTTAAAATAGAAGCGAATTATTCACTCTAAATATTTGTAACTTTGACGAGCAAAAATAACGTTTTATAGATGCGGGCTTCCCTATCAGCCACGTTCGTAACTAATGTTTCGTAATTAGTAATGAATAAGGAACTTTTTCTCTGTTTCATAACCAGTTATTAAAAAATAAATTATATATTTTTCCATTTTTATAACTAAAACCTTTTTTAATGTATGGTTTACTGGTACTTTTTTCGAAATATTTACCCTTTTGATATTGTGAAATTCATGTCTTTCCTTTTTTTTATTTCAATTCATTTTTCATATGCGTAAAATAAAAACTTTCTCTAATAATAATAAAAGAACGTCTCATTAAAAAAAAATAAGAAATACACAAAAAATATTAAGTAAATGGTTTTTAACTAGCAATAGTGTGGCGTGACATCTGTCAAAACACAATCTGTAGCAATGAACATCCTATAACAGTTATTTATTGTTGAAAATAGTGCTAAAACAGTGGTGGGTTTATGGAAATGTATATATATATATATATATATCTACACGTTATGTTATTGTTTTTAACTTAAACGGCGCTATTATCTCAAACCAATGACCGACACTTTTCTTTTGCATTTAATTCTACTATAGTACGATTAATTTCTTCGTCGATTTATACGTACGAGGGGCGGCTGATAAGTTCGCGGCCTAGGGTACTTAATGAAACAAAATCATAATTTTTTTATTTTTATTTTTCAATGTAGCCCCCTCAAGTGAAATACACTTTTCACATCGTGAATACAGGGCCTTTAAAACACTTAAAAAAATATTCTGAAGATTGATCTTCAAGATGGCTCTCTACGGCCGACTTCATTTCGTTATCATCCGAAAATTTTCGCACCCGCAACTCCATTTTCAGTTTAGAAAAAAGGATATACCCGGACTGAAGGGTGGATGATCGATTTCTGCGAACCCAGTGGCTTTTAAGGCATCCTTCCCTCGCAACGCGTTGTCTTGCAGAAACAACACTCCACGCGCCAACTTGCCTCGCCTCTTCTGAACAACTACTTCACGTGATTGACCCAATACATTGGCGTAGTATTGACCATTCATTGTAGTGCCTTAGGCAAGTAATGAATATATAAAATTCCTTCGCTATCCCAAAAAATGGTGACCATAATCTTGGAGGCCTTTCTCCCTTTTTAATCCACTGCATACACTCTTCTTTGGACTCCAGACCATACTGACGCATCCAGGGTCTACGGATACAATGCGATTACAAAAATGATGGTCAAACTCAATATGGGATTTTGACCTGCTAATGATCAGTAGTACGCATGAAAGATTAACTCATGAGTAACCTTTTCCCCCTTAAACTTCCCTAATTTTAAATCAAAAATCTTGTAAAAAAATAATATATAATTTGCGAAAAATCAATCATAAGTTACCATGTTGTTTTCTTTTGAATGTATCAATGTCAATGTCAAAAAAAGTAACAAAACGATGTCGAATGAACTGACAAGTAATGGACATTATTGGCGGATTAGTTTTGACAGTCAATCAACAATCTGTCAGTTCTTTTTTGAATGAATAAAAGTAAATCCTAAAAAAATCGGGGAAAAGATATATTAAAAAAAACATCTTACAATGGTAGGAAGGTGTTTAAATTTTATATATATTTAACTAATTATTGTATGATAATCTATATTTAATGGCCTTTAATTTGATATACTTTTTGTACTATCTGCTTTCATCCAAATTACTCTGACACAACTTCAAAAAATCCTGACAACTCGCGAGTCGTCCTTGTTTGTCGTGGCGTGAGCATTCGCGGTACCCAAGGCGCGCTAATATTTTTCATGTTTTAATTTTGGTGCAAAATTTCTCCGATTCACTCTTTACTAATCTGCAACTCTCCAGCTAGCTGCCACAATTTATTTCTACGGCCGGCCGATACTAATATTTCAACTTTTTGAACATTTTCTTCAGTGACTACCGTCACTGGGCGACCCGGGCGGGGGTAATCTTCACATCTCTCTCTTCCTTGTTAAAAAACCCGAACCAATTTTTTTACCATGGTAAACGAAGGCCCAGAATTTTGAAGAACCGATGACATTTCTTCAAAAATGTCTTTCGGCGATTTTTTTTTCACAAGGAATTTAATCACTACGCGGTGCTCAAAATAGCGAGAATTTTCAGTTCCGGTCGACATGGTGTTGTTTTGCTTGTTCCTGGGATGACGTGTTAATGAACCGAATTAAACAAAGGGGTGTTATTTATACTACCATTTAGTTGGGCAATTAGTGCTATCAGTAACGAGATGATTAGTCATCGCTAAGTACCTCAGGTCGCGAACTTATCAGCCGCCCTGGCAGTTACCGCTTTTTCGCGAAGCTCTTTTGTTCCTCATATTAAATTCTTTTTCGAAAATGTCTAAGACTTTAGCTATGGAAGGCCTTGACTGACCAATAAAATGGTTTATTCGAGAATGCCACCCTTCCAGATGATTTGTAGTTCGTATTTCTTCTCCTTGGCAACACCATTTTTTAATAAATTGTGTGTCTTTAAACCAAAATCGATTGAAGTAGTCATTGAATTTTGTTACTTTCTCAGTCTCTGGGGATTTTTTCATTACGTAGTTATAGCCTGAGGTATTATATTTTAAAGGTAAACGAGCCAGGCCGGCACATCGTGAGACATGTCTCTTCTGCACTCTGGAACTTATTCCTAACTTTTTGGCTTTTTTAAAGACACTGCGACAAAAATGGTAAAAGCAGTCCTTTACTGTTGAAGGAACATTTTACAGCTGCTTTTTCGTAATCCATCAATATCTTGGATGGAGTCCAGTTTGGAAATCTTGTTTTGACTATATCAAACAATATTCGGTAAGTTCTTGTTTTTTTATTAGGGAGAAACGCAAAAAATAAGGAAGACACTTTTGTTTTAGTATTGTAACCGTGGATACTATATATTTGTTTAAAAGGTAGCGGGCGTACTTTGAATGTACCGTCGAGTAAATAATAATCAAAGTTTTGTAAAATATTTTTAGTATCAGCAGAACAGAATATGAGAATTCTGATCACATCATTATAATCAGCTAATAGGTATTTTTCGAATTTCGGGGGCACTATCACCTTTTTTGGAAGTTTATGTTTAAGTTTTCAAATATGTATTTCTCGCATTGTATAAACCACTTTTGACGTTTTCAAAAGGCAGCTTCTCAATAAAATCCACACCATCCTCCATAAGGTCGCATATCGTTGCTTCAAATTATTTTTGAATAGGATCTTAATTTTCGCATATTTTTTTCTTTACTAAGCTATCTTTAGTATAATTGTATATTTTATTATCTTTTAGGATTATCTTTTGTCACAAAATTTTCGGAATTTAAGGTTAAATTTCCTCAACATTTCTTGGTACTATTGCACGGCCAAAACTTATTACCGTTAAAACATAAAACATCACATATACCGTTAACACGATTCAAACATATGTTTTCCGTAGATGGTGTTCACGACCTTCGAAAACAAATTGTGTACCTCTTCGTTTAGTAGGAAGGAACTCCATCGTTATACACACTGGCTTAACACACAATGAGAACCTTGAGAACCTACACAAAAATTGAATATCCGTTCCTTATTATTCTTTTCTACGATAGTGATTAGTGGACGGCTATCCGCCAAACACTACGGAAATAGGTAAATAGAAAGAGGTTATAAAATGGGTAAATATTTCGAAAAAAGTACCAGGAAACCAGGTGGAAAAAGGTGTTATATAAATGGAACACATATTCTTGTTTAATAACTGGTTATGAAACAGAGAAAAAAATTCTTTTTCATAACTAGTTACGAACGTGGCTGAAGGGGTTCTTCTTGTACAGATATTTTTCATAACTAAATATTTTATCCACCTTATTATTCTCAAATTACATTTTTACCTTCTTGTCATCGCCTTCGCTTATTTTCAACAAGCTTTTCAGTAGATTGGTTGGATCCTGGAAAAAATAAATATTATTATTAGAGAAAGGTCACAAATGCATTTTCAGATATATTACAATTTGACTTCTACTTACATTTGCTTTGTGCGCTCCATTGGTTTTCGTATTGTCCGGTTTATTATCGGCAGGAGGGCTAAAAAGAAATTCAGATAAAATCAGCCCATTTTATCGCAATTTAAAATAAAGTTTTTCCAATGTATATACAAATATCAATTAAAACCTTCGCAACTGAAATGCTCTTAGTGCACTAGGGAAGATATGATTCGGCGTCAAATCTATAAAGCGTGCTTGGACTCTCAGCGACATGTTTAAATAAAAAGCCACAAAGTTATGAAAATGTATACAATATACACTCACCGGCAAAATTAACCGCCCACCCTTCTCAAGTGGTAAATTGTTTACTTATCGCAGTTATAATTTTTTTAACATATTTTTCGTAAGTGTGGTAAGTAATTGTTAAACAAAAAATGAAACTACCCACTTGAAGTACCTTTTTTTTTATAACAATTGAGCTGGAGTTGTTATGCGGCAAATTTTATTTAATTGACGTTGTTGTTGCTACACCACTAACATTGTTTCTTTGCGTGTACAGTTGTCAATTTGAGCTTTTTATTGTTACGGTGAATTAATTACAGTTTACAGACCTGTAAACATGCCATTTGAAGCAGCTAAAGTTGCTAGAGAATTACGTGGCGAGGGTGTTGGGGTGGATCGTTTCACCCTGAGAGATGCAGCGAAACGGTTGCGGCAGAGACTTATGACCGAAAATGGCCGAATAAGACGCACTTCGATCCGTGACGACCGGTTTCTTGTGAGCTTATCTATCTAGTGAGAGAATATCCTTAAAAATTGGTTTACTACTGGTGCTGAAGCTCGTAACCAATTCCGTGAAGTTCGCAGTCCAAATTAGTGAAAAAGCAATGAAAATCCAGGCACTCAGTGTTAATCGGAATACCGTTGGTATTCCAAAATTGCCGTGGTCACCTCGCAGAGCTGATTTAAATTCCATCGAACACTTCTGGAACATTTTAAAACGACGTGTTCCAGCTCCAACCAGGTGCAACAATTAAAAGACGCCGTTGTTGAAGAGTGTCAGCACATCCCCCAACAACCAAATCAAAGACGTTGTCAACAGCATGCCAAATGGTTTATAGGAGATCATAGGAGGTGGAGGGGGAAATACGCATCAATAAATTTGATCGTTTTTATAATTTTTCTTATTTTTTACGCAATTTTACGAAAGGAGACATTTCATTTTCGGCTAGGGTGATGTATACCACTTTGGAATGTATGAAAAAATTTGGTAAACACACAAAAAATATATAAATTACATTTCGCATAATGTTAAAATTTGAAACAAAAAACATACATCATATGGCCACGCCGAGTTGACGTTTCCATATTCCGCCATGTTGAACTAAATTTTGCAATAGTATGCTTATACTATCGAGTCTGTGGCAACTTGTTGTCTGCCTTGCCTGCGGTTAGTTCAGATGCGTTTGTCGAACAAGAGCAGTCTGTATGGTTTTAGTACTCGACATGCACTATGAGTTACAAATAGTAAGTTTACCATAACCACTTAGAAAACCTTTGGAGGTGTCATATGATGGACAACAAAAATTATAACCATTTTAGCAACCTGAAATAATCAAAAATATTATTTTACGCTTTATCAATTATTCGATATAAATGAAGATTTTTGCAGTTGTTATATTAATTTTAAATAGTTAAATCGAACGAAAATCTCCAAAGGAGCTCGCAAAAAGGAAAAATAAAACTTAACCTCAAAACTTGAAATATAAAACAAAACATTAACATGACAGATGACGCCATGTTTTCAATATGTAGTGTAGCTGTTTTACGAGTTTGAAAATGTTTTCTTAAGACAAAACTTAACAAAATTATGAAATATTGGCATTTAATACTCGTTGTATTTATTCTATAAAATCCTGGAAACAACCGTACAAAAGCTAGCCGAGCACCCCTTAAATATTGAAACGTCTCCTTTGCTGAATGATAATATTTTTCGATTTTTTTACAAATTATGCTTGGGTAATTAATAAAGTATTGTTTTATTAAAAACCACTTACCTTACAAAACAACATAGAAATGTAATGATATAATCAAAAGATTACCGTAAAAGCGTGAAAAATTAAGGTGGGCGGTTAATTTTGCGTGTATATGTCGTAGAATTGGCCTCTATGCAACAATCGATTATTTAAGGTATTCAATAAATAATCAGAAATAAACGCAAATATGCACTATTGCTTACCTATAACTAGCAAAAGCAGAATTATATCCCTCGCCCCTCCTTAGTAAATTAGGTGCAGGATTCGTTTGCGGCACGAAATTCATTTTCCTTGTTTCGTCTCGTTGTCCCGACAAATGTCGAATTTTACGTCCGTACGATATGTTTACGATAGTTGTTGGCTGCATTCTGAAAAATATCATGAAATAAGTTAAGACTAATACGAACAACGTAGACCCCGCTGAGTAATATTTATCCAAATTTATATCTAGGAAGGAACCAGATAACAGATCTAAGGGACGCTACTCATACTCATGTTGCCGGAGTGATATTCACTCCGGCAACAATAAGCACTGGCAAGCGGCAAAGATTAACGTTCGGGGACAATGCCACCCGGCCAATGCAGTTCGGGTTTTGGGGCGAGACGACGAGCCGACCTATATAAAGCCCAAATGGAAAACCCGATCGGCACTTGCTGAATACTATGCAGTTGGTTCGAGTCAGTCTTATCGTAAAACAAACACTGCCGACCTTTTAGACTAATAGAAACACATATGCTGAGAACTTTTGAATGTTTTCAAGCATTCATTTTATGTACACTTAAGAGTATCTAGTTACGATATATGCAATCTCAATTTCTTTCTCGTTTGCACAATTTTAGTATTATTTAAAATCAAACTTAAAAACAAGAAATAAATTCAAATTTACACTTTAAAATAAAAGAGCGGTGCCATAAGCATGACGTTATTGTGCAGTGGCTCTTACGGTACTCACACAAACATTTCATTGTTGAAACTTTACTCAATTGAAACTGAGAAAGAGACAAACCAATGCCCTGACGTGGCGCGCGAGCAAGACGGCTGTCGTGTCGTATTGCGTATGATTTCACGTAGCGACAGACAGGCCCCAAACGAGGTCAAGATCTTGTCATGAATCTACCGCTATTTAACGTCAAAGCATTTACATTATAAAGACAACATAATATTAGATACTTACCTGTAAAACCGAGCCTCCTCAAACAACTCTTCGTGCATGCCCCCCGCGAACGGCTTATCGAACATCACGTGGTACGACGGTTCGCTGTTTAGCTTGTCAGATAACCTAACTGTGTTGCTGTCCGTGGGCTGCATTATAGCTACTATTGTACCTGGAAGGTATTTGAAAGTAAGCATAATAAATAGTTACTAAAAATAAAATTGATACCATAGTTTAATCCTGGTAGATGGAAATTTGTTCATCAATCATCTATTTAAGTTTATTCTGGGTTCCCTTTAGATGGGAGGATCCGTTACACAAGCATTGCTTACTTAGTATACATATTTCATTCCAGAAGTGCTCTGCTGAAATAAGCTGCAAGTTATAACGTGTCTTGTTAGTATGATGTTTGATATACAAATTTCAACTTGTCAGATTCTACGTGAACGCACTCACAACTCACTTCAGAAGAGCCCTCGTGAAATGAAACTTTCATGTTGCTTAATACAACTTATGAACAGTTCTAAACTAAGTGACATATCTCAAAAATAACGTAAATGAGACAGGGAGCTGGATGGTTTAAAAAAACTAATTTGAAACACACTTTTTATGTTCCACATTTCGATAACACCTTTTGATTTAGGGTTGTTGATTAGTGTTGTCAGTTTGGAGTCAATCCACACTGATTGTTGAAAAAATAATATGAATTACGTTAATCAACAATGACGTGCAAACACAATTAAAAAAGCAGTAAACAACTGAAAGTGTTGCTCAGCAATATACCCGTGCTAAGGTAAAATCAAACAAAACAGTACACATACCTTTAGCACCAAAAGGAACGGTCATAGTTTTGGAGGAGCAAACGACTCTGTCATACAGTTTGTAATCAGCATTTGGATCTGGCTGGACGTTGCCCTCTTGCAATTCTGGCTGTGAATATGACAATTGAATTAGAATAACATAAAAACAGTAGACATAAGTCCCGGCTGAGTTCCTCAGCTATGAGCTCAATTATGCAAAATAAAACATAATCAACTATTCCTAAGACTAATTGAACTTATGCTGCTAACGGTGTGCTAACGGTAACCTTTGAGTGGTAAATAACGTTCAAGTACAAATATACTACTAGTACAAATACAGTACTCATTAAGTACTATTTAAAGCTAGCATTGCAACTTAAATAAGTTTGTATACATAGTGTCCATGGATGACTTGTTGATTGTATAAAGTAGATCTTTTCAATAGCAGCGTGTTCTTAAGCCTATAAAATTATACAGCCTAACTGTCATACAAATAAAAGGACTAAAGTTGCCATATCTAATCAAGAGTTTCTTTAACCTTACCTTATAAAGCAAGTTCCACTTGACATGCAAGGTAACTTTTTTCTCCTGCGTTTTCGTTTCCAACTGTGGTCGTATATGTTCCCAAAGAGCCTTTATTTCTTCGGGTTCAAAAGCCTCGGACCCACATTCCCGACGAGCCGCTTTTACTTGAGGCTGAGACTTCAGCCATTTTTGTACTTCCTGCGGCTTCTTTTGCCTGCAAAAGATTAAATGAACATAATATAAGTTAGACGAAATGTGCCTTTAAAAGTTTGAAGGAATGAACTGGAAAGGCAATGTCTTTCTTAAGAGAAAAATTTAATGATTGAACCTGACAAAAATATTTTTTATTTTTCATGAAATACACATATCTCATGGAAATCTTACTTTTTTCATTTAAGGTAACCTGTCCTTATTTTCAGCTGAAAACGTAGTGGGTTCAGAAGTACTGTCGAAAAAATTTGAAGCTCATTCGCATTTATAAAATGGGATCAATGTTACGGTTACGGAAAACGGATTTTCCTTCGGACTTCGGAGCTTTTAAGCAGAATTATTGTAATGGTTAATTAGTTAATTCATCGTTACATAAATAATAGTCCAGTCGGGATGTCAAAAACGGCCTAACCTCGGAATAATTTAGAACTTAATTTTATTTAACCACTTGCTTGCGATTTTGGGATTTGTAGTTTAAAATCGCAAACAAACTCTGAAAATATTGGCCACACAAAAAAATTTTCATTCAAATAAAATACACACAATGAACAACTTAAGTTCCTGTAACTTTGTTCGAAGAGTTGCAAATGGCAAGATATTGATGAAATCAATACCAACTTAAAATCCAGATGGAGCCGCCGTTCGCCGTCTAAGGAACCGGTCGAATTTAGTCGCGATCTTGAATTTAAGTGACCCATTTGGGGGTCTAAAGTGAACTAAAACTTTGGCTTAGAATTATTCCGACATTAAATGCTAAGGCAACTCAACTATAATGCGTAGTTAACAGGTCGTGGAACCTTAATTTAGTAATTTCACGAATAATAAAAACATGGAAACACTTACCCCATTTCCTTGGGCCAAAGATCACTTTCAAAGAAAATATCACAATTGCTACATTGTATGCTGTAAGTCAACTGTTCAAACAAAGCCGGGAACTCTTGCATGTATGACTTCACCAATTCTATACATCGGGAGGAATACAGCCACTGGTTCGAGGACTTACAGCGACGGGTGTACCCTGATACTTCCAGATTCTGAAAATAAAAAATGGAATTAAATATACGAAATATATTAACTTATACCACTTATTATAAAAAAGTGGATTTGCTGTACTGAACTAACGATTTGATTGCAATTGCTCATTTCTGTCACACCACCGCATCGTTTGCTCTAGTGCGGTCTGTCAACCAGCTCGCCTGTCCATTCTGTAATAGCGCTTTCCGCTGCATCGTTTACTTGGTGGCACCTTACTGCCACAACGGTAAAATATTTTAGGTACCTTGTACACTTTCGTAGTTACGTAATAAGAATATAAATTGATTTTGGTTCGCTTTATAGAATTCTGTGTGATTTAATTAATTTTATCAACTTAAATTCATTCAAACGGACCACGAAATTTGCTTGAATTTCTTATTATTACCAATTTTCAAACGCTTTACCGAAACACTTAATTCGTAACAAAAAACAAGATCGACGATGGTTGTTTATCGGTATACACAAGAGGTGTTTTACCCTGTTGACAGGCCATTTTTGGTTATTTAATCCTATATTTCCCTGTAATTTTTATTTTAAATATTTTCTTTAAAAAAAAACTAGAATTAAAACCCGGCAAGATAAAGCTCGAAGTGCTGAGGCTATGACCGGACCGCGGCTGCTTGGTTGATGTTTGATCTGTCAACATTCTGTTAATATTGTGTTTTTATCAAAGTATTGTGAATTTTATGTATCTAATTATTTCTGATGGCTATACCACGCGTAATAAAATGCATAAAATGGAAGTGGACGTATATAAATTATAGTAATCATTGGAACTTCCAAATTACTATGAGAAAGTATACACCTAAGTATTGGTACTTCCAAATTACTATGAGAAAGTATACACCTAAGTATATTTTAATATCGAGATTTACTGGCTCACTGGCCCCGACACTGGCAGCCCAAAAAAGAGGAATTCAAGAGAAATGAGAAGAAACACCATGGAGATTCGAACATGTACGGAGATGATCTGTACATTATTTTAGTAATTTCATGAAACTATGATAACTTAGGAGGTATATGCAACAGTCTTTTATAGGTAACAACACATTTAAAGCTTGAACTACAGCTGAAATTGATAGTGACATTTTTGTCACTATGATCCGATTATGATTCTGACATATTAACAAACCAATCTTTCCTAACTATAAAGATAGGAACAGGCTGTATGGCTCAGCTACTTTGCCTATCCTCATAAAGGATGAATTATAAATACTACTACTCTATAAAGACAGTACACAGGACTATTATGAAATACAGGAAAGGGGACTTAGTTAAAAATATTCGTTTTTCTTATAGTCCGTGAGGTAGCGTTGCAAATACAAAAGTCATAGTAAGCCGGCTGATATTAACAGCGATAGTTGATCTTATATGAATAATAAGTGAACCGACCGTCAGCTGCTCAACTCGCGGTGGGTGTGGAATTGGGAGGTTGCGGAAGTGTTAAAAAATAAAAAAATAAATTGAGTGATAGTACGCCGGCTGAAACTTTTTCCATACATAGTTGTTATCGTACTGAGCTGAAGAAAAATCGTCAGCTGCATAGCGGAGGGGGATTATGCGTCAGCTGCATAGCGGAGGGGGATTATGCGTCAGCTGCATAGTGGACGGGGATCATGCGTCAGCTGCTCACATGAACTTGTAAAAAACAACGTAAAATAAAGTTATTCTACGCCAAATGAAATGCAATTTACCGTTTTTCTTAGATAGATTATTTTTCTAACGAATCTCCAATAGTAAATTTCAATATTATTTCAATAAATAATATTAATTTTTCTTGTTTTTTTGCTACAGAAAACACTGCAAAGTTCTCAATTATTTCCATACTTCGACTTTTTTTAAATGTTAGCTTTGTTATAGTTTATGTTCATTTCATTTAACACGCGATACACTAAAATCAAGAGTCAAAAGAGAAAAAAACCGGTCGACGTCGATCGACGGTCGATCAATTGGTGTGGTAACCCCTCAGCGCATTTTTGACTTTTTTGTGGGTTGGATCCTTATTGCTAAACTACGTCTGATTTTAAACCCACGGCGAGTATAAGCTTATTTCTGTATACTTTTTTCAATACATACCCCATTATTTTTGGCAAACCATTATCAATCAATCAATCAAATCATTTGCAGCAGCTAAAGCCATAGTTTACAATAGCACTTAAAAAATTATAATTATATAAACAGTAATCAAACAATACATGTCAATAAGAATTAAGAAATATGTCATATCTCAAATGCATTATTATTATTTCAGTTATTATTTTAAACATCAAAATTACATCTAAACATCAATTTCATTAATATAAGGTGAAACAATAATGTCAGGTTATAATGTATATGTCAAAAATAGATACAAATGTCAGAACAGAACAAAGTCAAATCAATTAAATAAATAAAAAAAAAGAGACAGTATTTAATTAATGAAAGCGCCTGGCTGACAGCCAGTCGCATGAATACCTACTAATCACTGTAATAAGGGAGAATCCCATCTGTTCACCAACGCATCCAGAATGGTGTTAGAGGAGACGCGCACCCGACGCAACAGCGAGGCACTACGCATACGGATGATTGCATTAAAACAATCTATCTGCGCCTCCACGAACATGGCCGACGCACTACAAAATCGTGGCAAACCAAACAACAACCTGAATGCGTTGTTGTACTGCACCCGCAGGACTCTGTACGCGCGCTGTGTGTAGTTGACCCATAGGCTGCAGGTGTAAAATGACTGACAGTATGCTCTAAAAAGTGTCTGTTTAACTGGGATACTACAGCGAGCAAATCTACGGGCCAACATATTACAACGCACACACAAAGCCCTGCGCTCCCTCTCTATATCCATGTCATCACTTAGAGTATCTGTGACCCAGTGACCCAAGTATTTAAATTGGTGAACGAGTTTTAGAGGTTTACCATTTAATGTTATGTTATGGTATTTGTAACATTTGTTACCAGCATTAAAGATCATCACCTCACTTTTAGTCGGGTTATGTTTGAGTCCGTGAGCCACAGCATACTGCTCACAAATATTGAGCAACTTTCTTAGGGCACCTATCGACGGGCTTAGCAGCACCATGTCATCAGCGTAGCTAATATTGTTTACACAAATACCACCCACATGACAGCCAATGTTAGTGCTGCCAAGCTCAGCGATCAAACCATTCATGTACAAGTTAAAGAGCGTTGGCGAGGTCACACCCCCCTGCCTCACGCCACACTCCAAACCGTACTCGTCAGACCTCGCTCCCCCCCACGTCACAGTATTCCTCTGGTTGTTGTACCAATATTTAAAAACAGCTGTTATCGCAGGAGGTACGTCAGTTTCTGTTCGCAACTTGTGACAGAGCTTGTTATAGGAAACGAGATCGAAAGCCCTAGATAGATCCAAGAAACGTTAATTATCATTAACGGATTTATTTTATTTTTTTACCCACCGAATCTTTGTTAATTCCGACATTAGCTATTGTCCTAAATAAGACAATACCTATTGACATTTTTGTGCTGTGTTGATTCAAGCGGGTTGTGGCTTGTAAAATAAGACGAGCACGAGCGCTTATTAGGTATTTCGTATATTTAATGTTTCCTTTTCCTTATGAATGCGCTTATACCGCTTTCTCTATTTGCGAGTCTTTAGTTTCTTTCCCAGTACATATTTAACTAATACCAGTTATTGGATTCGTACTTTTATTACAGATAAAGTGTTCAGAGATAATCCAGCTATTTATATATCAAATTATTTCAGATCGTTTTACTATGTTTGTATTCATAATGTAGAAATAGACATTGTTATTGTTGGTATTTCCATATTACTATGTCAAAATCTTGAAAGTAGATTTTGAAGCCGCATGACGACTCCCATTTACTATTAAAGAGCTCTACTGGGTTACTGCGTTTCCCTCTCTTCCCCAGCGACACTGGCTACCCAAAAAACACACTATGGAGATTTGAGCACACAGGAGAATGACCTCTCTTCCCGCCTCGACAACTGATTAAGTATACATATTACAAAACATAATTCTTTTTCACTATTCCGCTATGGAATCCCTTTCAAGTAAACTTTTGGAACCACTTAAGAAATAAAAATATCAGTTATTTAATAGTCATTACTGGCCAATACCACAAAGAATAGGTAGAGAACTTGCACTGGTGGCTTTGGCATTGCAGACACTTGATGGAAGATTTAGCTGACCAAGCCCGTGGAAATTGAACTTACATGATTTTTAGTGAACTGACAGAAACCTAAGAATTATATTCATCTTTGAATTTGAACTCCAGCGAGCGAAAATGAATACTGACACGCAAGGAACAAGTTATCAGATATCATTACCTTAATTGATTGTTATAATTTCACCTCACTGGTAACCTTTATAAATAATGTACATATTTTTGATGTTTAATATTTTTCAAGCGGTTTGCTAATTGGAAAATAAGCATGTGTACTAGCGCGCATTCTAAGGTTGTCACGTGATAAAAGATTTTATTAAAAAAAAACTGTCACGGACATGAATTAGTCGGAGGAGTCGCCACGAAGGCTTCCATGGTGAAGGCGCTTAGGCGCGTGCAGGATCAGTGAGAGGAGGAGCAGGTTGGATCAGCAGGCAGGAGGAGGTGGTAGGCAGGATCATCAGGGTCAGCAGCAGGAGCAGGGTCAGGCGTTAATGTCGGGGTTTTCAACATGAGGCAGCTTCAGGTAGCTTCTGCATGAGGCAGCTTCAGCATGAGGCAACTTCAGCGTCACGTAGCTTCAGCAGGAGGCAGCTTCAGGTAGCTTCTACATGAGGCAGCTTCAGCATGAGGCAACTTCAGCGTCACGTAGCTTCAGCAGGAGGCAGCTTCAGAGTCCGGTAGCTTCAGCATGAGGCAGCTTCAGAGTCCGGTAGCTTCAGCATGAGGCAGCTTCAGAGTCCGGTAGGCATGAGACAGCTTCAGAGTCCGGTAGCTTCAGCATGAGCATGACCATGAGTTCGAGGACTTGCAGAGTTACTTGCAGTAGACTGGAGATGTTATCGGTAGAATGGCTTGAAATAGACTGGAGATGTTATCGATTGGCTGGCTTGTAATAGACTGTCGTTCTAGATCAGCAATCGGCTTATATGGCCGGGCTCGCATTCCATTGGAACCGCAATTTGAAATTTTGAATTTAATCTTATTAGCCAGGAATCAAGTATATTTTCTTACAATAGTTTTGTAAGAATCCGTGTGTAGCAGGGTTAGTTTGCTTAGCAGCCTCCATTGCTGTCATAAAAAATTGAGTTGACATGATTTGTCAAAAAGTAAACAACAAAAATAGAAAAAAAATGAGATATGAAGAAGAATAATTAATAAGAAAATAAAAGGATTACAAAAACGTAGGTAAGTATTACTTAACAAGGTACAATCACGGCTAGGCCTTACAAGCACAAGCACAAGGATGCCGCGATATATTAATAAAAAGTTAAATGTTAGAAGATGATTAGAGAGATGAAACAACGCTGAATCGCTGCAGCGAGAACGAAAAGAAAGTGGTTATCACCTCGTACCTCGAAGGGCCAGCACTTAATTTTTTCACACGAGTGGCCAATAAATGTAGTACGTTTGAAAAACTAAGAAATGAATTGATTAGGGAATTTCACAAAGACATCGATCACTTGGCAAAGTATTATGAAGAGAAGCAGGGGAATGGCGAGGATAGGGTTGAGGATATAGGATATTTGTACAACAGATCCTGCGCACCTGCTCGTACGCTAATAGATTAGCTTCACAGGTGATCGCTAGCAAGGAAGCGCTGAAACGGACAATCATGCATAAGCATGAAATGCTTCGTAACTCATCCGAGTTCAACTGAAATCTGCCAGTACTAGCGATGAAAGAAACTTAGTCTTTTAAGGCCTATTAAAAAGACTAGCCTCTATCTTAAAGGACTCGACTCTAAAATAAAGACTTCGAAAGGTTCGAGTTTTTATTAATAACACTTAGTCGTTGTATTAAAAGATTAAGCAACTTATTATGAAAAATAGTTATTATAATAACTACTTAATTATTTTTTATTTCTAGAAAATTGATGATGAAAAAACAAAAAGATAAAATCGTCAGTACAATGAAAAGGCATATGAATCGGCAATTGAAAATGTGTTGCAATCTAACATGACAGTGTATAGAGCAGCCAAAGAGTTTCCTTGGTCTACATTAAAAAGAAACCTTGAAAAGAGTGCAACAAGAACAGGACCAAGGAACCACTGCAACATCTATGAAAAATATCGGTAAGACCGTTTACTTTGCCTCTTGAAAAAGAACTAAATCTAGTGTCTTACGTAATACAAATGCAAATAATTGGTTTTGGCCTAACAGTTACCAAAATCAGACAATATGCATATATGTTAGCGCAAGCAGAAGGATTGCAGAAATCCTTCAGCGTGACAAAACAGATAGCAGGTTGGAACTGGTGGACAAGCTTTAAGGAACGTTATGGCTTGTCCTGAAAATCTTTCTGCTGGGCGAGCCATGTGTACAAACACAGCTGTTTTAGATGATTTTTATTTTATTTTAAATAATGGAGTCGCATGCTAGTCACGTCACACCAGAAGTATTGGAATATGCTAAATGTCAGCAGATTGTGCTTTTCACTATGCCTGCACACACTAGCCACAACTTGCAAACTATCGACGTTGGAGTCTTTCGCCCTCTTAAAGTTGCATGGCGAGCATAAATCGAAAAATATAAATTATGAATCCCAGCTCGACACCAACCCGATACGATTTTCACAAATTACTGTCACCCGCTTATGAAAAATCTTTTACTCCAGCAAATATACGCGCCGGTTTAAAAAAAAAACCGGTATTTTTCCAACGAACAAAGCTGTCATATATTCTGAACTTACCGCTCCATCACATGTAACCCAAAAACCTGCTCCTTTCGACATCATCCGAGAAATAGTTGTACCAGAAGACTTAGAACAAATAATTCCTAAATCACAAATGCAAATTGATATGGATCCTTTAGATGAATCATTAGAAACAGAACCTAAAACGAACGAACCAAACGAAATAGAATGCATAGCCTCGTCATCTAATTCAGACATCGCAACTAATAATTTAGAAAATATCGGAAGTTGTACTACTTGGAATACGAGCTATTACAATTTTATTAAAACCACAGATGATCCACAGACAAAAGTACTTGTTGATTTACCTAAACCTGATGTGAAACAAAGACCGATGTGAAAATAACTGACATTTTAATTTTGCCCAAAATATTTCCCAAGGCAAAACCAAACACACGCCAAAAAAGGACATCTCGACATTCGACATCTGTTATTCAAACTTCTAAAGTCCTCGTTGGGGACACTACAGCAAAGCCTGTTGAGCGTTTAAATTATAAAGGCAAATCTTTAAAAAATCCCAGATACGAAAAAAGGAATACTGATGATTGAGTGTGTCATTCTTGCAGTGGATTATATTCAAAAGATGTTACCTGTAAAAATGGTGCGGACTGGATTACTTGTTCGTTTTACGTGAAGCTATATATATCACCTTCATTGCCAAAGCCAAGAATTTGATAAAAATCAAGAAATATTTATGTGTGACTTGTGTAGCATCGCTTATTTTAGTGATTAAGAGATTTAGTTGTAAAATATACCATAACTTACCCCTAATTTGAAAAAATGATCTCACATAATTCGGCTATAGGTCTAATTAACGTAAGTTATATCACCAAATTGACAGTAAACGAGGTGTAAACAATCGTGTATTAAGCGTAAATGTTTAGGGTATAATTGCTTAATTTACGTTTAAAAATGATACAGATACAGTAAACTATTGTTCCTATTAATATTAAAGATATTGATTTTAATTAACAATTACTTTTCATTGATTTCCTCACTATCACCTAATTAGATGAGGTCACCTACATGAACATGACTCATCCATCATCTATTGTGTCCTACTAACCACAAAGATAGACTTAAAAAACATAATATCTATTCATAGTTATTTAATCATTTTGTATTATAATAATAACAGGTAGGTAAACAGGTTTTGATGGAATTATTTAAAAAAAAAATTATAGGATGATTCAAAAAAACTAAAGTATAGACATCAATCGTAATTTATAAAACAATTAACAATGTTGCTGCTTCCGATTTCATTTTACTCATGAGTTATCAAAACGTTCGATTTCCTATGTGACCAGCCAGCCTAAGGCGATAAGGTGCTTTTAGTCCTTTTAGTCTTAAGCCTTTTACGTTATAAGGTTAAAGACTACGACTGAAATTAGTCGTCATTTTGTAGTCTTAAGACTAATGACTAAAGGTTACAAAACTAATTTAGTCGTAAGGCTATAAAAATTAGTCTAGTCTTTTTAATAGGCCCTTAAAGACCAAGTCTCTTTCACCCCAAGCCAGTACACGTCGTGTCTACGGCGGCATCTACATATACAGCTCCTTGGGTTGAAACCCCAAAAACTTCCTCTGTAAGAACTAATCGCTCCATTACAATTTTAGAGACCGTGCCAACAATCAGAGCCACAGAATGCCACCACAAAAGGATAGCCCGCACACCTATCGGCGTCATCAATAGTGTTTGTACAGACGCCGACAAAAGAAAAAAACCCTACCTCAAGAAGTCCGTTCCATTTATTTGCGTTCAGCTACGCGACTGAGATACTATTGCGTACTGGTGTCTGACCGACTTTGCAAAAAACATAACTTTACAATGCAAAAAATTTAATTGCGTGGGAAGAATACAATAACGTCTTACGATTCAAAGTACACTACATATTCAGGAATGCGTCGTCCTGGATGATGTCGAGCAAGATTTAATCCTCGGAGAGAATTTTCTGCAAAAGGTGGGTGCAATATTACATTGAATATAATTGTGTACGTTTCCACAAATGTCATTTCGACAAATTATCATTCTTTACAGCTGATTCAGCAATTGTCTAAGATTTATGAAAGTGAATATCTTTATTTTAGTAATCTTGTAGATAATTTTAAAAATATAACTTATGGAGTGAGGTGGCGGCAAGACAAAACGATGATTTCGATTTATCGCCGAAATTATTTGATAGTGAACGTAATTCTTTGTCATTACTGTTAAATAAATATAGGTCTACGTTTGCTTTCGATAAAAATAGTTTAGGTCGATGCAATATGATTGAAGTAACGATAGAGACTAGGGATGAAGCTCCTGTTAATGAAGCTCCATCTAGGGTTTCTGCTGAACAAAATTAAGCTCCTAAGCTTTTTTTTGCGAGGGTAGTCCAAACGATAAACATTAAGCTCCAAGTTTTTAATTCTATTTAAAAGATACTTTTAATATGACTGAATTTTAACATAACTTACATAGTAAAGACATAATTAAAGTTAACAATTGCTGGTAAAAGTTTTTAATCACAAAAAGTGGTTGTTTTTTTTATAATAAAATTTTTATAAAATTTCTACAAATTTCTACTATACCACCGCACTGACACTAAATGTAAACGTCAATATACATCGTAAAATAATGAGCAAGTGTAGTGCTTGTGCTAAGTTCGCATCGCCAACAGGTGACGCTACTTGTTTTAAATGCAAAGCAGTCTTCCATAAGTTGTGTGTAACGCTTATTGTAACGAAAGCCGTACCAAAACATTGGATGTGCCCGGATTGTTTATCGAAAATTCCTAAACTCCATAATACAAACACACCCGTCAAGTCAATCAATACACAGGACACTCTAGAAATTACAAACAAAGAATTATCAATAATCGAAGGAAAAATACATATAAACGAACTATTAGAAAATAAGGAACAAGTGTCAATGGAAAATTTATGAGAACAAATGCGTTTGTTTTTTGCTGAAACGCAGGCACTTAGGGAGATTATATCTACATTTAGAGAGAACGTAAGAGAGTTGCGCGAAGACATAGTTTCATGCAAAAATAACGGAGAATTAGTTTTGGAGCGAATACGTTCCGTACGTATTCAGCTAGTACAAGAATCAACTCGTGTAACAGAAAACTCTTCCACACTTTTAGACCTTATAAAGATCTTCGAAGTACAGTCAATTCTGCTATTATAATGGAAAAGACTGCGTACTATACTTACTACGTAAATAATAATGTTAGACAACCTAAAAAAATGTGGGCGCATCTAAAGTCAACTTCTCTAATAGCGACAGGACAATCTTATGAATTACCACAACATCTTAGCGATCCTAACGTTCTCAACGATAACTTTTTAAACATTCCAGGGAACCCTTGCTGCAAAACGTCTGTACTGCAACAGTAGGAATAAACTAAATTCACTCAATCAAAATTTGAAATAAAAAAACGCAGCGAAGATGCATACATCATGTTGTGATCATATAACAAAACAAATGATTAAATTAACTGTTCATATCACTTTGCCTATTATTACTTACATAATTAATCAATCTATCCAGACTTCTATATTCCGTGATGCTCGGAAAATAGCTAAAATAAAATCTCTTCCGCAGTCGAATCAAGTAGATAGCTATAGGATATTCGCCCCATTAGTATATAACCAGCAATGTCAATCAGATTCCGTTCAGACCACAGTACTGCCACTACTCTTTCTCATGACACAGATGACATCATAAAATCTTCAGACAACGGGATGGCTACTATCTAGGTCTTACTCGATTTTAGTAGAGCATTCGATTGTTTTAATATAGAGCTGCTATTGGCTAAAATGAAATATTATGGTTTTACTAACGCAACACGTAAATCGTTTAGATCTTTTCTATCAAAGCGTCGCCAATTTGTGTCAGTAGAGACGGATAACCAAATTTTCAATTCAAGCACCAGGGAATGTAATAGGGGCACCCCGCAAGGCTCGATACTTAGCCCGATACTTTTTATGTTCACTGCTGACTTACATCGCAATATACATCACTGTAAAAGCCACTTGTACGCTGATGATACGCAGCGTTACTATTCATTCGCTCCAAATTCAGTGGAACACGCAGTTGAACAGATTAACCAAGATTTGGCGATGTATACAGGTGGTCTTGTGACAATACTCTCGTTTGAAATCCGACCAAATCGAAGTTTATAGTTTTAAGCACTAAACGTCAATGTGATATTGTTAAAAATAGCACTCCAAAATAAAAAAATTAACTCAGTTTTAATTGAATACAAAAAATCTGGGACTCGTACTTGAAGAGTTACGTTACGAAGCCCATATAAATGCAAAGATAAAAAATGCTTTATTCGGATTAAAAATATTGTATGAATTTCGAAATTTTTATTGTTAGATGTGCTAATATGCCTAACAGAGTATCTTGTTTTATCAAATTTTAATTATTGCGAAAACGTATATGGACCTAGAATATTTAGTAAAACTGAGCGAGCCATACTCCATAGCCATACCACGATCTCTTGGACAAACCAGAGCGTATTTATAACATGGATGAGACAGGTGTTCAACTGAACAACAAAACTGGCAAGGTTATCGCTACTAAAGGCTCTAGGGCTGTGCACTCTATCACTTCAGGTGAAAAAGGAGAAACAATCACTGTGGTGGCTTGTTGTAATGCCATAGGCAATTTTTTACCTGCGGTTGCCATTATAAAAGGGGTACATAATAAGTGTTTTTGGAAGGTTTTCCAGCAGGCTCAAAAGTTTATATGAATAAAAAATCTGCTTATATAAACTCTGAACTATTTTTGAAATTGTTGACAGAACATTTTATACCAATGAAACCACAAGGCAAAGTGTTGCTCATTTTGGATGGCCACAGCTCGCACTCTAGTGCCCTTGAGTTATAAGAAACAGCTAAAAATAACAACGTCGTCCTTCTCTGTTTACCAAGCCACACTACTTCAGTATTACAACCTTCAGATCGTGCTGTTTTTAAGCCAATCAAGACATTTTTTACTGCTGAAACTAACTAACTAACCCACAGAAGCAGCTAACTCGATATCAATCAGAAAATTTGACAGGCAAGGCTTGGATCCGAGCAACAACTCCTAGTAATGCATAGCTGGTTTCAGAGGTAGTGGTATATATCCCGTTAATAGGAATGCTATTCCTGATAGCGTATTTGCAATATCAGACGGCAACGCCCAACAAAATAATATACCAAGGATGGCTAATGTGGTCAACTCTCCAACAGAAGTTTTGCGCTATTCGCCGAGCATATTGACACATGATGTTACGCCAAAGGGGGATGTATTATGATCCTATTGTTGGTACATCTACCGACGACATGTTCCAGTCGACATAGCAAAAAACACCACCACCAGTTCAAATTGTCAGTGACATTCTAACTGGTCAAACAAGAATTTCTACAGACGTAAACACTTTTGAAAATAGATCTGAACCGAGTACAGACAATGTTCAACTTGAATCTGATTGTAATAAAGAAACTCCATCAAAATTACTACACGACGCAATTCCAATACCGAAACTTCCCACTCCTCTTGGAAAAAGAGCTAGACAGGCTGCTACAGTATTGAATTCTGATTCTTATATCATGTCGAAAAAAGGGAAATGAACAGAAGGAATTGCAGTAAAAAAAGACAAAAAGCATGTGTTATGAAAATAAAGAAATCAACATAGATGTTAAAGGAAAAAGGGGAGTACAGGCATGTAAAAACTTAAAAGACAAGAAAAATAAAACAAGGGAGATAATGAAAATGTATAGTTCAAGTGAAGAAGATGACAGTGAAATGGGAAAGAAGAGTGAAGATGGCGGAGGAATATCAAACGACCTTTGCGTGGAGTGTTTGGAAAATTATAATTTAACGAAATCAGATGACTGGATACGTTGTGTCATGTGCAAATATTGGTTGCATGAATCTTGACGCTGTACAGCAATTATTGTAACAAATGTGGAAGATTGAAAATTATCGCTTCTAAAGCAATAACCAAGTAATAAGGTTTTATATATTTATATTTTTCCAGCAACATTTGTAATTTGTTGATCTGTTGAGTTATTCTTTTATATTTTAGATATTCTAAATTTCAAGCGAGTCCAAAATTAGGGTTTAATGAATATGTTCAAAATTAATATCTAGTTCTTAGTTTTATTTGATTCTTAGTGAAAGTATAAGGTGTGATTGTTTTATTGATTGTTATGAGAATCCAATTATTATTTTGATAGTTTAAGCTAAAAAGTGCTTAATTTTTTATGATTAGCCATTATACTAAGTAATGTTAATTTGTTTTATTCATGAGATTTTATATAAACAAAGTAAAACGAATTAAACTACTTTATTCATATTTTTATCGTTAAAGAGCTCATTTGCGGTATCTTGAAAATAAAAACTTATGTACAAGAATTTTCCACATGGCTTCTATCCCATATATCATTTTGACCTTGAGGCGTCTATACCGTCCGTGAGGCATCTATCCTGTTAATGAGGGCTACTTTAAAACGACTATACTTCTAATTTTTCAAGAATTTTTAGTATCCAAAATGCCTATTAGGTAAATAAAAAGTAAAAATAAGATATCGTATTCAAAATTACAAAAAAAAGTCGAGAAATTTAAGAAATATACATTTTTGTAAATGTGGGGCACTTATCCCGGCTTTACCCTATCCCAGAATGTACATATACATACCAGGGCGTTTATTTACTATATACATGTTTTATGCCGTGAAATAGGTATTAATACTTTTTGGTTTATATTATATAAGGCTTTTTCTTTTTTATGTCAGAATGTGTCAAAAAAACGTCAATATTCATAGATACGTGTATTTGTGTATTTGTTTATTAAAAGCCGTATCTAAATACATATCGAGGGGTGAAAGGCTATTTGGTTTAAGCGACATCTAGGGCGATATTGAGTTATATACATATTCGGAATCAGAGAATTTTTCTCCGTCGAATGATGCCGGATTCAATAAAATCGGAGCACTTTTTTGGCGTTTGAAACAATACTATTTTTGGATTGATTCCTAAGTAACAGTGTGTTATCCGACAAAGATTTTGCATTTTTGTTTGTAATATTCTTGAACCATATAATGATACTAAGAACCGAGACATAAACCAGTTACCCTTTCTCAGATAAATAATTCAATAACCATTAAACCGTTTTTTCTGTTTCTAATTTTTATTAAGACGAAACTAGAATCATTATGACTTCCACCGATTACACGATGTGGTGTCGCTTAAACCATTAATCCGTCACCCAAATACGACATAGAGTGTCGCTTAAGCTCTTTCAGCTGCATCTAGTTTCCATGCAGGGTGCTACTTAAACCAAGTAGTCGTTTTGTTTCTGATATTTTGCTTAGTCGTTAAAACATTATGGTCCTATTATTTTTTAAATGCATGTCGCTTAATACAGAATATAAAATGAAGTGATGAAATATCAAACAATTTTTTAGTATGATTAAAAATACGAGTTGGTCTTTCAATCATAAAATTTTAATATGATACATTTCATTAATATCATGTGATACTATATTTATTTCATCTCCCGGGAGTTAAACATCGTAATCATTCAACTGGACTGCTACGCGCAGGCAGTTAAGTCGAACTTCAGAGTGCATCGAGGAGCGACGTGATGCGCAATCGCCAACAGTGTTTACGTAAAATGGTCTTTGAAATCAAATCGTAAGTACTTAAATTAAATTTTTTACGTAAAATTTTCAATGGAGATGAAATGTTAATACATTTCATCTCCTTTACTTATTTGTTTTTATTATTTTTGCTTCGATTACTGACTTCAGTTACTTATTCTATTGAGGAACGTAGTAAATACATTGTTTCAAGAGAGTGATGGAAATCTTAGATTATCTTTCTCCATCTATGTGCGATATATTATGTAGGTAGTTATTATCGATATTGTTGTAAGTACCAACTTAAAATTATTTAGTACTCGTATCTTAAGACGCATTTTAATTATACACGTTATTTTGTTTATCGCAATAAAATTGCCCAAATGCAACATACAAATTACTGTTTCAGTTATCTAAAATAGCTTATCACAGTTTATTTATGAACTATGTCAATTATGTTTTGTATTATCCTCCTATTTAGCACTAACTATTGGTTTTAATGCGACGAATCCGCTTTAAAAGATTCATCCTATATATTTGCCTTGTAATTACTAAATTTACTTTTTCAGATAAACGTGGTGACAGAAACCAAAAATTCTACAAAAACGAAATCGACGTACTTGATGAAAGCGACAACCTGCCTGTTGAATATAAAAATATAAAAAAATATATCACTGTTATAAAGAATACCTAATTAGTTAAGGCGTTAATATTGTAGGTGAAAAAGTATTCCGTCAAATATTCAATACTGATTTTAAAATAGGGGTTTTATTTGCCCAAAAAGATGTTTGCGTTTTGAAAAACAGAAACCAGAGGATTGTACCAAATTGCAAACTCACTTAAATGAAAAGGAGGCATCAAAGGAGCGGTTGGAATGTGTTGGAGGTTGTATATGTGAGTAATGGCAGGCAACACTTGTCACATATGAAGTGACAGTTTTCTAATATTAAACTGTTCATTTAAATGTCATAACAGATGATTGTTTTCTGTTATGAATTATTACTTCTTATCTAGACACGAACGATGTAACATCTGATAGTTATAAAAATATAAAATACCTAGTGTAAATATGAAATAGTAATAGTGTATGTAATAAAATAAATTACAATAACCATAATATCAGTGTTTTAGCTTCATATCTCCAGAGCCCAGTCCCTTAAAATAGAACCTCTTACAGGTCATGGGCACAGCATAATTGAAGCATAATTGAAAAGATAAATATTTATAATTGTTTACTGTTTTAAAGTGGAAACGAAACTGTTTATACAAAAATATACATAGCAACCATACATGGATTCTATAAAAATAAAACCTTTTACAAATGAATTTGATTACAAAGTTTGGAGAAAATTAATGAAATTGTTTTTGGATTCAAAGAACATAAAAATAGATGATAAAAATGAAGAAAAATTGGAGAATAAGGGAAAATTAATAATATTTAGTTCTATTAAAGAACAATTTTTGCTTAATGTCATTAATTTGGAAACAATTTCTGAAATTTTTGGAAAATTAGATTTTATGTATAACTATAATACAGAAGGTCAAGATAATAAACATGTTATGAAGTGTTTTGAAATGGTATACTCTGGAAACATTTTAGATGATATTAATAAACTACAAAACATTCAATTTGAAATCAAGAAGAAAGAAAATAAAATTTCTGAAGAAATATTTATGGAGAAAATTATCAATCTATTACCAGAAAAATTTAATACTTTTAAGTCTATTTGGAGCAATTTGGATATGGAAAGGAAAATTTTAGAGGAGTAAACTAGAAGAATCAAAAATGAATTGGAATTTATCAAAGAAGATTTCATAGCAAAATCTCTAGAAATCCTAAAAGGGGATGAAAAGAAACGTTTTATATGCAACAAACCAGGGCACAAGATTTTGCAAAAAATAAAAGGTGCAATGTCTGCGGCAAATCAGGACACAGTGCAGATGAATGCTACAGAAACAAAATATGTACCAGCTGTGGTAAGAAAGGACATATAAAGAAATTTTGTAGAACATATAATTTGGTAAGTGACAATTCAAATTTCCTTATGATAAGTGCAATATTTGATTCTGGAGCTTCGTCACACATGTTTTCGAGTAAAGAATTCATAAATTTTACAGAAAAAATTGAAGTAGAAATTAAATGCGCAAATAAAGAAAATTTAGTAGCAACAGCTGTTGGATACATTAATACAGATTTTGGGAAATTCGAAAATGTTCTAATGCTGTAAGGAATTGCTATAAATTAGAGACCAGGAATCTCTAGAAACCTAATTTCAGTAAGCTGTTTAACAGATAATGGAGCCACTGTAATTTTCGAAAATGATACAGTTATTATTAAAAAATTAGGAAAAATTATTTTAACTGGAATTAAAAATAAAATTGGTTTATATGAAGTTCAAATTAGAGCTCAGTTTAAGAAAGAAATACATATAACTGAGAGCTGCGATTTGTGGCACCGTCGTCTTGGTCACGCTGCCGGAGTACAACGTTTTTCTAAATTTTTAAATGGGATGAAAATTGAGGGAGGTTTTTCGGACAATTTTTGTGAGATTTGTGTTAAGGCTAAAATGTGTAGACTTCCGTTTGGTAAAGAAAGGATAGCAGCTAAATCTCCTTTAGAGATTGTTCATACTGATCTTTGTGGTCCAATTGAATTAACCACTTGGGACAACCATAAATATTTTGTCACCTTTTTGGATGATTTTACTCATTTTTCCGCGGTTTACCTTTTATGGTGCAAAAGTGATGTGTTTGATAAAATGAAACAATTTGTATTTTTGGCGGAGAATCATTTTCGGTTGAAAGTAAAAAAGATTAGGTGTGATAATGGGACTGAATATTCGAACAATAGCCTAATATCGTGGTGTCAAAATAAAGGAATAGTCCTGGACTTAACTATTCCATACACACCGCAATTGAACGGTAAAGCAGAGCGACTGAATCGTACTCTTATGGAGAAAACGAGAGCCTTGTTGTTGGATGGAGCTGTACCGAAATATCTCTGGGGAGAAGCATTACTAACAGCTAGCTTCTTATTGAATCGATGTCCAACAAAAGGGAAAAAATAACTCCTGCGGAATTGTGGTTTGAAATAAAACCAGATGTTTCAAACATTCGAAGATTTGGCTCAACTACATATTTTAAAATAAATTCTGGATTGAAAAAGCTTGATGATCGTTGCAAGAAGGGTATATTGGTTGGCTACGAAACGGTTATAAAATTTGGCTTGAAGATGAACAGAAAGTTATAAGAGCCAGAGATGTAAGAATTAATGAGGGAACAAGGAATTCTAGGTGGATACTTAGAAGATAATGAAGTAATTAATGGGCTTTGGGGCTATGAAAGGGAGAACACTAACACAAATGAACATAATCGTGAAGATGAAGTCAGAGCAGTTCGAGAAGGTGATTTTGGAAGAAATAATAGAAATGGAGTTAATGTAGTTCGAGAAGGCGATATAGGAAGAAATAATAGAAATGGAGTTAATGTAGTTCGAGAAGGCGATATAGGAAGAAATAATAGAAATGGAGTTAATGAAGTTCGAGAAGATGTTGTTATAAGGCAAAATAATAGAGGAAGAAATGAAAATCGAGAAGAAAGAGGAAAAATTATAAGTATTGAAGAAAGAGATATATTTAGTGAAATAAATGAACATGAAACAATGGAAGGTGAAACAAATGACAGCGGAACAATTAAAAGGGAAACGGAAACAAATGACAGCGGAACAAATGCCAATGAAAGAAATGAAAATGGATCAAATGATAGCAGATTAACAAATGAAAATCTGGTGGAGACTTTAAGAAGTAATAATGATATGGATGAAAGAGAAGAATTCTTTGACACTGAAAATACTGAGGGAATAAATGAACAAATTTTAGAAAATACAAGAACTGGAAGACCACAGCGGAACAGAAGACCGCCAGATAGATACAAAGATTTTGTAATGGAAGATGGAGAGTTCTCTTTATTGACGTTCGAGGAAGCAATTGATTCAAAAGGAAAGGAAAACTGGTTAAAAGCTATCAAAGAAGAAATGGATTCTTCAAAAGAAAATAACACATGGTCTTTGGTTGACAAGAAGGAGGCAGAAGGAAGAAGATTGGTAACAAGCAAGTGGATTTTTACTGTAAAAGCTGACGGAAGACATAAGGCTAGACTTGTTGCTAGAGGTTTTCAACAAAAATATAAGATAGATTATGATGAAACATATAGTCCTGTTATAGACACTACTTCTTTGAGAATTTTATTGTCTATTGCAGCTGATAAAAATTTGAAATTAAAAAAATTGATATTAAGACTGCGTTTCTTCATGGAAATTTAAAGGAAACAATATACATGAAGGTTCCAAAAGGTTATAATAACTGTGAGAGCAAAGTATGTAAATTAAATAAAAGTCTATATGGTTTGAAACAGGCTCCCCTAATGTGGAATATACGTTTCACAGAATTTTTATCAGAAATTGGTTTCAGACAATTGAAACTAGATAAATGTATTTTTATTTTAGATATAAAAGGAAATAAAAGAATTTATCTAGGAATTTATGTAGATGACGGAATAATTATCGGTGAAAATGTAAAGGATTTGGAGGAAATTATAAATGAATTGAAAACAGAATTTGATTTAAGGGTTGTTGAGAAAGTAACTAATTATATTGGTTTAGACATCGAGACGGAAAAGAGTGGTATCAAATTACATCAACAAAAATATTCGGAGAAATTATTACAGAAATTTAATACGAACAATGTGAGAGATTGCAGCTACCCAAGTATTTTGGTGGAGCAACATCCATCAGTCAAAGTAGATAAGAAAATGCATGAAGACTATAGAGAAATGGTAGGTTCTCTGCTTTATCTGTCAAACAAAACAAGACCTGACATTAGTTTTCATGTAGGCTATTGTTCAAGGCATCAAAACAGTCCAAATTTAAATGATTTAAACAATGTTAAAAATATTTTGAGGTTTATTAAAAGTTCGAAAGAAAAAGGTATTCATTACAGTAAAGGTGACAATATATTGAGAAGTTTTTGTGATTCTGATTTCGCTGGTGATCCTGACACGAGACGAAGTACTTCTGGTTTTGTGATCTGGATGAATGGTGGACCAATTGCATGGAGCTCAAGAAAACAATCAGTTGTGGCACTTTCGAGCACTGAAGCTGAATACATTTGTGCTGCAGAATGCTGTAAGGATTTGTTATATATTAGAGACCTGGTAAAGGAAATTACAAATGAAAATTTGAATATTGAAATGCGAGTTGACAACCAATCTGCGATTTGGCTTATGAAGAATGGTATTATGAATAAAAGAAGCAAGCATATTGATGTAAAATATTATTATCTAAAAGAAAACATTGACGAAAACCAGATTCAAGTTAAATATTGTCCAACTGGGTCACAGATTGCAGACATTCTAACAAAAAGTTTACCGAGGATAAAGTTTGAAAGCTGTCAGAAGAAACTAGTGTCGTAATGAAGATAGGAGATTGTTAATTTGAAAAAAAGTGAACTTATTGTGTTTTTCGGGGGAAATGGGTTGTTTTTTTCTTATGTTTATAAGTTTTATAGGGGAATTTCAATGTTGTATACAACAATAGATATAACTGAAAAGAGACAAGGATAATTAAACAATTAAGGGGGTGATCATAAAAATATAATTATATATCATAAAAATATAATTGTTTATTAATTAAAATAAAAGCCGTGTAAGAAGTGAAGTACTCATTTATTTAGATACAAAAACATTTACAGTTGTTTTTTAAAATTTACTTATAATTTTCTTGTGCGATAGTAGCAGTTGCACATCTTTTGACCTCCAGAAAGTTCTCAATCCTCAAGGCAATAACATTTTACGGTTTTATTCTAGAAAGTATGCCGTTTATAATTTTTGTTGCTACGAAAGCATCGCAAGGAATGATTTATGTTTCAACTGGGGGAAATTTGCAGCAAAAAGAGGTGCAATTGCTACTATCGCACAAGAAAATTATAAGTAAATGCATTCATTCATAATGTATTATGATTATTGTATCAAGTATTGACTGTGTTTTCTACTTACTACAAGTTTTATTTTTTGGTTTGCTAGTTTTTATTTTGTTTTTATTAATTGAAGTTTATAATTTAAAAATATTGGTTGTGATTAATTATACTTTCATTAAGTGTTATGACAGCCGATGTCAGTAACAAAAATATTAAAATTGTACTTAATTATAGTTGACGTTCCTACTTTGAGAGACTTAATTTTTTTTAAGTTGTTTATAAATGCCCGGTTCCTATATTATCTAATACCATACGGCTAAAAAATAAATAAATATTATAATTGATGTTTAATCATTGATCACTGTTCTAACTATTATTCCAAATAAATACTTGAACTGATGTACTGTGTGTATTTCTTTATTTATTCAATATAAGCACTGGAGATTTTCGGTGATTGTGATATATTCAGATTGTTTCAACAACCATTCATAGTATAAGACGTAAAAAAATGTTACATCAAGCGTTACATTTTCAGTATTATATGTCACATAAGTAAATTACCCTACCAGTAATTTTAATCCAAATTAGTAGTTGAGATAAATAGCTTGTTACTATTAATTTTGGGCTATGTCACTTCATACTATTTGGCTTTCTTTGAAAATATAATGCAGCGTCTCTTAATTTTTTATTCCTGTAGCCTAATTGTGTAGTTATGAAGTCACTTAAATCTTTTTTCCATACTCTGAAAAATTAGAGCTTAAGGCAATTTGAATGAAGCGACATTTATCTTTGTATCTAAAGGTCCATTTTATTTGGTATTAGCATCAACAACTAGATGTTTATAACTGAATTTCAATTAAGTTCACCCCATTCAAATAGCTGAAGAAGTTTTTTTGTTATGATGTTTTTTTCCAAAATTTTATACTTTAAATGGCTCTCCTGTAAAGTTGCAAAAATGTCGCTTAAACCAAATAGCCTTTCACCCCTCGATATATTCATAACCTGAATAAAATCCTGATCCTTTTATGAAGGGATAATATTCTTCTGCATTTTGCAATAATTAAACGCAGTCATAAAACAAGATGATGTGGGTACTTTTTATAAAAATAATATCCGTACTACCTTCGTACGGGAAGTAACAGATAGCTTCTATGATCGTTTTGCTTTGTTATTCCTACTAGTTTGTGACGGTTGTCTATTTCGACCTCTTTTTGTCAGTAAATTTTATTTTTTTGTCGTTCCCGACGTAATTTTAAACTACGAATTACGTAGTGTCGGAGAACGGCAATGTTTTGATTTGACAAGCCAGTCACGAAAAATTATCCATCATAACAACTAGAATCTATTTATTTATTATTGTTTCCGAGTTTATTATTCAAAATTACATGTTTATCAATTTTTTATTATCTACAATCAAAGTTTTCATGAAATCAATAATTTATTTTTACGTACACGAGTGTGCGTAGCCAAAATTTTTGGTAAGGATTCTCATTCATTAAAATTTTATTTTGTTGTTACTTTTTCTTTTCAGATCAAATTTAATTGTATTAATGTTTCTGTTTTATTTTGTGTGACTATTTTTTATTTCAATTTTGTTTATATTTTTTGTTTGTATTTACAGGCATTTTTGTATATTTTTAATTTTACTGCAAAATAAACATAGAAGAGAGCTTTGGTATTTCCTTTCTGGACCCTCAATTACCACTCCGCAAACAACGTGTTTCACACTGGCGCCGACCATTCAAACGCAGTTTATGGAGAAGAGAGGAGGAACAATATCAACAGAGGAATAGCAACATTAAAAATAATTTTTTATAATTATTATTGAGGTCAGGCATAAAACTTTATTTGTTACCATTTTCAACCATTAACATTCACTAGTTAGGTTATATATCTACTATAATATATCAAATTACTGCTAAATTATTCAGACATTTAAGTTTCTTTAGTTTCTTTCGTTATAATATCTTTGAAGAAATTTTCTGAAGGCACAACATTTATTCTATAACCCAGTAATTTCACTATTTAAATAACATTTTCTATTCATTTTCATCACTTGAAAATACGTATATTTTTAAGGCTCTTTTCTGCATAACGACTATTAACAAATTTATTTCACTTTAACATTTTTTTTTTTGGATTTTGCAATGAATTTTTCACAACTAAATAAACCTGAAATAATTTATGAATTAAAAATCAGAAATATAAATTTTTCTTCGACGCAATCTGTAGACGAACTACGATCATTATTATTAAATATTAATGTAGATTCTGAAACAGAAATTTTACAAAATAGCCCTGAAGAATTTTCAGAGGATATTAATACCATTAAAAAAAATTTAAAACTTGTTGAAGCTTGTATAAACTCTTATCCTATTAGGAAACAAAAAATTTCACCTTATTTAACTCATATAAGAACAAGATTAGGCCTCATTGACATTACATCAGATTTATCTTCAGAACAGTTAGATTTAATAAATTCATGTTGGAATGATTTAACTCAATTAGACTAACGTTTTAAAAATTTGGAAAAATCACCAACACATTCCACATATCATTCCGCAGAATCCACACAAAATATTAATTTACAACCCCTTTCTTTTTTCGAAGCATTAACTGATAAGGTCAGTAAAATTACAGAAAATCGAACTAACAATGATTTAAAAAGATTTATTTATAAAGGTGAAGGTTGTCCAAAGGATTTTATTCAAAAACTTGAAGAATTTTCACAAATAAAAAATATTTCTGAAAAATCTTTATTCTCACATATTTATGATATTTTATCTGGATCTGCTCTTGATTGGTTTAGAGCTAGAAAGTCGACTATTAATGACTGGTCATCTTTCCGATCGGCATTGTTGAATGATTTTGCAATTACCGATTACGATTATAAACTAAAAAAAGTAATCGATGCTCGTAAACAAAAACATAATGAGAGAATTATCATTTACTTTGCTACAATGGAATCTCTTTTTTCAAAACTCTTGGAACCAATGTCCGAAAAAGAAAAAATTAATACTCTTGTTAGAAATCTTAAACCTGAATTCACATTACGTCTTTCACCTACTGATTTACATACTGTAAATTCCCTCTTGGAATCATGCAAATTTACAGAAAGCATTCTCCAAGTTTCTAATAATACATCTTACTACTCTTCATCATCACCACCAGATCATTATCATTCTTTTCCTATTCCTTCTACATCGAATTCTAATAACAAATCGTATAATAATACTCTATTTTCACATAATCAACCATATATTCCTGAATTTCCTTTTAAAGCTTGTACATATAATTCCATAGCAGCTGTAGCTAATCCATTGCCTAATACTGTAGCTGCAATTAATAAAAATCAGAATTTTTATAAATTCACTTGCCCACGTTGTAGATCTAATACACATCTATTAAAAGACTGTACTAACACTAATATAGTGTGTTTTCGTTGTGGAAAAAAAGACTTTATTACTAGTAAATGTCCTAATTGTAATAAGTCGATTCCAAAAAACTAAATTACGAGGAGTGTATAAATAAAAATAATAGTGTTAAATCATCAAATTTTGACAAAAAAGATTGGGATACATGGTTAAAAACTTTAACAATTTTTTTTAAATCTTATAACACTTGTGCTCTCCTCTTTAATAAAACATCAGATTTTGAACGTCCTTATTTACATATAAAAGTAAACGATTTAACTTTAAATGGTCTTTTAGATAGTGGTAGTGCTATCACTATATTGGGTAATAATTCTCATAAAATTTTATCACAACATGGTCTTTTTATGCAAAAAAGCTGTTTAATAAAAGGTAATGTTGCAAACGGACAAACTATTTCTTCTATCGGCATTATTACTCTTCCTACTTTTTATAACAATAAATTTGCGTTAATTACAGCTCATGTGATCCCAGAAATCACTGAATCACTTATTTTGGGTATTGATTTTTGGAAAACTTTTAATCTTGCTCCGGATATTCTTAGTAATATCACATTACAACCTTCAAATTTAAACTCATCTTTTCTCATTAATACAGATCCTAACTTTCATTTACATGAATACCATTCTTTAACAGATACACAAAAAATTATTGCAGATGCAATTATGGAAAAGTTTAGGTTGATTTCAACTGAATGTAAACCTTTAGGTCGTACTCATTTAGTCGAACATTTCATCGACACTGGAGACCATCCACCTATTCGTCAACGCTGTTACAGACTTTCTCCTGAGAAACAAAAAGCTCTTTGTAAAGAAGTTGATGATATGTTACAATTAGATGTCATTGAACCCAGTGACAGCCCATGGCTGAACCCAGTTATTATTACACCTAAAAAAGATGGTACTTGGCGATTTTGTATTGATAGTCGTAAATTAAACGATATCACAAAAAAAGATGCTTACAAACTTCCTTTCATTTCTGATATATTAGATAACCTTAAAGATGCTAAATTTATATCATCTATTGACATTGCTAAAGCGTTTTGGAATATTCCCTTAAAAAAAGAGGATTGTTTGGGCTTTAGTATATAATTAATTTGTATAAACTTTAAATCAATTTTAAGTTTTTCATTTAAATCTTTGAATCTAATAATGTATGTTCACTTACTTTAAAACGTATTGTCAGTCAATGTAGTAGCTATAAATCATTGCTATTTAATTTTATTAGGCATATCTATTTGTATTTCGATTAACCTACCGTCAACTCACTTGCAATATATTCATTGAACCGTTAACATCAGCTCTTGTAATTTTCGTTTATAAATCGAATTAAAGCTTGTTTTATAACAACATTCAACGTTTTATTTTATGGTTTCTTACCATAAAAATTGGCGACCGTGACAGGACCTGCAATTAGAAGATTTAGAAGAACAAAAACAAGAAATTTCTACTGCGTCATACAAAGAAAAATATCGCTGTGTTGTCGTTTATAATTTTGCTTGCTCTAATTGAACATCATTGAAGATCGCCGAGCTGCTAACATAACGACGAAGTGCTGGTAAATACGAGAAGGTGCTGCAGAAATATCATCGAGCTGCCACGCGCCGTGCCGTGACGTCATAAAACCGTTGTGTCGCGTCATCGGAAGATCCAGCCGCCGGGAGCAGTTCTAACAGCATAAAAGGGAGTGTACCAACTGGAACCACAGCCAACTAGCGGCCACATCGAGGAACCTGCCAGCGGGGAACAAATCTTCGTGTTAACACCGCCGTGCAATAGGTCCAATTCAGTTAAGTGCTCTGTTCCTTTATCCATCCTACCTAATCATTCATTGCATTTAAAGTAAATAAATTCATACTTTTAAAACTCATTTACCAATATTTACCGCCAGGTTGTGCTATCAGTAAGACGCGACGGGTAAATTATTGTAACATTGAATCTTTTCTTTTACACTCCATTCATACATTGATTTCTACCTATTCATTAACAAAATACTTTACTTTGCGCATCTAATAAGACGCAGAGTCAATTTCAACTATCTATTGCCTCCACTTTTGCATTTAAAATACGCAATAGGTATAAATATAAATTTAACAAATTATGCATTTACCATTGATACTCTTTCCAATTCAAGAGCTGATTCATTATTATTTACAATAAAATCTACACTTGCAAGCTTACCTAAATATAACAAAAGACAATTTGTGAACTTTTTTTTTAATTTTAGCTGTTAAACATTCATTATATACCCACATACTTTATAAATTAATCTAGCAGCTATTAGTTGGCTTGAATTCTCAAAGTTGATAATTTACAGTAATTATCGTGCTATTTTAACTACCTAGTATATAAAAAATAACCTTTAAAATAAATAAAAATCCCCATAAGTACCTAAGACTTAATTAGCATTTTTTGTCTTTTTTCAAAATTATTTGCCGACTATTCCAGCGCCTGCGTTCGCGCCTTGTGCGTGCGCATTGTTTAACGTGCGTCGAAGTAACTCGCGCGTAGCTACGTGTCGCGAGCAGCGCCGGCTCCCCGGTTACCGGCTCAGCCTGCGCAGCCTGCATAACGGTAACTTCGCCTCCCAGGTGGGGCCTTCCAAGGAGCGTCAGCTAAGCATTTCTGTTTAATATAATATACACTCATTGGCAAGAAAATTGTTTGAACTTTAACAACATTTTAACATTTAATCTTTAAAAATGCCTTTAATGCCTTACGAAGGTGACAATTTTCCGGCCAAGGAGTCCTCTTCAAAGGAGTATTCTAATAAGGATCCTCTTATGAAGGACCTCCATGTCAAACGTAGTTCAATCAAAGGGCAAATAACAAAGTTTAAGAATTATCTAGATAAAATTAATTCAGATAATCAATTAACGAAGGTTCACTTAGCAGAATTAAGTCTTAAACTGAGTAAAATAGAACTTTTATCTACAAAGTTTGATGAGTTGCAAAGTCAAATTGAGGTTGTTAATTCGCAAAATATTGATACAGAGTTAGATGAGCGTGAGAGCATTGAACAAGACATTATTCTAAGTATTGCGATTGCAAAAACTGTAATCGAAAGCCAGTCTGCTTCTCAAAACGAAGCACGTCGCGAATCTTTGTTTCAAAGTTCTCATTGTCATCATGATCATGTCGATTCCATTAAGCTGCCACAAATTCAAATATCCAAGTTCAATGGAGCGTATTTCCGATGGCTTGAATTTAGAGACACTTATATTAGCCTAGTTCATAACAATGACCGCTTATCCCCGATTCACAAGTTTCATCTTTTAATTTCGTATCTAGAGGGAGATGCAGCTCGTATAGTTAGCAATCTAGAAGTGTCATCAAGCAATTATATGGAGGCATGGCAGTTATTGTGTAGTCGATACGACAACAAAAGATTATTAATTAACCATCATTTGCATTCATTATTTAACATTCAAAATATTCAGCGAGAATCAGAACAAAGCCTAAGATTTTTAGTAGACCATGTTTCAAAAAATTTACGTGCTTTATCCAGTCTAGGACAAAACACTGATAATTGGGATATTTTAATTATATTTATGATTTCTGCTAAATTAGATAATCAAACACTAGCAAAATGGGAAGAGTGTCGCAATAGCATTAGTGAAATCCCAACATTGAAACAATTCAATAAATTTCTGACGGACAGGGCCGATGTACTTGAAGCTCTGCATAGGAATAAATCTAATTCATCTTTAAATAATTCAAATACAAAATTCAACCATAATCACAATAAACAAAACTTTAATTACAAGCGTGAAAATCTAAATCAAACAAAATCATTTACTGCAGGCACTTTGACTAATCATAATAATTGTTATCCCTGTCTTATATGTAATTCAAATCATAGGATATATGATTGTCATTTATTTAAATCAAAGTCAATCCAAGAAAAATGGGCAGATGTGCGTAGACTTGGACTTTGTACTAACTGTTTGAGAAAAGGTCACGCTATAAGTGACTGTCAATTAGGACCATGTAAGATATGCAAGAAAAAAACATAATTCAATACTCCATAATTCAAATAACTCAAATGAACCCATTGCAAATGCTAGCACATCCAATACAATATCAAATTATTCTAGTAACTTTAATAATCACGTAATTTTATCCACTGCTATAATTCAATTAACCAATACAAAAACAAATCAGTCTATCCAGGCACGAGCCTTACTTGACTGCGGTAGTCAATCAACCTTTATTAAAAGGTCGATAATGGATCAATTATCATTAACTGCTAAAAGTACAGATATAGTCAAGGTTGTAGGCATCGGTAATGAAAGCTCATCGAAAATTTTAGATACCTGTGTCATTCAAATAGGTTCATTAAATAGTTCTTTTAAAGTTACACTTTCATGTTTGGTACTTGATGAGTTAACCAGTGAAATACCTAGATTTTCTTTTGACATTTCCGATTTAAATCTTCCAGAAAACATTGTACTTGCCGATCCTAACTTTAATCAACCAGCGTCCATTGATATAATCATCGGTGCTGATATTTTCTGGGATATTCTGAGCAGTGAGCAACGCTCTCTAGGTCCAATGAAACCTACATTAAGAAACTCAAAGTTAGGGTGGTTGCTGGCTGGACCTATTAATATTCAATTCTCAAAGCAAAATGTCCATTGTAATTTTGCGAGTACAAATAATATTGAACAAATGTTAACAAGATTTTGGGAGTTAGATGACTTACCACAAAAAAGTATTCAATCCGAAAATGATATTCAGTGTGAAAAACATTTTATTCAAAATACATATCGTTTAGATTCAGGCAGATTTTGCGTTAGTTTGCAATTCAATGAGACTCCAGATTGTTTAGGAGATTCATATAATGCAGCCAAAAAACGTCTTCTCCACTTAGAACGACGTTTTCGTAAAAATCCAATCCTAAAATCGCAGTATGTAGAGTTCATTAGAGAATATTCAAATTTAGGTCATTTATCGAAATCTGACATTGCCAGACCTACTCCATCATACTTCTTAAGTCACCATGCGGTTTTTAAAGACAATAGTGAATCCACTAAGGTTCGGGTTGTCTTTGATGGATCATCTCCAACTTCATCAGGCTTTTCACTAAACAGCATCCTTAAAGTAGGCCCAAATATACAGAATTCTCTCTTTTCAATTTTAGTAAGATCGCGTCAATTTAAATATTTATTAACAGCTGACATCGAAAAAATGTATAGAATGGTCCTTGTAAATGAAAACGATCGTAATTTACAATTAATACTTTGGAGAGAAGATGAATCCTTGCCTGTGGAAACATTACGTTTAAACACAGTTACTTATGGAACTGCAAGTGCCAGTTTTTTGAGTACGCGATGCCTGTGGCAGTTAGGTGAAGAGTGCCAAGACAGTTTTATAAAAACTATAATACAAAATGATTTTCTAGTCGACGATTTGATTACAGGGTCAAATGACGAGTCAGAATTACGCTATATACAGTCATCAATTACAAATGAATTGAAAAAAGGTTGCTTTAATTTAAGAAAATTTAAAACTAATTTACAATCAATGTTTGATAATTCAAATGTACAAAATACAAATTTAATGTTTAGTGACTCTACAAATACTTTAGGTTTAGGTTGGAATCCGCAATCCGATACTTTAACTTTTCCAATAAAAAACATTGACAACGATGCCATAGTCACAAAAAGAACAATTACTTCAAACGCTTTTAAAATTTTCGATCCGTTGGGTCTACTGAGCCCCACAATAATCATACCTAAGATGATGATTCAATCTTTGTGGTTATCTAAAATCGACTGGGATGAGCCAGTACCTTTAGATCTCAATGAAAAATGGCATTCATTTGCTATTAAATTTCAATGTTTGGCTAATTTAGAAATACCTAGACATATTTTATGCAATTTACCTAAAACTGTGGAAATACATTGCTTTAGTGATGCATCACAGAGTGCTTTTGGCACTTGTAATTACATTAAATCCACAGACGAAAACAATCAAATTGTGGTAAACCTACTGTGTGCCAAGTCAAAGGTTTCTCCCATAAAACCGACAACGATACCACGTTTGGAGCTATGTGCAGCCCTATTATCTGCGCGTCTTTGTAAGAGTGTCTTAAGCTCAATTAGATTAACTCCTGATAGGATAATTTTTTGGTCCGATTCAAGTGTGGTGTTGAGTTGGCTGCAAATCGAACCCAGGAAACTGAAAACATTCGTTGCTAACAGGATCGTTGAAATTCTAGAGCTTACCCATGGTGCTTCTTGGCGATATGTACCTACTGCTGAGAATCCAGCTGATTTTATTTCAAGAGGTGTAGAGCCCGACGTGCTGCCTTCATTAAATATTTGGTGGCACGGTCCTCAATTTTTAAAAGGTAACGAAGCTACGTGGCCTATTCTAAAAACAAAACACTCTGCAGAACCATTAGACCTTGAAGTCAAAGCGCATCCAGTAGCAATCACAGAACATATTATCAAATTCTCTAATTACTCTAGTTTTCCAAAATTGCAAAGAATCTTAGCATATATTAAGCGTTTTATACACAATTTAAAAAACCCGAAATGTAAAACAAAGGGCTACTTAACAATAGATGAACTACAAAATTCATTTCAAACTCTATGTTTTTTAGCACAACAACAATCATTTAATAGCGAGTATATTACATTAAAAAATAATAAATCTTTGAATAATAAATCTAAAATTTTAACTTTATCACCATTTATTGATGAACATAGTTTGTTAAGGGTAGGAGGTAGAATAAATGCTGCTGACTATACTTATCAGAAGAAACATCCAATATTATTAGATGGCGCTCACCATTTTACTAAAATTATATTCGAACATGAGCATCGCAAAAACCTTCACGCCGGTCCACAACTACTTTTATCTATAACTAGAGAAACCGTGTGGGCTACAAATGGCCGCAGATTGGCTAGGCAAACAGTCTTTAAATGTACTCGTTGCAGACGCGTAGAGGGCGCTACACTTTACCCTAAAATGGGCAATTTGCCTTCACAAAGAATTACTCCAGACTTCCCCTTCTTATCAGTTGGTTTAGACTTTGCTGGACCATTTTTAATTTTAAATCGTAGAGGCCGTGGTGCCAAACTAATAAAGTGTTATATGTGCATATTTGTGTGCCTACGTTATAAATGCATACACATTGAAGCAGTCAGTTCATTGTCTAAGGAGGATTTCTTGATGACACTTCGAAGATTTATAGCTAGGCGTGGCAAACCTTTCGAAATCTTCTCCGATAATGGGCGCAACTTTTTAGCAGCTTCCACAGAATTAAATTCATTTTTTAAACAAAATTCCAAGGCTTTTTTTGATTTTGCAACTCAGGAGGGTATCAAGTTCGTTTTTATACCGGCTTACGCTCCACATTTTGGCGGCATTTGGGAGGCAGGAGTCAAATCGGCTAAATATCATATTAAACGCGTAATGGGGAACTCGCATCTTACGTTTGACGAAATTTCAACTTTATTTGCACAAGTCGAGGCAATTTTAAACAGTCGACCCATAAGTCAGCTCTCTAGTTCACCTGATGATTTCCTTCCCCTCACCCCAGGGCATTTTTTGATTGGAAGAGCTTTAACTACGTTTCCATCATTTTCATTAATTGACAATAATTTAGGACCTCTACAACGCTATGATCGTCTTCAACAAATCCATGAACATTTTTGGCAAAGGTGGCAACTAGAGTATATTCATGAGTTGCAAAACCGCATCAAGTGGAAGACCAACAAAGCAAATCTCAACGTGGGAGACTTGGTTCTCATTCATGAAGATCACGTTCCACCCTTAAGTTGGCGACTGGGACGAGTAACCAAATTATTTCCCGGGCCAGATGGTATCTCTCGCGTTGCAGACGTCGATACAATTAGAGGTTCCTTGCGAAGACCTTTAACACGTCTTTGTCCTCTACCAAAGGGAGATGAAGACTTGGAATGTTGAAAGACGGAGCCTTTCAACGGCGGGGAATATGTTTGGGCTTTAGTATATAATTAATTTGTATAAACTTTAAATCAATTTTAAGTTTTTCATTTAAATCTTTGAATCTAATAATGTATGTTCACTTACTTTAAAACGTATTGTCAGTCAATGTAGTAGCTATAAATCATTGCTATTTAATTTTATTAGGCATATCTATTTGTATTTCGATTAACCTACCGTCAACTCACTTGCAATATATTCATTGAACCGTTAACATCAGCTCTTGTAATTTTCGTTTATAAATCGAATTAAAGCTTGTTTTATAACAACATTCAACGTTTTATTTTATGGTTTCTTACCAAGGATAAACTCAAAACTGCATTCCATGTTCCAGGCCGAGGAATGTTTCAATTTAAAGTTATGCCATTTGGTTTAACTAATGCACCTGCTACCCAACAAAGATTCATTGAAAATCTACTAAATGACCTTACAAATGATAATAATGTTTTCTATTTTATCGACGATATAGTCTGTATCTCTCAAACCTTTGAACAACATGTCGATATACTTACTAAAATTCTTAAAAAACTTTCAGATGCCAATCTCACAGTCAATTTTCCAAAATGTTCATTTTTCCGGAAAGAATTAAAGTACTTAGGCTATGTAGTTAATGAAAATGGTTTAAAAACGGATCCTAAAAAAGTTCAAGCTATTCTTGATATACAAACTCCAAAATCTGCTAAGGAGGTCAAACGTTTTTTGGGTACTGCCAGCTGGTACAGACGTTTTGTACCTAATTTAAGCACTCTTGCAGCACCGTTAACTAAATTAACTTCTACAAGCAAAAAATCACCTCCATTTAAGTGGTCTGATGAAGCTGAAATTGCTTTCAAGGCTATTAAGCAAGCTTTAATTAGTACACCAGTTCTGGCATGTCCAGATTTCTCTAAACCATTTGCTGTTCATTGTGATGCCTCTTCCTATGGCATTGGCGCAATGTTAACTCAGGAAGTCGATAATATTGATAAACCTATTGCTTATATGAGTAAATCACTTACAGGCGCTCAAAAGAATTATTCAGTCACTGAACGTGAACTTTTAAGTGTTATTACGGCACTAGAGCATTGGCGTTGTTATTTAGATAATGGATTACAATTTACAATTTATACTGATCACGCAGCCCTTCAGTGGTTTATGCATTTAAATAATCCTACTGGCAGATTAGCTCGATGGAGTATTCGTTTATCTATGTTTAATTTCGTAATTAAACACAAAAAAGGCTCAGATCATGTCGTACCAGATACTTTATCACGTATAAAACCAATTGATTTAATTAATTTTTCTACTTCTCAAACTAAAGACACTTGGTATTTAGCAATTTATAATAAATGTTTATCATTTCCTTCTAGTACTCCGGATTACATGATTCATAATAATAAATTGTTTAGATTTTGTAGATCTAACACATTATTTAACTCTGAATTTAATTGGAAACAAGTAATACCATTAGAATTTAGGGAATCTGTTATTACACAAAATCATTCTACTCCCCAAACGGCACATTTTGGTACTTTTAAAACATACCATAGAATTAAAAATCTCTATTTTTGGCCTGGCATGTATAAAGACGTAGCCATGTTTATTGCTAAGTGCGAGACTTGTTTAGCTACCAAGCACCAAAATCAAAACTTAATTGGTTTAATGGGCAAACCCAAACATTGTTCACGCCCTTTCCAATGTTTATCCATAGATTTGATAGGTCCACTTCCTACTTCACGTAAGCAGAATAGATTTCTATTTGTAGTTACTTGTTGTTTTTCCAAATATTGTTTGTTATTTCCAATAAAACATGCAACCGCTTCTATTATTCGCCATATATTGGACAATTTAGTTTTTATGGTTTATGGAGTTCCAGAAACTATTATATTAGATAATGGTCCTCAAATGATAAGTACAGAATTATCTGAATTATTTAAATTTTACAACATACCAAAAATACATTACACCCAACGTTACTGTCCACAGGTTAACACCGTTGAGCGTTACAATAAAACTATTGTAACGGCGATTGCAGCTTTTATAGATAAAGATCACAGAACTTGGGATACCTATATAAACAAAATACAGTTTGCTATTAATACTGCGGTTAATGAAACCACAAAATTCACTCCATCATTTTTAGTATTTGGTAGAGAAGCTGTTACATGTGGATCTATCTACAAAAATAAAGATTCCAGAGATGAACTAATTTTCAGTCCTAGGGATGTATATGCTGAAAACATAGGACAATTAATACCTATCTTTTCCGAAGTACAGAAACGGTTATTTAATGCACATCAATATAATGCAACTTATTATAACAAACATCATCAGAATTTAGAATTTAATAACGGTGATATTGTTTGGAGGCGAAACCATGTAATAAGTTCCTCTAAAAAACATTTTTGTGCTAAGTTTGCACCCAAATTTATTAAATGTAAAGTTTCAAATAAAGTTTCACCATTAATTTACGATTTAGTGGATATGAATAATAACCCATTAGGTCGTTGGCATATCAGAGACATTAAACCTCTACCGCGTTTAACTTCTTCTTTGAGTGACTAGATTGGTTGTTACCAATTACTTTATATGAATTCATATATAATTATTGCTAATTATCTCACGGCGAGCATAAGCCGATTCTTTTTGTCTCATTTTTTTTTCTATGCACCTCATTATCGTTTGGCTATACCATTAACATTGACGTTGGTCGAAACTTATAATTAATTATCATCATCGTAGTATTAGGTTAACTTATTGTGTAATTTATTTAATATTTGCAATTCTAGGAGTGTAAACTCTTATTTTCAATATCTGTATTATACTTTATAGTATAATTTGTTAAATGTTATCAATTTTTTTTTCTCAATTTTTTTTCAAGCGGTTTGCAACTTGTAAAATTAAGCCTTCTGCACGAGCGTTTATTAAGGTAACTCGTTAAACTAAACCATACCTATGTGTATTATTTATACGCTTGAATCACTTTCCCGTGAGAATTATTTTCATATGTTTATTACATAAGTATTTTAATTACTTCACAAAAGACCCTTGGATTTTATTTAAAAGTCAATGTTTCACGACTGGCTATGATTTTCTTTTCTTTCCGGCATATTTATTTCAGTCTTTAACTGAAACTTGTTTATAGTAATCACCGTGCGGGAGTTAGCGACACGTTAAAGAAGCCATAAGCTATTAATATTTTCAGCGGATGGCAACTATTAAAGCCTTTTGCCGTTGCGTCCAACTCTGTTGAGTTGACTTATTTAGGATACGATTCCTCATAAGCAACTCTAACTGCATGATGTTTTATTTCCAGTAGTTGGAATAAGACTAGTATGAAAGAGAATGTATGTTGTAATTATAATGTACGTTGATGGAGTTGAACGATGTATATTAACATTGTATATTCCAGGAACATGTTTAAAATTTTATCATTCATGAACCATGTAATTTAAGATAATTATTTAGGATTTTTTTTTTCTCTCTCTCGTCTGTTTTGTTTTCTTTTTCTATTAAATAACTTGTTGATATGCAATATATCAGTATTATTTTTTTTTTCATATATACAGGATGTTTTTTCAGAAAAATTCTTCTATAGGATGTTAATATTAATTTTCATTTTGCTTTTAATTATTATTTTTTTTTGATCGTTCTTTCATTTGGCAGATTAAATATTAAAATTCGATATGTATATGCGGTTTATTTTGATTTGGTTTGAATATATTTTTTTAAAAACTATACTGAAAAAATCTTTCAGATTTTTTTTTCCCGGCCCCCGGGGTATTGTGACGGTTGTCTATTTCGACCTCTTTTTGTCAGTAAATTTTATTTTTTTGTCGTTCCCGACGTAATTTTAAACTACGAATTACGTAGTGTCGGAGAACGGCAATGTTTTGATTTGACAAGCCAGTCACGAAAAATTATCCATCATAACAACTAGAATCTATTTATTTATTATTGTTTCCGAGTTTATTATTCAAAATTACATGTTTATCAATTTTTTATTATCTACAATCAAAGTTTTCATGAAATCAATAATTTATTTTTACGTACACGAGTGTGCGTAGCCAAAATTTTTGGTAAGGATTCTCATTCATTAAAATTTTATTTTGTTGTTACTTTTTCTTTTCAGATCAAATTTAATTGTATTAATGTTTCTGTTTTATTTTGTGTGACTATTTTTTATTTCAATTTTGTTTATATTTTTTGTTTGTATTTACAGGCATTTTTGTATATTTTTAATTTTACTGCAAAATAAACATAGAAGAGAGCTTTGGTATTTCCTTTCTGGACCCTCAATTACCACTCCGCAAACAACGTGTTTCAAGTTTTTTTCAGAAGTGATAAACAATTATACCGTAACTAACAATTATATCGTAGTTAAAAGTAAAAAAATGAACAACAACAAGAGGTACTGTAACTTTAATTTATAATGGCTACCGATTCAACAAAAATGTGAGTAATTCCAGCGGGTCAACATTATGGTGGTGCATAAATATATGTAATATATAATGTACTGCTGCGATTACTATAGATAAGAAAATAGAACGTATTTTACTAACATCATCACATTCTAGCGAGAAAAACATTGCTATTATAGAAATTAAAAAACGCATAGCAACCTTGAGAAAAAAATTGTGTAGACTTGGCACCGATACAAGAGATGTATGAAGAGATTTACAAAAAACTAAAAAAGGATTTTCCGAGAGACCAAGACTGTATACCTTCGTATAATTATATTAAGAGTAGTTTATACCCCGCTCGAAAAAAATACTTAAATACAGATATACAAAAACAAAACAGAACTGAGACCATTCAAATACCTGGAAGTATAAGCGAAAAATTTTTTGCTTTGTGAAGATTGTGGTAATGACACCAACAAAATATTTACTTTTGCTACTAAGATTGCTCGAAAAATTCTTAGAAAACCTGGGAATTACTTGGAGTAATTTTTTGGATAATGGTAATAGATTTGTCATAGCTTGCGTTAAATATTTTTAAAAATACACTGTATGTAGAGCTATGCCCAACGCGACGGCTCAAGCAGTAAGCGATTTTCTCATACAGGAAATTTTCACTAACTTCGGTAGGGTGCAAGAATTGCTATCCGATAAGAGGCTCGATTTTTACGCCTAGATTGGTTTGGAATACGCTGAGAGAGATCGGTGTGCAACAATTTCTTGCCCATTATGCACCATCAAAGGTCTTGTAGTAAGATTTAATCACACTATTTCTGACATGTTAGCTAAATATGGGTCGAGTGATGGGTCGAGTGACGGGTCGCTCACTTCCCTCCGATATGGTTGAGGAGAGTGATGGCTGGATCCAGCGTTAACTCGTGAACAGGTGCCGTTTGAGGGTGTTCGTCGTTTGGATACTTGGGGGGAGGGAGACTTGCCGACCTAACAGATGCAGATAAGAAAAATTTTGTATAGACATAAAGAGACTCTGTTTTATTTTGAAAAAAATATGTATATCCGTGAAGTTTATTGCCAGTTCTCCTTCAAGGTCATGTTTTATTTGACGTCAATAAGAGAACAAGTAATTGTCAATGTTAAGAAATAAATATTTGAATTTGAGTATGTTAATCCGACACAACGTGGTAAATACTTTCAACGTATTTTTTAAGGTTCCGTCTGATGAAATGTTATATACTAACTTGGATATTGAAAGTTTCGAAGTCAGGAGGGAGAGATATAGAGATAATGGAATTTGGCACGAGAGAACTCTCGTAAAGCTCATTAGGCACGTAAAAGGCTATTAATCTTCAGGCAGGTCAATTTGTATTGTTGCATAACCCCAAAAGAGTGTCTGGAATGAGTAAAAAGCTCTCTTCCAACTCATTGCACACACTCTTAGCCGACCATTTAAAGGTATATCCCTTAATAAAACGCTGGGAGCTCTAGTTCTATAGCTATACCTCCTAAACTGAAAAATATCGTATTTTATTTTTGTATAGTAACACCAAAAGAAATTGTTATTTCTGAACGCACTCAAACTATATTTTTTAGAGTTTGAATGTCAAACCTGTCTAATAACTGTCAGTTGTAATGACATTCTAAGTTAGGTGACCCGATTTTGCGAACAAATACAGTGGGTTTTTCATTGATTGCAGTGCAGCTTCAAAAAAAAATTGTTAAGCAGATTTGAGGTTTAGATATGTAAAGTAGACTGTATTGCGGTTGGGTGAACAGTCAAACAGTCCCAGAATCATTCGCTTTTAGCTTGGAAGACGCAACTGAGTTTGGGTCTGCTAAGTGGGAATATATCATCCCAGTGTTCGTAACTGATTTATTTATTTGAAAATATCTATATAAAATACGTGTGTATGAGCTTTTATAAAACAAAATTTATTAAAAAGTATATGCACGTATTCGTTGTTTCATGATCTATTAATTATATAATGTCTTCCAAAATGTTGAAATTCATGGTTTGTTGTGATTTTGTTTTAGTAAAATGCCACCAATGAAAAAACTAGCACGGGAGATCATAGAAAAAATTCTAGATGATGGGTGATTTGTCCGAAATTGATTCTCAAGATGATTTATTTTACGGCGATTTTACAATAAGTCATTCAAGGTCATTTTTACAACAAAATGAGGAAGACGCAATCGAGACGCGACTCGAAGAGATGTTTGGGTTCGACGACTTGGGTAATACAGAAACTACAAGTACCTTACAACCTAGTGTGAACTTACTTAAAATACTAGACCCAAAAGAACTGGACAAAATTCAACAAAATGTCTCCACTGATGATCCTCTTGAGCAAGAAGTCACTTCTGAATTTATTCAGCAAGGCGATAATCACATGCAAGAAAATTTGGTTACAGAAGATGATTTTCAAACCACCCAGAGTCAAACAATTCAAAGACATCTCAGCCACGAAATTTGGTAGTATGTAGAGAAACACACGACATTCCTAACTTTGACAGAATATTTCAACCTTAATTTGAATTTAACCATAAAACACAACCAATAACCATTTTCGAAAGTTTCTTTCCTGATTATCTGATACAAGTAATAGTTGAACAAACAAATAGATATGCTCTCTACAAAAATAGTAAAAACTTCGGTTCGGGTCCATGAGCATGACATCAGAGCATATTTAGGTATTCTTATCCTAATGGGTTTAAATCCCTTACCAGACGTTGAGATTTGTTGGTCAATCGATGCATTTTATAATAATCTTGAAATTTCCCGCGTATTTTTTTATTATTAGCGAGTTTTAAGAAAATAACAGAAAACCTACATTTAAATGACTGTAGCATTGAACCCCCAAGAAATTCGATACTATAGAAACTATGATAAATTATAGAAATTGAGACCTCTTATTACGACTTTAAATAAAATATATCAGAATGACACAATTAAGTATACAGTCAATTGATGAGTGCATGGTTAAGTTTAAAGGCAGATGCTCATCGTAGCAATAAAGAGGGGGTTTAAAATATAGACCAGATGCGACGCCAAAAGTGGATATTTATATTAGTTTGAGATCTATACAGGAAAGGGAGATAGCATAGAAAACGAAGGTCTGGGCTATAATGTCGTAATGAAACTCGGCAACAACCTCCCCATGAATACACTAGTGGCGTTCGATAACTTCTTCACTAGTTGCAATTTACTAGAAGATTTATATGATAAAAAGATATATTCTGTAGGAACGGTAAGAACAAATCGAAAAGACCTCCCGGAAATGATGCAGAATAAGCAACAAAAACAGTTAAGACCGGAAAAACAAATTATCTTAAAAGGTGACATGCTTTGCTGGCCGCAGATGACAGGCTGGTTGTCAATGCGCGCAATATCGTGAAGTTATTAGCCAGGAACGTGAAACTACTAAATAATATCTCTGTAACGTTAACAATACTTGACATGTGATTAAGAAACATTATGTTGGTAGTAGCTAAAGCGAGCTTTTAGCGAGGTTTTACGAGCGGGCATTCCTCTCGACGTAGTTGTTCTTTAGACCATGGTGAAGCTATAGCTTATGTAGTATTATTTTTACTCTTTGTACGTAAAGTATTCACACCAACCACCAGGAATGACCTAGTCGACAGATGTTGTCTCTCCTGAGGCCGTCGTATAAATATATCCTCGCTCAGATAGGTAATAAAGTCAACTTTTGTAAGAAATTTATCTAACCTTTGTTTGTGTGAATAATATTCTTTCGTGCGGCCGACCGTCACGGCTAGGCCTTACGAGCACGTCAGAATGCGACGATATTTTAATAAAAAGGATAAATTAAGAAGAAAACGAATCAAATTTGAGTATGTCGAAAGATTTGAAAGAATTGAAAAACTATTTAGTCGGACTTGCTCTGTTATCGGAGAAAATGTGGTGTAGTTAGTGAAAGCAGTGAAAATAAATAATCTATATGAATTAATTTCAGAAATTATTTAATTTTCCTCCCTTCTGACTAAGAAACGTCAGTGTATCTCGTTTAAGAGAACCCTTAACTTTTCCTTACGAAGACATTAACCACATTATTATAATGTGGTTAATGTCTAACGTAACTATAACCCTGTGCGTTGGATTTTATTTTTGTTAGCACAACTCGCTGTCACAAGATAGGTCGATTTTGAGTCGAGTTGACAACAGTTGTTGTTATTTTAATTTTCTTTCTAAACAAAGGAATCATTTTACTATTTAAATAGATTTATTAGTGATTTAAATTTAAATCATGATTAAATTATAATAGGAAAATGATGCGAACTTCTTAAGTGGGTACTGATTCATTAGTAATAGGTACTTTAAAATGATGTCAGTTGTATGTCCTTACGGTAATGTCAGCTTTTCATTTCTCTGAACAAAATTCCACATCAAATGTTAAATTTCATGGTGTTCCTTTTATTTCTGATAGCAAAAATAATCCTTATGATAAAGCCTTTCGATCGGTATGATAAAACTACAGGGTAATTTTTTTTCTCGCGTAGCGGGTTCGATTTCCGGTTCAACCATGTAATTATTTAAATACCCAAGAATGCTGTTTCAATTGTTTTCAAAATTTAAAAAAAGATGTCTTTTTTCAGTAAAATGTTCCATCTACAATATTCAAGGTACTTGCCCTCCATGTGGCATAGCCTTGGGACGCCCTGTATAAGCTTGTGACGGTTGTCTATTTCGACCTCTTTTTGTCAGTAAATTTTATTTTTTTGTCGTTCCCGACGTAATTTTAAACTACGAATTACGTAGTGTCGGAGAACGGCAATGTTTTGATTTGACAAGCCAGTCACGAAAAATTATCCATCATAACAACTAGAATCTATTTATTTATTATTGTTTCCGAGTTTATTATTCAAAATTACATGTTTATCAATTTTTTATTATCTACAATCAAAGTTTTCATGAAATCAATAATTTATTTTTACGTACACGAGTTACGTACACGAGTGTACACGAGTGTTGTTTACACTCGTAAACGAGTGTTTACGAGTGTAAACAAAAACATAATGAGAGAATTATCATTTACTTTGCTACAATGGAATCTCTTTTTTCAAAACTCTTGGAACCAATGTCCGAAAAAGAAAAAATTAATACTCTTGTTAGAAATCTTAAACCTGAATTCACATTACGTCTTTCACCTACTGATTTACATACTGTAAATTCCCTCTTGGAATCATGCAAATTTACAGAAAGCATTCTCCAAGTTTCTAATAATACATCTTACTACTCTTCATCATCACCACCAGATCATTATCATTCTTTTCCTATTCCTTCTACATCGAATTCTAATAACAAATCGTATAATAATACTCTATTTTCACATAATCAACCATATATTCCTGAATTTCCTTTTAAAGCTTGTACATATAATTCCATAGCAGCTGTAGCTAATCCATTGCCTAATACTGTAGCTGCAATTAATAAAAATCAGAATTTTTATAAATTCACTTGCCCACGTTGTAGATCTAATACACATCTATTAAAAGACTGTACTAACACTAATATAGTGTGTTTTCGTTGTGGAAAAAAAGACTTTATTACTAGTAAATGTCCTAATTGTAATAAGTCGATTCCAAAAAACTAAATTACGAGGAGTGTACAAATAAAAATAATAGTGTTAAATCATCAAATTTTGACAAAAAAGATTGGGATACATGGTTAAAAACTTTAACAATTTTTTTTAAATCTTATAACACTTGTGCTCTCCTCTTTAATAAAACATCAGATTTTGAACGTCCTTATTTACATATAAAAGTAAACGATTTAATTTTAAATGGTCTTTTAGATAGTGGTAGTGCTATCACTATATTGGGTAATCATTCTCATAAAATTTTATCACAACATGGTCTTTTTATGCAAAAAAGCTGTTTAATAAAAGGTAATGTTGCAAACGGACAAACTATTTCTTCTATCGGCATTATTACTCTTCCTACTTTTTATAACAATAAATTTGCGTTAATTACAGCTCATGTGATCCCAGAAATCACTGAATCACTTATTTTGGGTATTGATTTTTGGAAAACTTTTAATCTTGCTCCGGATATTCTTAGTAATATCACATTACAACCTTCAAATTTAAACTCATCTTTTCTCATTAATACAGATCCTAACTTTCATTTACATGAATACCATTCTTTAACAGATACACAAAAAATTATTGCAGATGCAATTATGGAAAAGTTTAGGTTGATTTCAACTGAATGTAAACCTTTAGGTCGTACTCATTTAGTCGAACATTTCATCGACACTGGAGACCATCCACCTATTCGTCAACGCTGTTACAGACTTTCTCCTGAGAAACAAAAAGCTCTTTGTAAAGAAGTTGATGATATGTTACAATTAGATGTCATTGAACCCAGTGACAGCCCATGGCTGAACCCAGTTATTATTACACCTAAAAAAGATGGTACTTGGCGATTTTGTATTGATAGTCGTAAATTAAACGATATCACAAAAAAAGATGCTTACAAACTTCCTTTCATTTCTGATATATTAGATAACCTTAAAGATGCTAAATTTATATCATCTATTGACATTGCTAAAGCGTTTTGGAATATTCCCTTAAAAAAAGAGGATAAACTCAAAACTGCATTCCATGTTCCAGGCCGAGGAATGTTTCAATTTAAAGTTATGCCATTTGGTTTAACTAATCACCTGCTACCCAACAAAGATTCATTGAAAATCTACTAAATGACCTTACAAATGATAATAATGTTTTCTATTTTATCGACGATATAGTCTGTATCTCTCAAACCTTTGAACAACATGTAGATATACTTACTAAAATTTTTAAAAAACTTTCAGATGCCAATCTCACAGTCAATTTTCCAAAATGTTCATTTTTCCGGACAGAATTAAAGTACTTAGGCTATGTAGTTAATGAAAATGGTTTAAAAACGGATCCTAAAAAAGTTCAAGCTATTCTTGATATACAAACTCCAAAATCTGCTAAGGAGGTCAAACATTTTTTGGGTACTGCCAGCTGGTACAGACGTTTTGTACCTAATTTAAGCACTCTTGCAGCACCGTTAACTAAATTAACTTCTACAAGCAAAAAATCACCTCCATTTAAGTGGTCTGATGAAGCTGAAATTGCTTTCAAGGCTATTAAGCAAGCTTTAATTAGTACACCAGTTCTGGCATGTCCAGATTTCTCTAAACCATTTGCTGTTCATTGTGATGCCTCTTCCTATGGCATTGGCGCAATGTTAACTCAGGAAGTTGATAATATTGATAAACCTATTGCTTATATGAGTAAATCACTTACAGGCGCTCAAAAGAATTATTCAGTCACTGAACGTGAACTTTTAAGTGTTATTACGGCACTAGAGCATTGGCGTTGTTATTTAGATAATGGATTACAATTTACAATTTATACTGATCACGCAGCCCTTCAGTGGTTTATGCATTTAAATAATCCTACTGGCAGATTAGCTCGATGGAGTATTCGTTTATCTATGTTTAATTTCGTAATTAAACACAAAAAAGGCTCAGATCATGTTGTACCAGATACTTTATCACGTATAAAACCAATTGATTTAATTAATTTTTCTACTTCTCAAACTAAAGACACTTGGTATTTAGCAATTTATAATAAATGTTTATCATTTCCTTCTGGTACTCCGGATTACATGATTCATAATAATAAATTGTTTAGATTTTGTAGATCTAACACATTATTTAACTCTGAATTTAATTGGAAACAAGTAATACCATTAGAATTTAGGGAATCTGTTATTACACAAAATCATTCTACTCCCCAAACGGCACATTTTGGTACTTTTAAAACATACCATAGAATTAAAAATCTCTATTTTTGGCCTGGCATGTATAAAGACGTAGCCATGTTTATTGCTAAGTGCGAGACTTGTTTAGCTACCAAGCACCAAAATCAAAACTTAATTGGTTTAATGGGCAAACCCAAACATTGTTCACGCCCTTTCCAATGTTTATCCATAGATTTGATAGGTCCACTTCCTACTTCACGTAAGCAGAATAGATTTCTATTTGTAGTTACTTGTTGTTTTTCCAAATATTGTTTGTTATTTCCAATAAAACATGCAACCGCTTCTATTATTCGCCATATATTGGACAATTTAGTTTTTATGGTTTATGGAGTTCCAGAAACTATTATATTAGATAATGGTCCTCAAATGATAAGTACAGAATTATCTGAATTATTTAAATTTTACAACATACCAAAAATACATTACACCCCACGTTACTGTCCACAGGTTAACACCGTTGAGCGTTACAATAAAACTATTGTAACGGCGATTGCAGCTTTTATAGATAAAGATCACAGAACTTGGGATACCTATATAAACAAAATACAGTTTGCTATTAATACTGCGGTTAATGAAACCACAAAATTCACTCCATCATTTTTAGTATTTGGTAGAGAAGCTGTTACATGTGGATCTATCTACAAAAATAAAGATTCTAGAGATGAACTAATTTTCAGTCCTAGGGATGTATATGCTGAAAACATAGGACAATTAATACCTATTTTTTCCGAAGTACAGAAACGGTTATTTAATGCACATCAATATAATGCAACTTATTATAACAAACATCATCAGAATTTAGAATTTAATAACGGTGATATTGTTTGGAGGCGAAACCATGTAATAAGTTCCTCTAAAAAACATTTTTGTGCTAAGTTTGCACCCAAATTTATTAAATGTAAAGTTTCAAATAAAGTTTCACCATTAATTTACGATTTAGTGGATATGAATAATAACCCATTAGGTCGTTGGCATATCAGAGACATTAAACCTCTACCGCGTTTAACTTCTTCTTTGAGTGACTAGATTGGTTGTTACCAATTACTTTATATGAATTCATATATAATTATTGCTAATTATCTCACGGCGAGCATAAGCCGATTCTTTTTGTCTTATTTTTTTTCTATGCACCTCATTATCGTTTGGCTATACCATTAACATTGACGTTGGTCAAAACTTATAATTAATTATCATCATCGTAGTATTAGGTTAACTTATTGTGTAATTTATTTAATATTTGCAATTCTAGGAGTGTAAACTCTTATTTTCAATATCTGTATTATACTTTATAGTATAATTTGTTAAATGTTATCAATTTTTTTTTTCTCAATTTTTTTTCAAGCGGTTTGCAACTTGTAAAATTAAGCCTTCTGCACGAGCGTTTATTAAGGTAACTCGTTAAACTAAACCATACCTATGTGTATTATTTATACGCTTGAATCACTTTCCCGTGAGAATTATTTTCATATGTTTATTACATAAGTATTTTAATTACTTCACAAAAGACCCTTGGATTTTATTTAAAAGTCAATGTTTCACGACTGGCTATGATTTTTTTTTCTTTCCGGCATATTTATTTCAGTCTTTAACTGAAACTTGTTTATAGTAATCACCGTGCGGGAGTTAGCGACACGTTAAAGAAGCCATAAGCTATTAATATTTTCAGCGGATGGCAACTATTAAAGCCTTTTGCCGTTGCGTTCAACTCTGTTGAGTTGACTTATTTAGGATACGATTCCTCATAAGCAACTCTAACTGCATGATGTTTTATTTCCAGTAGTTGGAATAAGACTAGTATGAAAGAGAATGTATGTTGTAATTATAATGTACGTTGATGGAGTTGAACGATGTATATTAACATTGTATATTCTAGGAACATGTTTAAAATTTTATCATTCATGAACCATGTAATTTAAGATAATTATTTAGGATTTTTTTTTTCTCTCTCTCGTCTGTTTTGTTTTCTTTTTCTATTAAATAACTTGTTGATATGCAATATATCAGTATTATTTTTTTTCTTCATATATACAGGATGTTTTTTCAGAAAAATTCTTCTATAGGATGTTAATATTAATTTTCATTTTGCTTTTAATTATTATTTTTTTTTTGATCGTTCTTTCATTTGGCAGATTAAATATTAAAATTCGATATTTATATGCGGTTTATTTTGATTTGGTTTGAATATTATTTTTTTTTAAAAACTATACTGAAAAAATCTTTCAGATTTTTTTTCCCGGCCCCCGGGGTATTGTGACGGTTGTCTATTTCGACCTCTTTTTGTCAGTAAATTTTATTTTTTTGTCGTTCCCGACGTAATTTTAAACTACGAATTACGTAGTGTCGGAGAACGGCAATGTTTTGATTTGACAAGCCAGTCACGAAAAATTATCCATCATAACAACTAGAATCTATTTATTTATTATTGTTTCCGAGTTTATTATTCAAAATTAAATGTTTATCAATTTTTTATTATCTACAATCAAAGTTTTCATGAAATCAATAATTTATTTTTACGTACACGAGTGTGCGTAGCCAAAATTTTTGGCATTTTTGTATATTTTTAATTTTACTGCAAAATAAACATAGAAGAGAGCTTTGGTATTTCCTTTCTGGACCCTCAATTACCACTCCGCAAACAACGCGTTACAAGCTGAGGGCTGACACCAGTCTACTGCAAGCATCCAATCAAGAAAAAAGAAGTCCTCAAGCTGATGCGGATGCTGAGGATGGCGCTTTACGCAGTGCGCCATCGCTGCCGGGGCGCTGCACTTCGCCGTGCGGTCTGTCAGTGGCACCCTAGCCGACGCGCGCCCCAGTCCACTCCCTCGCCCTCGGAGCCTTCACGGCGACTTGTAAAAGTCCGCGTAATAGAAACTACAACGTGACAAATCCATTCAGTTCATTCAGGAAGACTTAAGAATTCAATAGAGAAACATTAAATTATTAGGCAAGGTCGAAAATCTCGAAAAGGTCTGGAGAATTAAGTGCCACGTTATGAAAGTGCAATATGAAATGAGGCCGCAAAAATAGCCTTAGCAACATTTATCACAAAAAAAATTATTTTAAAAATTTAAAAATGCCAAACATTTATTTCTCAACCTAACAAGAGGTGACATAAGTAATACATTTATGGCATTCAAACTTGAATGTAAAAAATTATTTTATAAATTTAAAAATGCCAAACATTTATTTCTCAACCTAACAAGAGGTGACATAAGTAATACATTTATGGCATTCAAACTTGATGTAAAAAATTATTTTATAAATTTAAAAATGCCAAACATTTATTTCTCAACCTAACAAGAGGTGACATAAGTAATACATTTATGGCATTCAAACTTGAATGTAAAAAATTATTTTATAAATTTAAAAATGCCAAACATTTATTTCTCAACCTAACAAGAGGTGACATAAGTAATACATTTATGGCATTCAAACTTGAATGTATTAAACGGCCTCAGTTTGCGTTAAAAAATTGTCTGATTCGTGGTATTATACATTTGAAATTGTGAAATGTATAATATAGAAGAAGATAACCGAAAATATAGCTAAAGAGGTTAGCGAAGTGGAGGTGTAACACTTACGTTTTACGTATGATCATTCCTTTTTAATTGTATTTATATTTTCTTAAATATTTCTTCATTCTGCTAAATATTAATATTTTATTGTTTACCTTCGACAACCATGTCGACCCATTTTTTTAAACGTATTGTACCAAAGCTTAAGAAAACTGGCTTCATAAAAATCCAGGCAAGACAATGTCTATTTATGAGATACCTGGAATTGTAAAACGTGCATGGCCTCTAGCAGCGACCCCAATTAACATTATGAATGCATTTAAAAAGCGAAGCATAAGTCTATACAACCCTGAAATATTAGACATAGACATAGACATTTATTTATTTACACTTCACACAATACAAATAATTGGTACAGAAACATTGTTAACATAATACACACTTAAAAGTTCACAACATAAGAAAAAGCAACATAATGATAAAAAATTACAAGAAGAAAAAATATATTTATATATAGGTAACAATAAAAACATTTAAAAAAAAAAACTAACAAAACTGTGCAAAATGTAAAACGGTGGTGCCTCAGTGTATGTACTATTTGCATTGATATGCAAATCACTGATTTTCAGTCACCACCTTGAGCAAAGTATAATATTTGTCAACATATAGTACGTGACGTGTAAAAACAAACAAAACAAAACAAAAAAACTCATAAACAAATGATGAGTACGTACATTTCAACCTCCCACCATATGCAAACAAAACAATAATATCAGGAGTCAGGGGGAACGTTTGAGCATAAAAAGAAAAGAAAAAAAAGAAAATTGATAAATAAATAAAAATGCTCATTCAATACATACATAAGTATATTTATAATAGATAATTCATAAGCAATATATACATTAACAAAATATAAATCAACAAAATATAATATAAAAGTTGTTAGTTCACCAAGCAACATTGTTTCAGCCTATTAATTGAGATTCCATCAGAAATGTTTTGAGACTTTTTTTTTACCCTTCGTCTTTCATTACTGACCGACCTGTGCTTAACACAAATATTTCAAATATGGAATTATAGCCCTAACAAATAGCAGACCCTGAAGAGCCTTGGATGGATCATAACATGGGGTCACGTAATACAAGTTTTTATTCCAAAAACTACTGTCACGGACATGAGTTAGTCCGAGGGGCCGCCGCGAAGGCTTCCGCGGTTTAGGCGCTTAGGCGCGTGCAGGGTCAGCAGCAGACGCTCAGGCGCCGACTGGCGCTCTGGCCCGTGCAGGATCAGCGAGAGCAGGCATAGGAGGAGCAGGTTGGATCATCAGGCAGGATGAGGCGGTAGGCAGGATCAAGTAGCTTCAGCATGAGGCAGCTTCCGAGTCCGAGGACTTGCAGAGTTACTTGCAGTGTTCTGACGATGTTATCGGTAGGATGGCTTGAAATAGACTGCCATTCTAAGGCCAGCAATCGGCTTATATAGTCGGGATCGCATTCCTTTGGAACCGCAATTTGAAATTTTGAATTTAATCTTATTAGCCAGGAATCAAGTATATTTTCTTACAATAGTTTTGTAAGAATCCGTGTGTAAGAGGCTTAGTTTGTTTGGCAGCTTCTATTGCTGTCATAAAAAAATTGAATTGACATGATTGTCAATAAAGTAAACAATATATTTAGAAAATTTAAGAAAATCCAAAAATACCAATAAAGAGAAATATTTTACAATATAAGGACCATAAAAGATGTAAGTGTTACAATGGAAGCCATCCCAGGTAGCAAACCACTTCCAGCAGCAACAGGATCCTCAACCATGACCCTCGAATATTGCTAATTTGCCATTTATCATTCAAGCCACAACTAGCACATTTTCCCCTGAAGCTGTCAAATGATTACCTAAAGCACCACTGCGATCATCTGTACCGAATAAGCGACGAATAAGAAAATCAGCAATACTGACAGATACGCCTCAAAGGACGCTTTGGCTGAAGAAAAAGCAAGACGAGGAAAGAGCAATGGTAAAATAAAAGGGAAGGAAATTGAAATAAGTTTATTTTTTTTTAATAATGTTTAAGTTTAGTGTGGGGTTTAAATTACTTCAAACATTACTTATGGGAAACGAAATTCCAAATAGTAACGGATCATAAAGCGCCGATATATCTAAGAGATAAAAGAGACATGTCAGGTAGGTTGGCCAGGTGGGCAGTAGCGATACAGAACCACGAATTTGAAATAGTTCACTGCTCCGGAAAAGAGAATGTTATCGCAAACTTTTTGAGTAGGAACCCCTTATTAGAGACGGGCCCGGAAAAAGACGGAACGGTAGAAGATGGACTTCAAACCTAGAATCGGTCCAAATATCTCAAGAACAAGAAAGAGATAGGTTTTGTAGGCAATGGCAAGGAGCAATTAGTTCTAGCCATCAAACGTCGTTCAAAGGGTATTTTGTGCGTAACGGAATGCTACTTAGAAGGGTTCGAACAAATAATACAGAGAAAGAATTGTTGGTGTTGCCGAAAAATCTTTTTAATGAAGTCATGCATGAAATACACGATGACTCCTACTCCTGGGGCCACTAGGGGTTGATGAAAACCCTATCCAAATTTCGATCTCGCTATTTCATGATCGACACCGAACGGGAAATCGAGAAATACATCAGAAGTTGTAGGCATTGTCAAGAAATAAATAAATCAACCGTCGCTGCGCCGCAACAAGCTACGGTGGTACAACAGATTTTCGAGAAAGTTCAAATAGATATTTTAGGCCCATTAAACAGGTCATTGATGGGTAATAAGTTGATTATAGTCGCCGTGGACTGGTTTTTGAAATATGCCATTTGTAAAGCGGTTTCACAGGCTTCTGTTCAAGCCGTATGCGATTTCCTAACACATGAAATTTATTGTAAATACGGATTGATCCAAACGTTAATTTCGGAAAAGGTTCTGTGTTTCTACCAAAGTATCACCGTTCTTTATGATGTTTGTCAGAGAACCCGAATTTCTCTCTGACAGTGCCTTTCGTGAACAATCACGATGTCCAAGTATAGCCCAAAGGCAAAGAATAAAAAGGCGAGTTGAGTATGCTTAAAGTTAGGGTGAATTTGACGAAAGCTGGCTTAGCGCAGAAAAGATTGTACGATAGATAAGCCAAGGAGGTGAGCTTCAGAGTAGGTCAATTAGTTTTGTTATACTCACCTAAAAGAGTGACTGGCAGAAGTAACAAATTATCCCGACCATATAAAGGTACATATAGAGTAACTAAAGTGTGTAACAATAATAATTATGTCATAAAGAAGATCGGAACTCATATTAGGACAAAGGTACATGATTGAAAGACAGATTGAAACCATTTAGATTAAGATAGGAATGGATAGAACTGTCATTAAAAAATTTAATAAATTCATGTAGTACGTAATACTAAGACATGCATAGTGACAACTTTATAAGATAAAGACTTGGTTATTTGTTTTCATATACATATGAAAACATGGCGAGAGAACTATACTTCGAGGTCAATGCGGCTCTACAAAGCATGGCGACAATGAAGCTGCATCCACTGATATATACATAAGATAGTTTTAAGGATCATTCATCACAATCCGGACTATTAGTTCAGTTTAGTCTGATGTCGAGCACTTGGGACGGCGTGAGCCAAGTCATGTCATTTGCGGTCATTCTTGTTGCATGACGCGCCTTTCCTAGTTTTGGGTTGGGGAACAAATTGAACGATTCAAAATTGTTCTTTATTATGCATACACGAAAAGTTGTGGATGCAGTATATGACATCATTAAACGTTTCTCAGCGATCTCTTTCAAAGGAAAAGTTACTCTCGGACGCACTCACCTCATCTGCCAAACAATCGACACTGGAGATGCCTTACCTTTTAAACAACGCTGCTACAGACTCTCTCTGAACTGAAGTAAGATAAGATGTTGGAATGGAAGGTGTTCAAACCATGTAATACCCATTTACAAAATAACCATGTTTACCTTCGTTGACAACCCAATTTTCAATGTCAGCCGTAAAAGCTGCCTAACAGACTAAGCCTGCTACACACGATTCTCTTACTTACTCACTAAAGATTCCTGGGTGGCAAGGCGAATTATGAAACTTCAGATTGCAGTTCGAATAGAATGCGAGCCCAGCTATATTAGCTGAGGGCTGGCCTTAGTCAGTCTACTACAGGAGTAGAGTAACAACATCAGTCTACACACTACTGCGAACAAGTTTACTGCAAGCAAGTCTACTGCAAGTCTGTGATGCTCCCTGCTACTGATGCTGCCTTCTACTGATGCTGCCCTCTACTGATGCTGCCTTCTTCTGATGCTGCTTTTTTAAATTACCCATAAAACCTTGTATATACTTACCTTGCGTCTTATGATTGCTACGTCTTATTCAACGCCGCAAGTGACAAATACACAACACCAAAAATAAAATTATTATTGACCAAGGACACACAAAAGGCTCACTATAAATTTCAGGAAATTAACAACACAAATTAAAGTGGACTCGCACACCAGTGTGTGGCACTGCACACATTGGATGAAGTATTTAACTCAGGCTGAGTGTTGACAAACGCATAGCAATTATACACCGCAGATATCGATGAAGCACATGGGCGACGGATCGCTAGAAAATTTTACAAAACAGGGAAAATGTGGAAATGTGCATCGTCATCTGCTAACTTTGGAATATTGTCACTCTAAGTAAAATATTTATTTTGTTTTAACAACAATAGTTATAAAAAAGTAAAACATCAGATTCCTCGGCAAGGGCTAAATTATTTTTACACACGCACCCATTTTCATTATATTTTTTTAAGTAAATCGAATGTTGAACGGTAAATATATTATTTATATTTTTGCAGGCTCCTGTACAATTTAAATTCACTACAAGTCTACCAGTGATTTACTGAGAACCAAAATGATTATCATTTCTGACAGGAAAGGAAGGAAAAAGAACGAGCAGCACCGTTGGCTCTGACATTGAGTTCACTAGATGAAATATTAGGAATGAGTGATTGGAATATGAGCATGTAACACTATGCTGTGCGTTGGCCTCCTGTCAACTTATACCTTTTTGGCAAAATATGCTTTCTTGGCGTTTTATTTTGACGTTTGGAACGTCGTTTTTTTATCACCTTTGTCAACTGTATTTTTGTTAAGTTATGTATTTATGAAGAATCTACCAGCATACTGTGTTTCTCCTCTGCCTCCACCTTTACAAGCATAGAGGATGAAATCTCTCGAGGAACTGGTACATGGCGAGAGTTGTTGGCCAATACACAAAATGATTAATAAAACTGTTACTGACCAACTACACACACCAGGCTCGCTATAACTTTCAGGAACCTTTGAAATATTTAATAAACTGCAGGGGTAGCGAGAGTATTGACAACCTCATTATTTTTAGACAAAAATGGAGACACCCAGCTAATTTAAATTGTAATGTGTGGTGGACACAAAGAACAATAAGCTGGTTCTGGCATTATTAACATTGGATTATGAATCAAACTCGAATAAATTAGTAATATGTTTTCAGTAAACAATTACAATTTGTGAAACGTGACACAGTAAATTATATCATATTTGAGAGTCAGCGAAATAATTACTATTGATTCAAGAAGAAAAAGTGTATGGACCAACACTGGCTCTAATTTAGTGACATTATGTTAACAGTAAGCCGAAGGAATAATAACTGACACAAAAAGAAAAGTGTATGGAGTTGCACACCAAGGTGTGGCACTTCCAACATTCGATGAAGTATTGAGCATTAGACAGACAAATACCCCACTTTGGGAATTTGTTTAACAGATATATAAAATAAGAGGTTAAAAAAATACACAGAAAAGTTATTACTCACCAATCACACAAGTGAGGATTGCTATAAATAACAAATACCGTGAAGAAGGTTCAGATAAAAAAGTAATTTAATGACCGGGGTTAAATGTCACTCAATTGTCCGACAGTGGAAGAAAATTGGTGTTTCTGGATCATTGGAATAAACCTCACCAAATTGAAACGTGTTGGCAGAATTGCTTTAAAAAAATATTTTCCATTTGTAACGGTGTATGTTGGTCTTCTGCCAACGTAAACCTTCTTTATGATTAATACGCTTCCTCGGCAGTTTATTTATGTAGAATCAAAAACGACAGGATCAGCTGTTTTCAAGTATATTATTAATGTTTTAACTCTATAAGAAATGAGATGTTTATATGAAGATAATGTTTTTATTTTAGAAATTATTCAATATTTGTATTAAATGTAATAATGGAAATTTAAGTTGAAATATAAATTTAAAAAATGACAGACATTTTTAAATCACTAATATACCTCTTAGGTCTATCTCTGCGTTTTGTTCAACGTCATACCGTTCAATTAAAGAGTAAGAGCCATGCCACACGATGCGGTGCGGCGCCTGACCGTTGCGGCTCCGGTTTCCTACATATAAACATGTATGGTATGGCACACGGCGCCGTCCGGTGCGCTCCGGCGCTGCACCGCACGCGCATCGGAATCGAGACGATTTTAAAATACAGACTGTCGTCGGAATGTGGTGCTGGAAAACGAGCGCGCCGAGCACAGGTCCGTCCCTGCTACGGTACTGCAAAACGGCAAGATGACCTGCGGTGCGGCGCCGCACCGCATCGTGTGACATGGCTCGATCTGTCCGTGCATCACATAAGTAATGCATTGCCAGTGGTGAAAAAGTACGGCCAGCATCGGTGGCTCTGGCATTGCGGTCACTGGATGGAATATTAGGAATGAAACCCACAGTGAGTGATAAGAATATGAGCATAGAGCATTAAACCCTCGAGGAACTGGATTATGGCGAGAGATGGCCAATACACAACAGCAATAATATAATTATTACTAACCAACTAAACACGCAAGGCTCGCTGTACTTTCAGGAACATCGTAAAAATTTGATACATTGCAGTGGTAATGAGGGTTTTGAAAACCCAATTATTTTTCGCCACAAATTAAGACACCGTAAAAAGAAATAACTTTTACTTACGGGCAAAAAATAAAAATAAGGCGGTCTTGGCATTATAAACTTAGATTTTATACAATTATGATTTCAGTTAACAATTATAATTAGTGATACGTGACACCTGAAAAATATATCTAATTAAGTACTCTAATACTGTATTAATAGTAATAAATACTATTATACAAGCTGGAGTGTATTTACCAACACTGGTTGTGGCATTGCACCCATTGGATGGATTATAGGAAATAAAACAAAGCATAGCAGTATTATATAAACCGAAAAATATAAGATACCAAAAAAATATTTTCCTTACCCAGCAACAAAATAAAGATCAGAAAATCTTGTACTGATCTGCCATTGAAATGTTAAACGCACTGATATTAAAACTCACTATGTTAACGGCTATACCGGAGACAAATATTTTATTTCCGTGAATGAAAAGCATGAAAAAACCATCTAACGAAATCGAAACATTGACGTTTAGTTTCCATAATACGGGCTTATGTCGAAAACTATCCTTATCCGTCTTTCTCAAACACTCAAATTACCAATCAAATAAGAAAATTCAGAATCATAAGAAAATTACTTTAAAAAATACGAAAATAAACGGATCCTTTTACAATCCGAATCAAGGAAGTCAGTCCAATGAAGGCATGTGTCCAAGCAAAACAACAAATCACCATCAAAAACTTATTCTTAACTCGTAAGAGCCCGTTTTCGGTGATTTGCAGATTCTGGAAAAGGACAGATTCATTCACCGAAAAGTAGTTTAGAAAACTAATTGTTTTATCGACGCGTATCACGCTATGTGTCGCTGTCTTATTAACGGTGAGAGGAAACGAGCAGTCACTTTAAATAATCTCAGAGCCTGTCTGGGCCGTTTGAAAATCATTTTATTCGTAGACTGCGTATACGAATAACAGGTTTAAGAAGATTAAACCCACGAGCCCTCGGTCTCCGAACAATTCATTCCTTCCATTAGAAAAAGGGCTTCGTTCCAGTTCTAACAAGTGACATACACTCTCGCAAATTACACAGTAACCACAAATGTTTTAATTGATGAAATTGTTAAATAGGCCAATGTGAAAATTGGAGTAGGGGTGAAAAAGTACACCTGTAAACAAACACGTTGGATAGACCTTTAGTGAATATTTCCTGTCGTCCACGTTCGTAACTAAGATTTAATAACGGGTTATGAATAAGGATTTTTTTTCACTTTTCAAAACCAGTTATCAAACAAATTTTTTTTCCATTCTCATAACCTTATTTCATAACCAGCTACCAAAAGGATGCATTTTTCCTTCTTTGATAACCAGTTACGAAAAAAGGCTCTTTTATAAAAAAAAGCATTTTCAATTGGGTGGTCGAGACTTAACCGAACTAAGATTATCAAGGAAGGAAATGTACCTATTAAAAGAAGAGGAGGATAAGATCTAACAAGTGTTAGAAAGTTCAGAACCCCTTGCGAATTCGTTGGCGCTAAGGAAAGCCATTACAACATAATGAAATCTAAAAGAATATACCCATCTTCAGATCTTAATATAAAAAAGCTTTGGATGATTCAACTACCGAACAGCTTCAGGCGAAGCAATCATTCTTTCGCAAACTATTATGTATAAAATTTAACATTGGGTTTTCCTCACTAGCGTCAGAAACCTGCAATTGTTGTGTTTAGCTGACTAATAAAATAATATCTGCATCAAATATTAGCGAAAAAGCCAAACTTAACTGTGAGAAAAGAATACACTAACTTCGAGTCAACGAATTTTATAAAATGACTACACAAAATGTAGATGATACTCGTAGTTTTTGCTTCGACCTTCAACAGGTGGAACCCTTGCGGAAGACCCTATTCAAGACGCTTGAGCTTGAGCTTTTATAATTTTTGTATACTGGACATGCAAAGTTAGCAATTTTCTTTTTCTGGTTGGAACATCAAGCCGGCCGAGAGTCAACTGAAATTAGTTTGACTTTATATACTTATTTAAAAAACCTCCATATCCCAACATAAAAACATTAAAGTTAATCTGCGGTGGGTGCGGAGGACAGAATAAAAACTCATATGTTATTCACACTTTTATGCACTGGTTGCAGAACTCACCTTCACATGTTCAAGAAATAAGGATCACTTACCCTGTCCGGGGCCACAGCTTCTTACCAGCGGACAGGGTATTTGGTCGCTAAGAAGAAGATCAGAAACTTAATCCTATTATAAGCAAACCAGAAGGTTATTTTGAAATCATGAAAAAACATGGAGCCGTTAATGAACTTGGAAAGGATTGGTTTCTGTAAGATTTCAAAGCTCTGAGCTCTTATTACAAAAAGGTAGATTAAATTCAGAGTCTTAACAATAATAAAATTGAAAGCAAGCTAAAACTTTGACAAATTTCGTTTTGAAACTAGCCAAGAAAAACTGCTTAATCTTGTGTAATCTAACGCTCCATAGTCCTGCATTTTGCACCCTTTTGAAACCTTTGGGAAATGCAATAAAAAATGCTTAGAAAATGGACATAACTAAACTATTACAAAAACAATTTGGAGATGATTGGGAAAACATGGACGAGTTACAGCGATAAGAGTACTAAATGATGTGACTGAAACTGAAAGGGAAATGAAGAGGATTTAGATGAATGTGACTGTTTGAAATTTGATTGTGGTCTCATAATTTGATACATTAAATTAGTTCACTTTGCTGTAATTCATGTTTTATTTCATATTATATTATTTCCAACTAATCAGTTTCAAATTGAATCTTTTCCAAAACCATTTGTTTCAAACTGAATAATTTCCAACAGTTTCAAACAAAATGCATCATTTCCGTTTTTTTAATTAAATGAGTTTTGCAAAAAAATTCTAAATATTGGACAAACCAAGAGCTGACATGTAAACGGTAATGTATTTTGGCAATGCTATAAATAAACAAGGATGTAGCGGGACTATCACACTTTGTAACAAAATGAAATTATTAAAGAAAATACATCAACATTGACTGTTTACAAAATACATAAAAAAATATAATGCTGAAACAAATGCACACATTAAAAACTAAAATCAGTAATAATTTAAAACCTGTAAAAAAACAATTCAAGGAATTGGTTTCGGAGCCTCATAATGACGGCTTGCACTTAACTACAGATCTTCCACAAAAAATACAAAAAGTGGGCAATGCGAGACAGCAAGCTGGGGTATCAAAGCTTCATTTCCAATCTACTCAAGAAGTAACAATACCAAAAAAGTATGAGTTGTTCTTACTGGCTGATTATAATTATACCGAGACGAGTATATTGGTGTTTTTTTCTCCAGATCTGAAAAAAATTACTTCTACATTTCTTGCTCGATGGTGTTGGAGTTTGAATGTGTAATGGCAGGCAACACTTGTCACATGTGAAGTGACAGTTTTCGAACATCGGAATGTTTATTTAAATGTCATAAAACATGATTGTCTTCTGTTTTGACAACTTACATCTGATCTAGACACGGACAGTGAAACATCCTAGAGTTATATGAACATAAAATATTGTAAATGTGTAATAGTGTAGTGTTTGTAATACATTGTACCCGTGAAGTCAGTGTTTTAAAATACACCCTCAACTCCAGAGCCCAGAGATATAACCGTCTAAGAGGTTATAGGCAGCACAATTTTAAAAGATAAATATTTATTATTGTTTACTGATTAAAAGCCTACAACATAACCGTGGAAACCAAACTGTTTATATACAAATATTCATAGCAACCAATAATGGATTCAATGAAAATAAAACCATTCAAAAATAAGGATAATTATACAGTTTGGAGGAAGCTAATGAAATTATTGCTGGATTCAAAGGTTATAAAAATAGACGATAAAAATGAGGAAAAGTTGGAAAATAAGGGGAAATTTATCATATATTGAAGAAAAATATTTACATTATGTTATTAATTTGGAGACAGTTATTGATATTTTTGAAAAATTATTATATATAGGTATATTATAATATACAAGGACAAGATACGAAACATGTAATGAATTTTTTTGAGATGTAATACTCAGGAAACATATTAGAGGATATCAATAATTAACAAAATATACAATTTGAAATCACGAGGAAAGAAAACAAAATTTCAGAAGAAACATTTATGCACAAAATTATAAATTTACTACCGGAAAAGTTTAATACTTTTAAATCAATTTGGATAATATAGATGTGGAAAAGAAAAATTTTGAAGAATTAACCAAAAGAGTTAAAAACAAATTGGAATTCATTGAATAAGATGCTATCACAGAACTCCAAGAAATCCTAAAAGGAAATGAAAAGAAATGTTTCATCTGCAACGAACCAGGGCACATAGCAAGATTCTGCAAGAATAAAAAGTGCTACGTCTGCGGCAAGTCAGGACATAGTACGGATGAGTGCTATAGGAACAAAATTTGTACTAGCTGTGGTAAGAAAGGGAATATAAGACAGTTTTGTAGAACATATAATTCGAAGAAATAGAAGTAGAAATTAAATACGCAAATAAAGAAAATTTAGTAGCAACAGCTGTTGGATACGTTAATACAGATTTTGGGAAATTCAAGCATCTAATGCTGTAAGGAATTGCTATACATTAGAGACCCGATAAAAGAAATTACGAACGTGGATATTGAAATGCGAGTCGACGGGTTCGTGGGTTAGGCCCCCGGTATGTGACGCCCCCGTGGAGGCACCCGATTTTGAATTATGTTATAACAGCCAATTTTGTCGAAATAATAGCCATTTTTACCAGATACAGTCGACGAAAAAATGTTTACTGAACTAAATAAGTAATTAAATTTCACTGTAAAATTTCATGTTTGTATAGGTATTTTTACAAAATATTAGACATTAATATTAGATTGTTCTTACAGTTAATCGCCTTAAAACTCATTATTTCGTACCTTTTCAAAACGAGCCATCCGATCAAACCGGTCTTAGACAAAAGCCAGATTGCTGTCTTTACTATCTCTTTCGCGCAAAGGAACGAAAACAACAGAGTAATAGAGTAGTCAGACATAATTGGCAATAGCGAATATAGCGATGGACACTATTTCTACCCCTTTCGCACAGGAGTAAGTTATTATTGCAAAAAGTTACTGATAGAAATTTTAATCGGCCATGTCATCTCAAAATTGCACGTCCAGGTCCTTCGCAGGGTTTAGCACAAATTACCAAATTATTTCAAATAGACTAGGTGGGAAAACGTTATTACATATCGGATTTGCTTCTACATAATCTCCACAGAAAAAATAAAAAAATCGCGTGTGTGTGTGTGTGTGTGTGTGTGTGTGTGTAAATAAGAGTCATGGCAAGTGTTACGCACCCGTAAAATTAAGTGAGAAAAGTGACAATGTTCAAGTTCAAAGGTGTCATAATGCAACATTACTTATTTAAAAACGACGTTAGAATAGTTAAGGAAAAATTAAAAGAGGACGTTAAAACGAGTTTCAGCTCCATACAACAAAATTTTGAGGCAAAAATTACAAGTACCGGGTTTGAAGAGTACATTCCAAAATAAAACAATATCAAGCGACAATTATACAAAATTCGAAAGCCTTAAATGTAGAAAAGACACAGTTTCATAATCCAGCTGAAGTTCTTATTCGACATTTATCGAAATATTTATTGATGACCACTGTGAGAACAGCAACAGTATTATCGTATTTGCTCCAGCAGGGGCTTTTAAAAGAATTCAAAAATATACTACACTACTTTGGGGATGGCACATTTGATTGCTGCTAGGTCCATTTTACCAAATATTTACTATTCACGGAGATGTAGGGAGTGATGCACAATAAAACAAATGTTGTGCCGATATTTTACCTGCTCCTAGTTAACAAAGAAAAGTGTTACTGTGGATTTTTAATTAGGTACAATGCTGGCAATAACAGAGATATTTCCAGCGGTTCAAATACATGGGTGTAATGTTCACTTACAATGTTTAATTACTTTCTAATCAATGTTCTAAATATTTAACTAGACACCTTTATATTATAAGGTATAAAGTACATATTTAAGTAGTTCAAATCATCCTAATATTTAACTGATTTTTCTTCTTTTAGTTAAATTATTTTGTTATCTATGTTGTTAATATTTAAGTAAATACCTATATAATTTATTAGGTATTCAAAATTACTTTAATTCCATATTAAGTACCCATAAATCATCTTATTTTTTAAATGTGATGTTTAAATTGTAACTTAACCAATGTGATATCATTAGATAATCCAATTGTAATTTACCGACATTATTAATAAAGATTTATACTTAAGAACTAAAACTTTTAATCATTTCATCTAGACGTTTGCTATCCTGACTGTACTTTTGATAAAAGTATTCAACTAATACAATTTATCGCACTAAAACGGGGCGTCACACACCGGGGGCCTAACCCACGAACCCAAGTCGACAACCAATATGCGATTTGGCTTATGATGAAAGGAATTATGAATAAAAGAAGCAAGCACATTGATGTCAACTATTACTACCTAAAAGAAAAGATTGATGAAAACCAGGTTACAGTTATATATTGTCCAACTGAGTCACAGATTGCGAATATTCTAACGAAATGTTTACCCAGGATAAAGTTTGAAAGCTGTCAGAAGAAACTAGTGTCATAGTGAGATAGTTAATTTTCAAAAGTGAACTTATTGTGTTTCGGGGGAAATGGGTTGTTGTTTTTTTGAAAGTTTATAAGTATAAAATTCTAAGTATAAAAATTATAGTTTATAATTATATCTATTGTTGAAAACAACAATAGTTATCGTTTATAATTATATCTATATATAACTGAAAAGAGACAAGGATAATTCAACAATTAAGGGGATGTTTTCAAATCACTATTGAACGCAGTAACAAAAACAAATTGTTCCTCTTTTTTTTGCGTTTACCTGAACCTTTTTCTTTTCGACTGTGAGAACGTACGAAATAATACAAGAGATGAATAAGTCTCGGATTTCAAATTGGAAGCCCACAAAAATGACACTGGACTATGAAAAATCCGCAATGAGGGCGGTACAAAATGTATTTCACGCTAGGTACGGAAATAAATACGTTAGCACCATTTTTGCAATAGTGTCTTCAGATATGGAAAACGGTCTGCCTTAAAACAAGAGTCGAAAAACGACACGTAGCCGGATGTGCTGGTTTGGCACATTTGCCATACCGATATGTAATGTCTGGCTACAAATTAATGTCTGGCTACAAATATATGTTAAAAACACCGAAAAACGAGGATAAATTTAATGCGTATTTGGACAGAACTTGGTTTGTAGACTTGGATTGCATTAAGAGATGGTGTTGTTATGGTGAAGAAGTTCGAACGACTAACGATCTTTAAGGATGGCATGCAAGGCTTAACAAATATGTAGGATGCAAAAACCCTTCACTTGCGAAGGTACTAAATATTTTAGGAGACCAAAATGAGTTGCTTCAAAAAACTAAATAAAAAAGCAATCCGTACGTTGAAAATGAACTCGAGATAAATGCTCCAATTGAAGACTGAAAAGAAAAAAAAAATCCTCCTTTCTGTGAATAGTGGATTTCAATATTGGATCTCTGGAAATAATGTTGTCATTTCAATACAAACTCTTTTCATATTAAAAAAATTAAATCATACTTTACAAATAGGTCGAGCTCCCACCTGAACTTATATATTGATCATTTAATTATACTCCAAGATTTATTGACTGAAACCTGGTAAGATGTAAATCTGTGAAATATTTTGCAAAAAAAAAACATATTTTGCACATCCTCTGTAAATGTCCATCGAAATATTATCTTTTAAGCAAAATTCTCAAAATTGTTTCTCAAAAGTGTTTTCAGTGTTTTATTCGACAGAAAAATATCAGAAGGTGTAGCGTTCTGAACCTTGTTGAATTCAACTAAAGCTTTAATTTTCACTTATTAAAGCTGGATATCAAAAGAGGAAAAATTTATCCGTTTTTGTAGCTGGTTATGAAACAGAGAAAAAAATCCTTATTCATAACCAGTTATGAAATCTTAGTTGCAAAGGTGGACGAAAGGGATTTTGTCAAACTAACTTTGGCAGTCTTGGGTCAAACACAAGTGTTGACCACCGATTCACAACTACAGAGTTGGCGAAGAATAGAACAAAACACTCACGGGGACAAAGAACTAGAGGACCAGTCAGCTGTTCTATATTTTACTATAACCAACCTGTGACCTAATGACAGTACATGGCCTCATAAAATGTCTCAAACTAACGAATATTAAATAAGTGACAATAGCATTCATTGGATCTCAAGTATTTAACATTTTCATACTTCTTAAACGATTACAACAGTTTGCCTTAATTAAAACCTTACCGAAAAATGTGAAAGATACTAAAAGCTTGCAGAACCTTGGCTTTAGCAGGACTGGCAGTAACAAAAATGCACGCTAGGCGCACACAATAACACACTTCGAGTCAACGTCGTTCGAGTCATTGTAAAATGTAGCAATGAAAACAAATGTGCGGCCGGCGTCTTTGTATAAAAACTCTACAAAATGTCTGCGCAAACTGTATGAAAACTTTATGTGGAGAGCATAACGTTGATTTGAACACAATGTAGATCGTGGCAATTCCTTTATATCACAAAACAAACGATATGTCTTTTCTAGTTGATTTGTCCATTGTTAGTATTACAAAAGCCTTTTATATATTATACACGAGTTCAAGGAACCACGCAGATAAAATGAGGTCAAACAAAGAAGAGATCACATCTGCACTAAAAATATTAGAAAAGAACATACCAATTCCATTATTAAATTAATTACATTTTACAACACACTTATATGTATACTAGCATAATAATTCAAATAAATCGATCAAACTTCTCAAAAAACGCACAACGATACGATACGATAACGATAATATTTTTTATATGAATCTGTTAAGTTACAATTTTGACAAGAGCCATCAAAAAAATATTTTGTTTACATAAAAAAGAAAAAAACCAAAAAGTATCGTAGGTAAAGCATTCCCTGCACGGACATTGCGTCGCAAAGTATGTAAAAAAATTTGAGCTCCTTTTCACTAAGCGGTAGCAGCTGTGTATAAAAAGGAACTATTTTGTGATTACTATCTAATTTATGAAGCAATCAATCTGCGACATGAATCTTAATTTAACGAACTTGTTGATACGCTGTCCTTTGTGCTAGCTGAGCTAATTAAAGTAGCGTGACGCGACAGCACGTGGATAAGCGCTGTTATGAAATCATAGAACGTTAGCATTGCAAAATTAACAATTTCTTAACATGTTCATGCTAGCGCGGACTAAAGTCAGTACGGTCGGTTTACGTGTTTTTGAATCGCGGCCGTTTAAGACATTGAAGATTATTGAACGTTCATTAAAGAAGTTCTTACAATAATTTAAACTAATAGAATCGTCGCACAATAACTCTCGATAAGATGTTAAAATTTGATCTAGTTCCTGTATTTTAATCAATCAAATCAATTTTACCTTTAGACAGATTTCCAGTGGGTCTAACTGTCTAAATCCGGGTAATGTTTGTAACTCAGTAAAGTGATAGCGAAACGGTTAAACGGCTATTTGTATAATACGACAAATGTGTGTTTGTAATAGTCACACTTTTTTTAAACCAAAATGTTTAGGAAAGAAATGCTATTTATTCGTTTATAATCGCAAATTCTTTTAATGATAATTTGTAGTTTGCATTTTATATTTTGATTTACTCTGTCTCTCTAATCTGTAAGGAATAGGTCCTCTAAACAATTTATAAGGTACACTTTACATCATAAAAAATATAGAAGTTTTCTTACCTTTTTATTAAACTTCAAATTGAGCCCAATATTGACTTTGTTCAGGTTCTCAGTGGGCAACTCGTGTCTTTGTCCCGTGACAACCAAAATAGTTCCAGTTATTCGCGATAAAAACTGTTGAGATACACCTGTAAAATAAATTTGATAAATATATGTTTTTTTCTTTCTATGAAAGCATTGTTGAGGCTATATTCTACATTTGCTACCTTTGTAAAATATTTATTAAAGAGTATTTTTTTTCTATTTCAAATATTGAATACCTTATTTTCGGATTACTTCTAATTATAGGTTTACGGGCATATTGAGTTAAACTGACACACATTAAACTGAAAAATAAAATTGTATTCATTCATTTACTCCTGATACAAGCATTCGTTAAAGCTTAAAAGGAGATCTCATCATAACCTGCTGAATGAGTAAACTTTCGTTACCAAATAAACTTATTATTTTACTTATTTTTTGTATAGTTTATATTTACCACATGCGGCAGCTGCGTAATTCGTATTGTGGTAAGGATGGGCTTCCAGTTCCATGACTGTATTTGGTTCTGTTTCTTCATTAATTTGAACCTTTATCCTACCGCTGTGAATAGATTCAGAATCCACTACCTGCAGGAATAACGAAAATTACTTTTATCTCGGTCAACGGTCATGATATATCATATGTTTAAAGAGGAAAGATTTCCTGTGTTTGTTTTTATATTTGATCGATAAATTTTGAAAATATTGAACTGGTTTCCAAAATTGTTTTACAGCTACATTATGCAGGAATAAGATAAAATAATTTTTCACGGGAACGGAGAAAGCCGCGCCGGGAGATCTTTTGTTCTATACCAGTGTTAGGCTCTGAGATATGCACCGGATACAGCAGATATTGACTTAATTAATAGACTGCATGGTGAACAGGTTCTCCATAGATGAATATCTAAAGCGTCATTGTCACTAAACTACGTCTTCTTATGATAAAGTCGGGTGACGGGACTCTAATATGGTTGAGGAGGGCGATGGCTGGGTCCCACGTTAACAGGTGAACGGGTGCCGTTTGAGGGTGTTCGTCGTTTGGATACTTGGGGGGAGGGAGACTTGCCGAGCTAACAGATGCAGATAAGAATAATTCTGTATAGACATAAAGAGACTTTAGAAAAAAATATACCCGTGAAGTTTCTTGCCAGTTCTTCCTCACCAAGGTTTATCCAAACTGGCGGTAGAGTCATGCTTTATTTGACGTCAATAAAAACAAGTAATTGTCAATGTTGAAAAATAAATAAATTTTACATTTCATTTCATTAGATATTATTTAAGATTTTTCTGTGCGGTCCATAACAAATTATTTTCTTCTTTTAAGAAAATTAATTCGAAAATTTATCGTATTTTCGAATTAAATAAGTCTTTCTCAGATATCTCTTACCTTAGCAACACACCCATAATACTGTCCTTGAGTCAATAGAATGGCCGTCGAGCCGGGAGCAAACACCTCTTGTGGAGTAGAAAACTTATTCGTTTCTTGTATTATACAAGTGGATATATCTTTCACGATTGCCTGGTAAGCGTATCCACAAGGCACGGAACACCATTCCGGTTCTTGAACCATAGATATGTTATCTTGGATTATATATTTGTAACCTGAAATATTCAAAACGTGGAATAAAGAAAGGCTTGTGGTTGGTAAATTGTTAGAGATAGATTTTGTTTTGGTGTCTGTAGGATAGGAATTTAAATATTTCTTAAAATATTTTTTTAATCAGCTGTTAAAAGCACAAAGTCACTGAATAAATATGCACAGACAAATTTATAGTAAGCAAAAAAATTATCAGAATAGAAAAACGAAACTTACCTTTATGGTTCACAGCATGTACAATAATATTGACATCTCCAAGTTCAATACCAAGTCGATTCATGTTGCTAAGAAATAAAAAGAAATTAAATTCAAATTAAATTACTACGTATACTAGAAAAAATATGTCTATAAATATTTAAACATTATTGCGGTAGATAAATATGCGGTTTTTAGTCATTTGAAGTTGACTTCCATAGGCTAATTCATGCAAGAACGAATCAGATTTACTATTCCCAGAGAACTTATAGTGTTGCTTGACTTCCAAAACTAGATTTAGATTATCAAGGGATTCCCGCAATAGAATTCGTATACACAACAAAAACAAACAACTGGTAAATGAATAATTTAACATATAAATTATTGTATCTATGTCAGATAAAGGACCCAAGAAGATTACGTGGCATATCATTTAATGATATTAATCATGTTTTGTGGCTGTTTGTGAACTCGAGGGCCTAGGCAAATTGCTTTCGCCGATGGAGTTGAAAAGTTAATAACAATGGCAAATGTATGAAATTTTATTGATTTTTGATTGAACACTTCATACACTTATGTCTATTTCATACATTTAGCAATCAATCCCCTTTATGTTCCATCGTGGAATGTCACTTGTCTATGAGGGCTGGTCTCATGATATTATCATTAAATGCCATAACTATATTTTTATTTTGTTTTTATTACTTACTGTTCTATAATAGTAGATCGTTGAGATATCCACTGTCTGTGCAAATTACCGGTGTTTTGTTCCGTGGTCCATTTTGAACCGTGCACATTGTTGTTTTCTTTGTCGACATAGTGTAATCTTACCGATTCGTTTGACACGGAAATTACTCTGAAGTTAAAAAGAAAGTGTGTGTTATTGGACATTTTAAATAATTTTTTGATGCATGAAAAGCTAACTGAAATATATATCATTCTACACAGATGCTGATGATAAATAGATCAGCTGTTATCAAAACATATGTTTGTTAAAAGAGGGCGGACTGAAGCTAAAAAATATTCCCACATTAAGAGAAAAAAGGAAATAGTTTTTTTCTATTTTTAACTATGTTCATACCCGGCTACCAAGCTCGCCACCTGATGCTAAGTGGCATCCATGCCAATGGACACTATTAATCGTAGATGTTTTGTTTTTTAAATATTGGTAGTGATTACTATATTGAAGTAGCGATTTATTGTGCGTTGGCAACCGTAGGCAAAGTTGAAATTTCCATTGTTCCAGCACTGGCTGTTTCATCCATATAACCCAAACACAACCGCGTAAAATTGGTTATTATGCTGGTCAAAATAGGAAAGTCTATAATATGGCCCCAGACGAGCTGTCAACAAGCAATGAGAATACAATAAGAACAAAACTAATTGATTGTATTTGTGAAGCTCGTGAACGGGTGGCGGTGAGGAACAGTGCCGTGTATTGCCGTGAGATAGTTGGGGGGAGGGAGACTTGCCGAGCTAACAGTTGCAGATAAGAATCACTTTGTATAGACATAAACAGACACTGTAAATTTATTTTGAAAAAATTATACCCGTAGTTTCTTGCCATTTGTTCTTCACGAAGGTTTTTCGGGAACTGGTGGTAGAGTCATGCTCTATTTAACGTCAATAAAAACAGGTAATTGTTCAATGTGGAGAAATAAATATTTGAATTTGAGATGCTAGCCATATAGGTATTATAGCTAACCTTTTTTCCTAACAAAATTACGAATACTTTGAAAACCGTTTAAATAACAAACAAAAGTTATTTTATAGAATACTTACTTAGCTCTAGTGAGATGGGGCCAGCCGACCCAAATAACTTTCCCCAGCAGATCATTAGCAATAGCCTCTAGATTTTTCCCAGAGGGTCCCAGATTCAATAACTGAACTATCATGTTTTCATTGCGAGATGGCTGGTCAAACACTTTCACTTTGCATTTCTTTAGGATTGTCTGTAAAAAGATAATTAGATGATTATAACAGTTTATATTTTTGTTTGATGTAATTAAAATAGTATTGAAAATAAAAAAAATTATTTAGTGCTGACTGCCCATCTAAAAAACAAAAAACAATTTGTAAAATAAGTTTCTCAATTAAGGTGACTCATAAATAAGTACCTGATACTCCAAATGCCTCATAGTTGGGAACCCAGGGAACAGCATATCACGTTTGGCGTTCGGCAACATTCCTCGTTTCAGCATTTCTGACGGGACTTCTATTTCCGACCGCCATATTGGTTTCTCTACTGCATGGCATTCCGTTATTTGAGGAAAGTATTCTGGGGCTTGTACTGTTCCTGTGGAAGTTATTATAGATTTAGTTATATTTACATATTTTAGATTTAATTTGAAATAGCACTACACGTCATGGATTATATTTAAACAACGCTATTAACTAGTATTTACGTGAAATTGAAATACGTCAATAAGTTCAACGAATGTTGGATCCCGATATCTTGTTAATTCATAATGAATTATTTAACCCAGCTAAATAAACACCGTTTGTGTACCATGACGGCGTAGCCTTACCAGCGCATCGGAATGTCGCTGATATTTAGTTTAAATAGGTTTGCTGGGAAAAGAAACAATTCTCATATTTTGAAGTTTAAAATACAGAACATCTCTTTTATGTTCTTTTTAGTTCACTCAAGAAATAAAAAAAGAGTACCAGAAACCAAATTGCTTGATTACAGCTACCCAACATGAACTTAAAGATTGTCTCATAAAGTATCGTAGACAATAGCTTTAATAGGTGATTTGGTGGATGAGAAAAAAATCACTTGAATATTGTCTAACATCCTACTGTATGCAAAAACCAAAATGTCATACCAAGGTTGTTGGATGTCCAATTGTACAATAACATTGGTCCATGCGTATTTCTCTTTAATTCTTCGTCCGTTAGTCTTTTGTAGCAAGGTGTCATGGCCGATAGGAGATTAGCCTGAAAAAATGAATAAATTAAATTATAAATATGCAGTGTGATCATCAGAAATTTAATATAAGACAAATTATTTTTTGTTTACTGCTATCAAATTTTGATCTTTATGCAGAAATCTAATTTATCAAAAGACTCCATTTCGGTTTTCTTTGATTTTTAAAAATAATACAAAATTCATAGCGTCAATAAAAGCGTCAAAATATATGAAGTAGTTTCTAACAGAGGTAGTAGAGTTTGTTTTGTTAAAACCATGTCTTGGTACTGCAGTCCTTCCTATTTTGACCGCCGCAATAATCACGTTTACATGGCTGCGTTCCGGTCGACGGGACGCAACAGTCAGTGCAATTTCTGCCCTTACTGAGGCCTGCGGTCGGCGACGCAGCATCAGTCGATAAAATAATCACAAGCAATATAAAAATGAAAACACCTACGATTAATACTGATGTACATGGGTTCTGATACCACTTACCATCAAGAGGATGGCGTGCACCGGCTTTGAAAATAGTAAAAAAAACAGCAGAAACAAATAATAATAAAAATAATAAATAATAATATTTCTAACAATCACACCACATTATCTAGCCCAAATTAAGTATCACTAAGAACTTGTGTCATGGATACTAGATAACGGATAAATAAACTTAAGAAATATATTTAAAAAAATAGAAGCAACATGTCATAAAATAATTTACAACACAAATTGGCAGTTTTATAACTGACACCGCTCAAACATCTCCCAAAAAGGAAAGCCATAAAATACTCACCTCATCTATAAAGGGGATCAGTACGACGGCCTCCCAATCATTTCTCTTTCCGTTGAGATCCGTTTCAAAATGCACAGGGTAATAATGAACTATGGGAGAATCTTCATCCGTCATTAGCTCATGGAATGGTGCTGGCAGTAACTGTTTACTGGCAGCTGGTAATACTGCTAGTAGCTGTGGAAAGATCAAACTATTGTATTAGTTTTTACTTTATATGAAAGTAATCTAATAGAATAATAAGAATGGTTGGTAATTGGATTAAAACTCTTTAGTCCTTTAATAATCATACCTGTTCAAAAGGTTTAAATGGTTCTCCCAACTCAAATTCTATCTTCAAGTCTTTAAAGCCCTTAATGTCTGAGATATAGGGTGCATAATGGTGTGGATAGTACCAGCACCAGGACGGACATCCCTTATAGTAATAGAATAAATTCCACTGTATTGCTCTTACATAGCATTCAGCTTGGTCGGCTAAAACTTCCCTGTAAAAAAAAAAAAAAAATTATATCTATTTTTTTTTTACATAGCCGGCAAACGAGCAACGACCTGCTTGGTGGTATGTAGCATCCACACCCATGCAAATTATTAGTAGTAGATATTTTTTATATCAATAGTGTGATTATTACATCGACTAATGATGCGTTGCCGACGGTAGGCTGCAGTTGAAATCGCCTTTGTTCCAGCAATTGCACTGGCTGTGCCTTTCCTTTGACCGGAACATAACTAAGTAAACTTATTATTATGGTTGTTAAAATAGGAAGGACTGCAGTACACTCCCAGGCGAGATCTTAGCAAAGGAACTCTACTACCATTCTTGAATGTTCAATTAAACCAAGAACATTTAACATAACTATATAACGCTGCTCTCAGAAACGTCAAACGATTACTGAGGGCGCTCTTATTTTAAGATTTGCTTAGCAAATATAGACTTAGATGAAGTATATACCTATACTAATATTATAAAAACATAAGATAAAAATGTTTTCCTTCGTATTTTTGTTTGTAAATAATAAACACAAAAAATATTAACTGATTATAAAAATTATTTTACCTATAGAAAGCTACGCAGCGAGTAAAATAGGCAACACTTTATTTTAAAAAAATTTGAGATCTCTATGAAAATTAACATAATGTATCCCAAGTTAGCAAAAATCCTACCAATATTATCAATATTATAAATACGAAAGGCGGATGTTTGTTTTTTATTACTCTTTCACGCCAAAAGGACTGAATGGATTTTAATGTTAAGTATGATACAATTTGATACTTTATTTCCTATGCACATTTTGCAGAGACAAATTAATTCTTTTCACAATAAATACTTTTATCACTGCTTATATTTAATAAAGATAAAATAATTAAGTTATCAGTGCAAATTTTTTATTATTATTTTCAATTTTTATATATTTTTATAATAATTTTCATTTTCATTGTATTTTACTTTACTAGATAGGCATTTGTATAGGGTACAACAAAATGAAATTTACCACTCCTTGTATTTTACACGAGCTAAGCCGCGGGCAAAGTCTGGTAAAGTGTAAATTCGCCAATCAAAATCTATACTTTGGAGCACCTCAAGAAAAATTTCGACGTTCTTGAGTCAGCAAAACCCCGGGTTAGTTAAGAATAAATACTCACTCAGTAACCTTAGAGTAATCTAATTTATTCATATAATAATCCTTTTTGTGTAGAACAAATTCCATTTCAAAATTGGCATCCTCTGTAAAAAACAAAACACCATTTTTTTTAAATAATGATGATTGTAGTTTATCAAAGTAACAAAACTGTCAATATAAAAGCATACCATCACTTGTTTCTTCATACTCATCGTCTTCATCATTCGCTAGATCATCCAAAAACTAAAAAAAAACCAGACAATTAATAATATTTTTTATAAAGATTACTAAATAAACCCCAGTTGCGAAATATTGCTTACCATATCATGTGTAGCATCAATCAAAGCCTGCAACTCATCATCCGGTTTATTAGCCTTGATGTCATCTATATTTACGTTAAATGTATCGTCATTGTTTGGTTTGTACTGAAACAAAAAAAAAACATGCTTTGTTATTTTGATTATAATGCGCTTTCATTGTCATTTCATGCGGCACACTTTAACACGACAATTGTTTTCTTTTTGTGGAAATTAAATGAATTACCTCTTTTCTCTCTAAAGCGTTAGGTCGTCTTCCTGTTTTACCTTCAAAATATTTTAAATCAGCATAAGTATCCTGAAATTTTTCCTTGTCAATTTTAGCTAACTCTTGCATAAAAACTTCAAATCTTGCTAGATTTAGATCACCAGCTTCATTTATGTAACCTAAAAGGAAATATTAAACATAAGTGGCGCTACCAACATATTCATGGCGGCAGTGGTGCATTCGGCAGTAGCTGTCGATCGACAAGCCCGGCCCGAAGCAACTACAACATATGTTGTATTTCATGCTAGTGCCAATTCGGCAGTCCGTTCGGGCTATTATTGATTGTCAGAACCCGACCTACAGATATGCGATTTTGCCGGTCGGATGGTTAATGACGGTCCGAATATGTAGGTAGCGCCACTAAGGTATGACATAATTGCTTAATAATGTGTTATCATAATATGTTTAAATCATATACACCTTATGTATTTATATTTGCAATCCGATAAGTGAGGTATGTTATAAATGGTTTAGAACATGAGTGGTGAAAATAATTTGCTTCAGGTTAGTTCATTAAAAAAACAAGTATGTAAGGATGTTTAACAAAAATATTTTCATGTTACTTGCAGTAAAAATCTTAATGTTATCTTACACAGTTTTAACTTACCATCTAAAGTAGGTAAAACAGTTGTATATGTCTTATACAAAAGAGGTAACGCATCATTACTGATATGCATGTTTGGCAAGTTTGGAATAAAGTCATTTCCTACAAGGAAGCCCATTAAAACCCAGTCGTCCACAATTTTCTCAATATCATATGGGAATGGTAATATGTCCTTTATAGCTATGAACTCTTGCTCTAGATATTCTCTTAGTAGCGACAAATGTAGAAGATAGAAATTAGTTTCTTCTGGACTTGTTGCTCTTTGAGTTGTCTTCCCAAACTTCACCTAAAAATTTAAAACAGTTAATGAACCAGTTACTGATACCTTAGTCACAAAGCTTATAAAAAAATTTGGCAAATAATCAAATGGAATAAAATGAAATAGGTACAGTTACAGTACAGTACCTAAAGTAGACACTGCCTTGTGACAAAGTTGAAAGCAATTAAAATAATTAATTTGTTTACTTAGATTTTTCATTCACATTGCAGAAATCATTTGCTGGGTGATCAAAAATTTATAAATAGAAAGAGACTTACCTCTTCCCTCAACAGTGCGAAATGCGGCTCATGAGTGCACATTCCTAGCATAATAAGATCTGCATCTAGCCCATACAGGCAATGCCTAGTGTTAGGATCATAGTCAGGCTGCGACCGAGCCCATCGGATGTAGTCCATTATCTTGTGCTCTCCTTCCCCTGGAGTCTAAAAAATTTATATTAAATCCTTCCTTCCTTCTTATCCTTTAAAATCAAATTATAATAGATGTTATTAAGTTTTTCTCAGCTGTTATGTTTTGACTCAAGATATGTTTTAATCAGCCTACATCCAAGAGGCTGGAGGTGGATAGAGGACTCTATACTAATTAACTAGTTTTTATTTTGCAACTTTGACCTAACCAGCACCTTGATAACATCAATATTGAATTAATATTTGAAAATATGATTCTATAAAGTAAAATAGTTGAGTTCATTTCAGGCCCCTTTTGATTTCAGCACTTCGCAAAAAATGGCTATACCTTAATTTTTATAACATTTTATAATAATTACTAAAAAGAAAGTCAGAATCAAATTATGTATATAAAAATATAAAAGACATAAAAGCAAATCAAAGAATAAGTAACTGCGTGCATCTTTACCGATACAGACAAGGTTCTCGAAGTATAGGTTATTAATTATGCAAAAAGAAATACTTGAGGTAATCTTTATGATAGATGACATAGATATTCAGTTGAATCAATTACTTTAAAAAATGTTGAAATCATAACATATTAAATAATATCACTAAAAATATATTTATTTCAGCTTTATAGTAAAATATTTTATTTTTGTGCTTTTTATTTGCTTGGGTTTATGTGCGAAAATATTTTCTTTGATCGGCAACCCTCCATTAAAAAAAACATACGCTCTGTTTTTCATGCAACAAGTGAATGCAGCCTGCTTACTAATGAGATAGCAAACTAACACAATAAATATTTAAATAGTAGTTAATTGTTTATTTTTCCTTTTTCCCTATTAAATGAAGTAACAAATATTTTTAGATTAAAGAATTTGTGGTGCAATACAATATAGTTAAGTATTATAAGTTTACTCTAATTATGGCTATTTTAACACTAAAAATAACAAAAACTAATTAGTATTTAGCTCATGTGATTATAAAATATGGTATAAACCTTATTGTTTATTAAAATAAAAATAACTATAACTGTATATTTTACTGAAACATAAGTGGCCGACGGCACGAACATTTTGAACTCAACCCTTTGTCAACTTTTTTGGTACCTCTTACCTCATGACCTGACAAGATTACTTTAACTTTGGACCACAAAGGGTCTGTGGATATCTTCTGCTTTACAAAATATTTTAGCTGCTCATGAAGTCTAGCCATAAACACTGTACCAGGGGTGATACAGTTGCTATCAAACCGCTTCTCAGTTGGCAAAACTTCACCTGTTGAAACATTGTTAAGATTATAATAACAATAATAATCTTTATTTCAACAACAAAACTTACAAAATATTTGTATAATTTACGCTAAACATAACTGACTATGAACTTATAAATCTACATTATTCATTCTTTCAAAAGCAAAATGGGCACTTAATTTATAAGCAACAAAAAAAATACAATATGTGAGGGTAGAAATGTAATCATACAGTTTTACAGACTCATACCTTCCGCACTAGTTAAAAACTTTTTTGCGGCAAGGTAAGATTCTCGCACCATATAAATATGGTTCATATTCATGTATGTAATGTAAGCAAACAGCAAGACATATCACTGTATTAAGTTGCCATCCACCGAATCTCAGACGTAAATAAGTTGCATAGTATAGTCAGAAAATACAGATGACAATTCAGAGGAATAAAAACTCAATAAGTTTAATTAGGTAATGTTATTAAAGACTTTAGTCACTTTAAAATTAGTTACTGGTGGAAATACTTATTTAAAATAATGGGTGGTTTTATATTATAATGTAAATAATTACTAGTTTATTTGATTTTAACAAATAGTTATCTTAATTTTATAATCCAAGTAAAAGTTTAAGAAAATATAGTATAGTAGCCATTATTAGCCATTATTTAGATATAGGTTAAGTAATTATAATCACTTCATATTGTAAATTAAAGACCTCATCATATAAAATTTATGTAGTTTGGCTTCTTTCAGGAACTTGTTGTCATTACATATTTTTCTGACAGTAGAATGAAGGTTAGTTAGTCAAATTATTATGATTTATGAATATTTTGGAAGAGTGCATAATAAGATAAATTTGTGAATCAAATAAGAAAGTTGTCCTTTCTCCAGTATATTGACCTCTTTCTTATCAGTCACTATCATAAGAATACAGTTATGTAATTGTTATTGTAAAAAAAACATTGCTTGTGAGATAATTGCAGCGTAATATTCACTCAAAATACTCCTGTAAATTCTCATCAAATGTAGCTTTGCACCAGGGACTGCAGTCACACTCAAGAAAATGTTGCCAAATTATATATTTAGTTAAATCAATAGGATATGTTGCACTCTGAATCACAAATTAATTAATGACAGTGGTCACAAGAAATAATTTTAATACTTATGTATAGTCATGTGCTGTGCTGAAAATTATAGTAGCTTTAATTGCTGCTTTAGATAAATAAGTGAACTTATTTTAAATTAAAGTAGTGTTTATTGTAGCTCAACTTAATATGGAATACTTAATAAATTTAAGATATGGGCTATTTATAAGTACCTTTAGCTCTGGCTTCTTCCTCTATCTTTTCTGCCTCTTTTGCAGATCTAAACCTGTACAGGAAGAGAAAATTTAGAAATATATAAAACTGATATATTTATGATTTCTAAAAATATTTAAAATTGTCATGATAATCTCATTAACCAAAGTAGTTTTAATTTTTAACTCATTTTGCTAAATACAATTAGTACTAATTTTGGAATCAGATTTCAGGAACTTCAATATTATATAAAGTTATGTACCTATGTGGATAAACAGAACAGCTAACTAAACCTACCTTCTTCCTCTTTGTTGATTCATTTTAGCTCTTGGAGCTACTCCATCAATAGCCATGAAAAATAACTTCTTAGGCTTAATAATTTGGAACAAAATACTTAGATAATGGAATATGTCCTGAAATATCTTTTCTTCAGTAATCCGAAAATGAGGATTAGAATCATCAGGGTGGGAACAGTTATGTATAATGCCATTCATATCTAAGTACATGTTGTCAAAATCTGGTATCTGCAAATTGATAAAGGTTTATGGTTAAAGCAAAACAAACATGTAATCACATTATTTTTGATAACTTGATTATGAATGATTTACCTGATATTGTTTCACAAGCTCATTGAGGCAGGGATACCTTTCGCTAGTGTACCTAAAGAACTTTGGTACACCCATCTTTTCACTAAAAAAACGCCAAAACTATCAAATTAAAGTGGGTCGATTGAATGATCTACAAGAAGTCTAACCTACAGCAGCAACAATTTGTCTAACACCGGATGATATAGTGTCTGGAGATAATAATAAATATCGTATAAATATACGTATTGCTACATAATACGCTTAGCTCAGCCAGAGTGGATAAACAACAAATCACTACGTAGTTTTAATTTAAAATTGTGTCCATTATAGACAAGTGTCGATGTTTGTCAATTTTTTCCAATTGATGGTTGAATGATTGATCAATTTACGTCAATTCAATTTTCAGGTTTATATTTTTTATTTTTTGGAAAATGTATTTATATATCTCTGAGTAATAATAATGTATATTTTATTATTAAATCTATTTGAATATTTCAAATTTCTGTGTGGTATTAAATTTAAAACAAATTTTAAAGCAATATCTCAGGACGAGGAAATATACTAGGGTGCATTGAAAAGTTCGCGGCCTAACATAGATAGCGATGTCATATTATTATTAAACTATCCTCATATAAAACCTACACACTTTATCAGTCTCTGTGCAATTTTCCTCTGAGATACATGCGTAATAATTTATTTTATTGAACATTAAGTGAGAGTAAGTTTCATTAATTTTGAAATTGGATAGTTTAGAACGTGCCGTGATCAAATACCTCCACAAGAAACTCCAAAACTCTAAAGCAGATTCATGAAGATAAGTTGGCTACTTTAGGAACATCTGCTCCGTCGTATACAATGATAAAAAAGTGGACAGCTGAATTTAAACGTGGACGAGAGAGGGCCTTCTACAGCTACGACTTCAGAAAACATCGAAAAAATATGTGATCACATCATGAGGGACAAAATATTGAAGGTATCTGAGATAGCTGAAGCCTGAAGGGATTTCATATGAATGTACACAAAACATTATCGTTAACGAATTAGGGTTCCACAAGGTGTCTGCAAGATGGGTTCCGCTGCTCCTTTGAGTTGAACAGAAACGAACTCGGCTCACGATTTCTAGACACTGTTTAGAGCTTTTTCAAATGGTCCAAACGAATTTCTGGCAAGGTTTGTTACTATGTACGAAACATGGGTTCATTACTATACTCCTGAATCCAAACAACAATCCAAACAAAAGAAGAGACCCGGATCTCCAACCCAAGAAAGCCAAGGTGTGTTTTTCAGTAAACAAGGTAATGGCATCGGTTTTCTGGGATTTTAAGGGTGTCATCTAGAGGTAAAACTAAAAAATCTGCATACTACTGCGCACTATTACGTCGTTTACGCGAAGAAATAAAGTCCAAAAGACCAGGATTGTTGACCAAGAAAGTTTTGTTTCATCAGGACAATGCTCGTGTACATCTGCAGAATCGATGCTCAAATAGTGAATTGTGGTTTCGAATTGCTTCCTCATCCCCATTATTCACCTGACTTGGCACCTTCTGACTTCCACCTATTTCCAAACCTAAAAAACACTTAGGCGGAATGAAATTTTTGACCAATGAGGAGGTCAAAGTGGCCGTAGAGGCCTATTTGAAGACCTTGACAAGACCTTCTATTTAAATAGGATCAAGGCTTTGGAGGACCGCTGGACTAAGTGCTGTGACCTAAGAGAAGAGTATGTAGAAAAATATATATAAAAAATTGCATTATTCCTGTGTTTTCTTATTTTCAGTTCACCCTCGTACAAAAGAGCTGTGCGGAGAACATAAGGTGTTCAGGCTATTGATGGAGAAATGTTACTATAAACTATAAAATAGACGATTATCTGAAAGACAATGCACTTAACTAAAAAATCACGTCCAAACGTGTTAAGTGAGAAGCCCCGCCCACCTACTTATACAAAAAATAGAACGAATCTTAATCTACTTAATCACTTGCGCACCAAATTTCAAGTTCCCAATTGTCACTTAACTGAATGTTTACACGCAACTTTTAAATTAAAATTCAGTTAAAATTTAGATACCAACTTAACTTTTTAATACGTGTAAACCGCGCATTAATGACAGTAGCAAATTAATTAATTTTGTATTTTCAACTTTTATTTAATTTATCTCTCCCTTTGACATTTTTATATTTAATTTAATGTTTGATTCATATTTGTTAAATTGTAATGTGATTGGTGATTTATTATAACGACTATTTTTACATTATTAATATTTTAGTTTTGGAATGTTATTGTATTTTTATTTTTTTATCTTGTGTAATGACAAAAAAATAGTTAATATTTGAGCGTCTGTTTAGACAGACTGTGAATTGGACATAAAAATTATATAAAAGACGACACTGATTGGGACAAGAGCCATTTTAAACATAATAACATTAGAAAATCAATAAGCTAACTTTTAAAATATTTAATTACCTAAATAAAAACATCAAAAAAGACGTCACGAATCAGTTTTGACTGGCCGCTGGAAAGATGGCAGCCTTTATGATGTCATTGATGCCTTATTGATATCCATCGCGAACCCGCTCCAGGCATTCGGAACGGGTATATGAGCGCTCTGAGCGATATAATCGGCATTAGGAATGCAACTAAAAATTGTTATATGTCTTGAAGTTAATTCTAATAGGAGTCTGGAATTAGATTTATTTCGATAATCATAGACCAATCTAAACGGTATTTTGTGTACAACGTTGATGCGTTAATTGAACAACTCCAAATTAGTAGTACACGTCCGATTCCAAATGATGTAATTACTACCTTTTACGAACTATACTTTTGGTAAGAAATAAATAAATAAAACGATCACATGTACCGTAGCGAAGTATTGTTATGTCAAATTACCCTCATAAATAAAAGAACGCTTGTTTTCTAAACGCGCCTAAAATTGTGAAGATTTTTTTAAACCAAATCTACATAACTATATACACTATGGATACCACTTATGGGCAATAAATGACACTTGTTATCGTTTTTTCTAACAGTATACAAAAAATGAAAGAAATCGGTCCAGTAATTAGGTTAAAAACTAGAGCTTTAGTTTTGAGCAAATTCGTAAAGACACACTCTGTAGATTTGCATCACTAGGTCAATTAGTCAATGAACTTGAATTAACATTATTTAGGAACTTAGTTGGAGAAATGCGACGTTACCACCTAGTGCGTTATTTGCCTAAGCGTTTCGCTAGGCGGTGGGGATGGAGTTGCGCGAGCGCGGGAATTCCCCTAAGTGGGGCGCGTGCAGGGTGGACTCACCTGTTCTGCCGTCGTACCGTAAAAGGCCGCTAAGTGCAAAATTATATTTTTGAGAAAAATGATAAAAACCCGCCAAACTTGTTTTCTAGAGATGTATGTAAGATAAAGTTATAATCAGTTAGTTACCACTGTTTTGTAAAGGGAATAATTATCGGTTAATAAATAAGTTGAAAGAGAAAATGATTTGAGGTTATGTTTACAATGTTTAGCTATAATCACTTACGACATAGTGTTTTTAAAATTATCATAACGGTACTAAAAAGCGTTCTTATAAAAATGTTTAAGTGTAGTCAGATAAAATAAAAAAAAGAAGTAGGCCATAAAATCTTATGAATTGTTTTTACGTGTTACGCCTAGACTGGACGATTCGAATGGCTCCTGTTAAAATTCATAAATTCAATCGTAAAAACAAAAAAATAAACATTTATTCTAATAGGTAGTCCATTCCTTACAATAATTTGTTAATTGTTAATAATAATAAAAAAACTCTAATAACGCAAACATACTCTTATTTTAATGCATTGATGATTATCATAGTTCATCCTTTTCATAGGTACGTAATTGTAAATAAGTATTGAATACCGACAATTGCACCGTTTGCAGTATTTATGACTTTTGTTTTTGCCAACTGGGAAGTTATGTTTCGTCACCCGTCAGTTCACCGCTAGACTTCCGGACCACTGAGTATGTGCTTATTGCAGAGATTTTGATACTCGCGCGCGCGCATTGTGCAGTAATTATTGTAAACTGTGGTTATTAGGTAGTTTAATTTATTGAGTATTTATTTTTTATGGTGAAATTGACACTAGGTAGTCAAGATCTCGGGAGTGGGAAATATGTTTTTAAAAACTAAATTTAATACTAAAAATTACTTTAATGAGACATGTAGTCAGAGTTGTACAACTTACATGAATAAATCTTAAAGCTAGATCTTACAGTGGCTTAACTAATGCTTATCTCTAAACTCGCAACGTACCGGACGTCAGCGTCTGGACCGCAGACGCTACGTTAGCATTTTCATGCGAAACAGTAATCAAGCGTCCCGGTAGCCGTTGCATAACTCCTCCCTCATCAAGTGCGAAATTATCAGGTTCCATTGAGATTTCGATCGAGATTTCGATGATTTCGCCCTTTAAGTAAATATCTAATTAATGAGCAAAACAATATGCTCAAACACAAGTGCATCCAGAATAAGGTTAGGAACACTGACACTTTTACTAATTATACTTAAATCGATATTTTCACTTTCACTGATTTCACGGTTTTTGTCAAATGTCTTTGAAAAATGTCTTAATTCTTCCAGGTTCATGCTTTTGATATTGATTGGTTGCAATCGGCTTGAATTTGAGTAACTGATTTTAGGCAGGGTGGTAATCGGTACATCCGCATACTGAATGCTTTCAGCAAATGAGCTTTGATATTTGCATTATATAGAGAAAGAGAACAATTTTCTGTGGTTGATACTATATTGGTACCATGGAGTGATTCTTTAGTTTCATCATGACCACAGGTCTTGGTGATCAGGGAAGATTTCTGGGTGAACACGATCCAGCTTCCTAGGCTGATCCGCTGGATCTTGTAATCTTCCATGACAACAGGAAACGCCGCGCATCTGCTTCTATCTAGCTGGAACTCCAATAGCTGTTGCGCGCAAGTAGGTGGCTGGAACTGTACCACGTGGTCGTCAGTACACAGGACGTTGTCTGCATCAATTCTTTCGCAGGGTTTACGAACTGGTTCTTTGTACTTTAATCGTTTATCTATTATGAGAGTATTATTATTCGAGGCCTATGTACTGTTAACAAACATATCCAACATTTTAGTTACCAAAGTCATTTTATTTTCTGATTTAACTGTATTTGTTTCAATTTTAGATATAAGGGTATCATAACGGATCGCGTCTTCATGGTCCAAGTTACCGGTTATTGCTTTAATAAATGATCCAAGAGGGTAGAATAAACTACGTCCTTCTCTTTGCATAGGAACTACCTGTCTTAATTTGAATATGGTATTATTATTTAAATACTCTATTTGCGATATAATATCTTAGAACTCATGAACAAACGGTTTGTTTGAAGTTACAATACTAACAAATTCCCTGAACTGAAGTGTATTACTTTCTAAGTCATTTACTAATCCATAAAGGTCAAGTCCTTTAACAATGGTCCATCTATCTTCTTGCCTATGTGCATGTCCAAGTTTGATCGGTAAAAATCCGGGATTCTTTTCAAGGCTTTGGAGATGTACAGCCTCATTGTGAGCTAGAAGGCTTAGTATTTTTATTTAAATTATTAGTATCTCGCTTTCCTACTTTTAATGGAACTACATTCTTTGCAGGTTTACCTTTAACTATTGCTTTTTGATATATAGGTTTATCTTTGCTTTTTCTTGTATTTACGTCCTTAGAAAATATTATATCACCTTCTTTTAGGTCTACATTTTCGCCTAATCGCTTTTCTCTAATCTTTTCTTTATTTTGTTTTATTTTATCTGGTATACAAATATCGCGTTCGCTTTGTATAATCCTTTAAGAGTTGTTGCATGTAAGATTTTTCAAACTTGCCATCAAAAATGTTAGTGCTATCTGTACGACCGAATACTGTTTCAAATGGAGTTAAGTCGGTCGAGTGTAAAGTGCCATTATAGAATATATCATTATAGATGCGGCATCAGTGCATTTCTGCTCATATTTTGCTAACTGTATATTTCGATAAGGGTTGAGTGAAAACGCTCAACGATACCTGTAGAGTTAGGGTTGTGGGAGGTACAAATGTGAAGTTTGATTTTATACATAGCTGTTAACCCACGCATAAGCTCGTTATTAAATTCCGACCCAGGGTTGCTAATTATTTTGCGAGGTACACCGTACATGGAAAAGTATTTTATTAATGCTCGGACGACCTCTGCTGTTGATTTGTGATTAATTTCTATTGCCTGTGCCAATTTACTGAATGCATCTACGGTACTTAAATAGAGGCAATTTTCTATTGTAAATATATCGATTAAAACTTCTTGAAAGGGAGATTGTTAGGTCTGCGTTAGTTGTAAAGAGTTCATGAGGTTTCCTGTCATATTTCATCCTTTTACACGCTTCGCAACCATTAATAATAGCTGATATTAATTCATGCATGTTATTCCAAAAATACGTCCGTTTTATTCTTTGCATAGTTTCTTTAATTCCCCTATGGCATGTCTTTCCCTCATGGTATTTTAACACAATAGCCTTTTGCTCATTTTCATCTTCAACGTACACAACTCTTTCCGTACATTCATAAATTTCTACCATACCTTCTTTGAATAATTGAATAATTATCATGTTAAAGTCTTTCCTATGTTGCTTGTCTTCGAAGTAAATAAAATATTTTATTTTAGGCCTAATATATTCTTTTGAGAATTGCTTTATTAAGTTTAAGTAACTTCTGTTTATCTCTAGATAAGTCTTTAACCTGTAATTCATTTTTAAACCACTTAAAAACTAAGATTTCGATAGGTTTGGTGTCTATAGCTTCGTTTAAAATTGGAATTCCCTTAGTTTCTTGGTCAGCTACTGAATGTGCTGTTTCTGTACTACTAAATTGTGGTGGAAGAGGGTAAGAACGTTCTAAGTCAGATGTTTCACTTATAGTTAATGTTTCAGAGCTCTCAAGTACGGTTATAGTGTCTTCACTATCTCTATTACATTTAGCTAATTCTGTTATTTTGTCAGTTATTTATGTCACATATTCTTGTATTTCTTGTTCAGTTTTGTCTACGTTAACCTTTATCGATTCTTTGTCTAAGTTATCTATTGCATTAAGTTTTATACTAGAAAAAGCGTCAGCGTTAGTGTTTTGCTTTCCCTTTTTGTAGAGAATTTTTAAGTCATATTCTTGTAAGCGTAGTCTCCATCGAGTTAATTTACTGTTGGGTTCTTTATGAGAATAAAGCCAAGCAAGTGGTCTATGGTCGCTAAATACTCTGAAAGTCACGCCGTATGGGTAGGGTCTGAAATGTTTTACAGCCCAAATAATTGCTAATGCGATAGGTTTGATGCCTTCCTATACTACCTTGGAATAGTACGGCACCTAAGGCTACTGAAGAAGCGTCTGTTATAAAAATGTATGGTTTGGATGGATGCGGATATTGTAAAAGAGGCGAATTAGTTAAAAGTGTTTTACATCGTTCAAACCCGTCCAAGTATTCCTGATTGAAAATGATTTTGTTTCGTTTTTTTAGGCATGATGTCAATGGTTGGGTTATTTTGGCGAAGTCTTTGATGAAGCGTCTATAATGCGCGGTTTACATGTAATAAGTAGTTAAGTTGGTAACTAAATTTTTACTAAATTTTAAGTTACTGCATGTCACTTGTGTGTCCAAACGGATTAAGTAGTTAAGTTCATAAGTTCAATGAAGATGAGCAGTGATGAATCTCAAGGAATTCGTCAATTCTGTAATTAGATATATGGTAAATGTGATTTTGGACAAATTCAGAGAAGAATTTTATTCGGAAATTAAAATCTTTACAAGAATATGCTTTTTTCTAAATTTTTATTCTACAAGCGTATCTATTTTAAATATTCTTCAACAAATTTTAAAGTTGAAAATAAGCTCCTCTCCGACATTTAAAAAAGAAAGAGTAAATGCGAAATAAATACGAGCTCTTGCCGCCACCAGCTTTGTCAACTTATGCACTTAACTAAAAAATCACGTCCAAACGTGTTAACTGAGAAGCCCCGCCCACCCACTTATACGAAAAATAGAACAAATCCTAATCTACTTAATCACTTGCGTACTAAATTTTAAGTTACCACTTGTCACTTAACTGACTGTTTACACGCAACTTTTAACTTAAAATTTAGTTAAAATTTAGTTACCAACTTAACCACTTAACGCGTGTAAACCGGCTATAACATCCTATTAGCTCGGGGAAACTTTTTATCTCTGTCACAGTTTTAGGTAAGGGATAGTTAAGTATTGCTTTAATTTTATCGTCATTTGGTTTTTGTCCTAGGTCAGTAATTGTGTGTCCTAGATATAAAACTTCTTTTTGGAGAAACTCGGATTTGTCTAATTGTACCTTGAGATAAGTCGCCCTAAGTCTGTCAAATACGTGCCGTAAATCTTTTATGTGTTCTTGTAAGCTAGTGTTATATATAATCATATCATCAACGTGTGGTTTCCTTGTAAACCCCTTAAAATATTGTCCATGAGTCGCTGAAATGTTGCTGGGGCGGTTTTTAGCCCAAATGGCATCCATAGAAACTCATAGTATCCATCTGCACTAAAGGCTGTCTTCTGTCGGTCGTTTTCATCAATTTTTATTTGATGAAAGCCATTTGCAATATCAAGCGAAGAGAAGTACTTGCTCCTACCAAGTTTGTCAAATAAGTCGGTTATGTTGGGCAATGGGTATTTGTCATCAATCGTTATGTCATTAAGTCGTCTGTAGTCAACTACCATTCTGTATTTCTTTTCACCCGATGCATCGGCTTTTTTAGGCAATAGGTGCACTGGAGCATTCCAGGGTGAATATGCTTCTCTGATAACATTATTTTTCAAAATTTTTTGTACCTGGGCTTTTATTTCATCTATTTGAGCTGGGGGTTGTCTGTAAGGTCTTACATAGATAGGGTCTTCATGTTTAGATCTTATTTTGTGTTTAATTTGGTTTGTAAAGATAAGTGGTAGTTTGTCACTGTAAAAGATGTCTTTGTATTTCCTACACAAGCCACTTATTAGTCGTCTCTCTTCATCATTCATGTGGTCCAGACTGAGTCTTGTCAAGTTTTCGTTAAGTGCGTCATCAACTTCAAGATCTTTCACTTCTACGTCAGTACAATTAAAGTCTTGATTCTTATATTTAGTAACTTTAAAAGGTTTTGTTATAGATAATGTCATAGGAACGTCCGAAGTGTTTTGTATAACTGTTGAAGCATTACCGTTAACGCAATTAACTATGGCTGATGGCATCCGAACGCCATCACAAAAATTAATATAGTCTATTGGTATTTTCAATAGCGTTCCATTCTGAGTTCTAATTCTCTTTAACAATTTGCTTCGTTAACTATTGGTAAGGTAGTAGATTTTGCTAAAAGTTGGTGGTTTTTGAGGTCAATTACGGCTTCTAGTTGGATCAAAAGGTCGTTTCCTATAAATCCGTCGTACTTATGATCTACGTTATAAACATAAAATTTATGATAATCGGTACTGTTAAATGTCGGCATAAGTGGTATTTGAATAACTTTGTCATGGGTACTTGAAGCGTGAGTGCTTATAACTGTAAATGGTTCGTGAAAGGTGTATGGTCTAAAATATTGCGTAGCTTTGCAAAGGCGTATGAATGATCTAGTACTGCCGATATCGATCATAAACTTTGAGTCTATTTCGGGCACATATATGTAGGGTAGTTTAAGTTTTAAATCTATTCTTAAATTTTCGCGATGCATACTTTAAATAAAACACTTTTTACCGGATATTATCGCGTATATTTTAGTTAATTTTAAAATTATTTCGACGTTTCGGCATCTTTGCAGTTGCCGTGGTCACGATAGACTAAGGTCACCTTAAATAAAACACTTTTTTTACCGGATATTATCGCGTATATTTTAGTTAATTTTAAAATTATTTCGACGTTTCGGCATCTTTGCAGTTGCCGTGGTCATGATAGACTAAGGTGTTGTTCATCTATTGCCAGTAATAAAAACTACATGATTGTCAATACGAAACGTCGAAATAATTTTAAAATTAACTAAAATATACGCGATAATATCCGGTAAAAAAAGTGTTTTATTTAAAGTATGCATCGCGAAATAAAGGTGGTTGGGAAAGGATGGTGAAAAATTGCACTGACCAGCCAGCCGCCAGCATGCTCTCCTTGGATTCGACGAATTTGTTTGGTTCGAGGATCGTTCGCTTGCACTGAACAGTCGCGTATACGCACGTTTTGAATTGCGTATTTTACTCAAAAAGTCGCGAAAGACTTTGCTTCCTTCGAACGATCGTATTGGCTGCGCCAGTCAAGATTTCGGGAGCGGGAAATATGTTTTTAAAAACAAAATTTAATATTAAAAATTACTTTGATGAGACATGTAGTCAGAGTTGTACAACTAACATGAATGAATCTAGATAAAGCTAGGTCTTACAGTGGCTCAACTAATGCTTAACCCTAAACTCGCAACGTACCGGACGTCAGCGTCTGGACCGCAGACGCTACGTTAGCATTTTCAAGCGAAACAGTAATCAAGCGTCCCGGTAGCCGTTGCATAACTAGGTAGGTACTTGACTTTTGTGTGTTTGTAAATAGTGCTTTTTATTTTATTTGTTGGTAGGTTCCTATTTATTTTTTTATGGTGAAATTGACATTACTTGACTTTTGTGTATGTGTGTTTTTTAACAAAATGCCGCGACAACAGCATTTTTAGAGTGCTGCAGAGTATACAGACATGATTTTTATGTATGGCCAGTGTCGCCAGAATGCAGTGTTAACTTAACGTACCTACGTATCGGGAGAGATTTGGCGCAACTCGCACCTGCCCTACAATATAGGATAGTGCGCCATGATTGAGTTTATTTTCAGTTCAGTTAAATCGTGACGAAATAATTTTAATTACGTCGCAAACCGTCAAACAACAATCAAAGATGGGGCGCCATGCTGCCTAATCGCACCATTCGTGTGCATCGTTGCCACTCTTCTGCTAAGCAGGTATGTTGTCTAAACAAAGTGTTATACTTTTACTGCATTTATTTCGAAATTTATTTTGTTTGAAAATGACAGTTATTTAATTTGCGGTTTAATATTCGATTGTGTTATACTTCTGTGGACTATTATTACTTGTGGTTTCATTTATTGCCCATATGTGGTATCCAAACTGTATATCATGGTCGTCCCCATAGTCAGGCTTTTGTTGAGAATCAATATCAAAGGTTTATTACAAGCCACGTTACATTGTCAAAAATATATTCGAAAAAATGTCATGGCATTTTACAAGATTAATCTTTGATATCGATATCGCTGTGAGCGCGCTCACGGGCAAGCGGAACGGGTATATGAGCGCTGTGAGCGCTGTTATCGGCAAACGGAACGCAGCATATCACTCCTGACTCCTGAGTTACCCATCGCTACTGTCAAGTTTGGTTGATGAATCAATTGTGGTTGTGGATTTGCGTGCTTTCTTTAATATTCGTAAATATTTGAAAAAACAAACCAAAATAAAATAAGTATACGGGTATCTTAAGCTATAGATAATATTACGTAGTCTTACTGAACGTCTCCTATTTGTTCTTTATCGGGCATTTATTCTACAAAAAAAGTAAATAAACCGTACGGACTTTTAACAAAACTCAGCCAACAATGGAAAGTGACGAGCTGGGAAGTGATTTAGTAAGACTAGAAAATGGGTTTTTAGTAGATGAAGAAACATACGTTGTAAATGCGGACGACGTTTTGGGTATGCCCAACTTCCTTTTGGAATATTACATATCTTATATCACGTGTTGGCTTATTTATGGCTTTATATTACATGTTTCTTTTTCTAGAACAAGAAGAAAATAATTCTGATTCTAATTGTGGTAAGAATGTTCCATTAAGAGAACAGGACCGATTTTTACCAATAGCTAACATAGCCAAAATAATGAAAAGAGCCATTCCCGAAAATGGAAAGGTTTGTTATGATAAAACTATAATAAATATCATTGTCATTTATGTCACATCCTTGGCTATTTTTTAAACTTTACGAATTTAATTTTCAGATTGCAAAGGAGGCAAGAGAATGTGTTCAGGAATGTGTTTCAGAGTTTATATCTTTCATCACCAGTGAGGCTAGTGACAGGTGCCAAGTTGAGAAAAGGAAGACTATTAATGGTGAAGATGTTCTATTTGCCATGAACACTTTAGGTTTCGATAACTATGTGGAGCCTTTGAAATTATATTTAAAGAAATATAGAGAAATAGTTATTAACCCGGTAAGTTTAAATAAGAATTGAATTAAATCTAAGGATGAACATACTGATGACACATCCCAAAGTACAAGTGAACACAGTTTAAACCTATAGGAATATACATAAAAATAAAAAAAACTCCACCACTTAAACAAACATTTGTATTCATCATATAGATGCCCTGTATCCAGGATTCTAAATTTGGACCTTTGGGGTATGATTGGTGGGGGTAGGATCACAAGATTCAAATTCAAATTCAAATATTTATTTCTCAACATTGACAATTACTTGTTCTTATTGACGTCAAATAAAACATGATTCTACCACCAGTTCGAAAAAAAACCTTCGTGAAGAAGAACTGGCAAGAAACTTCACGGGTATATTTTTTTTTCAAAAAATGTAAATAAGTGTCTGCTTATCTTATCAAAGCTACAAAATTATGTTTTCTATTATATTTTCTGATTTCATTATTGCAGGTTACTGTTAATAAAATGAACAAAGGATCAAATTTTGTTGTATACAGAGGTATGTCTTATGTTTTTATTCATTTTATCTGCACATTAGTACTCTTATTTATTATTCATACAGATAGATAGCAAATAAACAAAAAATATTTAAAAGTATACCTCATCTAATTACTAGTTTACTATTCTGTTTAACTACATATTTTGTGATTTTGAAATGCTAAATTTGATTGAATTTAAAATTAATTGTTGCATGTATTTATTGTTGCAAATGTTTATTAGAAATGTTATGTATGGAATAATACCTCAATTTTTTTTACAGAAGATGGAACAGCATGCTTAGCAGCTGACAATGATGATGGATCAGAAGTAATTTACACATATCCTAAAGTACTATCGTCTGGGGCTTTACTGACTTTAGAATAAGTTGAAAATCTTAATAGTATCAAATTAAGGGCTACAGTATCATTAGGAATACATTGGTGTAAAATCTTAAAGAAATAAATTGTTTTTTATTAACTTTAATCATTCTTTGGTTTTGTTTTATAAAATTTGGATGTATTAAAAAGTATTTATAATAAAGCAGGCTCTATGCAGGGTGTATCATATGGGATATCTATTGTTGGCACGTATATCTACTTATGAACACCATTATATTCTTTTATTTTACAAGTTTTGTCTGTAATAGTGTGACTCCACTCAGGTACATGTTCATATTCACAAAAAGAATGTGTGAGCTGTATATAATATACACCACCATAATATGGCTGCCAAATTTAATTCACTACATTATAGCATTTTGAGAACTAAGCTGCATTTTCAAAATATAGATAACTCCAAAAGCATAGTACAGGACCTGTACTACAGGTTAAAAGCATGTCAAAAGTATCTCTCAAATAAATCTTTGTAACTTACAGTATTTTTTCAACAGTACAGACTTGAAATAGTGTAGGTACTGTTGGCAACCCTACACCATACGCATAAATTAGATTTGTCAAAATGCTCAATACTTTGTTACATCTTCACAACTAAACAGTTTGTTCATGGTCAATTCTGTTGTCAACTGTTAATTATTTTATTTTATAGATTGATAAATTTGTACATAACCATAACCATTTGCAAATTTAAAAAAAATTTTTTTTATAATAATTTCAGTTTTACCGATAATATGAACTGACCATTAGTAAAGTATGATTTTGCCATTAGAATTCGGAAGGCAATATTTATTTTATTTTTGATTCATAATGTGGTTAATGATTTTAAAGAAATTGCAATTTTGCGAGTGCAGTGTAAAAATTTGGTATATAAAGATGAATAAAAAAAAGACTTGAATAAATTAATTATTTGTGTTTTTTATTAACTAGATTTACTTATTTCTAAAAATCATTTTGTGATAGGATAAACCCGGCCAGCGATTACATAGTTATTCCTGTCCACTGATATTCATAATATCAACTATGAAATAACATGAACATTGATCTGTCCAACCAATTTTTCTGATCACTGCCAAAATTGGAATCATCTTCACTTACATATCCTGAATGTGATAGATAAGTTGATCAGACTATAATAATAACAAGCAATCCACAACTCCATGGCACAGCCTTTCCACCTTTCCTTATTATTTATTCCATATAATACAATTTAATCATCTCCATCTACTATTACTGTAAATCTATGTCATTGTTTCACTCTCTAAACTTGTCTGTAATATAACCAGGCAAAGGTAACAAATACAAGAACTTATTCAAAACAATCAAAGCCCCGGCAAAAGCGAACGAAACTCCCAAATTGAAGTCGTTGTCAAATTCCCCCAGTGTGTAAATGTCACCGGCAAAGTTTTTAGCGCCAAATCTTTCTGACATGAACGCTTTCCCGCTCGCGTATCTGCAGTTTGCATTCGAATTTGTATTCAAACTTGACGATGTTTGTATTAGATTTGTTATTGATGTGCAGTTTTCAGTGTCGCTATATGGTAAAATGTTGAATGTAGGTTGCTTAAAAATGTTTCTGTGCAAAAAGATTGAGGCGTAGCGCGTGTGAGTTATGTACGTCAGGTAGTAGAGCCATTCCTCGTAGCCTTTATATGATCTGAAACAGAAAGCATGGCTTTAGGCGAAAAAGTATTCTACACCTTAAAGTCGGCTGCTAAGGCAGTGGTCGAATTTATGTGATTTTGAATGACACTAATCCAGTATTAATCGCTAGTGATATCTCAACAGTTGGTGAAATTAAATTTTGGCCTAGAATTATTTTGGGGCTATTGGTTAAGCCGGCTGGGCTACAGTTAAGACATATGTTTGACGGCCAATGTCAGAAAGGTCAGTTTTTTTAACTACCTCATAGATTGTAAGAGGCATCCGCACTCATGAACATGATTTATCGTAGTCTTAAGTTAAAATTGCCTTTGTGCCAGTAGTTGCACTGGCAGCTACTTCTCTTTGAATGGCACACGCCTATATAAACGTGGTGCTAATGGCCACATAAAACCGGTAAAAGTAGGTGGGACTGTAAAACCGCCCCAGAGGAGATCTTAACACAAAAAACTTCGACCACTATAATCAATTTGGCCACAGTATTTCGAAGTACGTGTTTCTAAATTAATCTAATCTACATGAATTTAGATAGCAGGTACATGCGTTTCTAGGTATGCACCTTCATGGTATGTCTTGACATCCAATCTAATGGAAAGACATAAACTGCGATAGTTAAAACACAGTATAAAGTAAGTTGTAAATAGAGAAAAAATAATTTTGATCCTTTGTGGTAGAGCATGATATATTAGGTAACTAATGGATAGGCCGTCAGATATATAACCATCAAAGCTTACCTCAAAACGCCGCTAGCCAGCATGACATAAATGCAGGTGATGTAAATATTGATGATTGCGACTAGCATGCCTTGCTTGACAAACAGCATGATGGCCATGGTTTGCTGTTCAGCACAGATGTAACACGACCACAGAACCAGAGCGAAGTACAGGTAGTCCATGTTCTCAGAGAGATCTGCTAGGATGCTGAAAAAGTGTTGTTTGTTAATTACGTTGTTAAGGGACGTCATAGAAAAGTGTCTTGACGGAAAGCTAAAAAGAGCTCCAGGATCAGGATGATCTCACCTACCTACCCGTAGATGACCATCAATAAAGTACCGCCAGGAGTATATTTTTGCAGACATTTCAACGGCTAACTATAAAACTTAGGTCTGGATACATAGAAAGATATAACCGAATTCTGACTCAAGCAAAGATCGCAGTGCATCAATTGTGTCCGTACCCGTACCCGATACGCAATATATAAGCAGTAATAAAGGTTTGATCACAAACTCACTTGTAAATAACAGCCGTCGATGACAGAACAGTGATGAAAGAGAACGGCAAAGACGCGAGGTTCCACGACAGAAGCAGACTGGCGCCGCTGTACAAGCCTTCTTGGGACTCTTCATAGTACCGCGTTCTGTATGGACCAACTGCAAAATAAAATGTTGCTTAATTAATGCGTGAAATCATGAAACAATTATGAAAATATGTTCAGTATTATGAAAAGGTCTTTAGACAGTTATTTTGTGCTACTTGTCTAATATTTTTTCTTAAAGTGGTATAATAATATTATGGGTACAGCATGCAACGATTATATTGCATTCGATATTTGTTAGAGCAGGTATTATTAAAAAAATTAATATATATTTTGTAATCTATAATAACCCTTAATTCCACTATTCATACTTACATAAGCAAACAGTGTTCATAATACTGATAAAATATGTTCCAACCATAGCATTGAATATAAGTCCACTCTTTGTAACAAATGCTCTTTGGTAATCCTGAGAAAAAAATATAGGTATTACAAGTTAAATCTAGTTAGGAAGGCAGGTATTTATGGCTTATGTACATATACGTATTACCCGAAAACCTTTTGTTTGAAGTTAAGTACTATACGAAATGTTTTTAATAATAATAATAAGAATAATATATCTTTATTTGCTAAGATATATACACAATTAAACCCAGAATTTGATATGAAACACATTCCTTCTGTCTCATAGATATCGTGATGATGGTGAATATTGCTTCGAAAAATCATTCTTGGCATCCAGGAAAAATACTTTCTGCTTAAAAAAATAAATTCTATAGAACGGTCACAGCAGTAGGTACTTCGCTTTTTACTGCGGCAGTTATAATAGTCTTTGAACAAGTGAATGATTTAAGATCTTACAAAAAAATGAACTTACAACATTTTACGGAACACTCATAACTACCCATACATCCACGCACATACACGGACACAAATTCATTGCACACACTGAGTGGACACAAAACAAATATTTTTTTGATTTTTTAGAATTATTAATACCAGGGCACTTGGAAAGTTTTGCAAAAGAAACCAAACATTCGGGTCGGGAGCCCTTTCGGACGCATAATTTTTTTTATCATAATGTAGTTTGGCGTAATAGTTTCAGCATAAAGTTTTTTCGCATAAATTGAGATAAGAAGAATATTATACACGCAGAATGGTTTCATTGCCATAAGTTTCACTTAATCTAATTTTCTTTATCTTATTTTTATACAGCATAAATTATGTAAAGGACATAACTGTTATACGTCTAAAGATAAATTATCATAAAATACAAAACGCATAATAGAAGTATCCATAACCAGTAAAGTCATAAACGTAAAGTAAGAAAAAAACTTTTGGTGCCTAATTTATCAAGTAAAGATCATATGTTGAGTCTTGAAAGTAAAAGTAAATGGGCGTAGTTTAGCAATAAGGATCCAACCCACAAAAAAGTCAAAAATGCGGTGAGGGGCTACCACACCAATTATCGACCGTCGATCGACGTTGACCGGTTTCTTTTTTTGGACTTTTTTTGTGGATTCTTATTGCAAAACTACGTCCAAATAATACTAGGTGCGACGTCGAGCGCAGCGAGGAGGAGCAGGTTAGTCAGTATGTAGGTCATGCCAAAAAGTGACTTGCACGTGAATAATAAATAATAACATTTGATAAAGATTATTTAAGAAATGATGTTGATGAATTGTAAATAATCATCTCACTATAATCAAAATATATAACACAATAATACAGAACCGACTTTTCTGCCCCGTCCTAGAGTGTTTTTATAAACCCGGAGGCGTGGAGGGAGGGAAACTACGAAATGAGACGCACCCGTTCAACTGGGTTAGGTTAGGTTTGTATGTAGTTAATACACGCGCGAGCCGAGCGAGTGAAGGGACCGTGGTGCGGCAGCACCCGGCGAAGCGGCAGGACCAAATTAAGTACCATTTCCAGCTTTTCACGAAAAGCTGGAATTTCACTTCGGTTCAATTTGGTTCGAACAAACATCACGTCTGGGATAGACGTTGATGATTCAGAAGTTGTCATTGTGAGAAGTTGGCATTATGCGAAGTTGGCATTGTGAGAAATTGGCTTTCTGAGAAGTTGACATTCTGAGAAGTTGGCATTCTGAGAAGTTGGCATTTTGCGAGCGGTTGGCATTTTGCGAAGTTGGCTCATACATAATACTGACTTAACCACGTTGCTATATCGTCTGTAACAACCAAAGAAGTGTAACATTTTTTAGGTTATTTATTTATAGTCCATTTATTTTTGTCAAATTATGGTATTCTATATGTATGACTTGTCAACTTTATGCCATAGCGTGAGATGCCAATAAATGTTATGATAAGTAATCGTTATTGTAAAACCATCTATGCATGAACATTTTATGCTAATAAATTATTATTATAAATGAAGTTATGGGGAAATAAAGTATGCCTTATGATTTATTCTGTATGAACCTTATGCGAAACAAACAGTATGCCAAAAAACGTTATGCACCCTTATAATATGCCAATTAAATTTATGCATCCCAATACGGACCCTTTCGGGTCCGGTTCGGATGAGTCATCTACTGCCAAAGAACCAACAAGAAGGTCATAACTTAAACATCCGTTTAAGTTATGATTTGACCGGAAAGTAAAGTAATAAAAGGAAGGGAGATCGTTTGATGGGAAAAAAATCTAAGGCGTGAGGACAACGGTAGTTTTTGAGATGGTTATGTCCTTTGGCATTCGAATCGTGAACTCAACTGGATAACTTGGTAGTTAGATCATAATAATTGCAATATAAGATTTAATGTTTAAAAAGAGTTGCAGAAGTGACTGTGATTAGCATATACTATATTTGGAGCAGTATTTGTGAGTATGTTCATTGGAAAATTTTGAGAATGTAAGTAGATCTGAAATATATTTGTGTTTAGCGGTACTGATATTTAGTTAGCTAATGATTTCAGATCAACCATTGTATTTATTCATAATAAATCATTTTGTAAAAGAATATACGGCAGAATATATTTGACGGCCTGTTTGGTGTGGAGGTACGTACCCTTGCCTTCCATGCCACAGGTTGCCGGGTTCGAATCCTGGTAGAGGCAGATATTTTATTATATTTGCTTTTTAGTCATGGATGTGCATGTATGTTTATTTAAGTTTATTTCTAATATTTATATATGAAAAAACATCTATGTGTTCATATATATTTCTCAAGTTTATTTATCCGTTATCTAGTATCCATAACACAAGTTCTTAATGATACTTAATTTGGGCTAGATAATGTGGTGTGATTGTTAGAAATATTTATTATTATTATTATATACCCGCTGAGTTTCTTGCCAGTTCTGCTCTACGAGTGTATTTTCCAAACTGGCGGTTGTTTTCTTAAAGTAATTAAAATAAAAATACCTTTAGCTGAGTTTCACAGGGGTTTTATTTGGAGTTTTTCTTTACAGATGCGTAGGCCGCGTTAGCCTGGCCCACCGGTGGGTTAGGTGACTCGAATGCCGTGTTGCCCTATTTCTAACTGGAACGTCGGCGTTCCTTGTTGTAATAGCGTCGTCGGGATCTGTTAAGATCTGTTACGTGGATGCCTGTCCTGTAACGAACCAGCGCGCCTGGGTGGGCTGTGTAGTCAGCTGACTTATTGACCAGACTTAATGATAGGGAGCGTTGTCGAAGTAGCGTCTACACACCCACTTCATGAACGCGGCAATAGTGGGCAGCTCGAGATCCTTATGCAGATCTAAACTGCGGACATAGGGTGGGGCCCCACCGCATTTGCGTAAGAACCTATTTTGAATAACCTGCAAGTGATTGAGGTTCGACTTGCTGGCGTTAGCGAAAACCACACTGGCATATGTCATGACGGGCCAGATGCAAGTTTTGTAAAGTATAAGCTTATTTCTAAGCGACATTTTACTGTTCTTGCATATTAGAGGGTGCAGCCTACCCATGACGAAAGCGGATCGGACTTTCTGAGTGTCCTACGTGTAAACATTTCAAATATAGTTTTTATTTATAGTTATATGTAGATCGGTTTATTCCGGTGGCTGGAAGCGCTGTCTGCTGAAATACGCCCTGTCTGGTTAGATGCCAGTCCAGCTTATTAGATGCTATTTATGAAAACTTTGTATTTATATAACATTTAGTTTTCAACAGAAATATTGTGGTAGTAAATGTGCAAAATCAAGTTTTACGGATAATTAAATATTTATTTGTTAATATTTTTATAATTTTTTTATTAATTACTACAAGTAAGTAATAGCTTCTTATACTTATCGTTAACAACAGTTGATTAAACTGACCTTCGCCTCATTGTAGAACAGCCAAAGGATAAAGAAGTACATTGGAAGAGCTAGTAGCCTGAGGAATAAGTGCTTTAAGCCGTTTTTGTTGAGGTTGAATATTGAAGCTAACAGCCTCCTGGTAACAGAAATACAACAGTTGTGTTATGCAGAGTCTGAAGAAAATAATATTAAATATTAAACTAAAGCCCTCTGTTTTGTTTACTATATGTTATTGTAACATACGCTTGTGAACTGCCTAGTTTTAGGTCCCGGCACAGAACCTCTAATACCCTTATAGAGAAATAGGAATGTCTTTGTTTGAATTTACTTTCAGTAATTATGTTGTAATAATAATGTTCCTTTACTTATTGCTAGGGAATGAGCACGTAAATGTATGGGTAATATGTAATAGGTGCGGTTAAAATTATTTGCGAGTGGAAGCCAAATGGCAACCTGGATTGGTGTTTAGTGCGGCATCAGAGGTACTACAAGTAAATTCAAACAGTTATTTATATTTTCTTCTGCTTGTGCTAGATAGCGTTTGGAAAAATTAATTTCGGTATACAAAATATAAATTCCGAACAAAAATGAAAAAAAAATCTAGCTCACACGTAAAGCATCCAAATAGTCTTAGGTCCCCCAGGAGTGCCGTAGTTCATCTGCACTTTGTTCGGGTTGATGATTCTAGAATGATCGTTGAGGTTGCCCTGCATGATGCCTTGACCCTCTATCTTGAACTTCTCGACCAGTGCTGCTACCTGGTGGTTCGATTCGATGAAACGTTCTCGGGATCGCCGGTCGACGGTTGAGAGACAAACTAAAAAAAATATTTGAAACCAGTTGCATAGGTGGGTTTCCAAATAAAAATCAATTCTACTTATATTATGAATGTGAACGTTTGTATGTTTAAAACACAATTATGCAACAATGGCAGAATGCATTTAGTTGTAAATGGCATATGCATAGAATTATCTTGGAATACATGTAGGCTATCTTTTGTCCTCAAATTTTATTAATTTTACAAAATGCTCTCTTCCCGAGTGGTACGAGGGCCCAGCCACAGGTATTGTAAATTGAGAACCAATGTTTAAGTACTTTAAGACTGTGTGGTTATGACCAGATATAGCATGTACCTTAAGTCGAGTTGGTACGAAATGAATGTTTCATAATTTTTGTTATGGCTAGCAGTGCGTAAGCGACAAAATGCAATCTAAGTTGGTCATTTAAGACAACGACCAATATGGAGTAAAACTGTCATCATTAGACGACATTTCTGAGTTTCGTACTCGTGCTCTTCTGATTCGCTTACACGTACGTACTCAATGTCCGTATAGAAGTAACAGGTTTACTATTATAACTTTCAAGAAGTTTAAGGCCTATTTGCTCAGACCTAGCTAGCTGGCTCGTTCGTTAAAATATCCCTCCATCACTTTCTATTTCTGTTGAACTGATAGAGACATAAAGCGAAATATATTTACCCCAGTGCTAGCTAGCTTAGTCAGCTCAGTGCAAGCGGGCCTTAGAATTTCAAATCCTGTTCTCATATTAGGAAAGGTTCGTGATTGTACTAAATAGGTGAGATTAGTTCAGTCAACAGTATAAGACAATCAAGGAATTCCAGTTTTCAAAAAAATACCTACACATTTGGAATCCATTTTATTCAATATAATCAAATTTTATTTATGAGAACTGTTGCCAAAGATACTGGCTGCGCGTGAGCGCTTCGTCGTACTTTGCATAGGGAATGTTAAGGTCTAGGATACCTAGGATATCGAGCAGCAGTTACCTAAACCTAGTAATCTCAAGCAGAGACAAACGCTAACAGCCCGAAACTTGAGATATAAGGAAGGGGAGTACTCACAAGGCGGGAACACTTCCCAGCGCGTGGGGCGTAGATGTATTTCACTTAATCCACTAAGTTTTCAGCAGACTTATTTTATCGTCACGGTGCACTTGGTCTGCACTCGTACACTGAACACTTATTAAGGCACAATTATAAGGTTTAACTACTGTTATAGAATATTTTGCTTAGCCGCATGCGAACGTGTCCGCGGTCTTTCGAGAAGGTTTTTTTTTCTTTTGCTTCGCTAGAGTGCGCACATACGGAAGTGTGCAAGGAGTGGGAGATTTAAATAGTAAGGATGGAATTGTTATTAGTACTAGGAAACATTAGGGACTGTTCCGAAGCCACAACAGATACGAATGTTGTTGCTTTGTGACTTTTAGAATAGGATTCTGTCAATATGTTTGTCGCTGTGTGATAAGTGTTTATATATACTCACGATAGTACATCAAAGGGTTCTCAAGCTGCGGGCACGGAAAGCCGATGCTGCCGAAGTAATCGAGGAGATTGCGTGTGGGCCCCGCATACACCACGTCTCCCAGGCACAGGTACACGGCGCGGTCCAGGAAGGGGAACACGTCTAGAATAGGAGGAACGTTGGGAAGAACCTTCATTTGATGTTCATAAAAGGGCATAAACGGATAATTTGTAAATGCTCGATAACTATGAACCAACTTTATCCGAACTTAATCGAAATTATCTAAAATTAAAATAGCTCGGCGTTAACGATCATAGATATATGAATAGAGAACACGTACAACTCCCAAACAACAATGGGTGATAATCATACAAAAGTAAGATACAGTCTGGCTCTGGGCTACCAAGTATCCACAGTTACAGATTACTAAAAAAGTAACTGGTTATTTTTGGTTTAAACTGCCCCAAAAATCTAATGATAAAAGCGAATTTACACAACAGATTCCAAAACAAGAAAAATTTGTCTAAAATAGTAAACTAATAGTTCTAGTAATTGTTTAATTACTGGAACTGGTGACCCACTACCCTTACAAAAGCCGACATACAACGGAACAATACCCAAACAAGTGTGTTAACAGAGCGCATTATACTTCAGATTATCCCACGAGATAACAACTATCAAATAAAAGCGCTATCAAGTTTTAATGTATTTACTGGTATGTATCTAGGATGTTGCGGTTTGGTTTGCGTGGTTGGAATAGTTTGCCAAGTACATCTACGATCAACCAAATTAAGTAGATACCTTAGGCCGATTTGCGCAGACCTGAGTTAACAATTTAAATCAGAGTCAAAATCGTCTCTCCATTTGACAGACAAAGACATACAGTAATAATTTAATCAGAGTTAGTTTAAATATTTAACCCAGATCCGTGCAAGTTAGTCTTATAGATATTTCTTACATGACATGGTCATTGTTTGTTTGATTATATACATTTATGTAAGCATTAGTTATGTTAGCCACAGACGGAGGGTAAAAAGGAAACCGGAATTACTTAAACCAATCACTTGACACAATCAATCAATCAACACAATCAATGAAATTATTTATTTATTTTTAAAGAAGCATAATTAAGCCTAAATCGCATAACCGAGGTTTGAATAGGTTCTATGTTAGAACCACAGTGGTTTACTTTTATTAATTATAATTACAGTATGATTTATTGATGTCAAATGAATGTACAGTGATCGAGATATTAACCACGGCTTGGCACGATTCGCTGCCTCTGCATCTGGAGCCTGTTATGGCATCAATATAATCAGGGCAAATGCCTTCTATTGCTGCGATCACACTTTTCGGTGCTAATTCTCTAGATAACCTTTGCTACTTGCTCAATAGTTTCGGTGGTAGTCCCGACACGTAACGCATTGTTTGTTCGTTTTCTGTTTGTAGAAGAGACATGTTTTTGATCATCGCTAATGTTAATGCCATATGGATAACAAGTATTATATTGTTTGTTCAATGGTATCCAGGTCTGTACAACAAAACTTACTAAACTTGTGTTGGGAACCTTATTTAACAAAACAGGGTGTATTGCTATTACCAACCAAGTTGAGACGATCAGTTTTTGATATTTCGAACTTGTCTGCCAGTATCGAGTAACAAATTCCGGGCGTCGCCAATATCTTTCAGGATCAGGAATGACGACAAGCAATGATATTAGTAAAAGGAGCCCAGTTTCCTACACCAGAAGTGAAAATGTTAAAAGGTTTCAATAAAAAAATTGTAACGGACATACGAAGACAAATGTCGTTTGGTGACAAATGAAAATGTTTACTCCTGAGTCATAGATGCTTATTTACATAGGTATGTGTTTATTCTAGCATTGATCATTGCAACACAATATCTGCTTAGATTTGAATAACACGGTGGACAACGGTGATGCGTTTAAAATATGGGTGAACTATTTTTTATTCAATTATTCAATGAGTAAGCGAGGAGATTTCATTTTTGGATTTTTGCTTTTAAGTAGATAAATATTTGGAAATTTCTGGAACTTTGCCAATGTTGCTCCCGAATGATGCAGCTTTCCTATGGTGAAAGAGTTAAAAAAACTTTTCAAACTTATCAGTAACATAACATAAAAAACAGAGTTTTCCTGATTATAACAATAGTACAGATTATAAGTATAGGTGTTTCAAGTTATGTGAGTGCGGCCCTATGTGTACATTTACAGCACTGCGTGTGCGTGACAAAAGTATATTCACCGAAAAAATTTGTCACCCGCCCGCCCTTCTCAATTAGTACCTTCTCATTCGAAGTACTTACCTTTTTTATTTGAGCTGTGAGTTATGCGTCAAATTTCATTTCATTGTAGTCGTTGTTGATACATCGCTAACATTTGCGTTTCTTTGCGTATACCACTACCAATTTGAGGTTTTCATTGTTACGGTGACTCAACTATATTGTTTAGACTTGTAAACATGGCATTTGAAACTGCTGAAGTTGCTAGAGTCGTCGCTCTAATTGAAGAAGGATTGAGTCAACGTTTCGTGCCGAGGGTGTCGGGGGTAGCTACCCTGAGAGTTGCAGTCGAATGGTTACGGGAACCTGCCTCATATGAGCGAAAACCAAGACAAGACCGAAAAGACGATCAGAGATGGTGGTGATCATGACGACTGGTTTCTCGTGAGCAATGTCCTTAGAAATCGGATTACCTGCTGTTGAAACCGACCAATGTCCAAGTGAGTGATAGAATAGTTAGAAGGAGATTAGAAGAAAGAGATCTGGGATCGAGTGGCGCAACTGCTTGTGATCCACCGGAGAGAAAGACTTCGTTTTTCGCGAGAGCACGTCACTTGGAGTAGGATATCAGTACAAGGTCTTGAGAGTCACCAGCTATAACAGTAACAGTAGGCTAGGAACAGGGGGCTCTATAATGATATAACTATATAATGATATAAGGACTTGGTGATCTTTGAAAGAGGCGGAATAAACGCCCAGAAATATATAATAGAGGTGTTAGAACCTCAGGTGCCATTTGCCCCATTTAATGCAGGACGATGCTCGTCCCCCCATCGCATGGGTTGTTACTAAGTACCTGGATACCGTTGGTATTCCAAGATTACCGTGGCCACCTCGCAGACCTGATTTAAATTCTATCGAATACATTTGGGACATTTTAAAACGACGTGTTCCAGCTCCAACCAGGTGCAACAATGAAAAAACGCTGTTGTTGAAGAGTGGCAGAACATCCCCAATAACAAATCAAAGAAGTAATAAACAGCATGCCAAATCGCTGGTCGGAGATCATCGGATTTAGAGGTGAAAATATGCGGTATTAAATTTAACTATTTTATCTTTTTTCGTATCTCATTTTTGAATTAATTGATATATTTTTTGTCAAAATTTGTATAATGTTGGTACCAAGCGATCTCAGATATTCCTAATTTTTCTACAATTAAAAGCTTAATTAATGTAGTTATTATTTGGTTTTATTACAAATTTACCTAACAAAATAACAGAAATATATCAATATTATCAAAATAGTACCGTAAAACCATGAAAATTAAGGTTAATTTTGCCGGTGAGTGTAGGTGCTGATTGCACACGCACGCCATAGTGACGAGAACGTGGTTTGAAAAGATGACGGCTCACACACAAAGGTAACCTGCATATTTTCACGCTCAAGCACACGCAGCGCCGGGCGCAAAGATGGGTATATCTATCTACACCTAATAGATAATTGACAATGTGCTGCTAATAGTAGTTACCTGATCTAGGCTTCTCCATGGTCAGAATAATTGTGGTTCCGTATTTCTTTGCAACATTCGACAGTATGGAGACCACCAGGTACGTGTTCAGTGGGTCCAGGTCCCAGGTTGGCTCATCCAAAAGGAGGATAACTAAAACAAGTTATAGATATATGTTTGTAGTGAAGAAGTTATTTCGAGTACATGCTCTTATTCATAAGGTTGGTTTAGGTAATCGTAACTTCCTTATGCTACATTTTATTTTATTTTCATTTGCATGGTTGGGAAGGGAGACCGTCCATGACATGGTTAGTGGCACCTGCACCAAATCATGTAATAGTAGATACATTAAAAATTTGTTCTATAAACTCTTTGCAATTTAATAAAGTAAGATCTATTTTATTTTACATAAAACAATTATAAGTTTTAACAATGTCTCAAAATAGCTACTACTACTAATAGATTACTAGGTCGAATTATAATTTAACGAAAGTTTTATTATAATTGCCCAAATTAAAGGTTTGTAAAATTAATAAAATAAATTCCTAAAAACACTTACTAGGATCTCGTATAAGTTGAACGCCAATCACAAGTCGTCGGTATTCGCTTTTTGTTAAAGTCGTTATGCATTTTCCAGACACCTGGACATAGGACATACATAGATATATGAATAAGTATATGGCTAATTAATTTGTTAGACAAAGTAATTATAACTTTAATAAGTACTCACTTGAGACAGAGCCAGATCAGCCATCACTTGCTTCACTTTTGAAGACTTTAGGTAACCAGAAACCTGCAAGGATTATTAATAGGTAAATAAATTTCATCGCGTTTTTGGAATACTGGAAGCCATTTTGTGCAGTTCAAAATTGGAACCACTACCTCATTTACCTCATTTGGTATTGAAATTTCATGTGTACTTATTATAACGTAGGTAGGTTACTAGAACTATATTTGACAACAATGCAGCATTCTATATTGTATGGATCGATTGAAACAATAGTCTCGAAAATAAGATTATTTAAAGAGGTTTTAAATAAGTATATGCTGATTTTATAAAATCGTAAATTCATAGTGATCTGTTCTGTGTGTGTTATCTGAACTGCCGACCTGTTGTAAGTTCTGATAACTCTTTTTTGACACATACCTTCGTAAGTGACAGGTTCAAGGTCTGCTGCACTGTCAGCCCCGGCAGCAGCTTGGTGGAGTGACGCACTAGGGCGCATGAGCTCTTGAACTGCTGCTTCTCCAGCGGGACTCCTTCCAGCAGTATATGGCCCTTGGAAGGTACGCGGCACGCGATCACGTCCAGAAGAGCCCGCTTGCCGCTGCCTGGACACGGGTTAATAGATGAGTGGTATTATTTTAATTTTATACTCTACAGTTAATAAATAGCGATAATTTTAAGAAATCCTGAAGCTTACTATAATAATGTTTACTATTATGCATCAGGAAATATACCAGGAGAAGGCTGTGTTGACGAATATGTTGACGTATTCCTGCGTGATTTGCGTGCAGTCGATTGAGCTCACGTGGAATTATGAACTCCCAACCCAACGTCGTTGCACAGTGGTAAAAGCACAGACTTTTCAATCCGGAGGTCCTATAATCGATGTCGGTGACGTCCAAATGTACCACACATTTTTTAACAACTTATGTACATCAAGCCGACTGCTCTAACAGTATAAGATAATATAGGATTAATAATAAATCCGCAAAGACAATATGTCAGAGGTGTATTTGAAAGTCTATCAAATCGCAGTAGGCAATTATGGTGGACTATGAACCTCTTCAAATCACCCACTTAGTCTGTGAGGTGTGATTCAATAAAGGCTCTCGTGAAGCGCCTGAACCTGACACCGCGTGGGGACTAACGCAAAGACGAAGTAAATCAAAATGCCGTCTTCATTTTTCATCCGATACAGTCGGGAACTTCCGCTAAAATAACCTTATCAAAAGTAATTAACTGTACATAATAAACTTGAAATCAACAAGTAAAAGAATCATACCTTTAGAGCCCAGGATAGCGGTGACCTCTCCACTGTGCGTGACGAAGGACACGTCCTTCAGGATCACTCCGGTCTTGACAGTCCCTGTCACGCGCTGGAAGAAGCTGCCCGGCTCCACCTGCCATGGTCACAAAAGTTAAAATACACTTTACACTGAGTGGTCTATGCGAAAACGTGCCCACAAAATTTTGGCCGACGTCATATACGATAAATATATCAAACGTAGTGGAGCGCGTTTTTGTGGATGGCATTTAATACGAGAATAGCTATTACCCACGACTTCGTATGAATTGCCTCTACCTTTCTACTGAGCCTTAAATACCTATTAAGTATGGATGGATGTATGTTTGTATGGATATATATATCTTTTAGCAATCCATACTCTTCAATCCATAATATTTTTATTAATACAGAAAAAATACAAGTCTCGTTTTAAGGGTAATCAGACTTTTAATCTATACTTATATTTTACTATATAATTATAATTTATTGTATTATATTAATTATAAACTTCTTTAATTAGAATTTTACAACTACGTTAATATTACTGTTCTGTAATTTCCCTATATTAAATAAATACCATAAATGTAGAAAACATTCGCACATGGGAACATTATGTCTAGGCTCTAGGGAATCTTATTCTAAACGTATCTGTAAAAACTCAAAACTTATCAAGTGTGAATATAAATTATGTTAATATGAAAAAGAAAAAAAAATTGCCATTGAATCTCAAATACATCCTAACTTTTCACTTCGTCAAACTTTGAAAACTTTATTCCATTTTCGAGAATTCCGTCACGACCCCATGTAAAAGAATTCAACGAGTGTTGCCTTTTCTTCCCGAGATTTTTCTTACCAGACATATATATATATATATAGTGTAAAGAATTTGATATATATATATAAACTGTATATGCAGAACACCAAATTACGGTGAATGCATAGTTAAGCTGGTGCCTACTATATCAAACAATAAAAAATTGTTTTTCTCACCTGTCCCGAGTGAAACACATTGCACAGCTCCAAAGTGTAGTCGCTGCCGATCATTTTTAGACCTTTATTTTAAGAAAATATGTTTTAAATTCGCGATCGGAGCTGTAATTTGATTTAAAAATGCATTTTCAAGAAACACAGCCTCTCTTTATCAGGAAATGTTACTAACTAGCAACCGTTGATAACTTCACTTTACTGAATGCGATGTTGCCAACTTTATTTGTTACTAACTTCTCTTTGTAAACAGATTGTGTGATGTAGAACCTCGTATCTTTATGCGATATTGAGCTTTATGCGTTTACAATAGAGTTTAGTATTTGATATTGTTTGTTGTTTAAGGGGATGTTTGCTGTGAAAAGTCTAGAAAATCCGCTTTAAATGTGAAGATTTAGATAAGTTATTTTAGACAGAAATATAATATTTGTTTAGCGTAATCGTATTGAAACAACTATTTAGTTTTATGACCGTTCTATGCAAAAGTTAATAGGTATATCTTTTATTTCTATAAAATATTTTTGATATGCAAACCATTTTTTTATCAGTTACAAAACTTATGTTACTATATATACATGTTGTCTTGATAACTGAACTTTTAATATGAAATCTATAGCCCATTGTTTAATAATCGCCGCGCCCCATAACTTTTTTATTCTTGATAGATTCATAAACCGTTAACAATGCAGCTTAAATCATCAAATGCTCTTAATTTTATAGTTCTTTAGCAAAATATTTTCAGGAACCTCTGTCGAGTTTCGCCTTAACCAACTAAAGCCTTAATTTTCATTACATAGTTGCCCCTCTACGTCTCGCCTGGTAGAAGAATATTCCATCTCTTTTCCTCTTGTAGAAAATCTCATAAAGCCTCGAGACGCCTACACAAATGTTGTCATGCATTCCAATAATGTCGCATCCCTTTCTGATTTATAGAAATAACATTTGTTTGAAAGAGATAGCAAGAGCTGCGCAGTGTCAGTGACTGAGATACCTGAATTGGTGTGGTAGTAAATTACGTGCGAGCTACAGTACGGAGATTGAGTAGAGCGGCTTCGGGTTTACACTTCTTCTTTACGAAATCGAACGAAAAAAATCGAAAATTACATTAAAAAGTACTTTAACAAAACCTGTATGTCAAAGTTAGTGTATCTGTGGTATGTTTTTGTAATATTCCAGTGAGTTCAGTGTCAGTTTTTGGTGATTTTGGAAACACCGTGTGTTGGCTCAAGTCCCGTTGCCTGCTGATAAATCTTAGTAGGTAAGTTGACACCATGGATTGAATCTGTTTAAAGTTGTTGTTTAGTGGCTAATGAGATATTTTGATGTTGAAGCATTTAGTTAATTTTGGTTCATGTGTTTGTTTTACTTAGTTACTTATGCATGATTTTGACAAGCGGGTTGCAATTCTTGTTAGATTAAGAAACAAACTGAAAAATGTAAATAAACGATTTTTTTTTCTTTTGAATCTACATAAACACGCAAAGGTATAATATGACAATCACTAGGTACTAATCACGAAATCAAAATTGTTTTTTTAATCAAATAACACGCAATTAATTAGGAATTGTGCTCATTATTGGCATAATTTTTTATTCATATACAAATGCGTTAATAATATTAACTCGTAGTTATATTTACGCATCTTTACTAATGGACAGATAGCAGTTTGTAACCATAAAAAGTTCCCTAGACAAAGTACTATGCAAAACTTAATTCATAATTCCTAATTCATAACAAAACTGTTAGGTACGGTATGCAATACACCAAGTATCTCACTTCTTAGAGCCACAACAACTAAGAAATAATTGTTGCGTTAACTACTTAATTAAAAAAGCAAGTGTATTGACCGTAAACTCCACCACAGAGGTCGACCGTATCCAGTCAACCGTCATTTTCTGGCCTTTAAAAAAACAGGTGCCAAATTAGCCACAGGACATTGCGTAAATCAGGCTTGATTCATTAAAAAAAAATGCCAAAATTATAAAATTTTAAATAGGTAGGTAATTGTGAGTCACGGTCATTGTGGGTTTTCATTGTTGTGAAATTTCAGGTGTAATAAAATGCCTATCTTATTGTGAGAAGAAATTAGAAGGTATTAATGTTATCTACATATAATTTGATAATTTTCTGAAGTAGTTTTGAGTATTTTTATCACTTAGAGGATATCCATCCGTTGCAGGCGGATAGATGATTTAGACATTCATCTAAAGAGCTAGCCGATTGATTGAACGTTTTATTTATAGTCTTCAATTCTCATAAAATAGCGCTTCAACGCGGTGTTACTAGTTTATATCCGCAAATATGATCCGACCCGAATAAAAAAAAATGTACCCTTGTTTTTGACGTTTAGGCCGGTAGCAGATCAAAACCACTCAACGGCTCACTGTCTAGTTTTTTAGTTTAATATCAAATTGAACCACTGTGCGACACATATACTTTGTAGAGGAGTAGCATTGGAGGGCATCAGAAAAGGATTGTCAAAGATTCATATATTAAAGGTGTGAAAAGTTTATAATAAACGTTGTAACAACTGCTTAATGATTGGCAGCTAAAAATAGTATTGTGCAGCTAGCACTGAGATTTAGGTTATTACGTTATTATATAATAATAAATAATGTAGATTAAATAATGTCGATATTGCAACGAGAATATCCAACTGCGTCTCTTATCTTAAGGTCTTCACACTGTATGAACACCAACCTTACTCTGTCATAATATAAATACTTATATCGCAAGTTTACACTCTGACCATACTTCGCGAATTTCCAAATAACAGTTAATGCCTGTTACTATGACGATTGCACTTAAAGTGCTGCTAAATTAATGCTGCTGCGAATATTTTGATCTTTTATTTATTATATTTTATACTATATTCTAGTATTGTTGTCGCCTGTTAAATAAGATATCTCAATTTCCATTTATCGTACAAATACATTAATGAACATGATGGATATAGTCAACGAAGATGTTGATCAAAACTATGTTCCGTGAAGACAATCGTCACTTGTTTACTAAATAAGATTAATTTCAAAAGTAGCTAGGTAATAAAAAGCATTACTTTTTATTACCTTGAAAACCTCATATTTTTCGATATCAAGAAGCACTGTAGAAATGCGGCCATCTGACTGACATTTTAAATTTATATTATTAAAAAAATATGAAAATGTAGATTTCTATAACAAGAATAATATTGGCTTTAATTTTTTATACAAATCTATTATACTTCATTACCACATTTCAATTAAACAAGGGCGTAGTTACATTAATATATCATTAATTTTTCTTTATGAAAAAAAAATTCAAATCCAATTTCTGTTCGTTTTTTAATTTTTTATTTCAATTTGCGCCTTCGAATGCTTCTCTTAAAAATAAACTTGAAAATGTCTTCATACAAGATCCGGATGTTGTTAGAATTCTTGACTCAATGAGTAGATGCGGTATTTCTTAGAATCCATGTTTCATTATGTATGTCATCGCTTTGATAATCTTGAAAAGTAAAACAGCTAAATAATAAATATTTTAAATGCGTTTAATTGTTTCTAAATTTCTTTAATTATCAAGTTGTTTTCGTATGTTCAGATACAACTGTCTAAAAATAAAACTAGTTGCTAATTATAATTAATCGTCTTTTAATGGCCATTTAGATTTATGTGACCAGAAATTTCACGTCAGAACTACGGTAATAATTATAATCCAAATAAAACCAGTTTAATGAAACAAGTTTTCGAGGAAAATCATGTCAAGTATAAAATCTTTGAAATATCCATAATTATTTTCTCATGTAATGTAACAAAAGCGACTTTTTTGTTAAAAATGAAGACAATGGCAGATGTTAACGAACTTGTGGTTCAATGTCGGGAGTGCTGCCTGGCTTGGCAGTCGAATTAGATATAGATTAATTGAGGATTTTGACCCCTAGTTTACGGATACGAAAGATTATTTTAAATCGGCTTAGGTAATTACGCGTCGGGAAATTTTCAGAAGACGTTTCCAATCATGTCGTGTTGGTTTATTTTTGAATATATCATGATAGAGATTTCTTTTAGATTCTTTTTGATTCTTTTAGAGATATCCTCCATTTGCCTAAATCACAGGAATATAGTCATATTTTTCTGCGCACTCATGTACTTCTTTATCAAAAAGATTTACTTTTACAACCTTTGATACGTTTTGTTGGATTTAATATGATATCACACTTAAAACAAAAAGTCATACTTTATAGCGGACCTGGTTTCTCAACTATGTTAGTTTAGGCTCAGCAAACTTTATACGAGATTCACCATATTTACCTACACGAGATAACCGAAACTTTGTTTGCTGTTAATCATACTTTAATCAAACATGTTGTTTTTTAAATAAAATCCACTAACGAGCAACTATGATCCCAAATTTAACGTAGTTAGCAAAGTCACGGGGCACTGAAATTTTGTGGTAGTCTTATTTCTTTGACAAGATCTGGTCTGGGGCAGCACTAGTCCTTCCTATTTCTACCGCCATAATAATCACGTTTAGGTGATGGTGTACAGTTTAAAGAGAAGAAACAATTACTGGAACAAAGTCAATTTTAACTGAATCCTGCGGTCGACAATGCATCATTAGTAGTACTAATTACTCACAAGACTGTGTTATTGCCCGGTTAGTTCTCGAATATAATACTGTTTTTAACAATGTAGACCTCTTCGCCGACGCTAAGCCACGGTTCAAGCAGCTTATAACAACTACTTTGACATCCACCTTATGAGATAGAACTATGACCTAAATAGTTACCAAAATTACATTATAGTTGTATTTTGTAACTATAGTATTATTTAATTTGCCCTTACTTTTGGCTTTCAATGGCACAGCTGTAAATTTTTTTAAAGGAAAATCCGTAATTGGCCTTACTTTAAGTTTAAATGTTGTTTTAGTGCAATTTTATTTACGCTGTTGATTTTCTGATAAAATAAAATAAAATTAGTCGATATTCACAGTCACAATTAATAAATAAAATACCTGCGACTAATGATGTCCATGGGCCCGAAAACCACATACCACCAGGCGGGTCGCGTGCTTTTTTGCCGGCTACGAAAGAAATAAAAAGATACATATCTATTTATGTTCAATGTAAAAACTTTTTTGAACATTTTGTTCCAAAACTATTTAGAGCAATATGATATTGCATATTTCTCTAAATTCATGATATTGCAATCTCAAGCATGAACTATAGGTAACACTAAGACTAGGTCTCGTAGATACGACCATGTATTAAAGCAAAATGGAGTATATATTTAGCATTTGTATACTTATACCAGCGTTGTGATTGTAAACATTCATTTAAATAAAGAACACTTAAGACTCTAGGGACCCAAGAAAAGGAGCTTCCCTCAAAACAGACGTCTCAATAGCTAAATGTTTGAGGTCTTTATTCTCCGACTGCAGTCTCATTGAATGAATTGAACAATATTGTAAAACTGATTCTTATGATATCTAAAGGTAATCCTGGATGTTAAAGTTGTTCCTAGATAAGTAGGCGAATCTCGAAAATGAAAATCATAGAGAATACGCTACAAAATCTATTAAAATTAATTAAATTTAGTGCCTCCGGCTAACAGTTCAGTAATTTAATAAAACTGTATAACTACATTTCCATACACGTCACGGTGGCTGGTGCCACTATTTAATTAGGCTTTAAATCTACGGCTACTAATCAGACCGTACGCTTTAGCCTAAAAATGCAGGCAAATATGCTAGTCAAGGTTATTGTTATACTACCTATTTTTACATTTATTAGAATAATTTAAGTATGTGTTCGTGTTCTTAACGCGTCAAAATTGTTTTAAAGATATTTAGTAGATGCTCATTTATTTGATAATAACGTAGACCATATCTTTATAAATCTTATGTAATAGTTATGTATTTGAGTCTTTTGGCATTCAGGCTAAGGACCTGGGGTCAGGGTGCTCATCGCCTTAAGTTTAAGCAATATCCTATCTATAGTGATTTTAATTATTTTTTTTATATTTTATTTATTAGTTACGTAAATAAGTTTTGTTGTTAGTTAGGTTTATAATTTGATTTACTGGATTTAAGGGCAAACAAAAAGATAAAGTAAATATTATTATTGGAATATGAATATGTTGTTATAAAAGCTGTCATTAAATAAAAAGTGCACTGAATAGTTAATTTATTTACTACTCAGCGGCCCCCGCGGGCCAACTGTGTTAAGCCTGCAGAATGCCTTTTAAAAAATAGTAACAAACATCATCCATCCGTCTTTTGTTATCTCCAACAATCCCTAGGTACTTAAAACGTCGGGTCTGTTGCGTGACGAAGCGGCCTGATGGTATGACTCTGGATCTGTGGAGGATGGCTAGACCGCTGAAGTGCGATGCAACCTGCATAGACAACCTCGCGGCTCCCCATCTTCCTATAACCAGTATTCAATATGGTTCGGCTGCCAATAACGCTGAAAGCCCTAAACGTTAAAAATTTCAGAATCTGGGTAATGCGTACATTTTTGAGCCTTTTCCCGTTTAAGACAAGGGGCTCGTCGCCTTTTTTCGCCTTTATTCGGATCTAGTGAGGCGTTTGGTGAGTGAAACTCGTGACCCTAAGGCTGGCACCTACCTCACACAACGGACTTCTAATGCGATACAGCGTGGTAATTCGGCCAGGCTTTTGTTTTCATTGCCTTCAGTTGATTTTGTTTTGATGTAGTTTTGTAGTGTATTTTTACCCTTATATATTCTTATAGTCTTTTAAGTTGATCGTATACCTATGTAGTGTTAATAAATTACTGTGTACTGTAATACAAATATACGAAGCTTGTTTTATGGAGATAGTGAACCAGGGAAAGAGGCTAACAATAAAAACATACATTTATCACATAATATGGAGTATGGTTACTTCCACTAAACTTAAACCCCGAAGCTAGCGATGCCCGATATGTATCAATATTTTGGTGTATCGATACAACGGAATACGATACGTCGATATTTGTATCGATACACGCCAATGCAGTAGCCATTAGTAGCCAGGTCATTGAACCCTGGTCAACTATGGCAATTTGTGACCGGCTCAGGCATTGTCTTGATGTCAGAGTTAGCGTCATAATGGTGCCTTGATTACCGTCCCACAACGTACCTAACCGAGGAAAACAAGGCTTTTAATGATATGTTGACAAGCAACTTCTTGAATTATTATTCATGGTGTAATGAGGCAATGATTATTGTCGCTCTAATCACACCAATATTATAAAAGCGTAAATTTGCTGTTACTTTGTTACTTCTTCACATTTACCCGGCTAGATAGGTTTAGAAATTTTTTGGAGCATAGGTAAAAATTAAAGCGAGAAAATTTGAAGAGTAATTGTGGGTGTTTTTTTAAATTATTTTGTATGCGTTTGTAGCTACTTGATGGAGAAATAAGTATGATTAAATTCTGAACGACCTCTTTGTGGTAGCTAGGTACTGTTTTTTGTGACTCAGCTTATAGTTGGAATAACTAAGGTTACAATGTTCTGAAAACCATTTTAGTATGCTTTGAATGCACCTGGCTTAAATTGTGATAAATATACATTTCACATACCCCAAGTTTCGATTTGTTACAATTTTAATATATTTAAACGTATGTCCTTGCTAAGATTTCAACTTAAGACTTTTAGTGTGTATAAAACAAGTCCATTGGCTAATATGCCACAAATTATATGGAGAAATATTAATTAAATACTTCAGGAAACTTATTCTCACTTACGATCTATCCTTCTCAAGTAATTTTCTTGATAACAATTCCATCTAAGCAATCACTACATTACATCTCATCAAATGTCGAAAAATATACATCAAAGACGAAAAAGTCCATCGTAAACGCGGTTCTCGCAAACACGCCGAAACGTTTAAAGGTCGACTTCAATCAAAATCAACAAACGAAAGGCGTCAAATTCCAAATACCCAATAATCAAGGAAAAACTGCTATTAAAAGTCACATCATACGTGTATGAAGCACCAGGAAAGTGATTTGAAGGTTCCGTCGGCCTCGTCCAATGGTGCATAGCATTGCGTTACTACATTGTTCGCATGGAATCCATAATTTCTCGGTGCGGAGGTCGCCGGGACCGCAACGAATATACGTCTGGTTTATTGTCCCTATCATGTGCCATTATGTACTGTTTTGTACCTTACAGCTTCCATTCCATGTGTCATGGCCGACTAGATATTGGAAATGATTAGTGTGACAATGCTAAATTAACTATGCTTTATTGATTGTTTATTGGTGATGAAAATGTGAATGGATATAAAATACAAAGAGGTAAACTCTATGTTTTTTAAACACCTCAACGCAAATTATTTTATTTAAACAGTGGATTCTTAATTAAACTTAAAATTAAGTTTAAGTTTTTACAACTTAACAATAGACAAAAACTTAGTAAACCCGTCTTTCTACCAAAACACAATAGGAGAAGGAGAAAGGAGAACAAATAGTATTAGGTATATTAAAGCTTTGCAAAAGACAAAAATGAAGTCCTGCAAAGTCGCTTTAAACATTTTTAAGCCGTATCAAAGTACGAAAACCGAACGTAACGTTGATCCTAAAAGTTATATTAGTTATATAAAAACATTCCTTTAACTACTCACCAAAGCTAGCATAATTGATTAATGATCGACGGTAAGGTTAAGATTTTGTACAGAAGGCAGCTCACCTGCTCATGACCTCAGACATAGGATACGTGATCGATGCGCAAGCAACGATGATCTTGTGTGCGCATCGCAGACGCATTACGTCATAACCTATGTTGAGTGTGTTTGAATGCCATCGTAATGTCATCGTGAATAAGAAGAGTAAAGTATTAGGTTTACAAGGTTCATGAAAGACAAAAGTAAAAACAGGTGGACAAGAGCATCGCTCTTTTTTAAAGATATGCGTTTCAGTAACGAGCATGTTTTAATTTAGTGCTTCTGAGATCATTAACATTTATGTGACGAGTATGAGAGCAGATTTATGCTATTTTTTTCTAAATATCTTCGGCATTCATGGGCACTGCCGGGCGGTAAAGTCGAATATCTGTAGATGAACAAAGCCGTTCTGGTTTTGGCGAAACGAGCCGAATGAGTCAATCTTCATAAGGCTCGAATGGACTGTCTTAAGCGAATATGTCTACTAGTTGATTACTGCTTACCAGAACATGTGGATGCGCTCCTAACAAATACAGCGGTAGATACCTATTATTTCCACAAGTTCTTAATGACTTTTAATTAAAGTGTACTTCCATTACATATTTTTTTTTGTTATTTATCTACACTGTGTACACATCTAAAAAATTACCAAAAAATCGCATACTTCATTAATAATTAAGCATCCAATTTGACAGCTCGCCAGTTAGCTGAACAAACCTATTCAATGAATATCTCACTCAACCGTCTGTCTGCGTCATACAGCATATGCTTTTGTGAGTATAAATTAGGGATCAGTTTTCCAGTTCAATAACTTCATTTGGGAGTCAGGAAGTTGGGGGTTCACCCGTTAACATCGTTAACGTATGGGTAAAACGATAATTTGTTATTTGTATAATTCTAAAGTCTTTTGTTTTTTACGGTTTTAACAATTGTCTTTGTGATTGATAAATACCAGTGAATGGTTGAGGAGGGCTATGGGTGCCGCCATGACGTTTGAGGGTGTTCGTCGTTTGAATACTTGGAAGGAGGACTTGCCGAGCTAAGAGATGCAGATTATTTGGAAAAAATTATACCTGTGAAGTTTATTGCCAGTTCTTCATCACGAAAGTTTCTCCGAACTTGTGGCAGAGTCATGCTTTATTTGACGTCAATAAGAACAAGTAATTGTCAATGTTGAGAAATAAATATTTGAATTTGAGTACAATTGGAACATTTAAAAGCAATGTGGTTAAGACTCCTGTAGCCTTAAGTATTTTCGTCATCAGCTGAGTCGGAAAAGTGAACCCTAGTCAGTATTCTTAACTTAGTATATATATATATATATACCTAAAGTTAGAATTTAAGTAAGCCCCGTTTAATATTCTAAAACAATCCTTCTTTTGTGTGTGTGTGTTGGGTGACAACTAGAGAAAAAAGAAATAACTTCACTTTTATCCTCCATTTTAAATTCGAGTTCAGCTAGCGGCTACTCTCATGAATTTACTTCATTATACTTAATGACCGTCAAAACTGAAGCTTTAATAATTCTAAACGGTAATTCGACAGTGTAACAGTGACCCTGATTCTCAATTACGTGAAATGAGATGCATTGTGGCACAGACAGACAAAAAACAACATTAAACAGTTTCTCACAATTGAAGAGGTTTGAAAGAATCACAAGACGGCTGCGCGGGCGACGATTGGCTTCGGTTAGAGTTCACACACCGCGCATTGTAAACTTTATTAGATTTTTCTATGGTTTTTGCGAGGTGAAGTTTCCGCTTTTGAAATTAATCGATGGCCTCTGTATTTAGTTGAAGTAATGTGAAGTGAAGGACTACGTTTCTATATTTGTAATTGAGGTCATTGCGACTACTTTAATTAACATGTATTTGTTTAAGGTTTGAAAATCTTTGTAATGAGTTTTTTATTAGATGAAATATTAGTTATATTTATAGGTTATCTTTGAGTATTAAAGTTTTCTTACTAAGTAAGAAAACACAAGAATGTATATAGTGTCATTTACCCACGGCTTGCCACGTGGCTGTGTTATTTACCCAGTTGGATAGAAGCTAAGAATTTAGAATGGCTTGTTCAAATATTGAATCAACTCTTTTAGTAGTATGGTTTTTGTCGTAATGTTTATTATGTATTTTATCGCATGTGTCAAATAAACTATTTTTAGGAGCGTTTTAGAATAGTTTAATTCTGTAACGTAGGTATAATAATTATCTTTAGTCTCCATTTTCGTTGCAAGGAAAATTAACTAATCCATTGTCAGTCCAATTATTATGTTACTTATTATGTTGGCCGAGTGGCGTAGTGGGTAGAAGCCCTGCCTCATACAAACTCATGGCTGCCCGCGGTCCCAGGTTCGAGTCCTGGTCGGTGCATTTATAGGTGTGACGAACGCAGATGTTTGCTCTTGGATCATGGTTGTTTGTATTTATATATGTATGTTATATACTGGGTTCCACCAGTTCGTTGTAAGGTCATCCATAACACAAGCTTACTTTGGGGCCATACAGTTGGTGTGTTTGTCTGGGGATTATTATTTCTTATTATTATTATGATCGAAAGCTATTTACCGCCCTAGCTAATATTCGTTTTAGCTTCAAAGGTATAGGCTTGTACCAGAAACCTCATTAAAAGAAATAAAACAATTTTTCTAATAACTCCGCTGGCTACTTTTTTCACAATTACATCATTACCTGTTATCTTATGAGTTTATCTCTAACGTAACGTCCGACTACAACGGCGCGGCGGCGGCACAGTGACGGCGCCTGCGCGCGCGCAAGAATGCCGCTCGAACGGAACCTCCGCCATTGTTTTAGGTTTTTATCTGAATCGCCAAGATCTGAAGATTACTATCACAATTGACTTTTGTTGTATTGGATCAGTACGCCATTTTGTTTAATATTATTTAGGATGTAAGGTGTTAAACGTATATCACGTAAACGTACATCACTTTTAGAGAAAAATGCGTGTGATCTCTTCTTCTTAACCTGGGCACCACATACTTCGTCCAACATTATTTTGTTCTGAAACGCTAGAAAAAGTATAAAGAAAGTAAAAAGGAACGGTTAACTATAATCTTTGTTATGTAAATGACATAAATAAAAAGTAATTTAAACCAGACATGATAAGTTAAAGAACAGACGAAACTGGTATTCTTCATTGTGAACAATGATTCATTCATTAGGTCACTGATCGTTTACGTAAATTACAATTCTGTTGTTTCAACTATACGTAAAATAAACATTTCTTTGTTTAAGGGAACAGAATGATGACACACTAAGATGTAATCGCCTTATTGAACGATAGTACCTACGTACCGTCACTCCCTGATAACATCAATTTCGTAACCTCGAACAAGCCTCGAATATGTTGAAAATGAAATGTTAACGTCTTTACCATGCGATTTATTTTATATGTAGACGTCAAAAATGTCTACGGATTAAGTAATTTTTTTTGCTCAAACTCAAAGATGTTGCTGGACGCCATTGCAGAGTTCCTCCAACCCCGCTCCTAGTTCCGGCGTCAGATCGGTTTGATGGAACCATATTATTGTCTTATCATTTATATACATGCATTTGCAAAGGTTCTAATTTTTACTCTCTTTAGGAGTTGGTAAAATTTGACTTCCAAGATCAGTTTACATTGTAAGACACGTGTGTAGCTTATAATAAAAGTACGTTAAAATACTAGGATGAGTTATCGCCATTTTAATGTTCAAAGAAACTTGCTGGTACATTTTTTTTAACTTTGTCATACGCAACTGACTCATACGCCGGAGGTCCCGGATTCGTCTTGGTCTTCCCGGTCTTCCCGGAGTCTTGGTCTGGGCATTCATTTGTGTGATGAAGACAGATGTTTGTTCTCGGGCCATGGTTGTTTATGTATATATATGTTCGTTTTGACCCCGCCTAGTACGCTTTACTTCATAACACAAGCTCTGCTTTCTTTGGGGCCATATAGTGGTGTTTTTTACAACGGCATAGCAAAGACCAGGGCCGGATTTAGGGCCTCCACAATAGTGATTTACAAGAAAGTTTTCTGCTTATATAAAAATATAGTATTTAACCATTTACACTTGTACAAGTACAAACTTACACAAATATATCCACAAATTAGTATTAATTGTTTAAAATAATATACCCATATTCGTTCACCCAATCCGAAAACATCAATTTATCAAAAAGCCCTGATATGCATTTTGAATAAGTATCTTGGTAGCGACTTTTTCTATGAAGTAGTAAATATAATTTGATAATTATAATATGTTTACAATTCTCCACGAACGCAAGAAACGGTTAAGAACGTTACTTTTTAGTTAGCTAATTATTATTAGTTTGTAAATAAAATTTTAAGATTTACATTAGGGTTTTGTTTAAAAAAAACGTAAGATTTATTCGTTTTATTATTCGTCGTATTATTATTAAACGTTCAGATTCTATGCATTTGCCCTCCAAAGACTGCATTACTTGATTAATTTTTATTTTTTTCGGATATTAATTTGGGGCCTCCACTCCTTTAATGACCAAGGGCATCCAGACCTTCAAATCAAGCCCTGGCTAAGACATTTTGATCAATACAACAAGATACCCCTGAAGCACCGAAACTCATAGTTTATTATAAATACAACAGTTGGAAAAACTGAACCTGTCTGTCGTGACAAAAACGAAACTTATCGCTTCTTACACGCAAAGTAAACCAAATCATAACATTAAACGCTCTGACACTCTTTTATATAAAAACTATAGCAGTTATACTTTAACGGTGCTAGGGCTAAGACCCGGAACCGCGGTGATCTCTCGTCAAAAATTGTTTCATCAGAAATTCGGCTTGATATGCGGTGCCTTAAATCACTCCACAGATGACGAGAACAATTATTGAGGTTAGACCTTAGAACTCGTTGCGAGACTGATCAAATTTCAATTTAGTTCGTGAACTCTTGCTTCGGTATTCGTCATCCCATGTTAGTTTTGTAGACGCTAGTTAGATGACCATATTTTGCTTTAAAAATCCTAGTATAATGTATTCTTTTGAACAAACATATATATGTGAATTATATGTATGAATTCATAACACTCGATCAACATTAGATTGTACGGAAATGCAGAAGTACCTATTAGTTAACACTGTTTCATAATAAATACTTCTCTTTATTCATATGTTTATTTATTTTACTTCAATAATTAATAATGTATAAAGCGTATTTCCAAAACTATACGAATTCCGAGAGTCTGTTCATAGAAGACAAAAATATGTTAATTGTTATCTCTTTAGTAAAAAGTAAAGTCGGCGGTCCGAAATAAAAAGTCTGGTAATCTGCAATGCCAATAAATGAAAATACCTTATGACATCTAGGATTCGAATAGAGGTTGACTTGTTAACCTGCGACCACCAAGATCACAGTTTTAACATGAACAAGTAACAAACGCACAAACATGTGAAAAAGACCCCCAAGTACGATTCCTTAATTCGATTGAATTTAAATACCGATCAAATATCAAACCTACTTATACTTGTGAACTCTGCCATAGGAAAAATAACGAAGATTATTTGACGTAGAATCAAAGTAGGATAACAATCATTTTATTTCCAAAGTGGATAATAGTCCACAATCTGCAGGTATTGGGTCACGACGAGATTGCCCCCCCTTGGTACTTACTTCACTGTTATACCATTACTTACATTCTTGCTTGTCACAACTAGGCAGTCTTACCAATTATTTATCTGTTTGGTAAAGTATGGCGCTGCGTTCTATATGTAAATGAAGTTCGACATTTAATCTAGTAACAAACGCTTTAGTTCCAGTTTTTGCTACTGACCAGATAAGTAGGTCGGGCTGTTCTTTAAGTTGGCTAGTTCAAGTACATCTAAAAGATTGTTTAAGTCTTCTTTGTCTAAGACCCTTGTCTAAGAGCTTGGCATGCATTTTTTTTCCTCTCACCTGGTGGAAAGTGATAATGAACAGGATGACACACGCCTTTCTAGGAGGAGCCCGAGCTTGAAAAACTGACGAAGCCAGCTTTTCCATGAAACCAGCATACTCAATAAGTAAGTTTCTTCATTGACTACCCAAGCAAACTGACAATTCCATCTTTACAATGTAAAATGAACGTGACGCAGGTACTTATGAATAGTTGGCAGATGTAATAATCATTTTGTTTCCTTTCCATTTTGGCCTCTCTTTTATAGTCGCGTTCAGAAATATCCTGCATGTTTGTTAAAATGAAATGTATGTGGGCGAATGTTCGTGTAGTCTCATATTTTTGTTATTTACTTACATGCGCAATTCACCGGTTGAGCAATACTTGCAATGTCTTCTAGGAATTCATTTGATTATGATATAAAATGCCTACTATTATCATGTTCATACTATTTTAAATATATAATGTATTTTATTGCATTATTCAGAAGATTAAAAATGGCACAGACTTGTCACCGTATATTTTTCCATTGTGTAGTCACGTTAGGTGCTGGGATTTGATAAGGATTTTATAACACTATTTAAAATGTTAAGAAAAGGGCGATAGGTTTGATAGGGCCTTAGCCAGAAGTGCACCATACATGAATTGTATTTTTCTTTCTTTATTTTTACCAAACTAGCTAATCCATAAATGCCGTGCACTAAAATGCATTGTTGTTTTTTTACTAATATCATAGACGGCAAACGAACACACAACCCAACGAATTGTAAGTAGCATCCGCAGCCATGGGAATCATAAACCGTAGGTGTTTTATTGATGCATGATTAGTCGATATATAGTAATTGTGATTATTATATATCGGCTAATCATGCGTTTCCGACCTTAGGCTTCAGTAAAAAATTGCCTTTGTTCCAGTAATTGCACTTTAACCGGAACACACGTGATTATTATGGCAGTGGAAATAGGCAGGACTGTGTACCGCCCCAGGGACTATGTTAGTAAAGAAACTATACCATAACAGTACAACAGTTACGCAAATAGCTACTTAGGTACTAACAGTTTGATTCCCGTAAGTAAATAAATAAATCCCAGACAAACACACCAACTGTATGGCCCCAAAATAAGCAGAGTTTGTGCTATGGATGATCATACAGCGAACTGGGGGGGGAACCCAGAATAAACATATAAGTATAAATACAAACAACCACGACCAGAGAACAAACATCGTTCATCACACAAATGAATGCCAAAGTAACTAATGTAAGTGGTGATTAACACAGTTAAACAATTGCTTAGATTCATAAGCAGGTCACACAGAATTCCAGGTTTAGTCAGACACAGCGCACAGTACATAACTAAGCAGGCATTTAATAGAAACTCGAATACCATGACTATGACTATAAGTTCTGTTTGTTACAATTGTTGGTGATAAATCAGTGCAGAATTTCTATGTTGTTTATTCCGTTTTTGGAATAAGTTAAATGTTAACAAGATTAGTCAACCTGTGTGAACATTTATTGAAAATGTTTAAAAGGAAATTTAAACGACAGATCGTAGACTTAAGAAAAAAGGGGAATAAAAAAATCCATGCAAAAACAAACTACTAATGAAGGTAAAAAAGAAAACATGCTTTTAAGTGCGTTATAATTTTCTCAAACTATCTACACTTTGCTTCACAATTCTCATGGTTGCATATTATTTCCTAGAATGTCACCACGCGTATCTACTTACTACACTAAAGTATCAGGGTTACGCTACGCTCCGTGATTTCTCCTTTGCATCCGAGGTAATTGCAGTTTGGCGAGTCAGCGCACTCAGCGCTTTCTTCCTCAATATGCATTTGACTCTCACTTTGGCTGTATGATTGAAAATCTTTGCCTAATGAATGAAGGAACCGAGCTTTTCTAGTGTAGAGTCAAATGTTTGAAATAGACCTCGTATTCGATGAGAATTCTGTTTTCGTTTTTTATAGATGTTGCAAAAAATTTACTTTAGATTATTTTTGTACATCAAGTATAGATATTTTTGAAATTAAAAATCTTGACAATTAAATGCTTTTGTAGTGGACCACTTTGGTTTTGCATACGTTATTATTATATTTCATTTGATTTTAAAATCTTGAGAACGTACTTATTAAAGTATTATATGTATAATAAAACCATGCTTTTTGCAATGATGTTGACAAGTAAAAACTGTTTTTCGTATCTTTTTATCCAACAGTTGGCTTACTGATCCTATTCTAAAAGAGTTAAAGTCGCTTATACAATTCTACGTATATAAGAACCTTAAACTATCAAGACGCTGTAAAAATATCAATCTTAAACATTAGATTACAAAAGTGCAATCGAAATCCAGTTTCTACCCTAAATCTACAGTTAACCCTTAATCGATACTGGATAGCCGCGTCGTGACACACTCCACATGTCATGGAAATTGACAGCTACGTGGACGCAGTTCACCTTCAATTACTTGATATAGGGGTTAATGCATACGGCCTGCGAACGGATCAGTTGGCAGGTTGTGATTTTCCACTTTCTTAGTTTTAATCGGTCGATTAGTGTGAACTGTCCATAAAGCTGGGTATGTAATGTAAGACTTTGTAGTAATATTTCGGTAAGCTGTATGCATGTCATATTGCAGATGCTATAATTATTGGACATGTAGATGCTGATATGAGTACTAAGTACCCTATCAATACTACTAGGTGAAACCGGCCGACAGACAAGAACCGCCGCTGGTAAGGACCGAGTGGCTGAAAGCTTGTGGAAGAGTGGAAGATATATATTTGGACTTTCCTATCTGTTGTGTGGTTTTAAAGGATTATGGATGTTACCATCAGAATTTAATCAATTGTATGGCGTAAACAATAATTACGATAAGTAACAATAAATGATAGACTAGTAAAATTTTAAAATTTTATTAATTGGCAGATATTTATTTTTTGTTACTTCAACAATTTATTTATACGCGACTATTAAAATATTCATACAAATTAATCTACGTGTTATAGTAAAAATTAAGAAGATAGAGGTTTGCCACAACAGCATTTAAGTAACCCAAACATGCAAGAATAACTTTATCTCGTAGCTGCATACAGACAGTGAGACACATTCCTGTCTTGCTGGTTTCATAATTTCTTATCAACTTTCTCCATTTCGGGAGGAACCAATTAGTAGTAGTACTAACTAATAACTCTAAGTATCTTAAATATGTGTAATGAAGTCACAACCATTGACTGAAAATGATTTCTACACGTTTCTTGAGGTATTTGCTATTAAAATGTTCTTTTTTTATGTTTTATTCTCAATTGTCCCCAATTAGCTGCATACGTATGTGTTACTAACACATTCTTGGAATAAGTGCACAAGATGTACTCTAACCGCGGTAGGCGCTTTCCGTTAGCTTTAGTCATCTTGTCTAATACTCCCAACTCGAGGGAGATCTTTAGAGAGGCTCGCACAATTTACGGACTCTCAAATATCTCCGTCGAGCGTCCCAACCCCCGCGGTCACCCTGGGCAGTGCCACCGCTGCCAGCTCTACGGCCACGCAGCGGCTAACTGCTCAGCTCCCCCCAGGTGCGTTAAGATCCACATATAACGAAGGAGTGCACTCGCACTCCCGAATCCACTTCCCCCCCTGCCTGTGTGCTGTGCGGCCAGTCCGGTCACACAGCTAACTACAGGGGTTGCCCGCGCGCTCCGCGCTCCACCGCCAAGAGGGTCGCGCCTAAACCGGCGCCACCGCTCACTCCCGCTAACTTCCCGCCGCTGCGCAACCGGGGTCCCCCGGAAGCAAAGCCCGTTCAGCCGACGCCTACTCCGGCTCTGTCTTGGAGGCAGCGTCCGGCTGTCCCGCCTGCACCTTCCCGACCCATCCCAGCTCCCGTAGCTTCCGTAGGGCCGCGTCCTGCTTTGTCATCTTCACCTCAGTCGTCGCTGGCTGAGGACATGAAGACCGTGTTCGACGTCATTCAAAACGTCGACATTACGGAAATTTCTGTTCTCGCACGCAAACTGCGAGCCGCCCGCTCTCCTCAAGAGCGTTTATTTGCGTTAGCCGAACATCACTCGCTTCTAAGTTCGTTATAATTTTTTTTTTTTTTGTATAAATTCGTAAATAAGCAATATAATGTCTAGACCCGCAAATCCCGCGTCCGGTCGTATCAAACCCAAGGGCTTATCCCTAGTTTCTTTTAACGTTCGTAGCCTTAATACTAACCTTCCTGAGCTCAAACTGTTCCTTCAGAACAACGAGCCAGACTTATTGCTTTTTCAAGAGACGTGGCTAACTCCAAACCGCTCCAGGGGATTCGCTATACCTAAGTACGCGTTTATTCGTAACGACAGGCCCAACTCCGACGGTTTCGGCGGCACTGCTATTTATTACAAAAGAGGTTTCCATTGCTGCCCTCTCCCTGCCCCTCCTCTCCTCAACATGGAAGCCACTGTGTGTAGATTGGCTATGACTGGTCATCCGACCATCATCATAGCTTCAGTCTACATACCTAGTGGTACCAGACCAATCCGCAGCGAGTTTGAGGCCATTCTCGCCCTCGGCCATTCAGTCATTATGTTCGGAGACTTTAACTCCAAACATACTGACTGGACGTGCCTATCAACCAACACCAGCGGTATCGCTCTCCTCGCCATCACAAATTCACTTGACTTAGATGTCATCTCCCCCATCACTCCCACCCACTATCCCGACAACCCGAACCACTCTCCTGATATCCTCGATTTTGCAATAGTCAAGCGAATCAACCTCGACCTCAGGTCTATCGAACCTCTCGATGACCTAGGTTCTGACCACCGCCCCGTCTCCCTCGTGCTAGGACCGCCGAACGATAACGTTACCTCTCCTAAGACCTTTACCAACTGGAAAGGCTTTAAAAATACGTTAGTTTCAGCCTTAGAGGCCCCGAACTCTTCACTCGCGATCTCTCCCGAACAATTAGATAGCCCGGATAAAATTGATTCATTAGTAAATTCTCTCACTGATGCTATCAACTCAGCCATCAGTGACAACGAAAAGGTTGCTAAGCAAGGCAAACCCACGCTTCCCTTAGCCGTTAGCAATCTTATTAAAGCTAAGAACGCGGCTCTCCGGAGAGCCAAGAAATATCCCACGCCCGACTATAGAACAGCTGCGAATCAGCTTCAACGTAAAGTTAGGTCTTGCCTCGCGGAACTCCGAGACGCTCAGATGAACGATCTCATGGCGAATATCTCTCCGTCCCACCAAGCGTACTATAGCATGGCCCGAGCCTTACGCGTAGACACCGCCTCTCACGTTCCTCCTCTCACTCGTCCCGATGGCACTACTGCCTTTGAAGTCGAAGAGAAAGCCGAATGCTTCGCTGACAGCATTGCCGCACAATGCTCGCCCAGCACGCAACCTGCTGATCCCTCACACATCCAGGCGGTGGAGGACGAAGTCCTTCGCAGAGACTCTTTCCCCATCACCGCCGACCCTGTCACAGTCTCTAATGAAGAAATCTTGCTTCTCATTAGAAATCAAAAGTCCAAAAAGGCTCCGGGTGCGGATGGAATTTCCTACCACGCACTTAAGCACCTACCTCAACAGATGCTTACCTTGTTAGCTATCATTTTCAATGCCTGCTTCGACCATAGCTACTTTCCAAAAGCTTGGAAAGAAGCGACAGTCATAGGCATTCCCAAGCCGGGCAAACCTCTGAACGTCCCGGCTAATCACAGACCCATCAGCCTCCTCAAGGCATTGTCTAAACTTCTCGAGAGAGTCATACTCTCTCGAATGCGGAAACATCTGTTTCCAACGGATGGCGATCCTCTCATTATTCCCCATCAGTTCAGCTTTCGCGCTAAACACTCCTGCCCTCAGCAAGTCCATCGAATCGTTGAGTATATACTTGACGGTTTCTATCCGCGTCGTTATAAAACAGTCGCGGTTTTCTTTCGATAAAGTCTGGCACAGCGGTCTCGTTTATAAACTCTACAAGATAAGCTTACCGGATCGCCTAGTCAGGTTAATAACGTCGTTTCTCAAAGACCGTACGTTTCGATTTAAACACGAAGGCACGCTTTCTGCGCCTCGTCACATAAAGGCTGGAGTCCCTCAAGGCTCAGTCTTCGCCCCTCTGCTGTACACCGTGTACACCAACGACATTCCCATCCCGCCGAAAGGCGTCGAACTCGCCCTCTTTGCCGACGACACCGCACTCTATACCAAAGGCCACAGTGTTCCGCACCTTGTAACCAGACTCCAAAAGGCCGTAAACGCCCTTGGTGTATGGTTTCAAAAATGGCGCATCGATGTGAACCCTGAAAAGAGTTCTGCGATGCTATCACCACAAACGCCGTCGTCCCGCTGGCGATTCCCACGTTCGAATGTTAGGCATTCCCATCCCCTGGAAGCGCTGTACTAAATACTTAGGCGTCACATTAGATCCGACGCTTTCTTTCAAGCCACACGTCGAAAGAGTTTCAAAACTCGCTCGTCACTACTTAGACCGCCTAAATAGCATGTTAAGTAGAAAAAGTAAAATGTCTTTCAGAAACAAACGTACACTTGACAAGGTCTGCGTTAGACCCGTCATGACATATGCCTTGCCAATCTTTGCCCACGCCAAACCCTCCCTCCTGCACAAACTGCAGGTAGTTCAAAACCTCTTTTGCCGCAGGGCCACAAACGCACCGTGGTACGTGCGTAACGCGGACTTGCATAGAGATCTTGAACTGCCTACAGTACAACAACACCTCAAAACACTCTCTGAAGCGTTCTTCAAACGCTCCGAAACCCATCCCAATCCTCTAGTTCGTGATTCAGTCTCATATACTACTCCTGTCTTAGACTCGAAGTTCAAAGTCGCTAGGCCTAGGAATGCGCAAGCGTACTCTTCCACCAGACTGTCAGCCGATCTCGAAGCCCTTCTGGCCGCAAATTCTTATTCTAACGTAAATTCTAATTCTAACGTAAATCCTAATTCTAACGTAAATGCGAATTAATTCAATTTTATTTTGCAATTTTTAATTTTTTTTTTAATTATTTGATTTTCATTTTGAGCACCTTTAGTGCTATGTATTCACCTTCAGTGCTTTGAGCACCTTCAGTGCTATGTAATCCCAGCGGGTGACCCCTTCTGGGCCCCGCTAGCGCGGCCTCTTTCTCCAATTGGCCCTCGCTCAGATGAAGGCTGAGTGGCAAAAATGCACGAGCCGACAGGGGGTTTTTAGTGGGTATGGTTCTGGTAGGCGTCGGGACGAGTCCCACATAACTCTGGAATCGCACCAGAGTATGCGTCAGGGCATTTTTATCCTCCTGCCCTTCCCGAGGAGGGGAACAAAAAAAAAATAAAATTCTTGGAATAGGTCTATGAGTATGTTATTCTGGGTTTTTGTTAGATAGTTGAAGTTGAATAAATTGAGACACTAATTCTAAGATTTACAAAATTCACTCATTCTAAGTTTTCATATTACATAAATATATCCATTCTGTATATTGCTTTATAATGAAATTAACTTGAAACAACGAATTTCTGAACTTAATAATAAAGTAATACATGTTAACAACGCCTAGTGCATATTATGATAAATTAATTCACACGCACAGCCAATCGTGGTGCAATGAGGCGTGACAGCCGGATCGTCTGACGGCTGCGTGCGCACACTTCTCACGGGTTTGCCGCGCAAGTTTGACATTTTTGACACTTGGTATTGTAACTTAGCCTAAATCAGCATCGTGAATAAAGGGTTGAATTGAATGGTATTAAAATAAGCTAACGCACCACTGGTTAGGTGGATATGTGTAGGTACAAGATAACACGAAGAAGGACTAGGTTAGGTTAAAATTTAAAACGTCCCGTTTTTGCGGAAAGATTTGTTGGGTACTTTGTGAAAGTTATTATCTTTAAGCATCTCTAGAGTAAGTAACCAGCGACCTTTATGAAGTATGTAGATGGCGCAAATTATTCAAAATGTAAACCAAGCGTGTCAGATTTTACATACCGACTATGACGTCTACAGCATGTTTATTTAATTAAATGTTTGACTTTTGGGTCATAATGGTTTTTGGCTACCAGTTAGACCAACTTAGGGCATCTATTCTGTGGTTGTAAATGTAATAAACGTTGTTACACCGAGACCGCATCTACCAGAAATCGCAGTAACACGTAAATCAAAATAAAGAATTTGTTATATTTTAATTGCATTAAATAAAACATATTTACTTAAGATGTTGTAAGTTTAGTCTCTCCATTAAAGGCTTTATCAATGATCTTGTCTGCCCTAAAACTAAAATGTCAAGGTTATTATGAATTTTATCGACTTAGAAATATATCTAGTGAAAGGATATGTAAAATGGCAAATAGGTAGCGATCTTCGTATAAGCTTCTACATTATCTAAGGTATTCTACGGACACGTTAAGTTTTATTCCAATAATAATTTTTACTTTTTTTATATGACGTTGTGCAATAAGACACATACGAATGCTAAAAAATATAGGATCTTTATTAGAATTCTGTCACATACATCTGTTATAAATGTATATACACAATAGTAATAGAAGTTCGCTGACAAGTCACAGTTGTACATACAAACATAAATAATTATAAATGTATATTTAATCTTGGCCCCTAGTTCCCAAATTTTCTATGTAAGAGAATTAATCAAATTTACTAAACATTATGTATACGTATTACTTTCAGTTTTAGATTTTAGTGAAAACTATGCTCGGTCGGGCCAATCATTAAAACCGTTCTCACAAAAGCGCATTATTATAAAACTACGTCCCTGTTTTGACAAGTGCTCAAGACTTTAAAAGTGATCTACTCTAAAAACCGATCATGTATAAAAATTTTTTTTAATTACCCACCACTAAAGTTAAAAATACAATTTCCTTTAAATAGATAATATACCTACGAGTGTAATTCTTATTTAACTAAATATACAATGTGAAAAGGATCTTCCCACGAGAACTCATCAGCCATCGCAATAATTAGTAAAGACAACTTATAATTAAACAGCAGTTTAAAAACCCAAGAAACTGAAATCGTTGACTAGTTCATGTAATTGTTTGCATGCAAATCAATAGAAAACTATAATGTTAGTGCAGGCTGTAATAATTTGCTTCAGATGATGTCTAATTTATGTTTTCTAAAAGTCACGGCCGAGATCTGTGTTAAAAGTGTAATAAAACTGTTGGATATATCCGGAGTAGGAAAACTAAATGGCTTAAGTTTCAATGATTAAGTTTCTGTGGTATTTTTAGATTTAAATTGGGAATAATAGAATTATACCTGTTCAAAAGTTAAAGTTGGTTGGAGTATACGCGTTGAACTCTTATGAATGTCTCGCTGGAGGATTCGCGTTTGACTCTTGGTCCCACCAACAGACTTTTACGTGATGGATACTAGTGTTTTATTTTACATAAATGGTATGTTCATACGTCCATTTATAACATGTATGTTTGATTGTTTCAAAGCATAATAAATGCCTATTGTAATTGTAACAATATCTCAATAAAAAGCTTTAACTTTGATATCGGTCATAGTGGTTTAAAACCTACATCAACACAGCTCGCTCTCACCAATCACAACATGATCAATATTTATATTACAATGTAATATCTCGGCCTATCTGGTTGAAATGGCTTGGTTTGATCTAGTCTTGGTCAAGTCCCGTTACTTACCTACTTTTAATTTATGATGAACACTTTATAGATTTAGATAAAATTATATTCCTGAATTCATAGTACTGTTATTAATTATAAACCAAAACAAACGTACGGAAAAAATAATCATAAAAATACGTAAGTAAATAATTAACAAGGTTTATACATATATTACATATACAACAAGAATAGGTACATTATTTACCTACAAATAAAAAGACCTAGGTATTAGACGTATTGATTCAGCATATATACTTTTGTGAAATTTTAACTAAATCGTGATTGCGTATGTGATACATAATAATTTTTTGTCAAAATAAAAAAATTATGTTGCAACTGGTGCAAGTAAATCTATCACGAAAGAATTTATCCACATATCTGCCATTCTGTCAAAACACTAGAATATCTATAAATTATGTATTAGGAGCACAGCGAATATAAAGAGATGTGTGTGAAAGATGTTATCAATTTCGTATTGTAGCTCTCTGCGAGGCGAGAGGTCAAACGCGGTCAAGGTATTCGTGTCACTTACATTATTGCACTGGCTCTTTGCTGTTGTATACTACTGTGAAGGTGCTTATACCCTAGTTAATTAGGTGAGGTTCGGATTACTTATTTTTTCGGATAATTATTCGGATACGCCTGCGGCTGACCATTGTAATAATATAAAATACCCACGGTTATAATGCCTTTTCAGTATAAAAGGTAGTCTACGTGATGATTTATGATGATCTACGTAAGCCAATATCAAAGAGCATTTAATCAATCTGGTATAACTACAGTTAAAATAAAACCAATAAAACCACGTCGTACAGTCATCAATTAATGAGTGGCGTAGTGGTTAGTAGCCGTGCCTCATACGCCGGAGGTCCCAGGTTCGAGTCCTGGCCGGGGCATTCATTTGTGCGATGAACATAGATGTTTGTTCTTGGGTCATGGTTTACATTTTTATACAAATGTGTATTCTCGGTTCCCCCCAGTTCGCTGTATGGTCATCCATAACACAAGCTCTGCTTACTTTGGGGCCATGCAGTTGGTGTGTCATGTTTTATGCGTGTGTTTTACCGCTTACCTCTAAAATGAGACATCAAGGATTGTAGGTGTGAACCTAGTTGAGATAACCATGCGTGGGAGTCCAGGCTGGCGTTCGAGCGCCGGACTCTGGACTATCGAGGCAATTTGTCCGGTCTTCCAGCAGTGGTGGGGTAGGCGATTCGGTTTCCTGACCTAGCGTCTGACTCAGGTGCTCTCGGGACATGGTTGTTTCGGAAGTTACCTGTTTCGGATCGGTCGGGAACCGACGGCCAGGAGCCACCACTACGACGATTGCCTCGACGAGACGGCTCAGCACACGTTGGAGGTATGCCCGACGTGGGATGCGGAGCACAGCGCGCTCGGCTGTGTATTGGGTGCCGACATCTCGCTCCCGACCGTGATTCGCGCTATGGTTGAGAGTGAGAGGTCGTGACTGATGGTACGAACCTTCTGCGAGGCCCTAATAATGCTCGCGGAGGTGGTGGCGGAGAGGGCGAGGGAAGATGATGTATCCTCCCTTCCGCTCCGTCACCGACACACGGGACCCCGGAGGGCGGCTTTCGTCGCTGAGAGCTTCCCTCCCCCGCAGTCTCATGAGCCGTCGCTGGCGGTTTCGGGGAATTTCGCCTCCAGTCCAGGGCTCGAGATGGCGAGTGCTCTTCCTGCGCGCCATCTCATGAGGGACGACTAGAGAGGGACCCCTTCTAATCGCGACGTCGCCGGCGCTATAAAGAGCGCTGGCCAACGCTGTCGGGCCGCGAACGAATGCGCAAGCTCCTCGTGACCCGACTCCGTGCGTCCAGACGGAAGCCGCAGGTTTTTAGGCGGTAGGAGTCCGGCATAACCCGACTACGGCCCCGGTATCAATAAGGATTTTTCTGCGATAAAAAAAAAGTTGAGATAACCATGTTGGATGCTGATTACAACTTCTTCAGTCTTTTTGTGTAAAAGAGTAATAAAAAAAATCACAATTGCAATATTTACGCGATTTGATTAGTACTAAAAATATGAGACTTTTACTGGAGTAGTAAAACTGAAACAAAAGGTTTTTATTTTTTTTAATGTGCAGATGTTCTAACTTGTCATTAATCACATTAATAATCTTAAAATAATGATCCTAATAATGGGTGCTGTTTGCAATAAATTACAAATCATTGAAAGGACTTAAGTAATTCTACGTTGAACTATTTAAAATATTGTCGCTCCATTTGTAAAGATAAGTTCTATAAATCTTGAGTCAAAGGAACATTGGCCATTAAATTTGCACAGCGTGACAAAAGCAAAATTGAATTACTTCTTATCGTAGAGTTGGTTAATCTTTTTAGGTTTACGATGCTTTTTAAACGTAAACAAGATATCTAGTTGCAACTAACTTAAGTTTAAAGAGGTTGGACAGTACCTACCTGTTCAAAAGTAGAAAGTATGAGGTCAGGGGAGGAGATATTTGACTAAGCGTATTCAGTTGAGTTAACGATACGAGAGAACGAGAACAAGATACATGGACACAAGTGCAGTAGTCAAAACATGACCTAATCAACTACGTAGCTAAGAAATAAAAATGTTTAAATTGGACTGTAGAAAGTATACAACAAGTCATGTAAAGTATTTAAAGACAGCTCAGTGATCCCTTTATGTATTTTCATTCAATCAAGCCGCTAAAAATAAAGAACTATCGTCCCGAGAGATTATAAAAATAGAACAAGAGATTAAAAATATATACATTGTAAAAAATACAAGTAAGTGACAACTAAAATTATACATCGGATGAGAGATAAAATACTATCAAAATGTGAACCAAAGAAAGTTTTCTCCTCAGTTGATGCGTGTAAGCACGAATTTATTTAAATCTTTAATGTTTTGCTACAAAACGTGCTCCGAAGGAAATCGTATTACCATGCATATTACCTTGGTCACGAGTTAAAAGTTTTTCTTTTAAGCTACTTTCACCAAAAAGTAAAAACATGTAAAACGTACTTCTTACACGCCGATTGTGTTATGTCACGCACGTAACAAAGTTTTACTTATCAGGTGTATATCGGTGGTTTTGAGAAATCGATGAAAAAGCTGCTTTGAGTCATTCTGTTTTATTAATTATTCAGAATGACATGAAGCAAAGTAACGATGTGTTTGTGTAGATCAAGCAATTTTTTTGAACTGTTAAGTATATGCTTAACATCACACTTTTTATGCTACTTTTATCGGAGGAGTCTTTTTGCGTGACCAGATCGCCAGCGTGAGCCAATCGGAAGCAAGATTCGTGTGTTGCTACGAGATCTAGACCCGACGAAAATACTGTGACAATTTATATTCAGTTGTTTCTTCTGAACTTTTTAGATATTAAACAATTTAAATTTGGAAATACCTACATATTCAATGCCCACATACCTAAAGTACATACAATTTTTTGTTTCAGAACAAACAACGGAACTGGTTATACTGATATATAAATATAAAATTGGTAAGTTTAAATCGTTGCGTTATTTAATAATAAATAGCTGAATTATAATACTCAGCAGCGTTGGAAAGTTACAAACCTGTAAAAGCTTTTTAGAAAGCTGCTGTAAAGCCTAAAAAGAGATTATTATTTTAAAAACATAAAAAATATTAATCTCTTTTTAGGCTTTACTTCACATAATTTAAACTACGAGGGTGGATTGAAAAGTTGGCGGCTAAATAAGAAAACACAGGAATAATGCAATTTTTTATATTTATTTTTCTACATACTCTCCTCCAGGTCCAGGTCTTAGTCCAGCGGTCCTCCAAAGCCTTGATCCCATTTAAATAGCAGGTCTCGTCAAGGTCTTCAAAAAAGGCATCTACGCCCACTTTGACCTCCTTATTGGTAGAAAATTTCATTCCACCAAAGTGTTTTTTTAGTTTTGGAAATAGGTGGAAGTCAGAAGGCCCCAAGTCAGGTGAATAAGGGGGATGAGGAAGCAATTCGAAACCACAATTCACTATTTGATCATGTAAACACGAGCATTGTCCTGATGAAACAAAACTTTCTTGGTCAACAATCCTGGTCTCTAAGACTTTATTTCTTCGCGTAAACGACGTAATAGTGTGCAGTAGTATGCAGAATTTATAGTTTGACCTCTTTCTAAGTTATCAACCAAGATCACACCCTTAGAATCCCAGAAAACCGATGCCATTGCCTTGTTTACTGAAAAACACACCTTGAATTTCTTGGGGGTCGGAGATCCGGGTCTCTTCCATTGTTTGGACTGTTGTTTGGATTCAGGAGTATAGGGATGAACCCATGTTTCGTACATAGTAACAAACCTTGCCAAAAAATCTTTTGGATCAGCTTGAAAAAGCTCTAAACAGTCTCTAGAAATCGTGAGCCGAGTTCGTTTCTGTTCAACTGAAAGGAGCCGCGGAACCCATCTTGCAGACACCTTGTGGAACCCTAATTCGTTAACGATCATGTTTTGTGTACGTTCATATGAAATCCCTAGAGCTTTAGCTACCTTAGATACCTTCAATCTTCTGTCTCCCATTATGAGATCACATATTTTTTCGATGTTTTCCGAAGTCGTAGCTGTAGAAGGCCGTCCAGAGCGGGGGTCATCTTTGATGCTCTCTCGTCCACGTTTAAATTCAGCTATCCACTTTTTTATCATTGTATACGACGGAGCAGATGTTCCTAAAGTAGCCATCGTATCTTCATGAATCTGCTTTGCAGTTAAGTGTTTCTTGTGGAGGTATTTGATCACGGCACGGTGCTCTAAACTATCCATTTTCAAAATTAATGAAACTTACTCTCACTTAATGTTCAATAAAATAAATTACCAATGTATCTCAGAGAAAAATTGTACAGAAACTGACAAAGAGTCTGGGTTTCATATGAAGATAGTTTTATAATAATATGACAATGCTATCTATGTAAGTATATACAACTGAAAAATATTGAATAATTCTCCAAAACGAAAAACGTAAAAAAATATAAATTGCATACGTTTTTCGATCTAAAGAAATCGTTTTTGTTAATGGAATAAGATGAAATTATGTAGATAGATAAGCTCTGTGCTGAAGTTATTATAATACTCATATATTTAAAATACCTTGGCATAACACTATTTATTATACCACCATTATCGTTCAGTATGAATATGTCACTACTAAACACGCTACATAAACCTGCTAAAATATATGTTTTTCAGTTCATTTCCGCATAGCACATAACATTCTGTTACATTACTTACGAACATCCGGCTGTTATTTGTATTAAGTAATCGCGATCACCCAAGTTAAACTTAATGACGTGTTACGACGTGATTAATCTGCAAGTTTAATAAACCGTTAAGTTATAGGACGCTCTTAGAAAATGGAGTCACTCAATGTGACGATAGTCCAGTTTGATGATAAATAATAGGTCTTATGTCTAATAATAGGACCTATGAAACTGCCGTTTTGCCGTACTGGCCATTTAAAATGAAAATATTTTTTTTTTGACCGATAATTCTAATTTCAAATTAATTTTATTTGACAAACATGGAATTCTTTTTCTAAAATCGTCATTTGTTTAATAGTTAGTGTTTTGTTTTCAACGCATTCGAACATTTTTCGTCATCATGGATAAGTTAAAAATTCGAGTAATTATGGAGTATGAGTACCGTCGTGGCAGCAAAGCGGCACAAGCGGCACGCAACATCAACGACGTTTACGGAGCGAACACTACAAACGAATGCACCACCCGTTATTGGTTTACCCGCTTCCGTCCTGGAAATTTTGACCTGAAAAATGAACCCCGTGGTCGTCCGAAAACTTTGGTCGACAATGACGAATTAAAGGCAATTGTGGAAGCTGATGAAACTCAATCCACGGCTGAATTAGCAGCAGCTTTTAACGTTAGCATCAAAACAATATTGGTTCATTTGCGTCAATTTGGCAAGGTAAAAAAGCTTGACAAATGGGTACCCCACGAACTCAATGACCGCCAGCGCGAAGTACGCGTGGAGACGTGCCTTGCACTGCTCAGCAGGCATACAAATGAAGGAATTCTGAACCGCATTGTTACTTGTGACGAGAGATGGATCCTGTTTGACAATCGTAAGCGCTCAGCAAGTTGGTTGGACCCTGGTTCAGCACCCAAACAATGCCCTAAACGAAAACTTACCCCTAGAAAAGTGATGGTCACTGTTTGGTGGTCTAACGCGGGTGTAATTCATCACAGCTTCTTGCCAAACGGGACAAGCATTACTGCAGATGTGTACTGTGAATAACTGAACACAATGATGGAGAAGCTCGCACGTCTCCAACCAGCTTTGGTCACTCGTTCGGCTCCACTGCTCCTGCACGACCTCATACTGCACAGCAGACGGTCTCCAAGCTACAAGAGTTGGGCTTGGAAGTTCTCCGTCATCCGCCGTACTCACCAGACCTTGCGCCTACAGACTTCTACTTTTTCCAGAATTTGGATAACTTCTTGGCGGGAAAAAAATTCAATACCCGAGAGGCAGTACAAAATGCCTTTGAAGAATTTGTTGCCTCCCGTCCAGCTGATTTCTTCAAGAAAGGCATTATAGTCTACCTGGAATCTTAGTTTGCCACAGCTTCTTACAACATATGTGTGTAGCCAATACGATCAATAAATATAATAATATATTACTAACACAATGTCCCTTCTAACTTAAGAAATCAAATATTGTAACCAATTTGGGAGTGCCCGCACGCACCTGTGCAACGTAATGTCGTACAAAATGCCTGCGCGCGCGCTGCCAGATGGTTAACTCGAATTTTGATAAAAAAACTCGTCGACCAAGAATGAGAAAAGGGCAGTACAAAAAGAGTAGGTATATGTAGGTTGGCATTTGGCATTGAACTTTTCCAAAGTATTTATGTAATTTTGAAAACTAGGTTTTTTTAAATATTGGATTGCAAGGTAGATTTAATAAATTTAAATTGAATGGCCAAGATTAAACTATTTTTGTTGTAACAGATGTTTGATTTTGTTACGTTAACTATAAACAATTACTGGGATATTTTTAAAACTTCAACTTACTATCGAGATTTGACGCTGACACAATAACAGGATTCAATAACTAAATACAAAAACATGAAATTAGTTTAAATGTTTTCTTTTCAGGTTTTTAATTCAAATCCATTCTTATTATTGTTTCTTTTTATCAATTAATTTATCGTAAGGTCTGTTATATCAAATGAACTTGACCTCTCCCTTCTTTTTATATTTATGTACCGTTTAAGACGGATGTGAAATTATAATGCTAATGGAATGTAAGGACACTTTTGAAAGGAATCAGTAATGACATACATTTTTTTATTTTATTTTATGAATAACAAAATATTAACAAGCTGACGACACAAATAGAAAGGATTTGTTGTTAAACTTGAAATTTTATAAATATTTGTTAAGTTATATTTCCGTATTTATCGAAGAAGGTGTTTCGAATATTTTAATGGTAAGTATGGTAATGCCTTTGACTTTATCTTTTGACCGAGTTTAGTTAGTTTTTTAGTTTGAGTTTAGTTAGAGTTAGTTTAAGCTGTCTAATATCTGTATGAAGATACAATATTGAAAGCGAACGTAAAATAACGTGTAATTGCACCTAGGATTTAACAGTAACATGACGAAACATCGACGTGCCATAAAAATAGTAAACTTTTAATATAGGTAGTCTCAACGAAATTCCTTCACGTAGAATTGGCAAAAAAAGCCATTTTAAAAACCATTAAAAGAGAAAGCGTTCTTATATCTTGTGTTCGTTTCGTTTTGGAGTCATATCGTTAGTATTAACTAAATTGGTCGCACTTTTGTATCGGAACCTCTTTGGTTGGTATGAGGAGGTAATTTTGATTAATAGATAGGAAGTTATTCAGATTATCTACGTAATCATGAATGCGTGAGTTCAAATCCTGGAAAAGCAAAAATTTGGGTTCCAAATGATCATGAAGATGATTGTTTACGAGCTATTTACGTTTTCTATTGATTAGGTAAAAACATTTGCTTAGTTTGGGGAAAAACAGTTTGTGTTTAGACCGGGCGTTTTATATTTATTATCCTTTGAAGTTTAAATTCAAATTCAAATTCAAATATTTATTTCTCAATATTGACAATTACTTGTTCTTATTGACGTCAAATAAAACATGATTCTACCACCAGTTCGAAAAAAACCTTCGTGAAGAAGAACTGGCAAGAAACTTCACGGGTATATTTTTTTTCAAAATAAATTTACAGAGTCTCTTTATGTCTATACAAAATTATTCTTTTCTGCACCGTTTCCGCGTTAGCCCTTATTCTAGTTAATACACCATAAAAAAAATTTTCTATTACACATAAACAAATGAACAAACAAATCTTTTATTTCTATCATAATAGCTTATTATATTACTATACAGTACACATAGCTTTATGAATTAGTATTACATATTTTTCTATTTATTTAGTTTCCACCGAGTTAGAAGGACTCAAAATGCAGAAATTATTTTATATTTGCTTCGCTATTTGAACAATGACCGATAAGTTTTTGTTCCGCTAGTAATATGCAAACGTACACTAAGTTGTACATAAGTAATGAATATGCATAACTAAGTAGTCAAAAGGTTTTTACTTTCAGAACCATATGTTTGTTGTGTAACTTCTTTTCAAACGGACGCAGTATAAATATGCGTTGTAACTAATTGAAAATGTCCCAGTTGCTATGGATACATAATGACGTATCCTCTTGCTAATTTACCCATAGGTAGATTGGATATATTTAAAATTTATATCTACTAAATAGTACAGGTATTTATAATAACCATTTAACAGATTTAAAACGCGCACTTCCCGTGTCAAATTATTTCTTAGGTATAAACTACGTTTTAACAAATATCGGGCATAGACATTTCGACTGCATTTGCAGTAGATAACTCCTATTGTACGCTTTAGGTTAAATAGTTACCTAATTAAATACTAATAATGAATTGTTAAAATGCTTATAAGCTAAATATGAGGATATAAGTGAATACTTTAGTCTTTTGACCAGGTCCAGATAACACCGTATGTCATTAAAATTTTAAAAACATTTACAAAAAATGAATTGTCCGTTAGTTGAAGATACTACCACGTAAAATTTCCATGACCATACTGCAATAAAAAAATCTACTAATTTATAAATATTCGAAAACAATATTTATTTATAGATTATTATTATGTAATGTTAGTCACCCAGAGAGCGGTAATCAAAACAAGGCAAGCATTTAAATATCCAGTTATGATAATTAGTAAACATTTTACAATGAAACAAATAATCACATATCTGGATATCTGGAATCAAGTTTAAGAAAATAATGCGTTTTACAACTTAGAACAACTTTAGCCGGTTTAGGTGCATATGAAGATGGCTTCATACCAATAATAAAGTAAATTCATTTTGGCTTCCGTGTAATTTAAGTGTAATTCGAAGTTTTCTACCTGAAATCTACAGACATATTTTTGATATAGGCGAGCTACTAAAAAAATATGACTGCCAGTGATTGGTAGTATCCGGGAAAAATGAGTAGAAAAGTTTCTTAACATACACTGATCTTATAGTGAGAAGTTTATGCATTTTGAATGAAATAACTTTGAATGGCATACGTGTATAATATATTGTGTCAGCCGAAGGACACCTACTGCAAAGAAATACTCGCCTAGATTTCCTCGTCAATCGGCTCTTCGAAGTCTGCTTCCAACATTTTGCGGGCGATCTTGACCACATTCTAGAGCATTCTAGAGGGCACTCTAAAATGTTACGGTCAAATACCTTTCATTCAGTTTGAAATCCAGTATTCACTCGTTTTTGAAACATAATGTCCTTTCAGTAACATCAGATGTACCGGGTCCCAAAACCTTATACAACAAAATCGAATAGAATTACTAAATACTGAATAATTACTTTAGCCGGTTTAGGTGCATATGAAGATGGCTTCATACCAATAATAAAGTAAATTCATTTTGGCTTCCGTGTAATTTAAGTGTAATTCGAAGTTTTCTACCTGAAATCTACAGACATATTTTTGATATAGGCGAGCTACTAAAAAAATATGACTGCCAGTGATTGGTAGTATCCGGGAAAAATGAGTAGAAAAGTTTTTTAACATACACTGATCTTATAGTGAGAAGTTTATGCATTTTGAATGAAATAACTTTGAATGGCATACGTGTATAATATATTGTGTCAGCCGAAGGACACCTACTGCAAAGAAATACTCGCCTAGATTTCCTCGTCAATCGGCTCTTCGAAGTCTGCTTCCAACATTTTGCGGGCGATCTTGACCACATTCTAGAGCATTCTAGAGGCCACTCTAAAATGTTACGGTCAAATACCTTTTATTCAGTTTGAAATCCAGTATTCACTCGTTTTTGGAACACAATGTCCTTTCAGTAACATCAGATGTACCGGGTCCCAAAACCTTATACAACAAAATCGAATAGAATTACTAAATACTGAATAATTAATAGTTTCCTTCTAGTAATGATTAGTATGTAGGCGTAAACCGTAATTTTACTATTGTGCCTGTCATCATACATTTATTTTTGATGTGTCTTGAATCTCAATGTCTTCAAAGGCACTTATTGGCCTACGCACAAGGTAACGGAGTAATTGGGTAAGTTGCTAAATTTTATGCATTTTCACGGTGTTTAGGAATCTTGTTCCGTATTGTCAGCATGTATGGTTGTTTAAGTAAAAAAAATCAAGGACTAAGGAGGTGTATAAAGACCATTTAAATACCTTCTGTCAATTTACTCAATTAATCAAGTAAAAAAAAAATGTGTATATATGTCGTGGTCAACTTTATCGCATTTCATGATGAGGCCAACTTGGCCATTTCATGAATTGTTACGTGATGGATGAGATGTTTTATGATGATATCATATCAATGTCCGTGCTTATGGAGAAAAACAGGTGCCTATACTTTTGGCAATTGGCAACCACTAATGACCCACATAAAATTAAATATTGATTTAAAATTTAAGCTAATTGCATTTAAAATATTGTAATAGTGCATTTTTCATTATTTCTCAGCAGTAATAATTTTATCGCTTTATATTTTATTAAACAGATATCGCTTTTAAACATCACAAGAATAAAATATGCAATAACAGTAGGTTTACTGCGTGAAGATAGAAGGATTACTCATAAGAAAAGCATTTTAAGTAACCATAGGGTATATAATAGTGGTTTTAAACACCATTTTTCTTTTAATATTTGTTTTATCGAATGCAATACATCAGGTAAATTCGTAGCTATGGTTAGGCGTTTCTTTCTCCCTTTCTTGTAACTTCTCAAGAACTCCGCGGTATTCCTACTTTTACGAGTATATTGAGAGTTCCCGTTACGCCCATAATATAATGATGCAACGGTACCCAGATTGAGTTGTTTTCACTGTTTCGTAACCGCTATAACATTGTGTTATCCAGTTAACCGTTGTCCGAGTTATGTGCTCACTGCGAAATGGAGAAGATTTTTGTTTTTATTATAACTTTACTGCATATAAGAAATAATTGAAGGTAATTGCCGTGAAAATAGGTGAAGCGTCACTTTACTAATGCTTAAATTGTTATTGATTGTACAACACGGTTGGTGGTGTCTGTGGTGGATTCCTCTTTTATCGGTAGTTCTATATTTGAATCCTAGATACAGATCCTAGATATAGTAGGTATAGTTTTCTATAATTACATTTAATTTTATCTTGGGCTCACCGTAGTTCATGTAGCTACGGTCTGGGCAGGATTTGGAGGTCTGGAGGCCCTGGGGCAATAAAGGAGTTAAGGCCCCAAATTAACTTCCGAATAAAATAAAAAATAAATCAAGTAATGCGAAACAAACTCCAATTATTAGATTTAACACGTTAATAAACAATTAATAATAGTTTGTGGACATATTTGTGTAAGTTTTTACTGTGTAGAAGTGTTAATGGTTACAAAACCCCATTAAAAATAAACACAAAAAAATTTGTCTGTATTGAGAGGGCCTCATTCTTGTAGAGACCCAGGCCTGCAGCCCCGTTTGCCCGCCCCTAAATCCGGCCCTGGTTACGATCATTCAGTAATAACATAAAAGTTTGGTATTTTGGAGCCATATGAGTAGTTGGCGGGTTTCTGGTCTTTCGGGTCTGCAATATTTTGTATTATTTAAAGATCCATATGGTGTATACTAATATAAAAATTCCATGTAAAAGTCACACTAACAAGGTTCCCGTACAAAAAGGTGACAACAATACCTCAGTACATTTCCAATGATTTCCACCTGAAAGGCAGAGAAATGAAGTCACGAGTAATAGTTCCCACCAGCTTGCCTCTCTTACGTATATCAATTCAACTTATAATGCCAAGTTGCAATTTCCATATAGGTTCGAAAGTTTCACTTTAATCGGTTCGCCGATGATTCATTTAAGTAAAATTTCTTGGTTGAGCTAGGAGTACCTACCTAAATTTCTCGGAATATCCGACTTTCAAAGTTAAGGACACTAAAAACCTAAGCATTTGTTTTATTTATAAGTTTATATGGTCTGTATAAAATTTTGTTAGTTTATCGAAAAAATTTTGTGGTATAATACAACCATTTTTTTTTACATTAATCGGATAGTCACGAAAGGAAAAGTTCGGTCTCGTTCCGAATGCACGTTCTTTAGTAGGTATGTACTGCTGGGTTATAAAAGAACCGCGCAACTGCGGGATTAAATTACCAAATGACTGAATCCGTCTATACAATTGCATTCGAACAACATGGCTGTTTTTATTATTACGATGTATAAGTAGTCTTTCTGTACAGTTGCTACTCCTTTATAAAAAGAGCATACCCATTTTTAATGGGCTCCAATTTCCCTGAACATGTGACTTACCTACCAAATGCAGGTAAACAAAACAATTCTAAACATGTTGCTAAACCGATAGAGAGCGATTGTTTAGAAAATAAGCGCGATAACGAACGTTCTTTGTTAGTCTCCGGAAATTTACACAAGCATCGCCGCGGGCGCATAAAGACAAAATACAAATGTTGGTTTAAGCCATTGCGCCATTGACGGCTCGAGATGCATCTGCATTGCACATGCATTTGAGCAGAGATATAAAGGTTTTGGAGATTTTTAAAAAAAAACGGACATTTTGAGCCCTCGCTAACTGTAGAAAAGAAATAAGTATGCTTGATAATATATAAAAAAACACAATTCATAAACAAAATTCATCCGTTATCTTTAATGTCAAATCTAAGTCACAACTGGGATTAGGACCTGTGTGTGACTTCTAGTGAATGTCTAACATTATTGATGCCATGAGGCTGCCTATTAGTTAAGCGAATTAACCAAGGAGATAACACCGATCCAATTCACACAAGACACTCTTTAATAGTAATTTATAGTCAATTAAGGACAAGAATTTAAAATCGCTATAAAACGTACATCCCGTGAACCGTATCGTTCTCTTTGCGACGATATGTTCGACGCACATCGGTATTCAAGATTGGGGTTGCGCATTTTAATGCGACGCTAAGACAAGCTATAATTTGAATACATTCGATGTCATGATACTTGAATAGTACCAACACATCCAAATAACATCAAAAAAAAAAATATGGATATTCTGCTTTTATTTTGTGTTGTGGTGATCTGTTTTAATTCAGAGACGCTTTTTAGTTAATCGTCTGACTGATGAAGTTCAATAAAAACGTTGACATTATTTTGTACTTTCCAAGGAAGACAAAAAGGAATCTGGAGGGATTTGTACCGCACGATTGTCTTACACGCTGGAAGTAATTCAGAATGAGAATGATGATTTCTTCTTCTGCTTAGCAAAAAATGGTCTTCTTCTAAGCCTTATCTCACATTCGTTTCGATTTGGCTTACGAGCTTTGTAGGAATAGGAATAGAAAAGAAGAAACAACAATAAGTGAATCATGTTAGCTAAGTTATTGTACAATCCATCTAGGAAGCGGGGTTCCCTTCTTAAAAACAAAACCTGATTTAAAGAAAATGTAATCACAGCTTAAATTCATTTTAACATAACAATTACCGGCCTAAAACTTTTAACATTTAAGTTGGCCGCTTCTCCCCTCGTTTATAGGTCATAAAGGTATCTTAACTCACATCTTGACCCATTAAGAATCAGTATTACAGTGTGGTAGGTCGTAGCCGTGGCAACAAAGGACAGTGACCACTCAGGGTCTTCGACCTCGCGGCGCCACATACCGCGCGGATAAAAATAACCCCCGAGATGCAGCCTGTTCACTGTTTCCAATGTACACTCAGTGGAGCCCAGGCTAAGGGCGAAAATCTTTTCGAAGTTGTTCGGTCTTCTGTAGGCGCCAACGCACTAGACCATATCTGAAGATGGGTGAATGTTACGAGGCAGATCTGGATTTTTGTCTCATTAAATGAGTTATTATGTGAGATGTCTATGGTCGATTTTTATTTGTTGTAACTCAAACAGAAGATCACTAAAGACACATCAAGTACCCTGATGGAGAAGAGCGAAAAGATAGAGCCAGCATCTGTGGTGGATATATAAATAATGATCAAACAAACTTGAATACAAATATTTATATTCATCACACACAATTACACTGCCATGATTCGAACAATTCGATGTTGAAGGTGTTTCGTTTCCACCGCGAGATCTTTTCCTCCTATGGGTTCTTGTTGAAAGTGCAGACACTTTGCCTATTTTTGTAATAAAAGTTATAGCCTGTTGATTTGTCACCCTTCTCATGTTAAATTACAATTTATTTGCTCTCTACACTACCTAATTACTTAGAAATTTAAAAAAGGTTAGTCTCACTCAACTTTGTGTTCTTATTATTGAAATTCTTTTCAAGTGTGAACGTAAAATGAATGAGATGTTGAATTAGCTTCTTCATCACAAATCGAATCAAAATAAAAGCTTTGTCAAGTTTATCCGTAGTACCATGGAACCAAGCCACGACCGGCGACGCATTCCCGATTCGCAGCAGAGAGCGAGCGCGCACTTAGTCAGATGCCATTATGTATTCTATAGCATTCGCCATCATCGTGCTGACCGTCGCCGCTCTCGTCGGCAGATAAGCCGGCTGCTTTACAAGGAAAGTAGTTTCTTAGATGCGGTGTCGTCGTATTGCGAAGAATTTGGATTTTGCTATGTTTTTAGAACTTCTTAAAACTAGTACTTAGTTTCAGATTTAATCGTAGTGCTTCTTCCACTTCAAATAATGTGGAGGCTTGCGTACATCTACCAAAGGTATGACTACAGTTAGTATCTTTCTACAGAATCGAACAATCCGCATATACCTACGTAATCATTTACTTGTATATTAATTGAAATAATATTCAAGACGAATTGTGCTATAAGTCATATGACATTTGTTGTTATATGAGTAAGGTATAACAACAAATGGTAAAGCAGTCGGGTATTTTTGTATTTTTTTTCGGGTACATTGAATCCCCTGGAGTGTTGTCAGCCCTTATAGTCCAGTCATTACGTCGGAAAAATCGAGTTAGAAATGCAAATGAACCGAGAAAGCCAAATTTTGGATATTACGTGGGGGAAGGCTAGAAAAGCTTAAGTTCAAATTGTCGACCAAAATAACCTTGTGGGTTTTCCGCCATCTTGAAAAAAGGGTTAAACTCAGTTTTTTTATCATAACTCGGTTCCCCGTCGAGATACAAAAATTTTTATAGAATATTTTTTTGTTGCTCTTTGTATGATCTACAATTAAGGTCTTATACATTTTTCACCTATCGATCATCGTTATCGAGATATCGATAAAAAAAACCACAAATTTTGGGAGAAAAAATTGTATTTCGCTATTTCCTTTTTTCTCGTGAAAATATCGAAAAATGTTTCGAATAAAACTTGTAGAGCATGTTCAGACCTACAAATTCGTTTTTTTAATTTTTCATTTTCGTGAAAAATTACGACCTCTAGCTCGCCACAAAGTGAGTAAGACTGTGCTCGGTTTCGATTTAGCCGCTCACACGGTTGTATCCACAACGTAAAAATTGATGAATTATTGCTTAAGGGAATTATTGCTATACAAAATAAATGAATAAACCAGCCAAATTATAAATCAAACACATGAAATATTAATCAAAAAATTTTTATGCAGCAAAAAAATAATATTACACGTGGTCAATTTTGTTACACGTTTTTCTTCGTTTTGATGGTCCTGACTGATGTTGAAATTCCTCCTCGGTACACTCTTCGAGTCGTGTAAATTCTTCAATCGCAGGAAATGATGCTGTGACGGTCAAAAAATCGTAATCTTCATCATCGTGATCGTCGTTGAGTAATATCTCGACTTTGGCGACATTGTCGCATGTCTGTCCACTACAGTGCAGGCAAATAACCGAGCAACTAATTCCTGCTTTCCTGCACCCACAAGCAGCCCCACATTTTCCTTTACATTTGCACGAAATTAGTTTTAAAAGTTCAGGTGGAGCGGGTGCGGCTCTGCTGCAAATTGGCTCAAGCCCGTAATTCGTCTGTCGCTAACCCCATTCCTGAGGATCTTTAAAAACTCCGAGCCACGTTTGTACTTGTAAATATGTCCAGAAAACGTGTTGGCAGACTGCGTTTTCTGTTGGTGGGAGTAGTGAAAGATTATTCGTCTTATTTGTCGTCATAGATTTTGCAAAACGGTGGAATCGCAAAATATCCATCGTCGTGTCCTCTTTACGACCACCATACAGAGCGATAAGGAAGAGCTTTCCTGCGGAAGCTAGCATCTCCGGATCGACCTTTTCTTGCTTGAATAGTTCTACCGATGACCGCAGGTTCGGGTTCTTCTCGAGGGTGCTGATGAATTTCGACTTTCCAATATTATAAAAAGACGATGTGGTGTCACAACCGCTGAACGCATGGATGAAAAGAATGTTCTCCAGAACAGACTTATCATGCTTGAAACTATTCGGAGAGTATAGTTTTGCCGGTGTTTTGCCTTTAGCTGGTTTGCGAAAAAAAATATTTTTTTTGTCCTGTGCAAGTCCGCAAATTAAAACCAAAAGATCGATATCTTCACCGACGATTTCCACAGGGTCATGACACGATGCTTCTCTAATTGCTGTGGTTACAATGACGGTGTCAGCATCCTCAAAAGCCTGCTCGACTTTTATTCCGGTATTTCTAAAATAACGGCGAAGCATTTGTATTAAATTATTTTTATTTTGGCCCCTTTCAAGAAACTTCTCCTGGCTCACTTTCGGAGTGGTAGTTTCATCAAACGTGAACTCTGGTGATTGGTTCTTCCTTGAACGTCGTGCCCTTTCCGAAGTTTCTCGAAAATGAAAAATAAAAAACGAATTTGTACGAATTTTATCGATATCTCGATAACGATGATCGATACGTGAAAAATGTATAGGACTTTAATTGTAGATCGTACAAAGAGCAACAAAAAAGTATTCTATAAAAATTTTCGTATCTCGACGGAGAACCGAGTTATGATAAAAAAACTGAGTTGAACCCTTTTTTCAAGATGGCGGAAAACCCACAAGGTTATTTTGGTCGACAATTTGAACTTAAGCTTTTCTAGCCATCCCCACGTAATATCCAAAATTTGGCTTTCTCGGTTCATTTGCATTTCCAAATGTATATAATGACTGGACTATTAGTATGCGGAGCGCCTTCAAAATACCGCGTTGTACGATCACAAGCGTAAGCCATGCTCGCCCTTAGCTGGGTCTTCGCCAAGTGAGCCGGGTAATGTTTTGAATGATCATGGAATGATCAAACGCTAGCGCGCATTGTTCATGTACCATAGTCAACCAGTAAAAACCGAGAGGTAACCTCGACAGCAGCCTTGTCAACGCCCAAAGTGCTAATAATTTTAGCATCATAAACCCACTTATTGGTTCTGCATATATGGTTAGTTACTATATTGACAATACGACATTGCAACATAATAGATGAACTGTGCGATAGGCACCGCGCGCATGCCTTACAGTCGCTAAATTTATAATTTAAAATTGGAGGATATGCGGAGATACTCACAATTTACAAATTGGTTTCCGATTCACGAAAAGTATTATGCAGTCGCCAGTTTATAAAAAAGAGAAATATTTAATATGAAGGTAAAGAACTTTATCTTGTTGTATGTCAGTGTCTTTTGTTTTTAAGTTACCTTACTTTTTTAATGGCTATAAACTGGATATCCCTCGTATGCTAATCTATTAATGAGCCCTAAACCACAGCCTACATCGTGACCGAGAGCAATACAATACATACATCACGGGAACAGTGTTAAAGAAGCCAGCATGATTGAACAAATTTAATTAAACATCCTCTAGCTACAAAACTTGTTAACAAAAATACCCTTCAAAATCTTGAACTTATGAAAAAAAAAGAAAATCTTTATTCGCTGAACACGGTCAAAATATACAATGGTCTTCAATAATTTTTTCAAATTCAAATACCTTTATTTACGAGAATTGTGCAAACTATAATTGTGCGAACCACAAAGGTAGTTCTTTAAATCTAATTGGTAATCTGTTGAATACGTCAATTGCTTTAACATTAAAATTTTTTTCAAATATAACAAAATGACATCTGGGTCGGTACAGCTTAAATTTGTTCCTACAGTTCCAGTTTTTTAAAGTAACGTAGATGCTGCTTAACAATTACGCAGATATCACTAATGTACATGCAGGCCAGAGGCAGCATATTGAATTTCCTAAAGAGTGGTTTGCAGCTATCCGTGAACCAGGCACCACAAATCGCTCTCATGCACTTTTTTGCACCCGAAATGCTTTACCAATCTCCACCGAGTTTCCCCACAATATGAGACCATACGATATGGTCCTTCCAATTACAAAATTGTCAAGTGTTCTTCGTAAAAATTTTGGAATTGGAAGTACAATCATATTCAACCTTAACAGGCGTGCGAATATTTATAATAATTTTCTGGTAATGTATCTACAATAATTATTCTTTTTGTGTCAAAAGTTTGCCAAGTACTCCATCCCAGATTTCATCAGTTCCTCTCAGCACAGTTAAAGTCATCGATACATTATTTGTTCTTACTCAATGAGCAACTGACAACGTTGCGCCATGGCTGCGCCCGCGCAAACCGGTGGACCAACAATTGTTTAATAACTAGATATTTGCGATCGGGGTGACGGCCTACCGCTTGTCCGGAGATTTATGCTGTGGGAAAAACCTGATATTGATATATCGATTGTGTTAATTGCTAATGTCGTAATTAGTAATTGTTTTGTTAATTATTTTTGGTGTCAGAAAAGGTCAAAGTCAAGTCGTTTCGTTTTTTTGTGCGTTTCTGATTTGGTTTTTGCTGTAAAGTGATGTACGAATTTTTTGCTTCAATATACTTCGAATTTAATAAAATTTAACAAAATTTTCTTGTGGACATTCTCTTTACCTTAAATATTTAAAATAAAAATGGCCATATATTAATCTAGTCTATAAGTCGTGTCTTTTTCAATAAAGACGTTTGAACTTAAACACGCTAAGATTCGCATTTACAATATTAGTAAGATTTTTTAAGCAAAGCAAGCACTTACTGCACTTACTTAAAGTGTAAATAGATGCCAGATTTAGATTGCTTATTACCCTCATGCTTTTATGTAAAAAGACAATTTCTGTCCACCGTGTACCTACACCTAGTCTGTAGTTAAACATAAGTTTTACCACCGCAAATCAGATACCAGAATCGTAAAACATTAACTACACTAACAAACCGAAGCTCTACAAATCTTTACCTCAGAGGCTCATCATATCACCTTGAACTACAACTAACATCAGGAGTGATAAATATAACACATTCTGAGATAATTACCCATTGTTCTATGAGATAAAGGTTATCGGAAACTCGACTTGGTAAATGAACTTGCCATGGGAGAATTATTGCATCCTACGGAAAGTTATGACAATTGTTCCCTTGTATGTCTCATGTGATTGATATTTTGACTGAAGAAACCTAGAGTATGTTAAGATTGTGTGCTATAACACAGATCTATAATAGAAATACATAACTACACATATAAACTTAACTTGATTCCCAATGTTTCATTTTACTTATTGTAAAATTGAACACTTGTCAACTATGTTAAAATGTGTTTTATGAATATGTTTAAGAATCGAAATCAAATGAATCAATATTTATTCTTAGAATCCATTCAAGGCAGAGGAAAAAATATCAATGAAATTATAAATGGTTTATGGAACTAGAGTCTTGGAAGGTAAAAGACATAACCTGAGTTATTCAGCCCCTTAGATCATTCGCCTCGTAAGATGCAAAAAGAAGTTTTCACAATGCCACTTATACGTGTCTAAAACACTTTTGCATTATAAAGCGTCAAATAATAATAAAAATTAATTTCATTCTATTATTGAAATATCTAACAAAGAAAACCAACTGAAGATGTAATTTAAAACAGATTAACAGTATGCAAATCACTAGCAATTGTAAGTTATTCTCATTAGAATGTCTCATCCAATCCTTTTAATTTCCCATTATGCAAATCCCAATAAAACTAGATTTTATCATCAATTCAATAGCTCAGTGAATCCGCTGCACAATCACAGTGTATCGGCATTGCAGAGAGACGACGTCCAATAATCGTAAATACTTGCTAGTTTTTCTTGTTTAATACCGTAGGACGTATCAATTAACATACTAACGTTGGATTGTTGATCTTGACTTACTGGCGATTAGTTGCGATAACGTATATTGCTTGTGGGTTAAGAATGCTGCGATGAATTTAAATGAATCTTTGTGGTTGATGCTGCACGAGAATTTATGTTGATAGAAATTAGCAATTAAAGATGTTTTGTTTTTTTTTTTAATTTGCTTTGAGTTACTTTATTACGAACTGAATCATTCAGAGGGCCTGTAAATGATTAGAAAAATAGGTACCTGGTCTGTTAAAATACCCGTTATAAATTAAAAAATTTTAAAATAAAATTGTAATAAAATAATTACTTTTTCTACTGTGGTTTTCAGAAACTAATAATTCTCTTATAAGTAGAACGAAATCATTTTCATTACCAGCCCACATAAGTGGGATTTGTCAAAACTGGTAGACTACCTACTGTTCTGCCCGACTATGTTAGTCTTCGATATTTTCAGATGGAAAGTTACTATAAAATAACGATATTCAAGAGATTCGAGATTATACTTGCCATAAAGAAGATTGTCACGACTAAAAACGAATACGACATTCATTCACCAAGATTCATGATTTACCTGAATTAAACGCAATGGCGTGCCTTTGTCACTACTTCGTAACACACTTCAAATACAGAACTGCTCTCTCAAATCCAAAAAATTCCTAAACCCCACAGCACCCAGTAACGACAATTTCGAAACAGACTCAACAATGAGCATACTCAGTAAACAGTCGATGAAAGTCATCAATGACAGCGCATGCGTCCGGTGACGCAACTCATGCGCATTGCGCCGCCCAGGTGATCCCCACTGTGGTGTCCGCGCATCATGTTATTCGGTCGTAATGGCGGTTTTCGAGGTGAAGTTATTAGAGAACAGCTTAGGTTTTTTGATTCATTGTTTTGTCTTAAAAACATCAACTGTCAATTCGTATTTATGAATGACGAGCAGTTTATTCGCATAGCTCCCGAGTCCGAAGGAAAATCATACAAAAATATTACTTCTCGTTAATGTAGTTTATTAATATTTAATAACCGATTTTGGTTTATAGTTTCATGGTTTCAATCGTCAATTACAAATACAAAACAAACAAATATTTTCCTTTTATTTTACGATACATTTAGTTTTGCCTGGATACCTATAACACATCAATCTAAAATATATTAGATTCTGACTAAGTAGTAAATGATCATATTTAAGTTTCATTTTGTTAACAAATATGAGTTACGAATATATTCACAAAGAAGTTATCATACGAGTATTAGGTGTGATTAAAATTCCATTAAATCAAATTGTATAGATATTATGTATGTAACACATTAACCTGTATTTTGAGTTTATTGTTCGTGACGTTCAAAGACTGTTTAAATGTTGATCCAAAATAGAACTTTAACCCTATGCCGATATCGTTGGTTTTGAACATAGCAACAAAATTGCTGCTCTTAAGATTGCTTTATATATAAAGTGTCACAATAATAATATGCAAACCTATTTGGTACATATTTATTAAACAAGGTAACTTTATGCTCTTACTGTTTCTGACCGACTTGCAATAATCGCCGCAATAATTAGGCAGGAGCGTTATTATCTATGAAGGGACACCAAATTCGTAAGCGTCGGTGGCGCCGTGGGTGAGTTTCTCGATCTTAAAGTCTCGGGTTCGATCCTGGCGACTGACGAGGGAACCAATGAGTTAGTACAGCGTACGTACATTAACATGAAGAAAAGCTTGTGAAAAAAACCAACATTCTTTAGAGGTTGTTTCAAAGGCATGTGTAAGGCCTCTAAACATTGCCCGGAACCACTTCCTAGTGGAAGGAGGCTGATGTTTCTGAATTGAGATTATTAAGACTAGTGCTCTTATTTATATGGATCTATTAAATTTAATAATGTCATCCAAATTTAGATGCTAAATAGCCAGCTAAAGTATTAATAAAATTTTTGAATTCTAAAGTATATCAGTCACTTCCAAGACACATAAAAAAACTTCATCTAAAATATTTTCATTTTGTTACAGGAAAATGCAATAAATATGTCGAAGCATAAAAACACGGACCGCGTTGTACAAGACATAGCCAGGTAATAACTGACTGTTTGTTATTTCAATAAATCATTGTTATCCGTATTGTATAATGTATGAATTAAATTAGCCGTTTGTTGATATCGTTTAGTAAATATTATTGATAAATAAGCACACTTTTGAATGAGAAACTCGTAACTAATATTTGGTATTGTTTTTTTATTGACTTGCTGAATAAAATCATTAAAAATCAAATATCTTTCAATAAAGCATGATATAAACACTTTTACAGACCTTGAGTTTTAATTATAATTCACACCTTTAATTGACTTAAGAAAGAAAAGAGATGCTGAAGTCGTGTATTTTAATTTTTGCTTTTCCGTGAATGTTCAGTTGTTTTCACGGTTCTCTAAAACATGATAGATTAGTTGATTCTTTAATTCCTAGCTGTTATACAGACCCAACGCTTTTTTTGCAATTTTTTATATACATAATGTGATATATTTATATACAAGAGTTCCTTAGACGCCGTACTCTTGGAGTTTGCCGACAGGACAATAATCTATCCATATATTTATTGCCAGCCTGCCACGTTAACCAGCAAACATGCCACAGTCGGGTTTGGGCGTCGGCGGGGAGCGGCGGTACTCCGTGCCATCTAATCCGCTCATGCATGATCCCAGAAGCATGCACTCCGAGGACTTACACGCCTGGTCAATCTACAGGTTAGTATTTTGTATAAAGCGGTAGGCCCTTTTGTATAAAGACGTCTGTTAAAAGTAAGAACCTTCCTATCAAAGTTTAGTTGTATGATGTTTAAATATCAGATGTGGCTCATTTGCTGTTAGGTGTATAAAGTCAAAAACAAGTTTCAAATCAGTAGATCATATTGAAATGAAAATTATCAGGAGATTTGAACAACTGAATGTGTCTATTCCATCTGTTCATTGGACACTATAATATGCAGTATTTTATGGGAAGTCCATGATGGAAACATGTGTGAGGAGTAATAGATACCTTCATGGTTTGTGGCAGTAGCCCTAGCTCCAACACCGACTTTGGTACGAACCTTATCAGGGGTGTGGGTAACAGTGTCTTTTTGTGACTTTGATGTTTTCATATTTTAGGAGTAAATAGAAAATATGAACCTAGCTAAATAATAATAATAGGTTGATGAATTAAAGGGGCCAAAATACTTTTTTTCAAATCTTTCTTATAAAGCTCCTGTTTAGTACTCATTCACATATCTTCTGATATATTTTCTTAAATTTTCACGACACATACTTTAAATACTTTAAATCTATCGTGACCACGGCAACTGCAAAGATGCCGAAACGTCGAAATAATTTTAAAATTATCTAAAATATACGCGATAATATCCGGTAAAAAGTGTTTTATATCTTCTGATTCCAGACAAAACCTGAACTCGGACTTCACGGACAGCGCTCTCGGCAGCACGGACAAAAGTCCTCTGCCCTACGGCAACTTTCAACTAAGAGACACCACCGTGCAGTCTATACTGTCCCACCCGAGATATGGACCTAAGTAAGTTTCGCAGTGATTCCACCATCCATGTTTTATCATCTATAATCTTGTATGTTTATTGAGAGTATACACTCTCCGTATACTCTCACGTCTACACCGTGTCCGTCCGTACACTCGCCGTATACTACACCGTGACCATATCTTTCAAAATCACTAGAGGTCCGGCGCCCACATTTTGGTAGGTCTAGATATTTAGGTGTGATGGTAGTGGGTACACATGTTGGTAAGTCGTAAATTTTTTTTAAAGAATAAACAAAGGTTGGTTGTGTATGTTTATTCTGGCTGGGAGGGTCGCTTTCTACACTTTTGCATAATTTGGCGCTTCCAACTACAATGTTTCACTTGCATACTTAAATTTTAATTGCTACGTGTACTTTGTCCTTAAGAAGAAAGCCTTATATTGAATGTAATTAAGTTAAAAATGTTTGTTTTCAGATCAGCGCTGGGTTCCAACATGTACACTTACCTCAAGTTCGGGCTACCGCGAGTATTCCCGCCCAATCACAACGGATCGCAACGCTCGGGGACGCCCAAACCTAAGACCTCCATTGGCAGTGGAATGAAGTCTGTACCTAGGTAAAAAATATTTATTCAATAATTTAGAAGTGATATTTTTCAATCGCTCTGGACCATCTTCAATATTTTTAATATAACAAATGTTATTCATTTTGATGGTTCGTGGGGTTATACGGTGCAGTTATAAAATGCCAATCTGTATAATTAGGTCGAAAACACACTTCTCTTACTTTTACCATTCCTACTTAAGCCATCAAACTTTTCGTCCATGATCGACAAATTGCTTAATCCTAAACAATTAGCGCAAAACTTGATTACACTTAAACTAAGAGAAAGCAGTAATTGCCGCATCTTCTAATAATTAAATAATTGCCAATGAAAGTGAAAGAATCATTGAACCTTGCTTTCAATTCCGCCATATGGGGTACTAATTACCAGGCACCTGTGCAATTAGCAATAACTAATCTGTACCCTGAGGGCCTTTGTAGAGACCGAAAGTCTCTTTGGATTTCTGTATAAGTATGTTGGTTGGCATCTCTTGGGAGTTTGTCATGTCATGTGCAATTGAGCAGAGACTTATTAAAAGTGCAAGTTTTTCGAAACTTGGCAGTGTAATGAAAACTAAAGTATGTAATAATCTACTGACGAACTAAATGTTTGAGGTACTCCTTCTACTAGCTAAAAACATTACTATAGAGGTTATACCTACTGATGGCATAGATTACAGGCAAGCTGGATTCCAGATATCGACTGACCAAAACGATGTCTGCAAATAGTTAGAGATAATATTTGCTAAGACTTAGCGATAGTGCAACTTAAAGTAGTTATTATACCCTTAGCTCCAAAATCATCTATTCCGAAACAAAAAACCTATACTAAATAATCGATTACAGGATCCAACGACAAAGTCGAGGAGTACGAGAAACGTCATCCGGGTATGACAGTTCGGATAACGAAACTACCGCCAACTACAACAAATATAGCCGGAAGTACCGCTCTGATCCGGATTTTAGAATGCAGAACTTACATCCGTCATATCAGGTTAGTCGTTCGATAAAATAAAGGTTAAATTATGTTCTCAACATACAGATATATTTACAATATATATTATACAACATACAGACATACAGATTTTGTAAATCTAATATACATAAAGATCTTGTACCGTGTATTAAATTCAACCTATAATGTACCGTTTGATCGACAACGATTTGGTTACTTTTACGTAGTAATTCTTGCATTAAAGGGTTTGCTTTGCTCGCGTATCCATTGGACATAGTTCTTCAAGAACTATTCAAATTTCAAACGGTCGTTTATTCTTAAAACGTATCTCATGACATAGTTTCTTATATTAAGATAATCCGACTTGAAACATGTTTTACACTTAAGGTTCCTGTCTTCTCTATCTTTTTGCTATCTTTAGAAATTGTATGGTGTGCAATAAAGGGTATTATTATTAATAATATTTCCCTGTGCTGTGACTCTGTGACACCCGCGTAACTCCTGACCGTAGAAGAATTCCCAAATACAACATATCCTAAATTGCATCTGCATAAAGTATCTTTTTAAATGGTGAAAACGTTTTTAAAGTTGGTCGGATACTTTTGGAGTTGTAGATATGATCAAACAATCAATAAAATATTTTCTGTTTATAATAACACCATATAGGTTAACGTATATTATTAACATCCAACGATATTAAAATGCCTTCAACTCCAGCACAGTACTGGCGTTCCCCTAAGCGCGATGCAGCAAGCCGGTATCCGCAGCGACGGGCACTGGACGTCGGCGCGGAACAAGTCCATCAGCGAAGCGAACCTGCTCGGCATCGACAGGCGCTCGCAGTACAACCGGCGCAGCAGTGTGGCCGAGTACGCGCCCGATAACGACCATCAGAGGTAATTGTTGATGTTTCTAATGCATCAAAAACAAAGCCATATATGGAGTGCTTAAGTATATCAATATGCTATTGGTTTAATTTGGAATAGCATCAATTGACTTCTTCGAATCTTAAAAAATGCGATTCAGAATCCGATGTGAACGTACGTCTTAAAATTAATCACTAATAAAGGTATAAGCTTAGCATTTCAATATAAAATAGATGGTCCACGTGAAAGGACAAGTAATTTTTGAAGTCCGAATTGTAATTATAAGCTCATTATAATTTTATATTTTATTATTTGTAAACATTTGTTAAATATTAATCAAGAAAACCTCCGTCCGCAGCTACCTGCTGCCGTCATCGCAACTCGGCGGGCGCGCATCGAAAGCTGGCAGCCATTTGTCGATGGCGCAGTCTCGTAAACATTCCACCCTCAGGCACGCCGATCATTTAGACGGGTATACGCATTCCGCGTATATATATCCTAATTATTATGTGAGTGTGCCGTTTTCGTAATTTTTACTATTCATTATTATTATCATGAAAAAGATCGTATTGGTCTTTTTCCGGACACCATGTAGGTACATTAATGTTCGTATTTAAACTACATAATCCACGAAACCTGTACCAGGATGGATGGAGACACGGCCTAATAATTAGGTAAAAACCTGCTGATTGGCTGGTAACTAACTATATGCATTCTAGACGCAATAAAGTTGTGTATACATGCAACGCGACGAATAGTGTCACCTAGTACAACAATATCAAACTTTTTCCCAAATTAACTATTTTGGAATATTGACAGTAAAGGTTCCAAAAATATAAAATCTATTTTCTTATGTTAAATAAAAAATTGAAATGATTATGGCATACGATAGCGGGTGTGTACGTGTGGGTACGTACACACGTTGTTACGTATACTACTCATCATAAATTATTATAAAAACAAAGCTCATATATATTTTTATTACACTGAAAAATATTGTAATTATATAATAGAAATTCCTAAATTATTAAAAGAAAACTTGAGCTATTAAATATTGCTTAGGAACCTAAGAACAGGTAAACCATTAAAAACTCCAATTATAACCCCACAGGTAAACAACCTTGAAATAACATCTCCGAACAGCAAGTCAATGTTGGCTGTGTCGGGGCTGAGCTTCGAAGTGAAGTCCGGAGAAATCCTGGCGGTGTTAGCCACTGTGCCGCAAGAGGCTACGGTGCTGTTGGATGTACTAGCTGGGGCTAGAACGGTAATATAATAACTCAAATAAATAACTTTTTAGAAATTTCCAGATTAACTTGATAGTTAGTATTGTTCCTCCATATGTTTTTGTTTACTTGTACTTCGCAAAACCTAATGCAAACATGTAGGTAATTCTTAAAATATCCTCGAGCGGCTTCTTAAATATTAGGTCTTTACCTATGAAATTGCCGATTTTCACGAAATAAATGAAGCGTAATTTTTGTATATATCTTTTATTTCTATTAATCAAAATAATCACATTGGTAGCTTATTGATGCCTTTCTTGAAGAAATCAGCTGGACGGGAGGCAAGAAATTCTTCAAAGGCATTTTGTACTGCCTCTCGAGTATTGAATTTTTTTCTGGAAAAAGTAGAAGTCTGTAGGCGCAAGGTCTGGTGAGCACGGCGGATGACGGAGAACTTCCAACTCCAACTCTTGTAGCTTGGAGAACGTCTGCTGTGCAGTATGAGGTCGCGCGTTGTCGTGCAGGAGCAGTGGAGCCGAACGATTGACCAAAGCTGGTTGGAGACGTGCGAGCTTCTCCATCATTGTGTTCAGTTCTTCACAGTACACATCTGCAGTAATGCTTGTCCCGTTTGGCAAGAAGCTGTGATGAATTACACCCGCGTTAGACCACCAAACAGTGACCATCACTTTTCTAGGGGTAAGTTTTCGTTTAGGGCATTGTTTGGGTGCTGATCCAACCAACTTGCTGAGCGCTTACGATTGTCAAACAGGATCCATTTCTCGTCACAAGTAACAATGCGGTTCAGAATTCCTTCATTTGTATGCCTGCTGAGCAGTGCAAGGCACGTCTCCACGCGTACTTCGCGCTGGCGGTCATTGAGTTCGTGGGGTACCCATTTGTCAAGCTTTTTTACCTTGCCAATTTGACGCAAATGGACCAATATTGTTTTGATGCTAACGTCGAAAGCTGCTGCTAATTCAGCCGTGGATTGAGTTTCATCAGCTTCCACAATTGCCTTTAATTCGTCATTGTCGACCAAAGTTTTCGGACGACCACGGGGTTCATTTTTCAGGACAAAATTTCCAGAACGGAAGCGGGTAAACCAATAACGGGTGGTGCGTTCGTTTGTAGTGTTCGCTCCATAAACGTCGTTGATGTTGCGTGCCGCTTGTGCCGCTTTGCTGCCACGACGGTACCCATACTCCATAATTACTCGAATTTATAACTTATCCATGATGACGAAAAATGTTCGAATGCGTTGAAAACAAAACACTAACTATTAAACAAATGACGATTTTTGAAAAAGAATTCCATGTTTGTCAAATAAAATTAATTTGTAATTAGAATTATCAGTCCAAAAAAAAATATTTTCATTTGAAATGGCCAGTACGGCAAAACGGCAGTTTCATAGGTAAAGACCTATTAGTTCTAACCCGTAATAGAACTTCTGTAGGTTTCAAAGTTTTATTAAACAGCTTTTCAATTGTAAGTCGTCAATTGTAAGGCCGATTTCGATTGACACTAGCCGCATATTCTGTTTGGCCACTGCCGTTAACATTTTTACGAGATGAGCCAAATGAGCTTGATATGAAATCTGAATAAAGCCCAAATGAACAACCTACGGCAATGATCGGCAAGACTACGTGTAATGTTCGTTCGGGCCGGCATTGCGCTTCATCAATTACTGCCAGCCAAAAATGTGGGTAGCGCCCCTTAGATGTTACTAGTTAAAACGTACATTATTTTAAAACATAAGTCCATAAAATTCTCCAATTGAATATCTCACTCCATTTTACAACATGCCTACATTTCATCAGAAACTATCGGGTGACCTGGTCCTTAACGGGCAGCCGGTGTCCGCGTCGACGCTGCGCAAGGTGTGCGGCCACGTGCGCTCCGAGTGCGCCCTGTGGCCCACCATGTCCGTGGAGCACACGCTGCGGTACCACGCCGCGCTGCAGCCGCCCAGAGAACACGAACATATCAAGTGTGACCACATGGATAGGGTGAGTGGGATTTGGAGGCCAAACGTGTTCGTTCGTTCAGCCGAAAGACCTGCACTACAGGAAAAGCCTGCCTCGAGGTTTTCCACACCTTTTATTACCTTCCATACCAGGATTTTCTGCGGCCCGAATCCATTGCCTTCAAAAAGGTATCTTGCCTTAAAAGATTCCTCATATTTTTCAAAACTCTACACGCGTAGAGCGTGTTGAGAACAAGCAGAACAATAAAAGAAAAAAATTACGGGGATTTTTGTTTGTAAGGACAGTCTACTACTCACAGGTCTAACTTAAGGTGGCATAACTTGATTGCAAGTTAAGTTAAGAAAATATCTATCTAATATTCAAAATTTCTTATTAATATAACTGAACATTGATCTAAAAATTTCTATTGCAAATGGCCATTCCTCATGGAACGCCCTTAATGATCTGCTTGACTATAATTAGCGCTCATTACCGAACCGTTGTCATTGTTACTTATAAGCCTAGCATGGGTAGACTGCTAGTGGCTTAAGAACTTGAGCGTTTTTATCTTTCTTCGGGAAGCCGCCGGTCCCGGTTGTTGTCGCAAAATAATAGTCGTTAAAAACGTCAAAGGCCTGTGGAATTTCCAGAGGCAGAGTGATCAACGCTGCCACCAGAGGTTGCCACTCCCCTGCACGATAAGAAAAAGACTATAATTCTATAATCGAATAAATTAACACATTTCATATTTCCAGATAAACCTCCTCATCGAAGAACTAGGCTTAGAACAAGTGAGGGACACAAACGTAGCCCGTCTCACTCGCTCTGAAGTCAGGCGACTAAACGTCGCTTGTCAGCTGTTACAAGACATGGCCATATTAATTCTAGACCAGCCCACGAAGGACATGGACATTTTTGATACGTTTTTCTTGGTGGAGTATCTGAGGAACTGGGCCAGTACGGGAAGAGTAGTCATTTTGTCATTGCACCCTCCGACCTACGAAATATTCGCGATGTTGACTAAGGTAAGTGGGGTTGTGCGACTTTGTTTAGTTAGGTATTTAAAGTTGTTTGCCATTCTGATTTCTTGTTTTTTCAAGAGGTCCCAGAAGGAAATATTTGTTTCTTTATCTAGCCTAAGGCTGAGCATCAATACCGTGCAAGATAGCTTGGTGGCGTGCGAGGAAAAGTCAACCAATAGAAGAAGTTCATGTATTGTTGTCTCTTATTATTAGGAAAATGAAACTTTTCTTTGCAAACCACCGCTGCTGAGCTTCTTCGCAAAGAAGCCAAGTATTTGATCATTATGATAAGTTATCCCATATTAAGATACCTCTTTACCCTAAAAAAAATTGGGTTCCTTTGACTTAAAAACTTCATGAAGTTTCAGTTTGTAGGACCTAGACATTTAATACGTACTTATGTTTGTATGTATTTTTTCCATAGGTTGTGTTGATATCCGCGGGTCGAACCATGTACAGTGGGTACAGAAGAGACATGTTGCCATATTTCGCGTCGATCGACTACCCTTGTCCGGCGTTCAAGAATCCTTCAGATTATTATTGTAAGTAGATTTTTATGATCTTCATTTTGGTGATCTATTTACATCATTAAGTCGCGTTTATGATATTTGTGTTTACAACATGGACCTTAGATATACTGTCAGAGACTCTAAACTCTTGTCCCGGATTATCCTAACCTAAAATAAGCAGTGGTAATAAATTACTGAAACGTATACCAACTTATTATTTATAATAATAATAATAGGTACCCAGACAAACACAGCGACTATATGTCCCTAAAGTAAGCAGAGCTTGTGTTGTGGATGAGCATCATACTCGGGGAAACCAGAATAAACATATGTTATATCAACAACCATGACAACAACCCGTCACACAAATTATTTTTTCTGAAAGAAAGATCAATTCAATATTTCCGATTTCTGCTGCTGAGATAAACTTTTCTAGATTCTTGGTTTTCGTTATGGTTTTGAAACATTTTAAATATTTCTTGTTTATTATATTTGTTCTTTTTATTATATTTTTATCTCATTTAGTTTTGTTCTTCGTCGTCATCAATCACAAGTGATCTTAAATAAATCGTAAGCTATGTAGCTCGCACGCACCGCACTCAACCTACCTACCGTACCTAACCTTAAAGGACGATTTGCGAGGGACTGTTCGAACTGCTACCAATTATGCAGCGGGTTTTCAACTAAGTGTTTTCTATGAATTTCCTAAGAAATTTTTATTAAAATCCTAGATTGTAATATATATTTGGATAGCTGGTGGAACGTAGATATTATTATGCATATCTACAAACCGGGCGCCATAATATTTTTTAAAATATCTTCTAAAAAAAAATTCTTTATTTTTTTAAAAATTAAAAAGATTTTTTATTACTTTTAATCGTCTACAACCACTTATTTATTCATGTTACGTACAATATTGGTTATTGAGGTCAAAAAGCATCTTATTATACATGTAAAAATCAATAATAAGACTTACTCGTTTCAAAATATCTAAGCTGATAGCCGAAAATCGGGGAATTTTAATAAAAACAATTAAATTCAAATATCTCGAAAACGGTGGGATTTAGGATAGGGTGTTTCATAGTCAAATCAATCAGAAACGATTAAAACTACACGCCCCTAACGGGAGTAGGTCGACTTTACCTGTAACCCTGTATAAAAGTTTTAAAAAGTCTTAAGTTAATGAAATATGTCTATTTCACTTTTCCCAGTGGACCTAGTAACCCTGGACAGCTTGTCCTCTGCGGCGCTGCTGGAGTCGTCGGGACGCGTGGAGGCGCTGGGAGCGACGCTGGCGGCGGCGCAGCGGGCCCCGGACCCGCCTCCGCCCGTGCCACTGCCCGCGCCTGCGCCGCGCCCCACCTTGCCGCTGCTGGCCTTGATCGAGTAAGTGGAAGGGCACAGTACTTACTTACTTATTCAAGCCATATTTCATGCAGAAAGCCCCGCGGGGTCTGGATCGCCACGCAGGAAATTGGGGGAGACTGCAAGTAATATGTATCTAACATTCATACAGTAGGTAAGCAATAGTTTCAGTGGTCGGACTCCTTGCATACATGTCGCATGTAGATGACTGAATTAGACATCCAACGAAAAAGCTAGCCGTTGGGTTGAACGTTTCATGCTTTATTTATAGTCGTCACTACGTTCGCTCGGCTCGCGCAAATCGCAGGACAACAAGTTTGTATTTAATTTAATTAAAAACGTATTATTATGCTGCACTGCATAAAGCCATCATAATATGACTTTTTTTCGAAATGGTCTGTTTATTTATGGCCCTACTGGCCTTTTAAATTTCACCGGAATCTGTGGCCTAGCGTTGATTTGATATGCCCTAAGGGCACCGAGAGGGCACGGACCTCGGCTTAGGACGTCTATGAAACTACCACTGGTTCGGAAGGGTCGTCTTCTGGATAAGAACTTCCGCCGGCAACATATAGGTACACTCAGATAACTTCGCGGTAGACCACTTGTACATTTATTTTGTTTGTAGTGTCAAGTAGCGTTTGACTCCGCCCACTTCCGAGTTCGACCAATTAGGGACAGGGACTCGCATGTTTGTTTACATTAAAATTAGTTTAACTTAGTTGCAATTTGTATAACGCTTATTGTCGACGCATCTGTTTTTTGTACCTGTGTTCCCGTTTTTTCGACCTGTGCGCGTTTTTTGGACTGTTCATTGTTTTTCTGTTGACCTTTGCTTTGATAATTGGACCGATTCCTCATTTCTTGATAACCTGTGCTGTAATTAAGTGGACCTTTGATGTGCTGTATTTTCCGGATTGACATCAACAATGCCTCGAAATTTAACAAGAGATAAGAGAACTCAAATATTGTTTCTCCATCACCAAGGACGAAATATTAATCGAATTTCTCGAGAATTATTAAAATTACTCACTTTTCTTCAAAACTTCATAATTTGTATATTATTGTTTTATTTTGTGTTTTGCCTGTTTTGATGTGATGTCGCATAAAACTTCCATTAATTGCGTAGTTACTCTATGAAACTTCCTCATCTATACTAATATAATAAAGAGGTAAAGTTTGTGAGGTTGTAGACACTCTGGATCTACTGAATCGATTTTTAAAATTCTTTTACCTATAGAAATCCACGTTCTCTGCGAGTGTCATAGGCCACATTTGATCCCGATATTCCCACGGGTTTAAAATTTTCGCGGGTGCAACCGCAGGAAAAAGCTAGTTAATATATAATTTCAGAGTTGTTAATTTTTGGAAATTGTTTATTTTATATAATTCTAAAAATTACAACCAACAAATCTGTTATATTTAATATTAGAAGCTTTTATTGTTTATATTTCCCAACATTAGTGTAAATTTTTAATGTTGTTATTTGTTGACTTTACTAAAGACTGCTGTTTGAGTGCTTTTATTTTTGTCCTACTTACTTAACTCAAATATATGGCATTGTGACTAAAAAACCACATTGCTTCTTTTGTATTTTATGTTTATCTTCATTTATGTTTCTAGTATATATAAATTACTTTTGAATTCATTTCATTTTGTTTTAATATGACAGATAGAATATTTGAAAAGTTTCGTCTACTTTACAATGTTATTTGTAGACGGAAAAAAAATCGGATTATTTCTGATGCATAAAAATTTTCATAGTATTTTTTTTGTTTGGCATAAAGTTTCAGTTTCAGCGTTAAGTTTTCCCTTCAATGGCGCGCATAATATCACAGAAAACTCTTACTACGTGCACTGATTTATAAATACCGCCTTAAAAGTTGATAACTTAAATTCTATAAATTCTTAGTTCATTGAGACCAGTGGGCGTGGCTTAGTGACGAGTAGGAGTTGTGCGTCTAGAAAAAGATCGAGTAATGCGCAAGCAAATATCGACCTAAGCATGGTCGACCGCCAAGTTCCTTCATTGTACCTACGTACTTCCAAATAAGCGCAACTCCAGTATTTCCACGACACGTAAACAAACTATATTCACCGCAGAAATATGTGTCATGTTTAGGTCAACCCGGTTTTATAGATCCTTTGTTAATAAATAACTAAACTCCCCTTCAGAAAAACCCTGGTGTTCACTCAGGTGACGACGCTGTCGAACCTGGTGACGCGCGTGTTGCTCGCAGCGCTCATGTCGCTCGTGACGGGGACCATTTTCTGGGACCTGCCCGCTACCGATGCTAAGGTATTTGTTTATTATTGTTATAGTATTTCAGTAAGAGCGTTTCGAAACATATGATACCAAACTCCATATAGAATTTGATATCATACCAGATATTATTAGGTACATATATTTATATAAACTTATATTATTAAAAATTATAAAAAAATTAGTTTTGGGAAACATTATATTGAAGTGGCAATGGAATACCTGGGCATAAGTATATCTCAAAGAAGGCTTTGCTGCAGAAAATCTCGAGTGCCCGTCATATGAAAGACAATGAAAGCAAGGCCATGCTTTGCTCTTGATCGAGTGGTGATACTCTTTTTCTTGACTTCATGACAAACTTCTTTTCGCGGAGAAAAAAACCAAGAACTTTTGTGGTGTGAGTTGTGAGAGTGGTTAAATGTAAGCAGGCGCCTTTTAACTATAACCTTCTATAGTTAAAATGCCATGGTGGTTTCAAGAAGTGGTTTCAATATATCTAAACAAAGATAAGGGTCAAATTTTCTTATATTGTTGACACCCGACATTCATTATTTAAACAATTGTGAATTTAGTTTCAAACATTTTCATATTCGAACAAGTTAGTCTACGCTCTATCTCTGATATTATTAACCCGATTTCTTCCAGCTAACCCAAAACGACCGCGTCGGCTACCACTACAGCGTGATGTGCCTCGCCGTGTGGCCCATCCTTCTGTTCGTGACCACGCGAGAAGCCAGCTCCACGCGGAAGTATGTGGAGAGAGACATACAAGTGGGCCTGTACTCCAGGACACTGTTTGTATTGTATGATGTAAGTTTTGTGAGCTTTGGTTAAGATACAATTGGATATAGAGTAGAGTAGCATTGCATTGAAAGGTGGATCTAGTAGCGCTATAGTCGGGGAGCCGACGATGCTAAATGGGGATTAACTCGAGCGTCATAGAGACCTTTTGGGTTGCAAAGCTTAGATGATAAAAAGAAAAAACGTTATATAATGTGTACCTTTTCATCGGTGGGGGGAGCGGCTATAGATTTTCAAATATGTAAAAAAATACTGTTGCATGGACATACTGGAGCGCGTCAGATATTGATAGCATCAATGTTCTACGTATTTGTAATAATGTACGTACGTTAATCTGATCGTTTGCATGATGCGGATGGTCGTACGTTAGGGTTGAAAATGAGAAAAAAATTGTTTTATTAAGCGCGTCATATTTTCTAAAGGGGTGTTAAGTGAACCTAAAAAAAAGCTCTCATCCGATTATCTGACGATTTCGATGTGACGTAGACTCGCGGCCATTATTATAAAGTGCAAATAAAATTCACCATTTTGAAATACTCAAGCGCGTCAGATTAAGATAGGTATATATGGTTGATCTTAATGTCGTGCTGTCTCATAATCTGACGGTCATCTAGAGGAATTCGTCTAATCTGACCAAAAAAATTTTTTTATTTAATTTTTTTAAATCATTGAACATTTAAATCATGAAACTTCATGAAAACCCGAAAGTCCGCGTTCCTATAGGTGTAGACGCTTTATCACTGTAAACCACTATTTAGATGGTCCCGGTACTTTATAACAGGCGTGTGTCTTCAAACGGTTTTTATACATAAAAATGACAATAAATATGCACTTTTGGAAAGAAGTTTTATAGTTTTTGAAGCTTCGTTACTAAGCTAGTTTGTAATCCCCAGCAATTCCTGTCCGTATGTTCTGGCGGAATAACGTGGCTGGCGCTGGTGGTGCCGAGCTACGCCATGAGCGGCCTGTATGCGCAGTCGCCACGGGACCTCACGCCCTTCTACCTGTACATGGGTAGGTATACAATTTATGTTATTATTTATAACTACATTCTATTTCTGATATTTATTTAGACGTAATTAGGCATCTCATCGTATACCTACCAATCGTGCGTTGACATCTTAACACTTTTTATGCTTACCTATAGTGACTCCTTGTGATGACCTTGATTTATATAAACTCTTGATTTTTAGTTATAGTCACGAATAAAGTCCTATCACATCCTTCTAATCAGTAAACTACTTAAATAAAATACTATGTAACCGAATTTTATTGGACTTAATGATATTATTTCATTTTAACTCGACATTTCGGTGACTTTACAGATCCCGTATTACATTATCCGGTATATTTACATACCGATTTTGCAGTGTTTCTATGTAAAAATTATAGAATCGTAGTCGTATGATAAAAACTTCACCATTTGCGCTTTAAGCAACTTAAGGTAAATGTCATTTATTAATTTCGTAATTTTTCTGTGCGAGCGAAAGACGCCAAGTTTAATTTGTCTATTAACTTAGACAAAAAATAAGATGATTAAGCAATAGTTCAATAAAATAAACACAAAAGACAAAATCGTTTAAACCATTAATATATCTTCACAGGCTACATGCTCCTGTACCTAATCAGCATCCAAATGCTCTGCCGCGCCCTCATCTTCATCATTCCCATGGAGAAGACTTCTTCCGTCATCTCCGGAATACTCCTTCTCCTGACTACCCTCATAAACGGAGTGACGCTACACAGAGAAGATTTACCAGACTATGTCAGATGGTTGCAGTACGTGTCTCCCTCCAGATGGGTTCTGGCAGAAGTTCTGCAGAGGGAGTTGAGCGAGATGGCCTTGAAGAGTAGCATAAGTAAGGAGATTCGGTGTACTAATAAGCAGGTAAGAGTTTTTGATGTCTGATTTACTCTTCTCTCTACTTATGTAGGTAAATGACGCTAGGTGTAGGAAAAGTTATGGTTAAGCTGTGAATAAATATTAGTAACGACCACTTCGCAGTGGAAATAAAATCAAAACCGCATTTTGTGCATAGCATGTACTTCTCTTTCATACCTAAAACCACGCTATTTAGCAAAAAATTCAATGAACCTTTCATTCTTTGAAAGGTACATCGTTTTAGAAATACTTGGTGTATTACTCGGTAAAGTACTTGACAGCGTAGTGCCGCTTGGACAGTTTGAATTTATCAGTGTGTGAGTTAGTTAAACCTTTGCTGCGTTCCGTTTGCCGATTACAGCGCTCACAGCGCTCATATACCCGTGAGCGCGCTCACAGCGATATCGATACGTCATCAATGACGTCATAAACGCCGCCATCTTCCCGCTCACAGTGCCAACGCTACGGAGCATGGTCACTGTGAACGGCTTGTCAAAACTGACACATGACGTTACTTTTTTGATGTTTTTATTAGTCGATTAAAGATTTTAAAAGCTTGTTTATAAATTTTCTAATGTAATAATATAAAAAAATGGCTCCTGCTTCATTCAGGGTCAAAGATCTTAATGATATTGTAACTTTAAACTTAAGCGACGAACAATCAGAATGTTAGCGCGATATTTACCGTTCCGATTGCAATAGCACTAATAACACTTTTAGCGCGCTCAAACGAATCGGAACGGTTTTGAGCACTTTTAGCGCTGTGAGCGCTGTAATCGGCAAACGGAACGCAGCACTTACTAAATTTACTACTCTGGTCTGATACTGATCTGTTCTGTAAACGAAATTGAAAATTCTTTCGGCAGCTTTGTTGTAAAATGATGTGTTAACATACTCTTTGAGGACACCACTACTCTACACAGATAACTTGGTTGGCGTGCCGACTTGTGACGACCTATCACTCAAACCAGTTATATTTCTTTTCCTCTCTGTTTTGGTTTCCATATTTCTTTCATAATTCTAGATGACCATAAAGGCATCAAAATAGACATTGTGTTTTAGATATGTTACAAAGATACAGCGTGACACTTCGTAGAAAACACATCACAATACTTTAGTTACTTCTCCTAGTTTATGCAGCTAAATAACAATATTAAATTCCACACTTTTGAAATTTACATTCTCTTTCAGCGACCCTATCAAGACATAATAGTACAGTCGCCATGCCCGCCACCAAACGGCACCCAAGCCTTATCCAACTACGGCTTGCTTCAGTCCAGCAACGTCTACGATTGGACAGGCAACGGCTTCTTAATAGCTCTTGCTGTGTTTTACGGAATTTTCGCACTTATCGGCGTAATCGCATTTGTCGCCGATTGCGGACAATACGTGAAATCTAAGGAAAAGAGAGCTGTGAAGGGACACAAAGTTACTGTTAATACGCCTTAGGAGCCTTAAAATGTAAGATGCTGAATAAATATCGCGTCGTGAAGTGAAGTTACTAAAATACTTACTGAAAATTTTAACAAGCAGTTCCTGCAATACATGTAATTTATGCAAATAGGGAATATTTGGCATATCGATTTAAAACTAAAGAATGAGAGGGATATTGACCCGCCAATAACTTATTAAAACGCAATACATCTTTAAAAAGTTGTATTGCGAATCAAGCTTAACCCTGAAAGGATAAGATGCCTCAACAAAAGTAAACTTGACTTAAAATTTAACCTCCAGTTGGGCAGTTCGTCAGTTTAAATGTCATATAGCAATATTACAACCCAAGTTCTTAACACCAAAAAATTGTAAATTCAATTTAGCTCAAGTCCGGCTGTTAAAAGCGTTTTGATTCATTTGGAATACCATGGAATACTTACATCGCTATATCTGTAATGTGCTTGTGTAATACAAGTACGGAAGAAGTATTTTAGTTATATATCTAGCTACAAATGTAAATAACCTGCTTTTAATAAAATGGTGCTAAGGCAAACTTTTATATAATGTATCAATAGCAACCCGTAACAGGCAATCGTAACATTGTACTGGGCATTCTGATTTTAGCTGCCAAATTAAACAAATAAAACAAACTAATCAACAATTTTTAGTAATTTTGTTCAAATTTCGAAAGAAACTGTAGCAAATTTTCTTATTTAAAGATTGGTTTAATTTAATCTTCACTGAATCATGTAAAGTTGAAATAATCTTTGAAAATCTAATTTTATGTGAGAATAATAAATGTACAAAAATGAGATAATTAAGATTATAAAGGCTGACTGATTAATGTCTTCCGTCCAATAATAATAATAATAATAATATAATAATTCATTTAAATAAGTTAATTATAAGATGCGATGTGAATTTTTTTTTTTTGTAAATATTAAAAATATAATCATCTACAATTTCCCGCGACCGCATCAATGAATACGTTCGAATAGATATATGAGCCGCTTAGTGGCAATGAGGTCTATCATCGATACATCGGTTTCCTTCAGTACATTTCATTTCATGTTTACTTTCTAATGTGTTTTTAGAACAGTATAACGTCATATCGAACTTGGTTTCTGTCTTCTCCCACTGCCCTCGTGTAATGCTCATCTAAGTGTATTGATAATTAAAGTAATAAGTAGCAATAGGCTGAATAATAATTGTCATTAATAATTTGAATTTAAAAAGCCATATCATTAGGAAAATAATTAGTAAAATGTATTATTAAGTTACCTTAGATTGAAGATTCAAATAAAACTATATGAGTATCAAAGACAAACTATGTTTTATTTTATGATCCATTTTATACCAAAACAACACTTTACAGGACATGTTTCAAAACAATAAATAAATTTTTACAAGTTAAACATTTAATAACAATTAATATTACTTATTTACAATATAAAATAAAAAGTCAATAAGAACTAAACAAAAATGTATAAAAAATATATTAAACACATCGAAAAAAAAAATATAAAAAAATACAATTATTAGTTTTTTTTTCCTAGACTCGGCAGCTGATATTATTATTAGAAATAAACCCTAAATAATGCAAAACATGTTGGTCAAATACCAATTCATATCTAAGCCTGGTTAATTTGTGATTGCAAGAAGAATCTTCGTGGGAACACTTAGTATTAATTTGATTTAGTTACCCTCAATTTACTGTATTTACGGTCAAAGCAATTATACCTGAGTAAGCTACCTACCCCCACAAAATTGTACACCTTCGATTCAACAATAACAAAGACAGGGCTACAATGCGTTAAATTTTTGCCATATTAGGCTGAACTAAAGTTCGTGGCAGTAAAAGAATTTTCAGCCGAATATTGAACGCTTTATACCCACTCTAAGTAATATCTCTAAATAGCTTTCGATAAAATAGTCAACCGCAACTGACTTTGTTTAGATTACTTTAATCAAAACTTAAAAGTACTTACTTATTTTTCCTCAAGAACAAATTCTGCTGCAGTTTCAATAAACAATACTTTTGATGACGAATTGTACAATAAGTATTTTTTTGTGAAGTTAGAACATCCAGATTTTTAAAGTGGGATGGTGAGTAATGATATGTGATTCACTCAAAAAGACGGAGAACTAGTTATATTACAATACTATTATATTATTATATTATATTATACCTTGATACAAATACGAAGTGTAATAATTTGACACCCTTTTCATTCTAGAAATTATAATATTAGGAACAAAGCTGTGTTCAACAAAATAAAAAGTTCTAAATATAAAACTCTAGAATAAAGTATTTTTGTTTCATATTGCATATTTAAAAAGCAGATCTACTTTTAAAATATAAAAGTAGATCGTATATAAATGACACTAATGGTTAGTTGCACAAACAAATCATGACAAAAAAGTTATTTTGAGATAATACTTGTTATAATGAACGATTTTTTTTTACAAATCAGGTTCACTATACCTTTTGTAATACTTTTATAGATGATATTATACATAGATTTTTTTCTTGGAGTGCGAGTTTGTTTACTATAAACAACTTCGGAAGGTTCAAATTTATTTTGGAAGCTTTATTTGTAGCTCCATCGTTTATGCCATAAATGCATTCTGTTTTTAACAAATAAAAATAAACTACGATCTAAGTGATATTTATGACGAAATTAAGATGTAAGCGATAGTCTATGACGAGCAAGCGTGTGAAATAGCAAAGTGAAATAACGCTGTTCTTTGTTTCATTCAAAATACGTTTAGCAAGAGATTTAAGTGCACTAAATCAGGAATAACGTCGACGCGATTCTAAAACATAAAACCTTGTAAGAAAGGCTGCAGAAAAAGAGCGACACTTTAAAGATAATTTGTGCAACAAACAAAATAGTCTTAATTTTTTTAAAGGTTGATCAAAATAATTGGTCCCTTTTTCGTAATAAATATAATTTAACTACAAGTTAAGTATCTAGCTCCTGTCATTTTTATGAAACAAATTGTGGTATCTTTTACATATATCGCAAGTACAGGGACGAACCTTGTACCAAGCCTTCTCTCTGATTTTGTCGGTTAACGCTTCCTCGAAAGCTGTGTCGGATTCGATAAAACGACTTTCAAGGGTCAGCTTGTTTTGTAACTGCTTCTGTTCAGCGCACGCAGGCCTGTGATAGTTCCTGGAAAAACGTTGGAAATGCGTTAATAGTTTTATTATAAATACAAATACTAAGTTCTTATATATTTATATGTAAAACTAAAATATACAATAATACAAAATAAAACTACTTTATGTAGCTACTTGTTTTGCACTTTCTATTTCAAAAAACCTGAATTTGTACCTAGCAACAAAGCTCCTACTACGAAAACATCAGTTACTAAAGTATAACAATACTATTTTGAACCTATAATCTAGTGAAGTTTTGAAACGTGCAGCTGTTGTATAAAAGAAAATATTGTTACAACTAAAGCTATTCTTACATCAAATTACAAAAACCTACTACTATTTAAGTACTTCTATAAACTCTACACACGTAAATATATTAATTACTGATATAGCTCCAACTAACTACTATTTATTTTCACAGAAAAAATCTTTATTCACCTTATGTCATCCCAGTCATCAAGGGGCTTTCCCTTCAAAAGTTTTTCAACTTGACTTTTATTTCGCCCTAAATTTAAAAAGGGTTCAGATTCATAAACATTATAATTGTAGTACATACGGCAGGGCTTTCGTGGTGGGGAGCATGACAAAGAATCTCGTGTTTTCGTAACGCGGTTCCTAAGAAACAGATATGAATGTGCGAATAGATCAAATTCTCGGTAAAGTGTGCGTAAAAAGTTTTTTTTTTTTGTATATTAGTTAAGCAACTAGCGGTTTTTCATACAAGCGAAAAGCGACGAGCGTACGTTTTTAGCTGATATGGCTTTGAATTAATTAATAAGCATTTCCCTGAGATGTAAGCGCTTAATATCGTTTATAACACAGAATGAGGGCAATCGGGTAAAAATTCGCCGCTAGAGACCCTAGTGTAGCGTGATGTTTCCGAAATATCAAATTTCACTGTTTATAGGTGGGCTACGAGGGTTTGTTTCTAATTAGAACAATATTGTGAATATTTTGCAATACCTGAGATTAATTATGGCAAATATGAAGTATGGGTCAATGAATGACACTGTTTTGAGACAGTTCTACCTTTCGTTTTCCTCCTTTTTTTCCTGAAAACCCCGAGACTGCACAACACTGCCGCAAGCGCATATTTTACGGTACGGGTTTCAGGGATTAAATATGATTTAAATGTATACTTTGTTTTCCACCCGTAATAATAAACATTTACAGCGATACTTCAGTAACTTACTCGACAGTGGCGCCAACTGGTGAGCATAAAAACGGCAGCCCTGAGCTCAGCAAGTTCATGACAATTTGTACCAGTTTCAAATTTATTAAATTTGGTTATGACAATTACATAGATAATTATTTACGTTACGTATATGTATACAGGGTGTAAAATAAAGGAAGCATAATACTTAAGGGTCAGTAAGTATGCCATTTTTAGAATATATACTGTAAAAGTATTGGAGTTATTGGGGCTGGTATGAGGCGCGCGAGGCGCAAATAAATAAAAAATAAGAGTTCTATTATTTATTTGAACTTATTAAAGTAACTAAAATCATGTCCAGTCGCATCGCATTACGTGCTGCTCTATAGGGAGGTAAGTGACGACGGCTGCGCTCGCCTCATGCATAGGTAGATATGAAAACCACTTAAGGCTGTCAAAGATGTTGAGTAAAAAAATTGAAATAAAAAATTATGAAAGTCTTAACCGGCCCCTATAACTCCAATTCTTTTACAGTATATTATAACAATGGTATACTTACTAACCCTTAAGTATTATGCTTTCTTTACTTTACACCCTGTAAACGTAATGTATATAATAAAGGAGTCTGAGTAGTCGTGGGCTAGACAGTTAACATGTAGAAATTCGTGTCAAAAAATAATTTATATTAACCTTATTATAAATATAGTAAATCGCGAACGATTTAATTTCTGGAAATGACATAAATTCAAAATATGTCAATTCACTGTGATTTTTATGAGCGGAATTTAGTTTTAACGTCGGCAATACTAATTTTCCCCCAATAACAAGCGAAAAGAACGAACGACACGTACGCGATTGAAGAGTCACTCACTCATCCATGCCGTCAAATGGCCGCCATTCTGATACTCGTTTGTTTGGCTTTGTTCCATGCGCTTGATTTGTTTTATGGTTTTCCTATTTTCTTAGGACTTATGCTTGTTATATACGGACTAACTACGATTCTTCTTTACTCGAATACTTTCTGCTTGCCTACCGGATCCTGAGAATCCGCCTTACACGACGAATATTGGTTTTGTTACCTGGGATACCCGATTGGCAGACGAGTTTTAAATGAAGAAATATTGGTTATGATTCGACAATGGCGTATGACTGAAACAGTAAGTAATCTATTCTTGCGAATAATTTCAAAGTGAACAAGATAGTGGTTTCGATAAATGTTTATCCTATTTTGGGGAGCATAAAAGGGGTGATATCGATTATGTTATTGAAGTTTGCAAGGAAATTAGCAGCAGCCTTCTGCTAGAGCTGTCGATTTCAAATGCATCATGGCTTCTCCGGGGTCGAATCCAATCGAGACACATTATCCGAAAGACATATTTTATTTATATATTAGTTGACAGCTCTCAAGGGGCAGAGAGTTCATCCTAGAATATTACTGCAATTGTATTGTAGGTAGGAGGACTTTAGGCTGCTGCGCCCATGTGATGTCGATTATATGGTACCTCAGCTGGGCTAGGTACCAATAAAATATTGTACCATCAACTCAATCCTTGGATTATGCACTAATAATAATTGAAGATGATTAAATAATTAAAAGATGAATATGTTTTATTTACACAGAGTTATCAATTTATTTATAAACTCCCATATATATTCTTATATTTATGAAAAGCTAGTAAGGAAGAAGCCATGTGGCCTGATTAAAGACTGCCAGTCTTAAGCCACATACTGTTTCCCAGTCAGAATTATTTTTTAACATTCAGTTTAGTTTTACTTTAAAAAGTATGTTGAATTTTGTATTACATGTTTATGTCTGTCTATATACATATTTTATGTTTATTTTAAAAAGGATATTTATATATAAATATAAAAAACCAACATTAGTAATCTGATAAATAAATCTCGTCACAAAAACATAGATTTAGGTTTGATTTAGGCGCCGCAGTAGCCGCAATCGCTCGGCGATCGGATCGACGCGTACGCGTTCTTAGTGACGACAAAAATCTTGAAAATGCCTACTTGTGCCCTTTTGACTTGTAAGAACAACTCCTAAAACAAGAAAAAAGATTCTAGTGTCTTTCCACCGGCAAATAGCTAAACAATTCATTGAGAAATATTATTTTCAATATTTACAATAATTGACAAATTAGACAAAACACTGCGTCGTCACCCGCCATTTTCTATGCCGGTCATAAACCAAAAAGGCTTAAGTCCATAGTGTTTGAGCCGTCGGCCGATGATGTTTCAGCATATAATACCGTCATGATTATTTTTAATAGATTGACGATACAGTCATAAACCATATTTAAAAGGTTATTGAACTAACTTTTTTGTTTTTGGTATTTAAATTAAATGGATGTCTCAAAATGCGAGAAACTGACGCTACTGAGCCATATTATCTCTCGACCCGAAGCGACTGTTTGTCGCGTTTAGACACCTTTTCGGCTAGCCCCGTGCAACTTTAATAGACGCAAACAAGTTTAACCTTCCGCGCTTATGAAGCTTGTTTTTAGCTTGAGTTCTTATTGTCTAACACAGGAGAGTTTTTTTTGTTGGATAATTTAGTTAGTTTATGATAAAATACGTTCTAATATAAAGGAAAATCAAAAAGGAAATAACATGGGAAGAAAAAAAGTCAAAAAAAGGAAAACTGAAAGAGCACATCCACTTGTTGCAAAATAACAGAGCGAATATTGGATTGACGTATTTGAATTTTGAAGTTTGGTGATAGGGATCCCGAACTAAAAAAAACAAAACTCACAAAAAGTTATAGTTGCAATCGAAATAATGCTTTGCAAGATTGTACAATTAACATAATTAAGTTTGTAATATGTTTTTGATTTTATTTATTTAGTTTTAAATGTATACTTTATATGTTTACTTTACTGTTTATGAAAAGCTTTATGCCTTTATCTTTACAATAATCCACCAGCAAAACTTCTTTTGCATTGAATCAGTAACCCCAACGTTGCGCAGTTATTGTATGGAGACTCCTCACGTTTAGTTTCTTATTAATTGAGATAATCTTATTGGGAAATATTTTAGTTCTGATACTTTTTTAAATAATCATTTACATAAATGATACGAATTATCGTGCATCCCATTCGTCCATTAAGTGCTGAAACAAAAAGCTTACTGACGGCCTAAAATGGACTTAACCCTTTCTGTGCATACAGATGTGACAGTACTACGGTTTTAGAGTGCCTACCCAAATCGATTTTTTTATCTTACAAAAGTAGACTTCGAATCTTTATTTTTAAGAATAAACAAGCTTTCCTTAACTTGCTTAACATTTTAGCCGCCAAAGTCGGATTTATCCGGTAAACGTTTCGGGCTCATTCCGCCCGAGTCGTATTTAAACGACTGAAAACCCTTTGTACTGCATATTAAATATCCATGATAATTGCGCAGCATCTCAAAAAATAGCAATGTTTCAGATAGATCGTCTTTCGAACCTGATTTACATTCTGATATGCACACTTCCAATGACTTTAAACAAAAAGAAAATGCTATTTCAATTACAATATATATCCTATTATTATCCTTTAGAAAATCTATTGACTTGAAACGCCCCTGTCGTATACATATCGTATATGTCGTAAATAATACGAGAAAATAAAGATATTACGTATACATAGATAGGTGCGAGAAACCCTCTTTGCATTCGGGTAAAATAGTACATGCACGCGCATACTCACACCTGGGCCCTGACTGAAATTGTAGTTTTGTACAGAGAGCGCCGATAATGTGGAGTGACGGAGGCCTGCTTTTATCTCAAAAAATCTAATATATGGGCAAAAGCTACTTGTATAATATATAATAGTAATTTGTATATATATAAAGTAAATGAAGTTAAAATAATCTTTTTTATCAATTATGACTACGCTATCGTAATTAAAGTGGATCTATATCCATTTTAATTGTCATTTATGTCCATTTCATTTATATATTATCATTCTATATCCATTTTTATACTAGAAAAATATATATCAATTTTCTATGAAGTTAGTTAAAATTTTATATTTTGTCCATTCTGTACCACTCACATGATCTATTGGTATGAAACATTCCAGTTCGTTGATTGGTCGAAAGATGTTGCACTTTATTGTACCAATCCAAGCGCTGTATGTTTAAATCGTTTGACTAGACAATTTAAAGTTTTTGTAGCACTGCATCTAATAATAAATCATTGAATAGGTAAAAATGGAATGCGACACAAAATTTGGTTTGAATAGCGTCTCTAGTACGTAGTACATAGTAACTCAATGGTCTCTGTGCAATTTTTCTCTGAGACACATGCGTAATTATTTATTTTATTGAACATTAAGTGAGAGTAAGTTTCATTCATTTTGAAAATGGATAATTTAGAGCACCATGCCGTGATCAAATACCTCCACAAGAAACACTTAACTGCAAAGCAGATTCATGAAGATACGATGGCTACTTTAGGAACATCTGCTCCGTCGTATACAATGATAAAAAAGTGGATAGCTGAATTTAAACGTGGACGAGAGAGCATCAATGATGACCCCTGCTCTGGACGGCCTTCTACAACTACGACTTCGGAAAACATCGACAAAATATGTGATCTCATTAACAGAAGATTGAAGGTATCTAAGGTAGCTAAAGCTCTAGGGATTTCATATGAACGTACACATAACATGATCGTTAACGAATTAGGGTTCCACAAGGTGTCTGCAAGATGGGTTCCGCGGTCTTTCAGTTGAACAGAAACGAGCTCGGCTCAATATTTCTAGAGGCAGTTTAGAGCTTTTTCAAGCTCATCTAAACGAAATTTTGGATTATGACTATTGAGATTTTGGACTATGAACGAAAATGGGTTCATCACTATACTCCTGAATCCAAACAACAATCCAAACAATGGAAGAGACCCGGATCTCCGACCCCCAAGAAAGCCAAGGTGTGTTTTTCAGTAAACCAGGCAATGGCATCGGTTTTCTGGGATTCTAAGGGTGTCATCTTGGTTGATTACTTAGAAAGAGGTCAAACCATAAATTCTGCATACTACTGCACACTATTACGTCGTTTACAAAAGAAATAAAGTCTAAAAGACCAGGTTTGTTGACCAAGAAAGTTCTGTTTCATCAGGATAATGCTCGTGTTCACACATCTGCAGAATCGATGGCTCAAATAGTGAATTGTGGTTTCAAATTGCTTCCTCATTCCCCTTATTCACCTGACTTGGCACCTTCCGACTTCCACCTATTTCCAAAACTAAAAAAACACTTAGGTGGGATGAAACTTTCTACCAATGAGGAGGTCAAAGTGGCCGTAGAGGCCTTTTTTGAAGACCTTGACGAGACCTTCTATTTAAATGGGATCAAGGCTTTGGAGGACCGCTGGACTTAAGTGCTGTGACCTAGGAGGAGATTATGTAGAAAAATTAATATCAAAAATTGCATTATTCCTGTGTTTTCTTATTAAGGCCGCGAACTTTTCAATCCACCCTCTAAATATAAAACATTTAGCTCCTGGATGGAACACGCTTCCAAAAAGGTTAAAAAGCCTAAAAGGAAATTTCCTTGTATCTGTATGTGTAAAAATGTTTTTTTGCTCAATAAAGATTTATTATTATAATTGTAGTAGTTATGCGAGAAAAGTACTTACTTAGAACTACCCTCATCATTGGTAATTTTCTGTTGCGTATTATCACTAAAACACGACCGGGACGAGTGTGATCTTGAACGACGTCGGTCTGCGTTTCTGTTGGCGAAACACATCCATTATAGTTTTGGTTTGGTTTTTTAGAACAATTGCCATAGAAACAATAATAATAAAAGTTACAATTTAAAACTGTACAGGAACAAAAAAGTTTGCGCTGGCGTCGACCTGATAGTTCTTGGGTGCTGACTGCTATTTAAATACACTGCAGCTTGTAAAATTATGTAATATAATAATCAAAGGTGGCCAGATGTGCTGAGCATTTATACTAGAGTTACAGTCTCATATCACTAACTTTTAATAAGATTAACTGGAAATCAATCACTGTAACACGGATAACAATGTACTTACTTATGAAAATTTACAGAGTGGCAGACTGGATATTGTTTTGTATGAACCATAGTGGTGTTTTGGGTAGTTTTATAATCGTCAATTATTTTACGATCAGGCTGGAACACTTCGTCGATGCGTATCTTCGTAGAAATCTCAATCTTTGGAGCGAGAATTCCCTGGAAACATTTATTGATTATATTTAAAAACTGGGTATTGATTGATTAAGATAGTTAGTAAAGAATGCTATATGCAGATACTGAAAATAATTAGCGCGTTTAATTATATTTTTATATCTAACTCGACTTTTTGGTGTCTTTACAGACTCTGTGGTCGCGAGAGATTAAGGTGACAGGCGTCTACTTGAAAAATGTAAAAATATAATTAGAAAGAAAGAAAGAAATATATTTATTGATTGATTGATTTATTTAAGGTTAAAAAAAGGTTTTATTTAGTATAAAGACTCGTGAAAACTTTGCAAATACTACATATCTACATACATGACACATTCACACATAAAATTTGTCTACAAAGGACGCTCTGCATTTCGAAATGAACAAGGTAAAATTATATTAATGTGTATCACAGGGACTGTTGAGAGAACTCATTTACTAAAAATATATAAAAGCTTACAGGGAAAACTTCAGTCCTCCTCATGAGCAAGTCGACACCTTCCAAGGAGCACACATTTGGCGGGAACAGCACATCGGTCAATGAACCCATGTACTGGGCTAAGACCACGCTATCGTCTGTTCTACAGCTGTCTGACCACTGGACCAACTCACAGAATATTGATTCATTTTCTGCAAGTTAACAGTTTCAATGGGGGTTTTCTGACACCTCGGAAAAATAATAAATAAAGTAGGAACACAGGTGGGGGTAGTAAAAGTTGGCCCTATTTTTTATGTTTGGCCAAGTGGCCTGGAATAGAAAATTGGATAAAATGCCAAATGTATAAAATTTTCATAAGCCTTTGGTTGAATCTTTCATACCCTCATATCTTATATTGTTGAATGCCACTTGTCTAGGCCCGATGAAATTGTGATATAATTGACATTGACACATAAATTTTTTGTATCAATTACTAATGAAATGGAAAATCTACACTTGGTATTTAGTACTAAAAGTTAATAGGAGATGGAACCAATATTATTTTTATGAATGTTTTGATGGCAGTATCTTAGGGCACTACTTTCTTATTCAGACATTCGGTCCAGCAGTATGTGTTGCACTACATGGCCCGAACCAAGTAATACAATCCAAGACGTGAAAATATTCATCTAGTGAAAATACTATCTAGAAATTTTGGGGCCCAGCTGTGCCAATCAATTGCACCTTGAGTAAGTTTGCATTATTAAAATCTTTACTCAAGGCTGCATAATATAACAAATAAGTTTAATGTAGAAACTTGTAGAAATTCAATTAAGGCTGTGGTTGGGACAAATTCACTTGAAGGGTTTCGGCTACTCAATACACCATTTAGATTAACCAAAGTGCTTGGAGTTTAATGTTATTGAAGATAACACTCACATTACCCTGCAATCTATCCAGAACGAAGTTGAGCAGATAGAGTTTTTACAAAAATATGAATGTTGTTAAGTTTGTTAGCATAGGTATTAAACATAGATTAATTTGAATAGTTATGTAAATGGTTAAATATTGCAAAGTGTATAATTTAAGATTATTTTGAAGGTTTTTTGTATCATTCCAAATCATGGTTACTATTAGAGTGGCATCTATATAGACCAAACTTTAAGTAATAAATAAAGAAAAATACTTTATTTATTACTTTTTTTAGGTACTTATATATGTGTAATATATAAATATAATACTTACTCAATAAACAAGAGATATTATTGATAGTACAAGCAGCTGGATACTTCTTTTGGAAATAAAAAACATCTTTAAAGAGAAGTGGAAATACCGGCGGCAGGAAGCATGTTTGATAACCAGTGCCTAAAGTAAATACTGTCAAGGAAACTCTGCCATATTGACATAACCACACTCCAGGACAAGACACCTAAAAATTAGAAAAGATTAATAGCTAATAAGTTGTTTAAGTGTTGGCTTAAATGTTTGAACATAAAAATAAATGAAATTAACTTTACCTTTTCTACATTAATTTCTACAGTTAACTCTACAATTTTAGGCATTGTGTAAGTTTACGACCACATTATTGAGATTATTAGAAAAAAAATTGAAATAGAGGTGTATAAAAAAAAAGTTTTCACTATGAATTAACGAACGCTTTAAAAATAAATAAGTATTTTGTTTTATGAATAGTCCATCTTTGTTTACTGTTTTTGAAAGAATAGCGTTTCTATAGTAACAAATCAATTTTTTTTAATTCTTTACCCTTAGGGAAAGGCAAGGGATCTAGCCCATGCAGCCTGTTCTTATGTTATCTTTAGTACATTTTCTTGTAGTATAACGAAGGCATAAGCCTAGTCTTATGTTTGTAAATACTCTTCAAGATTCCTTTTTGTAAAAGGCAAAATGCCAAGTCTTCATATTTTCTTGTCAATCTAGTAATATTAAGTCATAATTCAGTAATATTTGTAAATTCCTTATCAGTTTCTTGAACAAACGTATTAATTCAATATGTCTTATTATTCTTTGGGCACAATGGCAACCAGCCGTCGATATTACACGACAGGCTATTACTGCCAGTTTCACGTGGTGGAATGAACACGGTATATGTCTTAATCCGTGTATTTAAAAAAAAATCCAGTATAAAGTAAAGTCCTTTTTATCTTTTATTTCCAATCCAGAAAATTTATATTTTCTTAACGGTGACTTGAATGAAGTTGTATATGGGTATATGTTGGAGTTTGTATATGTGAATACTGGCAGGCAACACTTGTCACGTATGAAGTGACAGTTTTCTAATATTAAACTGTTCATTTAAATGTCATAACAGATGATTGTTTTCTGTTATGAATTACTTCTCATCTAGACACGAACGATGTAACATCTTTTAGTTATAAAAATATAGAAAATGCCTATTTTAAATATGAAACAGTGTTAGTGTGTGTAATAAAATAAATTACAACAACCATACATTATCTTTCATTTCTTAAATTTTCTCACTTTTTCCACATATTAACCATTCAATTATTTTATTATAAAATCAAAAAACCAAATAACTATTAAAACAAAACAACAATATAACAAAACTATAAAAGAGACATAAAAGGATTTTAAAAAACGAACTGTAAATATTTTTGTATCTAAATAAATTAGTTCTTCACTTCTTACACGGCTTTTATTTTAATAAATAAACAATTATATTTTTATGATAAATAATTATATTTTTATGATCACCCCCTTAATTGTTTATTGAAAAACACCCCCTTAATTGTTGAATTATACTTGTCTCTTTTCAGTTATATCTATTGTTGTATACTACATTGAAATTCCCCTTTAAAACTTATAAACACAATAAAGAAAACAACCATTTCCCCTGAAACACCATAAGTTCACATTTGATAATTACCACACTCCTATCTTTGTTCCGCTGCAGTCTTCCAGTTCTTGTATTTTCTAAAATTCAGTATTTTCACTGTCGATAAATTCTTCTCTTTTATCCATTCATTACTTCTTATAGTCATTTTCATTTGTTAATATTGGCATTTGTTCCGCTGTCATTTGTTTCCGTTTCCCTTTCAATTGTTCCGCTGTCATTTGTTTCACCTTGAATTGTTTCATCTTCATTTATTTCACTAAATATATCTCTTTCTTCAATACTTATAATTCTTCCTCTTTCTTCTCGATTTTCATTTCTTCCTCTATTATTTTGCCTTATAACAACATCTTCTCGAACTTCATTAACTCCCATTTCTATTATTTCTTCCTATATCACCTTCTCGAACTGCTCTGACTTCATCTTCACGATTATGTTCATTTGTGTTAGTGTTCTCCCTTTCATAGCCCCAAAGCCCATTAATTACTTAATTATCTTCTAAGTATCCACCTAGAATTCCTTGTTCTCCCTCATTAATTCTTACATCTCTTGCTCTTACAATTTTCTGTTTATCTTCAAGCCAAATTTTATAACCGTTTCGTACGTAGCCAACCAATATACCCTTCTTGCAACGATCATCAAGCTTTTTCAATCCAGAATTTATTTTAAAATATGTAGTTGAGCCAAATCTTCGAATGTTTGAAACATCTGGTTTTATTCCAAACCACAATTCCGCAGGAGTTTTGTTTTTCCCTTTTGTTGGACATCGATTCAATAAGAAGCTAGCCGTTAGTAATACTTCTCCCCAGAGATATTTCGGTACAGCTCCATCCAACAACAAGGCTCTCGTTTTCTCCATAAGAGTACGATTCAGTCGCTCTGCTTTACCGTTCAATTGCGGTGTGTATGGAATAGTTAAATCCAGGACTATTCCTTTATTTTGACACCACGATATTAGGCTATTGTTCGAATATTCAGTCCCATTATCACACCTAATCTTTTTTACTTTCAACCGAAAATGATTCTCCGCCAAAAATACAAATTGTTTCATTTTATCAAACACATCACTTTTGCACGATAAAAGGTAAACCGCGGAAAAATGAGTAAAATCATCCAAAAAGGTGACAAAATATTGATGGTTGTCCCAAGTGGGTAATTCAATTGGACCGCAAAGATCAGTATGAACAATCTCTAAAGGAGATTTCGCTGCTATCCTTTCTTTACCAAACGGAAGTCTACACATTTTAGCCTTAACACAAATCTCACAAAAATTGTCCGAAAAACCTCCCTCAATTTTCATCCCATTTAAAAATTTTGAAAAACGTTGCACTCCGGCAGCGTGACCAAGACGACGGTGCCACAAATTGCAGCTCTCAGTTATATGTATTTTTAATAATAACTTTATCATTTTCGAAAATTACAGTGGCTCCATTATCTGTTAAACAGCTTACTGAAATTAGGTTTCTAGAGATTCCTGGTACATACAGAACATGTTCGAATTTCCCAAAATCTGTATTAATGTATCCAACAGCTGTTGCTACTAAATTTTCTTTATTTGCACATTTAATTTCTACTTCTATTTTTTCCGTAAAATTTATGAATTCTTTACTCGAAAACATGTGTGACGAAGCTCCAGAATCAAATATTACATTTATCAAAAAGAAATTTGAATTGTCACTTACCAAATTATGTGTTCTACAAAATTTCTTTATATGTCCTTTCTTACCACATCTGGTACATATTTTGTTTCTGTAGCATTCATCTGCACTGTGTCCTGATTTGCTGCAGACTTTGCACCTTTTATCTTTGCAAAATCTTGCAATGTGTCCTGGTTTATTGCATATATAACATTTCTTTTCATCCCCTTTTAGGATTTCTTGAGATTTTGCTATGAAATCTTCTTTGATAAATTCCAATTCATTTTTGATTCTTCTAATTAACTCCTCTAAATTTTTCCTTTCCATATCCAAATTGCTCCAAATAGACTTAAAAGTATTAAATTTTTCCGGTAATAGATTAATAATTTTCTCCATAAATATTTCTTCAGAAATTTTATTTTCTTTCTTCTTAATTTCAAATTGAATGTTTTGTAGTTTATTAATATCATCTAAAATATTTCCAGAGTATACTATTTCAAAAAACTTCATAACATGTTTATTATCTTGACCTTCTGTATTATAGTTATACATAAAATCTAATTTTCTAAAAATTTCAAAAATTGTTTCCAAATTAATGACATTATGCAAAAATTTTTCTTCAATAGAACTAAATATTATTAATTTTCCTTTGTTCTCCAATTTTTCTTCATTCTTATCATCTATTTTTATGTTCTTTGAATCCAAAAACAATTTTATTAATTTTCTCCAGACTTTATAATCAGATTCATTTGTAAAAGGTTTTATTTTTATAGAATCCATGTTTGGTTGCTATGTATATTTTTGTATAAACAATTTGGTTTCCACACACATTTTGGAATTTTGCATTGGGTGCACCTGGTCTTGCTCTATGGTCTTTATTTCTTGGACAGAAACCACATCGCCCCTCTGGGTGATGGACAGACACAGAAGGATCAGCTTGCGTAGGTTTTTTAAGAATGGCAGAATTACATTATTTTATATCCCTCCTGAAAATTTAAGAAATGAAAGATAATGTATGGTTGTTGTAATTTATTTTATTACACACACTAACACTGTTTCATATTTAAAATAGGCATTTTCTATATTTTTATAACTAAAAGATGTTACATCGTTCGTGTCTAGATGAGAAGTAATTCATAACAGAAAACAATCATCTGTTATGACATTTAAATGAACAGTTTAATATTAGAAAACTGTCACTTCATACGTGACAAGTGTTGCCTGCCAGTATTCACATATACAAACTCCAACAGTATATATGTTTGAGAATCTCCCATGAGTTACTGAACTGAGCGCGGTGTTTGATCAGCAACCCTATATATTCGTAAGAGGTCATCCGGCACAAGGCGGTGAATGCCAAAGAATGGGCATTCAAATATGATGTGATCTAGCGTTTGTTCTCCTCTCTGACAATAATTACATTCAGGTGTATCACTCATCTTTATCCGATATAAATGTGAGTTTACTCTGCTGTGACCCAGTCGGAAGTGGTTTATCGTTGTGTAAAATCTTCTGTTTATAAATTTAGTCTACTTTGAGAACCATGGTCTCTTGTTTACTGCTGTACCGTCTATACCTGCATACCAAAGACCTTTCTGTTGTACAGTAGTTATATGGTCCCAAGTTTGTTTCAGATCTTCATTATTTTTGTTTTTCAGCTCAGAAATAATATCTGTGTACGGCAGGGCAACATTAGTGACAGTGACAGGAGCTGTATTACAGTCATGGGCAAAATGTATCACTGAAAAGAAAAGATTGATATGTATCTTTTGATCACTGTGATGTATCACTCTTTTGTATCTTTATCACAAATGTATCAGTTGATCATGCCCGCGCGTCACTCTCGCTACTCAGTACGTTTGCTCTGCTCAACTCGATCAAATATATCAATGAGAGATATAAAAGATATGATGAAATGAAAGATTATTGACTGATTTGATTTAATCGGCAGCAGTTTCTTAGTGAGGGCTCGCCATTTTGCGGTATCGAAACGAAACTACGGGTTCTGAAACTATGTATTTGAAAACTATTTGTTGCGAGTTGCGAGACTTCTTTTCCTAGCATTGTGCGAGTGAGTTGTAAAGACACAGTGATACATTTGGATATGAACGGATATAAAAAGTGATTGATTCAAACGGAGTGATGCATATCTTTTTTAAGCAGGGGGGGTCCACTGTTCTAAGGGTATGATAAATACATATATGGGAAAAAACTGACCAATCACAGACGCTATGATTTTTACAAATGGTAACATCGATCAATAATTTTTTTTTGTATGGCAGCACTATGACTGATTGATGGAAAGAAAAAAAATATGCGTGAAATGGCGTCTAAAACTACAGTTTGAGACTGGCATTTTTCGCTATTTTGATAATTTAAATATTATATCTAGCTTTTTTCCTTGTATAAGCGTGTGGCGTCGAGTTGAGGTTTCTGCTCCTCCGTCTATTTGCTGTGAAGTGTTTTCGAGATAGTGACTCATTTGTGTTGTGAACATGGGCGAAAACTTTCGCAAATGTTTTAAGTGTGGCAGATCTTCAGCTAATCATAACGTTAAACTCCTTTGATTTCCGAAGCCTGGATTAAGAAATCTGCTGCGGCACGTATTATAATGATCATTCCTGCTGGTGTAACCATAGTTGTATCGAAAACTTAGACTTACCTACAATAATCTAGCTAATTTACAGAATATTATCTCAAAATTATTAGGCAGCAAAATGAGTTTTCAACATCACAATATCTTAAAGTAAAGTTTGGCAAGTGTAGCCACTGAAACGTCCAGGCACAGATTTTAATGACGCGCTATCTGTCCGCGCTCGCGTTAGGTCGCCGTCGCGTCGAGCGCCCCATGCCATCATCTAGTTTAAAGTCTATTTTATAGTAAACTACGGCAGCTATTGCTAATTAAAAAATACTTTAGAAAAGCTGACACTATACAAAAACAACTTTTCTGTAAACTAATAAATGATGCTTAGTTTTCAAAGTATAAAAAAATATTGAACTTCATAGTACGGTTTAAATTTGACAAAATTATTTGTTTAAAGAAAATTTTAAGGAACATTTTGTAATATATATCAAATTTTACCTACGCATCAGTAAACTAGATTAAATAATCTTTTTTTTGATACCAAAATATGAATGAATGAATGAATGAATGAATAATTTATTGACATAAACACACAACAAAAAAATAGAAATTTACAAAATAGATTTACAAAGAAGAGATATTATATACAAGTAATAGTGACAAATTTTCCATTTTTCTGCCGTGCCCGTCAAAAGGCTCCGGCTCAGCATAGTGTTGCAATAAAATTGCAACGCTGGTATTCTGCCGGCGACCCAAACAGAGACGCACGGAATCAGCGACTAGCACAGCGTCAGTTTATCGCAGCCGAGTTAACATTTTTCAAGATAAATAAGGTAGTGCTTGTATGTTAGTACTTAAACGTAATGGTAAATAATAAATAAATAATTAATTATTATATTGAGGACAATATAAATGAATAAATAGGTATCGTTAATTAGATTTTAGAATTTTAGAAGTAGGCCATTGAATAAGTAAAATTATAGAAATTGGAAAGATAATTCGTCATTGTTGTACCCTCTGTTTATCCAAAAGGTATTTTTTCAGTTTTGTTTTAAATTCCGTCTTGTTCTTGATTTGACGGATGGGCGGAGGGATATTGTTCCAGCATTTTGTGGAGTTATATCTAAAACTTCCACGAAATGCAGCAGTATGATGTTCGGGAATTGCGAGGGGGTTTGTGCAGGATCTGACAGCATTGCGATTTCCGGTAGAACGCCAGGATAGCCTATGATATAAGTAGGAAGGGGCCTGTTTCCATACTATGTCAAAGAGAAGGCATGCAGTCATATATTTCTGACGTTCCTTCATACGTAGAATGTTATGGTGGTTCAGGTAAGGCGTGATATGTGCCCTAGATGGAATACGAAAACAATAACGGGCACATGCATTCTGGATACGCTGAATAAGCCTATGAGATCTTTCCAGGATGCAGGGACCATATACAGGGATGCAGTCATTCAGTTTTGACAACACGAGACTGTCGCAGAGCTTTACTCGTAAGTCTATAGAAATATAATCCCGCATCGCGTAGAGAATCTTCAGTCGATAGAAACATGTCCGAACACATTCGAAAACATATTTTTCAAAGTGAAGCAACTCATCGAACACAATGCCCAGATTCCGTGCCTCAGACACTCTGGATACTTCGGTTCCCAAAAGTTTCACTTTGAGATTAATATCACCCATGGTTTTAAGTTTATTCTTTGAGCCGAGAACAATGTATTTCGTTTTGGACGGATTTAACGTTAATGAGTTATCAGCAGACCATGCAGCAATTCTATCAAGGTCATCATTTAGCTCTGCGATGGAGGAGAACACTGTTTTTATATTTGCATGAGTGTAGATCTGTAGATCATCAGCATATAGGTGGTATTTACAGCTTAGAATATGTTCAGTAAGGTCGGCAGTGTACATTATAAATAAGAGAGGTCCTAGGATCGAACCCTGTGGTACTCCACGACATACAGGGCTTAACTTGGATTCTGATCGCTTTCCATCAGGGTTGATTGTCACCTTTTGTAATCTTCCACTTAAGTAGCTATTAAACCAATCAACTGATGCGTGGTTAAATCCGTAAAAGGTTAACTTTGAAATAAGTAGACCAATATCAATGGAATCAAACGCCCGGGAATAGTCAAGCAAAGACATGATTGTCACATTACCAGAGTCTTGGGCAGAGAGCACACAATCCACTACATCGAGAAGCGCGGTAGCAGTGCTGCGCCTGAAACCAGATTGAAGTTCTGGCAATAATTTGTTCAATTCGCAATATTTAATAATCTAAAGAAATACAATTCTTTCGAGAACTTTAGACAAGAAACAAAGTATGCTAATCGGACGAATATCTTTCAAAGTTGAAGGAGAACTATTTTTAGGAATGGGACGTACCAAAGCGGTTTTCCATTGATAAGGAAAGATGGCTGTTTCAAGCGATTTATTTATTATGGCTGTTATGACTTCAAGAGTTTGCGGCAGAGTCATTAAGATCATGTCATGGGTGATTTTGTCTGATCCTTCAGCATTTGATTTTATAGATACGATTGCACGGCCCACTTGCATGCAGTTGACTGGTTCAAATTTAAAATAACAGTTTCCTTTGCGATGGTGCTCAAAATAGGTGAGTTGAGAGATCTTAACGGGTGAACTGCGCGGTAGTTTTAAGAAATGTGCGTTAATTAAGTTCGGATCATTAAGATGCGACGGTAGCTCGTAAGTTTTGTGTTTTGTGTTGGGTATGACAGATTCTTTAAGATGTTTCCATAATGATTTTGGTTTGTTCAAGTTCTTATTTATGTGTGTATTAAAATAGGCTTTTTTTTCAGCATGCAAAGAAGCTTTCGCCAAACTTTTAAGTGTTTTATAATTGGTCTTGTCACTTTCCAACTTTGACCTTCTGTATTTAGAGTAGGCTTTATCACGAAGATGCATGATATAGCGAACGTTGCTGGTAAGCCAAGGTTTGTATTGATCACGAACAATGGCTGACCGCAGCGGTGCATGGCCATCCATAAGATTAAGAATAATTTTGTTAAATTCTAGGACCATTGCGTCAACATTATTCAGTTCAGTAATAAAATTAAAATTGATTAACTTGAGTTCACTGTCAAACTCTTGCCTGTTGATACTTTTGAGTGGTCTGTACGTAACGTATCTGAGAAGCGGTTTCTCTTTCTTTAATTTTAGATTAACGGAGACAAAGGCGTGTTTGCCTAGTTCGGGAGTGTGGTGTGAGTCAACATCAGTTACGGGGGTATTTGTGGCTATAATATCGATTAGGGTTTGGCTGTGTGAAGTGAAATGCGTAGGGTCTTTAATGTGATTCAGCAGGTTAAAGCAGTGTAAGAACTGTTCAAGGTGCAGGTACTTTCCATCATTACCAGTCAAGCAATCAACATTAAAGTCACCGAGGAGTATTACATATTTATAATCAGAAAAGGAAGTAATTGACTCAGTCAGAGCATCAAAGAATATATCGACACTAAGCCAGGGTGGTCTATAGGCTGTACCGATCAATAAGGTAATAGAGTTCACGGTTAGGGATACCCACATTTGCTCAACTATCTGGGAGCCTGGATGCGCGAGGGTGCGCGCCCTGACGCCCCGCTTGACGTAGAAGCCGACACCACCGACGCGCGTGCGCCGCCCGGGCGGACGGGGGACGTGGCGCAGGCGGTAGCCGGGCACGGTCGGGGCGCGGCCCTCCTCTCCTTCCCGCAGCCAGGTTTCGTTTATGGCTATTATGTCGGAGCTGGCCCGTGCGACCGCAACCATGAACTCATCATGTCCAGTACCTAGAGAACCCGCATTAAAAAGGCTAATTTTCAGGTTTCTATTTTCAACCATTTATTAACGTTGTGAATATGTAATATATAATTAAGTAATAAATTAAGCCCCTGAATTCAATAATAATACTAAATAAATAAATTTTAAAGACGAATGATTTTATGATAAATGTAATAATAATAATATGATACATAATACTATTAAGGTGTGTAACTACCAGCAAACTATATCCAAGCACTGTTTGAATCGCCGGCATTTTATTTAATGAATCTAAGAAGCATACTATCATATTTTCTAGATTTACCAAAAGTAACTCGCCTACAAACATCATAATATTAACACTCAAAAAATAATTATTTAAGTGGTTTGTAGCTGCACTACAGCATTTAGCACAGATAAATAATAAGTTTAAGTATATTAAAATGTGTATGAACAAAGAGACGTACAAAAAATTATAAAAATTACAGTAGGTTTGATTCAGTTGAGCACCTAACAGGCTACCACAGTAAATTAATACAAAGCATAGTACTAAGATAGAACAAATTTTAAATATACCTATTTGAACAAAAGTACTAAGCAAATTACTTTGTTTTACTATTAATACTATGACTACCAAAAACACGGTCAATATCGTGAGTGTTGCGTAAAACATGAACCTGAGAGTTTTCTGTCTGCCGGGCATAAATTCTTCCTTCCCGGCTCCAAACAAACTTCCAGTGTAAGGTGCGGCCAAGGTCACGAGCTCGGCCGAATATCATCCGATTCGTTTTAGTTAGTCGCTCGTTCACGTAGAATGGCCGGGGTGCGTGGTGCGGGAGTCCTAGCTCGGCGGTGGATGCATTGCGGCGCACGCGCGCCTGCTTGAGTAGTTCGCTGCGGACTGCGGACGTCCCGACGCATCAGACGTACAGCGATGAGACGAGGCCGCGCAGAGTTGGAATCGCCGGGCGTGTTTTGTGAGTTAGAAGTGGAAACGGTACGGAACTGTCTTGCTCCAACGCGCTCTGCACTTACGATGTCAGTGTCTTCCAATTTCATGCCAAACTTGTTCGCGATGGCCTTAACTAGGTGTAATAGCGATTCTCCTTGTGTTTCCGGGATGCCACTTATTTCGATATCATTGCAAAGCTGAGCGTGTTCACTTTCATTTATATTCGATTGCATGCGAGTAAGTGTATTTTTGAGGTCAGTGGTGCAGCTGGCCTCACTTTGTAAAAGGGAGACTTCACTTTTTAATTTAGTGTTTTCGGTTTGTAATAAAGTAACCTGGCTCTGAAGAACACTTAAATGCTTTTTGAAATCATTCATTTGTGCGAATAACATATCCGTAGTGTCGGTGAGTTCTTGCTTTAGTGCACTGAAACTGCTATCAAGATCATCTTTTATCGTTTTTCTAAAACTTTCAAACCTGCTTGCCATATGCATATCAAGCTTGCTATCCAGAAGGGATGCGAATCGTTCGAGGGATATCATGTCTGAAGAATCATTTCTTGGTATCTAAAATGTGTACACAGTAAACGAAAACAAACCACCCATTCCCGCATCAGTTTCATAATATCGCCTGCCGTGGATGAAATAGCGAGAAGATGGCCGACCATATTAGGGTTTTGCCACACTGGGCGACTTTTTAGTTGATATTTAAATAATAAAGACAAATATTATGTTTTGTAATATTTATTTGGGATAACCTTTAAATAATTCTTACATATGACAATTACAACATAATGAATAAAAACAATTACAACAATGTAACAATGTGGAAACTTAATCATTGTGACATGTGTGTTTAATGATGTATTAATATAAAGATAAAAAAATAAATAAACATAAATAGAATTCTGTGTATCAATCCAGGTACCTACCTTAGTTTCATATTCCATCAAAATCAATTGTCATTTTAGCGTCTTTTTCTATAAATAAATATTTAAATTAAAAAACTATACAAAAATGGTTTGCTTGGTAAAAAAACGCATTTATTACTTTTCTTTCCATTTTAAATCTCTACTATCTTCTAATATGTTCACTTTATTTGTACATCGAAAAGGATCATTTCAAAGACATGCACAACGTAATTATCGTTTTAAATTAATACCGTTCCATTTAAAGTAACTCTGAAATAGCATTTATTTTTGTAATATGTAAAAGATAAAAATATTTCCGTGAATTCTCTGAATCGCAAGTAGACACACAGAGCTATTTTGTTGAATACTGCACCAATATGGGAACCATAATGCACGGCTCCACTCTGGAGATATCCTCCTGAAAAAAAAATAAGCGATTGAATATGAAGTATAATAAATATAGCAGAATATATAAAAAAATAACTTAAGGAAATTAGGTACTTTGTTGCCGTTTGCTATCATCAAAATCATGTTAAATTTACTCATGATTCCTCCATCTGTACCAAGCCCTTATTTTAGTACTTAACAAAATCGTAGGCGACACGGGCGGCGCTGTTGGTGCCCACCTGAAGAAGAAAATATAAAATCTTATAATTCTACCTATATTAATTATATTTATTGCGCTTAAATCTATATTTATATTAGTTATGACTTGTTCTTCCAATAACAAGAGGAAATTTGATTCAAATTGCGATAAATCATACAAAAACTTAATTATAAAATACGCCCACAAAAATGGAGTAGTTGCATATCCATTTTGTCGCATGTAAAAATATCGTAATAAACTTGGGATACATAATATAGTTCGATATTTCGAAAGATTGAATCTTGAGGTTTATTTAAACATATAACAGGAATAATGTCACATAATAAATAAATGATTACTTACATTTTAATCACAGGTTTCACAATTATTTATAAATTAACAAGCACTTGAAAATTTACGTCCTTAAAAATTAATTTTTAAAATGTCAGCCTTCCACATCTGTCTTTCTTTACCATCAAAAGATGCGTAATTTAATAAAGTACCATCTAGGATATTTTACTAGAAGCTTTACGAAACGTTTCATTGATAAAAATGCGTTCAAAACGAAAAAGTACTTTTTTTTCTACTAGGCTGCTCTAGTCGCCCGGACAGTTGACGCATATAATTTTTAGGCTGCTCTAGTCGCCCGGACAGTTCAGTAGATAGCTTTGCGATAAAAAATTTTTGTGTATGCAAAGCTTGGCTATGTTTACAGAGACAGTAAAAACACTGCCACTAACAGAGCAGCTTTGTTGACCAGAAATCTTTGTTGAAGTGTCGTGCTATGTATACAATACACCTTTGTGCACTGCATATTCATTAAATTGATATAACAAGCATTTAATAATTATATTTTCACTTCATTCTTGAGAGTCGAAGCGCACAGATTGTACATTATAATCTATCACTAAAAATATTTTGTTGGTTTCAGCTGCAAGTTGTGGGCCAAATATATATTCTCAGATAAGTCTTCAGAATCAGTAGAATTTCAGAAAAAATTATTTAGTGAGCACAGAATGCTTTGTCAGTACCATTTTGAGCCTCAAGATTTTACTGATTCCTCTGTGAAGAAATTATCAAGTAACTCATTCCCACATGATGTAAGAGTTGATAAAGACATAATAAAGTTCATAGAAATCGTTTCTGTTTAAGTTATATGTATTAAAATTTTTATTATTTCATTTCAGAAAAAAACTGACTCTTCTTTTAACCCAGAATCAACAGTTCAAAATACCTATGAGTAGGTTTGCATCCCAAACCAAACTCCAGCTCAACCTGGTCCTTCACAAAGTACATCTTTTAGAGATATAACAAATATTCAACAACCATTAAGTGTCACCACATCTCAGTCTCCTATTAGAGAGAGAGTAAAAATGCCAAGAGATAACCTGCTCTATGCAAAATGTACCAAGTACATGAGAAAGGTGTGCCAGTTACGCAATACTATAAAAAAGTTAAAGCACAAAGCAGTACTGAACATCCTTTCTGACGACAATTCTGTAATTAAGTTGTCAAAAAAATTTACCCCAACTTTTGCTCTACTTTTGCAAGCACAAATTAGAAATTACAAGAGAATAGGTTGTAAGCACAGGTGGACGAAAGAAGAAAAAATTGTGGCACTTAGACTGTACAGGCGGTCACCTACTTGTTACAGACTGCTTAGAAGAATGTTTAATTTACCCTCTCCTGGCACCTTGAAAGTCTTACTGAATAGGGTACCTTTTGGTGTTGGAGTCAGTGAACCTGTTTCAAATGTATTAAATGCATTCATGCATACAACCATCTGATAATGAATTTGTATTAATGTTTGATGAAATGTCCTGAAAAACATTTGGAATACTATTCATAAAGAAGATATAATTGAAGGTTTCCAAGATTCTATTTTCAGCATAATAATTTGTAAGCACAAGTAAATTTCCAGCTATAGAAAAAAATCTTAATGTAAAACAATTTAAATGTCCCTTAAGTAACTTTTATCGATCTGGTTAGCTTATTAAAATTCTTATTATTTCTTTGCAGGGGCACTGTCTACAGATGCTGTTGTAACAGCAAATCTATTATCAAATATGGACAAATTATTTGACAGTTTAAATAGTGACACAGCTGATTTGCGCTGGGGGAAATTACATGCCACCAATATGAGAAGAAACACTCCGCATCTGAAGCTTTTTACTCAGATGCGCAAGTTTTTCATGAACTTAAAATTCATAGGAAGCCCTAGAAGACCACCATCGCAAGAAGGCTGGATATGGACATTGAACTCAATGGAACAAATTTTCAAAAAATTAATAACTGACCATAAAAATATAAGGAGTCTGGCTACAAGGCGTTTACAGCAAGATCCTTTAGAAAACCTGTTTGGTTGTATACGCGGAAATTGTGGGTCGAATAGAAATCCAACTGTAATTCAATTTGTGGCTGGCTTTAAAACTGCCATTTTGTCTAGTATGGCTCATGTTGGGACCACAGGAAACTGTGAAAGTGATAACAATGCCATTATGAATAATTTTAGTACATATTATAACTTTCAAAACCTGCACACATACCTACGAGCTCTGATTCTATTATTAATAATGAATTGGCATTGTTAACTAATGATGATATTGCAGATATTGAAGAAAGTGCTGAAGTTCAGGCTTGTGCATATGTGTGTGGGTTTTTATTAAAAAAACATAAGATTGAGTGTATTAACTGTAAATTATTGTTTTTTGCACAAAATATGGAAAAACAACACCTGTTTGTAGAAAGCCGGGAGTATAGAGAATTTAAAAGCAGTTTAATGTATGCTTCCAAAGGAATGATTAATTGTGTGGAGCACTGTGCTACGGCAGTAAATAAATATTTAGAGGAGAAAGGACACCAAAAAAATTCAAAAGAAAGCATCATACAATATGTACAAGAATCAGTAAATTTTCATTTCACTGATATATGCCCATCTCACAAAGTAGAGAATATAAAAACATTATTTGCAATGTTTTTGCTATATGTGTCAAAAGGTTTTGTGCATTAAAGAACCGGCAATATAAGGAGCAAGCTTCTGCATGCGCCCTAAAAAGGTAAATAAACATTTTGCTGCACAAATAAAATGGACATTCTCCAACTTTTTTTTTAAATACAAATTTTGTACGGTTTACATTTTAAATAGATGAACAAGAGTTAATTTTTAAGGTTCTTTTTTTAATAAATTGCTATCAATGATTAAAATAAAATGGTTTTATTTATTTATTTTAAAGTGTTTACTACCATCAAAAGTTTAGAAATTTTTGCGTGGGATAGGCTTTCAATGTTGAAATCAGCGAAAAAAATACTAAAAATAAAATCTCCTGTTCAAAAAAATTTTTAATTTCCCTCTTGAATGTTGCATGGGAAATTTCCTAGATGGCGCTATAAAATGAGTTTGACATTTTTTATATGAAGTTGTTCTTCTCGCTAGAGTAATATTTTTCTATGATTAGCAATAGAGTTTATTGATCTTGCCAAGAAATCTGCATTTTCATTTCATTGTACGCCTTTATGACTCGGGATCCAAATGAAAGAGACTACGACGTCAGAATCTTGAAACAGTTTCCATGCTCCTTTTATTCTATAAATCAAGTAGTTGGTATTTGTATCAAGGCGATGATTTTCAAGCGCAGAAAGTATACTTAAGCTGTCACTAGCAAAAAGCCATTTCTTTGCTGTTTTTTTTTATATTTGTTGATGTGTTCAAGAGCTGATAGGATAGCTGTAGCTTCGGCTGTAAATATGCTAGCATATATATCAACTTTGTATCCTTGACCCATTTTTAAAGTGGAATCGTACATGGCTATGGATGTGCTGTCAGAAACTTTGTATCCATCTGTGTAGACATGTGTGTAAAATCTACCCTAAGTTTACGATAAATTGGATAGTAAACTTCGTATTCGTTTGTCAATTTTTTGGAATGTAAGAAGGTTGTATTTAATATTTTATAACTAACCAATAACAAAGCATCCAAAATAACACTTTTTTGACATCTTAAGTCCGTTCAACGCGCCGGGTCACATGTTTAATATAATTACTCAATTTCACAGTCCTTTCGCTAAAAGTCCATTAAAGCATGCCGGGTCAATAATAAGATAATACACTAACACCCGTAAAATAACACTAAGAGCACAAGGAAAAGGAAAACGTACCAAAAACACCGTGACGCTTACGCAGAAATCAAAATGGCTGATACAGAAAACTGCTTGATTGTACTGTCAATCAACCCTAAACACTCAAAATTCATATCTGACGTCGGCAGTATGGTTTCGTTGCCTTGTCATCCTTACGAGTTTATAAACCAACATCTGATGCTAATTTAATTTCATTTGCTCTTTCATAGATGTCACTATATTTAAAAAAGAGTGACACCCTGCACATCATCATGAACAGCGAATATGCCGAACATTTTTGAACATTTAGTCTCAAACGCAAAGATGGACGTGTTTTTAGCTCTTTCATCACGCCTGTATATTACAGGCTATTCTTAAAATCTCCATTCACATTGCTTCAGTTATTATGACAACCATTTGATAAGAATATACAAATCGCATCACAAGGTTATTTGAGGAGTGACTTTACAAAAGGGGATATCCACATCTTATTATTGCAAAAGGGATATTTAATTTTTTGTTTATTTTGTACCACTAAATTAGAATGCCAAATATTATTTTTATATGCCCTTCAGTTCTATTAATCTTATTACATAGTACCTACATAGCTATGCAGACTTTGTGTAGATTTGTGTGTCATGTCTTTGTCGGTTTTCTTAAATTTCAGAAAAAAAATGATAAGATGTAGACCATTGACCTCAACCAATGGACAAGCCCTAAGTAACAAAAAAACGTGCATAGCTAAACTTGAAATGTAACTGAAATGTCCATTTTTAGTGTTGAACAGAGAGTATCGAATCTACTATAGTTATTTTAGAAATAAATATTGAACTTGAAATATAATATTGAATTTAATGAACTTTTGTAAGAGATTGACGTAAATGAAATAAACATAGTTTATGGTTTATTTACTTTCATTATAATTCTTTTAATATAAAAAATAAAGAACTTTACAGTTTATTTTCTTATTCCTGATATAGTCCCGTCAAATTATCCAGAAAAATAGTGGTCAGTTTGCAATAATTCCCAACATGCTGAATTTTGGTACAGACCTGAGGTACACTATTATAAATAAAACACCAAAAGATCCCATGTTTGCTTAAAAAGTTATTCAAGGTCAAGCATCAAAGTTTTCGGTTCAATCAATTAAAGTCTGGCTTGTCTCCAATGATTACGATTACAAAATAAACAAAAAAACTACCTGCCCATTCAATAACGAAATTAACAATTCTAAGCAAACTTAATTTCCTCTTTGTTCACGTCTTTTTGTTTCAAAAATACACGAACAACGGTAAGCAAAGCAAATACCGCTTCGATATGATTTACTGCGTAAGCGCCTGTAATCATTTGCATCGAAAGTATGAAAAATAAAAACATATTAATAATGATTATCGATATCTGGTTAAATAATCAAAGCTCCGGAACATCACTTTTGACAGCTTTTTTTGACAGACTTGTAACAATAAATGGCGATTTGTGGCACGCTAGCCACCTGCTATGACGTCACTACACGATTGATATTTTAGTGACAACATTCAAAAACAGTACTATCTCTTTCTTTTATTAGCATTTTTATATAAGTAGAGGGAGACAACCAAGTTCTTCCTCTTCTATGATTCGATATACATAACTTCTTATTTATATGGGACATTACGGCTTCTCCATGTATTTATCACCTCGCTGATGTAGACACAAACTAACTAGTGATGCTACGCATCAGACGAACGTCTTCCTAACTACAACACTAGGAACTAGGAACTTGAGGAACTTTATAATTTGACAACTATTTTTTTTTAAATTAGATTGTCCTTCGTTTCTTAATTTTAAAATGACGGCATTGGATTTTGGCGTAATGCCATTGTGGCAGGCGAAAGCCCCTCTCATTTTTTACAAGATATTTTAACAATCTAAAAGGTAAAGAAGGTAAAGTAAATAAAAGACTTGTATATTTATGATCTTTTTTTAAATTTCGTTTTATATTTTTAAATGCTTTGTTTGTATTGCACGGGAGGCAAATTTTTATTTTCTAGAAGCGAGACATCAGTACCTTTTATTCATATTCTGTTAATTATGTTACACCAATTAAACACCGTTATTCATATTGAGTAACCCAGAAAACATTTCTTGTGTGGCTCACAAACAATATACAAAGGTTTACCACACTTAAACCTTGTAAGCACAAAGCACTATTAGCACAAAGACACGGTAACCATTGTTAAGTCCTATCTCAGTTCTTGGAAAGTGATGGAAAATAACGTCCTTTCGGCTACTTTCTCATTCACTACACAGTACTTGTTGTACATTGTGAAGCACCGAATGAACGCATATTAATTACTATATTTGGTAAATGAGACGTTATGTTTCGGAAATTGATCAATGCAAACTCTTCACTCGTCAAACATTGAAACCGTAATGGCAGATCGAGCTGATTGATTGAAAATTAAATTAAATGTTACGTTTTATGGCAATCAGCTGTAGTTACTACACATTAACTATTTCTGCCAATTTCAAGTAATAATATAATAAAAGTAGTTTTAACATATTTAAAACACTGAAACATAACCTAAAACCGTACATCATTGATTGAACATAGTGTTATCATTCATCATTCACATTGAAGTGACGTATGACAATTGTTCGCTCGAAAAGTAGCAAGAGATGTCAGCATCAAAAAGTTCTAACCATAGACATAATTCCTAGTTTTTTTTTATGAAGACTACCTGCTATGGATGTAGATATCCCCTTTTGTAAAGTCACTCCTCATTTATCAATTCCATTTTGTAGCAAGTTAGAAAAAATTAAACACATCCGCCACTATCGCGGACCACACACTTCTGAGTGAGTGATGTCTGGTCGATGAATACACGAATAGAGCCACTTCACATCGTACGTATTTGCGTGAACGAGACGAATACCCGAGCACGAATAGCGATGTGAAGTGTGGGTATAAGGAATATCAAAATATGTTTTATTTTAGGAATATTAAATATGTATTATAAAAACATTAGTTTAAATGTTTTCCGACTCTACAAAGGATTCTGCAACATCATTCAAGAATTAAGATTGGAACATTTTTTGATGTTTTGAAAAATAGGTAAAAATAGTTTCTGATGTAGTAATATTAAGTCCTGACATCTATCTTACAATTTGTAAACGATACGCAAACATCTAAAAGATACTTCGTGTTTGACATAAGAGGGCTCTGGACAAAATTAAAATCCAAAAAGGGGTCTGTCTGTTCCTCTTGCTTTTGTCTATTGCTCTCGTAAGAGAGTACTATATTCCTTGGTCTATTGAAACTGATTGAAACAAAACTTCTTTGATAACCTATGTTCGTTTGTTATTATTAAGTTTTTAAAACTGTTTTGTGTTTAAGTAAATATAATATCGAAAAAAACATGTCCAAGCTACCATCTGTCGTACACTGGTTTCGTCTAGATTTAAGGATACACGATAATCTAGCACTTCGAAATGCAATTAATGAAGTAAGAAGTTTTATTTATATTATCAAACTACTCATGGTATCAAATCTAAATAAAAAAGCGTAACGGTTAAAGTACACTATATGGACCGTCGAATTTAGAGGGGGAGGGGTAGGGGGGTGAAGGGGGGATGGTAGGTGACCTCCCCCTCGAAGGGGGAGGTGCGGAGCCCTAAAGATTGTGAGAAAATTGAAGATAAAGTTTTGAGGTTAGAATGAATACATTTTGTAAGGTTACTGGACTTTAGGGTTAAAGGTCACTTTTCGTGAAATGTTGGAAATGGTACTTAGTTTAGTCCTGGCGCTTCGCCGGGTGCTGCCGCACCACGCTCGCTTCGCTCGCTCGGCTCGCGCGTATATTAACTACATACAAACCTAACCTAATCTAATTGAACAGATGCGTCTTTGATTGAACGTCATTGAACAGACGATGAGATGTTGACAAGTTTTATTTGATAACTCAAAATGGCGGCGTCGTAAATTACGTTTCGTTCTGCATGTTCATGATATGAACATTTCACTAGTACGCAATCCGTTACATATAAATATTTTTTAAGATGTAATATTTATTAAATAGTAATACATTTAATTTACAAATATATTTAAATGTGTTTACTTATTTATTTTTTTTCAAAAACTTAAACTGTATTTTACGACTGTGAGGAAACGAAACGCAATGACAGGCTGTATTGATCAATTCATTCACTCTACACTCTATTGTTGTTTTTTTAGCTTGAAATTAATTGAAATATTGGAATTTCAAAATTAAATTTTATAAAAACTACTTATCTCCGCAATGTAAAACTTTGCACAAAGACGCCTTAGACTATAACCTTTAAGCCGTAAAAATCCTATCGTCCAGTCTAACGGTCCATATAGTGTACTTTATCCAGCGTAACAAGTTGCAATTATCCAGTGCCTTTTCAGTGTTATTTTAACTGAATTTAATATTTGTTTCAGGCCGATAACAGAAAGTACCATTTGCGTCCAATATACTTTCTAGACCCGGATATCAAAACTAAAATTGGAGTTTGTAGACTTCGATTTCTCATTCAAAGTTTGGTTGATCTTGATATGAACTTGAAAAAACTTAACTCTCGCCTTTACATTTTTAAGGGAAAAGCTATTGAACTTTTCCCGAAACTATTTGATACATGGGAAGTAAAATTTATAACTTCACAAGTTGATATTGATCCAGAAATTATTGAACAGGAAAAAGTAATTGAGAAGATAGCAGAGGCAAAGGATATTTTTATAGTTAAAAGAGTTCAACACACTGTGTATGATGTTCAGACTACATTGAGGAAAAATTTTGGAGCAGTCCCAATGACATATCAAAAATTTCTATCTCTCGTTAAAGATGTTCAAGTTAAAGAGTGTATTGAAATAAATAAAAAAGTTTCGGAACAATGTATACCAGCAGATTATGAGTCTAGTGAATATGATGTCCCTACATTGGAGATGTTGGGCCTTGAAGAAGATATATTAGGTCCTTGTAAATATCCTGGAGGTGAAACTGAAGGGATTAAGAGGTTGCACATGTACATGGCAAAAAAGCAATGGGTATGTAACTTTGAGAAACCTAATTCATCACCAAACAGTATTGAACCTAGTACAACAGTATTAAGCCCATATGTAAGTCATGGCTGCCTTTCAGCTAAATTGTTTTATCATAAATTGAAAGAAATTGAAAGCAGTATGAAGCATACTTTGCCTCCAGTATCATTGATGGGACAGTTGATGTGGCGAGAATTCTACTACACAGCTGGTACGGGCACAAAGAATTTTGATAAAATGGTTGGTAACTCTGTATGTATACAGATACCATGGGGTAAAAATGATGAACATTTGAAAGCATGGGCAGAGGGTAAAACTGGTTACCCATTTGTAGATGCTATAATGAGGCAGTTAAAGCAAGAAGGTTGGATACATCATTTGGCGAGACATATGGTAGCCTGTTTCTTAACTCGAGGTGACCTATGGATTTCTTGGGAAGAAGGAGCAAAAGTCTTTGAAAATTATTTACTTGATTATGATTGGTCTTTAAATGCAGGTAACTGGATGTGGTTATCAGCATCTGCATTCTTCTATAAGTATTTCAGGGTATACAGTCCTATTGCTTTTGGTAAGAAGACAGATAAAGAAGGTTTGTTTATCAGAAAATATGTTCCTGAATTAAAGAAATATCCAAATGAGTACATTTATGAACCATGGAAGTCACCCAAGTCGGTACAAAAGGCAGCTGGCTGTATAATTGGTGAAGGGTATCCTAAAAGAATAGTAGATCATGACAAGATACATAAAGAGAACATGCAAAAAATGTGTGCAGCTTATAAACTGAGTAAAGAAAATAAAGAGAAAAAGTCGCTTAAAAGGCCTAGACCAAAGTGATTTTGAAATAAATAAATAATCTGATTACTGGATCTGTTGTCAATTTAAGAAAAGATATTTTTTATTGATGTTTTAAAGTAATTTTATCAGAGAATTTGTGTGTTCTAGGTTTAAGTAAATATTTGTTGCACATTAAGCCTTTTTATTTAGTGTTCTAATTTAACAGGATTATAGGACTCTATGCGACTACTAGAGAACACCAAGCAGCCACCCATAGGTATTACCCATTTTAACCCAGGTATTCACCCAGAGTAGTGGGTGAAAATAATTTGCTTGTAGATATGTTTTGCAACCTGTTTTTACACATTACACCGTGTTTTAGGATATATTCACACATATGTTAACAATAATGTAACAAGACTGCATCAGAGGTTTTGCTCACCATACAAAGGAGGGATAAATTAAAATTATAATCCTTACCAGCAAGTTTTGGAGTGTCAGTTCCTAATTAATGATTGCTTTGTACTAATTAAAATTTATATTCTAATATTCAAAATAAAATTATGTATTTATATAGTACAGTATGTAAAGCGGCCCGCCCTGTTTTTGCACGGGTAATAGAGATTATATGCCCTAGTTCCTATTCTGTCGTAGTGTTGCATCAGATTGATTGATGAGCATGTAAATTATAATTATATAAGTACAATGTTTATTAATCTTACTTTAAGTATTTTAAAAGGATGTATTTTCTATCCTGCTAGTATTTGGAAACATAAAGAAACGCTACATATAGTAAAAATAAATAACGAATTTGACCTTTGTGGAGATTTAATCAATCAAAGGTCAATAAATTCACAGTTATCAATTTTAATTATAAAATAAGTAAGTACCTACCTAACCAATTAAAAACAACAGAAAACAAAATGATCCTTAAACCTTAAAGTGATTCACTACGTAAAACATAACCAACGCGACTGCAATTTTCTTTAAAACCATTATATAAAAATGATCAAACTTTCGATCATCCATCACGTTTTTATATATGATATGATAGCTCTTTGCCTAAATACCTAACTAAGCTCCAAACACCATAGAAAACACTCAAAAATAAAACAAATACAATCATTAAAGCCCTCACGGTATATAACCGAATTTAAAGTGTATACCTAGTGTAAAGGACAATAATGATAAGCATGAAATTTTTAAGGTAACTAACGTACCGTATTTAATTGGATAAGGATTCAAGTCGTATCCTTTCAAGTAGCTCTTTAATGACAGCTGAAACTTTCTAAATTTCTTCGTCATCAACCAATTTGCTAAAAACCCGAAATAATTATACACATAAACCTTCTTCTTGAGTTACTATCAATTGGTTACAAGCGTATGAAAATTCATTCGGTGGTCTTTGAGTTTATCGGGTTTAGACAATCGCAGCCGGGGGACTTTGTTTTATAATTTTTATTATACAATTTTATTATCTCCACGCTTTACAATACTTTATGGTAATAAATTCTGCAAAGGCACTGAATAATGTTCGATTACGAATGTTTTATTTTGATTTAAAATGTCTATCTATAGTAAAGAAGTTATTTCAAAGAATAAAACAAATTAATATGAGACTCAATGACTACAAATTCGATATTTAACTTAGTCGTAATATATTTTTCTAATAATAGAACCATACGATCATATCGATTATTTTCATCTTTTTAAATACCTACTTGGTCTATGATACTCTAATATCTACATTGGCTTTTCTTCACGTAGCTTATATGGATTTAATTTAATTATATATCGTAATATTAAATCAGATATAATTTATTCATACAATTCATTATCTACCTTTATATACCTTTAAAAAAAAACGATTTTGGGTCGAAAGGTTACTACCCACTGCCCATCTCTAGTAAGTGACTACTATTGCTATACTATATTTTCCAGTAGTAGTAGTAGTAGTATTTATAATTCATCCTTTATTAGGATAGGCAAGGAGCTGAGCCATACAGCCTTATACTATTTCCATTTCTTTATTTTCTCGATGACAGCTCCTGTGAAAACTTGTGAGAGCGTTTTTTTACATTATGTATGCATTATTTTATAAAAATATGACGTTTACACACGTACAAGGTTATATAATAACAGAGTCGGAGAAACTGATAGGGATGGAGCTATATCAACAAACGTAACACGATAACAGACCCGATATTTTTTACAAAATGTAAGAAACTAAACTACTGCCGGATACTTTTGTACAAATTTATTAACTAATATTATATTTCATTACAAGATGTAACACGTATTAATTCTTGATTGATAATGCCAACTTCTTCAACTTCAACTTAAAATTTTCGAAGCTGTTGTAAAATAAATAGGTATAGGTAGGTACTCGACAATGAAATGAAATAATTATAACGACAGGTAATCTTTATTTATTTATTTTAATCAAAATCTGATGAATCGTCACTGTCACTCGATAAGCTCTCCCCAACATTTATTATAAGTTCCTGTACTTGAATATTATCGAATGCCACATGAATTTCCCAATCCGACGCTACAATGTTTTGGGTTCTTCTCACAATTTTTTCCCAGTTTTCGGCAGTTACTTCCGCACATGCATTTTTTAATAAATCTAACATCTTGTTTGCCGTAAAAGGGGGATGGGTATTGTTTCGAGCGGCGTGTCTTTTGATTTGTGCCCATCCATATTAGTTCTATAGCATTGTACTGGCAATGATACGGCCGAAGTCGAAGAACCCAATGACCACATTCGGCAGCTATTTCGTCGTTAACATATCTTTTAGGAAGGCTCTTTTTCGATTTAAAAATATTCACTAATTGTACTTTTAATAAAGTTCTATCCACATTTTTGCCATGACGTTGGAGCCAGTCAATTATCTCTTGTTTTTAGTTGGCCTGCGTCAGCATTTTATCAATTCGTCTGGAGTGATATGTAGCGTTGACCATACTAATTATGGACGGTTCTTCCAGAGATTGCGCCATTTCTTTAAACCATCCTTCGTGAATGTTCATTTCTTCGTGGGTGGTTTGCATTTAACCAAGTCTCGTCAGTGAAAATAACATTTGACCAATCTGATATCTTTTTGGCTTCACTCAAAAATTCGCAGCGAGCCATAGTAACGTCATGACGCTCCATCAATATTGTACGTTTGTCCGATTTTTTATAAGAAAATCCAATTTCTTTAAAAACTAAACTTAATGACGATGACCACATTCACGTATAGAAACAACAAGTTTTTTAAGTGTTGGAATTTCTTCGCTCAAGTAATAGTCATATACAGGGTGTGCCAGAAATGACACGTAAGGGTGACACTGGAGGTAGATGTACTTTAGGCCTATCAGATAACACCAACATGCCTCTAGTAAAAATTTTCTGGTTTTCGAGATATTGCCACTTTTGTGATTTTTTATGAAATTTCCACTTTTTGGTCCTTTTTTGACTACGGCTGCAATAAATATCTTTTAACTCACGGTTTTTTCTTATCAAGACTATCGTTATTTGAGACAACCTAGTAATAATGTTGACGGAAACTAGCACACTGTGCTAAGAAAAAGAGTTGAACTGTTTTATTTTATTTCATTGCGACAACTTGACCAAAGTTTAACCGATTGCTGTAAAAAAAAAGTGTATAGCAATGATACTGCACATCATCTTACAAAATTGCTTGTTTAATGGCCTTTTCAAAATGAAAAGGAAGATGCCACAAAAGTGGCAATATCTCAAAAACCAGAAAACGTTTACTAAAGACATGTTGGCGTTATCTGATAGGCCTAAAGTCCATCTACCTCCAATGTCACCCTTACGTGTCATTGTCCTGACACCCTGTATATGACGGCGAATAGTATCAGCGTTGAAGTTGTCAACCGATGTCACACGACGTGGTTGGCGTTTTTTCTTCGGCGTACGAAGCTTATGTTCCTGCATGCCACTTGTACCGAAAGCTTCGGTAGTAATTTTTGAAACAGTAGGCCCACTAATTCCTAATGCAGCCGCAACACGCTCTCACACTTGCGACAGTGGTAATAGCGGGCCACCATTTTGATACTCTGCTTCAAAGTAATTACGAACCTTGATCACCACTTCTCTCGTCTGCCTTTTCAGAACAGACCCTTTCGGCATTTTGATATTTGACAGCTGGGCAGCAATCAACACGGAGGAACACAAAATACACAATGTAACGTATGGATAATGTGAAAAAACTCAGCGAACAGAAATATAGTGACTAGCACGACCGTCTTGTTGCGAGTGGCGGATTAAAACAAACACAAAATGGCGGTGGGCCATTGAGTGTTCCCACCTTGAAAAAATATACTTGAATGTTTTTGTGGTATTTGTCTTTGTCCCAAATATAAATACATGAGATCGATATCATTACTTATTTGGTCACAACACTACATTATATTAAATTAGAACTGTCGTCGAGAAAATAAAGAAATGGAAATAGTATAGGAAGAATGGGCAGCTACACCCATTTCAAGTTTTTTACAGTTGATGATCATTTTGAATAGTTCATTATATGTCATTATTTATTTATTTATAAGTTTCCGTCAAACAAAATAATAAAATCACAACACACATGTGTCACGTAAACCTATTTGGGTTTTTACTAACTCTGTACTTATAAATAATTAAATATTAAAAATAACAGAACATTTTATAAAATGTACATGATAGCATATACAAATGTAACATGTTTTTAACATAACAATTATTGCAAATATGGCAAAATGTTATTTTTCCAAATCTTATAAACACACTTCTACATATATTGGATATAGTAAATAAATAATCTTATTATAAAGTAAATAATAAACCATTAACCAACGCACATTGAACAGAAGCTACGCATGTAATACGGGTCTGCTATAGCAAGTAAAGTGATGTGTATATTGACAACTTTTATTTATCCCACCGCTTGGGCATCAGTCTTACTTATGAAACAGGTGGCTTCAGGCAAAGATTTTTACTTAATACTTTTATAGGATGTAAAATTGGCCTTAAGGTAAATAAATCGCAGAAAATTTTCTTTGGTCCTAATAAATAATAAACCTGCATGTATTTACCAGAATAACTAAGTGCTGACACACTTCCCTTAATTCAGATAATGTATAAGAAAGACTTTGAAAAAAGATCAGGGTGAAGGAAACCTAAATCTTTTAAGTATAATATGTATCCTTTAGTAAAATATAATGTGTAACCTTTAAACTAGTCGCAAAGACTCGTGGCAGACGCGGTCATAAAACTTGTGAATAGGACAGCGCTCATCATTATCTCGCTCGCACTTAAACTGTTTATGGGTGACGTTTGGTTTTGAGTGTATGTCGATAGTATTAGGTTTTAAATGAAGCATTTAATGTAAAGCATTAATTAAAAATTACGCTACATTAAAGGATAACCTATTAGACTAAGCTATTGCTAACTACCTTTTATATAATTATAAAATGATCGCTAACTTCCTATCTTTAATATAATTATGAATTTATTGCTAATTACCTTCAAAATATAATATTTAACAGTATAACAATTATAAGTTATGGTCATTAGTTATATTTGGTGATTTGTTTGTGCAGCGATGACTCACTCGTTTTTAAATTTATCGACAGTTTTGTAAGTCTGCACGTGCAGTAAAGTAATAAGTAATCTTTAGTAAACTTTTAAACGTTTTTATTATTATTATTACATTGTCTTTTATGCCAATCAGCTGTTGTTACTACACAATAATTATTTCTGTCAATTTCAAGTATTTATGTAATAAAAACAGTACGCGAAGATCTGCGCATAAGCATACCTGAGGTCCATACAATTAAAGCATTGCTTTCAAGAAATGTCTTTTAAAAAGCTTTATTACTCGGTACACAACTGCTGCGTTCCGTTTGCCGATGACAGCGCTCACAGCGCTAAAAGTGCTCAAAACCGTTCCGTTTCGTTTGAGCGCGCTAAAAGTGTTATTAGTGCTATTGCAATCGGAACGGTAAATAGCGCGCTAACATTCTGATTGTTCGTCGATTAAGTCTAAAGTTACAATTTCATTAAGATCTTTGACCCTGAATGAAGCAGGAGCCATTTTTTTATATTATTGCAAAAGAAAATTAATAAGCAAGCTTTTAAAATCTTTAATCGACTAATAAAAACATCAACAAAGTAACGTCATATGTCAGTTTTGATAGGCCGTTCACAGCGACCATGCTCCGTAGCATTGGCACTGTGAGCGGGAAGATGGCGGCGTTTATGACGTCATTGATGACGTATCGATATCGCTGTGAGCGCGCTCACGGGCAATCGGAACGGGTATATGAGCGCTGTGAGCGCTGTGAGCGCTGTAATCGGCAAACGGAACGCAGCAATAAACAGAACTAACGTTTTTAAACAAGCTATCAATAGCCGTCAATGTCAAAATATGTCAAAACTTGTCAAAACTTTATTATTGTTGGGTGTTGGTCTTTGGGTTATTATTTTCTAAAAATTAAATATTTCTTATTTGAATCGGTTTAGATTAAAAAATGAATATTTTATATTATGTACCAGTTAAAAAGGGAGTTTTTTTACATCTAGGAACTTGAATTCAGGAGTTACTTAAGGAATGGAATGGAAACACCGACGAGAGGTTAGTTGTAGAGGTGTTAAGATAAATATTTTGTGTTTTTTTTCGTATCTGTTATCACGCTAAGTACAATTCAACATTAATAATAATCTTAACATGTTTCATTCAAAGAAAAGTGGAACGGTTTTTGACAAGTTTAGTTCCCATGGCAAAGATTGGGCATTAAAGTGGCTCGGGAATAATCCAAAAAACTCTCCTGTGTTAGACAATAAGAACTCAGGCTGAAAACAAGCTTCATAAGCGCGGAAGGTTAAACTTGTTTGCATCTATTAAAGTTGCACGGGGCTAGCATATAATTAGCCGAGAAGGTAACTAAACGCGATAAACACTCGCTTCGGGCCGAGGGATAATGTGGCTCAGTAGCGTCAGTTTCTCGCATTTTGTGACCTCCTCGACTTGTCGCGGGTACAGACCTTCTCCTTTAAAAGCCTTTAGGTTAGTCTAATGTATAAATGTGTTTTCTTTCTATATACTAATTAAGATTTTAGACACGTGACTCTAGTGTTGTACGTAAGATTTCCTTTGACTTCATTATTTAATTTAAATACCAAAAACAAAAAAGTTAGTTTAATAACCTTTTAAATATGGTTTATGACTGTATCAATCTATTAAAAATAATCATGATGGTTTTATATGCTGAAACATCATCGGCCGACAGCTCAGACACTATGGACTTGAGCCTTTCATCCAAATCCATTCAGCAATTTTATCTGATTGAGAAAAAACATCCAAACAAACTTACATTGATAATATTAATAGGATTTCTGATCGCAATGAGTGTTGATAGTTACATCTGCAAAGATTTTAAATAAACTGATTTCTAATAATTTTAATTCATACTGAAATTCATTCTTTGCTAATCTAATTGGTTCAAGTTTATATGCATGTCAGTTTTCCTTATGAAACTGACTAAAAGCAAGTTCTGAGAAATGAAAGAGATTTTTGTGGATGTTAATAAAACATTTTGGGGTCAAGTGCAGTTATGTAGGTGTATAATTTTTTTATACATGCAATCCCTATCAAAACTTTGTCTATTTCCATCTCTTTATTTAATTTCTATGGTATGAACATACCATAGTGTGATATGTGCCATTTTATCGACTGTACAAGGGGTTAGTCACAATTGCTAAATACCTATAGCTTGGTGTGTTTGTCTGGGGATTATTATTATTGTTTATACATTGTTGATTGAAATTCGTTTTTAATATTGTGTAATTTAAAAAACATAACTTTTATTGTAAAATGCTAATCTGTATGAAGCATGAGACAAACATTTGTTAAATCATCAGTGTTGAGTATTATACAGGGTGTCCAGAAAGTGAAGGATAATCATTCACCTGCGGATAGGTTTAGTAAAAAGGTATATAAAAAAACTTCTGGTAAAAGTCTCATAATTTTTGAGTTATAAGTATTTCTAGATTAAAAAAAAAAAAAGATATTTTTTCTGTTTTTTCGACATTTTAAAGCCCAATTTTTTTTTAAAGAGTACTTCGTGGCAACTTAAGTCATTACACACAATGCCAAATTATTTCCTAAAATGTTGAAAAAACCCATAAAGTATAAGTTTTCAAAAAAATTTTCGTACTTTTTTAAAAGCTAACTTTGAGGGCCTGTGGTATAAAAAAAAGTACTAAGCTGATCATTCCAAGAATCTTAAAAATTTGCTTGGTTATTGAATTTTTCAAAATGGTAAAATTATTAAACATTACATTGAAACTTTTTTTATGATAGTACAAATGCAGGAAGATCGATTTTTTGGAATGTGCTTAGTTCATTTATATGTAAGAATATGATCGTATAAGAATAAAATAAATACAGTATGGATATAAATTATCTGTTTATTAACTTGGTACTTTATAATAAATATTCAAAATGCCCGCCATTTGCCCTTACACATGCTATACATCTTTTTATAAAGGGCCTTTTTACGTGGCGGGCGTGTCCTTCTCTTGAAATTTGTTCTGTAGCTCTGTCTATTTTTGTTCGTAGCTGCGTAATGTTGAAGGTCTCCGTCGCATAGACTAAATCTTTTAAGCAACCCCAGTAAAAGAAATCTAGGGATTAAGGTCTGGTGATCTTGCTGGCCGTTCGATTCGGCCGTGACGCCCGATCCATCTTCCTGGGTATTTTTGATCTTGATGGCGGCGAATAGCTCGTGTGAAATGTGCCGAGCAGCCACATGTTTTGTCTTGTTGCAAGAGGCACATCTTTTAAAAAGACTGGCAACTGGTTTTCTTGAAACTCTTAATAAATCGGTCCTGTCAATGTTTCTGATAGCTCATATGGTCCTATTACTTGATCATTTAATATTCCGGTCCAAATGTTAATTTAGACGTGCTATTTTCCTAACTGAAGTAGAAGGGTCAGCTTCAATTTCATTTAGGACCTCTCCATCCACATCAATTCTAGACCTGCCTTTGCGTTGACTTAGTCCTAGCAACCGTCCTTCGGCATACGCCAGGTGGGTGTTAATAAACACGCGATATCCTGCACGCATTTTCTGTATTCGTATTAAAATGTTTAAACATTATTGAAAAAAAAAACAAACAAATATAACAATACGAGTACTATACAGCATTAATCGGAATAGGAAACATCAGGTAGAAGACTACCAGTAATTTATGCTGATAACGTGATAAATCTATTATAGATTACACGTATTTTCTGCATCTTTTCGACAAAGCGAAGTTATAGTTTATATTAATAAACATTAGGTAGTAACTACCTTGAACTTTTGCAGGTAGCGTGATATATCTATTATAGAATACACGTATTTTCTGCATCTTTTCGACCAAGCGAAATTATAGTTTATAATAATAAACATCAGGTAGAAGACTACCGGGAATTTTTGCGGTTAGCGTGATATATCCATTATAGATTACACGTATTTTCTGCAACTTTTCGACAAAGCGAAATTTTAGTTTATAAGAAAAAACATCAGGTAGAAGACTACCAGGAATGCATGCGGACAACGTGATATATCTATTGTAGATAACACGAATTTCTGCATCTTTTCGATAAAACGAAATTTTAGTTTACAATAAAAAACATCAGGTAGCAGACTACCAGGAATGCAAGCGGACAACGTGATATATCTATTAGACATAACACGTGTTTTCTGCATCTTTTCAACAAAGCGAAATTATCGTTTATAGATACCGTTTATAGCAATCACTTATGAAAAAACATAAAATGGCATCGGAAGAAATAACGAGTTGCTTTCGTTTATTCTGTATTTTTTGTTCTAATTTTCAAACTTTTAGTACACTTTTAGTGCACCATTTACAACATATTTAATATTAAACTATAAAGTTACTAGTTGGTATAAGACGTGTGCTTGTTACCACGCACGAAAAAAGAATGAATACTTGTCGGGACCGGGGTTGATCAAGTAAACAGACGGAAGTTTTTTGAATAAGTCAAATGACATACTCTAAAACTGTGCGAAGTTATCTAGTACCTTAAAAGGACTACTTTGTTAATTAAATACTATCTGAAGAATGAAGCGACGAAATATAATAGAAGATTAAACGAACTTCCAAGTGAAGTTCTATGGCTATTATACGAGTCGCTTCATTCGAAGATATATAAAGAACCCGTCCCTCCCGGAACCCATACAAAAGTTTTGTTTTGATCTCTAAAAAATGAAGACTTGTCGGGACCGGGGTTGATCAAGTAAACAGACGGAAGTTTTTTGAATAAGTCAAATGACATACTCTTAAACTGTGCGAAGTTACCTAGTACCTTAAAAGGACAACCTTGTTAATTAAATACTATCTTCGAATGAAGCGACTCATATAATAGCGATAGAACGTCACTTGGAAGTTCCTTTAATCTTCTATAAAAAGTGTTCAGCATAAAATTTTAATAAAGATTTAGTATCATTTATTTGTTTGTAGACATGAAAATTCTTTCTGGAAATCCTTTACTTCTGGTGAAAGTTTATGTTATTTAAAGAAATTTCTTTCATCGAAAAATAAATAAATCAACTTACCTTTCTGCATAGCGTTCAGCAACTTCGGAAGCGTTGAAATGGCATTCGCCATAAACAAGATGAACATCAGCGTACTCGCTTGGCGTGTACTCGTATCTGGGCATTGTTTAAGCCTAGCTCGAAGAAATCCGTTGTGAAGCCAAGTTGTCGAGATCGCTGATATCAAAGTCCAAATCACAAAGCAAAACCAAGTCCAATTTCAGAGTACAAAAGTTAAAAAGCACTCGAAATCGAAACTCGAGAAAATAGGAGAGCACGTCAGAGCCGAATAGAGTCAAGCATGACACTAAAAAGACTGTTTCACGGTTAACTTCATTGTAGCGTGCCAGGTAGAGAACTTTTTTATTGTTTACCAATGAAAAAAGACTTTCACAGAACTTTATGTTAATTGTATTTTTGTACTGTAAATTCCGATAATCGGCCTGACCGCATTAGTCATAAAAAATCATAAAAAAATTGTTTTAAATGTAATGTTAAATAACTATACCATTTTAGAATACTCAGTAACCAAGCAAATGTTTAAGGTTCTTGGCACGATCAGCTTAGTACATTTTTTTAATACCACAGGCTATCAAAGTTAGCTGTAAAGAACGAAAAGTTTTTTTTGAAAAACTTGTACTTTACGGGTTTTTTTAACATTTTAGGAAATAACCACCACGCAAATAACCACGTGTACTTTAAAAAAAATTGGGACTTAAAAATGTCGTCATTTTTCAAAATGGCATTCATTAAACAGAAAAAATATCTTTTTTCAAAAAAAAAAAAAATCTAGAAATACCAATAACTCAAAAATTATGAGACTTTAACCAGAAGTTTTTTGTTTTTGAGGTAGGAAATGAATAGACCTATAGGTGAAAGATTATCCTTCACTTTCTGGACACCCTGTATATCTATGCAGGATAAAATGATAAATCTCTTCGAAAACAATAGAAATATAATAAAGATTAGAATATTACTTAAAATGTGAACAACTTATACATTTAATTCAGTGATGCTGATTCTGTCAGATTATACTTAACCAAATTGCGTCTTTTTTTTTTCGAAATGGACAGTTTATTTATGGCCCTATTCAATTTCACCGGACTTTGTGGCATAGCGCTGAGGGCGCTTAGCCGGAACATAAACTACTCCTACATACGATACGCCTGAGGGCACCCGAGACGGCACGGACCTCGGCTTAGGACGTCGTATATTGAAACTACCACTGGTTCGGAAGGGTCATCTACTGCCAAAGAACCAGCAAGAAACTCAGCAGGAATGCGTACGCCGCGTTAGCCTGGCCCACCGGTCGGTTGGGCGATTCGAATGCCGTGTTGCCCTATTTCTGACTGGAACGCCGGCGTTCCTTGTTTAAATAGCGTCGTCGGGATCTGTTAGACGTTACGCGGACGCCTGTAACGGACCAGCGCGTCTGGGTTGGCTGTGTAGTCAGCTGACTTATTGACCAGCGGGTTGGGATGGTGGGGAGTGTTGTCGAAGTAGCGTCTAGACACCAACTTCATCAACGTGGCAATAGTGGGCAGCTCGAGATCTTTATGCAGATCTAAATTGCGGACATAGGGCGGGGCCCCGACGCATTTGCGTAAGAACCTATTTGAATAACCTGCAAGTGATCGATATTCGACTTGGTGCCGTGAGCGAAAACCACACTGGCATATGTCATGATGGGGCGGATGCAAGTTTTGTAAAGTGTAAGCTTATTTCTAAGCGACATTTTAATTTTCTTGCAGATTAGGGGGTGCAGCCTACCCATGACGGAGGCGGCTCGGTCCCGGACTCGTTTTATGTGATCCGTGAATGTAAGTCCACTATCTAAAGTGACACCTAAATATTTGATTTTTTTAACCCAGGGGATCGGAGTACCAAACAGAAAGATCTGACCTAATCTTTTGGAGGGTTTGCTAGAGGTTGTCGTAGAGCAGGTTGAAAGAGAGAAGTACACTGCTGCACTTTTTTCTGGGTTAACTTCTATTCTCCATTTCCTAAACCAAGCGCGTAATGCGTAGGCTGCGGATTGGAGTATTCTAGTTAACCTACGTAGATTCCTATCAGATGTGTATAGCGCAGTGTCGAATGCGAAGAGCGCGAGTTCTACTTTCTAAAATTAAATTACTTAAATTACTTAAATTACTATAATTAATAATTAATTAAATTACTTTATAAAATTAAATTACTACATTCTAAAATACTTTTTTAAAAAAAAAATCTAAAACTGGACAAACTATGTTTTCTATTCAAATTCTTTAATTATTGAAGAGCATTGATTGATGAATACTGATCTGGAAACTAAATCAAGAAACACTTTAGTTCTACTTTAAAAAGTTTAACAAATAACAAACTTATATAATGACATCAAATTGTGGAATAAAGAATCATAACATATACATAGCAAATCAAATTTGTTTGTTACACTTTCATAGGCTACCTTTCATCTTGGAAACTTATTCTGTTTTTGAGGGATAAAAAAAGTCAACCGGAGTAAGTACACCAGCCAAGGAGTTGCCATATCTTCCGATCCTATGATTCCTAAACATCTTACCTAAGTTTTCTCGAATTTCGGCCGATATGTGAGGTGGTGCTCCGTCTTTTTGACACCATGTCTCTGACAATTGTGTGCGAGGTAAATTTTCAAGACATGGAAATTTACAGGTCCATTTAAAATTTCAAGGTAATGCTGTCTATTCCAATTATACAATTTCCATTTATAAAAGTTAGTCCAATGATTTTGTCATCTTTTATACCAACACACACATCTATTGACCATCGGGTTTGACGTCAAAATTCGTGGCTAACGTTAGGATTTTGAGTATCTTAACATAAACTCTCATCAGTCCAAAGAACTTTTTTGTCATATATCGGTAATAATAATAAAAATAATAATAATCCCCAGAAAAACACATCTCTGCTTATTTTACCTAAGACCCAGTTGGCATACTCAACACGTCGAGAAAAGTCAGCTGGCTTTAAGACGTGAACCTTATGTACTGAAAATGGATGTAATTTGTTTCGTTTCAGCACTTTATGTACATATGTGTGACTGACGCCTAATAACCGTACATCTTGTACTGAAGTCAGGCTGAAGACGAAAGTGAATATTTACTTGATCTTCCTGGTATGGTATGAAATGGTAGTGGGCCGCCTGCATCGACACGGTGCATTGTCGTGCTTTCGGGAATCTTTCCGTATACATACGAAGGGCTGCACACTACCATTGCATTCATATTCTCTGTAAATTAGGATTATATCTACGATTTCTTCTGCAGTAAAAGTTAGTGGCATATTTTATTAATAAACTAATATTTTAATAAATTCCGATAATTACACCCAAGCATTTGTTTATTTACTTCAGTAAAATTTGGTGAGGTCTTTCACAAATTGATAACAAAACCTTTTTTTAACCGGATGATGTATAATATGCTTACATTCTACGAAAGAGGTAGATGTTTCATAACGGGAAAAAATTTAAAATATTAAGAAAAATATTAAAAAGAAAAAAAATTTTTAGAGATTCTTTACAATTTATACAAAGATTGGTTGAAAGGATTGCTTCTAGCTAGTTTACATACTGTTTAACTGCTTCTCTGGTTTTCTTAAACTATAACTTGGTCGTGTATTTTAATTATTATTTCAAACCTGCAATCTAATAGACAAATAAACAAAGACATTGAACTCACAACATTTATGAATATTGTAAAATCCCTTGTTGCTTCACCCTGGCAATATGTACGCAAAACTTCGCGATGGTTGGTTGTTTTGTTTACGCGTGGAAGTGTAATATACAAACTTGATACAAACTCACAACGTCACTTCCAAATATTATAAATATATTAGGATTATGGAGAGATAGAACCATTGTTTTGCTTGTAGAATAACAAAAGATGTTTTATAATAGCTGCAATTCTTTTAAAGGAGCCTTACGTTCCCGAAAATTTGCTCTGTTCAGGAGGGGGTGGTCAAACCAACTTTTGGAGCAAAAAAGTAACCTTTTCCTTTATACCCACAAATATAGCTAAATATCGATACTACATGTCAAATAGTTCAATGTGGAAGAAATCAATAATTGTTTCACATGACCTATTCACTCTTTGCTACCTACATGTTTAGAATTATTTAACTTCGTAACTGCGTTCGTGCATTTGTTATCATCATTTACCATCCTCTTTCAGTTAATTAACAAAGTTTAGATAGTCTGGTAGAAGATGAGATCCGATGTTTGGCCCTCTTTCCCAAATCTTAATATTGGCTTGATTTCCTTTTGTTAGTTAGTAGTTAGTTAGTTGTTGTGCAGACAGAAGTTCTTATTCCTCATAATTTCGATTCGTTTCCCACTTTTATACAATGAGAAGATTATTTGATATGTTTAGGATTATGTTTACTTTACTAATTGTGGATACGAAATAGAAAAATATGGAATACGGCAAATAAGTAACCTGACAGTCGCTAATACAATAATATGCAGCTAGCTTGGCCCGTACAGTTTTGCATTAATCTTCCATGTTATTTGGGTTTTTCACTTTTCACATTTTAATATTTATTAGTATTGCGGGATAACCCGATAAAATGTTTCAAGCCATAAAAAGTTTCTATATTAAAATCGTTTTGTATTCATATCATCAATTTTGTAACCTATCTGGATGACGCTAAGGAATCAGCAAAACAATAAATAACGTTTAATCAGATTGGATTGTCCAATTGCGTCGGCGGCATAAGTGGCACGAAGTGCTGAGTTTTCAATGGATCGTGAGGTCCGGGATCAGCCATTGATCAAGTGTCCTGTTTACAGTCAGTTTTGTTGGGGTTTTATCCTCACCATCGCACCAAATTAGATAAAGGTCAAAACTGAGATCCAAAAATCTAGTAGGATTCTCTAAAATTGTGATGATCCCCTTCTTTTCTATAAAATCCGGCTTGCAGAAGCTCCCGTTTTCATTGGAAATAAGGTTCAAATAAACATTTAATTTTTCAATTGTATTCGAACTCGTAATGAAAATGATATTTATTGTATTTCGCTTAAAGGTTAGCCTTATCGACTTAAGTTACATATTCAGCTAAATTTTTATAAATAACTCGGTGAGATCAAGAAACTGCTTTCAAAACAAAAACATGTTATTTTGAACTTATTACAAACATAACGTTGCGTTGGTCAAGGTTTTCCGATAGCGCTTTAGCGATCAAATCCGTTTTTTTTTCGAAATGAATTTTTTTTTCGTACTTTATTTATTACTAAATTATATTCTAATTAGATTTATTAGTATTAGCCTTTTAAATTTCACCGGACTCGATAGATGAAATCCGTAAATGTACAGTGTCCACCTACTATTTATACAGAGGCTGGCCCAGACCATTGCTTTTTAACTAACACAGTACTTAATTTGTTATCCTTATAAATGTACTTATTAAAAATAAATACTCTTCGGTTAGCCATGCACAGGCGATATGGATAGGTATAAACCAAAATTGCTCAATTATTTTTTCCATCTAAATTGCTCGCCGTAAACTAAAACGTTTTCATTCTTTGTATGGGGAGCGTAAGCTCAATATTTACCAAATTTCTCATTGAACACTTGTGTGTTACATTTGGAAATAATATATTGATATTTGAAATTTGCGAATAGAACATGGCGCTGGTTTTTAGCTGCAATCTAAACGTGCGTTAGGTATGAACTGATGCCATTAGTATTTCATAATCGTAATCAATGATAAATAAACAAGTATCCCTGAGCGTCTTACAAAAAAAATCGTGATATAAAGTTATAACCCAGATCCCATCACTAGCTAAAAACTTGCTCTTAGATATAAAAAATACACTTTCGCCAAAATAAACTCATTTGCGCGTAGGGAAATGTTTAAGTTCTCCTAATCCTCATCAGCATACCTACATTTACGCGTCGCCGCAACTGCGTAAAAGTTTACTAATTTACTTTTTCATTGTCTATGTTCAGCTCATTACAAATTGTAATTAGTGCTTTAATTTTAGGCGGTCGATGTGCCCGGTCGCATGATAGGGTTCGATTCGATTTGACAAAATCTATTGTATTTACGAAATAACGCATGTCGCCCACGTGATGCCGGTTATTGGTGTCGAATATTAAGCAGTGCCTCTTTCTTGATTGTTCAATTGGTCAATTGCGGCCAAACGAACTCTCTAATCAATAGGATAATGGTATAAGGCCAGGGAATTTAAAAGCGGAGCGGGAAAAGAGTTGAATTTAATTTAATTATTAATTTTTGTGTATTATATGGTGGTCTTTGAAATGTCTTATTTAATATTTCTTTCTTATGAATGTTTATTAAAGTATATATTCTCAGTGTTTAATGAGAGCCTCATTGGATGCTCGCGAAATAGCTGTACGTAGCATTCTCAATTAGAGTTGTACCTAGCCTAGGTTAAAATTGGTAACCAACAATATTTTGTTAAACGTAATAAATACGTTATGGTTATACCGAGAAATTAATATTTATAATCACACCAACAAGCATGTTATCTTTATGACCCATAATCAATGTCCATTTATAACTGGGAAATAACCATGATTTATATAATAGGTCTTTACCTATAAAACTGCCGTTTTGCCGTACTGGCCATTTCAAATGAAAATATTTTTTTTTTGACTGATAATTCTAATTTCAAATTAATTTTACTTGACAAACATGGAATTCTTTTTCTAAAATCGTCATTTGTTTAATAGTTAGTGTTTTGTTTTCAACGCATTCGAACATTTTTCGTCATCATGGATAAGTTAAAAATTCGAGTAATTATGGAGTATGAGTACCGTCGTGGCAGCAAAGCGGCACAAGCGGCACGCAACATCAACGACGTTTACGGAGCGAACACTACAAACGAACGCACCACCCGTTATTGGTTTACCCGCTTCCGTTCTGGAAATTTTGACCTGAAAAATGAACCCCGTGGTCGTCCGAAAACTTTGGTCGACAATGACGAATTAAAGGCAATTGTGGAAGCTGATGAAACTCAATCCACGGCTGAATTAGCAGCAGCTTTCGACGTTAGCATCAAAACAATATTGGTCCATTTGCGTCAAATTGGCAAGGTAAAAAAGCTTGACAAATGGGTACCCCACGAACTCAATGACCGCCAGCGCGAAGTACGCGCGGAGACGTGCCTTGCACTGCTCAGCAGGCATACAAATGAAGGAATTCTGAACCGCATTGTTACTTGTGACGAGAAATGGATCCTGTTTGACAATCGTAAGCGCTCAGCAAGTTGGTTGGACCCTGGTTCAGCACCCAAACAATGCCCTAAACGAAAACTTACCCCTAGAAAAGTGATGGTCACTGTTTGGTGGTCTAACGCGGGTGTAATTCATCACAGCTTCTTGCCAAACGGGACAAGCATTACTGCAGATGTGTACTGTGAAGAACTGAACACAATGATGGAGAAGCTCGCACGTCTCCAACCAGCTTTGGTCAATCGTTCGGCTCCACAGCTCCTGCACGACAACGCGCAACCTCATACTGCACAGCAGACGGTCTCCAAGCTACAAGAGTTGGGGTTGGAAGTTCTCCGTCATCCGCCGTACTCACCAGACCTTGCGCCTACAGACTTCTACTTTTTCCAGAATTTGGATAACTTCTTGGCGGGAAAAAAATTCAATACCCGAGAGGCAGTACAAAATGCCTTTGAAGAATTTGTTGCCTCCCGTCCAGCTGATTTCTTCAAGAAAGGCATCAATAAGCTACCAATGCGTTGGCAAAGATGCATTGATTCCATGGGTGATTATTTTGATTAATAGAAATAAAAAATATATAAAAAAAATTACGCTTCATTTATTTCGTGAAAAACGGCAATTTCATAGGTAAAGACCTAATATAAACGTATTCTAATTTAATCATATTTAGCTTTACATATCTATAAATATCTACTGAAGTATATGGCTAAGGTTTCACTCGCATAGCTTAGTTTTGTTTAGAAAATAAAGGCTTCCTTTCACTTTCCATACATGGTCTGGCTTAAAAGTGTCTAGGTAAAACAAGCTACTGGAATTATGATATTAAGCATTATTTAGTGGAATAATCAAGTTTGATTTTGTAAGCTCAAAATACGTTTGGAATTGAAGACTAAGAAAAAGTTAATAATATTTTATTAATTTGTTACTCTACGATTACCTAATCATTAAATTAAGAAAAAATTATTAATTTTAACAATAACATTATTTTATTCCTAACCTGGGCAGCAGAAAGCCAGGAATGAAATGAAGCATTTACCTGACTAAATATGGTAGACAAAAGTATTAAAATAAGTTCAGTAGCTTTGGACTTCATCATTCTCTTTCCTTGCGTTAAGAATAGAAATGAAATGTCTTAATGAGTAATTCCGCTCCGAACCAATCGTCATGTTTGCCTGTTTCGTCTGCGAAGAGCCCCTATTGCAAATACATAGCTTCCGCCGTCCTATCTCCTGGTTATTGCGTCGCATTCAGCAGTTAGGTCACCATAAAACACTTGGAGGTTTCATCTTACAGAAACCTATGTCAATAGGTAATTAAATAGCTTTAGTTTATTTTTGGGATTCAGCAGTTTGTTCACATGCTTTCAAGTGTATGTTATTCTCGCGGCATAGGGCTCGTGACTTCTCAATCAAAGTCGTACATTTCAAATGAACGTATGATCCGTTCCCTACTAATAAAAGGAAATTGTAAAAATAAATGCTCCGATGCTGCTGTCTTTTATTATAGTTTAATATTAAAAATCATTATGATCTTCGTATCTATTCCTATGGCTGATGAACCTTAGTGATTGTCACCTTCAAGACATTATAAGACACCTTAAAGTCTCAGTGTTCTAAATACAAGCTTTTAACATAGCCTGATCTAATTGAGCGACCTAGCAAGGCCGTTGGTAGGGAATTTTGATAATTTAAACAATTTGTTATTTAAACAGCAGTTATGTCATCGGAAATGTTATTTATGGCGATCCTCACAGTTACGCTAATATGACACAAGCTAAAATCGGTAGTAGAGGCCTTACTTGACCAATTGATATTTCGTATTAAACTATATTCATTTGTTTCTTAACATCAATGACGATCATGGTACCTAAATTGCTACCTAAATTGTTATTTCAATAATATGTTTATAAAGGTAACAAATACTGTTTATTACTTTTAAATATAAGTGTATTAACATTTTCGCGAGCTTCAACCGTGTCGTTCGTGGCCTGTAAACTTTTTTGATGAAATATGTAACTTTTGGTTTAATGGCAAAAGCATTATTAAAATCGGTTCGGTAGTTCCAAAGTTCATCGTGTTTTGTACACCGACATAAGGGTATTTTCAATGAGAGGTTTTCAGAATGTCAATAAACAGTACTATAACAATCTGATGAAGGCTCTGAATGTAACTAATATGTCAATGAATATTATGGCTCATGTAAGGCGTGGAACTACAGCAAAATACTGAAATAAGAAAATTAAGAATATACGAAATATAATTAAAAAAAACTCTTGCTTTTCATTGGAAAAATCTGAGGGTTCAGGACAGTTGTCGTTCGCATGACATTGACTTATTAGTTTACTACATGTTATTTATTACTGTTACAGATCACGATGAAGAGGGCAAATGAAAGAACCTTTAATTGAAAGATCGACAGTGTAGATGTAGACGCTCAAATTTATGGTAAGTTATTAGTGTAATTTAGTTATTTTTTAGAAATATTTTACTTCTTACTGAGTTATTGGGCATGCCTTTCTAAAGTCTTACTGGTGACGTTTTTTGTAAAGTACCTGGTGTCATGCGATTTGACATGTGGTGACAGGCCGCATTCTTACCTTCCTAATTGAAATGGATAAATAAAAGTCGGACACATACATGTCTCGAAAGCAATAATTTATTTTTATTAATACTTTTACTTGAAATTGGCAGAAATAATTATTGTGATCTAATATAACAACAGCTGATTTCCATAAAACACTAATAATAATAATAACATTGAAATGATTTACGTTAGCTCATGTCAGTGTTTATATTATGTTTAATAAGGCATAAAAAAATAAGATAAAATAGTCTTTTTTCTACAGATTAAATTATTATTTAGTACTCATCAATTATCACTTTATTACTCTCTAAAAATCATGAAATTGAACAAAAACCTAGAATAAAATTATCAAAATTCAACAAATAATTAGGAACAACATTTTTTTAAAACACAGTTCAAATACTTAAATCAAATAAAAATGTCGAAAAACGTTTCTTAAGTAATCAAATGAAATTAATGACAATGGTTGAAGTTTGGTCGTTTTGGAGGCAGTCAGGGCACAGTTGTTTTACACACATCTTTTCTTGCACAATTGCTACGGTAATAATGTAAATACATTTTAATTTAGGAGAAAAACAAGGGCTGTTTTTTTTTGTGTCGTCAAACTTTTTATAGAATTTGTTGCTCAGGTAGCCATCTGCACCTTAAACAAACAACAAATAGGTTTTCATTTCGCGTGGAATATTAGTGTTATACATATGTACTCCGTGTTGCATATTCCTGGCCAAAATTTTGATGAACTGTACTCATAGTTTGAGTTATAATATTATTTAAAATTTATATATTTTTGAGGAAATATTAATTATTGTTTATGTCATGCGAATTGCTTTTGAAATACGGTATCTATGGGGGTGGCAATAAATGTTTCATTATTATTTATATTGTCAAATAACTTATTGACGACGTGCGGTCGCAGACCGCGATTAAATTTTAGATCGATCAAACTCACCTATTTGGACCTGGTCGATGCAACTATCCCTCTTTACGGCTTTTTGGTTGACAAAGAAAGTGCGGGGCAAGGGGTGAAACGGCGAGCGGTCTGGTGACACGCGGTCTCACCGCGTGTCACCATTAAAAGGTTAAGAAAGAGACACTGATTCTTTTTAACCGTGATATTTCGCTTTAGACGTTTGTGTAATTAATGTTTCGTATTCTAGCTTTATAAATTAAATATATGTGAGTAAGAATGGGTTGCCTTTTTGTAGTAGTTTCGATTCTAAATTCAATAAAATAAAAGCAGTCACCGAATCCTAGGAATATTATATGGGTTCAGATTAAAGTGTTTATCTGTGTGACCCAATTTTCTTGTATGATGACATTTTATCATAAAATATAAAAAATAATAAGCGTACGGCCCGGGTGTAAGCGGATCTAATCGTTTTTAATTTTTGTTTCCTATATTTTAATAATATAATAAAACTGTGGTTATTTACGAGTAAACTTAAATGTTTTTTGTCATGAGATGCTGCGGGTAGTCGTTTCAACTATATCAATGGATTTCCTAATAAGCTGCTGCCCTTGATTGGTCGGATTTCTTGTTTATGAAATAATAAGCATAGTGGCAAACTACTTATATCACCTATATAACTGAGCTCAGACATAATAACATCTATTTAATTCAGTTCAGTATTAAACTGTATCACTCACTAACTATAAACTTTCTTACAAGTAGTGTTCTTAATTTGACGTTGGAAATTTTAAGTTAAGTTAATTCCAGTATAGTTTATTGGTAAAATAATTTAAATTGTAATGTACATAATTATCATTACTTTTGAATATTTTTTTTGGCAATTTCAAGATGTGACTAATTATTTATGTACGCCTACTGACGATGAAGGTCAAGAAAAAAGGATCATCGTCGAGTGTAACTTTTTTTACCATTTATGAAATAAAACATTTTGAACTTGTTCCTGTTTGAAGTCATGATCTCGTGGGCATGTGGGCATATAATATAGCTTACATTACTCCTTGATAACATAACTTACAACAGCTTGATTTTTATTTAGTTTAGTTCAACGAACAAGTAGATTTTCCCGCGCTCGCTGATTCCACAACCGATGATTGATAAAGATTGACAAGTCATGTCCAAATCAGGCGCCGCCGTGACCTTGACTATCAGAGGAGCAATGATCTGCGTCCTCACGTGCCTATCTGCCATGTGTCGCTGCGATAAGATATCTAATGTAAGATGAACATAAGAGAACCTGGACTTTTGATATTTTTTGGAAATAAGTATCGTTTTGGTGAATATTTTTGCTTAGTAAGTAATTAAAGTATTAGGTGTATTTATATATTTTACTCGTTGAACTGAGTTTAGTTATTTTAGGACGAAAGTATATAATTGTTTGGATGTAATGGATTATTTGATGTCGACGCCGGAATCCTGGATGCTTTGTTTTATTAGTTACACCCACAGGGCATCTGGTTTTAAAAAATGGCTTATGCTTCTGGCGTATGTAGTTTTGTAATGGTGAAAATATTAACAAATAAAGTGCAGTATTTGCATGGTTTTGTTTATAAAATATTAGTACAAATAATCAGATTCAAAAAGTATTTAGCTAATCGTATCATACATTATCACATACAGCTATATCAACTTTGAACTAACGAAGTATTCAATAAAAAACTAATACTATTTATATGTTTATTAAAAAAAGGTTTACTGTATACATTAGTAGAAAACAAAATTAAGCGCATGTTAATGTCATGTTACTTATTAATTTAGCATGGCCAGGGATCGGTAAAAACGTGTAATTTAATTTGAAACTTAAAAGTCGGATTAATATGAATCAGCCCACTTTCGGCACAAAACTTGCAATTACTTGCTTTTTCTAGAATAACATGGCCAGTATTATACATTTCTGAAATCTTTATTAAACGCGTAACTTATTTGTAAAATGTGCAGTGACAGTCCAGTATATTTTTATTTTTCACCACTGAATGCCAAAGCTGAGGTTAATAATTTTTGTAGAAAAAAAGTAATGAGAATAATATGTTTTTTCTCAATTATACCTAATGATATTTAACAAAATGATATTTGCATATGGTAGATCTATTTGCAAAAAAAAAATACAAAAGTATGTGCTTGTTGTACAACCAACAACAAAACTGACCAAAAGCGGCATTTTTCGAAAAAAATCAAAAGTCGGGAATATCTCGAAAACGGTGACACTTTTGCTAAGGTAATTTTTTTTATCTGGTAGGGCACGCCTCAATCTTTCTTTCATTTCAGTTTGTCGTACAAATTATGGGATACCCTGTATAAAATATCGCTATATTTTTCAAATCAAGTTTAACACTACACAATACAATTAGTTGACCCTCAATGTAACCTTACAATGTTTGTAAGGAACTCCGATAAACATACATATTGTAACAGGTATGCTATATTTTGTTCTATCAGTTATATTTCGAGATCGGGGGAAAAGTCATAAAATTGTTTTTAGAATTGGTTTTAGTCACTAAGCACATTTAAATAAGGCAAGATTTTAGTTCTAATATAGTTTGCTACAAATGGCTGTATATTTTTTTAAATTACCTACCATTAGCTTACCCATTTCCATCGCAGCCTCAATAAATAATTCTTTGTAATTTTAAGTTCCTTGGTTGAAGGGAGGCAACATGCCTGTTGATAAACTAACCAATGTTTTGCAAAACTGTTCAATTCTTACGTTATTGTAATTGTTTTTGTTAATGTTGCATATTACAATAATTAAGCCTGTAGTGCAACTAACCTTTTTTTTCCAAAATGGACAGTTTATTTAAGCCCTATTAAATTTCACCGGATTTTGTGGCCTAGCGCTGAGGGCGCTTAGCCGGATCTTAAACTTAAACTACTCCTACATACGATACGACTAAGGGCACCCGAGAAAGCATGGACCTCGGCTTAGGACCTCGTATATTGAAACTGCCACTGGTTCGGAAGGGTCATCAGTGCAACTCACCCTAAAATAGTAACACAATAAGAACTCAATTAGTACCTGGAAATTCAATTTACCGATATGTCTTGTTTGTTAAACAAGTTATAGTAGAGTTGTCAAACTCAATTTTGCAGAGGGCCTGAGGCATATATATAAAAAGAAATGTCCCAAAATGCAAGGAGTGTGGGCCAGGTCTTTGTACACTTTATCAAAAAATAGTTTAAGATGCTTTAAACACTTTTAGATTGTTAAATTGTTATTAAAACTCTTTTTTTTTGTGTTTCGAGTAGCATCGATGGCTGGTTGCCATAAAGTGCACAGAATTGAATAGAATTATTTTGTGTATTTTTAGCTTATTGAACAGTTGTAAAGTTGAAAAGAAATCAAAAGAAAGAACTCAAGCGCAACGAACAATCAAACACACAGACAGACAACTATCAATGTGACGTGAGTGAAGTGTGCCGTGAGTGAGGTGGCTGTACCCTCTGCTTGGTGAACTAACTTCACTTGACAACTTCCGCCCTAAAAAAGACTCATTGTCAATGTTGCCCGTTAAAACGAACACAAATAATGTTGACTTTCTTATTTTCTTACCATCTAACTACCGATTAAATCAATTTATTTGTCTTTTTCCTATAATTACCATTAATTTGTCTATTTTTTTAGATGGTGTACAAAGACCTAGCCCAGGTTGTGACATTTCTTTTGAATTCGTAGGCGGCCCAGATTGAAAATAAAATAAAAATTTATTTATTAAATTATACAGTATAAAAATTACGGTTGTTAAAAATAATATCAAATTTATAAAAGAGGGTAGGTAATTATGTTGAGCTCGAGGATCCAGATACCTGACTTCTCTTGTTTTTGACAAGCTCATTGATGTCAGGTATCACATTCGTTGTAGTTATTTTAAGACTTGATTGGAGATGTTCATTCGTAAGTCTTGTGCGATGTTTGTATTTATTTATTTTCATGACGGAAAACATCTGCTCACATAAATAGGTGCTACCGAACATGCAGAGAATGCGTGCTGCATGCTTTTTTATCCAAACTCTTGAAATATTGTATATAAAATGTAAGAGCGTTAATCTGTCTGATTGAAGATCTATCAACTCCATTTGCAAATGAACCTTAGCTTGTAAAGCTTCAAAATTGAACGACAGATTGTTGAAAATTGGGAATTCTATTTCATTCATTTTGTGAAAGTCTTCAAAACGATTGTTGGATTTGTTTTGCAGAAGTTGAAAATATAGATCCAGTTTTGATTTTTTACCTGATTTTCCCACAGCCTCAACTTTGTTTCAAAGGCTTGAATATATGAATAATTACCCTGTAACTTTACATTCAGATCAGTCAAGTGTTTATTCATATCTACCAAAAAGGCACAATCAATCCACCAGTAATTGTCATAATCAATTGGTTTGCCTTTTTCTAACATGAAAGCTTGAATAGGTTTACGTAATGCAAACAATCTTTCTAAAACTACTCCTCGACTGAGCCAACGAACTTCGGTAACATAAGGGACATCAGAAAACTTTCCTCCAAATCTTGTAAAAATTTCCTGAACTGTCGGTGATTTAGTCCTCTGCTCCTTATAGAAATTTACTATTTTAATTGTAATGCATGCCATGGTCCATTTTTAAACGTTTGGATGCCAATGATTCCTGATGCATTATACAGTGAAATCCCACAAAATTCCCTTATGTTTTCTGTTTTTAATTAAACAACGCCCGAATCGTTGCCAGCCGTGGCAGGAGCGCCATCCTTTGTTGTGCTGCTAAGTATATTCCAGTCGAGTTCATATACTTTGCTATCAACTGCTCAATTGCAGAATAAATATCATTTGCTGTTGTAGTCAATAGAACGAACTTTGATTGTTCTTCAGTTATTTCAAAGTTACTGTTAGTACCTCGTATAAAAACAGCAAGTTGAGCTGTATCAACAGTATCAGTGCTCTCGTCAACAGCCAGTGAAAACTTTGTAAATGACTTAATTTTCTCCTTCAGTTGAAGAACGAAATTTTGAGATAAATCATTTATTCTTGAAGCAACATTGTTTCTTGAGAGCTAAATATTTTGAATTATTGACTTTTGAGATGGAACTGAAACATCGGCAACTTTCAACATACAGTTTTTTATAAAACCACCATCAGTGAAAGGTTTAGATCACTTTGCGATTTCTAATGCAATGACACATGACTAAGAATGACTAAGACAATTTGTCGATTCTTATTTTTTCAGTGTAACAATCGAATTTTGACTTATGATTCGTATCATAGTGTCTCTTCAAATTAAACTCCTTACAAACAGCAACTATTTGATTGCAAATCAAACACAGTGGTTTACCTTTCCATTCTGTTAAAAAATATGTAATTTCCCATTGAGACTGAAAAACTCTGCACTCACTATTAACTTTACGTTTTTGTGACATTACACCAAAATCGTAACAATTATGGATATCGCACGCGCACGACACAAACAAATGCACAACTACTATACTATACTAGACTGAACTGACTCACGTACGCGTTTTATATGGTTGAGCAAGGTTCTAGTCTAGACTCGAAGCGCGTGGAAGATTCTATCGTTCTCGACAAAATAATAGGATATTTCCGCCTGCTGCTAAGAGATGGCGTTACTATCTTTCTCTCTCGCTTGTCTAGGCACGCGCTGCCCTTGAAATTACTTATAAATATTGTGTGCGCATTTTAAAACACCCGTAGAGTAATCGAGTGAAGTCTAAAAGCTCTAAAAAACATGATTCTTCTTTCTGTGACAAATTGCGATCGCGGGCCTTATTGATACGGCCCAGGGCCCGGATGCGGCCCGCGGGCCGTATATTTGACATGACTGAGTTGCGATTTAATAGTTGCTTTTCAGTAAATAAAATTTCGTTCAAATCGTGTTTTGAGACAATATTTTTATACACTTTTATGACCTTATGTGCAAACTAAATAATTAAGTACGAATTCCCTAGCGTCCGAAAGCTAATGACCAAACGCGGTATGTAAAATCATTTCGAGACATTTATTATTTTTTGACTTTTTTGAGAAAACAATTTGAATATTTATGTTTTCAGTGCAGTATTTTATTTTAAATCAATTTATAAAGAAATTCTTATGGTGAGGTCACGGAGTAGTTGTCTTTTTAAAATCGCATAACAAAGTTATAACAATACTGCCTGGAATGAGCAACTCTAATATTCTCTATGGATTCTCGATGACAGATATTTATTAAAAGCATTGGAAGTAACAGTTTAACTAAAAAGAAGATAAAAAACGATGCTACTTTCTGACATCGTATAGAGGTTGATTGTAACTATAATTATTTGACATATTTTTTGATAAATATGCTTAATTGCTTTTATCTGCGAGTTTTTACTAACAAAGTGATAAAAAGAGTGACATCTTGAAATGGTTTTTGAGTAAGAATCAGATTGCTTTTCTTTATGAAACGAATAGGTATTTGACAATATAAAAAATAGAGAAATATTTTAATGCCATCCGTATAGATTCTGATAATGAATGTATTTTAAAAGCAACTCGCATTACTAGACATAAACGATAGTTAATATTAACTCCAAAAAAAAAAACACAAATAACATTATTATTTTTAGTTGGAATGTCAAGACATTAAACGGTTTTTAATGGTTAGGATTGATAGGTTTAAATTTAATCAGTGGCAAGTAAAAATCTTGTTTCTGTTAATGCACGCCGTCTCTTGAATGCCACCGTATGACGTCACAAGCTATTCTCGTCGGCATTTAAATAATAATACATAAAAACCAATAGTATTTCTAGGGTCCTTATAAACCACAAAAAAATGTGAAGTGGTTTTCTAAAACTAGTGAAATAGCCTATTGCCTCCACCCCGTTTTCCCGCGCTCTCGCTTGCCCAGCTAGACATTGCGCACACGCACCTCTGTGACTGATGTACCGGAACAAAATAAATCCATGTTGTTGTAGGTGAAGTCTTTCACGGAGTCTATGCCGTAGTTCAAGTGTATTAAAATGTTATTATATTAACATTAATTTTCTACTGTCATGTAATGTTACGAAAAGAAGTCAGTTTAGGGTTATAGTAAGTAACTTCAGAATTGTTTCGTTTTTGTGATCCGTGATTTTTTTTTTGAAAAACTTGTCTAACTCGTTTCGGCTTGACGTTTTTTGACGTAAGATTTTCATCTAATTATCGATTGTTCATTGATCTCCAGGAAAAATAGAACATAGCTTGTAATGTTGTCGATATGACTTTAATTGTTTCGTTTTTTATTTTCTTCTACAGATTTTTCTATCAATATGTCAATTTCCAGCCAACAGAAACTTGTGTATTTAAATAAAAAATGTTTTCCTAATCAGATATTATATTCCAATTTTCTTGTTACTTAAGAATATAAATCACTTTCGTGTTTCGAATAGAATTGAATTTAAGAGACAAATGTTAATATCTAAATAATTTACGCAATAAAGTCATTCTTGAGTTAGAGTATTTCTGGATTAGTGGGATGTTAGCACACAAGTTAGTCACAGTTCGTAGCGACCAAGGACCACTCGTATACATCACTCGTATACGTAGCTACAAGGATCGATTAAGTTAAAAAGGCACTACTTCTTAGTACAATAAATAAGCCTAAAATCGAAAAGAAAAAAAAAACATTTTTTTAATGGCCTTATTTATCAAAATCTAGAATAAAAACATAGATCTCATCAATACAAAATAATTGCATAATCTGTGTCATAATTATGTAATGTTCCATCGCATGATTTTTGCGTGCAGCTGTCGCGTTTTCAATGCCATTCTGCTTGACACCCGCAGCACAAAAACTAAGAAGGTTGTCGTGCTTCGTGCGTGGACAATAAGGCTTAAGAATAGCTTATTGTTGTAAATAAAATTGTATGGTGCACCTGTTCATGTAACCTAAGAATGAACAATATGTGTAACTCGTGTCTAGCCTCCGTTTGACGGGTTACTGGTGTAGTTAGTAGCCGTGCTTCCTATTTTTACCCCCGGATAAATTATTACAATTTTATTGCGTTTTTTTGTTAAAAACTGAATGGTTCGAGCTTTTATATAAATCTTGCAGAAAATCAATTCAGCCGTTAAATTTTTTTAATTAGATCTTTTCAAAAAACTCCACCAGCGTCTGTACACAGTTTCATGCGTCTAAACCAATTTTCAGAGCACATTTTCAACAGGTACTTCATCAACATCCTTCTCGAATGCAGTGAGAATATCTTCTGGTGATGAAAACTTTATCTCCTTGAGCTAGTTTTTAATTTTAGGGAACAAGAAGAAGTCACACGATGCCAAATCACTGTTGTAAGGTAAGTTTTACCGGTGTGGTGTCAGGAAGCCCCTCATCTTGATCGCGGAAAGCGCGGGCGCGTTGTGGTGGAGCAAAATCTCTCGGAGTCCCGTGAGTTCCGTCAAGTTCCGTCGCTTGTTGCTCGCAGCAGCAAAAACTTTTGGCAAGAATTTGGTTGTATAACTGTGCATTGATGCCTCTTTGGTTTCTTAAGAGAATTGATACTAAATACGCTGTTGGGAAGTCATACTGTTGACTGGTGCTTTGTTTCTAGATCATATTGATAAATCCAAGATTCTTTAAACTGTTATGATATCGTAAACAGGGTGGGAAGAACTTCCTTTAAATTTACCAATCATATCGTGGCACCATTGCACGCGCGCCTACTTCTGCGCATTTGTGGGGTTGTGGGGTACCCGCCGAATCAATCCTCCTTACGTAAAGGTGGTCGCCTAGAGTACTATGAACACTTCCCGATCCGATCTGCAGATTAAATTGAATCTCCTCGTATGTGATACGCCGGTTTTGTTGAATCAAAATTTTCACTTGTAGCACGTTTTCTTCCGAAACAGCAGTCGAAATACGCCTACTTATTTCTTCATCCTTCAAACTTAAGCGACCGCTTTTAAACTTGTTATACCAGTGGTACATAGTTGCTATAAGGCGCCTTGTTCATAAAAGCTAATTGAAGTCGATTATACGATTCATCAGGTTTCAGTCCGAAGTCGTAAAAAATCATTGATCAAAAATATTTCCGACGCAGATCCATTTTTGTATCACACCATAGTTTCATGACTCTGGTAAAAAATGTAAAGGGAAGTTTAAATTTGGAGCAAATACATTTGTACTTTTAAATAATCGAATTTTCAAAATAAATCATAACTCGTCAGCGTTCCATACATAAAAATTGTTTGAGTGGCCTGGTTTGTAAACTCTTATTATGGAAACCCCAAGCTTTGCTTATATCACACAAGCTTATAACATATACATACACATAGATATTCACCCTTTTAATAATATAAGTGTTATAAAAAGGGTAAATTTGCATAATAAAATTAAATAAAAAAATTCAAGACAAATGCACCAACTGTATGACCCTAATTAAGCAGAGCTTGTGTAATGGATGACCACAGAGCGAACTTGGTGAAGAACACATAATAAAAATACATATATAAATATAAACAACCATGGCCCGAGTTGGGATGAAATTTTCCAGGAATACTATAATGTTGTTTGTCCATTAATTAGAGACAATAAGGATTGAAAATCCTAATTTTTATGAAAAAAACTGTCACAACACTTTTTTAAACTGGCGTATCTTTAGCTTGCATTAGTATGGTACCTATAAGTTCCAAAAGAGCATTGGCTATAACATTGTAGTGTCAATGTGTTAGTGTTGACAACGAGTTTAAAACAAAATTGTCCTTCAGACAAAATATTGCGCCATGATTGTTTAACAAAATCATTACCTGAAATAATACTGTAATTTTAGCTCAAGATACGCAAGTCATCATATCTTTATCACTCACTTATCACTCGATGACTTGCGTTGTCATTCGCTACGTCATTTTGCTAAGTATCTTCTGTAAAGGGTGGCGCTGCGTTCTACGCGTAAATGCCGTTTGAGAAGACCGCTTTGAAATCACAAATCGGTTCATTAGTGTCGTAGGCGGGCACTCGGGTACACATGTTAAAATTTTAACACCCTTCTTATTGCGTAGGGAGTTGTGTCATTATGTGCTTGAAAAGGGCAATTCGGTATTCAAATCGCCTAACCCACCGGTGGGCCAGGTTAGTGAGGCGTACGCATTCCCACTGAGTATTGCGGGTTCTTTGGCAGTGGATGATGTTTCCGAACCAGCGAAAGTTTCAATCCCTCTCGGGTGGCCTTGGGTGAATCGTATGAAGGAGTAGTTTAAGTTCCGGCTAAGCGCCCGGTAAGCCACAAAGTCCGTTGAAATTTAGAAGACTTACAGGGCCTTACAAAAAATAACCTTAGTTTAAACTAAATATTTCTTTTGTCGACCCTGGAAATTAAAGACTGTTATTTGATTTATTATTTCCCGTCATAAATCTGTAATGTAATAAAGTTTATTTATATTGGTTATTAGCTTTGCGTGGGAAAAGTATTATTCTAGGTGCATTGGAAATCTTATAAAGGTAGCTGGGAATAAATTTGATGCAAGTACAGACCAAGTAAGATGATAATTAAATGTTTCTTACTGTAGTCTGAACAAATAAGTGGATAGGTCAAGGAACGGAAAAATGTGGCCGTTAGAAGCGAAGTTTCGCCTATAGATAGATAAACTGACGTATCAGTTTCATGTAAACTTTCTCTTGTTTAAACCTTCAATATAGGTGATAGCGAATTCCGTATTTTTTTATTCTTTTACTACATAAAGACAGGAAATTTCCTCCCACCATATGTAGTTAAGAATCCGGTTCGAATCCGGAGAAATCACCGCTGTGGTCTTGTTTAGAGAGAGACGCGCGTCGGTTCGCAAAAACTGTCGTGATTTGTACAGCCGCATGCGCCTCTGTTTACGATTATGTTAACCACACTTACTTGTTTGAGTTGTCTATAGGTTATATAGTATTGGACACTTTACGCAGATTTCTTAGAACTGAGCGATTTCGTATTTATAGATTGATTATTATTAATTCTCTTATATATAACATATTTTCGTATAAAGTTATTTAATCTTCATCGTGATAGCGTCAATTATCTTGTTGTTATCTAAGTTGTTAAATCAACTTCGGTTTTTCGAAGGATTTGAAGATAGACTGAGAAGAAAAAAGCCGCCGCAAAAAGAACCTCTCGGCGTCCTTTGGCAACATTGTAAAATACATGAAATAGGTATTTAGGTATACAGCTTGGCTACGACATGACAGAACCCAAGACAGCTAGTTGTGTGTGCTAATGTCATGCTGCAGCCAAGCTGTTTACACAGTGTTTATACTCGTATACAATAATAATAATAATAATAATAATTTTATTTCAGAAAAAGAAAAAACATAAAATACAGTACAAATAAAGAATTTAAAATCTATAACTTATGAACTACCATTAATACAATACTGATTTCACTGCTCCCTACGAAAGGGCAGAGCCCTGTGGTGGCCATAGGATAAGCAGTATGCTCAACCTTTATGAGTTTTGGCAAATCATATTAAAGTAATACAATACAAAAACAATAAATTACTAATAATCAGAACAAAACGATGAACAATACAATAATAAAACATTGTATTATAACATTACTGCTGGATGCATGTGTGTGTATGTGTGTGCGCGTGGATGTGTGTGTATGTGCTTGTGTGTGTGCGTGTGTGTGTGTGTGTGTGGTGTGTGGGAAGTGTGAATATAGTTTGTGGTAAGTGTTTTATTCTACTGGAGTAAGAATGGATTCGATAGCTTCATAGCTTTGGGTGAGAAGCCATGACGTTAACTTCCTATTGCATTCAAATTTTGTCAAGCTGTGTAGACTTAAACGTTTGTTTAAAAGGTTGTACAAAAAAGGTCCAAGGAAAGGGTAGAATTTATTACTAAATTTTGTATTAAATTTTGTTTGGTACGTACAAAGCTGTCTCACCGTAAGAACTTCGCAGAATTTGTACCAAAGAGTGGTAGGGTAACGGAAAGGTTTAAAAGTACAAACCTTAAGTAAAATTCGCTGTGATATTTCCAGATTTAATAGAGTAGTTTTATGCACTCCACCCCAAACAGTTATACAATATGTGATAAGAGACTGGCAAAGTGCATAATATACTCGTTTAAGTAAAGTAGGATCCATCACATGTCGCAGAATTTTAAAAGTAAAAATAAGCTTCCTGATCCTTGAACTAAGTTGTAAAACATGATTTTTAAAATTTAAATTTGATCAATAAAAGTACCCAGATACTTTAAGCTGGGCACCCGTTCGAGAACTGGACATAAGCAGTTGAACTTACTACACTGAGGGACATGTGCAGTTAAACATAAATTTTGACATGGTTGACTCGAGTTTTGTATGGCAAATGTCACATATTTAGATTTAGAGGTGTTTAATGTTAAGATACTACTTTGCAGCCATTGAGACACAATTTCTAGCCCATTTTGGGCCAGGCGAAAAGCGTCTTCCCATGTTTCACCACCGAACAGTAAAACCGAATCATCTGCATAAGACAGCGTCTGTCCACCTGTTTTTAAGAAGCATAGGTTGTTGATGTAAATAAGGAACAAGGTGGGGCCGAGAATACTGCCTTGTGGGACGCCATGTGAGAGAGGTAGGTCATCGCTTACTATGTCACCTATTTTGAGAGATTGAACCCTTCCCGACAGATAGCTCCAAAAAAGATCTAGTTGATTTCCACGAATACCAATCCGTTCCAACCGATCCAAAAGAAGGGGAATCGAGACAGTGTCAAAGGCTTTCGCCAGGTCAAGAAAAATAGCAATTACTTTTCTATGAGAATCAAGATTTTTCGAAACAAAGGATGTAAGGTTTAAAACGGCGTCAGCTGAGGATTTACCTTTGCGGAAACCGTATTGGTTCTCAGACAGAATATTATATTTTGCAAGATAATGAACAAGTCGGATACTAATAATTTTCTCTAAGATTTTAGATATAGCCGGTAATAATGAAATGGGCCGATAATTGTTGGCACTATCTCGACTCCCAGACTTGTGTATCGGGATTACAATGGCTTTCTTAAGGTTTTGTGGAAATACTCCCAAATCAAAACATAAATTAAATATATGTACCAAAACAGGAGAGAGTGTGGATTTACAGACTTTTAACAAATGATTTGAAATATTGTCCCATCCCATAGAACACTCATTTTTTAAGTCTGTAATTATCCCTGTAACTTCAGCCACGTCAGTGTGGCCCAACACAAACGAATTCGAGCAATAAAAATTAGCTTTTGAACAATTTGTTAGATCAGAATACGGAATTGAAGTCTGTGGAATACTTTGCGCCAAAGAACTACCAATATTTGCAAAAAAGTTATTAGCTTTGTTTATAGATTGTTGTTCAAAGCCATTTTTAAGAAGTTGTTGAGCCGAATTATCTTTTTTACTATTAAAGGTAATTGTTTTAACAGCTTTCCAAAGGAGCTGTGAGTTATTACCAGCCTTGGCTATTTGTTGTCTATCGTAGGTTCTCTTTAATTGCTTAACACGATTGAAATAAAAGCTTTTATATCGAAGGTAGGTACTCCTCAAGATGTCATTTGTGGGGTTGGCTTTATATTTAGCATATAAATTGTCTTTATTCCTTTGATATCTTAATAAACCTTCAGTCATCCACGGTTTTTAAATACATTTTTTTGAATTAATTTTAGTGACAGAAGAGTGATCTTTAATTGTATTTTGAAGAATAGAAATTAATGAGTCCATTGCAGAATTTGGATTCCTACTAGACATTATACCTTGAAAATCGAAAGTTTCGAGATATTTTTGGATACTTTCATAATCGATTTTAAATTTTAATCTACAAGGTGACTTCCTGGATTCTGCAATGTTATATTCAAAAAGGACTGTTAACAATGTTTCAGTTACAGAAACAGAAACAGCCTGTGAACACTTAAATCCCACGCCCTTTTGTCATCCAAATAATCTTTGACCTTATTGTAAGGTTTTTGACTTAAAGTTTCCTTGATAGTTTTCTGATAGGGCAAGGAACAGCCTCAATTTTGGAAACGCTAGCTTTGGTCGTTCCTAGTCCTAACAGAGAGACTTTATCACGGTTATCTTACGTAGTTTAAATTTTTTTTTATTTTTGTTGATAAACAAAATATTTTCTTAAATAAATTGTAACGCAAGGCTTAATATATCAATGTCTTTAAACGTTTTTTTCAGAGATTTTCTACTTATGTATCTTAGTTTATATATTCCACGAAGTATAGTTTATATATTCTGCAGAGTGACAATAGTTTCAATGTTTGTGGCATTTCCCCGCAGTAGGATCATATGAGTAGATAAACGGAACAGAGACAAAGCTTCTTAAGGACGTGAAAAATTGTTACCTATTTTGGTAGGATTGTCACAATAGGTTAAGACAAATTAAACAAAACATTTGTTAAATAGTTTCATTATTCAGTATGATAGAATACTTTACAAATTACTTATTCTAAAATTTTCTTTTATAATTTTAGTTTTTTTTGTAATTTATTGTTTCTTTTGATGGTGTGGTAAATTCTGAGTTTAACATATTGTTTTTTCAAGTAACCTGACGGGAAACACTCACAAATTTACAATCTTTAATACGCTTAAGTATTTCATTGCCAATATAGACAATATTTATTTCAAGATAGAAATATTCGCAAAACTTTGACTCGAGCAATTCAATTTTATTTTTTCTAGAATTATTCATACACACAGTACAATAAACAACCATTATTAATAAAAAATACAACGCTTTTGCTTTAAAATATTTAAACTTGCAAGTCACAAAACAAACTACGTGCGTCGCAATCACCCTGAGATTGTCAACTGCGGCCAGTGGGCACGCACACATGCCCCGCGTGCTTGTAGTAGTGCAACCGATTCGTGCGGTTGTATGGAGCTTTGTCTCTGTCTGTTGATCTACTCATGTGGTAGGATACCATAACATATTCGCCCATAAAAACAACTAAAATATACCATTCTGGGCTGTATGCACATCAGTCAGTGACCGAATTTTCTTAACCGCGAATTTTGCAGAACAAAATTTTACTCGCCAGTTGAGAAACGTGGGCCCCCATTGAAGTTTAGAAAAACAGTGTTATGTACTAGCTTAAACATGTTACCATAAAATTGCAAGTTTGATTCGACTAGTTTTACATCCGTGCCCTTTGTTACGTATTTGCTACAAATGGTTACCAAATGATGTACATAGTTCCTATAATATTTTCATTGTGTAAGTAGAACCCGTAATTTTACGTTGATTAACCATGACTTGGTAAACTTCAAATGCATTTATAGAATTATAATATTACGAAATAATGAGTGGCAAATATGGTCACTTAGTAAGCATGATGGTGAATTAATAAGAGCGGGTTCTTTTACCATCGTCATCTTAAACTATTTAAAAACTACCCAAAAGATTCCTTTCCTAAGTGGTAATGACTGAAAAGTTACGTGCAAAGTGGATGACTAATTGTAATTCAGTCAAATAACTAACCGGTCGAACAAGCCAACCGTGTTGTACTAGATATAAACTGTAGGAGTTTTCAGAGCGGCTTGAATCGGCGGACAACCGCATCGGTGTTATCATTCACCTACGCTTATTGGGCGCGTGCGCACGTCTTGAGTCTACATTTTTCAATACTTCTGATTTCGACGCGCCACCTAGGTTGTAGGAAAAAGTTGTTACTCGTTTTTATATTTTTTATTTTTGAAAAGTGTGTGTAACGTGCTTGTGTTATTTTACAATTGGAATATTTTTTTTACTGTAAGTATTTTATGCCATGTTGAAAAAGATTTCTTTTCCTTTATTTAATTATTCGCTTTGCAAATTTATTGCACCGTGTGTTTTATGGCATATTTTATAGGCTAACTGAAATCTCTATTTGAGATTAATTTGATGTAAACGAAAATTGTTTTGCGATTTCGATACTCTTTGAAAGTGGTGTTTTGTGCATAATTTTAGTTTAGATATATAAATAATAAAGGTAAGGTTATATACAAAGCTTGTGTTGTTAGTTATACTTTGAATAGCCTGTTGGGTGACAGACATGGTCATTTACTTGTCGGCTTACTGAAGGTAATCAACCTGTTATATTTAGCTGCCGTATTTAAACTATGAGTGTTAACTTCGCCATAGTAATAACACAGGTTTGATTTTTCATTTAAGGTTGATTTTGGCTAAACACAAGTACTTGGTAGTTTTTGTGATAACGTTTTTGATAACTTATTTGTAACTTATTTAAGTTCTCAGATAAAATTATAATTTAAATGAGATCCTTTACTTTAATTTTTTTTAAATTACATTTGTATTTTACATACGGTATTTGCCTGATAATAATAATAAATCGCAAGTTTTGTAATATAATAAATATCAATAAATAACAATTAATTAAAATGAGTCGAAATGTAACACATTTTTAATATAACCGCTCTTTAAGTATGAGCTATACACGCGGTTTTAATATTCAGTGATTAGCAGAAGCCTGCATTGTTTGATTCACTAAGTACTGTGCAAATAGTGTAATCGAATACTAAACTAGGCACTACCTACATTGTAGATTTGTTGCACATATAGTACGTGAGGTTTTGGGTAAAAATTGTTATTTTTACCGACTTCAAAAAAAGAGGCGGTTCAATTGGTCTGTATCTATTTGTATGTACCTACGTTCGGACATAACTTGTTATGTTTCTAGACCGATTTCGATGATTTCTATTTGGTTTTGAACCGAGATATGAGCAGCAGCAATGTGAAGTCCTAAGGTCAGCCTGGCAATTTTTTCTCGTATTTGCAAGTTTTGAGACGCTGTTAGATCCGAATATGACGACTAAAACATCATCCTATAGAAAAGTTTTGGCGTCTTTGTGACTTCGTGACCGAATTTCTCTTCTAGCCTTTAGTTTAATAAAGAATCTTATTATGAGCAGGTTATTAAAACAATATAGTAAACCAGCTTCAAGTTACGCCACGCTAGATGCCTTCAGTTCCAAACCACGGAACAACGCGACAGTAGCCATGGTCTCAGGGTCGGAACCGAATTACCATAAAAATGGGACTGAGTACAATTATATTCATAGATAACAAGCACCTGAAATTTTGTCTTTGAACGATTGGATTTGAGCGTGCGATTTTTTAGCTGATACGAAGTTACAATTTAAACGATGCCTTGGAAAAATCCAAGGCTCCTGCAGAACTGTAGCAATTAATTAGTAATATAACGAGATTCGTATGATATAATTGATTATGAACTAATTACAAGCTTTCACAGATTGTCATACATTTCCAATTGTAATAAAAAACTTATCCGCAATCTATTATCAATGCGCAAATATACAGAATATTTGTGTGTATATTTGAATACACAATATGAACGAATAGATAAGTTTAAAAGCTGTTAACTTTTGAAAGTTCGTAACTCATGTATATTGTTTATGTTTTTCTTTTTTTATTAGGAACATGAACAACAGGATTACCCTATTGTTCTAGCTCATCACCTACTTCCCGGTATTTGCTCTTCAATCACTAATTGTCAAAAATACCGCATGTCGTACCAGCGACAGCTAACAATACCTATGTAATATGAAGTTTTTGACGTTCAGCGATGATCGCGCGATTATCTTTATTTTATTGATAACCTATTTTTTGTTAATACCGCAGCTTTGACGAATGCACAGCCTTAGATCAGACTTCCTTCCGTTATCATACGATGATCTTGTGTACTCGTACTAATATATTCTATGTTAGTGTGTTGTGCGGAACCGGCGTGTCGTGTATTTGTGTTATTCTTGTAGACCGGAACTTGAACTAGCTGCATACTCGTGTATGATCGATTGGAAACATTGTCACACCTGATTTCATTTTAATCAAAAGATTATGCATTTTCGTTACTCTTTGTTATGCGTTTCGGAAACACTCGTTTTTGGTTGATATTTAAGTTGTAAATGTAAGTTGAAAATCTATAGAGCTGGTTTTTATCTTAAGGGTCAATAGTTTCTTTATTAATAAAAGATTTATAATAAGTAATAATAATTATTACTTCTTAGGATCAAAATTGCAATAGTTTTCACACTTTCACGGAATATTCAAAATAGTGCGACATTATTTTAGGTGGATTGGATGGATTAAGTGGATGGACAAGTAAGATTTTTGTTAGATATCGAGACAAACTCTAAAGCGACTGCACGGTCATCAATAAATACTTCATCAAATAATGTTAAATTTTCCAAAAGTACCTGTAGGCTATATTGTATGAAAAAAATACTGTGATTTGCGATATCTTTGGTAAAATATTATGAACTTTATACAAATAAAGTTCTTCTTTCCTCTAGTCTCTAAAAAGTGTTTACGAATCATAAAGTTCTTTACAGTTGCTTTTCGCTCGTAAGGATGTCGAAGTTCACAGCCTTCTACTGAATAAAGGAAATTAATATAGGGATTCCTTATTAAATTACTTTTAATATCTTTGCTTTAACGGAAAAAAGTAAAGAACAACATTATTATTTTTTTCGCTACACAATGATTTACCCATGGTTTATATTATCAATATCTTCGAAATCTCAGTAAAATATTTATAGACAAGTTTGTTAAGGAAAAAATGAATGCTTAAGAGAAAAAATGTGATGGCCTAGGAATAAATTCCTCAGTAACTCAGAGTTGAAAGTATTCCAGTCCCAAAAGCTCCCGCATGTCCAGAACCTTTAATACAGGTCCTTTAATCCATCAGTCAAGAAACTACTAAATATTTAGACTTGTTTCGAAGCCATTGTTGCTACCTAGTAACTCATCAATTAATTGGCAAAATGTCAAAGCGTCCATAGATCACTAAGCAACATTGTTCGGAGTAGCACCAATAGCGCCAATAAATACACTCATGCTGGGTCGCCATATAAAGTTCAGTTTGCCTTGACCAAGCCAAGCTATAAATAACCCTTGCAGTATGTTTGGAAACCATATCCTAGTTCTATGCATATTTTGGTGACCTAGGCCTGCAAGCTAATCTAAATCTTACTCCGAAGGCATACAATTCAAAGTGTTATGGAATAATAATTATGTGTGTGCTATCGGCGTATCAAAATCTGCGGTTTTAGTATAATTATCAAATTGCCTTCGTATTGTGGAGTGCTTAGATAAATTGTGAATTGAAGTAATGCGTTTTAAAACTTTTTGTGTGTAGGCATAACGAGTTCTGGTTATGCACCTTCTGCTCAAAGGCAGAAATTCCGATGAAGATTTTAATGGTCATATCAAACAACATATAAACACAATGACGGTTAGTTATTTAACAGTTATATGCCCATCGGATGTGACAGAATTTCACCTGTTTCAATACATGAATTATTGTTGATAAAAATTATTCAACGTAGCACACAAATCGGATGTTTTGTCTGTTTCCCTGATGTGTTTCAATAGAAACTTTCAAAGTTTTCTGGCATTATTATGCTAGTTTTTAATAAATATTTGTGGATATTTTTTTTGTTATTTACTTTACAAAAAGGAAAAGGTCAAAAGTGCATTCAATTCCAGTAACAAGAGTTGTAATAGGTACTTGATTGAATAATTGTAATAAAAATTCGTTATTTATTTTGCTTAGCCTCGGACATGAAATTATGTTTTACGTGCTTATTCTTAAAACCCGTTCCCCAGTTTCCATAAGATCAATTTGATTTTTTAAATTGATTTCGCTATAAATATTTAAGATCGTTTCAATGAACGGTCTGCTACCAAAAGCCAAATGATTAGCCAGTGCAGTGATTAGCCGTCGCTATAGCTACACTGTGATCTAAATGCATTCGCCAAGGTTGTCCTGCAATATTCTAGCATTCATTTACGTTCGGGGCATTTGTTGCAAGTAATTCACTTTACATCGCTTCCGTGCTCGTAAATTTACCGGGGAAATAGTTTCGTGCAGTTTATATGGATTTTGTCGCTGAAAATTGAAAATCGTTGAATGTTACTCATTTTATTTATTTGATGAATGTAGTAAATATTTAGGTTTTATGACTCCTTTTATAAAAATTATTTAAAAATTTGCTTTGAGTTCGTATTGTCTTAATGTTTAATAATTCAAGTAAAATTTTGTTTAATGTCGTGCGGAAACAATTTGTTTGGACAAAAAATCTAGACCAAGAATGTTTTTCTTTAACAATTATGTAAAAGAAAATAAGGAGCCTTTTTATACTAAGATAGTTTACCATATAAGAGATAAAAAAAAATTCTTTGAAAAAAAAAATAGGCACCTTAATTATAATATTGATAACGGTCTAAAGAAATTGTAGAATTAGAGCCAGTCTGGCTGGGCCACGGGGCAAGCCACGTGGCGCCTTAAACGCGTCGTTACTTTTAATCAGGTGCATTTTTAAGTAATTTTTATTTTCTGTAACTATGGCAACCGAACCACTATCGATTAGGTAACAATAGGTTTGCCCAATATTCTGATATGTTTTATTTTTAATAGGATTTAAACAATCTATTGTATTCGTTGCGTTGTGCAAACGAGCTGGTGAAATTGTTAAACACAGAATGGTCACGAATTTTTCGTTTATTTTTATATACAAAAAAAATTATGTTCATGTTCATTTTAGATTTTATCAACATTACTTTAAATTATTCTTTAGAACAAATTATTTCACTTATTATTCCGCTCATAATGCGATCATAATCTTTTCCCCCTCAAATAAAAAATGCATTTTTATTTATGTTCCGGGTAGACGTATGTGGAAGACGCTGGTGACTTTCCTGTACCTTTAGGAAGGTTTATTGATAAATACTTAAGTTTTGGTAGTAGGATAAATACGAGCTGAAAACCAGTTTTATCGATGACATAATCTTATATATTTGCTTAATATTTAATCCATTGAATAATATTGGTATTTCATAGATACAAATAGTGGCGAGCGACTGTTTCAATTACAGTATCTTTCGTGCTTTTTTAATAAATACTAGATCTATTTCTAGAGTTTTGGGCTGGGACATTCACGGACGTTCCAGAACTACGCGTATTCACTATAGCTTTATCACAATGAAATTAACGGTTTTGGATTTAATAGAAATAATTATTCCGTATTTTCCTAGGGTGTGTGAAGTGATAAGGAAGACGAAAATGATATTTAATTTATAATGTAATGTAATGTAATGCCTATAGTCCTACGAGCTCCGCTATCCAGCTGTTCAAAAGTGTAACTATTGTCAAAGATTAAAGATTAATAAAGATACGAACGTAACTGGAAAAAAATGCCACAAATATTGAATAACTTGATTGGTCTATATGTAATCTTCTTCCTGTACTTAGATAAAAAAGATTCACTACTTAAAGGAATTATATACCCCATATTTTGGATAATTTGACCGAAACCAGTTCATCAATATCAAAATGTTTTTTTTATGAACCAAAATTTACAACTGTTATTGCATTCTGCATTTTAATGTTTTTCGTTCTATTTGCGAAGATCTGTTTTTAAAAAAATTGTATCTGTGTATGTATCCTTCCTACCAATTATAGTTTCGAAACGTTCATCGGAAACCAAAAACTCCAAGAAAATACACATAACTGGTTAAAAATGAGTAGCATATTAAGTGGGTAGTAATGAGTGGTAATGAGTAGTAATTGATCGCATCATCTTTACAGTCCTATAAACTTACTGTTCAGTAAAGGGTGGCGCTGCGTTCTATGCGTAAATTAAATTTGACATAATCTTGACATTGAGTCGCTTAACAAAAGATTTAGTTCCAGATTTTGATACCCAACAGATAAATTGGTGGAAGTGTGAGCATGCTTTCAAAATGAGTCTCAACTCCAAGGCAAGTTGAGTTTTTTTCTTTGAAATTGTTGGAAAGCAAGTTTGGTGAGGTCGCTATTGGGTCGTGGGTATGTTGGTATGCTGTTATGCCATAGCAGGTGAAGATTTATATGTATGCAAGTGTCGTTTAATACTTTTTATGATGATACTAGGAGTAATAATGGTGTCACTATAGATGATTTTTCTTTTTATTGCTTAAAGGCTTGTACGTGACTTTGGTTTAGTTTTATTCAATTCGTAAAGGACGTTTATCATATCAGGACCAAGCAGTCTGCGTGTATTACATATTTATGAATTGTTACTACAATAACTTGTTTTTTTAATAAGCTATCTTTTTTTTGTCACGTTCAAGAAAGAATTTCATTTATAAACTTGTCTCTACTCAATAAACTAAAAGGCCTAATTTCTGAACAAAAGTTATCTGCATCCTTTTTGTATCCTCTATTTTTTTATTGTACGATTTATTTTGTTCGATTAATTATGCTATCAGCAATTAGAACACCTTTTCTTTAGATCATGAATAAAGCGCGTGTTCACATAATTTATAAATTAAAATCATACCTAGTGGGTTTGCGTCCATAGTCATCATTTAAATAAAACTGCGGATATTATGGTATTATATACAAAGTATTGATCTATATTTGCCGATAAATTATTATGAACGTGACTGGGATGTGGGCTGAGAACTTTGTTTAAGAATAATTCAGGTAAGATAGTAATAAAGAATAACAATGAATACAATAGATACTCTTTAGTTCATATATGTTTGTGTGTTTAAAGAGCAATAAAATATTGATTAAATGCCGAAAGGCCGGTTCAGAGAATTTAAAGTGTAAATTAAGGAAAAATGTTTTGAAAAAATAGTCAAACTTTTAAAAGTACATAATATCAGTGAACATACAAAAACATCTCGCACTGGTAAACAAGCCTGGGGACCCCTCGGAACAGGTTTGTTTAGTGCGGGACAGCCAGGTACATTGTGATTTCTGCACCTACCCTCAAAACAAAATTTCAAAATGATCTTTCTGTTTTACTGTACTATTTTAATTTGATATAGTAATCAAATTTTGCCAAGTTATGGTTATGTGATGAACATAAACGTTTGTTCTCGGGTCATGGTTGTTGATATTTACACATGTATGTTTATTCTGGGTTCCCCCCCAGTTCGCTGTATGGTCATCCATAACACAAGCTCTGATTACTTTGGGGCCATACAGTTGGGGTGTTTGTCTGGGGATTATTATAATTATTATTGTTTAGATATTGTATTAAATAATGTAATTTACTTGCCTCTGTCGTTTCTTCATTACGTGTAAGTACATATTAAAAAATTGTAGATATTATAAATACAGTTTAAATAGTTGTAAAAATCTTACGGTCTTACTGAAAAAAGGTAAAATCTTGTTCATCTGTAGACAAATTGTCTGCATGTATAACCCAGCTTAATTAAAAAGCCAGTCCCCGGTGACTACTCTGAAGGTTCGATATTTTTTCTAATTTACCTGTGTTCGATATAAATTTATATATGTTATTTCAATGTATACATATTATACATGTAGACATTGTTTAAAGATAAACTGGTGTTTAAGATTTTTACGGTAAGACCGTGAAATGCAAATAAATGACCGAACGGAGACGATAAAGGTATCTCATGCTGTGGTGGTAACTTGTTCGATTCAATTAACATTAATTTTTCACATCTCAAAATGTTGTTAGACATTTAACAAGAAAGTTAAATAAGGCAGACTTACTGTAAATTGCTGGTTTTTTAAAGTTTTATAGTTGAGTACGTAAGAGCAGCTTAGTTCATATTTGTTTCTATTTTTAAACAAAGAATTATGTTAATCTTTTTAATTAATTGTCTCAGTACTATATCAATTACTTTTTTATTATATCACATACCGTTTAACCTTTGTTCATTACTTTTTTTTATTATGTATCTTTGATATCGTTATTAGTAAACAAACATGCCTTTATTACATTTTAAAGGATTTTAAACGGTCAATTAGCTAAGTTTCAATTTTAGTTTCATACGACGACTCGATTGGCCTATGATGCGACCATGTGATTGTATCTAGGTATTTATTCATTTATACAATTAATGGCACAGTAAGTTGTACCACTTCTATAAACCGCTGATTAGCCTGAAATTACAATTAATTTTGCAGCTAATATATTAACGCCGCACTCGAGAGACTTGAAATGGCTTAGGGGGATACTTAAGGCGCACCTAAGCTTCTGCTAAGCGAATCTATGCTTTAGCTATACTTTATCTAAGTCTAGATTTGCTTATTGGAATCTATGCTTAGTAGCGCCTTAATTAACCATTTAAGGACTCAGTGCGACTGTCAATCTTTTTTTAGATGCAGCACGAGGCAGGGCTTTGCACAAACAAACTCCTGAGTGCTCAAACTACATACGCTGTTCGATTATTTTTTTTTTACCTCGTTTTTGCCTCGGTGAAAGTTAGCTTTTACCGCAGCATCGTAAGTGACTTGGTGGACCACTTAGCTGTTTTACGAATTATCGAGAAAATGCTAAATGGAAAATACTTCCTTGAGTTTCTATATACCTACCGTCACTTCGTAATGAGGTTTTATGATTAGGTAGTTTCCGATCCCGGGGAGAGTCCAGGAACTAAGCCTACTTTAATTCAGGGTAATGTAATTTTCAACTGGTGAAAGAATCTTTAAAATCGGATTCGTTAGTTTTAGAGTTTGTCAGTTACATTTGCGCGAGCAGACAAACCAAACCTTTGTTTTATAATAGTATCCATACTATAACTTATTAGCATTTATAATTTTGTAGCGTATTTTCGTTATTTTTAATAAACTATGAAAGAACAAGTTATTTTTAACAATTAGCGTTTATTTTGCAGCCTTTTTTATCGAATTATTGTTTCAATTTTTCTTTTAGAATAAAAGAGGTAGTCGCAAGGACGGTTAGGTTCCAATAAGCAAACGTTTTATAAATATTTAATTGAGTAAAACTTGAATATTCTAGGCATGGTTTAATCATTAAGTAATGAATTAAATGAAGTATGAACGCAGTGCATTAACACATGTCGGAACCGTTTTTGAATGAAAAAGTTCTTCGCGTGACTAGTTGTATCGTGTGATGATGATGTACATAGGTACAACGTGTAGATATAACAACATGCGAGTACAGTTTACAATGTGACTAAACTAATCGTCAGTAAAAAGTGGCGCTGGGTTCCATGCGTAAATGAAGTTTCCGATTTAGTCGTGTTACAAATATTTTAGTTCCAGTTTTTGCTACTGACTAGATAAGTTGGTGGCACTGTAAATAGCTGTATTTGTCAGTGTAAACAGTTATTTCTACCAAGTTATCATAAGAGAATTTATCAATACGTGCATGGTTAATAGTCGCGAGATTCTGTTTGGCACCATTACGGAGAATATTATAAATATTATGTCTAAAAGGTGTATGCTTATTTTTGTTCAATTCTGTGTCGATGAAACTATGGAGTTCAGAAGGCTTTCGAATGGGCGAGGTAACTACTAGAGCGATTCCAACCGCGCCGCGATATGTTCTAGCACGAACAGTGAAATCAATTGATATAACAAATACATTTAGCTATGACAGATGTCGAATGTTGAAAATATTGTCTTGCTAATCGTATCGCGTCATGTCGCGGCACTATATATTTTTAAATGTCACGTGGCTTACGGTAAATGGTGGACGGGACTTGCAAGGTATTCACAATAGTAGATACATATTTCAGAATGAAATCACAACTTGACATGCGTAGCTTTCGGATAAGTATCGTATTTTATGAAGGGTTACCCAATGTTTATTTCCAACATGGGTTGAGTAACATCAGACTTACTTTGATATAATCAAGGTTGTGAAACAATTAATCATAACACGCTAAAAATGACATGCAGTTCTCACTGTGAATGCGAACATTTTCATTTGTTTTTAAATGCTCGAATTTAATTTATACTGGCGCACGCGACTTGAACGAAACGGATGTTGAACTGATAACAGACTCCTTCCAAAGTTTAGACTGAAGGTTGTTTGCATTACCATTGGTTAATAATAAAAATACATTTTATTTATTATGGCATCCTGGCTTAATTGTTAGTACTTATTACAAATTATAGTAATACCCACTATATAAATATTAACTAGGAATTAGTTTTTAAGTAGTGTAAAAGATAATAATGTAATATGCGCTGTAAGTAAAAAATAAAACTGAAACTGGTTACCGAGATTTTACCATGGACATTTATTTGAACAAATGAGTGAATAGAAAACTACATAATATACACGTATGTATAAACTCGTACCTAATACTTAAGAGGTTTAAATAGTAATTATAGAATTCACACTTAGAATCGTTTTTTTCGCAAAAATGTTAGTAAACTATTTAGTTTCCATCTAACAATACATGGCCGACGTGTGGTGAAAGACGAATTCCGACAAAACTAGTCGTGACAAAATTAATAAAGACTGTTTTCACAACAAACTTGTTTAACGATACCACATATGAAGTATTTCTTTCTATAGAAGAATATTTCGTTCACAATTGTCAGTGCATCTTTATCTTGGAACGCGACCCGCATGCAATGAAATTTGATAAGCATATTGACTGACAAGATATGCTTTATTCCTCAAATTCTCATTAAGATATCATCACACGAGGCGTTCCATACTGAAACTACCGTTGATCAATTTAATCAAAAACCAGTTCCAGGATTTTTAGTTATCTGCTAATTACAACTATGATCTCGAAAATAAGGTTTACTTTTGTTTGCTCTAAACGAAGCGTGAAGTTAATAAACTCGGGGTGAATATGGCTTTGAAATAAGAATGGTCATGTTTGTATTGATCGCATAACACGTGTTTAAACACACTGAAGAAAGACTTGGATGACCTTCGTGTTTTATAATTTATTAACAGAAAAACCAGTATTACGTTTGTTTTAACAAAGTCAATGTTGATTGCTCATATTTTAAGAAGGCTTAATATTTTGTAAAAGTAAAAGTAAAGAAATATTTGTACAACTTTGTCTTTTCTATATGGCTCCAGACTGTTCTTTTTTACCATCAATACAAAGTTTTTGTATTCCGTGTAAAGATAACAACCAGCCAGTGAATTGAAATGATGCAAAGTTGTAGTTAAATATAATTAGCAACATTTTATATTTGAACTGTAGACACGTTTCTGAAAGTGTCTGACTTCACTCATGGACATGAAATAGGCACTTGATGCTGTCTTAGTTACAGATTGTGCTCAGGAAATGTAGACTTCGAAGAAGTTAACATGAAGTATGAATTTGCTTAGCAAAATTATAATATAATAATAATAATAATCCCCAGACAAACACACCAACTTTATGGCCCCAAAGTAAGCAGATCTTGTGTTATGGATGACATACATATATAAATATCAACAACCATGGCCCGAGAACAAACATCTGTGTTCATCACACGAATGGCTGCCACGGCCAGGACAGAACCTGGGACCTCCGGCGTATGAGACAAGTCTACTGACCACTATTCTACTCGGCCGTCAACAAATTGATACTAAGGTGCTCTATAAGTAACCATTCGTGATAATATCTAGTTCCAGGAACGAAGAGACTTTTTAAGGATGAAAGAGTTCCTATTTTCCTTCATAATAAACTTGTTTCATTCATCTGTATAAGTGTAGGAGGTGACGTCAAAAGTTTCTTTTTTGGTAAACGACACACTGGCTTAGATATGTACCAGCTTTCACAAATCGCATTTTCACCTGCTTTTATATACCTGTACTTAGGGACATCGAAAACAACTGCTTTTTAATATAACAGTTTTGGTAAATACATCCACTTAGTAAGCTGCTATCGTTTTACCGACTCGCCCTCGAGTTACTGTACTTGTGTAGTAATTCATGCTTGTCATGGAGTCCTGGTATCTTGAGCTAGTTTCATTGTATTAGTTTGTAGTTTTCCGTACAGTATAATAGCTGTTTTTCGCTTTCAATTTTGAACAATATAGAGATGACTTCACCGACGGGTTTAAGACCCTTAATTTATGATAATCGTCATTTTTTAGAATGTCTTTTTTTTTAAATCGTAGGTTTCATGATGCTAAACATGTTATGGCAATGTTGTCGTATATCCTTGCGTAGCTTTTAAACGCGTTACTTAATTTTATGTATTGTCACTCATTCTGAAAGCTGTCTACGTTTTTACGTTTCTGTATTTATTTAGTGTTCGAATAATGCAACATAGTGTTTTTTGAACATTACCTTCTATTGCATATATATATAAAATAAACTTCCACATAATCAAAAACCTGATTCAAAATGTGTAAACTTTTTGTAAAATCAATTTGATTTCCAGGAAATTTATTTTCGAGGCCTTACAAATAGACTTACAAATTGAAACTTATTGCAACATTGCGGCATGCTCTATCACCCGCCGATATTTGTAAATTGAAATATATTTTATTTAGAAAGTTGTGTAAATTAGATAACATTTTCAAGAAATCCTTGGCATTGCGGAAAATTTATCCATGTAATGTGGGCGTTAATTTGTTATGGCATTTGCAGTTTCTGACCGGTTTAAAATAATCTCTATGATTTATATTCTTGGTGTTATTAGTATCTTTACGTAATAAAAGGTAATGTTGCATGTAGTATTTAAGTACTAAAGGGAACAAAAACTTACGACTGAATTGATCTTGTAAGTTTTTACAAAGATGTAAATTAAAGATATTTAAATAGATGATAATTGTATTTGTTGAAGTGTTCCGGCAAATTGAATTAAACTCTTAGCAAAAAAAATGGCCATAAAGATATTAAATTTACTACTATTTAACTTATTAACCTACCTAAAAAGTCTTTATTGACAACGCTTCGATACTTAACGCAATGCTGTAGAATATTTCGATTGTATTAATAATAATGTGTAACCGCCAAATTACCCATAGTAACAATAAAACGTTAAAATTACTGTTGATGGCTTTGTATAAACCTTAACCGGATGCTAAAAGAAGCTTGCCTTGTATTTATTCTTGTTTATTAATTTATAACCCATATCTAAATTCGAAAAAATACGTTCAATAATTACAATATCATATGAACTCAAAGAAAATAATGAATAAAACATAATTTAACAATGACAATCTTTAAGAAAAATAAACATTTGTATAGTTAAGTTCTGCCTGTTTCGATAGTTATAACCATTTTTCCTCCTTCCTAGTGTACTAACGAAATCAGCAGATTTTTCTTTTGAATAGGTAATTAATTTGCCCGTTTCATGCGGTATTAAGTTCTATGAAAGAGTTATCAATGAAACGACTTATTTACTAACAACTTAGAAGTACTAGCTTAACAATGAACAAAGCCGTGAGTTGCTTAGATTTTGCATTGCATTGATGAAGACACGAGCTGCCATTAGAGATCATTATTGAATATGGTTATAATGGCAATCACGGGTCAGAATTCTGGTCGAAACCGACGTTTATGTATCAGGTACAAATATTTGTTTGCGGATTATGAATACTATAATACTACTATGTACTAAAAATACTACATATATACTAGTTTATTCCGAGTAGCCTCTAGTTTGTAGTGGTGTACTTAAGTAAGGCCATAAAGCTGTCGTATTTGTCTGTGACCTACGGGTAACCTGAACATTATGCAAGCGGAGTATTGGGTCAAATTCAAATTCAAATATTATATTCTCAATTTTGACAATTACTTGATCTTATTGCCGTCAAAAAAAACATGACTGTCCCACCATTTCGGAAAAACCTTCGTGAAGAACTGGCAAGAAACTTCACGGGTATATATTTTTTTCAAAATAAATTTACAGTGTCTCTTATGTCTATACAAAATTATGCTTATCTGCATCTGTTAGCTCGGCAAGTCTCCCTCCCCCAAGTATCCAAACGACCGACCGCTTGAAAGGGTTTGACATGAAAACGTTTTTCAACTTTCATAGGGGCTGAATCATAGTTCTGGATTAATAACACATATAACATAATAATAAATGTAATGAGCACAGTTCACGAGTAACTGTTATTTTTTATTTATTATAATGGGGTCCACCACAGGTGTTCCATAGCACTAGTTTTCCTTACTTTGGGATCATATAGGTGGTATTAGTTCGTTAAGGAAAAAAAATAGAACCACGTTCGCTGCGTGATCAATTTGATCTCTTAACATCTTTATATTTGGGATACTCCAAACATGAGTATAAAGATTTATTTGTTCTTATCGTTAGTAACACGTGGAGGTATAGTCGTTATATTCGATTTGGGCTTTTTTTTCGCTTTTATATCTCATAGTGTCATCGTGCCTTAGAATGTGGAGTTCTTAGAAAACACGAACAAGTTGCAAGCGTTTCTCGACCTTAGCTTTCAACCAAGTGAGAACGCTGATAAAAAACTTATTCATTGATTATCTTTTAGTGCCCTCGGCGTACTGAAGGTAAAAGCCTAAGGTCTAAAAGGCTGTTCCCCCCACTTTATCTGTATCTACTTTATTCTATGTTTAAACCATATTAATAAAAATATTTTTCTTTTCCTTTCAGATATTATAACAATAGAGTTAACCGAAAAGATGGCGCCTACGTCAAACAAAGCCGCGTTAGGAACGTCTAGTCATAGGATTAATATGTGTTTTGTAAATATTATAGTCGCGATATTCGTTACAGGTGAGTCAACCTTATGCCTTTATAGCCTTTATGTCACGTATACACAGCAGCCCCCCTAGACGAAGCATTCGACGATGGAATAGAATTCGAAGCGTTAAATCAAGGGTATATGTCAATTTCATAGATTTGCTGTTCTATTCAGTTTTCTATTCCATCGGCGATTACCACTTGTGGGAGCATACTGCTTATATGCTGCCTTTGTTTGAATTGTTATTGTGAAAATTGGAATTCGATAACGTATCAATAATAGTGGATCGTCCGATGAGTTAGCCTAGCTTAGGTTAGGTTAGTTTTCTGTGTTTTTGTTTTGTTTTAGCATTGGTACTTTGTACGCATTGTAACCGTGCATGAGAATTAGCACAGTTAGTTAGTTTAACCTACATCGAAGACATTTTGTGACCGTAGTTAATATTTAAGCAAACTTTCCATTTTGTACGATTTAAAAGTAATATGAGTTACGAATAACTGTAATGTAAATCATAAAGTGAGATTAAGGTCCTGTTACAAATGGAGCTAGTATGTGCATCACTTCACTAGAGTTTTGGGGTAACTGCTAATTGGGATCAACAGAAACTGTCAAGTGATAAACCAGCACTGTAGACCTTTAACAATATTTAGGGGTAATAGGAGTCTTATTTCCTTAACATTCCTATCCGACTCACATTGTAACTTCTTCTAGGTGTATCAGGGGTCCATGGGCAACTGGACAAGCTGTATTTAGACACAACAGACATCAACATACTCGTGGAAGAAACCAGGCTGTTCAAAATGATTCAAATGTAAGTACAGTTTGATGGTGTTGGAGATATTTCGTTGATGTTATAGTTACTGGTTGCCGGTACTACGGTCTACTTGGCGGTAGATAGTACTGAATCGTCAATTCGGCCATCCGTAGCCGAATTTCTACGAAATTCATATAGCACCACCACATGCCCATGTTTGACATCCCTCTCCGGCTTCCCTATTAATGTGTAACATATTTTATAGATAGCCCTCGATGTGACTACACAGGCTGTAAAAAAGTACTGACAATCCTGGAACAGGTAAAAAGTTGGCTTAAACTGAAACAACTTTTCCTAAGGAACGTAGGTAGAACTCGCTTATTTAGTGTCCAAAATTGAAAACTAAGAAACATAGCGTTCAAAATGCATAAAAAAGGAAGAAGCTTTAGCTGTAAAGTGCTGCAGTGCTAGTACACTGACAGAAAGATCAGAAGGCCTACTATGAACTATTATTGCGATTCAATTGACGACCTAAAATAAACTGCTTTGCTATTTCATACCACGACGTCATTAAAGCGATCCAGTTTAGGTTGCCGCCAAATCAAGTCGACAATTGGATCGCAAACTGTTTTAGTTCGTTCATTTTTCGTACCATGAGGTGATATTTCAACCTATATTGGATGACTTAAATGTCAAAGTAAGCAATTCAAAAGAAGTTGCTACTTTCTTGGCGTAAAGTGAATCGTTTCGGTTTATCTCTAAAAAATGGTTGAAAATATACGTAATTTAAGGTATTTCAGTTGGATATTTAGTGTTTCTTATGTGTTAATGTGAAAAAGTGATTTTTAGAGCTATTTGTTATTGTAGATGTCTGACGCATTAGTCCTTTTTATGTTCTTGGAAAATGATAATGAAATAAACAAAACACGAAAACAATCGGACCCCTTTTATTTGGAAGATGAAGAATATATAAAAGCATATCGGTTGTCTAAACGATTGGTATTAGAAATGTGTTTGTTGAAAAACACATTTCTAGAAACACATTTCAGTTTGTTAAAGAAGCCCATTGTTGAAAAATCCAACAAAATCAACTGATTTATCAGTAGAGACAAAGGTAGAAGTCAAATTGGGTGCGTTCTAAACTCGTCATAGTCAATTTATTTTTACGACAACAATAAGGAAACCTTTAATTATTTTTTAATTTAAAGAATTATATGAATTTCTATTATTTAATGAGTACTAAAACGGGCTTATGGTATATAATTTGACACTAAAAAGCGCAATTTCAAAATATATTTGTTGTTATTTTTACACAAAAAAAAAACCGATAAAATCATATCAACTAGATTTCGAAACGCAACGCATATGGTTTGAGTAAAAGAGACAGACTTATGCAACGAGTGTACAGCGTCATCTCTTTCTCACACGCGGACCACAGACAAATTTCGATCTTTCATTCCTCCGTGAGCGATTCAAACGCCAGTTAGCTAAAGGCACTTCATGGTACGAATCTTAGCGATTCAGTTTAGGTACCTAAACTGAATTGCATCGGAATTGAATGGCAAACTAAAAGTTGATGGTGGGCCTTCAGTGATCATAATAATGTGATAAGCAGCAGCGTAGTCCGAGCAAAGGCGGGGCGCGAGCATTCTCTGGGCGCGCGCCGAAAACGCATTGCAATACGTTATCAGCATTGCGTTTTTAATTGTAATCCCTTTATTATATATTTTCGACACTACGTTTCTTTGGAAAAGTTTTTCAGTTTAAGTAACTCTTTCAATTGTTTCAAGATTGTATGTTAATATACAATGTCAATATTAAATCATACTTACAATCTATTACTAATTATACAAATATGTATTCAATATAATACCTAATTGAAGCCAAACAATGGACTACAAAGAAAATTACTAAACATTAAAGATGTCACAAAATTTTTGTCAACTTTAAATTTTAACATTTTATTATCTTTGATATTATCCTAACAATGAAATCTTGGTATCATGGGCCAATGAGCCCTGGACGGTTACCAATGGAAACAAAGAAAATGTATGATATCAGAGGCGAACTACCCACATATTCGGGCCGGAATTTAGTTGGCCAATATTCGTTAAACGATAAAGCCTACGACCGCGTGGTCCATTCGAGCTACAAGCAAATAGCCCGAATAACATAATTTTTCCCGAACATCTATCCATACATATTCGATATTGCTGCTCGGCAGTGCTTATTATGGCCGGCCCGAACATACCAGTACCACTTACAGAATCGGGCTTAGAATTAGAGGAAGAATATATTGGTCTAGACTGCACTTTTTGTAAAGCCCCTCTCAAGCCGATTATAACTTTTTGAATCTGTCGTGTGGTTACGTGTGGGACGCTATAATCATGTTAATAAATAATTTGTAACTGAATAGTTAATTTATTTGGGGTTTATTTGTCTCATCTTCATGTCATGTAATTTATTACTTAAATTAGCTATTGAGAGTTAACAATTACACAGATCTCATAGAAACCTAGTAAGCACGTTGCGAAACCCTCAGCTAACTCAGACGGGGCGGTTCGTTACAAGAGTCTGCGTAACGTCTTAATAGATTCCGACGACGCTGTTACGTCAAGGAACGCCGGCGTTCCAATTAGAAGTAGAGCAGCACGACATTCGAATCGCCGTACCCACCGGTGGGCCAGGCTAACGCGACGTAATGCATTCCTACCGAGTTGCTTGCTGGCTCTTTGGCAGTAGATGACCCTTCCAAACCAGTGGTAGTTTCAATATATGACGTCCTAAGCCGAGGTCGTTACCGAATCGGGTGTTCTTAGGCGTATCGTATGTAGGAGTAGTTTTAAGGCTAAAATCTCGCCGAAATCCGGTTAAATTTAATAGGGCAAAAACAGTCCATTCGAAAAGTTGCCACAACACGAAGTACAACAATGTCACCATGAATTTAAACTAAATTAAAGGTGTATATTTTACGATAAAACATCTTCCACGTGCTTGTTGCATTGTTAACGAAAATGACATATTATTATCTTCTTAAAGAGGACACTTCTGAATCAAGATAAAGTAATCCGAAGTCATATCCACTCAAATCTTCTACCTTGAGACGTACGCGTTCAGTACTTGGCTATGTCGTCTGTTCAGTGTAACGTTTTGTGTAAAGGCATTACGTGTGGTTATCTATTTAAAAAAATAATAGATTTTTTTAATATACAGGTTATATTTAAGATAAAAATATTATTGGAGTTTTGGTATTAAGACCAAAATGGTACAGATAAGTTATTCATATGCAAGTTGCGTTGTAAACTGGGGTCAAATAAAAACGTAAGAAAATAACGCATGCGTTATTTTTTCTCTGCAAAAAGAAAACACTTCATGTAGCTACTAACATTTTATATCTTTTAAATACTAATGGCGTATACTTCACTCGTCAGTCCGGGGGTTCTTTTCAGCCACCAACATATTATGATATATACTGGGTGAAGTATTTCGAGAAAGGCACACACGGGTCAGAATTGTATTCTGAGCAACTTTCTCAAATATACCTTATAGCGAAACAAAAAAAAAATTGAGCCTTCATACAAAACTGTCAGCTGACCTTGAGTTTTATGAGGACGCGATTTATTATTTGTTTTCCTGTGCCGTCTTTGGGAAAGATATATTACCTATAAATATTAATTATTTTGCAAATTAATGTCAAAATAAATGAAATAATACTAATTAAGTAAAAAAATACATGTTACTTCTATGTAAAACTTTATTAGTAATGGTCCAAGGTTTTACCATTGTTTATTTTAAATAAATTATGTTTGTTTCGCTTGATTTTACATTTTATTTCGTCACACATAACAATTTTTCACATATGTAGATTTTTTTTCAATATATTTGTAGGTAAAATCATGGATGGATTACAATCAAATAAATGTGAATACCGAAACAAAAAAACAACTCACGGCCGCACTCAGAGAATTCTAACGGTTACTTAGGGCGTTCTTTATTTAGTTTGCTCAGCAAATATAGACGTAGTTGAAGTGTATATTAATTATTAATTCGCAAAGCAAAGTTTATTTTTAGGAGCGCGTTAGGGGATCATTTCACGTCTGCGAGTGCGGCCGTTAGGCCTGTATTTATAAATCTCCTTTGAGTACGTTTGTTATCTTAAAAGTGGGACAGTTATACTGTTTCGGTTTAGAAAATAATATCTGTCTTCCTTCTTTAGATGACGCATGATTTGAGTGAGGCTTGTATATACAGGGTGTCCCAAAATTCAACGTCAAGCCGAAATGGTCACCATCTATCCTATCATCCCGTTTCGGTTTGACGTTGAATTGTGGGACACCCTGTATAGACCTCGGAAGTCTATTACTTTCCTTTGCAACTCACTAATTTGTGGAATTACAACACATCTTTTTCCTACACATTCCAGTGGGCAGTACAACACAACGTTAACAGTGAACGCTCAGATCCAACATGCCGATATGGTGCAAATAGTGCCCCAGTCGATAGAGGTCCCGGGTTCGCCCGAGCCGAACGCGAGCGCGAGAATAACGTACGATATCTGCGCATATGGGAAGAGTCCGGGGCACTCGGAAGTTACGTTCAATGTTACACCAAGTGGATTTGTTAAGTAAGTACTTTTTTGGTATTTAAAGTTTTGCACTATAATATATAGACATTAGGTTTGGCTAAAGGTACGATGTTTTCGTTGTTTTGGTTAATAAATAGGGTTGAAATCGTACGAATAATATGGCTCAGATATATTGAATGCGGGTTCATTGATATATTTTCACTGATTATTTGGAGGATTACTAAATAAACTATACGGATTTGGTTTAAACTATCTTAGCACCTATGACTACACACAAAAAAGTAAAATGGTTACTGAAGGCGTATAGATTGTGCTCAGCGAATTTATACTCCTTTGTTTCCAGAATGTGTATTCTATATTTTAGTTACATTACATACATTTGTTTTCTCAAAACAAACATAACAAAAGCAGACATAACATAACTTGGTTATATGTGGAGGCAAAACAAAAGCAAAGCCTGAACTTAAATTACTTATATGTGAGACTAATGCCTGCAGTAGGTACAGAGTACCTGTGATTATATAATGTTTTAAGTTAATTATTACATAAATAGGTATTTAAGTATGTGTGGGTGAAAAAGTACAGTACTTTTTCACCCTGTATCATAAATAATGCGATATTGCGAGTACGACTGAGTGCACTACGTCGACAATGTTTTATATACCTTGAAGTCAGTTAAATGGAATTAGTAGATTATTTTTATTTGCATTAGCCACAAAGAGGTTTTAGTTTTACAATTTTGTTTGTGTAGGGAATGTAGTAGATGGAATTAAATGATATAAGATCAATGTGTTATTGTACGAGTAACTACAAAGGAAGCCAAATAAGCGTTGAGCAAAGTGAGTTTTGCAGAGATCTTTAGAGCAGACAGACTCCTCTCTGCGTTTGTCAAAAGTTATTTGGGGAATGTTTGCAAAGTAATACAGATAATATAAAAAGTTGGCGAACTGTGAAAACTTTCCAAAGGTTGTTTAACTATGTTGTTGTACTTAAGAATGGGAGTAATGAAGCGACATTTAAGACAACGCTCTGGGATCTTTCAACCTTAAGGTGGTGAATTTTTGCAGCTCCTCCACCAAGCAGACGAACAGTACCGCATTATTGTTGGAGACATAGTGAGCAACATGCCTTAGAGATGTAAATCTGCTATCTAACTCTCCTTGTCAGTACATCTATGTCAGTTAGAAAACTGAGTTAACTATCGACAGCGATACCTTATTATGTCAGTGACCTCTAGTTTAGACCAGGAACAAGTTCCAGGTTCTTCCGTGAAACAACTGGGCAGTATCATTGGAAAATGTGATTACTTTACCAGTTAAATAAATTCCATACGGCATAAAGCGTTAATGTCTGTTAAAAAAAAGTGTTGGTATTCAGTATAATACTGCCCTGCGGCACACCGCAAGTCACCTGCCTCTCATCGCTGACCCATTTATCTACCCTAACAATCTGTGTTTGCCCCATAGGGTAGCTAGAAAATAGTTTGAGTGGGACTCCTCTGACATCAATCAATCAATTCCAACTTTCTTAAGAGTAGTGGGGTCGATACTATTTCTTTACTTTAGTTATGTAACGATCTCCTAAGCAAAATATTAAATTAAGCACGCCCTAGGTAACGGTTTGACGTCTCTGAGTGTGGCGTTATATTTACTTTGTTTAATTTAATGCTTTATTTTACTGTCAAATAAATATTGTTTTTCAATAGTTTTTCCTTGTAGTACCTTATATGTAATAAGATTTTATTGTTCCATCGAACAAAAGTACTCTAGGGATATAGTGTGAATAATTTAGCACATATTCTGTCAAGAATATTTGCATGCACAAATGGAGCAGCAATGCATTAAATACACAATAAACTGTGTTCATGATTCAGACGCCAATCAGCATTTAATAGTGACAAATTTGTTCATCGACTTTTGGGTATTATTAAACTTTTCTCGAATAATCAGTGTTAGCCGGGTTATAAATAAAACAAAGCAAATCGTGGTACTAAAGTTTCTTATGTTAAGATCTTGTCTAGCGCGGTACTACAGTCCTACCTACTTTAACCGCCATAATAACCTGGTTTAAGTGGTTGTGTTCCGGATAGTGGGTAGTAACGGCCAGTGTTATTACTCGAAAAATGGCAACCCTACGGTCTACGGTAAAGGCTACGGTCGATAATCAATAGATCCCAATACCATTAACCAAGAACGTCTATTAATAATATCTATGGCCTGCAAAAATAAAGAGGAGAGAAAGAAAAAATATTTATTTACTCACAAAACATACACATGTGCAAACAGAAACAAATAACAATGAATTGTATACATGAAAACTTTTAACTAAATTAATAACTATTGCAGTAATTACTCACTAGGTAGTCTATGTGGCTCAGCTTAAATCTTATTGAATGATTTACGTTAAGAAGACCTTTTATGCTTTTCAGTATGGACACAGTATTTCTTCGGATAACAGTGATGCATTCGCACGCCATCAACATTATATCCTACATCATGGGTTGGATATACTTCGCCGCGTGGTCAGTTTCGTTCTACCCTCAAATTTACATCAACTTCAAGAGGAAAAGCGTCGTTGGTCTGAATTTCGACTTTTTGGCTCTAAACATCATGGGATTCACTCTGTACTCCATGTTTAATTGTGGATTGTTCTTCTCTAGAGAAATACAGGTAAATTGATTAAACATAATAAAATACATATTTTATTTTTATCAATATAAGTGCGCATATAAACTTAAAGTTTTATGGTCCACCTTTTCAGTCATACAATTTACTGTCATATCATGTAGCAGGTAATTACAAGTAATTATGTTAATATACTAATCAACAAAATATAATTTGTTGCAGTTTCTGAGATAGTGTGTGCCAAAAGAGTTAATGTGTGCCAAATTTTGCAACAAATTACTTCACTAATTTATGCAAATAAGTACCTCTCATAATTTATGATTTTTACGATCGTCGGAAGTTGAAGGTTGCATTTTGCGTTATTTGTATTAAACTGAAATTAGGTAGCTGAAACAAAATAAAATTGCTAAAAGTAACCAGCTTGTAGTTTGCATTCTGGTTGACCACTACATAAATCTAAGAGAATAATAAGACGAGCCAAGATTATGATCCGACCTTGTGTTCTCTATAACCTAACCAGGATCTGAATCTGTCGGAGGATGCCACTGACACCACGACATCCTCGTAAAGTTGCACATTAGATACATAACGAGAAATACAGTTACTTGGCCTAAACCTTTTGAAACAAAGAAACTCCTAGTCATAGTTCTTATCAAGGCAGAATTCAAATAACTACGGTCTCATTTGCTGTTATTGTATTTTGCCTAATACCTGTTGATGAATTATTTTCAGACGGAATACTTCCTGCGCCACCCACGGGGCCTGAATCCAGTACAATTGAACGACGTGTTCTTTTCTCTTCACGCCGCTTTCGCTACATTGGTCACTATCGCTCAGTGCTTTATGTATGAGGTAAATTACTTTTAACTACTTATTACTTTTTTATATCCAAATATTTGTTTATCCCAACTATAGGCTAAAGACGATCAAGGGTCCATAGTTAAACATTCTAAATATGCTATTGATACAACTTGTACTATTGACCTATATATATGATATAGTCCTGGGATGGAAACTTACAACATATACAACCAAATAGAACACCTTAAACTCGTAAACAAACATCGATGCTAATAATAATAATAAAGCCCCAGAAAAATGCACCAACTGTATGGCCCCAAAGAAAGCAGAGCTTGTGTTATGGATTACCATACAGCAAACTGGGGGCGAAGGCAGAATAGAGATGCATATATAAATATCAAAAACCATGACCCCAGAAAAAACATCCATGTTCAATACACAAATGAATGCCTCGGCCAGGACTCTAACCTGGGACCTGCGGCGTATGAGGCAGGGCTACAACCATTACGCTACTTGGTCGTCCGGATAATATGAATACCTCTGCACTAGATTTTGAAACAGGATCCTCCTGTATCCTCCACGAGTACCAGGAGTTTAACAAAATAATAAAAGCGTATTATAAAAAATTATAACTCAGTGTTCACTTAAAAACGGTTTCTGTATCAATTATGATTTCAAAGTTATAGAAATTTAATTTTACGGACGCCATTCCGGTGAGAGTTATGAGTGCTTCAAGAATATTTCAAATTGAATATTCAATTTAAAAAAAATTCATAATGTCATGCTGAAATGATATCTAATCGTGAAAGGAAATAATATATAACTTCAGAAGGAATGTCTGTTTTACCTACCTAAATGGCTGTTTACAAAAAACATAACTCTATATATCGTGGCTAAAATAACAGGTTTCATAGTATCATTTAGACAGCAAGAAGATAGTTTATTAATTAATATATAGTCTTTTATGAAGTATTCCGATGAAAAGAAACATTTGTTGACAAACACTTGCCAAGATTCGAGTACAGTACAATGTAACATACATTCTCATTAACAAAGATACGGACCAAAATAACTTCTACGGTTATAAACTTGAAGGCTGCATTTACAAATGTGCAAGTAATCTTTCTGGGAATATTTAACCTTTTAAATTTAACATATTTCCTTTATTCTATGATTCAGTTCAAATTAGGAACGACTGATTCCAGCATATAACACCGGTTTTGTTTATTTTATTTTACTGAAAAATCGAAATATTGGTCGGGCTACTGTGAAAAAGATTTAATTTAAATACTGTATGTTACTATAACACTTAACAACTGCAAACAACTATTACCGAATATTAATTTTATTCGTTTTTTACGGTCTTAACAGAAATTACTTGATAAACGTATGATGTATAAGGGTTATTTTAAGTTTTACATCGTTTCGTCCTACCTCAAAAAGGAGTGTAATAAAAAAAAACTACGGCCTTGATGCCAATATTTGCACTCCTTGCAAATATTAACCCTTTCCATGCGGGATCTTACTTTTAATATCGCAGTCTCTATACGGACGACCTTTTATAAGATCGCTTCTCTAGAACGATGGTCGAGATATTACGTCCTAACCTATATACTCCATCTGTACGAAGGGCGTAATATTACGGGCGGTTGGCGTATTATTACGTTTCCCAAATTATATAGACAACATCGGTGTTGCCCATTGTAATAAATTGTAATTTTTATTGTAATAATTCCTTTTGTCTATTCCTTTTTCTCGAACACACTCGGGACAAGATGATTTTTCATTTATTTTATTAGTATCTAGGATTGGATTATTGATTTCATCAGATTTAGAACAAGAACTAGATTTTGGATTGCTTCTAATATCATTTAAACATATGACTTTATTTGGTAATATTCGTTGGGGTATCTTAAAAAGATCTTGAGATTCTTCATACTGGCCAATAATAGAACTTGAACCTTCTGGGTCAATTTCAGTATCACTTGCACGTTTTCTCGACAAAATGCTTAGTTACATCGCATCATCATCGATAAAAAAATGGCTGCGAATTTTGTTGATTTTCGTCGATTTGAGTATCGTCGGAAGTTTTATCTACGACAAATATTGGAATGAAAACGTGTTGATATCAACATAAACAAAAATGTTCAAAGTAATAACAAAACTTAACAACAAAAATAAACAACAACTTATTATTCATATTTTTTACACTTTATTATACTTGAATAATCCTGAAACTTGGAACACTTGTAGCATATCATATATATGTATAATAAGTGAGTATTTTTCCACCGTTTCAGTAGCGCTGTTTTGTCTTATAACCTACGCACAGGAGTGCCGTACTTGTCGTTGATCTGATCGTTTATGGCGGCAATTTTGTTTTAACGGAATAATACGCCCACCGTATGGTAAACGGATTTTGGTCGGACGTGATATCACGCCAGCCGCATGGAAAGGGTTAATTGATCATACTATGCATGCATGGATGTAAATGAAGCATTCCACTTATAAGTTTTTTAAACGACTTCTACTTTTTATTAGGTAATCTCTGTATTATATTTAGCCATCTATATATATACAGATACATCATTTCATATCTCTTATAACAAGAAGACACACTAATTAACAAATAAACACATTTAATAATTTCAGCGCGAAGACCAACGAGTGTCAATGACAGGTCGCGGCATAATGGCGGTCTTCACTGTCATTGTCATCGTGACAGCTAGCCTCGCCGGCGCCAGCAAGATGGAGTGGCTCGACTTCTTGTACTATTGCAGTTATATTAAACTGTGCATTACGCTGATTAAATATGTGCCGCAGGTATGTTAAATTCTTGATCGTTTGAAGTAACTTTATTAGAACTTTTAGAACTTTAAATGTGAATTCTATATCAGCTGATGGAAAATCACAGTACAACCAAAGACATTAAGTGTACATTCAAAAGATTACATTTAAAATATCTTGAAGAAAAAAACAGAGGTATAGAAACCCTATTCAAAAGGGACTTGTTGAATAGTTTATCAGAACAATAAAAGGTGAAATTTAACCTTGCTTTTAGTACAATATGTTGTTTTAAGTTGGTAATTAAGCTGCACTCTTATTTGTTGTAATCGTACCATATTAAATAATAGGACCTGATTAAAGATAAGTCCTACGTTCTTGTTATTTCATTAGTAGTATCTTTACTTTATAAGCTTTGATCATAATACAATTAAAACAAAAACGTCTAAAGTTAAAATTCTGTGTTTCCAGGCATACATGAACTACAAACGCAAATCAACCGTTGGTTGGAGTATCGGCAACATTTTCCTCGACTTTGTCGGTGGATTCCTCTCAATCTTACAAATGACATTGAATGCATACAACTATAACGATTGGATGTCTTTCTTCGGAGACGCGACAAAATTTGGCCTGGGCTTGTTCAGTCTGATTTTCGACGTATTTTTCATTTTGCAACACTATGTATTTTACAGGTATGTTCTTTGGTTAATTTTTTATAAAGTTTGTGTTCAGGGTTGCCATGTGAAAGATTGGGTGGATAAGGTTATAATGTAATATATGACTATACTGAGGCGCCTTTTGTTCGTTGCTTGGGTAGATCTTTCGACTGAATAAATGTTCTTGTATTTTTGTAATCTATGAGGGAAATTTATGGGCTGTTCTTTCATTACATTGTATTGTTGCTTTTTTAAAATTTAAAGCACAATTAAGTGTACCACACTCAATAAAATGAAACACCATTATGTTAAATATGTCAAACAATATTATGTTACTTAATGCAAGTTGCAGAATTAATAATACGTGTAATACTATTGTTATATGGCAACCTTAGAAAACTCCATGCTTGTTGGCAATGCTTCTTTCTTTCTTACTAAACAAAATGGGCGTTTACGTTTCCTGTCTTTTCAAATTAACATACTTTTACCGTAGGCACACTTTTAATACTTACTTACATACTTTTCACTCATACTTTCATACTCTTCACTCTATTTTACTGTGCAACAAAAAAACCTCTGTGAATTTATACCTACCGTGGATTAAACGAGTAGCCTTACTCGAGACCAATATGTAAGAAGAACGCTGAAATGCAAAAGAAAAAAGAAGACAACGAAGATATTATGCCGAGTCAACTGTGAGAACGACAATTTGAACAAAACACACTTTGAACCAGACTTTGGAAAAGCTGTGATCAACAGAAGAAGTTACAGAAAAAGGAAAGATGAGACCAGGAAGAAGAAAATAATGAAGGAGAAACTATCAAAAACACCAACACATGAACTGAAACCATTAAACACTACAAAGATCATTCATTCGATATCAAAATCACACATCGCAAAATGCTACGACGTTTAATAGCTCCATTAAAAAAAATCAATAAAACCGGATTCACATTGCTTCATCGACGCTATGCACGCATGCTGACAAAGTTTGAATTCCAAGCGGGTGTTAAAAAAAACAAAAACAGAGGACCATAGACTAAAGGAAAACCTTTTTTGTGATTGATATTTTCAGAGATCGCAAAGCGTTTGTAAGGGTAGACACAAGCGAGGAAACCTCGACAATGACAAACAGTGGGGAAGGAAGGGAGTACTTTTTGGTCGTCGAAGGGTGGTATGTATGCGGCTGGCTACTAAAACGCACGGTTGTGGTTGCATTGACTATTCTTGTTTTATTCTTTCTAACTTTTCTCTGTGACGTTTCTATCGTTGTTGGAGCATTTTTTTGGCACGGTTGTGACACTTTAGTGTAAAAGTTTTGATTTTTAAATTATTGTCGTGAACCGCAGATTTTATTTTTCATTGTTGTCTTTCTTTAAAATTAATTATACATGTTGGACTCACCGACGACACATGCACCTGAATTACATAAGTCTGCATGAATGCAAAGATTTTTTAACAAAAATTAATTTTTGATGTTTAATTAATTCAAAATTTTTATTCACACATTTAATTGGATTGATGCCCGTCTTTCATTTGACTACCCTCAAAATGTAATTAATTTTTTTAGTAGGTGTCACTGCCAATTTAGGTTTTTGCCAAGGTAGATTACTTTCATTCGTTTATCTTGTGTTTTATTTTTTTAGGAATGGAGAAGAAAAGAATAAATACGACCTGGAAGGCAAGGCGTGATAAAAGCGGGTTTATAAGTTTTAGAAAATTAATTTTATGTTCAATGCAGTCCGACTATAAATCGAAGCCATAAGTAAAGATTACTAAAATTGTAATTGAAATGGTCGTACATATATGAATGTTTATCTTTGAGTTGAAGTGTAACTGGTTTCAAGGTATTTGAGATGTATCAATGATGAATGAGATGAAACCTTTTTAATGATACATCCAACAGGACTTTGAAAAGTACCTACCTGTCATTGACAACTACATGCTAATTGGTTTCTCTTCATTTGATGGTATGACTGCAACTGTACAACGATTATAATGCTTAATTCACAGTATAGCAATCTGTGGTCCTTTTTTAATTTTAATTGATGTGCTACACAACACTGAAAGAATCTGCACTGAAAGCGATTGATAGTTGACCGATCTCCTGATTGAATGAAGCTGTGGTCTAATATAAGGTGCATTGGTGGCCTTGAAATTCTTAAAAAGTTAAGTTTTATGGCCTAGACATCATAACATTTTTACACTTCTTTTTACAGCAAATTTCTAGATATGGTTTTGCTTGTAATGTTCATCTAGAAACTCCATTTTGTATTAAGGGATCAGTAAATTACGTTTCATGAAATGGAATGCATTTGAATACGAATCAATGAAAAATTTGTCTTGTAGTAAGTACGAACTGTTTTAATTTATGATATGTATGGTTAAAAAATGTGGAGCGAAAGTTCTCTCGCCAACAACTTTTGACGTGCAAATAAATTTGCATTTTATGTTGTAACTTTAACCCACCGTTATCACACCTGCGTTTTTTTACTGAAAAGCATAAATTTTTTTTATTCTTGTTAATTGAATTCTAAATTGGGTCATGACGTGATAAAATTGTAAATTTTGTATCTGTGATAGAAAAAGACACATTTTATATTAAAATGTAACGATGTTTATCACTGCTTCTTGATTATTTATCTCCTTTATATAATTTAAAAATTTGTAAAAATTCTGTAATACTTATAGCAATACAGAATCTCAAAATGGTGATTGCCAAAATGTGTAATAGGGTATATTTTGATTTTCTATAGTTCAGGGACTAGTATAGTTTTATGTTTCAAATTCACAAAGATCCAGATACGATATATAAAACAACGCCTTTTTGGACTTCTTCTATTGTTTCAATGTATTACGAATATCGGACTCCACACAAGTTTAAAACGGATAGTGAAACATAAGTTAAAGTTTTAGTTTAAGTTTTATTTTTAATAGTATATAATAAACTAATATTGCTTTTGCTGTCTTTTATTTCATCTCCCACGTATGTAATATAAGTGAGTAATATATCCGAAACACTTTTGTAATATAAGTGTTTCGAAGTTATTAACTTACGAACATTTAAGAGAGAAACTGCAATGCCGAGTGACTACCCAATTTAGATTAACGTAGGTTCAAATCAAAAACAGAAACATGTAAAACTGTATTTACGTAAGTCTTAAAATATGATGTGATTATAAAGTGGCCACCGCAAGCTCGGTGCACGAGTGAGCGAACGTCGCATCAGCAGCAAAGAAATACTTAGTTGACTTTCACTGCCCTGCAGGAACCAACAAGTTGGTAGCCTGTCTCGTAATGTTGAAGTAGCTCAGTAATAAAGCCATTTTTGCTGCATTATCTCATGCCCTTAGGCCTGAATTTGAAAGTGACAACTTGTAATTGCCAAAAGAACTGTCTTAAATTGACAAATATCTAAAAAAAATTATTTGTTATAAATTGACTACGGTAATTGATCGTGGGCAAAAATTTGTGTGATGAACACATGTTTATTTTATGTCATGGTTGTTGATATTTATATATGTATGTTTATTCAGGGTGCCCCCCCAATTTGCTAGATGGTTATCCATAACACAAGCTCTGCTTACTTTAGGGCCGTACAGTTAGTGTGTTTGTATGGGGACTTATTTACATATTTATTACGATAATATAGTCGCATTACATGAAACAGTTTTTAAAGTCTGGCCTTTGGACGCAATTTGACGACAAGCAGTCAAGTAGTTTCGTTATATTTGATATTGCGTTTTCTTGCTCATGATTCATTTTTTGTCACATCTCTGTACAACAAAGGACCAATACAAGCATGATAGATATTGTTCAGTTACAATCTGATACTGATATTTCCTTTACATAAACTCTCGATGAGGGCTGGACCATTTCGCCGCCAACGCAAGCACAAAGTGTTTTGTATACTGCCAAGGCATATGACGGTCAAAAAGTCTGCCCCGCCCCCCCAGCGGGGCTCCGGACACTTCCCTTTGTCCGGCCCGCCCCGCCCTGTTCTCTCCGCAGCGCCTTAACAAACAATGAAAAACAAAATCCTAAGAAGCCTTGATAAACCAAAGCAAAGGTGTTTCATGGAGTTTTCATTTTCTAGAATAGTCTAGCCCCGGCGTTAGTGGGTTTGTATTTGTACCCATATCAAACTAAGATTTTGAAGTATCATAATTTAATAGGTAGGTAAGCCCCGCAAATGCCAAGACGAAAGAACTTTGTTCGAAGTAGGATAATTGCAGTAGGTTTACTTGTGACAAAGAAGCAACAAGCAACGCTTATCTTCCGTCAGCGCACCGGACGCCACGTGCCGCGAATCGCACATCGTTGCGATTTACAGAATTTCGATTTACTTGACAAGGTTCGAACGGATTGGTTCTTATCGCTCAAGTACAGATAACTATGTCTAAACCAAAGTTAGGTAGGTTATTTTGTAGAGCACAGTAAAAGCTATGGCACATAATAGCTGTACACTCTCGTCTTCATCATCGCTTTCGATCAGGTAACGTGGAAGACAAACGCAAATACAATTCAAAATATTAATAAAATCTTACCGATTTAAAGTATATTAACGAATATATTAAGCATTCTTAGTTAATTTTATTGGAGCGACGCGCCGCATTACTGTGTTCAGAGCGCACTAGAAGTTTGGCGCTATAAATAGACTTAATATATTATATTGCTGACTGTACATCGGCGCGATACAGCTTCAGAAGGAACAAGAAGCTTGTAATGACGCATTCTAATTGAATAAACAATCTACAGCTACGTATAGTGCGTGAGCGAATAAGTAAAGTCGATGGCGTCGAGGTGACCCCGTGTAATTGCATATTAATTATAACAGTTAAATGAATAGTCGTCTGCTATTTGGAGATTTTTGGAGAAATGGTTAATAGGTACTAGCCTCGGCTTAACTGTGTGGTGGGAACATAAAAGGAACACTTCTACAGTAACTAGGTTATTAATTTTCAAAAAAAAATTTTCAAAAATTTTCAAAAAAATTAATTGAATGAAACTTTACAAAATAATTTTAATAACGAAATACTTACAACTCAAGATCAGCATGAAATTTTGCATACACGTTGTTCGTCATAAAAAAAAAGCTTCCTGAAACATAGGCCTATTTATTAAGATAGCTAGCAATACCAATAAACACATAAAATAAATACCTTAAACACATAAATATTGTAAATCATTTCATTTACCTATATAAATATTTACGTTAGCTTATTTAAAGAAAAACTTAAAGGTAAGTGTGAAATGGCAATTTGATAGGTCAGGTGATAAATAAGGGAGGATAATTAAGATGTTTAAGTTCCCATAATAAATGGTTCACTTTACAATACACAAGGGGTTTGCTAGGTTACAGACTTATAGCTTTAAGTTAAATATATTAGTTTTATTTCTTTTTAAACTTATTTAACACAAGTAACGGTACATATTTATGTTTTGCGGTAAATAACTATATAAACAATGGAAAATTTTTGTATCTCTAAGCAGTGCTAAATATGAATGGTTTTGTTTCATTGTTTTAATGAAAATGTATAAATATATTTTATTAGTGTTTGATTAATTTAGCGTTTAATGATGCAGTATTATAATTATTTGATTGAGATTTGGTTTGAATAAGTTGATAATAATGTCAGTTTTTACTGAAGAGTTTTAAAAATTAAAAATTAACCTTAATTTTTGCAACTAAATTTAAAATAACCCCATTTATAAGTGTTGCAAGAAGTTTTGAACTTTCATTATATAACCTGCCACTGTGCCCATTAATCAATAAGAATTTTATGTACTATCAATATATACAAACAATTATTTTACTGGACCAAGAGCATAATTAAAGAAGAAAAGGTAACACACACAAAATAAATTAGGGAGCTACGTAAACGCAACCATTCCGCTTAGATCTCGATTATCCTATTACACAGAATCTGTCTTAATTGTTTTAGTCCTAAGTTTGGTTCTAAATATTCAATTGCACTTATAAGGATGCACACGGCGGGGCACTCTCGTTCGGTGCAAAGATTACAGAAGGAGACTGTGGTTTACGCAGGGTGATATCAAAATCAACTATACTGTTAGGTTTAAAATGGTGTCGTAAAATTCTATGATTATCGTGAAATGTATCTTTCTTCAACTGCCAATAATCGAATGTTCTGAAAACATCAAACCCGCACCTTTATATGCCGGGGAAACAACAAACGTAACCACATAAGCTACCCACAAAGTCGGGCCCGCATTGTTCAGCACTGGTGGGCGGAAACATGAATTGAATTATGTGGATGAACGAGCGGGAAAATTGCCGCCTGGGTTATGCCGTTCGGGTTTTGGCGAGATGACCTATATAAAGCCCGAATAGCTATATAGGTACTACCCGATCAGTGCGGGCCGAATGTGTGTGGTATTTGCTTGGGGCCGACTTTGTCGTTTTACAAATACTCGGCACGAATGTGTGTCGTCCTGAACATGTGGCGTCCCTATAAATACTACGTTTACTTACTCCATTAAACGAATATTTTCATGTTTACGATAACTAGAAATAAGCATTTACAATTAAACAGCGATATGCAAATAAGAGATTTCCGAATTTTATATTATTTTTTTTGTTTACAGAGCGCCAAACTACATCGTGCTACCTGGCACCGTTTCTAATGAACACATCACCATTCCAGAACATGAACAAGATTCAGAACAAAATACAACGCTACCAGGAAGAGCCAGCTGAACATTTTGTTAGGACAAAATACACTCCTTACAAAAGGGAATAGAGTTACTATTGCAATAAATTGAGTGGAAGTGTCAAGTGAGGATGACCTTTAAAACAATTCGTGATCCTGAATTCGAATTTTGAAGTTCCTAAAAATGCACGGGCTTTAAAACTATTTTGTTGAAACTTTTTAGTGCAATGTGCGTCGGTAAATGTAAAAAAAACTTGATTGTGCATTGATAAATCAAACTTTGTGTAAAGAGTTTAACGATTAAAGTGAATTAAGTGAAAATCATGATGTTACTACAGTGATTCTTTAAAGACTGGATCCTTTAAAATAACTTGGTACTTTTAAATTTATTTTAAATACTTATTGGCACTTATATAAGATATAAGCATTCCAAGTTGTGATATATTGAAGCTCTATATTAAACCAAATGTACAATTTTCTTGACATACTATTCTGTAGTTGCTATCAATATATTTACATTTTTATGAGTTGATAATGAGTTGATATAGATATCAGCTATGAAATAAGTGAACATGACAAACCTTATGTCAACGGCCAGTGATATCAGAATATATCTTTTTGTTTTTGTTTGAACTTTCTATGATGTAAAACGTATGTCAAATATTTTTCGTATGTAGCCCATTTTATATTGCTCTATATTAAGAACGATATCATATTCAAATTTGTTTACTAACATTACACCCACCAGTATTATATGCTTAAACTACATTTGTTTACTATAGTTATTATTATTATATTTATATCAAGTTGCAGTATGTTTATTACAAGTAAGCTCAGTATGAAACTGTGATACAAACATGTGGTTACAAATTTGTATATATATTTCTAATCACTACATATTCTTAGTTTAAAATAAGTACTATACTACAATAATTATTCTACTAGGCCTATAATCTGTACTTATGACGTCACAAAGACACAACCATCGTACAGTCGGCCAAAAATGTAGTCTATCGTGTGAATTTCATTTGCACGTTTTAAACAAAATGGCTGATTTTCCCTTATTATACCTAATAAAAAATATCCTGACAATTATAGAATTCAAATCAGCTATTTTGGTTACGCAGGAAGGTTTTTCAAAAGTAGCAGACTATTTTCATGGGATTGTACTGAAGTCTACACTTCAGGCAAACAGGCATGTAATGTGTGCATAAAATGTCTATAGTTCGTTCAAGGAAAAATATTAACTCAATGATTACAAGTCAACACCAGGTGTTAAATTAAACAGAGTTTATTTTCCGCGTGGATGAGAGAGAGAGAGAGAGTAGACCAATCACAAAATCGGGGCTTTAGCAAACACGAGTTTAAATTTGCCTGTTTTATCTATGGCGATTTCTCAATAAAATAGCAGCTCTTTCAAACCTCAAGGTTTTGGTGCTTTATCGCTGAAGACTTTGATAATTCACTAACAATGTGATTTTTTTTGGATCTTAAAATTTTTACTCTTTTCATAGACGACAAGCAACCACGCCATCCACATGGTGGTAAGGGTGGTTAAGGTTCTAGTCTTCTCTTTCGTCAAATTCGCCGTGTGAACAGATATCGATTTTCAATTAGCAAATTTATAATTATAAATAGAACACCATTTTGTATTATGAAAATGTATTATGAATTAGATATTAAGTATTACTTTTTATATAATCAAAATGAACACCATTTTTAACTATCTAGATTTTTATTAATAAATGTTTCTAATGTTATTTGAAACTGGAAGTTTTATTTATAAAATAACATGTACATTATACTATTTCCATTTCTTTACTTTCTCGATGACAGCTCCTGTGTAACCTTGTGCGAGCGTTTTTTTTACATTATGTATGCATTATTTTATAAAAATATGACGTTTACACACGTACAAGGTTATATAATACCAAAGTCGGAGAAACTGATAGGGATGGAGCTAGAGAGCATTATATCAAATTAGAACTGTCATCGAGAAAAAGAAATGGAAATAGTATAGTGAACAAATTGACTATGACTTGTATTTCAGAAAGGATTTGAACTTGCCCCTATATTTTCGTCTAGGGCTCTGATCACTAGGTTACTGCTGCTCTTATGAAAAACTTGAACTTTACAAAACGACAATTGCTTCAAAAACAAAAAACATAACCAAGAAGATTTACCAGGAAATAAAGTTTATCGTACTCAAAAAGACAAAATGTTTTACAAACAAAAGTATTTTCTAATTAAATTTGTATTCGATTATAAGTACTTAAATAATTATCTTGTAATTCTGCAATAATGCGAAGAGGAAATAATTATCCTACAAAAAACTAAAGGTGTTATCTAATAAGTGTTTAAGATTTTTATTATATACACAAATACCATATGTGGTTTAAGAATTAAAAAGTTATCCTAGCTAGTAAAGCTAATCCTAGTTTTTAATAAAAAACAAATATGACAAATAATTTTCCATACCTATACTTCGCTCAATCTTAATTTTATTTACATGTCTTATTTTATTGTTCGGCAAACAGTGTGATCTCTTATCAAAGGCACTGAAGAGGCATACTTGTAGCTGTATGAATTACACGTTTTAATAACATGAAAAACGATAATGTGGCTGCAGGATTTCTAGACAGATTACTTGGCTTCGGCGCTTAAGATATACTAAAGAATTTAGCGATAAGATTGTAACTGTGCTTTTAACCGATGCACTCTTTTCACTTTGAAGCAAAACTGAACAGTTGTAACAACGCAAACTGCATGTCAGATTAAGTTACGTGCGTTGGTACCCCTAATGAAACCTCTGGAGTATAAAACATGGCTATTACTACCACGAAGTATGCAAAAAACATGACCCATGATGAAACGGATGACCCAGTACCACTAGCTCCTCAGGTGACGGAAGGTTCTACATATGCATACAGAAATCGATCACCTAGCACGCGGTTGGCCGCTATCCGTGCAGCGCTAAATATGACCCGCCGACGACTGCAGGCACCATTAAGTCGTTTTCAAAAAATAGTTTCTATTTTTGTACATACTCTATTCAGCAGAAGAACAAGCGTTACTACATATGTTAATTTACGAAAACAAGCTGTACAAATTACGCAGGTACTTTCCTCTTGGCGAAGGGTTCATATCACATGATAGATCTACCTGGTTCTTGTAATACCTTTATTTAACAATACTTTTCCTACTCAAGAACGCTTGAAGAATTTAAAATTTTTCCGCGATTTTCAACTGTCGGTCGTTCAAATATGGAAGACAGATCGTGTTTGCGTTGCGCAAGCGCTCCTGACCTTGGCAATAAGGGCCTTACCTCAATGTTACTTGCGTCTGTTAAGTGTATGGAAAATTCATTTATAATGTTTATGTTGACTGTACTTTCACATTTGCTAGTATGGTTTTCAGCTACAAATCGGCGACCGAACGACGTGCAAGCGATGCTCGCCTGAGCCTCCGTCGACACCCCCGACTTGATATAGCGACGATTCATATGTTTGTGTCTCGCATGCAACCACAAAGGCTGGCAGGAAAAGGTCCTAAACGATTAACACATTATATTACCTGGAGAAGAACTATTGAACTCCAATTTAATAAATTATTATCCAGTCTGCGAACTTAGACATTGGGTTTTTATTTTATATACGCCTTTCTTAGATATATAGCATCAAGTGCACCTGCGGCAGGGTCGAGGTTCATCTCGGACGCTGCCTGCTTTCTTTCACGAGTCGATACGGCACGTTACATAAACGTATCGACTTGAATAATAGCTTTGAATAATCCTATGCTTAGGTACTTGTTTACAGTAGGTAGACATAAAATTATTTTAGGAATTAAAGGTAACAAATATCCATAAGCAGGAGAATTATACATATTTAAGCTTTCTAGGTACAGTAAAAGAGGCTTCGTACATATAAAATAAAGTCGCGATTATTTTAAAACCGCTGTAACGATTTCGAGAACATTTGCAAGTTTCGGATTAATTGATTTGTCACAGGTTTGTTTTCCTTAAGTTTTGGTTTCATGTAACTATATTCTCTCTCTATATTCTCATTGTCTCATTCCGTTTAAATTAGTAACAACCAAATATATGTATAAAGATGTTCGTTGATATGTATTCAAAAATTGCTAAAAATATCATTTTTTGAAGCTTATTACGTGACTCTTCAATTATGACAATAAGATCACATGCGCGCGCGCAAACAGCGAATGAACCTCCTCTTATCACTGGAGCACTGCAAACATGTTTGCTGAAACGAGAAAAATACAAAACTAAGGAAAGTAACAATGTGCAAAATTTTTAGCATATAGGCATAACATTTTATTCAATATACGTACTTCAATTTAGAGGTTACAAATATTGTAAAGAAAAATTTGGATTTCTTTTTTAAAAGTTTTTTTGTTTGATTTTATTTGTGGGTAAACTCAAGTAGCAATCAGTAAGTACCTTTTGTTAATGATTTATTATCTGCACTGCATCGGACGCATCTATTCTATACCGATAGTAGTCTCCGTGCAGCCCACGTCTCAATGTAACTATGGTTTTAGCAGGTTTCTTCAGGTGAAACAGGGAAAAAATGTACCTACAAAATATCAATCGAAAAGGAATGTTGTAGGGCTATTCACTAAAAAAGTTATCCAACCAAATTTTCTAGTAAATAAACACTTATCATTGAATAAACGCACGAACTAATGGCTGTTACACAGGGCGAATACTGGAGCAAGCACGTGGATGTGTCATGCTGTTTAACCAATGATTATTTATTAAATTCTATAATAAATATATTTACTATAGATACACTCGTAATCTATTTTTAATTTTCTAAATAAGCAAATTTTGTGCCGAGATTGATGTGAATTGTCGCCCTTATTCCGTATAATTCCTAGGTATAGGTAATTTTATTATAAGTGGCGCGGTGGCGAACATTTCGTAAGCTGTTGAGATTTCAATTGAGCGTCTAGAGTTCAGTTCCACTGATTTTGTAGGTTCATTGTGATAAATACCACATCTACCTATCCATTTTTATACGTTTTTTTTGTTTTCTTTAGTTTGCTGAGGCTGATGTCGTTGTAGCTGGATTATTATTACTATTGTGTAGTAGTAGAGTTTCATTTATCAGGTCCTTCTTATTTTTACCATCATAATAACCACTTTAACATGGTTGTGTTCCAGTTAAAGGGAATGAACAGCAAGTGCCATTGCTGGAACAAAGGCAGCTCCAACTGAAGCCTTCGGCCGGCAACGCATCATTAGTCGATATAACAATCACATTCAATATTGATAAATAAAACACCAACAACTTGATGTCCATGGGTATCGATGACATTACCAGCAGTTGGGTCGCATGCTCGGCAATGAAAATAGTAAAAAAATACTATAATTATAAAGAGAAAAGGTTTGTTTGTTTGTTTCTATGTCATAGCTAAACTCTGAAACTACCGATCTGAAAATAACATTACCTTGAAGAAACATAGGGTTATCCTGATGTTCGGACGGGAACAGGATCAACGCGGGGAAGCGCTGAAACGACTAGTTAGGAAATTAAAAACTGCCCATGAAATGATTTATTTGTATTGTAGCAAAGTTCACTTAAGTAAATAAATCCCTCGACAAAAATACCAACTGTATGGCCCCGAAGTAAGCAGAGCTGCTGTTATGAAGTACCATACAGCGATTGGGGGGGGGGGCACCGAGAATAAACATACATCTGTGTTCGTTACATAAATAAATGTTCAGACCAGGACTCGAACCTGGGACCTCTGGCGTATGAGGCAGGGCTACTGCATAAATTATAATCAATAGAGAAACTAAAGCTCGTTTTTAAGGAAAAATAGTTTTATATTAGGTCTTTACCTATGAAATTGCCGTTCTTCACGAAATAAATGAAGCGTAATTTTTTTATATATTTTTTATTTCTATTAATCAAAATAATCACCCATGCAATCAATGCATCTTTGCCAACGCATTGGTAGCTTATTGATGCCTTTCTTGAAGAAATCAGCTGGACGGGAGGCAACAAATTCTTCAAAGGCATTTTGTACTGCCTCTCGGGTATTGAATTTTTTTCCCGCCAAGAAGTTATCCAAATTCTGGAAAAAGTAGAAGTCTGTAGGCGCAAGGTCTGGTGAGTACGGCAGATGACGGAGAACTTCCAACCCCAATTCTTGTAGCTTGGAGACCGTCTGCTGTGCAGTATGAGGTCGCGCGTTGTCGTGCAGGAGCAGTGGAGCCGAACGATTGACCAAAGCTGGTTGGAGACGTGCGAGCTTCTCCATCATTGTGTTCAGTTCTTCACAGTACACATCTGCAGTAATGCTTGTCCCGTTTGGCAAGAAGCTGTGATGAATCACACCCGCGTTAGACCACCAAACAGTGACCATCACTTTTCTAGGGGTAAGTTTTCGTTTAGGGCATTGTTTGGGTGCTGAACCAGGGTCCAACCAACTTGCTGAGCGCTTACGATTGTCAAACAGGATCCATTTCTCGTCACAAGTAACAATGCTGTTCAGGATTCCTTCATTTGTATGCCTGCTGAGCAGTGCAAGGCACGTCTCCACGCGTACTTCGCGCTGGCGGTCATTGAGTTCGTGGGGTACCCATTTGTCAAGCTTTTTTACCTTGCCAATTTGACGCAAATGGACCAATATTGTTTTGATGCTAACGTCGAAAGCTGCTGCTAATTCAGCCGTGGATTGAGTTTCATCAGCTTCCACAATTGCCTTTAATTCGTCATTGTCGACCAAAGTTTTCGGACGATCACGTGGTTCATTTTTCAGGTCAAAATTTCCAGAACGGAAGCGGGTAAACCAATAACGGGTGGTGCGTTCGTTTGTAGTGTTCGCTCCGTAAACGTCGTTGATGTTGCGTGCCGCTTGTGCCGCTTTGCTGCCACGACGGTACTCATACTCCATAATTACTCGAATTTTTAACTTATCCATGATGACGAAAAATGTTCGAATGCGTTGAAAACAAAACACTAACTATTAAACAAATGACGATTTTAGAAAAAGAATTCCATGTTTGTCAAATAAAATTAATTTGAAATTAGAATTATAAGTCAAAAAAAAAAATATTTTCATTTGAAATGGCCAGTACGGCAAAACGGCAGTTTCATAGGTAAAGACCTATTATTTATTTATCTAGTTACCGTACTTCCTGTGACTATAAAATTATATATTTGTAGAGAAAGAGAAGCCAATGAAATTATGGGATTAGGAGGACATACTAAACGAATCTCTTAGCGTTATCGATAAATTATGGTCTTGGTGCTTGGCCTGAAATTATCATTAGGGTTGTCGGACCTGTGTTTGACGGCTCTAGTGTGTTGAAGGAAACATCATAATTAGGTTCGCCAGCCCTGGGTAAAGGCCGATATTGCATAGGTATTCACACGGTTAGGTTCATTTTTCAGTCCACTTTGACATAAGTATTATATTTAGAAAAGAATAAAGTTTAAATGCTAAGCATTATTATGTTGTTGATAATAATAAATTAATTGTTAAATAGGCATTAATTGACGATTATCCTGTAGAGGTTTACAATTATACTTCATACTTGATAATAACGCGATGCCGGACTATAAAGTTCTGAGACCGTCAATGATACTGACATGTGTATAAATATCCAAAATAACCTTGTTTTCGACCTACTTTTACCTTTCTTTGTTTTACTTATACAATTTTTTAATTATTGGATGTTTATGTAGTTTGTTTAAACTACATAAAAAAAGATTGATGCATGCAAAAATTGTTTTAGGAAGCTTGAATAGGTTTTCCTATTTATCTCTTCAATTGTATTCCTTAATTGATGTTCTTTCTTCACAAAATAAAAGGTATTCACGTTTATTAAACTGAAAATAAGGAAAAGGCCTTAAATCGTGTCACAAGACAATGTGTTAAGCCCAATAGTCACCAAGCAAACTCTTCAAACTTCTCATCAATGCCATAAATATACATTTCGCAAATGACATCTGCATTCTGGCAGGATGATGTGAAGCCGCAATAGGCATTCATCCAAAAAGTTGTGTGACGTAGTGATGTGCCAGGGAAGCTGGCATATATGCCGGGGCTTCCGTGGGTGGACCTAGTGTGATCACAGGCTCGCAGGCCCACGCACGCCTCCAACATGATCGTTGTTTACGCAAACTCGTAGTGCTCTGCGGACTTAAATTTAATTGTAGAGATCTAAACTGTAATATAGTTAGTCGAACTCTGTGATATACTTAGTTACAAACTTTAATTAATTTTTTTAGAGAATTTTGTGAAGTGCTTTAGTAATTTACGTCAAAATGGGTGAAGAAAAGTGAGTATTTATTATTATTTGAACTGTTATTTTTGGATTTTGTTCATATGTTATGTTGAATGGATATAAGAACTTGATTTTATCTATTTTAAATTTATATTTTGAATGTTTATAATTATAAAACTAGTTTTGAATTTCTATTGTTATTTGAAAAGTATGTATTGTACGTTTACTGAAGGTAAACAAAAAATATAAATATAAAATTTTGCGTATTTCTCTAAGTATATAAAATCGATATCATACTTTTTACTTTTAAAAAAAATAAATGTCCTGTGCAATTTTAGGTAAAAATTTGCTTCGTTGTTAATTGCAATACCTATATCCTTTAACAGAGACAGAGTTCTCTTACTATACGAAAAAAAGCCAAGTTAAATATAATTTGTAAATTGTTCGAATGCACAAGAAGATCTTATACTAGGTTCGCTAAACAATAAACGTACGTGGTCTGAACGCCATTTACTCTATCACAATGCCTTTTAAATCTCTCTAATTCCTCCATGACTACACTTATAAATTAATGTAGAATGCTTGTTTACTAATGTCAAAGAATCTGGTTTATTTAATGCTTATTTGTAAAATTATGCATGAAAAATGCTGCGAAATGAAGTGTGATAACGGTCTCAACATAAACCGTTCACGGACAGTTTATAATTATTATTATTATTCTTATCGTGAATGGTACTATTTACAATATCGTTTAAGCATAATATGCAACACTACGTGAACGAGTACATCTGTTCTGGGTAAAAAGAAAGAATGTCGATTGGAAACAATTGTATTTCATGTTTAATAGTAATAATAATATTTCATGTTTACTGTGTATTTTGTATAGACATAAGAGGCATTGTAAATTTGTTTTGAGATGACACCCGTGAAGTTTCTTGCCTATTCTTCTTCACGAAGGTTTTTCCGAACTGCTGGTAGAGCCTTGAATTTCCCTTCAACGTGGAAAAATAAATATTTGTTGTAAATTAGCAACAATAATTGTTTCTTTCTTGTTCTGAAAGATATTTTTATAGACACTATTTATGTATTACATTTACTAACATAAATACAATTAATAAGTAAAAATGACAGCCTTTTTGCTAAAAGAGTTTCTTATCCCGCTGCCATTTGTCTGTTTACCTTTCGTTTACATAATAATTATATAATTTTGAAGTCTTTTCTAGATAAGCAATATTTCTCGTTAATAAGGGGTTTTAGGGTTTCCTTGAAAACATTGGCTACTATAAGGTTAAGTATGATATACTGAAGCTTTCAAAATGAGAAGACAATAAATGAAGCAAAATATTAATGCATGTAGGCAATCAAACATATTTGGAATTCCTAACATCAATTATCGAATTTATCGAACTGAAAATGTTGATGTACGCTTAGTCAGTAAGTATTTCTAGTATATGATACTTATACATGAAAAAAGCAATAGTATATTATTACGTTGTGGCCTTGAACCCTACGTAACTTCTATGTTTTCGAATTGATATAATTAATTGTATATCGACCTTCAATCAACGCATTTCAATCAATCGTATATTGTTCAGTAATGTTTGTTTGGGTCTCTATAAGTAAAACGAATCAGAAAATATTACGGTGTAGTAGGAGCGCTATCCTCATTTGGGGCGGCATTAATCGACACAGCAGTCGGCAGAGTTGAATATGTGTGGAAGAATGTTTGTAAAAACAGGCACCCGGCCAAAGCCACAGGGTTTTGACGAGCCAAATGTGCCGAATAAAGTCTGAATAAGGTACCCGATCGGCACTAGCCGTAATTACTTCGCGCCGGTTTTGTCATTCAAAGTGCCTTCAAAGATTTTATTGATTCCCGTCCGAATGGTTTTTTTAGTAAAGGGATCAATGAGATGGTAAAAGTGCATAGATAGCCATGGTACAAACTTTGATTAAATAAATATATTGTATTTAAAAAAAATTGACTTTATGTTCCTCCCTTACAAAACACCAAGTTCATATGTAATGGACCTAATATTTACTTCTGAATTATTGACATGCTTGTGACGCTGAATAGTAACAACAGAGGGGAAAAGTTATTATTATTGAATGAGATGAATATGATTTAAATTATATACTTCTATCAAACTGACTTTGTTGAAGCTAGGAAAGTAATCCTAAGTAAGGTTCTTGTTACTCGTATCATTCGAAAATTAGTGAGCCTAGTAAGTACTCACTAGTGAGCTCACTAGTACTAGTACTTTAGACATTTTCAGTTTTTTCACGATTTTTTATGCTTTTTCACGCTTGGTTTATGAACCGCGGTGAAGTTTTCAAAGTAGTTCAAATGCATACCCTAATGTGGTATATAAAGTGAAATGTTATTTAAGTAATATTCATTTCTCGCTCCGACCGCCGCCCAGTGCGGACGTGCAAGACCCCGTTCTCCGTTGTTTGGTCACTTCCCGATATTCCGTGGCGCTCAGTCTACTGACGTCACAGTTTAGCGTGTTGGTTCCGTGCTACGGTTTTCAAGGATTTTCTACTCCGTCTGAGTGCTTTCGAAGTGCGATTTTTCTTTGCGACTAAGCCCCTTAGTCTTCAAAGTGCTGTGCTAAGTTGTGTTGTGCTTGTGCTGAGTGCAGTGTTGTGCCCAGCGTAAGTAGTCTGGTTTCAGTGCAAAGGATACTTAACGGTGACAACGAATTTGTACTGAACCAGTCCTTTTTATTTTTATTTTATTTCTCTTCTCTATTTTATTTATTTTCTCCTATTTTCATATTTATTTCTATCATATCTGTGTGTTTTCGTGTGCATTTGTCCTTTCTGTCGGTAAAGGTTGAACCTAACGCGGTCAACTCTTTACCTGCGTACCCTTTTTTTAGGTTTCTAGGTAGCGGCCTTCGGCGTACTACGGTTAGTTTTAAGTTATTCTCCCCAGCCCCCCTACCGCTGTTAGGGAGGTTAGCCGATAGGATTTTGCTAGGTTTTTAGGAACAAGGCATCTTTTATTATACTTATATTTATATATATTATTATCCCAACCCTCCCTAATGGCTCCGCTAATCGTTATTAACGCGTTCACCCAGGCGCTTGCTGCGGCAGGCGTCTCCATCCCAAAAGACATCCTAACGCAGGCCTTGCAGGCATCAATCGCGTCCCCGGCCCCTTAGGCCCAAACCCCAGCCCCTCAGGCCTCCAACGCCCAGACCCCTCAGGTCTATAGCTCTCCCGCGTCTCCATCCGATATGGACTGCGCGTCGGTCTCATCCTCGCGATCATCTCGTAGGAAGCGTACCGCTCCCGGGAGCGATTCAGACTCCGCCGCGTCCGAAGCTTCGTCGGTCGCCGCCACCTTAACCGGCTCTCCTGAGCCCGCCTTCCAACTAGTTACCAAACGCTCTAAGAAGCGTTCGAAAAAAGCCGCGGTGTCTTCAACACCCGAGCCAACCCCGGTGTCTTCTACACCCGCCCCCGCGCCGCTCATGTCACTCGAAGTGACCGCGTCTCCGTCGGTCCCATCGAAGCCAGCGACGCGCTGCGCTCCCGTCCCGCCGAAACCTCAGCTCCCTCCGCCCGTCTTCCTGCGGGAAAAAGCGCGCTGGACCGCGGTTTCTAACTTGTGCAAAGAGCACAAAATTAATTAATTAAAAGCCGCCAACGCTGGCGATACAATTAAAATTCAAGTCGCGACCGTCGACGACTTTCGCGCGTTCTACGGGGCGTCCCGTTCGAGCTCGTGAATGAAGAAATCCTCGAGGACCTTAAGTCCCAGGGTTTCCCGGCCGAAGCAGTGCATAAGATGCACTCCAACCGCGGTAGGCGTTTTCCTTTAGCTTTAGTAATCCTGTCAAATACTCCCCACTCGAGGGAGATCTTTAGAGAGGCTCGCACAATTTGCGGACTCTCAAATATCTCTGTCGAGCGTCCCAACCCCCGCGGTCACCCTGGGCAGTGCCACCGCTGCCAACTCTACGGCCACGCAGCGGCTAACTGCTCAGCTCCCCCAGGTGCGTTAAGTGCCTGGATCCACATTTTACGAAGGAGTGTACTCGCACTCCCGAATCCACTTCCCCCCCTGCCTGTGTGCTGTGCGGCCAGTCCGGTCACACAGCTAACTACAGGGGTTGCCCGCGCGCTCCGCGCTCCACCGCCAAGAGGGTCGCGCCTAAACCAGCGCCGCCGCTCACTCCCGCTAACTTCCCGCCGCTGCGCAACCGGGGTCCCCCGGAAGCAAAGCCCGTTCAGCCGACGCCTACTCTGGCTCTGTCTTGGAGGCAGCGTCCGGCTGTCCCGCCTGCACCTTCCCGACCAATCCCAGCTCCCGTAGCTTCCGTAGGGCCGCGTCCTGCTTTGTCATCTTCACCTCAGTCGTCGCTGGCTGAGGACATGAAGACCGTGTTCGACGTCATTCAAAACGTCGACATTACGGAAATTTCTGTTCTCGCACGCAAACTGCGAGCCGTCCGCTCTCCTCAAGAGCGTTTATTCGCGTTAGCCGAGCATCACTCGCTCCTAAGTTCGTTGTAAATTTATTTTTATTTATTTTTTTTATTTTTGTATAAAATCGTAAATAAGTAAATTATAATGTCTAGACCCGTGAATCCCGCGTCCAGTCGTATTAAACCCAAGGGCTTATCCCTAGTATCTTTTAACGCTCGTAGCCTTAACACCAACCTTCCCGAGATTAAACTGTTCCTTCAGAACAAAGAACCTGACTTATTCCTTCTCCAGGAGACATGGCTTACTCCAAACCGCTCCAGGGGATTCGCTATACCTAAGTACGCGTTTATTCGTAACGATAGGCCCAACTCCGACGGTTTCGGCGGCACCGCTATATATTACAAAAGAGGTTTCCATTGCTGTCCTCTCCCTACCCCTCCTCTCCTCAACATGGAAGCCACTGTGTGTAGATTGGCTATGACTGGTCATCCGACCATCATCACAGCTTCAATCTACATACCTAGTGGTACCAGACCAATCCGCAGCGACTTTGAGGCCATTCTCGCCCTCGGCCATTCAGTCATTATGTTCGGAGACTTTAACTCCAAACATACTGACTGGACGTGCCTATCGACTAACACCAGCGGTATCGCTCTCCTCGACATCACTAACTCCCTTGACCTAGACGTCATATCCCCCATCACTCCCACTCACTATCCCAACAACCCGTCCTACTCTCCTGACATCCTCGACTTTGCAATTATCAAGCGAATCAATCTTGATCTAAGGTCTATCGAACCGCTCGATGACCTAGGCTCCGACCATCGCCCCGTCTCCCTCGTGCTAGGACCGCCGAACGATAACGTCTCATCTCCTAAGACCTTTACCAACTGGAAAGGCTTTAAAAATACGTTAGTTTCAGCCTTAGAGGCTCCGAACTCTCCACTCGCGATCTCTCCCGAACAATTAGATAGCCCGGATAAAATTGATTCATTAGTAAATTCTCTCACTGATGCTATCAACTCAGCCATCAGTGACAACGAAAAGGTTGCTAAGCAAGGCAAACCCACGCTTCCCTTAGCCGTTAGCAATCTTATTAAAGCTAAGAACGCGGCTCTCCGGAGAGCCAAGAAATATCCCACGCCCGCCTATAGAACAGCTGCGAATCAGCTTCAACGTAAAGTTAGGTCTTGCCTCGCGGAACTCCGAGACGCTCAGATGAACGATCTCATGGCGAATATCTCTCCGTCCCACCAAGCGAACTATAGCATGGCCCGAGCCTTACGCGTAGACACCGCCTCTCACGTTCCTCCTCTCACTCGTCCCGATGGCACTACTGCCTTTGAAGTCGAAGACAAAGCCGAATGCTTCGCTGACAGCATTGCCGCACAATGCTCGCCCAGCACGCAACCTGCTGATCCCTCACACATCCAGGCGGTGGAGGACGAAGTCCTTCGCAGAGACTCTCTCCCCATCACCGCCGACCCTGTTACAGTCTCTAATGACGAAATCTTGCTTCTCATTAGAAATCAAAAGTCCAAAAAGGCTCCGGGTGCGGATGGAATTTCCAACCACGCACTTAAGCACCTACCTCAACAGATGCTTACCTTGTCAGCTATCATTTTCAATGCCTGCTTCGACCATAGCTACTTTCCAAAAGCTTGGAAAGAAGCGACAGTCATAGGCATTCCCAAGCCGGGCAAACCTCTGAATGTCCCGGCTAATCACAGACCCATCAGCCTCCTCAAGGCAATGTCTAAATTTCTCGAGAGAGTCATACTCTCTCGAATGCGAAACCATCTGTTTCCAACGGATGGCGATCCTCTCATTATTCCCCATCAGTTCGGCTTTCGCGCTAAACACTCCTGCACTCAGCAAGTCCACCGAATCGTCGAGTATATACTTGACGGTTTCTATCCGCGTCGTTATAAAACAGTCGCGGTTTTCTTTGACGTAGCCAAGGCTTTCGATAAAGTCTGGCACAGCGGTCTCGTTTATAAACTCTACAAGATAGGCTTACCGGATCGCCTATTCAGGTTAATAGCGTCGTTTCTCAAAGACCGTACGTTTCGATTTAAACACGAAGGCACGCTTTCTGCGCCTCGTCCCATAAAGGCTGGAGTCCCTCAAGGCTCAGTCCTCGCCCCTCTGCTGTACACCGTGTACACCAACGACATTCCCATCCCGCCGAAAGGCGTCGAACTCGCCCTCTTTGCTGACGACACTGCACTCTATACCAAAGGCCACAGTGTTCCGCACCTTGTAACCAGACTCCAAAAGGCCGTAAACGCCCTTGGTGTATGGTTTCAAAAATGGCGCATCGATGTGAACCCTGAAAAGAGTTCTGCGATGCGCTTCGACCACAAACGCCGTCGTCCCGATGGCGATCCCCACGTTCGAATGTTAGGCATTCCCATCCCCTGGAAGCGCAGTACTAAATACTTAGGCGTCACATTAGATCCGACGCTTTCTTTCAAGCCACACGTCGAAAGAGTTTCGAAACTCGCTCGTCACTATTTAGTCCGCCTAAATAGCATGTTAGGTAGAAAAAGTAAAATGTCCTTCAGAAACAAACGTACACTTTACAAGGTCTGCGTTAGACCCGTCATGACGTATGCCTCGCCAATCTTTGCCCACGCCAAACCCAAACCAAACCCAGCACAAACTGCAGGTAGTTCAAAACCTCTTTTGCCGCCGAGCCACTAACGCACCGTGGTACGTGCGTAACGCGGACTTGCATAGAGATCTTGAACTGCCTACAGTACAACAACATCTCAAAACATTCTCTGAAGCGTTCTTCAAACGCTCCGAAACCCATCCCAATCCTCTAGTTCGTGATTCAGTCTCATATATTACTCCTGTGTTAGATTCGAAGTTCAAAGTCGCTAGGCCTAGGAATGCGCAAGCGTACTCATCCACCAAACTGTCAGCCGATCTCGAAGCCCTTCTGGCCGCAAATTCTAATTCTAACGTAAATTCTTATTCTAACGTAAATCCTAATTCTAACGTAAATGCGAATTAATTCAATTTTATTTTGCAATTTTTTAATTTTTGTTTTAATTTTGATTTTCATTTTGAGCACCTTCAGTGCTATGTATTCACCTTCAGTGCTTTGAGCACCTTCAGTGCTATGTAATCCCAGCGGGTGACCCCTTCTGGGCCCCGCTAGCGCGGCCTCTTTCTCCAATTGGCCGTCGCTCAGATGAAGGCTGAGTGGCAAAAATGCACGAGCTGACAGGGGTTTTTTAGTGGGTATGGTCCTGGTAGGCGTCGGGACGAGTCCCACATAACTTTGGAATCGCGCCAGAGTATGCGTCAGGGCATTTTTATCTTCCTGCCCTTCCCGCGGAGGGGAACAAAAAAAAAAAATAAGTAATATTAGGACAAAATTAAGGTGAACGTTAATCTTTCACGCCTTTCTTTTTTAAATCTGTATTACATATTTAAGCAGTTGAATGTACCGTGTACGTCCCTAATGCCTGTCAATAATGCACACTATATCAATATAATTGTAATGTAATATTTTCAAATACCCGATAAGGATAGCGTTATCACTACTAGCAAATCAGATGTCAGTTCAAAACCGGCCGTAATAAGTCATTACCAAATTATAAAAAAGATAGTTTTCATTTCACTCTTCACGTCTTATATAATGTAAGTACCTAACATGTCTTTGTATTTACCTATAATTCATCAGTCACTGTGATTGAATGCTTGATTTTAAGTGATGTCAAACTATTGTTTGCGGAAGGCTTCTGCGTTTCAAACTCGTGATCGGAAGTAGTAATAAAAATGATTCTATACTTGGCAAGAATAATTTTGTATTTTCATATTTTCCCGACTATGGCGAAGCTGTGTATAGAATTCTTTTAATGAACATTGGTGCGTTACAGAGTGTTATTTTTCTGATCAAAGAAAATACTCTGGGCAGTATTGTTTAAATAAAACCTAATTAAACAAGCGTTTGTCGACTCACGCTGACAAACAGACATACATTCTTTTACCTGTCCGGTTATTTAAAGAGATATTGAACTGAGTAAACTCTTTATTAACTAGCATTATACGAATATGTTTCCCGGAGATTTATGATGTTTCAATATCGTGAATTTCAATTGATGCGATTAATTAAAGTCTTTACGCTTGAAATATGTATGTAGGTAATCTATGAAATACTTTATTACCTATTGTTTGATATTTTTCGATATCATTTCATCGATTTATATTCGCCAGATTATTGCTATAAATACTACAAGTTATGTTTAACAATAAACTTTATTTGTTAATAACTGCGGGCCAATGTCCTGTTATAATCATAAAAGATAACGCGAACTACACACTATAGTAATAATATAGCGCGTAATTGAATATAAATGAGTGAATTCGAAACATAAAAACCACATAAATAAATAAAAAAATGCCAAAATGGAGAATTACAAAAATGATTTTATTAGACTAAGAAATTTTCATACTGTAGGAAGTTCTTAAAATAATTATGCAAAAGTAAAATTTTTAAAGTTGAAGCAAAAACCTAAGGTCCTAGGTAAGAATAGTCCCGTTAATATTTTCTATAAGTAGGTAAGAATTTTTTTTGGACAAACAACAATGTTACTGTCTGTATAAAAGTAAGTTTAATGTAATAAACAAGTCAAAACAATTACACTACCAATAAAATTAAATTACACTAAAAGCGTGCGAATTTTCTGTTACCACCTTAAATTTATTTGGTTTTATCAATATTTAAATACAAATGTGAGTTTGCACAACTTATATCAAAGGATGCCGAGTTCACAAAGTTTCACAACCTGCAGATTACTCTGTGAAACTGCTGCTTTTCTGCTTTCATTTCTCGATTAAATAAAAATCTTCCGTTTTAATGAAAAAATTACATGAAATATTTGAAACAAGAAGTTAAAAAAAAATATTGAATTGGAATTGAACGGCAAACCCTATTATCACGACATGCAATTTATTTTAATATAACTTCGAACAAAAAACTTGGGTTTCAAAAGTATTTTACGATTCAAAAATAATAATTAATAATATTATAATGATAAATAATAAATCCCCAGACACGCACCGACGGTACGGTCTCAAAGTAAGCAGAATTCGGTAAGTTTGTATCCGTTACTTCGTATTCGAGATTGAGAGAGATTGAATGGTTATTTCTATGAATGGTTATGACGGCCTGTTTGGTGTGGAGGTAAGTACCCTTGCCTTCCATGCCAGAGGTCCCGGGTTCGAATCCTGGTAGAGGCGCAGATGTTTAATTATATTTGCTTTCTAGTCCTGGATGTTTATGTACGTTTATTTAAGTTTATTATTATATCTAATATATTTATACATGAAAAAAAAATCTAAGTGTGCTTATACATTTCTTAAGTTTATTTATCCGTTATCTAGTATCCATAACACAAGTTCTTGATGATACTTAATTTGGGCTAGATAATGTGGTGTGATTGTTAGAAATATTATTTATTATTATATTTATTTATTTTATTTCAAGCAATGTTATTCAAACATTTTACTTTTGATGTAACTGCCTCTTCCACAAGAACCTTAATCATCCCAATGCAGAGATGCATCGTCTCACCTAAACGGTCTCTTAGTTCATACTATATACCTGCGTTATTATAACTGATTTCAAGTATACGGAATAAACAAACGTGATATTACAAGACAACTAAAATAAATTTGACCCAAAATTGCATTAATGACGACAATTTGTCATACAACACGAGATTTGTTCGTGAACTGCATATTGCATCGATATTTGCCAATATTAGCTAAAATATCCACTTATTTTAACAAAATGATCATTATTTTCCATAACATTAAGATTGAAATCACCATACAAACTTGTTTTCACGTTTATGCATATTTTGGAAGAGTGCCATACGTCAGTGTCGACTGATTCACGTCATTTTCCATCCACTGTTGATCGGTCAGTGACCTTTGTGATTATTTATTTCCTTATCATTTTCAATAATCATCGTACATCTGTTTAAATCGATATTGCTTTATTCAAGAATTGGATGAATATTTTGATAACTTGTATTTATCTTCACCGGTTCTATGTTATTTTATTTATTTATATTATTTTATTTTTCAATATAATATTCATTAAAAATCCGATTTCAAATTTATAAAAATACAACTATTTGATACAACGAAATAAAATATTTGTAATAAAAAATTACAACTACTAATAAGCGAGTGATGCTGAGTCATTTCAAAATAGGATAGTGTCTGTCAAGCAGATCTTTGAACAAAAGATATCTTTGAAGTATTGTCACAGTAAATTAGTATTAAGTTTACAATCAAACTGCCCCCACCTCCCAAAACGTAAATTGCCAACTTAATAATAACCGCAAGACGAAGATAGCTGGTAGACTTTGCACATTTCCTTGTGTCCCAAAGGTATGCAAACGTCACAAGTTCGACGAGACATATGTCTACTTTTATACCTATGAATATTTATCTTATTGATGCAAATTCGCAATAGGAACATGGTATATCAATTATGAGTATACAAATTTTTGCCTTGAGGACAATGGGAGTGTGTTATAGAGGCCCTTACTTTTTGACGGCCAGTGAGTGTAGCCAGCCAGAGGTCCAAGTTCGAGTGGTAGAGAGATAAAAATTAAAGTATGTGCACAAAATTTATCGCTGTAGCGAGATAATTCTTAGTTTAGGCTTCTTTGCTCTATGCAAAATGTTAAATTTTGTATACCATTATAGATTTGTAACTATTTTAGTTATGAAAATAAACTTTGTTTAACTTCTTTTTAATATCGCTCTTTTCTCGATACATCACATTTAACCCTTTAGGCATTGAATTTCGATATATCAAATCAAAATATTTTATTTCATCATTAGTTTACAACAGAAACACTGAATGTCAAGCGATCACGAACAGTTTGGAACATCGGCTTATTAAAGGTATAACAGGTACACCGAGAGGAAAACACGTGGCGAAAAAAACCGCTCGGCACTCTTTTATAAAAACATGTTTATTACATGAATACAAACAAACACATGGCAGCTGATTGTGCGTGCTAATCTTAGTCACAGCAACGCTGTTTACACAGTATCTGTTTAAAACAAAAGAAGCAGGAATGGCCTTACTATCGCGATTAACCCTCGTGTACAGCATAAAGAGAAACTGCTTGTGAAATTACAGCTCCCTTATTAAAAAAACCCGTTAGAACAGTATGCACGAGTATGACACTGATTGATCATTAATTATAATACAAGGTATTTTTTTATCGCGTTGGTGAGTTTAACCTATTTGGTTATTAGCTTCTTCCAACATTATATTATGAAGCATACATAATGTGTAATATTACGTGAACTTTATCGTATATAATCTTTTTTGTCAATTTTTATTGATTTAAGTAAAATAACGGCAAAGGTAACGACGATGCGTAAAAAACAATCTGAAATGCCAGTCGAAACATCACCACTTTGAAGGCCATGGCGTCAACCACTCGAGTACTATTTTTGGCTTCCCATGACTAGGATGCGCTTCGAATATCTATCAAGTGTTTCAGCAAATAAACTCGCTGATATGTTGTTGTTATCAAAATTAATCCATAAAGTCTTAATCTGCAACAAAAACGTTTAACTGACCTGCACGTTACACTGTGGAAGCTTTGTAAAATGAAGAAAAAATACAAGATATCACAAACTTACCCTTATCTACAGTCCTCAAAGTACAGCAAATTTATTTTTCATAATATACGTAAAACGGTTAAAATTAGTGTCAACTGTAATTTAGACTATGGACATCAAACGAAATGCCCCTGGAATCTATTTGAAGTTGACGTGTATTATAAAAATAATAAACTGCATGTTGTCCACGTACATTCATAATTTACTGTTGTTGTCATTAATACAGTAACAATTGCTTTTAATTACTCCGATGCATCATTATTATCTGAGTCGTTGACATACATTTTTTTCAGCCACCCGTATCACGGATTAAATGTGACGGTTTTTGAACAATGTAACCTGAATATTTTTCTCAAGTACCGTAATATGTAATGTACCTGTAAAGCTATATCTACAGACTTACTGTACCTGTAAATACATTTTATACCAACATACTTTTTATTAGACGGATTGTTGTATTTATTATATACAGGGTGACATTTTTTGCAGTTTGAAGAGGTGGGATCAGACCACGATTCTGAGCAAAATGAAGAAGAAACCGACTATACATTCGTGTTGGTCGCCAATTTGGTATGAAGCGTCGTTTTTAAATTTTCCCTGTTTGGTTTCATTAGGACAGTTGCTCGGAATCGTGGCTTGGGTCCATGTGACCTTATTCCGAACCGTAAAAATAGGGTGTAAATATACGTGGTACAGTCAGAAAGTTTTGAGAATAATAATAAAAATGTTCTATACGATATATTTTTTTATTACATGTTTTCAAAGCACATTTTCCAGTCCTCCATGGCCTTCTCGAACGCAGTGAGCGCATCTTCTTGCGATGAAAACTGTATCCACTTGAGCTGGTTTTTTTTAATTTTAGGGAACAAGAAGAAGCCACACGGTGCCAAATCAGGGCTGTAAAGGGGGACGACCCAAAAGTTTTACCGGTGTGGTGTTTAGAAAGTCTCTCGTCTTGATCGAGGAGTGCGCGGGCGCATTGTCGTGGTGGAGCAAAAGGCCTCGGAGTTCCGTGTTCGGTTGCTTGTTGCTCGCAGCAGCAAAAACTTCTGGCAAGCATTTGTAGTTTACTACTGTGCATTGATGCTGCTTCGGTTTCTTGAGGGAATTGATGCTAAATACCCCATTAAAGAGAAAAAACTTTTCGAAAAGACGTCAAAATTTTTCCAGCGCTTCTCGATTGTCTCGCTTTCGTAGATGTTGGTTCGTCTTGAAACAGCCATACTGTTGACTAGTTTCTGGATCACATTGATAAATCCAAGATTTGTCACCTGTATTGGTATCTAAAACATAGCGGGAAGAGCCTACTTTACCAATGGACTGGTGTATCGAGCATCGGTGAGGTTGCAGCCAGCGCGAAAAAATCCTCCTTGCGCAAAGGTGATTGTGTGGAATATTATGAACACTTCTGCACATTGTGCTGAATCTCCTTCTTTCTGATTCACTGGTTTTCTTGAATCAAATTTTTCACTTGTAGCACGTTTTCTTCCCTCACATCAGTCAAATGACGACCGTTACTTTCTTCATCCTTCAAATTTAAGCGACTGTTAAACTAATTATGCCAGCAATAGACAGTTTCTTTAGAAGGCGCCTTATTCATGAAATCTCATTGAAGTCGATTAAACGATTCATCAGGTTTCAACTTGGACGAAAATGTTCCCGACGCAGATCCATTTTTCTATGACACACAATAGTTTCATAACGCTGGTAGAATAATTCAAAGGGAAATTTAAATTTGGAACAAATATATTTTTACTTTTAAATTATCGAATTTTCAAAATAAATTATAACTCGTCAGCGTTTAAAAAGTACCTACATAAAAAGATTTTTTCGCAAAACTTGACTGGCCTGGTGAATTTGTACAAACAATACAAAGTTAGATCAACTGTAAATAAAAAAAAATAACACAATTATAACAGAAACTAAAAGTTAAACGACACAACGTTCGGCACGTTTTGGAAATTTGACTTTAATAACAACTGTTAAAATGGCACTGTTTTATAGAAACTACTTCTTTTTACGGAAATAAAATTTACATAAATACAATTAAAAGTGACGACCAAAAAATATAAAACATACAAACGGAGTTATTTAAACTACTCCAATTAGTCAATAATACTGGCACAGACTACACAAACATTTTAATTTCCTTTGTTACGAAAACACAAAAGTACCTCATACATAATATCAGTCAACAACGCTGAGATGTGACGTGACAATCATGGTCATGTGATGCGGCATGTGGTGCGAGCATATTAAAATGTGTTTAATGGTTAATGTTATAATCGTTATAGACCCAAGTATAGCCAAGTATAGACTGGTCGATACATTGAATTTCAGAAGTTTCTTATTATTTTTACATTTATATACCACGGATATTTAATTAGCTTAGATATATTATTCTAAACATAAACAAATAAATGATGAACGAAGATAAAAAAAATAAAAAGCTAACCAAAATACACACGCTACGTCGTAGTCGGGGAAATTGAGTAAAAAAATAATTTATTTCTTTCAATAGTTTTCGAGTATAGATTTTTATAATTATGTTATATTTACAATTAACTAAACTTTTGTTTTTCAAAAGCCACAAAGTAAGCAACAGGTCTTCTCAAATCTAACTGAAAGCTTAGCCACTAGGGATTGAAGAACAAATATTTTGTCTCTGTATTTGTACTTTTCTTGCACAGTCATTGTCATCTAACCTCACCTTTAGTTACCATACTCTCTAACACCAGGTGGCGTGACAGTGGCCCATCCAGCAGTTGTCTGCTAAATATTGAGAATGTCCAGCATTATGGTTCTTTTGAGTAAGTCCACCATTTGATCCTCGGGGCTAGACTCGATTCAAATAAGAATGGGAACGATTACAGCTCCACATCCGCAAGTAAATCCTTATTCGGTATAGGATCTCGATAGGAGTCTCGGTCCTATTCTTCTTTGAACTGTATATAGTACTTTTATCTCACAAAGCGATGTTTGCTTTACTCCTAAATAAATGACAACGTGTACTACCAAGGTGTGTGTGTGTGCGTGAGCGCGAGTGTTCGATCCATATCGACCCGCCCGGTCACACACACATTCCTAGCGTGTTTGGACACTCACAACTGCAAGTAAAGCGAACGTTGATTCGTAAGATAAAAGTAATTTGATATTATGTGATTGTGTCTTGATCTGTGTTATTTTTATTTTCATTAGGATAGCAAATTATAGCCGTGGGTAAAATATTGGTGGTGTAATGCTCGTCAGTTGTTTCTTAGGGGTCTTTTACTGTCATCGGACAAAAATGTTTGTTTTTGATTATAACAATAGTTATGAAACCTTCAAAGGTAAATGTGTAGTTTTGTAAATTGCGGAGGAGCAAAATGTGCAGAGGCTCGCAATACAATGATGCCTGGATGGTAGTGCTTGCCCATAAAAAATTTGGTTACTATGTAGATGGTTTAATGCCATCTACTGGTTTGCAAAGAGGTTTCTCGACATTGTATCATGAATTGATTTTAATATATACGGAGGCTATTTATGCATGTCCGATTTATATATGGGTAAAGTGTTATAAGTAATGCGAAAACTTTAAAATTCCTTCAATATTGCTTGCGATAAATTTTTAAAGAAGATGATTTTTATAGTTTTATTAGTTAGTTTTTTATTCTTTGCAGTTTCCTTGTCTTGGGTTATGTCCTTTCTCATAAACATATATGTACAAGTTTTGATGTTTTGAATGTCTACCAAAAATATTTTGTATTGTTATAATCCGTTATATATTGCAAAGCATTTATTTTATGAATTGTAGGAAGAATTTTTGTTACATTTATTAGCATAAATGTACCAAAAATTCTTTTTGCGAAACAAATTATTTTTGGTCTCTCTAAACCATAAAAAAATTAAATTTGTTTTTAATGCATAGAACATCAATTTTCCATCGTCTCAACCCTTAATAAATAATAATAATAATATCACTTGTTAACAGACCTATAATTCGTAATGCCCCATACTGAACCGATTTCCGCCGTTTGCATAACCGACAGAATATTGGATCTGATTATGCGATCGATAAATTAGGACAGCTATTAGTTGGATCTTTGTGAGGTACTTTGACATAATGTGCGGTAGATACACTTTTACGAACGCATCTTTGTAAGATATCAAACAAAGGATTTATCATTTAATTTTATTTTAACTTCTGAAATATCCAAATAGGATCAAAAAGATTACATCTTTATTTGAATAAGTGTTTAAGGCTAAAATATGGAAAGAACTGAAATAGCGAAATTTCAACAATTATCTGAGAAAAAATTACAATTATAGATCACAATTTGTCGAAGCAATGTCAAAGAAAATTTTCTAACATAGACGACAAAGATCATGGTTAATTTTTATCTTAAATAAAATTCAATCTCGTTTTAGTTTCGTTGAAAGTATTTAACAATTTTATTTAACACAACTATTTATTTTATACAACTTTAAAGGCATCGCTAGAATAATGTGTCCTATACCAAACAAGATAGGTCGGTACCTACATAAATAAAAAATACATTGATTAATTGATACCACTTACAAAATACGAATTGCTCGTCGATAAAAATTATTTTATTACACGCGTAATAAAATAGGCATAATCTGAATCAATCAATTACCGAAATTCGCCACCACGCATGTCGAATGATAACCCCTGCCGCCGCCACGCGCGAGCTTCGTCAACGCTTCGACGTACCTAGTTACACGCGTTTTTACGAGCATATTGTTCTGAATACTTCCTTACTACTTTTAGATATACTATTAGTTTACTTCTGTATTATCATTTTAATGAAATGAAATGAAATGTTTATTTCTCATTGACAATTTACTTGTTCTTATTGACGTCAAATAAAACATGACACCAGTTCAAAAAAAAACCTTCGTGAAGAAGAACTGGCAAGAAACTTCACGGGTATATTTTTTTCAAAATAAATTTACAGAGTCTCTTTATGTCTATACAAAATTATTCTTATCTGCATCTGTTAGCTCGGCAAGTCTCCCTCCCCCCAAATATCCAAACGACGAACACCCTCAAACGACGATTGATAATTGATAATGATTTGATATAACTCTCGTCAAGTACCATAAGTAAATTTGCTATTATTTACACTCTCCAGTCTTAGGTCTGTTGGAAGAGGTTTCTTTTAGAAATAAGCAGTACCTTTGTACGTTATTTAGTAACTACTTTAATTTAAACCTGTGTGTACATTATTTATTAAATAAATACATAAGGTATTCTCCAGATGTTAGTTACCTAATGATTCAAAAAATTGCCCTTACAACAGCTAAATAAAATACCTTATTTTTAGATAAGAAGACATATTGAGGTGTGTTTTTGAAATTACTAAATGTATGTTTAAAGTATAGTTCAAAAAGATACAAGTTTTAAATCTGTAAGGTTGATTTTTAATTTCGGTGTTATGTTATTTGATTAAATCTGGCGATGCATCTCACGCGACATTGTCCTACAAGAATCAAAGCACTCGAATTCATAAAAATACAATATTTTATTCTCTTATTTTCACCGTCGGCACTCGAGCTCACGATCTAGTAGACGGTCATAAGAATCCGCACCTTTAGACATAAATGATCGCAGGTGCTGTCACAGAGTACCAGCGATTACTGGGTATATGGTAGCGATAACGGTAGCGCAACTTTTAGATGCCTTGAAGGTTGCATCGAGATAAGGATTGTTGAAATGCTGTGCTGCCGACTCTTGCGCAGGTATCAGGAACCGCTTTTGACCTAATAATTTCCGTGGCTAATCTGTCCATTTAAGCGGAATGCATCCTCATGAACGTTGAAATTGTGATGGTGCTAATAAAAAGAGAACGACAAGATCTTAACGAAAAGAACTCTACAATATATAACTGGCAGTTTTTGTTCTTTTGTTTGATATTATCGACGGGATGTCTGCGCACTTCCCTTCCCTAATCGGGTGTCGCTCCGATAAAGGCAGCATAGCATTCCCATGCCACAGCCATGAAGGTGATTTTTAGTGGGTAGGCGTCACTCTGGTGAGTCAGACGGCTGCAGAGGTACGCATGACGCATCTTCGACCTCTCTCTCCGCGCAGGGTGCTGTTTAGGCGACCAAAAAGAAAATTGTACGTCTGGTAAACTAAAAAGTTCAATTGGTGATAAAAGATAAGATTTAAATTTTCATGTCAGTAGTGCGAATTATGGAGTGATCAATAAGTATATGCGATAACCTTTCTGAATTGTGCACTAATATCTAAGAGGTATAGAAGATAAATCGATATAACTACTTATTAAATAAATACTTACATTCTGAGATTGCTAATTATGTAATGAATATTAATATCATATTATTAATTAACTAGATAGCAAACTTTGTAAATACTTTGACTCAGTACAAAAACTTTGGCCGAGTTAGATAAATCATCAATACAACGAAATCTTGGAATTTTTTGTTAATTTTAGTTGATTAAACTTATGTAACTTAACTTGTTTTGACTTTGCTACCGTCAAGGTGTTGGGTTCGAAAACTTTGATGTAGGAAAAAATATCCATACGATGGACATAGCCGTTAAAATTGTTATGTATGATTGTCTATTAATTTTGTTATCGCCTCTGTTGTTGCATGGGCATCCTTAACTTAACTTATTTTGGGAAATCATTGGCGAAATCTAAGGATATATATTTTATGTATAGTTTATATTTTATGTTGAGTGTTTATTCGTATTTGGTCATACCATGCCGTGCGCTTAAAGTATTGAAGTGCTCTATTGGCCTATTTACTACACAATTAATTGTAACTTAACTACTCGTAAAAAGTTAATAATTATACATACCCTTAAAAACAAACAATGGAATTATGAGAAGATTCTGTAATACAAAAATATAAGGTCCGAAAACACACATATTTTTTTTTAGTAATGTAGAGAACATTTACAACAAGAATACCCAAGGCCCAAAAATGGTCAAGTAGCAGTTGTAATGCAAGCTTTATTACTTTTACTGGGGTCAAACAGTACGTACCTACATTAATCAAGTATCTATATACATGACCAATGATTCACTGTGTCTATGAAGATAGGGTATTGTTTATGTTTGAGATAGCATATTGTCTTTTGTACCTACTAACTGTTATCAGTAAACTTGCAAACTGCGCAAGTTTCCAGAAGTACCTATGTAAGTCTATACAAGTAAACATTAATACTTGTATAATTGTTTTCTTATTTTATGCGAACAAAGCCACTGTTATAGAAGTTCGAATAATTCATTGTCTTAGGGAAAAATATTACGTTGCTATAATATTTTTTTGTATTTCGTTACCTCTCAGAATGTTGTACCTACTTATTTTAACGGAAAAGCGTTAAATAATTTAACTGTCATGAGACCGCTATGTGTCATCATCTAGGGGCGTCATCTTCTAACGTCTCTTTGATTCATAATATTAACAGTAAATCCCCAGACAAAAACACCAACTGTGTGTTCTCAGTAAGCGGACAAATCAGCAGGCCGTCGGTAGATTCAAATGTAATGCCAATGTTGGCAATTAATGTCTATCATTAACAAACCATTAAACATTGTAGAGTCATTCATTCCAGGGATTATATAAACTTTGGAATCTGCTCGTTTGAAATAATCTTAAGAATGAAATGGCATTGTTTCTAACCAATTAAAAACCGTGAAAATAGTCCTGACTTACCTGACCTACCGTCTGACCCAGGTGCTCTTGGGACATGGTTGTTTCGGGAGTTACCTGATTCGGATCAGTCGGGAGCCGACTGCCAGGTACCGCCACTGCGACGATTGCCTCGACGAGACGGCCCAGCCCACACTGTAGGTATGCCCGACGTGGGATGCGGAGCGCAGCGCGCTCGACTCTGTATTGGGTGCCGATATTCAAATTCAAATTCAAATTCAAATATTTATTTCTCAACATTGACAATTACTTGTTCTTATTGACGTCAAATAAAACATGATTCTACCACCAGTTCGAAAAAAAACCTTAGTGAAGAAGAACTGGCAAGAAACTTCACGGGTATATTTTTTTTTTTTTCAAAATAAATTTACAGAGTCTCTTTATGTCTATACAAAATTATTCTTTTCTGCATCTGTTAGCTCGGCAAGTCTCCCTCCCCCCAAGTATCCAAACGACGAACACCCTCAAACTCGCTCTATATATAATAACTATCTCGCTCCCGACCGTGGTTCGCGCCATGGTGGAGAGTGAGAGGTAGTGACTGGCGGTACGAACCTTCTGCGAGGCCCTAATAATGCTCGCGAAGGTGGTGGCGGAGAGGGCGAGGGAAGATGATGTATCCTCCCTTCCGCTCCGTCACCGACACACGGGACGCCGGAGGGCGGCTTTCGTCGCTGAGAGGTTCCCTCCCCCGCAGTCTTATGAGCCGTCGTTGGCGGTTTCGGGGAATTTTGCCTCCAGTCCAGGGCTCGAGATGGCGAGTGCGCTTCCTGCGCGCCATCTCATTAGGGACGACTAGAGAGGGACCCCTTCTAATCGAGACGTCGCCGGCGCTACACAGAGCGCTGGTAACGCTGTCAGGCCGCGAAAGAATGCGCAAGCTCCTCGTGACCCGACTCCAGGCGTCCAGACGGAAGCCGCAGATTTTTAGCCTGTAGAAGTCCGGCAGCACCCGACTACGGCCCCCGCTGGGATCGGGTATCCATGAGGATTTTCCTGTCACCAAAAAATTAAAAATAAAAGTCCTGAGTTACCAAGATTAATCTGTTCAACAATTGAGTGAGAAAACATAAAAAAGAAGCACCATAAAAACAAATTATTTAATGATGCAGCACACGGCTGGTTTCAATTATTTAAGTTTGCTTTAGACGGAAGCCTTACAGAGCTTTAGGTGTCGTAAGGACTAAAATTGAAAGGCCTCCTTCATTCATATGTACCTTTTGAGTTCTTACGACCTTAACTAACCTTTGAACAGGAATTATTTTGTTATACATTATTGATTTTAAATTTAAATTTTCAAAAATAAATTTTAAAAAAATTGTTCAATATAACTTCCTCTAGTAGTAGGTCTGCTGGTAGAAATTTCTATTAAAAATAAGGTTTGTACTTTATTAGTTTATAAGTCATTTTTATTATTGTGATTTCCTGTGTGTACATAAATTATTAACAAATAAAAGAAATGTTTTGTGACTAGCATAGTAAAATCAATCTAAAATATTATAACGCAAAACAAAAGAAAGGTGTGAAAAGGCTATTTGACTTGTGAGTACCTAGTTTCGCAAACTATCTCACATAGTTTTTTGGTGTTTAAGGACCCTAGCAAAAATATTATTTTTAATTTATTTTGAGTATTTCATTTAAAAAATTTTTTTACAAAGTACGGACGTAAAGCAAAACACTTGTTCCAGCCATATATCGTCGAGACTGGCTTATGACGTCACGCCGCGGAGTCAAAACACGGTATGCATTGACAGAAACAAGATTTTTGTTTGCCTTTGACGTCCTTCAAAACTTAGCCAATCAAAACCGTGTAATGTCTCAATGTTTCAACTCAAAATAGATAAATTTATTTGTGTCTATTTTGGAGAAAATATTATCATTTATGTCTAGTAATGCGACTTGCTTTTAAAACACATTATCTATGCAGATAGCAATTAATATTTTATTTATATAGTCAAATAGCCTATTATCGTCGCGCAAAATATAAATTAAATTAAATACAGAATATAATAATAATTTAATACGTTATCTATTTCTTTAGTACTTTTGTTAGAAGCCTTTAAAATAAATTACGCCATTTATAATTTTACACACTAATAATATATACTTACCCAACTATTTTAAAAACATGAGCTATATTTTTAATTTAAAATAACTTTCTTGGCAGACACGACTATATTCCGATCATCAAGAATGGCTCCAACGCGGTCATCACAAAGACTCCCTCAGCAAAATCCAGCAAACCTTGCAAACCTGGCAAGGAAGGGCGCGGCAAGGCACTCCGCCAGGTCCTGGCAGCTTTCGTCGCGAACCTGGGGACCATAAACACTGGGATGGCGTTCGGGTTCTCCGCCACTTCACTGCCGCAGCTCAAGAGGCCAGACTCTATTGTACAGATCACTGAGAATCAGGCTAGTTGGATTGGTAAGGATTCAGACACATAGAATATTATTCTAAAATAATTTTTCAAGTAGAGTTTTGTTTGCTTTGTTGGAAGTTTGTGAATTTATGATACTCCAAAACCGTGTTAGAACTGAACTTACTCACTAACAGTGATTAGACTAAGTAAGTTCAATAACGCGTTGATAAAACTAAAACTGGGTAGTAAGTCCGGTCAAAATAAACATTTCGGTTTGAATCAAGTCGCATACAGCTAAAGTTTCGCACAAACCTTTGGACCATTAATATAAATAAAATAATATAAGTCCCAACGATCCCACTTGTTCTTAAATAGTTATTTAAGGTCAAACTTCAAAATATTTATTTTATTGCATTTAACATTTATATTGTAAGTTTTGTCATTAAAAAATTGAATGAATGATGTTGTACTAACTGTAGGTCATACAATTGTATACAAAAACTGTTGAGACATATGTTTTCGTTTTTTTCTGTCGTTTCTAAGATATTGCTTATTTTAAAGTATGTACGTAACTAGATCTTAGATCCATTCATTTGTATTTGTAATAATAATAATAATAATTCTTTATTGCGGACAACTTATACCATATTACAAAATTACACAGCACAGTCATAAAAATAAAATAAATAAATAAAACAGTCCACTTACATTACAATTATAAAATACTATTTAATTAAATTCAATACCATAACAAAAATAAAAAATAAGTTCATTAACAATTACAATGTCATGATTAAAAATTCTATTAATTAAATTATACACTTAAACAATGTCTATGAATGAAAATCATAAAATTTAAATTGAAAAACACATTACGATTTTGATAAATTACGACATTATAATATCAATAAAAAATTAATAGGACTTAGTAGAATATGAATAATGATATTATGTAATAAACGCTATTAGACTTCTTTGTCCGAAAGCTTATAAAAAAAATTTTTAGTTCAAATTTTTATTTAGGGACTTTGAGTTGTGTTACTACTATGACAGTCCCATAGTGTCCACTCATACAAAATTATACCTTATATTAATTTGAAACCTTTAAGATATTATACATATACTTATATAGCTAAGATGATGAAATATACCTACATTTTCTTTTATGATATTAAACCTAGTATAAATCTCTCGTCTCATATACGCAAAGCAAATCAAATTATGAATTGTTATTGAACGATTCACATTTTTACCGGCATAAAATTTCCGTGGTATTAATGTAAATGTCGGGAAAAATTAAAAGTTATCAAATACTAATTCTCCTTAAACTTGGTTTCCATGACAGCAAGTCTGAGCGCGGCCGGTACTCCCATTGGCTGTATCCTGTCAGGCTACCTGATGGACAACATAGGCCGCAGGAGGACGCTTATCATCACGGAAATCCCGCTCATCATCGGCTGGCTCACAGTCGCGTTCTCGCAGAACGTCTCAATGATTTATGTTGGTAAGGATACAGGTTGAAAAATGCTGTGGTGCTTACTTTCGAATAAAAAAGGTTTACGGAATCCATTTGGAAGTTACGATGCCTCAGACATAAGCACATATGCATAACGTATGTTTATACTGTTTACTTTTAATACTTCTTACTTTTTGGCGTCAGGGTTATAAACAACTGTATGGCTTAAATTGCAAACCAAATTCATTACAAAGTGTTAATGTTCAGCATTAATTGTTGTTTGTTTTTATGACATTGTTACATGATATGAGTTATTATTTTTTTTTTATTAATAATTAGCAGGCGTTTGTCTTCCATCTCACCTGATGGAAAGTGACGATGAAGACGAAGATCGTACACGCCTGTCTAAGAGGTACCTATTCACTCTACACTTGAAAGCTCCAGGGTTGTCTGGAAAAACAGACGCAGGCAAATCGTTCCACTCTTTGGCAACACGAACCAAAAATGAGCTATCGAACCGTTTAATTCGGCTCATCGGCACGCTAACCACAAACGGGTGAAACTTCTGTCTGCGTCTGGTTGACCGGTGGAGAAAGGGGGAAGGTTCGATCAACTGAAAAAGAGCATTCGCACACTCTCCAAAGTGCAATCTGTAAAAAACCGATAGACTAGCAACTTTTCGACGATGCTCGAGACTTTGCAGTCTCGAAGAAGTAAGTTTGTCGTCACTTATGAGTCTACGGGCCCTTCGGGCGACAGAATCCAACGCTTCAAGATGGTATTTTGCGGAATCATGCCAAAGATGGCTGCAGTACTCCATACAAGATCGAACCTGGGCTGTGTACAGGTTGAGCAGCTGTTCGGAGTTGAAGTACCGCCGGACCTTTGCGATGACTCCCAATTTTTTGGAAGCTGACTGTGCCATGGTTTCAATCTGTTGACCGAAATTAAGTTTCGACGTGATGGTCATGCCTAGAAGCCCTAGTTGGTTTGTGATCGGTACAGATACATTTTGGAAAGTGGGCGTCAAGTTGAATGTGCTCTTTTTAGCGGAGAAGAGACACGCCTGGGTTTTGGAAGGGTTGAATTTGACAAGATTGGCTTAACCCCAATCGGAAACCCTACAAAGTGTCAAATCAACCCGTTCGATCATCGACTCTCTCTGAAATTGGATCTGGTTTGGACTCGCTCGCCATTGGACACATATCTTTCTACAACAGTGCTGTCATCGGCGTAACCAATAATGCCTTCCGATAAAAGAAGGTCATTAATGTGCAACAGGAATAATGTTGCAGAGAGAACAGATCCCTGAGGTACGCCGGCTTTGATCGCCATTAGGTCCGATGAGAAGCCATCGACGAGAACTCGAATTGACCGTTCCCTCAGGAAATCAGAAATCCAGTCGCAGAGGCCAGATGGTATGCCATACGCAGGAAGCTTGCTCAAAAGGGCTTCGTGCCATACCCGGTCAAAGGCCTTGGAGATATCCAAGAATACGGCTATTGCCTCTCCATGCCCTTTCAAGGCCATGCTCCATAGATGCGTGACGTACACTAGAAGGTCTCCTGTTGAGCGTCCTCCGCGGAAACCATATTGGTTGTCACTGAGGAGCTCACTGGTCTCTAGGTACGTCAGGAGACGATGGTTCAATACACGTTCCATAATTTTGCAAATTATGGAAGTGATTGCAATAGGTCTATAGTTGACTAGGTCAGCTCGACTGCCCTTTTTTGGTACGGGCTGTATGTTTGCAAACTTCCATGATTTTGGAACTTTTCCAGTCCTTAGAGAGAGTTGATATAGGCGTGTCAAAACAGGAGACAACTCGGCGGCACAGTGCTTTAAAACCACTGCGGGAATGCCATCCGGACCACTGGCCTTATTCACGTCTAGATTTTGTAAGCATTTGAGTACCTGTTTCTGGTGAATTTGGACGGCCTCCATCTTGGGGCCGAATGGAGGTAACGTGGGTGGGCTTTTACCTTTGGAATCTAGACGTGAACATTCCGCGAAGAGATTTGCGAACAAGTCTGCCTTCTCTTTTGCGCTGTGGGCCAAAGACCCGTCAGGCCTTTGCAGTGGTGGCAGTGATGGGCGACAGAAGTTCATCTCAACCGACTTGGCAAGGGACCAGAAAGCTTTACTCCCCGTGGGATAGGATGCTAACTTGTCCCCGATACGGCCAATGTGGTCGAAACGAGCGCTTCTGATCACCTTTTTGCAGGACTTGGCAGCAGCATTGTACGCCTGCTTCTTAGCTAGGAGATCCATAGCTTTGCTTCTGCGAGTGCTAGCCCAGGCTTGGTATGCTACATGCTTTCGCTTTTCAGCTAGGAGGCAATCAGCATTAAACCATGGGTGGGCTTTGGACTCCAGGGATACATCAGAGAATGGTATAAAGTATTCCATACCTTGACATATCACACTGGAGACAGCATCAGCACAGCATGATGGATCATCAGAAGTAAAGCAAGCTTGCCGCCAAGGATAAGAGGCGAAAAAGTGACGCATCTCATCCCAATCTGCTGACTTGTACCGCCATACTCGCCTTTTGCCTTTTGGGCTGGTATCGGTTGGCGAGTATTGCGACACAGATTTCACCAGACAGTGGTCGGATGTCCCTAATTGCGGAGATACGGACACCGAGTATCTGTCTGGATTGGTTGTCAGCAGAAGGTCCAAGCAATACGCAGTATGGTCCACAACGTCAGGAATGCGCGTAGGTTCGTGGATGAGCTGGGAGAGACCATGAGTTACTGCGAACCGATAGGTTTCTCTGCCAGCCTGATCGGTGTCCTTGAACGGGTACAGCCACTCTCCATGGTGGGCATTAAATTCCCAAGGAACACCAACTGCGCAGAGGGATAGCGTCGTGCAGTATCACTGAGATATTCAATAAGTCGAGTTGTCTCCTGAGCTCCAGTTCGAGGCCAGTATCTACATAGACCCATAAAACAGAAAAATTCCGGACTTCCAAGTATCGGAGACGCCGACAACAGATCACGTCTCTGACATACGCGCAGACGGGGTGAAATTTGGTCTCCAGGATATAGCCTGGGTAATGCAGGTATGTCAGATCCGAACGATCACAGATCTGCGCCTCTGTCAGAAAGAATAAGTGCGGCCTCTCTGTCTCAAGGTGGTGGTGGACATCGTGGAGATTTGAGTGCACTCCTCGGATGTTAGAGAATGGTACTTTTAGGGAGAGGGAGTGCATCCGCTGTCGGCACTTATTTTTCTTTTTGGACTTTTCCATTATGTTGTTGGTAGGGTGAATAGGGGAGAGGAATAGAAGTTGAGTGAAGCGCAACCTTTGGAACCAAGCAACTCGAGTGGTCAGACCCACTGGTGGGGGACTCACATGGAGACCGTGGGGACGCCCAAAACCCCCCGGGGATCGCCATCGGGTCCTCTCCATCCCGTCGCCAACCGGTACGATGGAGCAATCCCGGGATTTTACACAGGCGGTGGGGCAGCCTTTCGCGAATGGCTAGAACGCTAGTTGGGCCCCCTACAACCTGCGGTCGGCCAGCGGTGCACCGTTTCTTTGGATCCCGCTGCCCTCCAGAATGAGCCACCCGGTGCATCATAACCCATCGAGTTCAAACGGCTCTCATACGCCGGAACGTGACTAGGTCACTTGGCGGCATGACTTTGTCTTGAGGGTGGTTGTAAGCCACGGTCGAAACCTACCACCTGCAAAATGGTTATCCCGCCATTCATCGGTCGCCAGAGCCTCGTCCGCTTTCCGGCAGGGTGCACCACGGGCAGGTGAGGTTGGCATCTTGATGGTAGGCGACTCCCCCATATACCTTACTACCTTACAGTGTAGTTAGATGGTGGCCACCTTGTCGTGGCGGGGGGGCTTAGTAACCGTGGACTGGTCACTCACGGTGAAGCTAAGAGGCAACCAGGGCCGGCCTGTTTGGGCCGCCGGCTGGCCCGAGGAGGGCACTCCCAGTGGGCTGAACAAGTCCGCTGCGGACGCGCGTGGGGGTGGGACTGCAGAAGAAGAGGAGTGCCGGTATTACGGTGCGACGTTCTCCCTATCTTCTGCGGCCGTGGACGGATTGCATGGGGAGAGGCGTGTTGGTATTACGGTGCGCCACTCTCCCTACCCCCTGCGAGCTGGCGGGGCCGTTCCGTCGAAACGGCACTGGTGGGGCCGTAGAGGAAGAGGCATGTCGGTATTGCGGTGCGGCTTGCCCTATCCTCTGCGGCCGAGGTGTGGCCAGTGGCAGAACCACAGACCTGATCTGCCACCGGGTACCAGTTATCTGGTATCCATGGTCTCCTAGTAGCAGACTCGGGAGGAGCTGCTACAGTACTGGTGGAGGCCGAGGAGGGAGGCGCGCCTTACCATCTGGTGCACCTATCGTGGGAGGCCTTCGGGCTTTCGCGATGGAGCCGCTTGTGGGCGGCTGCCCCCGGTGGGTCACGGATATGTGCGAAAGCGTTCCCGTAACCCTGTCACAAGGCGACGAGGAGGAAGATGGGGGGGTTTTTAGTGGGTATACCGTGGGTCTCATTAGCCTATACGGGAGTCCCACATAACCACTCGGGTGCCCCCTGCGCCCGGGTGGTATGCGTTATGCATTTTCCCCCCGAAACAAAAAAAAAATGCTAAAGTTAAAGTTAAATAAAAGCTAATTTAAAATGCTAATACTTTTTCAGGTAGTTCAACAGTCCCAACTCATTATAAGTATTTTTCAAGAAAAATACTGGTAGACACATGCGAGGAAACAATTGTAAAAGTAGTTTAGTTTTAAAACGAGTGTAGACATTTTATGGTGCATAAAAAATTATCTTCGAAAAGGTCAATCACAATTTAAGTTTTAGTATCCATAATTTACGTCCCAGGTTGCATTGTCAATTCTTTCACCCTTACTAGGGCAAATAAAGAAAAGTACGGTCTTGATCATATCCGGCGTGGTGTAATAGTACCAACGTTAATGTTACTAAAATAAAGAGAACCAATGTTGCTCCTATGTTTTCTCCTACTTCCGACTATACAGAAACTATGAAGTTTAAACAATATTTAGCAGAATAGGTAACGTAGAGTAAGATTTTCAAGGAGGCACGTTTCCCCAATAATCAACGATTGGTCTATCTCTCCAGGCAGGCTCCTGATCGGTTTCGGTTCCGGCATGGTGGGTGCGCCTGCGCGGGTGTACACGTGCGAGGTGGCGCAGCCGCATCTCCGCGGCATGCTGGGTGCACTGGCGTCCGTCGGCGTCTCCACCGGCGTTCTTATACAGGTAACATACGGTTAGAAAAGTAATAGTCGATTAACATGATTTTTTAAAGAAACAATTTTGTGATTAGTCAAAGATCACCATCTTGTTCTACTCGTAGCATGTGCGAGTTTCGGGAATTTTTATTTATGGAACCTGCTGTTAGTGACACAACTTATAGAATTGTGGGTTCCAACGTGGTTAAGGAAACTGGCATCTATCAGTCTACTTTTGTCACCTTAAGTGAATATTTCTAGTTGAATACTTTGGGTGCAAAACATTAATTTCAATAGGAGTTCCGAACAAAATAAGTACTCTTAAATATAGGTAAACTTCACTAACAAAGACTTACTGGATGAGGAATAGCATATAATTTAATTATATGCATATAATTTATAAGTAGGTAAAATACTAGAGTAAGAATAGGTAGGTAAGTATAAGTGCCATTAATATCGTTCTACTTTATTATACTCATTAAGTATTGCTTATGAGTATTTCACTGTGAGAACGTCAGAAATATCATAAGGAAACTCACTAACAACTAAAAACACATATTTGTTTATATTTCTAATTCAGGTAAAACTAACAAAAATACAAATTATAAACAGCCGCGTTCATTACTCAACAGTTACTCTACTTAAACAAGTAATTCCGAAACGTCACAGTGTCGTGCATTATTATGGAAACAAAAACACAAATGTTTGTCTGCCACAGGAAATACCTACAGGCGTAGATAGTGTACAATTGTTTGCTAATTCATTTAGAACTGTAGCGTAAATTGTTGACGACCATTAATAGTAAGATATTGTTTTGTTGGCTAGAAAATATGGAGTGCAATCAAACGTCTATCTTTAAAAATAAGACCCCAAGCTTGAACTTCGTAGGAACTTATAGTAATTTTTTGTATTAGTACTTCTATATATTATACTTAAGGTAAGTCGTCAAATGAGTTATAACTTAAAGTAGCCATAGGGTATGATAAGGTATTAATTAATGAATAAATAAATAAAATGTTTATAAAAGTTTCTATCAAAAAGTGCACGTTCAATCCAAAATAGAATTCATTTTCAATAACATAAAAAGGATAGTTCAAGACCAACGTGAAACTTTTAGTTAAAAAGCTATTTACGAGTAGATAAAAAAGCGCTTTAACCATCCAAAAATATCACACAAATGTCCCTCCAGCTTCTAACCTCCTATTATAAAACTATATATCATTCATGATTTGTCTCTCCCCAGTACATAATCGGCAGCGTGACATCGTGGAACGTCCTCGCGGGTGTGAGTGCTACCGTGCCCATTGTGGCCCTCCTCGGAATGCTGCTCCTCCCAGAGACCCCTAACTACCTGCTGACCAGAGACAAAAAGGAGAGAGCCGAGTCTTCGCTGGTGCAGCTCAGAGGGTCCACTTGTGATATTGATGATGAGATCCAGAAGATGTTGGCGTTTAAAGAGAAGAACCACGTGGAACCGTAAATATCATATGCAATACTTATATATATATATATATATATATATATATATATATATATATAATACTTTAGATGTAGCATTATTTTTGTAATTTACTACCAACAGTTTACCTGGCTCCTCAACAACTTTAAGTATCCCACGGTAGGAACGTTAGCCTCGCCCAAGTAAGAGAAAGATTTCACACAATTGAAAAGCCATCACGCTTTCCCAATGCCGACTTTACACGTGACTTTGAATATAGTATAGACAGACGTATAGCATAGTATAGCATAGTATAGCATAGTATAGCATAGTATAGCATAGTATAGCATAGTATAGCATAGTATAGCATAGTATAGCATAGTATAGCATAGTATAGCATAGTATAGCATAGTATAGCATAGTATAGCATAGTATAGTATAGTATATTGAAACAAAAAAAACTTGTCGACGTATTAACAAGTTTTATGAACAAACTGGTACTTTTTATTCGAATATTTGCATCTCTCACTCGTAGCTAGCATTATTGTTAAAAATAATGTGAACTTGAAACAATTTGAGCGGCAAAATCGTCGCTAACAAGCCAACATTGTAAAACGCATATTTCTATATTGATCATTTACTCAGCAGCTGTTTCAAATATATTCATATTTATTTAAACTAATTGTTTCAAGATAATGCTCTAATTTACACAGAATAACAATATCACGTGAGTTTTGCATAGGAACGTACAAACACATACATAATGTTTACTTACAAACACACAAGCAATAAATGAGGCAAGTTCATTGCTATTTTGTTATTTAATATTCGATCATTTGGGGATGTCAATTTCGATATTTTATGAAGTACGCCGATTGACATGCAGCAAGTTCTTGTAAGCGATAGAAAGGAAAATATCTACAGACTTGCATATAGCATACACGTTGCCATCTGCTATGACGGCAAAGGGAAACTTGCATCGTGAGTAATTCTAGGGATAACTGCCTAGGCCCACACCAACTGTATGGCCCCAAATCATGCAGAGCTTGGACCTGAACCCCAAATGAGGCAGGGCACTGCAAATGACGCTACTGGATCGTCATCATACTGACGTTTATTACTCGGTGACCTCTATCTTCTCCTATGACCTATGGCCTCTATCATGAATTCTCTGAGTTCTAAACTCTTGCTGAAGGAGAATAATTTTCATGAACATTATACTTCGTGATTCATTGGTAATAAATTATACATTATCACACCGATTTCCGAATACAAGTGACAAAAACTTATTTAATATCAGCGAGAGCGTGATGTTTGAATTATTTATATATATCGTCATATGAGGTGTCACCTGTATTTATCACGATTTCCCTATTTGTTTGCACAATTCATAGTTGTACCCTGGTATTAGTGTTAATTTATTCATCAATTTGAAATTTGCTCAACGAATTATTTTACACCTGTTTGATTGTAACTCCGTCTGTTTGACAACCTATTTGAAAATAGTTATATGTCCTTCGAGCAGTGGAAATACAATCTGTGGATACAATGATGGCTTTTACACAAATTAATTGCTATTTTTGCTACTTTTGTTAGGTTATGGCAAGGAATTTATTGGGTTTATTGAGATTCAAGGAAAATGTTTCCCACGTGTGGGGTTTACTTTTACTAATTCTTCCCTAGGCTACCATTTAAAAAAATTATAAATACCAAGGTAATTCATAGAACATAAATAGGTACGTATATTCTTTGAATTATTATAAAAATGTATTTTGATAATAGATATTTCAAAAATTATTTGGATATAAAGTCACACGCCACGACATCCTTGATAATCCCACTGCAGGGACATCAGCTGAGGCTGATGTCACCCAACTAAGGTGGTATGAGGCAATTTATAGTCCACCACGCTTGCCTACTGCGTTTGGCAGACTTGACACTTTCCTTCGAAATAGTTTGTTAGGTATGTGGGTTTCCTCACGACATTTTCATTCACCGATATTGCAGTCGGCTGTATATAACTCACTGGTAATTTTGGCAGTCACGGAGATCGAATCTGCGACCTCGACGTCGAGAAGCCAGCGCCTTAACCACTGCGCTACATACGCTCCCCGCGCCACCGACGCTCCCCGCGCTACCGACCCTCCCCACAATACCGTTGCTTTTAATATAAAGAAGTAATAATAAAAGTGTAATTGATTTAACTTCGTATTAATCGCAGGTTAAAATCTCCCCGTGAGATCGTTAAGGCTCTGCTGGCACCATCTACTCTGAAGCCGTTCGCGATCCTGGCCATCTATTTCTTCGTGTACCAGTGGTGCGGCGTCAACACCATCACCTTCTACGCTGTTGAAGTCTTTGAGGTAAGGTTACATGTTGTTATTTGTTAAGTTAGCGCATAAGGTGAGAAGTAGAAGGCATTCTTAAATTGAGATTATCTTGAGCTTGTTTAAATAATATTGATGTTGATCAGCCTAGTAAACTCGTGTCATAAACGAAACAATAACTTTAGACCAATTTTTTAAATTTTACTTCATTAATTCCTTTTTTTAGCAGGCCTCTTTATTATGAAATGTCAAACTTCCACAAACAAACACGACATTCCTACATCGCATTCAATGAAAAAAAGGTTAAATTATTTATCTTACTTACATTGAGTAAAATCAATTGGACATAAAATTGTATTTCGAGCCTTCGTCAAACTAGGACATAAGGACATGAACTTGAAGAGCCTATAAACTTCAGCCCTGTTTATGAATATTATTGTTAAATTGACAATTTTATGTATCTTTGAATCTATCTACTTTTATAGAGGTAAATTTATTTCTACATTACATAATTACAAACTAGGTTTATTATGTTTTTATTGAAAATCAATTAATATTCATGAATCAAAGTTCTTATTGTATTATATTTGTGTTTAGTCTTGTTCATTTGATACCTGGTTTTTCTGTTCTGTGAATCCTGTTAATCACGTTAACAAGTTTATATTGTTCAGGTTTAAGCTTATTTTATTTTCTAATAAATAGTAAGGTTACCTAAAAATTAATTCTTCGTGTTACTATCACAGTTAACTGATGCTCCACGTTATAACAATGAACATATATGACGTTTTAAACTAATCGAGCTTACTTAATGATAGGTACTTTTCAATGATGTTCTAGAAGCTCATTTTAATAATATTCCGGTAAATTAGACCAAAAAATAAGAGTGAAGGTACATTAATTCACAACAAGCTGAAAATCGGTAAAATCATTAAAAATATAATTATGAATCAAATTTGAAAGTTTCCCATCTTTCCCCCAATCAAATTCAAGGTCATCGGTCAAAAAAAATAGTTTTTCGCGATTTTCACCAAAAATTTTATTGCTTTATAAACTATCTTTTGACTGTCACAGGCGTCGGGAGCCACGTTGGACAAGTACCGGCTTACGATTTCGATGGGCGTGTTGCGCGTCATCTTCACCGTGGTAGGCTGCGTGCTGTGCCGCCGCTGTGGCAGAAGACCGCTCACTTTTGTATCAGGTGAGTGAATCAACTGTTTTGATAAACATAGGATCAAGAAAGTTTGCCCTACTCATTTCATACTAACCATCATCTTTCATAAAAAGAATATTTACTCAGTAACTGCTAGGGGTCGCTCCATATGTATCTAACAACTTTATAAGTTTTAAGCGTTGTTACAAAGCCAATAATAAAAATTCGCATCTATCCAACACAACAAAATGAGTGAGATGTGATTCAAACTTAGGATAACGCGATACTTAATAACGAAATACGCTTATGAACTTTAAAATAACGAATGAACATAATCGGAAATGGATATTTCGCATTCACATTCTCTTACTTCTGTTTCAGCCATCGGCTGCGGCGTGACGATGCTGACCCTGGCGGTGTACATGTATTTCCTCCAGCAGTGGAAGCAGCTCGGCGTGGAGCCAGTTCACTCTTGGATCCCCGTTGCCAGCATCTACATTTTCACTGTTTCCTGCACCCTGGGTTACCTCATCATCCCCTGGGTCATGATTGGAGAGGTCTATCCTACGCAGGTTTGTTGTTATTTATATGATTTTTTTACCAATCGTAAAAGTCGTAAGTGGTGGTGGTTTATTTGGTTTATTATTAATTGGCCTCTGAAACCTCTGGGAGCGCTAGAACTTACAAAGCTAGAATTTACAGAGGCTAAAATCTTAATTACAAAACTAGGCAACGCCAGGAAACTTATACTCTTCATAAATGAATGTTGAGCAACGATACATTCAGAGCTAGTGGCATACACAAAGATGCACCCCAGAACTTTTTGATTAAGGTCGCGTACTCTACGATGCACTGGCAAACGATTAGGAAGAAGAGTGGGGCGCTTTGTTCATAAATAGCATTAACAATAGAAATTGTAGTCTCCACTTTAAATAGCTCTATCTTTCTTAACTACCGTTCTAATTTCGTATTATATTTTATAAAGATCTTTAATTATATTTATTATATATATGTCGGAGTGGGGTTGGTTTCCACGACATCGGACTGCATTTTCAATGGCTGCTTCCTTTTGTGGGCGTATGTGGGGAAAAGCCGGTTTCAAAATAATACTGCACTTCAGGATTGATTTACAGTTTTCTTATATTTATAGCACTATTGATTAACAACACGTATTACACTGAATAAATTGTAATGGATACTTATAAAAGAACTATGATCAAAAGGACGCGAGACAGTTTCTACGTTCACGTCCTCACGGTCCCGCCCCGTAGTCAAGTGTGTGGCGACCGCACCCGACGACAACCACGTGACGTAGACTCTGTCAAGCACTATTCGGGTGCTGGCGTCCGAGGTTCCTCCATACAAAACTAGATGTCACTAGCTAGATTCCGACACGGCCATCCTGCTAGCACACGCCCTCGTGTGTATGTTAATCTGAGGCAAAACAAAACAACCACCAAAGTATTTTGATCGGCTCGGCTCATTCTGACTTAAATCTCTTCACTTTAAGTGTCAAAATTAATAGTCATCATCTAGTTATCAGAAAAACACCTCGTTGACGATCATTATCAATAACAAAATCAAACATTAACGTTACATCTAATCAATACAACATACAAAACATTTTTACTTTCAACATATTAATCTCCACCCTCAGGACTATGTAACATCGCTACTCAAATACAACACATAACTCTACATACTATGTACAATATCCAAGGAATAGTGTGTACTCTCTATCGCCACGGCCTCCTCAGCCAACCAGCAAACTCAGTTGCTCTCACATACGCGCACTCGCAACCTAACAAGTCGCACGTGTGAATCTTCCGCAGACTACACACGATACGGTCTCTGCAGACCACGACCTCCGCCAGAGCTAAACGCACACCGCGCACCCACGGACTACTTGATCTTGCTCAAGAGATACCGATTTCCACCGGGCTACGACTACGTAATAGCATCTGGTACGGTCGACAACCAACAATACGGCCGATAGAGTGCACACTCGTTCCCTACCATGATCTATGATACATCACCTTCATCATCATCCATATCAACTTCGACTGGTACATGTCCTTCCGGCATCCGACGTAAACGATCGTGAGCGTATTTATAACACCGTTTAGAGTTTAAAGATTTTAGAGTATAACGATCGCCCTCCAATACCTCTATTACTTTAAAGGGACCCTTAAATTTAGGATCTAGCTTAGTCTGATTTCGTTCCTCATTTTCTATCAATACGAAATCACCAACAGAATATCTAGAAACAGAAGATTTAGTGCTATCAAACCGAGTTTTATCATATAATGCGCATTTTTGAATATTTTCGGTAGCCTTATTTCGAACTTCGTCTATATCAACTGCGGTCTCTATTTCGTTACTAGTCATCAAAGATAACGGTCTTGCTACTTTACCTACTAAAAGTTCCAAGGGGGAAGCCTTTGTAACTCTATTTATTGTGCAATTAATCGCTAATTGAACCTCACCAATGGCGTCTTGCCATGACTTATTTCCACTCGTCTCTACTGCCGTTAGCATAGACTTTAGCGTACTCATAGTACGCTCTACCTGTCCATTAGCCCGAGATGTACCGGTTGCAATCAAGTGTAAATTGATGTTTTTACTATCGCAAAACTGTCGAAACTCCCTACTAGCAAAACATCTACCTTGATCAGCTATGATTCGGTTCGGCGCGCCAAAGAGTGAAACACTTCGAGAAACCGCGTTTATACTATTATTAGTGTCGATGTTTGCCGTATGATATAATAGGACGTATTTCGTAAAGCTGTCGATTAGCACAAAAACATACTCTTTGTTATCATTCTTGCCGCTTAATTTACCTGTGGCATCTATGTGTACAGTATGCCATGGAATCGTAACTTTCGGAATCGGGTGTAATTCGGCTGACACTTTTCCAGAATGTGACTTTGATATTTTACAGGTTACGCAATTATCGATAAATTTTTTTACGTATTGTGCCATGTTAGGAAACCAATAAAAGTCAAAAAGTTTTTCGACCGTTTTGTCTACACCAAGATGAATTAATGAGTCATGAAAATTGTTTATCACGGACCATCTAAGAGCTCTAGGTAAATAAGGCAAGCATTTTGATTTTCCATTACGTTGAATTTTTCGATAAATAATACCAGAACGAAGTAAATAAGTTTTAGCTATTTGCTCGTCTAACCGGCCATTCTCTAAATCGTTAATAATTTTAACAATCTCTACATCACGCTGCTGTTCCGCTTGAATCCAATTGGGTGAAAGTTCCGTAACATTAATAAGCTTTTGCTCTACACGCGAGTACTCTTGCAATGGTAGAGGGTTTCGCGAAAAGAAATCCACATGACTCATTTTTTTACCCTCCCCATATATTACATCGAACTCGAATGACTGTAAAAAGGCCCACCATCTTTGAGCCCTTGGAGTCAATTCATGCTTTATTTGAGACGACTTTAATGAATTACAATCCGTCACTACAGTAAACTTCCGGCCGTGAAGGTATTGCCGGTAGTGTTTTATAGAGTTCACGACCGCAAGCGTCTCTAACTCGTAAGAGCAATATTTACTTTCAGCGGGGGACGTTTCATCAACTGTTTGAAATAAAATTGCGCCATAACTTAAACTACTAGCATCCGTGTGTAACTCTATGGGATATTGAGGGTCAAAAATCATTAAGACTGGGTTGCTCGTTAATTTAGATATTACTAATTGCCGTTTTTCCTCGTTTTCAGGGCTCCAAGTAAGGTCACCTTTAAGTGATGTTAACCGATAAAGTGGCGCCATTACTCTAGAGAAATCTTTTATAAATTGACGAAAATAGGAAGCTAGTCCAATAAATTGTCTTAACTGAGTAACAGTTTTTGGGGGTTGTAGAGCCGTAAGTGCCTCTACTTTTCTTTGATTGGGTTTTATTTGCCCGGACTCTACCTCAAATCCTAAGAACTCAACCCTCGTCTTTAAGAAAGAGCACTTTTTCAAGTTTAAAGAAAAACCAGCTACCGTTAAAGCCTCTAAAACTTTCTGGAGCCTTTGAATACCTGTCTCTACATCGGGCGCTATAATTAAAATATCATTTACGTAATTAATTACATAATCGTATGCTAGATCACCTAACGCATTCATGATTGATCGTTGAAATACCGAGATAGTATTCTTCAACCCGAAAGGCATCGTTAAAAATTCATATTGACCCTCCGGCGTAATAAATGCAGTAACCTCTATCGACTCTACATTAACAGTTATTAAATGGAACCCACTTGCGCAATCTAGTTTTGAGAAGAAATTAGCATTACCAAGGCGAGAAATTTGATCAGATATGAGAGGTAACGGATACCTATCAGGCACAGTATTTTTGTTGAGTTCGCGGTAATCAATACACATCCTATCGGTACCGTCGCGTTTTTTTTCACTAACAAGACTGGGCTTGCGAACGGGGAACAACTTGGCCTAATGATATTCGCGTCTAAAAGTTCTTTAACAAGTTCACGAATAACGCCGCGTTCCTCTACAGACATCTTGTAAGGCCGACGTTGCACGACAAGATTAAGGTCGATTAAACGAATTTTTAACTCACCGGTATTTACCCGAGTAACCGGCATTCCCGTAATAAAATATTTTGAAAATGTCTCTAATGTTTGTATTAATCTACACTTTTCATTTCCGGAAATATCTGTATCTATAGTATTTAAGTTAACTTCTGACTGTGAAACATTACATAAGGTTACTATACGTTCTTTAATTAACAAAGTTTCTCTAGCTGTCATTTTTATAGAAAAACCTAAATTTAAAATTTCCCGTCCAATCAAAATATTACTTTGTAAATAAGAATCAGGCAAAACATGTAATAAAATCTCTAGAGGGTGACCGTTAATCGTAACACAACATAAAATCTGTTCCATAGTGTATACTCGTGTTTGACCTATACCGGTCATAGCAACAACATTATTAAATCTTTTGCCATTAAATTTGGCGCCAAAACTTTCTTTTACCAACGAGCACTCAGCACCGGAATCGTACAAAAAACTATATAGCCCACCATTATGTTCTAAACAACCCGCCGGGGGTTGCACCACGCACGCGTCGACCCGTCGCTCGCCCGGCGCCGCCAAGGCGACTGCGCCGGCGCACGCGTGGCTGCCGCCGCTCGTGCACCGCACCGCGAAGTGTCCCGGCTTGCCGCATTTGAAGCATGTGTGGGCTGCTGGCTTCTGGCTTGCTGAGCTTGATGCGAACGATGTTGAGTGTTTTTTTTCTTGCTGAAGCTTTTTTCGGCATTCCGATCGCCTGTGACCTACTTTACCACAATTGAAGCAGGTCACTTGCGTGGTCTTTTGTCGCTTCATATCGGATCGGATTTCTTCACTATGCGTTTTGCGTTTCAAGTGGGAGAACGCGCTAAGTTCTTGTTGAAGCTTATTTCTCGTCGTTATATCGCTAGTGAAGGCCAGTCGCTGTAAGCACGGATCAAATTGTGATATGTGAGCTAGTACAGTCGACACCGCGATTTGTTCTTTATCGACATCCTTCCAACGATTCGTAAGTGTTGTTATTATACGGCTCGCGTATGCAACGATGGTTTCATTTTCAGCCGGCTTGTTATTTTGAAGGTTAATGAGACTGCCCGCAAGTGTTTCCGTTGTTACAAATCTATCAATGAACAGTGCTTTGAATTCCTTCCAAGTCATTCCATGATAAGCAACTTGTGACAACCACGTCGATGCCACGCCCTTGAGAGCTTTGCTTATCACCACGACCAGTTGACTGCCGGTAAAAGGGTTTTCGGCGAAACACAAATCTGCCGTCGAGCACCATGATCTTGCGTCTGCATCCATCTTCTCGGGGTCAAACTCGGGTAGTTCGACGGTGTTCGTGGGCTTTGGTGCATGCATTGCTTCAATCAACGCGCGCATGTTCTCATTTTGTTGCTCAAACAAGGCGCGCCAACGGTCAGTCTCTGCAGACACATTTTGGACCGACTCCGATCCCACTTCTGATGTCGGAGTGGGGTTGGTTTCCGCGACATCAGACTGCATTTTCAATGGCTGCTTCCTTTTGTGGGCGTATGTGGGAAAAAGCCGGTTTCAAAATAATACTGCACTTCAGGATTGATTTACAGTTTTCTTATATTTATGGCACTATTGATTAACAACACGTATTACACTGTATAAATTGTAATGGATACTTATAAAAGAACTATGATCAAAAGGACGCGAGACAGTTTCTACGTTCACGTCCTCACGGTCCCGCCCCGTAGTTAAGTGTGTGGCGACCGCACCCGACGACAACCACGTGACGTAGACTCTGTCAAGCACCAATCGGGTGCTGGCGTCCGAGGTTCCTCCATACAAAACTAGATGTCACTAGCTAGATTCCGACACATATTTATTTATTTATTTGAACCCGTTGTAACACCATTCTTTTCAAAAAAGTATGTATACCTTACTATATACTATCGAGTGCGGGCAAACTGGTATAACAGTGTCGTAACTGTAATTATAACATCTGTATAATAATTCGTTTCTGCCGCCCAGGTGCGCGGCGTAATCGGCGGCATGACAACTTGCGTGGCGCACTTATCGGTGTTCTCCGTGGTGAAGACGTTCCCTTTCCTCAAGCATCTGCTCGGGGACTACGGCGTCTTCGGCTTGTACGGCGCCATGTCGCTGGGAGGTGGGTCCTTTCATGTGTTTTCTATGAACTTACTTCCCTTTAAAAAAACTATAACATCAGATGCCTTTTTGTAAGACTTTCAAATGAATTGGTGAGTGAAACTCGTGAGCTGAAAAGTTGTAACTTATTTTAAAGATTTCTCGATAGTGATCTAATGCGCTAATTCTGATAACCTTTAGGCCACTTTGCCCTTTATACATTGTGAATTTAAAAGCTGAATTCTATTTGTGATTATTTTTCTCCTTGTTTTTCTGTTGTTAATTTGTAAATATTCTTGGTTTTAAGTAAGTGACTAATGTAAAAGTACAGTTCACCGAGTACAGTACAAAGAGTTCACCGCATTTGTACGTAAGCTTGTATACTTAGAACTTAACTATGGCAGCCCGTGTTCTCATCGCTTTGGTGTGCGTGTACAATCTGTACAATTTTGTCACACACGTATGAGTTTAACGCACAAAATAGTTAAACTAATTAAAATGATATGATCATTGGTTACTTTCGTTTTCTCTGTGGGTAGTTTCAAAAAATATGATGAAGGATGACTCTTCCTGTTCTATCAGAGATGCAGTTACGCTTCGTAAAGCTATGTATAATGCAATTGTTATCTTGTTTTAATATGTATTTCTAATTTATTTCAGGGATTGTTTTCTTCTATTTCTTCCTACCAGAGACCAAAGGTAGATCACTGCAAGAGATCGAGGACTACTTCTGCGGCAGAACGAAAACACTCAAAAAGGAGTCCCCACAAACAGTGACTGTTGCGTAAAAACGTTTAATATAAAATATTTATTAAATACTGAAGTTGTATATAATTAAATAAAAACCACATTTCGTGTAAATAATACTGATTGAAGAACAAAACTTTTGGTTTGCTGAATGTTATGTTGGCAAGGCGCTTAGCGACCTTGCTTTGAGATAACTGAATTTATCTTAATTCAAATATTTTGTCACGGAATGGTCGCACATTTATTCACAGTTATTTAATTATGTATACTTTTATTTATACATGTGATAAGTGATTGAAACTCTGCTGCCATGATGTAACTGTGTTGTTCCAAAATGGCTTATAAATATCAATTTATTTAGAATTGTTATTAAGAATACTTTACTTATTATGTAAAAAAATATAGTTTTAAGCCTTCTTCTCAATGTCTATAAACCAGAAAGTAATTATTTATGATGTATTTAAGTAATTATGATAAGGGTCAGAATGTATTTAAATAATTCATAATTAAATCGAGGTAATGAACAAATTAAGTGCAGATAAAAATAATTGTCATTTAAATAAAATCAGAAAAAAAAGAAAGGAGGTTCCGTTTCGGTAAATTATAACCGAACTGACTCCGTAAAAGGTTATTTCTAGTTAAATTATACGTCGGCCGATGATATGTCGATTTTAGAGTGAATTTTTAAACCGAAACATTTTAAAGTTTAAATTAAGAACTTTTTCACATTCACATCTTATGTTTCAAATATCCAGACTAAGGTTTCACAACAATCGATTCTAAAGTACTATTATACATACAAACAGGCATGGATATATTTCCTACATTAACTAGGGAGTTCACATTAACGCCTAACATTAACGGAAGCGTATTTCCAGAAATTACGTCACAGATGTAAGTTACTAAATATAAGTTTGTAAGTACATATCTATCTGAACCAGTTATATTTTACAAGTAGACTTATTAAACTTAATGTTAATTATACCAATATTGCGTACAAAATTTTCTCAAGGTGCTAAAGTAAAATGTGCCTTCGAATACAGAAAGTATTAAGTAAATATTTTACGTAAAGTGTGCTAAATTCTTGTAGTGCCATGTTGAAAATGTGTGTTTTTAATGAAGTTAGCTAATAAAATGTACATTGTGAATGTAAATGACTTAATCTATGTATAGTTATATTTACAAAGTACAATTTTGGAAATATTGTTGCATTTTATGATTTATTTATTTTAGTAAAAAAAATTTATGTTAATGTTATTTTTTTGTTTTCATTTGTCCATAGACCTTTACTTTTAACCAAACCACGTAGACAATTACCTTAATAATCAAACAATAACCACATGATAAAAATGAATTTTTGTGGTGTTAATATAAAGCAGTTTTAAAATTATGCTAGTGCTATTCCTGATCATACCCATAATTGACAACGCTGACTCATGCTATTTGGATATCTGTGAGGATCAATCAAACAGATTGGAACGGCTTCTTAATAATTGTATCAGATTCATATTCAATTTACGTAAATTTGATCACATATCTTCCTATCGTGAACAATTGCGATGGCTTCAAAACGTAGGCGTCGCGACGTATGTCGCTTATTAAGATAGCAGATTAAATCGACTTTTTTCTGTAAATCGAAATTTTACTGTTCACTTCTTTGGACATAATATATTTTTTAATTAAATTTTCTTTAGAAGTTTTATTTTAGTTTCGTAATTTATTAGCTTAAGATAACTTCAATCGTGACATTTTACTATTTTAATTAATATAATTTTAACTGATTGTTATAAATTATTCAATGCGACTTAATTATCGCGTTAGGTTTGCCCTATACTTATGGTTGTAAGGAGTTTTGTAACATTTACATAAATCTCGGAAAACAGAGGCTCGCCAGACTTATTACGTTATAAAAGCTGAGAGTTTCTAAGCGCATTTACCAACACAAGTACAAACAATGGCCCACTATGAGTTGAAAAATAACTCGAATATCAAAGTGGTCAAGCGAAATCTGTATAGTAATCAAACCTGCTTTGTTCAAATACTCAAATCTTATCTCCCAACTGCAGGTTGCTAAGGTTAAAAACGAGATGTCGACATTTTTTTCTATGTTGACAATATTATAAAAGTGTGTAAAAGTACATATTATTTTTTTTTTCTATGAAACGCCATCCTTGTACATATATTTGCATAAAGTAAACTGAAAATGTAGACTCGTCTGATGCAGGTAAAATGCACTTAAATTATCTCAAGGTCAAGCTGTGCTAATCAAGAAAGATGGTAAAAATCGTTTCATTTCATTGCTATTGTGTGACCACAAAAAGAGAACTCGTGCCAACTCACGTTTTTACACACAGTGTTCATTTACACGATATGTACCGCGCCATAGTGCTGTGTGCTTGGCTTGCATTTGCCTTTACAGATTGTGTTAAACTCACGAACTATAAGACGGCGCAAGGCGCAGGTGAGACCTAATATTAAAATTTAAATATTATAACAATATAGATTAGGTTTGTACTCAAAAATAAAAAGACATATTTCTGAGTCACATGTTCCTACTGCGGTTTCGTGAAACAAGAAGGGATTTTGACAAACGAAAATTTTCACTTTACATGAATGAGGGGGTGGAGCATAGTAATAAAAAATTAATATCGCTTAATAGGTTAATTAATAGGAAAACAATTTCTACGTTGTAAATGTTGTTGAAAACCTCTGAACTGATTTCGGTTCGTGTCGAAATTTAGTGCTTAAAATAGGCTCTCGATTGTAACATTAATAAAAAATCTACAATCACAAGTGTTTTTTCAATTTTTTTAAATTAAAATAAGTCGTAGTAGAGTCTGCGGTTTTATAATAGTAGAGTTTCTTATGTCAAGATGTCTGGGCGGTACTACAGTCCTCCCTTTTTTGACCATCATTGTAATGACATTTACGCGTTTGGGTTCCAGTTATGGGGAAGGGACAACGGCTTTTAACGCACTATTAGACAATATAATAATCACATTCAATATGGATGAATAAGACACCTACAACTAATGGTGTCTATGAAAATAGTAAAAAAAAATGTTTAATCAAATGTCAAATCTGACTGACATTTGACTCATCACCAAGGAAATTATACAACATTAATGAACTTGCTCATCACGCCCATCTCTCCTAACATTTGTATGTAAGTAAACCAATTAAGAAAGATATTTCGAAATTAAATTTCGTATCAAATTCAATCAAATTTTGTATTTCGATGAGAAATGTACCTAATCCAATTATTCACGCGAATGAAATAGTGAACAAACTCAACTATATAAACATTTTAAGTCGCTGGGCTGTGAACTTTTGCCAGCATGACGGTGAGGTCGATAATAGCCCTGGCTCTTACGGAGCAAAATAACAAAATTATAATGTAATATAAGATATAATCTAACTTAAACTTATTAGCTAGTTCTTAAAAGCTAGAATTACTATTTACTCTTAAATCTTGATAGAAAGCTCTACAACAGTTGTATTTCTTACAGGGCAAGCTACAGTGGATGGAGATAATGTAATTTTCGAACAGATGTCCAGGCATTCATTGCTCAATTTGTTTTCTTCGTTGGAAAAGTTTATAATTTCCAAGAAAAAGAGCGGACGCCGAGGTCCAATGTTTGACGCTGATTTTGCAAATAATAAATATACGCATAAATTTATTTATCCTCAGTTTGGATAGAAAAATATTAGTTAAAATATTTACATTTGTTTCAATTCAATCCAATTTCTTCTTTTTAAATTGTTTTGGACAGCCTCAATTGTAATTCGTGCCAAGGTGCTAGAGAGGATCTGCAGCACTGACTGAAGGAATGTGTCTAGCATGAATCTGATAGCTTAACTTTTACACGATACCAACTGTCGCAAAAGTGAATTATTATTTTTATTTCATAAATTAAAAAAGGTTTTATATTTAGCTTTAAATGTAATAACAGTGATACAGTTTATATTTTTTTATTTGTTCGTTTAAAAGACAAGACAAAAAAAGACAAAATTATAATATTACATTTCAGTATCGGTTTACAACAGAAACTCAAGCGAATATGAACAACTTAGAAGTTCAGCTTAGACCAAGAGGAAAAAAAGCCGGCGAAAAAAGTTCTCTCTGCACTTTTATGAAAAAAAAAAATTTATGTATGGAATAGAAGATATCAAATTTGACTGCGACATGAAAGTAACAACCATAAGACAACTAATGTTAGTGTCTCCCATCGTACTGCACGGTCCACTAGGCGGAACTCCTGGCAACCTCCAGAGCTTGCGCTGATATCAACAGCAGGAAAGAACAAAGCATCGGTATCTATAGCGTCTCTAGAGCAGCCCTTGAATCTATACTAGGCCTGCAAAACAAGCACTCTCTTGCTACAAATACCAGGAAAGACATATAATCCTCATAAAGACAGGGAAAATCATAAGATTTGTTCTAGATCGAGGCACATACAAGTCTTGAAGGCAATGAGCTAGCGGATTGCTTGCGAAAGAGGCTGTCCTTAAGTTAAAGACCGGACTGGAGTACGACAAGTACCCGATTTCATTCGTCAAGCGAAGCATCCGCATGCGTTCGCTTGACCAGTGAAATATGCGCTACAAATCGAAAACTACCGCCGCATTCATCCCTGAAGGTCAACATAGATCACATCACGCACATACTAACAAGGCATGCGGGGTTTTCACAGAACGCAAAGTTTTTAATATGAAGAATAAGCAAAATATATTAACGAATATTTTAATCGATATTTAAGGTGACTTATATCATAATTTTAAGATATTGTAATAAAAATATCATAGATTTAGATTAGATTAAGAAGTAAAAATTTACAAATTTAAGCCAAAAAGGCCATAATTGTAACTTACAACTCAAGAACTAACTAATAAATGACTTAACAAATAAAGAAGTTAGAAAAATAGAAAAATAAGGCATTACTATAAGATAAAGAAGAAATGTAAACGAAAATGTAAAGCAAAATAAAAGAAATATATATATGTGTTCTAACCCCCATTTAAATAAAGTAAAAACAAATGTAGAGTATATATATTGTGTAGGAGTGAATAGTTGGAAACACTTACCCAGTGAGCGTGATAGAGAAATGATTTAAAGAAGTATGCAGAATAAAAGTACGAGATGCATAAATGATAGAACTGGAATGCATGAATGTAAGAAAAGCGTAGTCTGAACCATTGCCGGCAGAGGTAGAGTAAACGATTTCAAAATGTGGCGACAAATTGTATTGAAAAATTGTCTTCGTCATCTGTCGGAGACTTGGGACGATGTTATCAGTAAAGTAATGAATAAAAATTTAAAAATATATAATTGTTTTATTAATATGTTTATAAATATCGTTATTATAAATATCGGGTCTCAGTTTTGGTAAAGGTGATAAGTTTCTTGCGCCTGTTCTTCTTGTCTTCTAATATAGTTGTGTATGTTAGGATAACATAGACGGCTGATTTGATTGATCGATTTTACTTGAGAAGCATTATTATTTGAGTCTCAGAAATGAGGCAGTTTCTTTAAGAACGGGTTAATATAAAAGGACGTACTAGACAAAATTCAGTTATTATAATTGGTTGATTTATAAGCCTTTTGAAAATTAAAGCATAACAACATGTTATTAAAACAAACAACTGCCATAGTAACTTGAAAAGGAATTCAAGAAGTTTAATATTTATTTACAACCAAGAAAATCTAAAAACGTACAGCAGGATAAAGAATAAATACGGAAAAAAGTAGTAAAAGACATAGTTAATAAAACTTAAACCATTAATAAATAAAAATTTACAAAAATTTTCAAATGCCAAAAGGTCCAAATGATTGGCAAAATTGCCGCTTCGAACTTCCGAACGTTTTACAAAATAAGTGCCAGATTGGTAAAAAATGTAAATGCCTTCAAATAATTAGGTTACTTTCCTTTTTGTTTGTATTCGTTTTTTTAGAAACCATATTGCGGACGAACATTAATAAATATATCGATGATAAGCAAGCTTTTAATAAATTAATTTATTAATTGAGCAGACGATTCTATATCCCAGGTTAGGTAAACTCTAAGGAATGGGTAGCCAATGCATGGAAGAGACTGATCTCTTGTTGATGATCTGTTGTTCTGAAACAATCTGAAAAAGTTTTAACACCCGGTGAAATAGCAAACCGAGGAAATGCTCTTCTTCTTGTCGTTGAATTCTATAACTTTCATTCATTTCCTCTTAATATTAAATCCCTAGGTAACCTTAAATATGAATTTTTGTATAACAGATACAGTTATACAGGGTAAATCTCTTACTTTTGTTCCATCACTTTTGGTTCCATTGGAACCATTTATGTTCCTTTACGGAATTATGGAGCCTCTAAATGAAACTCTGACTTCTTGCAGACTTGATTTTTAATTATATAAAAAAAATTGTTACAATGATGTGGTTTGAATGACGACCAGAGATAGAATGAGAAGGTATACAATGCAAATAATTGAGTGAATCATACGCCTGTAAAATAAAGATAGCAAAGTTGTAGCACCCAAACAACGTCTATGAATAACGTTAGGTGAACACCTACGTGGTTTTAACTATAATAAAATAAATTAATGATGACCAAGTTATCTGGCGTTAACACTGCACATAAAAAAAAACGTTGTTTAACGGCCTGCAGCAAATGTTATGTTTGAGCTAGAAGAATGTTTTTTTAGTATTCGAAAGCTAATACGATGTACAATTAGATGAAATAATAATAAAAATATGAGATCTTTTTGAGAAAATCGTCAATTTTCTGAAAATTAACCCAAAAAATAATTTTTTTCCAAAAAAATTTTTATTTTTCATGTGAAGATAAATTTATGGGTACTTTTTGTTTATAAATCAGTATAACCATTGCTTTCCTATCATTTAAGTTTTAATTTGAACATGATAGGCCATTAAGTTCAAAAGTTATAACAATTTATTAACATAGCTTCAAATTTCCCGAATGACAAATAATGACACTCCTACAAAAATTTTATTTATAATTTTTTTTTAAATTATTTTCTGTCGATAATTTTCTGTCTAGTTTCCCCCATTTTAATATGTGCACATTATAGAGATTCACCCTGTATAGCATAGTCGACTTAAAAAACAAAAACATGCCACCAAACTGCCCAGTCTCCTGTCCCCTAACAGTAACATTTTAATATTCTAAAATCACAAAATAAATTAAATGTGTTAATATATATATATATTAATACATTTAATTTAATAAATTAAAGAAATTAAATTAAATGGAACTTCGGAGTAAAATGAAATAGCTTTTCGTTCCTTATTTGTGGTAAAGTAATTTTTACACTTAGGGAACACATTAGTCTGCATTTTGGTATGTGTTTTTATATTTAAAAAGACAATCGTCTGACGTAGCGACAAGCACTGAACTAAACTCAGGCCCATCCTTACTTTTGTGTTCCCACAAAATGGAGACCAGTAATGTATCTTTATATTTTTATTATAGCTTCCTCGCCCAGCTTTAGTGGAAAAGTAACCTTATGGCAATGAACAATTATAAAAAAAATAATAATATTGTTTACACTGAGATATAGCTTTAAATAATGATGTTTTTGCCTCTGTATTTTACTCACAGGCATGTCAGGCATAAAAGCTTTTCTGTAGTTTTCTCTAGAATCTACAATTTTAAAACGAAACGTGATATTTGATCCAAATTAATTGAACACTTATACCTACTTGCGCAGCTCTGAATTAGTCAGTATAGGCTAAATATTATTTTATGTCACTATCACAATAGAAATAGAAAGTGACGGAGAGACATTTTAACTAACTAGCCATGGACGTTAAAATTAATGGAAGTTCCCTGGCACTCGAAATGCGTGAAAGAGAGCTTAATTAGCTGTGTGTGTCCTAGTCTAGTGTTATCAGGTTCATATATGCATATTTTATTTTATTGCTTTACTTGGCAACAATAAGAGACTTTTATTTGGCAGGAACATCTGTAGTTTAGGTAATACCCAACTAGCACAAATGGTTGCGAATAAGCTTTAGAGCGTATCTTATTGCAACTTAAGGTGCTAACGATAAGGTCTTTATCCTGCTTTAGACCCCTTATGCAACAGATATAGCCCTAAGTGGGCACATCGCATAGCAGGTCTAGAGCGTATCATATTGTGACTAAAGGTGCAAATTGCAGCGCCTGCGCCCCTGATTTGCCACTTTGAGTTGCAATGTTGAGAATATTAATGGCGTGTGACAGTTTTTGAGTGACAACTACAAAACATAATTGTAAGTACCAAATACTTTTATTCAACTATTTGCTATATCTGTACTGAAAAATCAAGTGGGATCTTAACTTTACTGCAAAATGCGTATATTTTTATTAAGTAAATTTACATGCCATATTGATTTCATGAGAATTTCAACAAAAAACAGTGTAAATAAAATATGGTTATAGTAGTTTTAATAAAAATGACCAAGAATATAATTGGTATAAGAAGTATTTATAGTGAATTTACGTAGTATAATTGTAAAATCACTTCTTTTGTTATAACAAAAACATGTTTAGTAAAAATAATGTAAATTAGAGGTTAGATTTTCATAAAAACATTCCATTAAAGATGACGAATCGTTTTGTTACTATAGGTAATAATTTTCACCCGATTTCTTCAATTTTTGCTGTTCAAAGTGCTAAAAATCACCTTTTGTATTACTAAGTGGCCATAGGAGTGAATTTTATTTACTTTATATATGATTCTTTTGTTTTAGTAGCGAAAATAGTTTAGGGCCCAATTGACAATACAAAAACCTTTTTTTGGATAAACATAATGTAATACACTCAATATTGGTTAAGTATTATATATTTTAATACAATTATATTTTCATTTCAGCTATTGAACGGAACTACAGATGCAGCATACAATACTTGACTGTCCGGTATATAATTGATTGTTATCTGTTGTGTTTTCCAAATAAATAAATAAAATAAAAAAATAAAATACTTTGCCATGAAAACCAAACACTGTCACAGAGCCAAGCACCGAAATTTATATAATAATTCGTTAAAATCCAAAAGGCACAAAATCTACAGAAGCACTTTTCTTTTAAGAATTTTATAAGTGAAATATTATTTTAGATCAACATTATACAAATATGGTTGTTTCCTTGTAAAAGTAATAACCTAATTATTTAATTTTAAATAAAAGTCAGATAGCTGTTAAACATGTATTTTATTTCCCTTTGTCGGTCAACAATCAGAACACAATTTATATGAATCTAATTATTCTGAGTTCTAATTACTTTTATTTTCATATTGATTCCAAAAGTTGAATGCGCATTGTAAAATATTGATTTTGGCTAACGTGTCATTAGGGTACAAGCAAATCAAATTTAAAAAGAAAACAAATTGTGTTCTAAATGTAGATTATCAGATGAAAATGAATTTAGAATAATTAAAGTATTATAACAATATTAATAAAATATTAATGTATCCCGTAGTAATATCTTTTGTTTTAATAACAAAGGGAGCTAATTAAGACATCGTAAACCTTCATAAGTTAAACCTTGGGTAAATTCCACAATAACAAATATTGAACTTTCTACGGAACCCTCCTCTAAAAGTTCAGAAGAAAATAATAAGAACCAATGATGCCATTGAGGCCCATTTTATCATCCTTCTAGATATTCCAGTGGTTAAGGAGTTGATTTTGCTTCCTTTTAGAAATGTTGGGCATTAAGGTGGTTATTGCTTCTCGTTTGTAGCTATTGATTGTAGCTATAAGACAGGTATAAATTACCACTTAAAGTAGCAATTCACACTCTCACTGTAGCTTAGAGTGGTACAACAGTGGTAAGGTGCTCAACTTTAGGTAGCTGTAGGTAGTATTAATTGAAAATTGGAACCCATAGTCCATTTTATAGACTTTATTTATATTTACCACTCCTATGCAGTAAGAAGTTGTAATTTTTACCCAAATAGCACCGATATAGAACTTTGAGTCATACACTTAGCTACAATTATTAGTGTTTTTTAGCAACTATTACTATAGTGTTTTTAGCAATTATTACTAATGTGCTAGTTGGGTAACCCAACTTTACTTAATAAACATATACATATTTTGCAGTAAAATTAAGATCCCACTTGATTTTTCAGTACAGATATAGCAAATAGTTCAATAAAAGTATTTGGTACTTACAATTATGTTTTATAGTTGTCACTTAAAAACTGTCACACGCCATTAATATTCTCAACATTGCAACTACAGAAACGAAACGTACGTACGTGAACAAAATCGAATCGTTCACTCAACCATTCAATCAACAGTTCAATCAAAGTGGCAAATCAGGGGCGCAGGCGCTGCAATTTGCACCTTTAGTCACAATATGATACGCTCTAGACCTGCTGGTACAGCAGTGCAAGGGTTTTCTAAAACCCCACGGTACCGAAAATTGAGACAAAAACATTATAGCTTAAATTGATCAAAAGAAATACTGAAGAGATATGCACAATATTCAGACTTTGATAACAAGCCATTCACTAGGTAAGCCTGGGATAAACGTTATATCTATCAAAATTATAACATATCCACTTCTTATCTTGAATTTGGTTTCTGTATAACATGGTGTGAAAAAGTTAATATCAAGTGAAATATTCTGTATCTTACTTGAAATCTCCATGTTAGTGGTACATTGACTTTCCTAATTTCATTTGTGCACTAGGCTACCACGCATTATATACACTTGCCTCGACTAGACACAGTTGGTTTTTTCTTCAAGCAATCTTTCGACTCATACAGCTTTAAGAAAAACTTTATCAAAAACCACCAGACATTCGGTGGAAGAGACAATGCCACTCACAGATAATAAACACGTTAAAATGTAATAACACTATTTCGGGTGTTATTAGATAAAATCAATAATATATAATTGTATACATAAGAAAGCTAAGGTTCTAACGGCGTCAGCTTTGGACTAGTAGGATTCGTAATTCATTTCCACCTACGGTTAAAGGTTTTGCAATGCCACAGGTACACAGATACTCAAATACGTTAAATTTGTAACTTATATATAAAAATATATAAATATACGTAGAAAAAAATCCGTGCGACGACATTTCCAAGGTTACATATTTATCATCTTTCATTTTGAAAGACAGAATGTGATGGATCACTTAAAAATACTGTAAATGTTTACTCATGAAGAAAATTTTCAGTCTTCGCATGTGTCTTCTTAGTTTAATTTTTTACATTTTGTACTTCGCATTTTGTACTTATTTGTTGAAATAAACAAAATAACTACCTTGTATATAAAAATGTTATTAATCTACTAATAAAACTTTTTATATGGCAATTGGTTTGAAAGTAACTCAAGACCGCTTTAAAGCTATCTTTCGTTATTTGAAATTGAATTTTCAAGTTTTAGAAATAGAGTTTACTTTAGTTTACCTCTGGTTCTACTTAGTACATATTAGCTTTATGAATTAGCTGGCTAGCCCAGGACTGAGTGGAGCTGCGCAAGTGGCCTTTAATAAAATCTAAATACAAAGTCAATCTATCAAACTAGACATTACTCTTTGTCAACAAAAAGGGAGATCAAAGGAATATTTAGTTTTATAAAATTTAAACGTTTCAAACATATTACGTATTCCTATATTAGCTAGTATGAGTTAAACGAGTATAAATTTATTATAACAATTGGAAAATCAATGGCTTCCACAGGGTGATGCATAATGCAATTCCGTTCTCCAAAACCCTCTTCAATAGTACAAGAAGACATTGGTACATTTCTTTCTTCATATTAAAACTAGTGTAACACATGTCTAGTTATTTATTCTGAGCTACTTTACAGGATCCTTCGTACACTTGTATGAGCCTAGGCTTTGTTCAAGAAGTTCTTTAAAACAGATTGTTTACAGCACCATAGCAAGTTTGTTTGACGTGTCAGTAGGAATGGCGATTGCTTTCACCGAAAGGATCCAAGAAGTTGAAGCAATTATCCCTCTCAGCGCTTGGGAAAAGTTTTTGATCAGTAAATATTCCACTTTCAATAATAGTGTCACGAATATTTCTTATTAGTGCCAATGATAGAGAGAAATGTATAGTGTGAGTGAAAATTTAGATTAAAATATGCGTACATACCGGTATTGTGTTTTAGACTTGTCCTTTACGTTATCAATGGCTGGTGGGAGTCTGTTTTCTGGTTTTATAATGGATAAAATGGGACGGAAGGCATCAATAGTTCTGGCGCAGATACCGCTCAGCGTTGGCTGGCTGCTGACTGGCATCGCCTCTAAACCTGCAGATTTAATCCTTGGTGAGATTTTAAAATAAATTATCTTAAATCTAAACCTAAAATTACAAAGTTTGTATGTCACATTCCTTGTTTGTCATTTTGATGAATATAAAACTTCCAATTGTATCGTTAAAATCACACTAATTAATAGTATTAACATTTTTGTTACGCATTTACAAGCATAAACCTATTCGGTATCGGTTTACACAAGGCCAATATTTAGTTAGTAATATTGTTACATTATAAAATATACATTAAACTTTCAGGTCGGGTTATAGTTGGTGTTGGATGCGGTATGTCGTTCCCAGTGATAGTCTATCCTACAGAAATTTCTCTGCCTAAATTAAGAAGTGTCGTTTGCACTTTTCCCCATATAGCTAGAGCAATAGGTGTGTCTATTCAGGTAATCAATACACATATATAATTCAGACAGTGTTCTTTTAAACTGTATAAAGCATAGAAACCTTTAAAATTGCTGGTGAAACTCCAAAAAAGAATGATTAGTCTAGTAGACCAAGTGCAGGTGACACATTTAGACCACGGATTTGATCCAACGATGCATGGCGCTTTAAAAGTATGGTTTATGATAATGAAGAATGTTCATTATTTTTTGTTTTGAACTCCGCGTAATCTCGGTTCAAAATAAAAAATATGAGTAAAAAAAATATTACGATACGTCGTGTAGTTTCCGAGATTTTTAATTTCAAAGTAAGACCGCGATTCGGGGTTCCGCCAGGTCGGCGCTCGACGCGAGGCCATCACAGCATAACGCAACACTCGCTCAGTCCACTCGCGCGCTTCGGTACCGCCCCGCCGCCGCCCGTACCCTTTACTATTAATATTTAAAAATGTCTAATCTACATGCTGCCTTTTTACTAACTTTAAAATAATCAAACAATTTTTGCATAAATAGTTTATTATTTTTTATTACGGACCAAATACTAAAAATTGTGGAATAGATGCTATAGCTTGACACTTATACTTTATTATAGGTATTTTATGTTCCACTGACTAAAAGTGTTTGATGTATTTCAGGGACTTAATGATACATAATCACATTTTTTAACATTATTTAATGCTATTAACACTTTGTCAAAAATATATTCCTTCCAAAACATGATACACTTGGGAAAAAGATGGTTACAGTATTCATTAAACTTAATATTACTAATGCTGCGTTCCGTTTGCCGATTACAGCGCTCACAGCGCTCATATACCAGTTTCGTTTGCCCGTGAGCGCGCTCACAGCGATATCGATACGTCATCAACGACGTCATAAACGCCGCCATCTTCCCGCTCACAGTGCCAACGCTACGGAGCATGGTCGCTCTGAACGGCCTGTCAAAACTGACACGTGACGTTACTTTGTTGATGTTTTTATTAGTCAATTAAAGATTTTAAAAGCTTGCTTATAAATTTTGTAATAATGTTATAAAATAGCTCCTGCTTCATTCAGTTAAAATAAAGCCAAATTCGTCGGTTAAATGAAATATCGAGTCCAGGTTAACAAAAGCCAATGTCGTTAGTTCGAATGTTTACGAATACGGGAAGATGCGCAGTATACGGAAGAACGAAGCGAACTAAACAAGTGTCAACAATAACAACAATACAATAATTGTTGGCGTCACTAGCCATCTCACTCTCTCTTAACTCGCGTCACTATCTTTCTCACGCATTCACAACACCGGAATACGAAATGAAATGAAATATGAAATGAAATGAAATATTTATTTCTCAACATTGACAATTACTTGTTCTTATTGACGTCAAATAAAACATGATTCTACCACCAGTTCGAAAAAAACCTTCGTGAAGAAGAACTGGCAAGAAACTTCACGGGTATATTTTTTTTTTCAAAATAAATTTACAGAGTCTCTTTATGTCTATACAAAATTATTCTTTTCTGCATCTGTTAGCTCGGCAAGTCTCCCTCCCCCCAAGTATCCAAACGACGAACACCCTCAAACGGCACCCGTTCACGAGTTAACGCGGGATCCAGCCATCGCCCTCCTCAACCATATTAGAGGGAAGTGAGCGACCCGTCACCCGACGCTACCATAAGAAGACGTACTTTAGTGACAATGACGCTTTAGATATTCATCGGGTTATTTCATTCATATATATCATACGAGTAGTATTTATCGCAATGGGGAAGCAAACTGTCAAATTAGTTTGGTGTAGAGGGTGCTGTATATTTGTTACAAACAAAATAAAAATGACCTCATCATAAAAAATTAATCAAAATACGATATCAAAAACAATGCTTAACTAGAAGAAACAAATAACTAATAAGTAATAACAAAGAAATAAAGCCAAAAGATACTTTTTTCAAAGAAAACACAAACCGCACAAACTGTCTCGTAACGGGAAAGTATTTTTTTATTTTCAAATAGATAGACTGACAATTTTGACAGGTAACAAACTTGGTAGTTGCCTTGGGTAGTGTGATACATTTTTGAATGATGTCTCAAATTTAGTCAACCATATTTTTTTAAGCTTTGCCTTTATCCAATTGATTTTTTAAAAACTAAACTAAGACATTTGTTGTTTGGATTGTAATTGCTTTAATAGCGTGGTTATTAAGCATTGCGTAGAAAATGGAGTCCTGTCTTCGGGAGTCCATTCTTTCTTGTGTCATCTCTGCATTGATGCTACTTTGGTTTCTAAGGAGAGTAAATACTAATTGAAGGAGAAACATTTGTGATCAAAAATTTTCCAGCGCTTCTCGACCGTTTAACTTTCATAGGCGTTGGTCCTTTAAATTTAAGCAACCGCACTTAAACTCGTTTTACCAGAGGTACACAATTGGTTTAAAAGGCGCCTTGTTCATAAAATCTAATTGAAGGCGATTCAACGATTCATCGGGTTTCAAGTTGGACTTGAAGCAGTACAAAATATTCCTGACGCTGGTAAATACATTTTCGAGGAAATTTAAATTTGGAAAAATGTTTTACTTTTAAATATAAATATAAACATATATATTTATTTATATATATACATATATAATAATAATAAATAATAAATCCTCAGACAATCACAATGTTGTATGGCCCCAAAGTTAGCAGAGCTTGTTATGGATGACCATACAGCGAACTGGGAGGGAACCCAGAATAAACATACATATATAAATATCAACAACCATGACCCGAGAACAAACATTTATGTTCATTACACAAATGAATGTTATGATCGAGGACTCGCACCTGGGACCTCCGGCGTATGAGGCACGGCTAATAACCACTATGCTACTCGGTCGTCAAATAATAGAATTTTCAAAATGACTCGCCAGCGTTCCATACTTTTTTTTTGTGTAGCAACTTTCTGAGTGGCTAGGTATACGAATATTATGAAAAGTTGACATTGGAATTAAATATAATAACAATTTAGGGTTTATCACTCAAATACAATGTTTTATGATTCACTTTGAAATCTTGATTTATTTTTATGTAATGTTCAAACAGTTCTGAAAAACCGTTGTTCTAGGTAGGGGAATCAATCGCGCTCGTAGGCTAGTTAAATACGAACCTATTAATACCTATTATATTTTATATGCGCCAAGAACATTATGTTACATTAGATTTTGCGGAATTGATATTAGAAGTTGGCCTTTTAAATGCCAATATTTATTTATTGTCCAACCAAACTGTCGGCGAAACGTAAACTTTTTTTAAACTGCTTATCTTGAGATATGTTATCTTGAGATTTGATTGTCATTTTTTAAAATGTAGTAGCTTTTGTCTAAAATCAAGAATCTAAGGTCTAAAAGTTAGTATCGTTTTGGCAAAAAAACGCTTGTCAGTTCACAAATATGTTGGTCAGGCTGTACCTCACAAAATTGTCATTAGCGTGTGTCGCTCAAAAGTATCGAGCGACACTTCCTCAGCATTCGTTTTGTTTATAAGCAGTAAACTGCGTCCGTTCGTTGGAACCGAGTGATGGAGTAGTGCCCACATGAAGTACGCTTATGAAATAAATTATATTTGTCGACTTTTACAAAAAAATACAGCAACTTATCAGTCAAAATTGACTTCAAACAATTGCTAAAATAAGCACCTTTGCAATTTGTTCTCAGGTTGGCCTAGGGTTCATATGTTCCTGGACAATTCTATCATTCTTCGCTAGTGTGTACAATATAGTACTGTGCTTTTTCTATCTGCTCATACCAGAAACGCCTTATTTCCTCTTGATGACTGGCAACCTGCGCGGAGTCAAGCGTGCTTTAATGAAGTTTCGGAAAGAGTCTGACCAAATAATCGATAACGAGTTTGAAGATCTGCAAGAGTTCAAAGAAGCAAACGACATTCGTAGGTTATAATTTCATTACAATCAAATTGAATACCAAGTGAAAACTATTTTTCAGTTTTATTTAAATATCTCGATAAAATAAGTAGCTTTTTTTGTTAACGTGTTCAAGAAAACTGTCTAAAAAGTATCAAAATACTGTCTACTCGTAATTACTGGGAGAAATGAAAGATATACCTATATTGTAAGCCCCCACGCAAAAAGAGCGGTATAATAAGTCTAACGTGTCTGTTTTTGTGTTTGTTTGTGTGTCTGTCTGTTGCACCATAGCTCCCAATCAACTGAACCGATATTGATAAAGTTTTTTTTGTTTAAGTACTGAACGATCATAAAAGTTATGCGTGATTATAACGGCCTGTTGGAGGTTTTGAATGTGTGCTTACAAATAGCTTGTTACAAGCTTTATGAATTTGTTTCTTATTCCCTGTTTCGTTAAGATAGATCTAGATTCCATAATATTGAATAAACTTATGAAATTCCTTTTGATATTGAACATTTATAGCTAAATATGGGTCAAAGATAGTTTTACGTACTTTTGCCAATAACAAAAAATAATTGCGGAATTTTCTTACAGCTTGACATGTCGAGAAATCGCGCATGCTATGCTCCTCTGGTCGTCGATAAAACCGTTCTTAATATCCCTCGGGTACTTCGGGTTTGTACAACTAAGCGGCGCACAAATCATATTCTCACTCGGTCAGCATATTTTAACGGTAAGTAGGAAAGTTCACATCTGTTTTCCTTCAGCTTTTGTCATTGTTTTATTTTCTGATTTCTTCATACTTAACTTCATTCGGAATAACTATCAGGGCCCATTATAATCTTTATTTGACTAATAATAAAAGAGTGTTACATTTTAAACAAGGAAAAATAACTTTCATTTTACGTTTTTATGTAAGTAAGAATGAACTAAAATTTGCTTTGTCAAATTCACAGGAATCCAAAACTTCGATGAACGTAGCGAAGGCCACGTTAACGCATTCATTTTTAATACTGATAAGCGCATTCACAACAGCTGTTGTTATTTACCATGTAAAAAGGAAAACAATGGCAGTTATTTCAGGTGAATGATTATGAATTTGTTTGCGATAACGTTATTTCATTATTCAATTTTTGATAAAAAAAACAGAAGTTGGTGTCTATCTGACCTGAAGAAGAGTTAATGCAAGGATAGTAATTACCACGGTAGTCAAAAATCTGCAGGTTTGTATGTAGTATGCCATACAATTGCATTTTTAAGTAATTATATACAGGGTGTAACATAAAGGAAGCATAATACTTAAGGGTCCGTAAATATACCATTGTTAGAACATGCTGTAAAAGAATTGGAGTTATTGGGGCTGGTAAAGACACTTTTGATTATTTTTTACTTCAACATCTTTGACAGCCCTAAGCGAGCCTCGGCGCGCCTCTTGCATAGGCACGTATGAAAACCACTTAGGGCTGTCTAAGATGTTAAAGTAAAAAATTAAAATAAAAAATTATGGAAGTCTTAGCCAGCCCCAATAACTCCAATTCTTTTACAGTATATTCTAACAATGGAATATTTACTGAACCTTAAGAATTATGCTTCCTTTATGTTATACCCAGTATATACCCTACTTCAAAAGACATATTTTCATCAAAGATTTGTTTAAGTTCTAAGATGTTCAAAAAATAAATTATGTAAAAAAGGATTTGTTCGTGTCAAGGTGACGCTAAAACACGTCCTCCATAAAAACGCGAGTCGCCTTATGAAATTACCCTCAAAATCTTGTTAAGGTGTACAGAGTCGGAAATGAGCCATTAAAGAGTTTCTAATTATTGCACAAGATTAGAGTTTTGAAACTGTTTGTCTGAATAAAATATTATTATTATTATTAGTCTAATTACCTATTTCAGCTGATTAATTCAAATTATATTTACCTATGCTTAAAAACTACTTTTTTATCTGTCTATTACATGGCAGCAATTTCTTTAATTCTTAAAATTGTATCCCCCAGAATTAGATTATTTACAATATTGTGAATTAAGCTATTACCGATAGTAAGAATAAAACGATTATATCCCTCGGTAATGGCTTCACTATATGTAGTTAATATTTTTTGATATAAGCAATTTTATATACTTTCTTCACTCTTTTATAAACAGTGTTTATACTTGGAACAGAAAGTATACAATTTCACTACGACATGAAAGAAACAGTGCTATCTATAAATAAATGAAAATAATATGTCAACATACGTCAAACATTGTTTATTTTGGTAAGATATTAGGTCTTTACCTATGAAATTGCCGTTTTTCACGAAATAAATGAAGCGTAATTTTTTTATATATTTTTTATTTCTATTAATCAAAATAATCACCCATGCAATCAATGCATCTTTGCCAACGCATTGGTAGCTTATTGATGCCTTTCTTGAAGAAATCAGCTGGACGGGAGGCAACAAATTCTTCAAAGGCATTTTGTACTGCCTCTCGGGTATTGAATTTTTTTCCCGCCAAGAAGTTATCCAAATTCTGGAAAAAGTAGAAGTCTGTAGGCGCAAGGTCTGGTGAGTACGGCGGATGACGGAGAACTTCCAACCCCAACTCTTGTAGCTTGGAGACCGTCTGCTGTGCAGTATGAGGTCGCGCGTTGTCGTGCAGGAGCAGTGGAGCCGAACGATTGACCAAAGCTGGTTGGAGACGTGCGAGCTTCTCCATCATTGTGTTCAGTTCTTCACAGTACACATCTGCAGTAATGCTTGTCCCGTTTGGCAAGAAGCTGTGATGAATTACACCCGCGTTAGACCACCAAAAAGTGACCATCACTTTTCTAGGGGTAAGTTTTCGTTTAGAGCATTGTTTGGGTGCTGAACCAGGGTCCAACCAACTTGCTGAGCGCTTACGATTGTCAAACAGGATCCATTTCTCGTCACAAGTAACAATGCGGTTCAGAATTCCTTCATTTGTATGCCTGCTGAGCAGTGCAAGGCACGTCTCCACGCGTACTTCGCGCTGGCGGTCATTGAGTTCGTGGGGTACCCATTTGTCAAGCTTTTTTACCTTGCCAATTTGACGCAAATGGACCAATATTGTTTTGATGCTAACGTCGAAAGCTGCTGCTAATTCAGCCGTGGATTGAGTTTCATCAGCTTCCACAATTGCCTTTAATTCGTCATTGTCGACCAAAGTTTTCGGACGACCACGGGGTTCATTTTTCAGGTCAAAATTTCCAGAACGGAAGTGGGTAAACCAATAACGGGTGGTGCGTTCGTTTGTAGTGTTCGCTCCGTAAACTTCGTTGATGTTGCGTGCCGCTTGTGCCGCTTTGCTGCCACGACGGTACTCATACTCCATAATTACTCGAATTTTTAACTTATCCATGATGACGAAAAATGTTCGAATGCGTTGAAAACAAAACACTTACTATTAAACAAATGACGATTTTAGAAAAAGAATTCCATGTTTGTCAAATAAAATTAATTTGAAATTAGAATTATCAGTCAAAAAAAAAAAAAATATTTTTATTTGAAATGGCCAGTACGGCAAAACGGCAGTTTCATAGGTAAAGACCTATTATAAATACAAGTGTACGGGCCCTTGTTGGTCCGTACGATGTTGATGTCTTGAAGATAAATGATAAAACTTGGTACTTGATAAATCTTGATTTATTTTTCTTGATAATTACAATTTGTGTGTTCTCGTAGGAATTTATTCTTAAAAGAGTAAAATTACAAAGATATGCGTTTATTTATATGTTAATTATTACTGATCTGAACTATTTCTCGTTTCGCTATATAATGCAAATGTATTATGTACATATTCCCGGGCGTGAGATGAGGATGCTGAGAAAATCAGTAGGTATACATTACCATTAATTACAAAAATAACAAAAAGAAAGTTTACTTGAAAATTATATAAAATATAAAAAGAAATTATAAGTTGTAAAAGTTAAAACATGTAAAAAGGTTAAGTACGGTGAAGTGGCCATGTTGACTTGATCCGGGGCTGCGTGGGTGTCGGGGGCGCCTGCTGCTGCCTCGCGGGGGTCGGGACGCGCCATCTGCCGCAGCATCCACGACGTTGCCCCAGGTAGATGCCGCCAGCGACGCGAAGTACTGCGACTATTGCGTATATCGCGGAGTACTGGTCCGCCCGCACTATCTGCGGCCTCTCCGGAATCTCCGTAGAGACGCCACATCTCCGTGGCTATCCCGGTCAGTGTCATAGGTGACAATTATACGGGCACGCGGCGCTGAATTGTACCGCCAGCCCCAGGTGCGTAAAGTGCCTGGAGCCGCACTCACAAAGGAGTGCAACCGCACTCCGGAGTCAAACTCTCCCCCTTCTTGTTTGCTGTGTGGCCAGTCCGGCCACACCGCCAACTACAGGGGCTGCTCCCGCGCACCCCGCACTTCCCGACCTGTTACAAGGAGGGCGGCACCCAGACAGGCCCCGCCTCTTCTAAGTAACATGAACTTCTCGCCGCTGCGCCGCCGGGATTCCCCGGCAGCAAAGCCCGCCCAGCCCACGCCCACTCCAGTGCTTGCCTGGAGACAGCGTCCGGCTGCACCCACCCGCCCTGCTCCACAAGCAGGGCCCCAGATTTCTCCTCAGCCTTCTATGGCTGAGGATCTTAAACTAATCTTCAACACCATAAGAGGTGTTGACATGACCCAAGTAGCGCAGTGCGCTAGTAAACTACGCGCAGCCCGCGACTCGCACGAACGATTACTCGTAATCGCAGAGTACCAAACCCTAATTAATTCATTATAGGTACATCTATAATGAATACTCCTCTGAGCGCCACGACTGGTCGCATCAAACCCAGTGGTTTATCCCTGATCTCCTTTAACACCCGAGGTCTAATCAACCAACTTCCGGAGCTCAAACTGTTCATTAAGAACATAGAACCCGATTTAATCCTTGTTCAAGAGACATTTTTAAAACCCCAGCACACCAGGGGTCTTAACATTCCTAAATACTCTCTTGTGCGTGGTGACAGGCCCGCCTCGGTCCAACGAGGTGGCACTGCCATTTACTACAAGAGAAGTATCCACTGTTCTCCAATTCCCACGCCTCCACTCACCAACATGGAGGCCACAGTATGTAGGCTGGCTATGACAGGTCACAGGACCATAGTCGTGGCCTCAGTCTATATACCTAGTGGCACACCGCCCCTTCGTTGTGACTTCGAGGCCTTACTCGAACTGGGGCAATCCGTCATTATGTTCGGCGATTTTAATTGCAAACATACTGACTGGACATGCTTGTCGACCACACCCACTGGTGTTAAATTACTAGACATCACGAAGTCACTCGATCTGGACGTCATTTCTCCGGTCACACCAACTCACTATCCGGATAACCCGCTTCATTCCCCTGATATCCTTGACTTTGCCATCGTCAAGGGTATCAATCTAGACCTTAAGACCATACAGCCGCTAGACGACTTAGGCTCAGACCACCGTCCGGTGTCTCTAGGATATTAGGACCCCAGAACGAACCTCCTGCTCCGGAAACCTATACCAATTGGGAAGGTTTCAAACACACCCTGTCTTCGGCCTTGGAAGCCCCAGACTGCCCACTCGTGATTTCATCCATCTCGATAGCACGGATAAAATCGACTCGATAGTCGATTCTCTCACTACCGCCATCAACTCGGCCATCGGTGAGAATCTAAAGGTTGCTAAGCATGGCAAGCCCAAGCTTCCCTTGGACATTAGGAACCTAATTAAAGCTAAAAACGACGCTCTCCGCAGAGCCAGAAAATACCCCACACCCGCCTACAGGCAAATCGCTAATCAGCTTCAACGTAAAGTTAAACGTACCGTCGCGGAATACAGAGACGTTCAAAGGAACGATCTTATGATTAATATTTCCCCGTCCCACACGGCGTACTATAGGATGGCGAAAGCCCTCCGACTAGACGCCCGTACTTACACCCCTCCGTTATCTCGTCCCGATGGCACTACCGCCTTCGAGGACGACGAGAAAGCTGAATGCTTCGCCGATAGCATTGCTTCACAATGCTCCCCGAGTACCCAACCCACAGACCCAGCTCACATCCAGGCGGTGGAAGACGAAGTTGATTGCAAAGACTCCGGTCCAGTCACCGCTGACCCCATCACAGTTTCTAATGATGAAATCCTATTCATCATTAGGAGACAGGAATCCAAGAAGGCCCCGGGTGCGGATGGAATTTCCAACCAAGCACTTAAGCAGCTGCCTCGGCAGGTGCTTACCTTACTTGCGATTATTTTCAATGCTTGCTTCGACCTAAGCTACTTTCCAAAAGCTTGGAAAGAAGCCATAGTCATAGGCATTCCCAAGCCGGGTAAACCTTTGAATAACCCGGCTAACCACAGACCCATCAGTCTAATCAAGGCAATGGCCAAACTTCTCGAGAGAGTCATACTAGCTCGAATGAAGGACCACCTGTTCCCAGCGGACGGTGACCCCCTCATTATCCCCCACCAATTCGGCTTTCGAGCCAAACACTCGTGCCCTCATCAAGTCCATCGAATCGTCGAGTACATATTCGACGGCTTCTACCCCAGACGTCTGAAAACAGTCGCGGTCTTCTTTGACGTAGCCAAGGCTTTTGACAAAGTCTGGCACGCAGGGCTCATTTACAAGCTTTATTACACGTTGACACACTCATCACCAAGCTCCAGAAGGCCGTAAATGACCTCGGAGCCTGGTTTTAAAAATGGCGTATCGATGTAATTCCAGAGAAAAGCTCTGCGATGCGCTTCGATCATAAACGCCGTCGTCCCTACGACCCCCACATCCGGATGCTAGGTACGCCCATACCGTGGGCACGTACCACCAAGTACCTAGGCGTAACGCTCGATCGTACGCTTTCATTCCGACCACACATTCTCCGAGTTACCAAACTCGCCCGTCTGTACATGGGCCGACTTAACAGTATGTTAGGCCGGCACAGTAAAATGTCTCTTAGGAACAAGCGAACGCTTTTTAAGGTTTGCGTGAGACCAGTCATGACGTACGCCTCCCCAATCTTTGCACATGCTAAACCCTCTGATATGTACAAACTACAGGTAGTTCAGAATCTCTTCTGCCGCCGGGCCACGGATGCTCCGTGGTACGTGCGAAACGCAGACCTGCACAGAGATCTCGAACTGCCAACTATACAACAACACCTTAGGACGCTCTCCACCGCTTTTTTCAAGCGATCCGAAGAGCACCCTAACCCCCTTATACGAGAGTCAGTAGCTTATACTGCTCCGTCCATGCCGTCGAGGTACAAAGTCCGTAGACCGAGAAATGCACTCTCGGATCCCCCCGATCAACTTTCGGCTAATCTGGACCAGCTTAAGGCTGCCCAGGCCGTATAATCACCAATATATAAATGTCATTTGCACCTTAAGTGGGTCCGGACCCGTTCGGACGTGTTGAAGGTCGCTCCCGGCTGCCGAGTCACGATTGTTGTCTCACGACTTCTCTCGTATCAATACTCGAACGCCACTCTCAGATCCGTTCTGCGTCTGGCCCCGCTCGGACGTGTTCGGGGTCGCTCCAGCCATTGAGTCACGATTGTCGTCTCACGACGTCAACTCGTAGCAATACTCATACGCTGTTAGCCTCTTTAGGGCTTACTCTGCGGCCGGTTTCGATCGGCTGCAAGTAAGTCGGTCTCTTGCACAGCAACAACAGAGCTGAGCTTACCGCGGTCGATTAAATTCGATAGTGGTTCGCGAAGCTCGGGCTGTTTTTCTGGCTGCGTACTTGACGCTTGGCGCTTGCTACGTAGTCAGAGACTCGCTCTGCGGCCGGCCCCTGGCCGGTCGTAACGTAGTCCATCCCGCACTCTGTGCACCCCTCGAAGTAAAAACCTCACTTCGGTGAGTGCAGCAACAACAGGGTTAAGCCTACCGCGGTCGATTAAATTCGATGGTTGTTCGCAAGACTCGGGCTGTCTTTCTGGCTGCGTACTTGACGCTTGGTGCCTGTACGTAGTCAGAGACTCGCTCTGCGGCCGGCTCCGGCCGGTCGTAACGCAGTCAATCCCGCACTTTTAGTGCAACTCAACTTCGTCAGGTCTACGGCCGGTTTTTGTTGTCAATTTATTGGCAACACACTCCGTAGTAGACTCGCGTTTGATCAGGTGGATACTTAACGGTGACAACTAAGCCTGATAGCGTTGCCCCGGTGCGCTTCCAAGGCCCTTCAGGCCAAGGAGAAACCGGCAGACCCGATCCCATTGCACTTGGGCCTTTCCCAGGGTGACGGTACAGTGCTGTCCGAGCTAGGGGCACCACTTCGCGTCGTCCCCAGCCCCCCTACCGCGGGTAGGGAGGTTTAGGTGCTATGTTTGCTAGGGAACCTAGGCATTCTTATATATTTATATATATTATATATCGTAGGACCAAGCCCTCCAATGGACCAGCAAAGCTTGGTAAACTTTGCTAGGTCGTTCGCCCAGGCGCTCGTTGCGTCCGGCGTCAGCATATCAGATGACATACTAACGCAGGCCTTACAGGCAACTATCGCGTCCCCGGCCCCTCAGGCCTCAACCCCGGCCCTTCAGGCCACCAACGTTCAGACCCCTCAGGCCCACAGCTCTCCCGCGTCTCCTGCCTCGTCTGAGATGGACTGCGAATCGGTCGCATCCTCTCACGCGTCGCGTCGTAAGCGTACCGCTCCCGGGAGCGACTCCGAACCCGCGTCTGATACGTCGTCAGATGCCGTCACCTTAACCGGCTCTCCTGAGCCCGCGTTTCAACTTGTCGCCAAGCGCTCCAAGAAGCGCTCTAAGAAAGCTTCGGTATCTTCAATACCCGAGCCCTCCCCGGTGTCTTCAACACCAGCCCCCGCGCCGTTAAAATCGCTCGTAGTAACCGCGTCTCCGTCGGTCACATCGAAACCAGCGACGCGCTGCGCTCCCGTCCCGCTGAAGCCTCAGCTCCCTCCGCCCGTATTCCTGCGTGAAAAAGCGCGCTGGACCGCGGTTTCTAACTTGTGCAAAGAGCACAAAATTAATTACTTAAAAGCCGCCAACGCTGGCGATACAATCAAAATCCAAGTAGCGACCGTCGACGACTTCCGCGCGTTTACCAGGTTACTCTCGTTAAATCAAATCGCGTATCACACCTACGCCCTCCCGGAGGATCGTAAGATCCGCGCAGTACTACGGGGCGTCCCGTTCGAACTCAGTAACGAAGACATTCTCGAGGACCTTAAGTCTCAGGGTTTCCCGGTCACAGCAGTGCACAAGATGCACTCCAACCGCGGTAGGCGTTTTCCCTTAGCTTTAGTAATCCTGTCAAATACTCCCAACTCGAAGGAGATTTTCAAAGAGGCTCGCACAATCTGCGGACTCTCGAACATCTCCGTCGAGCGTCCCAACCCCCGCGGTCACCCTGGGCAGTGCCACCGCTGCCAGCTATATGGCCACGCAGCGGCTAACTGTTCAGCTCCCCCCAGGTGCGTAAAGTGCCTGGATCCTCACATCACTAAGGAGTGCACTCGCACTCCCGAATCCACTTCCCCCCCTGCCTGTGTGCTGTGCGGCCAGTCCGGCCACACAGCTAACTACAGGGGTTGCCCGCGCGCTCCGCGCTCCACCACCAAGAGGGTCGCGCCTAAACCTGCGCCGCCGCTCACTCCTGCTAACTTCCCGCCGCTGCGCAACCGGGGTCCCCCGGAAGCAAAGCCCGTTCAGCCGACGCCTACTCCGGCTCTGTCTTAGAGGCAGCGTCCGGCTGTCCCGCCTGCACCTTCCCGACCCATCCCAGCTCCCGTAGCTTCCGTAGGGCCGCGTCCCGCTCCGCCATCTGCACCTCAGTCATCGTTGGCTGAGGACATGAAGACCGTGTTCGACGTCATCCAAAACGTAGACATTAACGAAATTTCCATACTCGCACGCAAACTGCGAGCCGCCCGCTCTCCTCAAGAGCGTTTATTTGCGTTAGCCGAGCATCACTCGCTTTTAAGTTCATTATAAATTTTTCATTTTTGTATAAATTCTTAAACAAGTAAATTATAATGTCTAGACCCGCGAACCCAGCGTCCTGTCGTATCAAACCCAAGGGCTTATCCCTAGTATTTTTTAACGTTCGTAGCCTTAGCACCAACCTTCCCGAGCTCAAACTGTTCCTTCAGAACAACGACCCAGATCTTTTACTTCTCCAGGAGACATGGCTCACTCCTAATCGCTCCAGGGGATTCGCTATTCCTAAGTACGCGTTTACACGTAACGATAGGCCTAACTGCGACGGTTTCGGCCGCACTGCTATCTACTACAAAAGAGGATTCCATTGCTGTCCTCTCCCTACCCCTCCTCTGCTCAACATGGAAGCCACCGTATGTAGATTGGCTATGACTGGTCATCCGACCATCATCATAGCTTCAGTCTACATACCTTGTGGCACCAAACCTATCCGCAGCGACTTTGAGACCATTCTCGCCCTCGGCCGTTCAGTCATTATGTTCGGAGACTTTAACTCCAAACATACTGACTGGACGTGCCTATCAACCAACCAAAGCGGTATAGCTCTCCTCGACATCACCAACTTACTCGACTTAGACGTCGTCTCCCCCATCACTCCCACTCACTATCCCGACAACCCGAACCACTCTCCTGACATCCTCGACTTTGCAATCGTCAAGCATATCAACCTCGACCTCAGGTCTATCGAACCGCTCGATGACCTAGGTTCTGACCACCGCCCCGTCTCCCTCGTGCTAGGACCGCCTAACGTTAACGTCACTTCTCCTAAGACCTTTACCGACTGGAAAGGTTTTAAAAATACGATAGTTTCTGCCTTAGAGGCCCCAAACTCTCCGCTCGCGATCTCGCCCGATCAATTAGATAGCCCGGATAAAATAGATTCGTTAGTAAATTCTACTGATGCTATCAACTCAGCCATCAGTGACAACGAAAAGGTTGCCAAGAAAGGCAAACCCACGCTTCCCTTAGCCATTAGCAATCTTATTAAAGCTAAGAACGCGGCTCTCCGGAGAGCCAAGAAATATCCCACGCCCGCCTATAGAACAGCTGCGAATCAGCTACAACGCAAAGTTAGATCTCACCTCGCGGAACTTCGAGACGCCCAGATGAACGATTTCATGGCGAATATCTCCCCGTCCCACCAAGCGTATTATAGTATGGCCCGAGCCTTACGCGTAGACGCCGCCTCTCACGTCCCTCCTCTCACTCGTCCCGATGGCTCTATCGCCTTCGAAGACGAAGAGAAAGCCGAATGCTTCGCTGACAGCGTTGCGTCTCAATGTTCGCCCAGCACGCAACCCGCGAATCCCACTCACATCAAAGCGGTGGAGGACGAAGTTCTCCGTAGAAACTCTCTCCCCATCACCGCCGACCCGGTCACAGTCTCTAATGATGAAATCTCGCTTCTCATCAAAAGTCAAAAGTCCAGAAAGGCTCCGGGTGCGGATGGTATTTCCAACCACGTGCTTACCTTGTTAGCTATCATTTTCAATGCCTGCTTCGACCTTAGCTACTTTCCAAAAGCTTGGAAAGAAGCGACAGTCATAGGCATACCCAAGCCGGGTAAACCTCTTATTATCCCGGCTAATCACAGACCCATCAGGCTCCTCAAGGCAATGTCTAAACTTCTCGAGAGAGTCATACTCTCTCGAATGCGGAACCATCTGTTTCCAACGGACGGCGATCCTCTCATAATTCCCCACCAGTTCGGCTTTCGCGCTAAGCACTCCTGCCCTCAGCAAGTCCATCGAATCGTCGAGTACATACTCGACGGCTTCTATCCGAAACGAAAGAAAACGATCGCAGTTTTCTTTGACGTAGCCAAGGCTTTCGACAAAGTCTGGCACAGCGGTCTCGTTTATAAACTCTATAAAATAGGCTTACCAGCTCGCCTAGTTAGGATAATCGCGTCGTTTCTCAAAGACCGCACGTTTCGTTTCAAACATGAAGGCACACTCTCCGCGCCTCGTCCCATAAAGGCTGGAGTCCCTCAAGGCTCAGTCCTCGCCCCTCTTTTGTATACCGTATACACTAACGACATTCCCATTCCATCGAAAGTCGTCGAACTCGCTCTCTTTGCCGACGACACCGCCCTTTACACCAGGGCCGCAGAGCCTCGGGTCTCGTCACCAGACTTCAAAAGGCTGTAAACGCCCTCGGTGCTTGGTTTAAAAAATGGCGTATCGATGTGAACCCAGAGAAGAGCTCTACGGTTTACTTCGACTACAGACGCAGTCGTATCCCCGACAATCTCCAAGTGAGAATGCAAGGCACTCCCATCCCCTGGAAGCGCAGTACCAAATATTTAGGCGTCATATTAGACCAGACGCTTTCATTCAATCCTCACGTCGATAGAGTAACGAAACTCGCACGTTTTTACCTAGGCCGGCTTTACAGTATGTTAAGTAGAAAAAGTAAAATGTCCTTCAGAAACAAACGTACGCTTTATAAGGTCTGCGTTAGACCAGTCATGTCATATGCCTCGCCAGCCTTTGCCCACGCCAAACCCTCCGTCCTGCACAAACTGCAGGTAGTTCAAAACCTCTTCTGCCGCAGGGCCACAAACGCACCTTGGTACGTGTGCAACGCGGACCTGCACAGAGATCTTGAACTGCCTACAGTACAACAGTATCTAAAAACACTCTCAGAATCGTTCTTCAAACGCGCCGAATCCCATCCCAATCCTCTAGTTCGAAATTCAGTCTCATATACTGCTCCTGTCTTAGATTCGGTATACAAAGTCGCTAGACCGAGAAACGCGCACACAAGCGAACGTACGCAATTAACCTTAGATCTCGAGGCCCTTCAGGCCGCAAATTCTAATTGTAACGTAAATTCTAATTCTAACGTAAATCCGAATTTATGCAATTTTAATTTTCAATTTTTAATGTTTTATATTATTTACTTTTCATTTTTGAGCACCTTCAGTGCTATGTAAATCCCAGCGGGTGACCCCTTAAGGGCCCCGCTAGCGCGGCCTCTTTCTCCAATTGGCCGTCGCTCAGATGAAGGCTGAGTGGCAAAAATGCACGAGCCGACAGTGGGTTTTTAGTGGGTATGGTTCTGGTAGGCGTCGGGACGAGTCCCACATAACTTTGGAATCGCGCCAGAGTATGCGTCAGAGCATTTTTATCCTCCTGCCCTTCCCGCGGAGGGGAACAAAAAAAAAAAAAAACCTTAAGTGATTAAGTATTCTCAGCGGGTGACCCGCTAGCGGGTCCCTGCTTGCGCGCCCACCTCCCTACCCGGGTGTCGCTCCGATGAAGGCTGACAGCATTCCCATGCTACAGCCATTTGGGTGGTTTTTAGTGGGTAGGTGCCACTTTGGTGAGTCCCACATAACCCCGCAGACGGCTGCGGAGGTATTCATGACGAATCTTCCACCTCCCTCCCGAGAGAGGGTGCTTCGGCAGCAAAAAAAAAAAAAAGTACTGGTGGATGTCATGAGAGGATAGAACCTCTGCCTCGGCTAGGACTTCTTTTTCTTCACTTTGAGAAGCTTAATCTTCTCTTCTACTTGATTTAAATCCGACTTCGTTTGATTTAAACTTGATGTCTTGATGTCGGGTATTGTAATGTTTAAGATGTGATTTATCGGCGACACGGTAGGTATATAAAATTTTGTACGATACCTGGCATCACTTGTATGAATTTTGTGAGGGTTTATAGTGTACGGGTGTATGATAATGACAGACTAGCTGTCATTATCATACACCCGTTGTCTGAATGAACGAGGCCCGCGCCGATCAGCTGGCGTACTGTCATACGATCCTCGCACAGCAAAAATAAATGTAAGTATTTATTGTAAAACTGTCTATCCATTTCGTTTGAAGCAGCGGCAGTAGTAGACATCAGGTTGCGTAATTCATGATCGTACGTCATACTGCGTCATCGGTATGTAGGTATCTTTCCTTACATTCACCGCCACTTATGGTGATATGGGCACCAGAGAAACGCTATAGCCATCTTGCTGGCGAGGTACTGGTACTATTTTCGAAATTTCAAACGAATCCCGGCTTATCAGCTGTATCCTTATTTCAAAAATGAGATAATTTTGTAGAATCCTTGCCCTCAATTATAAGAGTTCGTATATCTGTCGTAAATCTGTATCTATATTTTCAACAGGCAAACTTGAATTTTTAGTTAGTTGGCTTGATATCATAGTTAATTGTTCAGTTAATTGCTCTGGAGTTATTAAGTGTAAACTGAGACGCCTGTGATAAACGTAGGTAACAGTATCTAACATAAAATCTAAACTTTTTAGCTCGCATATTGCTCGCAATTATGGATGTTATTGCTAAGTCATTTAGTATGAGACGACCGTAGAGCATTCTTAGGCAATTTTTAATTCATTTATATGTTGAGTTAATATTTTATGTTGCTGATTCAAAATGACCGCCGTGCATTTTAAAATATTATGTTCGGCTTCGACTATTGAAGTTTGGTTCGTGTATAGCTTGACAAGATGTTCTTGATTTGATCTTATTAATTTTATATCTTTTCTATATTGTTCGGCGAATGTCTCGTCCAATACGCCGAATGCCTCACTTGTGACGTATAATATTACGTTCATAGCGCCTCGTCTCTTCCGTCTTTGGTGGTCCGTACTTGTAATAGGACTCGCTCTTGTATGGTAACTCATTAGCAACTGATTGTAATACTCTAGGTCGGAGATTCCGTGACGTCATTGTAGTAGCATGGCGTGGCAATGTGTTTGTTGTGTTACTGTTGCGCACGTGTCGTCTAATGTTGAAATATAATTTTGTAGAGCTTTCATGCCTTGATAATAAGGTTCCATTGCGTAGAATACAACGAGTTTCAATCATTCTTGATAGGTTGCATGTCAGATACTTTGTCAAAGAACAGCCCTAGACTTTCTCGAAAACTTGTTGTATTTACCATGCATTGTGAACTTGACACTAGAGTCCTAAAAATAGTATTGTAGCAAGCAATGACGTGAAGTTGTACTTATTTTTCTAGATTCTTGTTTTATTGTTTGGCCTTGCTTGTCAATGTTTTGACCTTGTTTTTTTTATATCGATATCTTGTTTATATTCGGATAGCACTGAGACTTTAGTTATAGGACGTCTGAGATAGCCAGACTTCGTTTTCAGTGTGACCACTCGTACAAGCCTGTCTTGACCAGGATGCAGCTAGACGACTCGACCCATGGCTACTTGCCCTGGGGAAGGTTGTGTTCGTGTCTGAGTACCACGTCGTTTTCGTTAATGTTTTCTTCAACTTGCTTCTATTTACATCTAGACGACAATTGACTAGGTATTCATGAAGCCAGCGTTTCCATAGATCTTGTAAAAAAATTTTGAGTGAGTTGCCAACTGGTTTGTAGGACTCTTTCTGTTTCTATTAAAGTTAGTTAGTAGATGGTGTAAGGAAATTTAAGTCTTCAGGACTTCTTGACGAATAGGGGACATGAATTTAGACATGCCTCTATTTGTGACAGTAGCGCGGAGAACTCTTCAAAGGTGAGCGTTTGTTCTCCAATTACTCTCTTGAAGTGGAAAGTAAACTCTTTACTGCTGCTTCAAATAAGCCTCCTGCTGTAGGCCATGCTGGAGCATTAAAGTGCCACGTAATTTCCATTGCAGCGATTTCTTTTTCAAGGTCTGCATTCAACACTTGTAGAATATCTTGATATTCTTCTTGAAGAACTCTGTTTGCCTCCACGAAGTTACAGCCGTTGTCGCTGTAGAGATGCCTTGGTGTACTTCAGCGGGCTGACATCTGACGAAGGGCGGCAATGAAGGTTGATGTTGAGAGACCCAAGTGCACAGCCTTCGTGGCCATGCATACAAAGACTTGTTGGTTTTTATGCTACGGCCCTTGTTGGCTTTGACAATTAATTATTGCTGATCTGAACTATTTCACGTTTCGCTATATAATGCAAATGTACTTTGTACAACAAGTTAAGGAGCTGATTGGCAAAACATGAAACACCGTATCTTGAAGCTTGTCACAGCTTGCAGGTTACGAATCTGGATGTTGCTGGCGAGATTGGTGGTCCATATTTATAGTGGTCCAGATATCTAGTTAATTGATTAAATCAATGTTTTTTAGCCACTTTGATATGTGGTATAAACGGAACAACAAACTTTTTTACAATTTACAATTTATAAGACTTTGCAAACACTTAATTACTTACTTACTTTTGCTCCCACGGTATAAGTTAAACTGAAAAAATGGATTTGTTCAAAATAGCACAAAAGAGGTTCTTTGAAAATTACTTTTTAATTTTAAATCATATAATCTTTCCAAAATATGATTGTTGGCAAATAAATCCATTACGACACGGTGAAATGTTTTTATACTTAATGACCCGTTGTGGTTTGATAAAAACCTTTCAAAGCCTGCTTTACCCTGTCAGGGTAGATGCACTTACACATTTTAACTTTTACACTGTTTATGAATGAAACTTTTTTGAAAATAGAATCTTTTGTTCCAAATTTAGTTGCTAAAATAATTTGTACCAAACGTGGATCATTTATTGTAATTGTTGCTATGTTTATTAATATTAGACCTATTTGGAGAAAATACTTATTTTATTCGTTTTTTAACTTAATAGTTTCATCAATCCAAACATTTTGATTAGAGTTTCATGATATTTCCGTAATGTAATTTATCAAGATCATAAGAGTGACCCTAAATCCGCATCGATTGATGCCATAGAATACAGGTGTTATTTTTTGTTTTAACCGATTCGATTACCGGGTGTGGCTAGATTTTTTTATATATCATTGATTACAGTTTTGTTTCTTTTAAAAAAACTACGGAAAATTTTCTGAGAGTAAAACTTGCTATCTCTAGTATTTAGCGTACTTTTTTTCCAGATGGCATTACAAAATTCCATCTCTCACATAGCTACGGTCCACACCACTATCAACACGGTACTTGTCACCACTAGACGTGCGGCGTGCGTGGTGAAGTCTGTCAAGGGCATGGGGAGGGGCTCCCGCGACTATACCTCGACTGCACTCAGATGGCACGCACTCTGTAGACCTAATGTAACCACATATGGTTCGTTAACGTTCATTGTATCCTTCCATATGAACAACCAGTTTTTCCACCTCAAACAAATCTGTTGCAGCCACGGGTGTTTTCGTAACGTGCATGGTGCTAGGCACTGTGATCCGCACCATCAGCATCAGCAACGTGAGCTCGCAGGTGCTCTACGGTGCCTACGCATTCTTCTCCACCTTGGGCTACTACACGATCGCCTACATTATGATGACGGAGATCTATCCTCTACAGGTATGACAGTAGTTTAATTGTAAATCGAAATTGCACGCAATGAGCATCTTTTCGATCTAAAGATCCTGCTCACGATTTCGATCACTGAAAAATGTACTGATGACTTTTTACATTTAATATTCACTAAGTTTAAAGCAGTTTACTGCTTCGTTTCTGAAAGAAAACTTCGTGAGGAAACTCACATACCAATCTAATTATATATATTATATATATATATATATATATATATATATATATATATATTAATATAATATAATATATATTATATATTAATCTTATCCAATAGGGTGAGGCTGATTTATTTGTACTGGGATAAATAAAGGTTATTATATATTAGGTCATTACCTATGAAATTGCCGTTTTTCACGAAATAAATGAAGCGTAATTTTTTTATATATTTTTTATTTCTATTAATTAAAATAATCACCCATGCAATCAATGCATCTTTGCCAACGCATTGGTAGCTTGAGACCGTCTGCTGTGCAGTATGAGGTCGCGCGTTGTCGTGCAGGAGGAGTGGAGCCGAACGATTGACCAAAGCTGGTTGGAGACGTGCGAGCTTCTCCATCATTGTGTTCAGTTCTTCACAGTACACATCTGCAGTAATGCTTGTCCCGTTTGGCAAGAAGCTGTGATGAATTACACCCGCGTTAGACCACCAAACAGTGACCATAACTTTTCTAGGGGTAAGTTTTCGTTTAGGGCATTGTTTGGGTGCTGAACCAGGGTCCAACCAACTTGCTGAGTGCTTACGATTGTCAAACTGGATCCATTTCTCGTCACAAGTAACAATGCGGTTCAGAATTCCTTCATTTGTATGCCTGCTGAGCAGTGCAAGGCACATCTCCACGCGTACTTCGCGCTGGCGGTCATTGAGTTCGTGGGGTACACATTTGTCAAGCTTTTTTACCTTGCCAATTTGACGCAAATGGACCAATATTGTTTTGATGCTAACGTCGAAAGCTGCTGCTAATTCAGCCGTGGATTGAGTTTCATCAGCTTCCACAATTGCCTTTAATTCGTCATTGTCGACCAAAGTTTTCGGACGACCACGGGGTTCATTTTTCAGGTCAAAATTTCCAGAACGGAAGCGGGTAAACTTACACTTGTACCGTGTGATAGGCAATCAACTCCTTACGTATGAGGAGCTATTAACTGTTTTGATCCAAATAGAAACCATTTTGAACTCGCGACCGCTCTATATTTTACAGGAAGAGCCTTATCCAGAGCCGTTAACACCAGCCCATTTCAAATTTCCAGAGGCAAGTATTCCTCTGCAATACTTGCCTCTGGCGCCACTTTCTGACACCCCCTTACACACCTGCAAGACTCTACTTGACCAAATGATTCGCTCTTACTGGAAAAGATGGCACTTAGAGTATTTAAATAATTTGCAGGTTCGACAAAAGCGGTGTACCAATTTTGAAAATGTTAAAGTTGGTACTGTGGTTTTAATACACGAGGACAATGCGCCGCCACTGCGTTGGCCGATGGGTATCATTGTAAAAATTTATCTGGGCTCGGATGGCATAGCGCGTGTAGCATTAGTCAGAACTCCAAATGGTGAACTTAAGCGACCCATTGTTAAATTGAGTCCACTGCCGTCTCAGTAACGATTTAAATAGATTATCAAATAAAAAAAAAATTAATAAATAAATTTAAAAAAAATATATATATATATATATATATATATATGTACGTACAATCTAAATTACTGATATTGAACGCATTAAATATTAATGCTTAAATATTAATTCTTAATCTTTTGAGAAACCCTAAGTTTCTCAAGGCAGGGGAGGATGTTCTCGCCACTTTTCAAAAATAATACCGATTTCTATAGAACTATTCCATTTCCTATATCTGTCCCTTTCCCACGCACAACACTTCTGCATGACGGAAAGAGAAGGAGCCTGGTTCGTGAGAGATCTTCGCTCGGCACGCCGAAGACACCCGAACCGAGCAAGCAGTTCATTAGTGACTGGCAGGAAGGAACCGCGTAAATCTCCCGCATCGCTTTGATATCTGTCGATATATTAATATAGAATTAGTACTCTAATTAAGTGACTAATGAAGTTGTGTGTGTGTACAAATTTAGTGCCAGCCAAAAAAAACATATAAACTTTTTACCGCCGTGCAACGCAAGATCTACCAGCCTGTGACTTTCCAGGCTTCAACTGCATCAGGTCAGTGTTGTGCGTTTCCTTGTTTATTCCCTTACCTTCCAATACCAATTCATCGCCCGCCATACAGGCCATTTAATTTCGTAAAATAATCTACATCCAGCGACCGAAAATACATAACACTAACTATTAAACAAATGACGATTTTAGAAAAAGAATTCCATGTTTGTCAAATAAAATTAATTTGAAATTAGAATTATCAGTCAAAAAAAAAAATATTTTCATTTGAAATGGCCAGTACGGCAAAACGGCAGTTTCATAGGTAAAGACCTATTATTAATCTTATCCAATAGGATGAGGCTGATTTATCTGTACTGGGATAAATAAAGGTTGTTTAGGAACCTAACACCTGTAGTGTTTCATTAGACGAGCGGCTTTTTTAAAACCACATTCATTTATGAATACATGAAATCACAAATATATTCATGAAATATAATAATTAATAATAATATAAAATGCTCAGACAACCATACCAACGTATGTCCCCAAAGTAAGCAGAGCTTGTGTTATGGATGACCATACAGCGAACTGGGAGAGAATCCAGAAAGAACATACATATACAGGGTGACTTTTAAGTCAACTCTGAGATTTTTTACCAATTCCATATCCATTGACAGAATGCCATATGTGATGAGGCTATTAAAGTAACCGACATACGACTAATCGAGCAGTTGTTTTATTTGAAAATTATCGCGTTTTTTAACTGCATATGCTGCAGATCCAAGCTTTTTCGTTAACACATCAACATGCGGTCCCCACTGGAGTTTGGCTTCTTAGGTAATGCCCAGAAATACAGTTGAGTTTGCGGCAGTCAGTTCATGGTTCTTAACTACAATGCTTGTATTTATCTGATTCACGGTTGGCAAAGTAAACATAACACATTTAGTTTTGTTTTCATTGAAGAGCAAAGTATTGCTGAGAACCACTTCTCTGCGTTAGAGATACATTCGTTTACTGCTCGATAGTCAGTTTCTTGTTTCTTTTAATATTAAATAAGAAGTAAGTATCATCAGCAAATAATATAACCTCGCATTGATTCTAACCCTTAGATGGCACATAATTTATATATACTAAAATAGGAAAGGATCAAGAACTAAGTCCTGGGGCATACCCATTATCACTGCTGACACTGGAGATTTTTGTGTGAAGAGTTTTTATTAGAACTGTTTACAGATTTAGACATTTTTTATAGTAACATAAACAAATATAAAAGAAGAAATTGTATCTATATTGGAAGAACATGAATTTCATCAACATTAACGTTAAATATAATAAGTACTTATATTTTTTTAATTTTCAAATTTAACACACTTTGTACTGTATTTTTTTGTTTTTGCTTTTTGTTTTTATATTTTCTTTTCGTGTGATTGTCGTGAAACAATAATAATGTTTAATCATCCGTGGATCATGTCGTTGGGATGTATGTAATCGTATCTATATTTGTACCGTTAAAAAAGTTATATACATTACTGTTTGTGATCACCTTATGCTTAATAAAATAAAAATAAAAAATAAAACTATATGATTTAATCAAGCCAAGCGCTCGGGTTTTTTATGCCACAATGGTGCAGTTTTATGAGTCTACTATGATCTACACTGTCGAATGCCTTGGACAAGTCACAAAAGACACTAATAGCAATAAATACGCTAACTATATATGTAAATACCTAGAATATATGTGTTTTACGAGCTCAACGCTAATACCTACAATGTTGCTATTACTTTAGTATTTGTGGCATACAATAAAAGTGGAAGCATAGACAGACATTATATATCATATACAGGCGCTTCATCTTGTGTAAACCAACATTTCATTCACCTACATTATCCAAAATGTTTATTGTTACACGCCAAGCTTTTACGAACAACTGTAAAAACAAGTGTAAAGGCAAGTGGCGGCGCACTTTCGCAGACTGGGAGGCTGCGCGATAGATGATCTTGTCAAGCAGCCGATTGCTTTCGGCGGTAGCGGGATGTGCATTGGCACGTGACTATTGCTTATCTGCAAGTTTTGTATCTAGCGCGTATAGTTCTTTTTTGTACCATGTAATTTTGTGGATAATTATGTAAAAACTTATTCTCCACAAATGAATCCGTTGACCAACGTAACACACTAAGTTATAGTTCGAATAAGGAACATCAACGTAAACACCTTCATATGTCGCTTTCGTGGCTAATCCAATCGCTTGTTTCTTTCCTAATATGCTAGTTTGCAAGGGAATCCATTGGAAGGTGATTGTTGAGCCAGTTCCAAGATAGCATAGGCTGTCGAAGGTGAAATTTATCGAGGCTCGTCAAGCCAGATGCTGTAGACCAGTTTTAGAATCTGAACAGCTTGTGAGATATAGAAAGCAGCGCCAACCATGTCACCACATTCACAGCCATCAGTTAAAATGAATTTTTTTAGTCCAATAGTATGAACATATTTTTTGTAGAGTTGCCAGTTCATATGATTTTTTGATTTGTTTACACTTTCTAAATTTATACTTATTATATTTAAAACTTCAATCGTACTAACCCATTTGTCGAAAGTAAATATTTATAATGCATTTATTGATTGAATCGGAGTAACTTTTAAAAGGTTGAATGTGTTAAGTAAAATTGGATTTAAGTTTAAAGAGCTTGATTTCAAAAAGAATTTTCCAGCCAAATAAAACCTACGCATTTCTAGAGGGCATAAAGTGAGTTCACACACAAGTTCTTCAGAAGTTTCGTCGTATTAGCATCTTCAACATTAAATCTTGGTGAATTGAATCCTTTTATCCCTTTCATAGAGTTCCACATTTCCGAAGCTGAAGTATATTTTCCGATATATTATTATAGATCTTTTTTCATCCTTCTGACTTCGCTTGCCGGATCACTTTGCGTTATTGCGATTTATGTCACAATTGTAAGGAGTTGTTCTTAAGGCTCTGCGCCATTAAGCTACTGCGAGTCCAGTACGGTTTTGAAAAAAAATTTAAATTTGGTTCGTTACACTTTATAAGGAATTGCTATAAATTTATCATACAAATCTTGAATATTTTGTTCCGTATTGAATGAATGAATCCCGGTCTCTGAATTTTTCCAGTCAGCTTGTATTCAATTTTTCTTGCTTTTTGGTATTATGGGTGAAACGAGCTTTGTGTTTTATTTTTATCACTAAATAATCCATACTCAAACTTTCATTAATGACTTTCCAAACCAGCATTAAGGCTATATCTAAAGAAGCGAACGTTGTGTCGGGTGGTGATATTTGTATAGTGTTGCCAACTTTTTAAATTCTGGTGTGTGATCCATCAGTCAGTGAAACAAAATAATTATTACATTAGGCATCTAAGATTTACGAGCCTCTAGCACTTCTAACTGACCACTTAGTATTATGGCCATTAAAATCGCCTTTTGAAAAACATCATTCCAGTATTTTTATAGTATGAACTGATTAATATTTTCAATAGTGGCAATAATTGCAATTATGAATATTGACTTGTAGAAATTATATATCTGGGTTGGCAGGGTTACATTCAATTTCATTTGCCATAAGTGAACGCGTATCGAATCAAAATTGCTAAGCTCACATAAGAGTTGTCATGGTTGGTCATGCCAGTAAATATTGGATCCTTGCAGATTCAATGCGCTATCTGTAGCTAACCAGGTCTCGCTTGACTTTTGAAACTTGAACTTGTCTTTGTGTTAAAAGTGCTTTCAAATTCAGCTAATTTAGGTTTAATGCTTAGGAAATTCCATTGAAATAAGTTGAACTGAAAAAGTTTATATCTATTATCCATTATCATCGCTTAACAAGTTATTGAGTTTGGGAATATCACGTGTTTATTGACCTGCCATTTTTATTATCGAATCTTACATAATTCTTCCAAATGTTTTAACCAATGAACAATTTTTTTAAAATATTTTTTCACTTAATCGTACAATCAATGCCGAAAATGTAGATTTATCGGGGGTGGATTCTTCCGTAGGTTCTTGGTCCTCAATGACTATATTAAAATCTAATAACGTTCCTAGTCAAACTCTGGATGGCTTCTTTGCTTTGTTGATTTATTAATTTTGTGTATTTCTCTTTTTTCTACTATCGTTTGGGGCTGCCAGACATATAGACTTGATTATTATCTAACGTAAGAGGAGTAAATATTTTTCTATTACTTTTTTATACGTATTAGTTATGTTGAGCCATCAATTCTCTAATTTTCTTTCTCTCACTTAAATTAATAGTTCACAATTTATATAGTCGCATATGATTGCCATTTTAAAAGAAATGTCCCCAAAATGCAAGGAGCGTGGGCCAGGTCTTTGTACACTTTTTCAAAAAATAGTTTAAGATGCTTAGAACACTTTTTAATTGTTAAATTGTTATTAAAATACTTTGTTTATTGGCAGGAAGTGAAATTGTGCAATACAAACAAAAAACATCATGGCGGAAAAAATGTCAGTTTGACAGCTAAGATTTACTTACATCTTTTTGTTTTGTGTATCGAGTAGTATCGATGGCTGATTGCCATTAAGTTCAAAGAATTAAATTGAATTGTTTTGTGTATTTTTGGCTTATTTAACAGTTGTAAAGTTAAAAAGAAACCGAAAGACAGAACTCAAGCGCAACGAACAATCAAACACACAGACAGACAACTATCAATGTGATGTGAGTGACGTGTGCCGTGAGTGAGGTGAGGTGACTGTCCCCTCTGCTTAGTGAACTAAAGTCACTTGACAACTTCCACCACAGAAAAGACTCATTGTCAATGTTGCCCGCAAAAACGAACACAAATAATGTTGACCTTTTTTATTTTCTTACCATCTAACTACTAATTAAATCAAATTATTTGTATTTTTCCTATAATTACCATTTAGCCCAGGTTGTGTTCGTTCAACATAAAAACACTCGCGCAGCGAGTAAATAACTCGTGCACGGTGCGCGTACGTAGGTATAAATCAGTAGCGCGAGTACGTAGACAGGTTTTTTGGTCAATACGGAACGTGCGTACTCTACGAGTTTTGTAGTCGAAAAAGTTTGAGTGAGTTTTCTTCCGTGTAAAATATAAAATAGTGAAAATTTGCTATTTCCTTTCATTTGCAATTTGCAATATTTGCAAAGATTAATCCTTATAAGTAACAGAATCCATTGGTTCAATAATACAGGATGTTATTTTTTTCAAAAAATCATTTGGGTCCATTTCCGTCAAAAGTAAAAGTTAAAAAAAAAAATATGCAGTTATTGTTTTCTTATGTATCGAGGGAATGACTCCTTTCACGACTTTTACCTAACTCTCGTGGCTTAGGACTTGGCCATCACCGCCCCTTCTCAAAAAACCACCCTGTATAGTTGTTTTACTCAAGTCCACATGTCAAACACTTAATGCATAATATTCTTAACAATCTAAAACTCTACGTATTGGTAGATGGTATACTTCAAACACTTAAAGGAAACCCTTCATGTACATTGTAGTAACCAGATTGCATTGAAAATTCGATATTTTTATTTGCAACAAACAATTTGTTTACACAAAAATGTGTGCACACATTTTCCTATGTTTTCCTGTACTGACCTTACGCGTATTCTTTGACACAGAAATTTACAAATTTCAGTAAGTTAGGTAAGTTGCTTTACCTACAGAATATTTACCTTATATTTTTTTATATTTTTCGTTTCTTTTTGTTCCAGCTCAGGGGTCTAATGATAGGCATAACGTTAAGTCTATTTTGGTTCATGCAAGCTATATGTACCGATACTGTATTTGTTATATTGATAACTTATATGGGACTTTCCAATTTGTTATATTTCTTTGGGGCCTGTTCTCTTTTGGGTGAGTTGGTGTGCTAATGAACGGCATATATTTGGTTTTCATTCACAGTATCTATGTTTATATATCAGTAATTATTCTTCCTAACTAGATTAAAATATTTGCCACAGGTGCCATTTACTGCTTCTTCGTTCTGCCAGAAACGAAAGACTTAACACTTCCTGAGATTGAAGAATATTTTAATCATCGGCGACCGACGCTTGTGTCTCAACAGCAAGTGCGGTCAGAGCAGAAGTTTCAAGAGCAAAACGCTTTAAAAAAATACATCCCCGTCACTATAAAGACGTCAACTGATCGGATTGGCAAATCTGACTCTGAAATTAAAAGGAAAAAAACGACATGGTCTGAGTTGCTCAGCAATTTCTCCCCGGCGTCGCCTAGCAGTAGTGCACCGACAGTAGATTCAAAATAGATCGCTTAGAATGGAACTAAGTTACAGATAGTTAGAAATATCTTAAAAATACTATGCGGAACTTCAATATGATATTTAATACAAATACACATCTGTATAATGTGTAATCTTTATATAGCTGGTATAATGTTAAATTAATTAAATGGTAGTTTCGCTTAGTGATATTTCTATTAAGAAAAATAACTATATAGAACATTTTTAACTGCGTGACGTTATTGAACGACAACCGCCACCTTGTCTAAGTTTTGTTCCTAAACAATATCTTTTTCTCTGAAAGCAAAACCTTTTTAAAGTATAGTTGTGTACTTGGAAACATAGCAAAAATATTTGCAGATAAACAATCGACGAGCTACATCTATTATTTGTTTAGTGGCCAAGATAGCTGTGGAAGGTTTTTATACCGTAAGATAGCACTTTTGTGTAAAATTATCATTAAATATTGTATTATCAACTATACCGTAAATTAAAATCATTGCTTTATAAATGACATTATTAAATATGTTTTTTTTTTTAATTCAAATCTATCTTAATCAGATTTGTTCACGGAACCCTGTGTCACTGACCATTTAAAATGCAGAAAATGCTCATAATATGTTTGTTAATCGGCGTCTGATTCGAGATGTCTTTGGATTGTGATTTTTTTTAATCATTTTGGTTGGTGTAATGAAGTTTTTAAACAAATTTGATTAGTAAGTTTCAAATCAGAACAAACCCGATCAGGCAGTAATTTTAAACTACATTCACAATTCGTAACTGGACAAACGCGAACCATATTACATAAAATAAATCTTTCAGTTTGAATAATTTTTAACTCATTTTACTCTTTAAACAGTATGTAAACTAAATAAATGCAACTTTTAATGAAGTTTCGAAATAATCTCATAATGCTATATTTTGATTTTAATAATTTTTTCACTTTTAAATAAAAAAAATATGCTTTAATTTTTTTACGATATGATACCTCTAGGTAGCTAGTTAGCATATTTATCCTGTTTAAAATAAGTTTTGACAGTAAAAATATCGCGTATCACACCTACGCCCTCCCGGAGGAGCGTAAGATCCGCGCAGTACTACGGGGCGTCCCGTTCGAACTCAGTAACGAAGACATTCTCGAGGACCTTAAGTCTCAGGGTTTCCCGGCCGTAGCTGTGCACAAGATGCACTCCAACCGCGGTAGGCGTTTTCCTTTAGCTTTAGTAATCCTGTCAAATACTCCCAACTCGAAGGAGATTTTCAGAGAGGCTCGCACAATCTGCGGACTCTCGAACATCTCCGTCGAGCGTCCCAACCCCCGCGATCATCCTGGGCAGTGCCACCGCTGCCAGCTATATGGCCACGCAGCGGCTAACTGCTCAGCTCCCCCCAGGTGCGTTAAGTGCCTGGATCCACATATAACAAAGGAGTGCACTCGCACTCCTGAATCCACTTCCCCCCCTGCCTGTGTGCTGTGCGGCCAGTCCGGCCACACAGCTAACTACAGGGGTTGCCCGCGCGCTCCGCGCTCCACCGTCAAGAGGGTCGCGCCTAAACCGGCGCCGCCGCTCACTCCCGCTAACTTCCCGCCGCTGCGCAACCGGGGTCCCCCGGAAGCAAAGCCCGTTCAGCCGACGCCTACTCAGGCTCTGTCTTGGAGGCAGCGTCCGGCCGTCCCGCCTGCACCTTCCCGACCCATCCCAGCTCCCGTAGCTTCCGTAGGGCCGCGTCCCGCTTTGTCATCTTCACCTCAGTCGTCGTTGGCTGAGGACATGAAGACCGTGTTCGACGTCATCCAAAACGTCGACATTAACGAAATTTCCGTACTCGCACGCAAACTGCGAGCCGCCCGCTCTCCTCAAGAGCGTTTATTCGCGTTAGCCGAGCATCACTCGCTCCTAAGTTCGTTGTAAATTCTTTTACTTTTGTATAAATTCGTAAATAATAAATTATAATGTCTAGACCCGCGAATCCCGCGTCCAGTCGTATTAAACCCAAGGGCTTATCCCTAGTATCTTTTAACGCTCGTAGCCTTAGCACCAACCTTCCCGAGATTAAACTGTTCCTTCAGAACAAAGAACCTGACTTATTCCTTTTCCAGGAGACATGGCTTACTCCAAACCGCTCCAGGGGATACGCTATTCCTAAGTACGCGTTTACTCGCAACGATAGGCCCAACTCCGACGGTTACGGCGGCACCGCTATATATCACAAAAGAGGCTTCCATTGCTGTCCTCTCCCTACCCCTCCTCTCCTCAACATGGAAGCCACTGTGTGTAGATTGGCTATGACTGGTCATCCGACCATCATCATAGCTTCAGTCTACATACCGTGCGGCTCCAGACCAATCCGCAGCGACTTTGAGGCCATTCTCGCCCTCGGCCATTCAGTCATTATGTTCGGAGACTTTAACTCCAAACATACTGATTGGACGTGCCTATCGACCAACACCAGCGGTATCGCTCTCCTCGACATCACTAACTCCCTTGACTTAGACGTCATATCCCCCATCACTCCCACTCACTATCCCAACAACCCGACCTACTCTCCTGACATCCTCGACTTTGCAATTATCAAGCGAATCAATCTTGATCTAACGTCTATCGAACCGCTCGATGACCTAGGCTCCGACCATCGCCCCGTCTCCCTCGTGCTAGGTTTGCCTAACGTTAATGTCACATCTCCTAAGACCTTTACCAACTGGAAAGGCTTTAAAAATACGTTAGTTTCAGCCTTAGAGGCCCCTAACTCTCCGCTTGCGATTTCGCCCGACCAATTAGATAGCCCGGTTAAAATAGATTCACTAGTCAATACTCTAACTGATGCTATTAACTCAGCGATCAACGACAACGAAATTATTGCTAAGCAAGGCAAACCCGCGCTTCCCTTAGCCGTTAGCAATCTCATTAAAGCTAAAAACGCGGCTCTCCGGAGAGCCAAGAAATATCCCACGCCCGCATATAGAACAGCTGCGAATCAGCTTCAACGTAAAGTTAGGTCTTGCCTCGCGGAACTCCGAGACACTCAGTTTAACGATCTCATGGAGATTATCTCCCCGTCCCACAAAGCGTATTATCGAATGGCCCGAGCCTTACGCGTAGACTCCGCCTCTCATGTTCCTCCTCTCACTCGTCCCGACGGCACTATTGCCTTCGAAGTCGAAGAGAAAGCCGAATGCTTCGCCGACAGCATAGCGGCACAATGTTCGCCCAGCACGCAACCCGCGGATTCCTCCCACATCCCGGCGGTGGAGGACGAAGTTCTCCGCAGAGAATCTCTTCCTATCACCGACGACCCCGTCACAGTCTCTAATGATGAAATCTTGCTTCTCATTAGAAAGCAAAAGTCCAAAAAGGCTCCGGGTGCGGATGGAATTTCTAACCACGCACTTAAGCACCTACCTCAACAGATGCTTATCTTGTTAGCTATCATCTTCAATGCCTGCTTCGACCATAGCTACTTTCCAAAAGCCTGGAAAGAAGCGACAGTCATAGGCATTCCCAAGTCGGGTAAACCTCTGAACATCCCGGCTAATCACAGACCCATCAGCCTCCTCAAGGCAATGTCTAAACTTCTCGAAAGAGTCATACTCTCTCGAATGCGGAACCATCTGTTTCCAACGGATATCGACCCTCTCATTATTCCCCACCAGTTCGGCTTTCACGCTAAGCACTCCTGCCCTCAGCAAGTCCATCGAATCGTCGAGTACATATTCGAAGGATTCTATCCGCATCGTAAAAAATCAATCGTGGTTCTCTTTGACGTAGCCAAGGCATTCGACAAAGTCTGGCACAGCGGTCTCGTTTTTAAACTCTATAAAATAGGCTTACCGGTTCGCCTAGTCAGATTAATCGCGTCGTTTCTTAAAGACCGTACGTTTCGATGCAAACATGAAGGCACGCTCTCCGCGCCTCGTCCCATCAAGGCTGGAGTCCCGCAAGGCTCAGTTCTCGCCCCTCTGCTGTACACCGTGTACACTAACGACATCCCCATCCCGCCGAAAGGCGTCGAACTCGCCCTCTTTGCAGACGATACCGCCCTTTACACTAAAGGTCAAAGGATCCCGTATAACATCACCAGACTCCAAAAGGCCGTAAACGCCCTCGGTGTTTGGTTTCAAAAATGGCGTATCGATGTCAACCCGGAAAACAGTTCTGCTATTCAATTCGACCACAAACGTCGTAATCGCTACAACGATCCTCACATTCGAATGTTAGGTACTCCCATCCCCTGGAAGTGCAGTATTAAATACTTAGGCATCACCTTAGATAAGACGCTTTCTTTCAAGCCACACGTCGATAGAGTAACGAAACTCGCGCGTTTCTACTTAAGCCGCCTAAATAGTATGATAGGTAGAAAAAGTAAAATGTCTTTTAGAAATAAACGTACGCTCTATAAGGTCTGCATTAGACCCGTCATGTCATATGCTTCGCCAGTCTTTGCCCACGCCAATCCCTCCGTCCTGTATAAGCTGCAGGTAGTTCAAAATCTCTTCTGCCGCAGGGCCACAGACGCACCTTGGTATGTGCGCAACGCAGACCTGCACAGAGATCTTGAACTACCTACAGTGCAACAGCTTCGAAATTCAAAGTCGCTAGGCCGAGAAACGCGCACACGGGCGAACCCACACAGTTAACTTTAGCTCTCGAGGCCCTTCAGGCCGCAAATCCTAATTCTAACGTAAATTCTAATTCTAACGTTAATCCGAATTAATGCAATTTTACTTTTCATTTTTAATGTTTTTATTTACTTTTCATTTTTAATGTTTTTATTTACTTTTCATTTTTGAGCACCTTCATTGCTATGTAAATCTCAGCGGGTGACCCTTTAAGGGCCCCGCTAGCGCGGCCTCTTTCTCCAATTGGCCGTCGCTCAGATGAAGGCTGAGTGGCAAAAATGCACGAGCCGACAGGGGGTTTTTTAGTGGGTAGTGGTTCTGGTAGGCGTCGGGACGAGTCCCACATAACTTCGATCGCGCGCGCGGAGTATGTGTCAGAGCATTTTTTATGTCCTCCTGCCCTTCCCGTGGAGGGGAACCAAAAAAAAAAAAAAAAAGTAAAAATAATACTCCCCAGACCAACACACCTACTGTGTGGCCCCAAACTAAGCAGAGCTTGTCATGGATGACCATACAGTGAACTGGGGGGGGGGGGTAACCGAGAATAAACATACTCATATAAATATAAAAATAACCACCGAGAATGAACATCTGTGTTCATAAGTTTGAACCTAGGACCTCCGGCTTATGAGGCGGGGTCACTGTCACCGACGCCACTCGGCTGTCGAATAATTCATTTGTGAAAGACAATAATCGTTGTAAATATTGGGACATATTAAAAAATGGTGGAGATTCTAAACAAATTGATCCGTCCCAGGAATAGCTGGTGAAATCAAATTCGGGGTAGAATTGTTCGGGATGAAATGCCAACTTGGCTGGGTTGACATTTTACCTTTAAATTCCCACTGTTTGCGAGAAACGCGGGTCTTCTTGTTAAACATATTGCATACTATGGCATATTAGTTATCATAATTTATTGAAGTAGGTAGGTGTATGTAATTTCTAATGAGATCAAAAGCAAAAATCTACAGGTCGATGCTTGACGAGACTATAAAAGTGGAATAAGTTATAAAGTAAATGACATTTTTAACAAGCTGTATTTATAGAAACGAAACCTTAAATATTAATTATAAAAATAATCATAACAAATGTATTTAAAAAAATTTCATATTTTATTGATTTTAGGTTTTATCGAATCAAAATACGGTTTTCTTAGCAAAATTTATTTGTTTAAAATAATAAACTGAAGTCATAAGAATGAACTTTAGTTCATTCTTTTAAATTTAAATTTAAATCTTGTAAGATTACATTAAAATTTTAATACTTCATTAGCAATTGCCGTTACATAATAAAACAACCATCTTCATGCTCACACATTGGCCACAGCTTCAACAACTTTGGTCATGACGAGGACGCCATCTTGGTAAACGTCAACGTGTATGCGTTCGTTGTGCGCGTGCAGGAGCATCAGGCACGGTGACAGCGGCGAGAAGTTAATGGCGGGGATGCCGCGCAAGCGCACGAAGCGCGCGTCCGTGGCGCCCGGGCAGATTGCCACTTGCGCTATTGATTTGCCCCTGCAGAATTGAAATTATTAGTTTTGAAAGTTTATATCTTATTTGGCTATTATGGAGGATTTATGACGTGTTAATAATTGCATTCGCAAAAATTATAGCTTGAGTAATTATGATTATATTATAATTGCGGAAGGTAGGTGACGTTCCTACTTGACATACGTAAGCAATGGATCTGAATAATCAAGATCAAATATTGCCGTTTTTCACGAAATAAATGAAGCGTAATTTTTTTATATATTTTTTATTTCTATTAATCAAAATAATCACCCATGTAATCAATGCATTTTTGCCAAAGCATTGGTAGCTTATTGATGCCTTTCTTGAAGAAATCAGCTGGACGGGAGGCAACAAATTCTTCAAAGGCATTTTGTACTGCCTCTCGGGTATTGAATTTTATCCCGCCAAGAAGTTATCCAAATTCTGGAAAAAGTAGAAGTCTGTAGGCGCAAGGTCTGGTGAGTACGGCGGATGGCGGAGAACTTCCAACCCCAACTCTTGTAGCTTGGAGACCGTCTGCTGTGCATTATGAGGTCGCGCGTTGTCGTGCAGAAGCAGTGGAGCCGAACGATTGACCAAAGCTGGTTGGAGACGTGCGAGCTTCTCCATCATTGTGTTCAGTTCTTCACAGTACACATCTGCAGTAATGCTTGTCCTGTTTGGCAAGAAGCTGTGATGAATTACACCCGCGTTAGACCACCAAACAGTGACCATCACTTTTCTAGGGGTAAGTTTTCGTTTAGGGCATTGTTTGGGTGCTGAACCAGGGTCCAACCAATTTGCTGAGCGCTTACGATTGTCAAACAGGATCCATTTCTCGTCACAAGTAACAATGCGGTTCAGAATTCCTTCATTTGTATGCCTGCTGAGCAGTGCAAGGCACGTCTCCACGCGTACTTCGCGCTGGCGGTCATTGAGTTCGTGGGGTACCCATTTGTCAAGCTTATCCATGATGACGAAAAATGTTCGAATGCGTTGAAAACAAAACACTAACTATTAAACAAATGACGTTTTTAGAAAAAGAATTCCATGTTTGTCAAATAAAATTAATTTGAAATTAGAATTCTCAGTCAAAAAAAATATTTTCATTTGAAATGGCCAGTACGGCAAAACGGCAGTTTCATAGGTAAAGACCTATTATTATTTTTTCCATAGGTAAAAAATACACGTGAAGAATTCTTCCTTTACCTTTCTCGAGATTGCGTAAATACACCTTAACTTCGGGTTTTTAAAGGTATTATGCGTACACATGCGTACAGGAAAAGAATCCGACGGAAAAAAACCTCTCGGCACTCTTTTCTGATTTTGTAAAATACATGAAATAGGTAATAAGGTACACAGCTTGACTACGACATACAAAACTCAATAAATAACATTGTTGAAACTGAGGAAGAGATGACCAAGACGGCAAATGAATTTGTTTTTATTCGAATCGTGTCGTAGCGCTTCGTTTCTTTTCACGTAGTGCCAATGGAATTGCGACTAAGTTAAATCAGGCGACGGGACAAGATGTCAACTTTAAATAATAATAATAATAAATATTTTGTTATTTTATAATAAAATACCTCTTGAATGTGCCATCAATGAAAGAATAGATATAAATCTTAGGTAATTCGATCTCTTCAATCAACACACAATACATTACAAGCAAAAAGGTTCTATATCAGATAACTTAAGTACTGACGCGGAAATTTACACTTTGCGGCCATGCTGTGTCCAATAAATAAGTGTAAATTGCAACTGTAATTATTCAGTTGATCTACTAGGAATAAGTTTCCTCGGTGGTCATACCAGTGGGACAACCCAGTGGTTCCACGAGATACCAAGGAAATGATGCAAAGTGATGCTTTTAACGTCACGTCATTAGTTTGTGCTCGTTGAATAGCTTCTATTTTGTATGTGGGTAAATTTTCACCTACACGTTTTGATCGGATTGCATGCATCACGGTCATGAGGGGTTTACGTAGCTTAGAAGCTATAGACACAAACAACAGTATAAAAATGCCGCATGACTGCATGAATCGATAGCATGCCAGTCCAACATGATAAGCACATTGGATTCCAAGTGTCAAGATCAGCATTACAACGTAATTCATGAAACTATATATTTAAAAAAAATTATAGTTAGTTTGTAAATTGATTAAAACTTAGAAAATAAACGATGTAAAGTAAAAATACACCACAGGATTACTAACTGTTCGTTGACAGCTCGCTCTAAAGCCTTGAAGTACGGATTCCCATTAAACTTGGTGTTGGGGATATGCGCGTTCTCTTGGAAGTACTCCCAGCTCACGCCGGAACCTGCTTCGGAGCACCACCTGTCGATCTTCGATAAAACTGATTTATTTGATCCGTCATATGAGTCATATAAAATAATTCTGATTGGTAAAAGGACCGAGATGGAGAACAAAAGGAAATCGCGTTTTTGTATTTTTAAACTTATTTGATCATGGAATTCATTTGGAAAAGTGGATAAACAAAATTATTTGTATTACGTGAAGAACGTCAAAGGCATAAAAATTAAAATTATTTATCAAAGCGGATAACCAAGTCAACTTCAGTTATTAAAATGTTCTGTTGCGACTACGTACTCTAAAAAATTTAACGATATAAATTGGATTCCTTAATGTAGAGCTATAGTCCAGAATTTATCGCAAAAACGTTTTAAAAGTAGTAAATATGTTTTTATTTCTTTGACTTTATGTTGGTATTTATATGGTATTTGGAAGTCTTTATAACCTACAATCAAAAAGGTAACCAAAAAATGATTTTCTGTCCGAGTAAACACCTAAATCACTTTGTAAAGTATTTAATTATCTTAAGACTTGTCAATTAGATTACAATGGTATTAAGCACATTTATGATGAGTAGGCATTACAATAATTTCTCGACTCTTCACACCCTCTAGTAACTATTTCAAAATCGGATTAGCTTTCTTTAAAGTTTTTTGTATCAAACATTTTTTTGAATAATTTTTGATAATGAAATAAAAGAAAAGATAGCGAACTTATTTTTCAAATTTTCGTTTTGGTATCAACTCTGTGTATATAAAGCTTACCATATTTGTGAACTGGTCCATATTAACATCGGGCGCTAGTCTGACGTCGAATGAAACCGACAGGGTATCAGGCAGAACGTTTACTTGGACACCACCCTGGAAAATATGAGATATTTACAGTGAATAAAGTTTAAATTCAAAATATTTTAAAAGTTACATCTTGTACACAATTATATTAACTTGGGGTTGCTACTGGTATATCTGGCATGATTGCAGTTTATAGAAAGGCAAAGTAATGCCACTAAAGAATATTTAAGCGAGTACGTCCCATATTAGTTTTACCAGAGCATAAGTAGATATTCTTGATGAAATTTGGCAGATAGTAGGTTGCTTTTATGAGAAAATATTTAAAGTTAAACGTTGTTATGCGTAACTCGTCACTAAATGCACCAAGCGTTCCAGCTCATAGTACAAAAAGAGAAATATCAACACGCAATAAGTTTTTTTAGAATATCAATTTTTAATAAATCTATCGGCAGAATGTGATATTTGTACACCTTTTAATTTTGTGAATTTTCTAGAAATATTATAATAATATATTGTGACAATAATATATTTAATTGAATTTACCTGTAAAAGTTATAAATTACAACCTCACAATCGTCATAAATCACAACATCACAAAATATTGTGTAGAGGCAATTACGTACGGTGAGTTTGAATTAAATACATTTTTTTCTAAGTTGAATTGTAAGGTTACAGAAAAAGTAAATTTTCGTTTTCCGTGTATTATGTTCCTATCATTTTGTGTTTGTGATTATTGTTTAGAGACTTTTTTTGAGAGCTTTGTTCAGTAAGTAAATTAATACAATACACTGATTAAACGCGCTATACAACCTGTTTGAAGTTTAAACTTACCTTTACAAACATAATTCTTAAATATGTAAGGTTTTATATATGTGAAAATTATAAATTTATCACATGTTTCGTATTTGACAATTTCATTGCAATATAAAGGCCAAAATAAATTGAAATATGCACTAGATTCGCAAACTAGGGTCAAAGGCCCACTATCTATGGACACCAGTTGCTGTAATTTTTTTCATTGTTTGGTTGACTTTTCTCTACAGTAAGGCTTTAAAATATTTAAAAAAAGATATTTATGGGAAAAAATATATTTTGAATTTTCGGAATGTGAATGTGAAAATAAACAGAAAAAAACTTAACCCAAACACATAGATGAGCAATTTTGTAACAAAAATAATAATGTCGTGTATAAAACTCCATGGTGTCTGGTTAGATGTCCAGGTTACCCCTTTGGTCAGCTTCTTTTTGAGATTATATTAATAAAATACAGATTCTTAATATGTATACTTAATACAGTTAAAAATAAAAAGTATATATTCTTAATTTTGGACGTTTGTAGGCACTGTTTTGTGTAATGACTTATCTTATTTACATGTTGATATACGAGGGTGGATTGAAAAGTTCGCGGCCTAAATAAGAAAACACTGGAATAATGCAATTTTTTATATTTATTTTTCTACATACTCTCCTCCTAGGTCACAGCACTTAGTCCAGCGGTCCTCCAAAGTCTTGATCCCATTTAAATAGAAGGTCTCGTCAAGGTCTTCAAAAAAGGCATCTACGGCCACTTTGACCTCCTCATTGGTAGAAAATTTCATTCCACCTTAGTATTTTTTTAGTTTTGGAAATAGGTGGAAGTCAGATGAATAAGGGGGATGAGGAAGCAATTCGAAACCACAATTCACTATTTGAGCCATCGATTCTGCACATGTCTGAACACGAGCATTGTCCTGATGAAACAAAGCTTTCTTGGTCAACAATCCTGGTCTTTTAGACTTTATTTTCTTCGCGTAAACGACGTAATAGTGTGCAGTAGTATACAAAATTTATAGTTTGACCTCTTTCTAAGTAATCAACCAAGATGACACCCTTAGAATCCTAGAAAACCGATGCCATTACCTTGTTTACTGAAAAACACACCTTGGCTTTCTTGGGGGTCGGAGATTCAGGTGTCTTCAATTGTTTGGTTCCATTGTTGTTGTTTGGATTCAGGAGTATAGTGATGAACCCATGTTTCGTCCATAGTAACAAACCTTGCCAAAAATTTGTTTGGATCAGCTTGAAAAAGCTCTAAACAGTCTCTAGAAATCGTGAGCCGAGTTCGTTTCTGTTCAACTGAAAGGAGCCGTGGAACCCATCTTGCAGACACCTTGTGGAACCCTAATTCAACGATCATGTTTTGTGTACGTTCATATGAAATCCCTAGAGCTTTAGCTATCTCAGATACCTTCAATCTTCTGTCTCCCATGATGAGATCACTAATTTTTTTCGATGTTTTCCAAAGTCGTAGCTGTAGAAGGCCGTCCAGAGGGATCATCTTTGATGCTCTCTCGTCCACGTTTCAATTCAGCTGTCAACTTTTTTATCATTGTATACGACGGAGCAGATGTTTCTAAAGTAGCCACCATATCTTCATGAATCTGTTTTGGAGATAAGTGTTTGCTGTGGAGGTATTTGATCACGGCACGGTGCTCTAAACTATCTATTTTCAAAAATAATCAAACTTACTCTCACTTAATGTTCAATAAAATAAATAATTACGCATGTATCTCAGAGAAAAATTGCACAGAGACTGACGAAGAGTCTACGTTTAATATGAGGTAGTTTTATAATAATATGACAACGCTATCTATGTTAGGCGGCGAACTTTTCAATCCACCCTCGTAGTAATTGAAAAAGGGGTTATTTCAAAATGTTTCATATTTTGTGATCGTAAACTTTCTAATGTTAAACTAAATTTAACTAAACTAATGTTAGAATAATTGTAAATTAACCAATAAATGATCGAATACTACTAACTGCTATTGTTGCCTTGCTGCATACTTCCTTGCGTGTGACTAAATACTGGAGAGAGCAAGTTTTTAAACGTTCACTCACATTTATTTGAAAATAAGCTTGCCACACCCATTAATGAAACCGGTTAAAACCTGAAAAAATGACATCCTGCATTTTATGGCACAAATCGACTAGGTCACTCATAAAAAAAATCAAATATCTAAACTATAAATCAAAATAGACAAATGAAATGAAAAGGAAAACCATGAAACATTAGATTATTTGAATTGAATGATAAAATTAAGCGAACAAACTTACGAACTAGTGGCTCGACATGAGGTTAATTTTGTTATATACCTACAAAAAATTTTAAATTCATTTATATCGATAACTTCTGACTGTGAGTTGTGATGAATACTCGAAATTGTAGGTATTTCTACTGTGAACCTTAGTCCTCCATTAATTAACAGAAATTATTGACTTCGCAAAAACCTAGGCCCAAGCATGTATGACTTAGTTTCTTTTTCCTTTGATTGAAACAGATTGTGCCAATTGTACTGATCCAGTCATACCATATTAAAATGGTTAACATAGGCTGGGGAGACTGTTGTAAGACGGAACACTATCTATTCAAATGTGACTTTTCATATTTAATTACTTACATACTCACAAGTCACGCAGCTATGTCACTTCTAATTTAAAAATCTGTATGCTAACACGTGTAGGTATAGATAATTGCAATTTTGTTGCCTGAATAGTTATTCGTAATTTTAATGAATGATTACGTCCAAGATAATACAATGATCATCAAAATATGTAATGCGATGCACCATTGAGTAAACGACACTGTAGCGAGCGTTTTTTAAATATTGTTCAATGCATTTTTGCTTCTTCATAAAAATAAAAGTAATGTTTCCTTAGATAAGTAATGTTTGCGCAGACGAAGGACTTTTCTCCGCGGCGGAGAAAAAAGTACCCTCCGCGAATAAGAAGTCCACCGCGAATTTACCGCGAACTCAACCCACACGGTGTGCGACCATTTGTTGCCCGGAAATGTAAACGCGGACTAAAGTCCGCCATGTATTTTACTTCGCCTAGTGACACGAGTTCTATTTTTTTCGGGGACTCCCCCGTACATTTTTCCGGTCCGCTCTCTGCATGTCCTTGGTTTTTCGGGGGACTTTTTGTACGCGTTACTTTTAATCCCTCGTTTTAGCGCACGGTTGTGAGATACGCACGGAATAGACCTTGCGGTAAACAATGTCGAAGTTCGTGAAATGTTCATCGTGTAATATTATAATAAATGAAGTTCTTGCCTTCATTTTTAATAAGATTGACGTAATGGACGAGGAGAGCATTAGTCGATTATGTGCCAGTGCCTTTTCGGAGGATGATATCAAATTAGCTAAACAATTATTATTTGAATCACTATCCGTGTCTAAATCCATGAAAACACGTAAGAGAAGACACAACGGGACATCGAGGATATAGTTACTCGTTTAAAAGAAACTGATCCTGAGAAAATCCCCGTTTTTGTGGCACGGGAACTCCACAAGCTGCCGCCACTGGTTTTCGATCACATCGATGTTACTCGTCTACTTAAGGACCTTCTTAAAATGCGAAGTGATATTGACAAAGTTTATGAAGATAATGTCACAAAAGACGAATTCATGGAACTTAAAATGGATATCGAAAACCTCAAAAAGGCCTCCTTAATAAATAACTTTCCACGGAATATAAACACGAAGCGGGGTGCAGGCTTATTAAGCAGTTTTGAGTACAACAGCGGTCCCATAGGACTTCTGCCTTTGAATACTGAAAGTGAAAAGATAGACTGTTCTCCACCGTTAACTGTATCTAAAACATCAACTCATCAACAGAACAAAGGAAATAGGTCAAATGATAACATTTTATCATCGAGGGTAGTTTGCAGTTCTCCGGTCGTTGTCGATACCGTTGCGCCAACTGAGAATCAGCTAGCGGGCACGGATAATGCTCAAGCGCCGAGTGATCGGCGGATGACTCACGTCAAACGCAATCCTGTTCGTTCGAGACACACAGCTGATATGAACGGCGGTAATCAATTAAAAAAGCCATGCTCGGAAATTGCGAAGGAAGGCCAATGGAAATCAGAGAGCCAGAATGACAAATGGGTTCTTGTACAAAAGAAAAGGTTAAAAAATAAATTTATGAGCAGTAAGGGTAAAGCAGTAGTTGATTCGCAATCGAATTTTAAAGCCACAGCAACTAAAATTCCAATTTATGTTTACAACGTAGCGAAGGAGACAACTGAGCATGACATAACAACTTACATTCAAAATAAGGTTGATGTGGCTGTAACATTAGAAAAATTAATATGAAAGTTATGAAGGAATATAGCGCCTTTAAAGTATACGTGCCTAGAAATAAATTAGATTTATTTTTAAGTTAAGATTTCTGGCCTGAAGGAGTTTATTATCCTCGTTTTGTTCACTTTGGGAATAAATTTCAAAGTGAAACTCGAGTTTCAAAGGAAGAAATACCGAACTAAAATGGATAAAATAACTTAAATGATGACTTTTAATTGTAAAAATGTGATTCGGTCTGCCGAGTGTGTACGTAGACTATGTCGTTCGGCCGATATCGTAGTGTTGCAGGAAACATGGCTTTATCCTGATAACTTGTCTTTCCTTGGGTCAATAGACATCAACTTCGCGTTCACCGGGAAGTCAGCGATTGACACGTCTACGGAAATACTTCGAGGGAGGCCCTTCGGCGGAATGGCCATACTTTGGAGAAAGGATGCGTTTCACTGTGTGTCAGTAGTTGAGTGTAGTAGTGTACGTTTAATTGCTAGTAAGATGGTGCTCCGCGACCGCTCAGTATTAATAATATCTGTGTACATGCCTACGGACTCGATGGACAATTTAGCGGAATTTACGGACTGCTTAGGAGAAATAAATGCAATTATTGAAAACAACAATATTGACATCGTGTTTGTATTGGGAGACTTTAACGCTCATCCGAGTGAACGGTTTGGTAGTGAACTTTTGGAATTTTGTGCTGAACAATCGTGGACCTGTATTGACATGGAAGTGTTGCCACCGGACACCTATACCTATGCAAGTGACTCACATAACAATTGCCTGCGCTGGCTCGATCACTGCATAGTGACAAGCGCCGCCTGCCAAATAATTCATAGTGTCTCATAGTGAAATTGCGTGAAAAACATAAATATGTAACGGGCTGGAACAGGCACGTAAGTGCCGCACATGGGGAGGCACGGCTTTGGTTTCAACAATGGGTCCTTTATGGGAAACCAAAGGCTGGCTATGTGTACAATAAAATGTGTGATTCCAGAAAATATTTTAAATTTAAATTAAAGTATTGTCAGAACAACGAAGCTCAAATAAAAATAGACATAATTGCCAAGAATCACGCGAATAAGGACTTTAAAAGTTTTTGGAAAAATACCAACAGTTTGAACCCTAAGCCGAGTCTTCCTGTGAGTGTGGGGGGTGCATATGAGCCCATCCATATTGCTAATATGTTTCAGCGTCATTTTAGCGTACGGTCACCAGTCACATCGACATCGCAGGTGTTCAATGCCGGGCAGCTCCACATTAAAGTTAGATTTTTAGCCAAAGACGTGGCGTCCGTAATCAGAAAAATGATGAGGGGTAAGTCTCCTGGACATGATAGCTTGAGCATCGAACACCTTAAATACGCAGGTATCCACTTACCTCGGGTACTTAGTAAGTTATTTAACCTATGTATTAGTCATTCTTATATACCTGATGACCTCATGTATACGGTTGTTGTTCCAATATTCAAAAATAAAACAGCTGATGCCTCCGATGTATCCAACTACAGGCCTATATCACTGGCTACTGTTGTAGCTAAAGTCCTGGACAGCTTGCTCAACAAACATTTAAGTGCACATTTGCAGTTGCACGATGCACAGTTTGGCTTCAGGCCGGGTTTGTCAACTGAATCTGCAATACTATGTCTCAAGCAGACTGTCCATTACTACACAGTGAGAAAAACACCAGTCTATGCCTGTTACTTGGATCTATCGAAGGCATTTGATCTCGTATCTTATGATATCCTGTGGCAAAAGCTACAGACTGAAACGGACTTGCCTCCTGAGATTATAAAAATGTTTGGTTATTGGTACAACCACCAAAAGAATAGGTTAAAGTGGGCAGGGGCACAGTCGGACGTATATGGGTTGGAGTGCGGGGTGAGGCAGAGGGGGTTGAGCTCCCCCAGTCTCTTCAACTTGTATATGAACCGATTGATCGAGGAGCTCAGCAGTACCAAAATTGGTTGTCGGGGTTTGTGTTAACAATATTAGTTACGCGGATGATATGGTGCTGCTGAGCCCGTCGATAGGAGCCCTCAAAAAACTGCTCAAAATATGCGAGTCGTATGCTGTGGCCCATGGTCTCAAATATAATGCAACTAAGAGCGAAATGATGATAATTAAAGCAGGTCAAAAGTGTTACAAAAATGCTACTTTACTAACACTAGGCGGGACATCACTGAAGCTTGTTCATCAGTTTAAGTATTTGGGTCACTGGGTAACAGACAATTTGAATGATGACCTTGACCTAGAGAGGGAGCGTAGGGCTCTATGTGTGCGTAGTAACATGGTGGCCCGTAGATTTGCACGTTGCAGTAAACAAGTTAAACTGTCGTTATTTAAAGCGTACTGCCAGACCTTCTACACGTGCGGTCTATGGGTCAATTACTCGCAGCGGGTGTATGGCACACTGCGGGTGCACTATAACAATGCGTTTAGGAGGTTGTTTGCGTTGCCTCTTTGGGGGTTGCGTAGGTTGACAATTGTATTGTAATGCGGCGGACAGCGGCCAGTCGCTCGCTGACCGTCTTACGGTTACGCCGAATAAAGTGAACCTATTTTATATTAGCATTTGATTTCCATATCCTATCATAAACTATTGCTAAAGTGGTGACCCTCGACAATTAATCTAAAACAGTGCAATTTAATTTCAAGAAATAAGCAATCAAAGAACAGTGAAAATTTATATACAACATATACTAGACTTTTTATTAGTTGGTGCTGTTTTTTTTTTATGTTAATACGGCAAATATGTATCCGGCGCAACACGTACAAACGGGGCCAGCGAGCACTTAACCAGAGCCGCCCAAGTTAAAGAGGCAAGGAGACACTGCACAAGAAACGAGTTTGGCAGCCATTAGTGTCACATCAAAATTGCCAGAGTTTTGGGTCGATATGCCACGATTGTGGTTTGGCCAATTCGAGGCAGTCATGGCACCACAAAAACAGGGTGAAGAGACCAACTTGGTCATATCAAAGCTTGGGAGAGATTCACTGCAGCAGGTCAGTGATTTGCTGACGTCTCCACCGGCAGACAACAAATATGACACGCTGAAAGAGAGATTACTGAAGGTGTATGAGGAAAGTGCAGAACGCCAATTTCAGAAACTGGTTTCTGAACTGGAGCTGGGTTCTCAGAAACCCACACAGCTACTACGGAGGATGAAGGACTTGGGACGAACTACGCAAGTGACCGAGCAGACTTTGAAAAGCCTTTGGTTGTCCAGGATGCCTTCTTCAGTCAAAGCAGTTTTGACAGTGTGCTCAGACCAATCGCTAGATAATTTGGCTATTATGGCGGACAAGATCGTGGAGAACACAAGGTCGTGCGATGTCGCAGCAGTTTCGTCGGACGTCCCGACGCAGGTGCCACAGGCGGCACTTATGGAGCTGGCAGGCCAACTGGGCAAGCTGACCGTGGAAGTAGCAGCTCTGCACAACGAGGCTCAACACCGCGGACGGCCAAGGAGTGGGGACCGGCGCGGTTATCGAGGCAGATCGAGTTCCCGGAGGCGATCGACTCCCGGTGATCCGGGTTGGTTGTGGTTGGTGATACGCTACACGCTGCGAGCAGCCATGTGCATGGCGAGCAAGTGAGTCGGAAAACTGAAAGAGGTATGTTCGAACGCGGTGGACGGATGTACGCAGGATCAGCTTTTAGAAAATCACCGTTTATTAGTTAAGGACAAACATTCTAAGTTAACTTTTTTAATAGATACCGGTGCAAACATTTCAGTGATTCCAAAAAGATGTGTAAAGGGCCGTTGTACTGAAGAATGTGAATTTAAACTTTTCGCCGCTAATGACAGCGAGATAAAAACATATGGTGTTTGTAACTTAGAATTAACTTTCGGTCTTAGACGAGTTTTTAATTGGCCTTTTATTGTGTGCGACGTAAAGCAGCCAATAATAGGGGCAGATTTTTTACGTATGTTTAGATTAACAGTAGATTTATATAATAATAGATTAGTAGATTTAATAACTAATTTGTACGTTTGTGGATCAAAAAGCAATAATTTCGATGGGACAATAAAAAGTATTAGTGGCGGGCAACCGTACGCGGACTTACTGGAATCGTTTCAGGACATCACGCGACCGCCTAATTTCAAGGACATTCCAGAACACTCGGTGTATCATTATATTGAGACCACGGGGCCCCCGGTGCACACTCGAGCACGGAGGTTACCACCTCACAGATATGAACAGGTTAAAAAAGAATTTAAACTAATGCAGGAGTTAGGCATCTGTAGGCCTTCGAGTAGCTCTTGGGCGAGCCCACTGCACGTGGTACCTAAACAGAGGGGTGAAATTAGACCTTGTGGGGATTTTAGAATGTTAAACGCAATAACGAAACCGGATCGATACCCAATACCGCGGATACAGGATTTTACTTATGGATTGCACAATAAAAAGGTATTTTCGAAAATTGATATTTGCCGAGCCTATCATGTTATAAAAATTAGACCTGAAGATATTGAGAAAACAGCCATTAATTACACCATTTGGTTTGCATGAATTCCCAAGGATGACGTTTGGCTTGCGGGAAATGCAGCGCAAACTTTCCAGAGATTTATTAATAACACCGTTTTATCAGGTATAGAACAGATTTCTTACGATAACAGTAATAAAAACAAAAACGGATTATTGTCAGGGCAGTCATTCCTGTACGGGTATTTAGATGACGTCATTATAAGGTCAGATAATCAGGCTATCCACAAAGCACATCTAAAGTTATTATTTGAACGTCTCGATAAGTATAAAATGTCAATTAATTTGTCGAAATGCGTGTTTGGTAAAGAGAAAATAGAATTTTTAGGATAGAGGTTTCAGAAAATGGTATTAGTCCCTTGCCCGACAAGGTTAAAACCATTGAAAAATATCCAAAACCACAAACAGTAGAACAACTTCGTAGGTTTTTAGGAATGTTGAATTTTTATCGAAATCATATACATAACGCCGCAAAAGTGCAGGAAAATTTAGATAAGTATTTACACGGGGCTAAGAAGCGCGATCAAAGTAAAATAGAGTGGACAGATGAGGCTAACAGAGCATTTGAACAGTGTAAAATTAATTTGAAAAATGCTGCGAAGTTATCCCACCCCATCCCGGACGCGGAATTAGGATTAATGACAGACGCATCCGATTTTAGTATAGGTGCAGTATTACATCAGAAGGAAAATAATACATGGAAACCACTCGGATATTTTTCTAAAAGACTCACGGAATCCCAAAGGAAGTACTGTACTTACGATAAGGAACTTTTGGCAATTTATTCAGGTATAGTTTATTTTAGAGAATTATTAGAAGGACGGAATTAAACAGTATATACGGACCATAAGCCGCTTACCTACGCATTTAGTAAATTAAGTTCAAATAAGGAATTACCTAGAAGGGCCCGGCAATTATCATACATTAGTGAATTTACTTGTAACATACAACACATTCAGGGTGACAAGAATATAGTAGCCGACGCGTTATCAAGAATTGAAACAATAACATGTCCAACCTCGATACAATACTGGGAAATTGCGAGCGCGCAGGCGACAGACGCTGAACTTGCAAAATTATTGAGCTCAGGTGTCGTAGGTAGCAAAATGCACTTGAAGCAAATGAGCATTAATAATTCTAACGAAATAATTTATTGTGAAACTTCTACTAATAATATTAGACCGTACATTCCAGAACAATTTAGAAATTCACTTTTTAATAATTTTCACAGCTTAGCTCATCCAGGAGCTAGAGCTTCGCGAGCATTAATTTGTAAAAAAGTTTTTTGGCCGGGTATGAATAAAGACATAAGTAAATGGGTAAAAACTTGTATAGAATGCCAGAAAAGTAAGATAACTCGCCACACGGTATCCCAGCTGCATAAGTTCGGGGATAGCGACCGTTTTGAACACTTACATGTAGATTTAATAGGACCTTTGCCTGTGACGGAACATGGTTATCGGTATTGCGTGACTATGATAGATAGGCGCACACGATGGCCAGAAATATATCCAGTTATAGATATGATGGCAGAGACAGTAGCTAGAGCGGTATACGAGGGTTGGATATGCCGATTCGGTTGCCCTAGTAAAATAATCACGGATCAAGGTAGGCAGTTTGAAAGCGAGTTATTCACGGATTTAATGAAATTATTAGGTATTAAAAAAACAAGAACCACTCCTTCCCATCCCCAGTGTAACGGGAAAATAGAGAGATGGCATAGGTCGTTAAAAACGGCATTAATAGCTAGGTTAAAAGATAATACATTATGGTACTCAGAATTACCTACCGTTATGTTAGGTTTAAGAGCAGCTTGCCAAGCTGATAACGATTTTATAAGCGCGGCAGAATTTACTTTAGGTTACTGTTTACGACTACCGGGCGAGTTGTTTTGTAATAAGGTAACTAAGATAGATAATCCACAAACGTACATATTAAAATTAAGGGATACTTTAAGTAAAATAAGACCTAAAAATAGAAATTTAAGTGATAGTCATAATGTATTTGTGCATCCAGATTTAAATTCTTGCTCCTATGTATTCCTCAGAATAGATGCGGTACGGAACCCTTTAACACCACCTTACAGTGGACCCTATAAGGTGTTAGAAAGGGGTGCAAAAGTGTTTAAAATTTGTATAAATGGAAAACCTTGTAATATATCAATTGATAGATTAAAGCCAGCATACATATTAGATAACAACTGTAATTCAGAATCGATTCACGTAGAAAAGCATCAAGAAGAGAATGCTTTAAAAGTTACGCATAGGGGTAGGGTTATTAAAAGACCAGTTAGATTTGCAGAATAATAAAACAGAAGTAAAAGTATGCATATATTTTTTTTGAATGTAATTTTTTTATTTGTATTTTGGATCCGTGCTGGAATCGAACCCGCGAACTCCCGGGTCGCATAGTTCACCGACCTGAACCACGAGGTTACAAAGGTTGTCGTAATTAAGTAGGTTAATTTCTAAGTATCAATAAGTAATAAGTAAGCGATTAATTTAGATTACATTTTAGAGTTTATTCACCGTATTGCTTTTGCAAATTAGACATTTAACGTCATAAGACTTTGTAAGTAAGTTTAATTATTGATTTACTTGTATTTGAGCTACCTCTTAGGGTACTAGCTACTTTAAATTTGTAAAAAGTTTTTCTAATAAAGTAAATTGTATCATAATGGGTTGGGGACAAAGCAAAGAAAATGTGGTGATTAACCAATCACTTGCAAATCAAGAGAAAGTTGAATCGAAACTTAACATGTTCGGAATAACGCTGATTATTATTTCCACACTATTAGCGGGAATAGTATTGTGTGGCATTAGCAGTAGGTGTAAACGGAAGGTTAAGAGTTGGCTGCGCGGTCAAGTGGTGGACCTACAGATGGGCCCCGTCCCGACTGTCAGGGTTGAACACCCTCAACCTTCCAAGGCCGTATATTAAGTAGTGAGACCCTTAAAGTGAAATTTTTATGTACTTAATTGTGAAATATGTTTGTTATTTACTTATCATTTTTTTTACAACGTGTGAATTATTACAATATTTATATTTATATACAGTTTGCTAGTTTCTAAACAAAAGTTTGCATTTATATAACCTGAGAGATATAGTTTAGAATTTCTCTTTGTAAGTTCTTGAGGCATTTTGAATGACAATTTGTAAAATGTTTGCAGTTTATGTCGTTTTTAAAATATGTTTGTGATTTTTTTTTTTTAGAAGGGGGTGTATGTGGGGGTTGCGTAGGTTGACAATTGTATTGTAATGCGGCGGACAGCGGCCAGTCGCTCGCTGACCGTCTTACGGTTACGCCGAATAAAGTGAACCTATTTTATATTAGCTATCATAAACTATTGCTAAACCTCGTTTTTGCAGTGCGTTGGCTATGTTTGCTGAGGCGCAGACTGATTGCTTCTATGCTATTATCCGCAAGCGAAGCGCCTCGCTGCTTAGGCGCGTATGGGCCACCGCGAACAGCATCCTGGACATGTTGGCAAATAGGTGGGATTCCCCATTGTTACGACATTGGATAGGTTCACATGCGAAGGGAAGTCAACCCGGCGCATGTCTAAATTAAATTTTCATAACCACCCAACTACCGACATTTTATTTTAATTTTAAATATTTTTCTTTTTTTTATACTTTGATTTTAATTATAATTTTAATAATTATTTTTCTTTTGGCTTTTTTATTTATATTACTTTTATAACATTTTTCATAAGCTATATTTTGAATTTAAATTTAATGATTTTTAAACATGTTCGAACTTTTAATTTTATTTTTAAGTTTGTTGGACTCTCTGTTAATTAATTTCTGATCTCAATGTATTACTAACATTATTTTAAGTTCATTACTACTATGGATTAAGTATCTGAAATAAATATATTTTGAATTTGAATTTGTTACTCGATACAGTTGTAAGCGATCTACTCTAGTGGACAAAAAAGTCCGCGGACAAAAGTCCGTCCTATACGCAGGCCATAAACTTGCATCGATCTATTTCTATGCTTCGCAGGGGCGACAAAACTCGATCCTGTATACGGTTTTGGAACAAAAATAACATCAGATTCGCTTTTTGAAATGACACATGATTTGAAAGAGTTTTATTATAACCGACCGATTCATTTCAGTGACCATACCTGGAGCATTGTTAAGTTGACAGTTGTGACGTCACCGAGTACTGCGCCGGCGTCGAGCTTGCGCTTCTCTTCCGCGCGGAATTTCATGAACTTGTCGATTATGGAGTAGATCTAGAGCAATATCAAAATGTTAAAGTTCAAAACTATAAATAATACAAAATAAGATTAAGATTTATTGCAAAATATTTACTTACATATTAGGTTAAGACTAAGGTGATCTGACTAACAACAATTATTTAATGGTGATTTGATCCTGATAATAAAACCCCAAATGACTCAACAAAATGGAATCAGTACTTTATTGCAAATAAAAATGATTGACAATACGATTAATTTTATGATTTTTTATCTCACCATTGGTATTACACCATTGGCAGATTTTGTATAGTAAATTTAAATGAAGTTTGTGGATTCTTCTTGCTCCAATTTACAAGTATTATTGTTGTTGTTAGTCTTAATTATAAATAACGGAATACGCGTAGTTAAATTGATACACGTTTAGACTTGCGGCACATTTTTATCACGTTTTGCAAACAAATTTATGATAAAATAACAGCCTTTCAAAGCTCTCTATATAAAAAGAGCAATTTAAATTATATGTAAATCTACTGAATAAAGAAACCTTTTCTCCGGCTGTGTCATCTGCTAAAGCACTGCCGTGGCCTGGCACCGCCTTACACGTAACTGTCACTTCTGTGAAACAAAGACTGGTGTGGTTAGGATATCATAAAATAGACGTCATTCTAATTAATTGCTTGGATTTCGTTTCTTTTTTTAAATTTTATCCACACTTTAAATGCGCGTTTACTCGTAAGATAATAAGTATGTGGTGTTTGACGATTTGCCACTGCACATGCGAACGAAGTTAACTCAGTACAGCTAGAGACTATAGAAAATATTAAACTATCGTTTGACTATTTTTTTGGCTTGGACTTCTTATTATTATCATACATTTATAAGAAAATGTATATTCCATGTCCTGAACAAACAAATAGAAAATTTAACTTATTGACAGGGGGTTAATTGCCTCAAGTTTTATACCTAAAAGGTGTACGGTAATAGTATTTCCGTGCTTGGGTATGAATGTATATTATGTAGGTCTCGATTAGGTAATAGGAAAACAACTACAATATAATAGACACGTCTTTCGCGGTCAAAATCCAACCATAGAAAGAAAATGTCAATCTAGTAATTTACCTCGGCTATTTTCACACAATATACGAAGGTGTACGGAAGTTTTACAATTTGGTTCTGAAGTTTACTTGCCAAATACTCTATGGAATAATAAGAAGTATTAGTATAAAATCAAAAATAGTAATAGTTTTAAAACACCGCATTGGCTTTCACAAAAGAAATCTATTTAATAAATCTATTATTATAATGAGGAACGCTTTGCATGCTTGTCTGTTTGTATAATATCGATAAGCATTGAAATGACTGAACCAATAGAAAGCTAGATTTCCTAAAAAAGATTATAGGCCAATGTTGTCTTGGCGTACTTGGCTGAAACTGCACCGGGGCCTTTACCTTGAAATATATTTCATAAAATAAAAAAATAATTCGTTTCTTACATGGCGAAAGGTACTCACGTCTAGTGGTCCTCTCGCCATAAAACACGATGTACCCCGGCGTGGGGTTGGGCATGCTCTCGTCCAACTCAAAACCCACGTTCAATTTGTCGAACTCCGGTGACTTGGCGAACAGTTTCATTCCTTCTACGCTGCCAGTCTCTTCGTCTAATAACAAAAACATAAAAAGCTTTAAAAGATACATATGTCTATGTGCCGAAATATTTACCTACATAACGTAATTGTTCTGTATACAATATGTAACAGAGTGGCTTTTGTCCGCGCCTTCGCTCGGCTATTGCTACTATTGTTCGACAGAAGACCATATAATATGGCCAATGATTGTCATTAAATTTTTAATGAAACATATATAAATTATTTAATTATTGAGTAGTAATTTTTACATCACCTTTGGTATGTTTTAGCGCATGTATGTATAAAGCAAAAAAGATTAGCAGTTAGCTACTTTAAGTAGGGTTACACCGAGTTTTGATGGTCTAAAATAAATTAAAACATTAGCTGGCTAAAATTAAATGTAACCGCATTTCAGCTTCGGCCGCAAGCGAAACGTATACCCGAAGATTATGCGCGCAACAGTGAAAGATACCGAGATTTGTTAACATAGCTCTGTAAGTTACATACAGCCTGCACAATATCATTAATGAAAAAGGCTTTAAAAACCACTGAAAACTAAGTACTCGCGGTGCGACAAAATTGCAAAAGTGTCTAAAAGATGGCGAATCTCAATCCGATTGGTGCGATCTTATTGCGAGCGTGCCCCAGGGTGGCGTCCTCTCCCCATTGCTTTTTTCAATTTTTATTGACTTCGTTTCTACAGTCTTTTCTTGTAATTTTTACCTTTACGCTGATGACTTGCAGGTCTATCGCCATTTCACACTTTCATATACAGCAACTGCTATTGCTGCAAACTGTCGTCCTGGATGGTGTTCCTATTATTTTCTCTGACACTGTCAAGAACCTAGGAGTAGTTATCGATTCTTATCTTACGTGGAATGCTAACGTCAGATAAATTAGTAGGAAAGTGCACTATTTCATCCATCAACCAAAAAGTCTCCGGAGTTTCCTGCCCTTCCGGGCCAGGGTCGCACTTGCTCAAACACTCATTCAACCAATCATGGATTACACAGATGTCTGTTACTTGAACTTGACTGAAGAGCTATTAAATAAACGTGAACGATTACTGAACCTGTGTATTCGATTCATCTTTGGTATTCAAAAGTTTATTCATGTTTCTGAATACCGCGGACAACTCCGATGGCTTCCTATTCGCTACCCTAGAGATTCTCGTATCTTATCCCAGCTATTCAACGTACTGTTTAACCCATCCTCCCCTCGTTAACTAGTAAGCGTTTTCCTTCACGCACACCACTGATGATCATTGCAAAAAGAATAAGCACACTCTTCATAAAATGAAACCGCATAAAACTGACTTTTTATCTTATTACTTCACTATACACGCAGTTAGGTTTGGAATGCACTTCCTTGCAATCCGTGAATCGAAAACGTTATCCTAATTTAAAAAGCGAGTAAGAGAACATTACCTTTCTTGAGTAAGCTTGCGTTCTTGTTTTTGTAACCCCGTAGTATTATTATTATCTTATGTTAATTTATTTGAATCATTTGTAAAAGTCAAGTATACTGGGTGTATACTATACTAGTTCGCGTCTATTTATATATCATGGATATTCTATTTATATGTAGATAAGTAGTTTATATTTATATTTAATTCGATATGTAAGTATATTCGCATTTGTTTATAGTATGAAAATTTATCCTTATGTACAACAATATATAATTTAGTACACACTTTTGCTATTATTCACACTCTCCAGTCTGAGGTGTGTTTTAAGAGATTTCTTTTAGAAATAAGCAGTACCTTTGTAGGTCCCTTATTTGGTAAGTACTTTTTATACTGTAATTAAAACCTGTGTACATTAATAATTAAATTAAATTAGGGATTGTATACTTGTAGGTAACATTAAATCGGGAAAACGTTATCGCCCGAGACAAATTTAATAAAGAAAATGTAGGCAATGGCCTCCGGGACTTGCAACTCTCTCTATCGCACGATGCGTGTCGGTGAGAACCAGATAGCATTTTTTTAAATACCTACTCGCGCCACATATCGGCATTTCATAATCCTCTTATTCAAAGTGTGAGTAGCGGACTTTAGATCTGTTTACAAGATGTTATCATTATAGTTTATTTGACGAGGTTATGGGTGGTGAGGTATTATCATCCTTATCTACTTAGCAACTGACAGACGCCTACACGATATGTAAAATATTATAGACGTTTTAATGAAAACTGTGGCGTCCCCAGACGTGACTTACAGAGAATCAGTTTATCAAATTAGGAACAAACGTGATAAAAGTAAGGTCATGAGATGATCAAATATTTCTATTCCTGGAAAAACCATATCAAGCAAACCGAAGTATCAGGGAAACTACAATTAGCGCGAACCAGGGCGGAACTTTGTGCTATTCACCCCTATGACTGCCTTACCTTAGCCGACCGACAAAGTGGCAAGAGGTTGTTAGCCGACACCGGGGCAAATATATCAGTGTTAAGAAGAAACAAATTCAAGCACAAGCATGTTACAAGTCATAGAGTACACCACGCGAACGGTAGCCTCATTAGAACATACGGCGAAATACCGAAAACCTTAATATAGGACTAAGTTGCCAATTTAGATGGAATTTTGTTATTGCTGGCGTCAACACGTCCGTACTGGGTGCTAATTTTTACAGTGCCACAAATTACTCGTCAATTTAGACGGAAGAAAGCTTACTGAGAAAGTTACTGAGCCGACAACGCCTGCAATAATTATCAGAGCAAGTCAACCTAGCGTTGAAACTATTAGGTCTTTACCTATGAAATTGCCGTTTTTCACGAAATAAATGAAGCGTAATTTTTTTATATATTTTTTATTTCTATTAATCAAAACTATCACCCATGCAATCTATGCATCTTTGCCAACGCATTGGTAGCTTATTGATGCCTTTCTTGAAGAAACCAGCTGGATGGGAGGCAACAAATTCTTCAAAGGCATTTTGTACTGCCTCTCGGGTATTGAATTTTTTTCCCACCAAGAAGTTATCCAAATTCTGGAAAAAGTAGAAGTCTGTAGGCGCAAGGTCTGGTGAGTACGGCGGATGACGGAGAACTTCCAACCCCAACTCTTGTAGCTTGGAGACCGTCTGCTGTGCAGTATGAGGTCGCGCGTGGTCGTGCAGGAGCAGTGGAGCCGAAAGATTGACCAAAGCTGGTTGGAGACGTGCGAGCTTCTCCATCATTGTGTTCAGTTCTTCACAGTACACATCTGCAGTAATGCTTGTCCCGTTTGGCAAGAAGCTGTGATGAATTACACCCGCGTTAGACCACCAAACAGTGACCATCACTTTTCTAGGGGTAAGTTTTCGTTTAGGGCATTGTTTGGGTGCTGAACCAGGGTCCAACCAACTTGCTGAGCGCTTACGATTGTCAAACAGGATCCATTTTCGTCACAAGTAGCAATGCGGTTCAGAATTCCTTCATTTGTATGCCTGCTGAGCAGTGCAAGGCACATCTCCACGCGTACTTCGCGCTGGCGGTCATTGAGTGTCGTGGGGTACCCATTTGTCAAGCTTTTTTACCTTGCCAATTTGACGCAAATGGACCAATATTGTTTTGATGCTAACGTCGAAAGCTGCTGCTAATTCAGCCGTGGATTGAGTTTCATCAGCTTCCACAATTGCCTTTAATTCGTCATTGTCGACCAAAGTTTTCGGACGACCACGGGGTTCATTTTTCAGGTCAAAATTTCCAGAACGGAAGTGGGTAAACCAATAACGGGTGGTGCGTTCGTTTGTAGTGTTCGCTCCGTAAACTTCGTTGATGTTGCGTGCCGCTTGTGCCGCTTTGCTGCCACGACGGTACTCATACTCCATAATTACTCGAATTTTTAACTTATCCATGATGACGAAAAATGTTCGAATGCGTTGAAAACAAAACACTTACTATTAAACAAATGACGATTTTAGAAAAAGAATTCCATGTTTGTCAAATAAAATTAATTTGAAATTAGAATTATCAGTCAAAAAAAAAAAATATTTTTATTTGAAATGGCCAGTACGGCAAAACGGCAGTTTCATAGGTAAAGACCTATTATCTATTTCACAAGAAATAGCATAACATACTACTGGCAAAATACGAGGATACAACTAAGCCAGCTACCAATATACCCAACTCCAAGTGTCAAGTGCAACATCATATCGAAACAAAAGGAGCGCCCGTATCTGCGTGCGCGAGGCCGTTACCGCCAGACAAATATAAGACCGCAAAAGATAAACACCTACAACACCTGAAAATTTTTTTAAAATGCCTTCATGAGCATGGAATCACACTTAACTTTGAAAAATGCGAATTTCTCAAGACCGGACTCGATTTCTTAACGAGCCAAGGAATCACTTCAACGGATGAGAAAGCAATCGTATATTGCCATTGACCGTGCTAAACCAGCATTTTTTTGCAGATACTGACGATAGCTCCAAAAATTTTAAAGCACGCAGCGAGAGAAAATATGACTTATCACGATCACGTAGACCACGTAAACAACCAGTCAGATTTGCTTGCGCCAGCATAATATGGCCTTAACTATTATTTAGTATTTAATTTTAGAGTAAAAATGTTGAATTGTTATTTTTGTGTTTACGTTATTTTTTTAAGGGGGGAGTATCTGTGGCATCCCCAGACGTGACTTACAGAGAATCAGTTTATCAAATTAGGAACAAACGTGATAAAAGTAAGGTCATGAGATGATCAAATATTTCTGTATTTCACACGTTTATATCTAGTATATAAGCTCATTATTTTAACAAATAAATTGTCATTCAACATCTAATCGTGTCTTAATTTACAAGCCTTTTCCTGGTCGTAATAAAAACAAAAGAATAAAACATGCTTTGTAGGTCATTAGTGATCGACCATAGTAACCATGACAGAAGTAGATAAAATTAAAAATGGATTGACACAGACAAAGTCAAATTTATTCGTGTTAAAATAAATGTGGTTTTCAGTTTACGAGAATGGTTCAAATAATCAATATTTATTTAGGTTGAGTTAGGGATCAGTAGGAACAGTAATTCCATAACCGAACCCAATGAGTGCTGTTTTGTGATTATATGTGTCGTCGTATTCAAATTGTATTCCCACTATGTCATGTATTTAACAATTTAGACAAAAGAGCGCCGCGAGGCTTTTTCCGCTGGCTTTTTCCTCTCGGTCTGCCTATAATTTTTAAAAGCCGAACTTTAAGGTGTATTTTTTGCTTTGCTTTTGTTAAATGTAATTTTTTACTAATGAGGGAATATTTTATTTCACTTTGAATTAATTTTATGCTCGTTGTTTTGCCAATTTCGGTTGGATACACAAGGCAGTTACAGCAACTTGCAATTCATGTATGTACAAAACTAGACTATGTGCGGTCATTACCCTATTAGGTTAAAAAAAATATTAGGTTTCAAGAAAAAAATAAAACATTTACAATTTGTTAAATATGTTAAAATGCCAATAACCTAAAATCTCACCATATGGCCTTTTTTAAACGTCAAAAATAAAACAATATTTTTTAATTCAAATCATCAAGTTAAATATCAATGAGATCTGGAATGTTTAATAATAAAATAAACGAAATTAAAAATAGTATATTGTTCATCGAGGGGAGAAAGTGACCGATTACCAACGACGGTGTACTCTCATTACACACCAGTTGGGAATCGAGCTTTCTTCCGAGTGAGGCGTAGTGCTTTCTATTACACCTTCGAAGAAAATAAAAAAAAACATAATTCGTTGAAATATATATTATAATTATTAAAACCCGATGCAATACTTTTTCCAAGGAGATTAGTATTTGTTAGTGAAGCTTGAGATAATGCAGACTAGATTACTGGATGGCCTTTTGGACTGCTGTGGTACCAAAGGGGAAACCGAAGTGCCACTGGCTAAGCCACGCTCGTTGATGGTTAAACAGATGAGTCTCGATGCAAATTAATTGATTCGGTAATTTGAATGTTTATTTTTACTTTAAATCCGACAGAATTTTCAATGTAGCCTCCTGCAACGTCAGGAGTTTTCCAACCACCGTGCCGTTTTGTGGTGGTCAAAAGGCATCACTACCAGCAAGAATAATTGCTGGTGTTCTGCGAAAGCAGTGGCCAGTGTAATCTTGTGTGATGTCTTAATTTAGATTTTCACTTCACTTTAAAGAATATATATCCTCCCTGGTATTAGCTATTCTTAATAAAACTGAGCAACGAAAAACGTATTTTTTATAAGAAATGGAAGACTTACGGGAACACAGATAGCTATCGAACTATGGTCGGAAAACGACTTCGTAAACTTGAATATAAATAAGAATCTTAACTCGTTTTGGTCCTTTGTAAAATCTAAAAAGCAACCAGGCAAATTTTTGATAAAGAATGCACAATGGAACTTCTGCAACCCCAGGAATAGAAATTCGTGAAGCATTCTACAATTATTTCTTGTCTGTATTTATTCCATCCAATCCACAACCCAGTCCACGTAATCGAAAGTGATTTTAACAACCACACTATTGATTTATCGACTATTAATTTAGATGTTACAACTGTGTTTAATGAGCTTAATAAGGTTATTTTAATAAAGGAGCAAGATCAGACAATATACCTCCGATCTGTATATCACAATGTGATAATGAATTAGCATAACCGATTTTCCTCCTTTTTACCCAATCACTTACTATGGGGATATTCCCTTGTATTTGGAAAAAAGCAGTGTAACACCCCAATATCTCAAACAATAAACACGATCTGAGTCAAGACTAAAGACCCATTTCTATATTATGTATAGTCGATAAAATATTGGAAAAAATAGTCACATCTCAGCTTTCTTTTGCTATACAAATTTTATAAATAGAAATCAGCATAGGTCTGTCAAATTACGAAGTGTGGAAACAAATTTGGTGATTTTCGTTGATTACCTTCTTACCACTATGGATAAAAATACTCAGGTAGATGTCGTGTACACCAATTTTTCCAAAGCTTTTCATAAGATTAGCCACGACTCGCTTGTGATTAAGTTTTGGAGCCTGAACCAACTGCGGTGGATTGAATAATATATGCGGCATCGCTCTCAGGCTGTCTGTGTCAAGGCTGTGTGTGCATTGTTTTTCATACTTCCCTGTACCGTTCGGAGTCCCACAGGGTAACATTTGGGCCCCGTACTATATACAGAGTATATTAACGATATAGGTTATTATACGTTCTTAGTAAATCAGAATTTCTATTATACGCTGATGATACCAAGATATTCAGGGTGTTACTGGTACTGGACTGTATTAAATTACAAGACTTGAATGCTCTTGTTGATTACTTTTCTAATATCTAATTTTATCTTAATTATGAAAAATGTCACATGATAACGTATACACGCAAAAAGATCCTGTTTTATTTCACTATAGTCTTAAATACAATATTTTAGGAATAGTTCAAATAACTTGTGATATAGATATTATTATGGATAGTCAGCTTTCCTTCAACTATCATCTTGAAACAATTATTCATAAATCCTTAAGTAATCTTGGATTTATCACAAGAGTCACAAAAGAGTCAATAAAATGTGATAAAAATTTTATTCTTAAGCTTCGTTATATCATTTCCGATTTCGGTAGCGTAATTCGGAATCCCTGTTATAAATAAACATTATATAGATAGGATTTAAAAGGTCCTATAAAAATTCACAAAAATTCTCAACTTAATTTTTTTTATTTCTTTACAGCTATCGTAGTTACAAACATATTTTAGATAACACAAAACATAGAAAGCCATTAATTTTAAAAATGGTAAAAGAGTCATTTTCATAAATTCTAAAACTACAGCTTTTACTCACGTTATTATCGGAAAGGTCCGACTAGTTCCGGACTCGTGTGGAGTCCATCATCAGGGCCTAGTACAGTTGCGGCTGTGCCTCGCCTTGCACTGAGTGCAATAACGCGTGAGTAAAAGCTGTAGTTTTTAAATTCATAGAAAGCCAATTTACAAATTTCCATTTATAAATACTTAAATACATCACATCTTGTCCTTATATCCAAAGTTAAATTCAAGCCTAATGTTAATTTTCAAGAGTCACTGCAGAATTTCTTATTAATCTGTTTTTTTAATTTATTAAAGTTTGTACAAAAAAGGTCAAAATCACTGTTGTTCATTGTTAAATTAAAATACAGCTCTGATACAGAAGGAGTTCTTACGATAATTTATTTTACAAGCGGTACGTGGAAGAAGTGGATTGTGCCTTGTGGTCTTGTGAGGCGTATTTATATAAAAGTTACTTGGTAGTTCTGTGTAGTCTATCGATTAAGTAAATATTTTAATTAAAAATCATATATCAGCCATTTCTATTATTTTGTACAATGGTAAAAACTGGAACCATTTAGATCTTTTTTCGTACCCTTCAATATACTTTTCACATTTAAATTGGAGATGGCGTAGGAACTTCTCTTGAACACCTTCAATACGAGAGATGTACTTATTATCGTATATAGTAGTTCCATAATCATACTATAAATATATCGTACCTAGACTCTCTTGACAAATACAAACTTCTTTCCTTGCAAGACCGTCGAACTCAATCTGATATTTCTTTTCTGTTTTTTTGTTCTGTTCTGTCTTTCTGTGTAAACTAAATAACCACATAGATTCGCATTCACGTTCCTTTTGTATCACTAACTACAATAAGGAATTTTTTGATATTGACCTTTTTTTAATGCTCTTGATGAGTTTAAGAAAAAGCCTTTGACAAACGTTTTGATAAAAATATTTAGAAACTTGTACAGTTTCACGAAAAGATTTGATTTATAATTAGTATGCTAGTACTAAGCAAAATTAGTAAAATCATAATATTATGCATAATAGGTGAATTACGGAACTCGCAGCCGAAGGAGTTAAAAAGAACCGAAATTTAATTAATTACTTTATTAAAATAATACTTAAAAGTTAATTACAAGTAAAGAAACTACTTCTATCGATCTAGAAAATAGAATGAAACATTTTATTAATTACAATTAAAGGAAAACTTCGGAAATAACAATTCTATGCTGATTTTACAATAAGTGCAATAACAGGATGTTTGTCCCAGAATTGAGGCCGTGATCGGTCGATCCTTAGTCGGCGATATTGGTGTAGGTAGCGCGCGTAACAGGTGTAACAACATAACTTTACATAAAGTTATTTTCGGCACTCCTTGTCTTTGCAATACTTTTAATAATCTTTTTTTCTTTCTTTTTTTTAATTTGATGTCATTGTAAATAAATAAAAAAAATCAATTAATTTATGAAAGAGGCAAAGGGAACTTTAGATTAAGGTAAGAAAAAGCATTGTGCCAGATATTTTTTGACTTTGAGATACAAATTTTTGGTTTTTTGGCTTCCTCCTGATAATAAAAACTGTGTTTACAAAGCAGGGTAGAAATAAATTTTCAGTAATTACTTTATCTGAGCAGGTTTAGTATAAAATTATTGAACATACCTATTTCATTACATTTAGGGCTAATATTTCAGTTCTTAGATAAATTTTATCCGTAGAATAATTTTAAAACGACATAATTTATATGGAAATTCTTTAATTGTCAAGTGTCAAAGATATTTTGCAGACGAAAAATATCTGGGCAATGAAAAATAACCCGTAACGTAACCTGGTTTTACGTCGCCAGGTCATACAGCACAAATTATGAATGTATATCAAGAGCACTGAGAGGCGCTTTGGAGTCTCAGAGATCATTGGTTATAATTAACCGCCTGCGCGTAAGCGTGGTACTATAGGTAGCCTTAGGTAGGTGTGCCTTAAAATAAGTTCTACTTAACATATGAAAGTTGAGTCCGTTGCTTTGCTATCTTCAAAGTTTTATAAAACAAATATAGCTTACAAAATACAAGTAGACAATTCATACATTTACCTGGAACAAAGCTAATATGGACAGTCCTCTTAAGCCGGACTCCAGCGTTCTTGAGGTTCCGCACAGCTTCCAGGTGCATCATGCCGATGCTCTTCATGTCGAGCGAACCGCGCGCGTACAACCAGCCGTCTGCGGTCACGTGGGCAGCGAATGGGGGGTGCGTCCAGTGCTCCTGGAAATAATGATAATAATTAATCCATTAATTTCAGTTAGCTAGGGCCATACGACGACTGCACCAGCTGAACCCTAAATCCGACGCTAGAGTTTCTGAATTTACTGACAAATATTTTAATATTCCACCAATATGAATGAACTCTTCAAAGCTGTTATGTGTTATCTTGTGGTAAAATTAAAAGCTTATTTTATCAAAGAACTAATTTCAGATTTACAGAGAAGGCACATATCGTGCAAGTTATAATCTTTTAATATCAACCCAAATAAGGTCTTACTACAAACATACTTCTTCAAACGCACAGACACATGCTGTTCTATCCATACGGCCGCAAAGTAAGCGAAACATATGTTATGGGTGACAATACATACACCCTGGGCTAATATCAGTGTTTCAAAAATAAACGTTCAAAGCGCAAAAGGTTAGTCAGGTTAGATCCCGCGTTAACTCGTGAACGGGTGCTGTTTGAGGGTGTTTTTTGGAGTGTTGCCGAGCTAACAGATATAGATAAGAAATAATTTTGTATATGCATAAAGAGACATTGCAAATTTATTTTGAAATAATTATACCCGTGAAGTTTCTTGCCAGTTCTTCTTCATGATGGTTTCTCCGAACTGGTGGTAGAATCATGCTTTATTTGACGTCAATATGTTGAGAAATATATATTTGAATTGTGAATGGTGAGAGTTTTTATAACAACACAATTATAACAATTTTTACTATCTACTGTATTTATCGGTGGGTATAAAACCGTATACAGGGTGGAAACGTGTGCCCAGGCGGTAACTTTTAAACTATGTGAGCTATTTGTCAGTGGTGTATGTTTTAATAAAGGTATCCGTCTTGTAAGATAGTTTGTAAAAAGTGTTGGTATCCAACAAGCACCAAAACTTTTTAAGGTCTTTAGATGTATGTGCTTTTCAAATTATTATAAACTTTGACAGGTAATCGGATTAATACTGTGTGGGGTACGTACTCGTTGAAATGGAAAATAACATCTAGCCGTGTTTATAATTTAGATAAACCTAAATAAATAATCATGATAAAATATAAAAATAATAACAATTAATGCTTACCTAAGTCAAAGAATACCTTTTAAATAACTAACTACCTTCCATAGTAAATGTGAGCGTTTCATATTAAAATGTTAGTAAATTTTGTAAAAAAGTGATTGGTATCACTTTACTGTTAAAGTTACAGACAGCTAAAGTTTTTATGTATCTCTTATAATTTGGGAGTTATCGTGGAGCACATTTAACATTTACACCCTGTATACTCGTATAACGAACTTCGGAATGTGACTGAATGGTTTGACAGGTTCTTCAGATTTTTAAATACTTTAAGTACTGATTCCCTGGCCTAGTGATTTAACCATAAACATCTTGTCTATCTTATTACACCAAATACAAGTTTGTACGAACAAACAATCTTATCTTCTGGAAAGTTATCTTACCTTTGTTGAATCAAAGAGAGTTGTTTGGTCGGATTGCAATATTTACAATCCGGTAAATAGTTATATAAATAACAAATAGTTCTGCAAAGTCTGTACACAATGGTTTATAGTTTGTTTACTTTCACTTCATTCTACTTAAACAAAACTGTTATAGTTCCTATCGTTGTACATTTATTGAATTATCATTCTCTAAATATTGTTATCCCTCGAAAGATATTTATTTAATCTAATTATATTAGTGTGTAAACTTTACTTATTCGAACAGCCAAATATTAATACTCGAAATGGCACAGCTCACTTAATCAATGGAGTCCTTATTACTACTACTTTTTCATTATTTCTCTACAATGAAATTTCCTCTTCCGGTTCCGTCATTCTGTGGCCTACATAATTTCATTTGAGTCAAAATTCATAATATACAGCCCGCATACCTATTGAAGGGCTACGCAGATGTTCTATAAAAATGGCTAAAAACACTTTGAATTCATTCAGCTTTTAAATAAATTAGTTCATTCGTTCGGGAGCTACGATGACACAGCATACATAAAGATATAAGCGTCAAACTTACAACACCCATGTTTTGCGTAGAAACTTAAAAATAAACCGACTTTCAAAATTCACGTTTAATATGTGCAAGAAATTCTAATTTTAACATCCTTTAATAAATGTATTAATAGCTGTGATTCAAACCCCACTTACAAGACGGTTCTATAACGAAAGTCCTTATGAAAAATTCAAAGCGTAGCCCAAACAGTGCTAATTTACATTAAAGTTTACAATCGAATAATATTAATACTACATAATAAAAACGGAAAATGCATCAATAATACTTAAATAAAACAAAATAACACTGAAAAAAATGCATTTTTCGGGCATTATCGATGCAGGAGATAAAGTCATTATTTTAAAAGTTATTTTCTTTCTTTATTTGACAGATTCAAGTAACCAAGCAGTGTTACATTAGTGTGTAAAATGTTATGGCTTGTGTACAATTGTACTAGTATAAGGTATTTTCGTAGACTTATTTCGACTGGTATAAATTTAATAATTTCTAGGTTACAATTTTTCATTTACTAGGTACCACAACCACTGAAATTATTTACCTCACCATCTGAGCTTATCAATGAAACAAAAACTAAATTTTTTTTTTTTAATTTAACGACAGATACCTTACCTCATATACAGGAACCACATCCATATGGGAGTTCAGCAGGATGGAAGGCAGCTCAGGTTGAGTTCCGGTCCAGGTGATGACGACCACCGGTTTCTTGGGAGCGAACTCGTGCACCACCAACGGTAACCCCAACTGCGACGCCTGTTGCTTCAGGAATGTAACACATGGTCCTGCAGAAGTCGCTTTATATCAGAACGCTAGAGGTCTCTTAGGAATATCAGGGTTTTGATGAAGCCTATGTTACTTTGGGATAATATAACTCACTAACAGCGAAAGAATTTTTAAAATAGGTTCAGTAGGTTCAGAATCTATCTATTAGATATAAACAAGCAAAAAAATATTTTCTTTTAATTATAGTAAAAGCTGATTTAAGAGCTAAGTGGACGAAACAGATAATAAACGTTGAAACTATAGACTTACAGACAATTTGGACCTATAAGCTAACCTACAATTAATCTTAATTTTAATGTTATTACAATGTCTTTTTTTGCATGAATAAATATAACTAAGGCATCACTTGTATATAAACTCGGCTTAGCCGATAGTACCTCCTTAAAATGTTTTGTATTAAATTGTATGCTGCTTATGTTTTTGAATTAGCGTATATAAATAAATATAACTTTATCAACCTTAATTTTTAGCATGATTGATATGTTTTTCTAACACACAGTATATTAAAAGGTAAAAGCATGATAAAAGGCTAATTTTTATTAAGGCCCTGTTATCCTCATTCAGTAGGCATTTAGTGCATTCCCAGTGCGCCTAACAACGATCGCAAAAGCCTCAAGAAAATAAACTCGCATGACGCCTTTGACGAACCACAGTATACACAATATTTGCAGTAGGACAACTGCACTACTAGGTAGATGTTCGTAAATTAACACGTTTATTGGAATGAATTGAGCGTATCGTATTAATTTTTCTTAGTTGTACAGTCGGCCGCAAAAGTCGCTTAACAGAATCAAATGTGCAAAACAACTGATCACCCGAGAAACCAATAGTCTTTGTCGTGACAAGGGCGTAAAATATACTTCACTTACATACGTTCATAATAAGCATAACACAACTGTTTCATAAGTCGCTAAAGGCTTTCATTCCAAAAGTCGCTGAACATCATCAATGTCAAAAGTAGATTAACAAATTGCACACATCAAAAAAGTCTAAGCAACACATAACTTTTTAAATATCTTTTTCTAAAATAAAAGTTCTATCGAAGATGATTTCATCTTTTTAACCCACTTCAAAAAAGGAGGACGTGGTACTGTATAGTTGCAGCAACATGATCGAGAACACCAGAAGCCGTCTACGTAAACATCAATAGGGAATAACACTTAATTCGGTAGTTAGCTATTCCTTTTCTCGTTGCTGCCACAGAAATGCTTGTAATATTTTACCATCTTTGAAAAGTTTTGGTATAAAATACATAATATCTGAAAATGAGCATAGCCCATGCCAGATGGAAGAATTTCATAGTTAGATCAGAACAGAACTATTGCTTCAATTCGCACAGATCTAAATCTATAGATTTGGTACTGACCTTTGAGACCTTATTAAAATACTAAAAGTATTACCCATCGAACATGTCCATCCAAATATCAAGTGTAAAAAATATCAGTTTCCTTTTTCATTTTCACGATAAACTATAGATTTTATCGTAAAAACTGTTCTGATAAAGGAGTCGATCATTTAGGTCGAAAAAATTCCATTGCGTGCTGACAATCAATAACTCTCGTAATAATAATGGTTGTACCGAAAAGAAAGATAAGGGTTTGTAAACTGTAAAACCTTTTGTACAAAAACAACTTACAAAAAATGTATATATGGACTGAAAAAGAGCCATCAATTGGCTTATTTAACAACATTTAAATATCTTGTAATAACTTTGAATAATGGACAAGTCACGGATATCATTGTTAAATGTAATTATATTAAAATTTTGGACCAACGGACACTAAAGTTTTGAAGCACTGCAATTATTTTTGGGAACAAATATCTTTTATACTAGAATATGATTTGACTCCCAAAACACTTTAGACATTTTATGGCAAAGCACACCAAAAAAAATATCATGTGCCAAAAAACGAATGTATAAAATAGTAAATTTGCGTCGAAAATAAAGTAATGTCTATATTTAATAAATTAATGTTTGAACTTTAAAACGTAACATTTTTTTTTGTACAAATGTAACAGTTTGAACTTTTTTAGTAAATGTTCACCAAATTTAGGTAGTATTATTTCGTCTTCCTCGCACTTCGTCAAACTAATTCGTCTTTTTTTAAATATTCTATAGAAAGCGTAGTAGTTAAATTTGGTTTAGGTTAATGTTAGGCTGCATTTATCGCATGCGCGAGCCGAGCGAGCAAAGCGAGCGTGGTTTGGCAACACCCGGCGAAGCACCGTTATCGAAATTGGATGATAACTAACTAAAATTTTGTAGCAAAAACATCATCAGACAACATATTTTTAGTGGCTAAGATCGTATCGCTCAGACGCTCGCAAATTGTGGCTGACTTAGTAGTTTAGAAGGCAATGTAGATTTTCAGAGGCGCATAATGCTATTGCAACCTTTACTTTTTTTGAAGCATGCAAACTTATTAAATTTATTTTATTTGTCTAACAAAACGATCAAAATTAGATAACATTTCAAATTAATTTGGTGTAAATTTTTCTCCAAACATATACTAATTGCAAGAAAAAAAAATTATCTTTGATATTAGTTACTTTATTTGACTAACGTAGATTACCGTATATGGGCAACGTTATAGTATAAAATAGGATGATAAATTTTGGTGCACATTTATTAATTTTGGGCAAAAATGTATTTTTTTGGACGTAGTACATTTGATACATTGATACGTACATTTGAAGAGCAGTTAAACATAACCCTTTATTTATCCTCAGTGCCACGAGCCTTGAAATTTCTGATAAAATATCTATTATCTTGTTTTCAAAATCTCAATATCCCGGAACTTCCGTTTCTAAGGAAAATTCTAGGAGCATTATTTAATTTGATTACCAACAACTTTGTTTAACCTATTTATACTGCAATAAACATACGGTTTGTCAGGAAACTTAGTACTTTTAAAATTTAAAATACTTTTTAAAGTGTAAGTTTCGTACTGTCATCAAATACATTTCTGACGTTGACGTCCGAATTTCGTTTTCTGAAGAAATTGTTTTATTGTGATTTTGTTATTGTTTTCTTTGAAAAACAAAATATATATTTTATTTTCCTGGTTCGGTAGTAACCAGGAAAATAAAATGTTTATTATAACATCCTGTACACGGTTTTTAAAGTATTCGAGTAAACTTATAATATATTCTAACAGAATCAGTTACTGCGTCATTTATCAATATTTCAACTTTTACAAAAAGTGTTATTACTTAATAATAGGTCTTTACCTATGAAACTGCCGTTTTGCCGTACTGGCCATTTCAAATGAAAATATTTTTTTTTTGACTGATAATTCTAATTTCAAATTAATTTTATTTGACAAACATGGAATTCTTTTTCTAAAATCGTCATTTGTTTAATAGTTAGTGTTTTGTTTTGAACGCATTCGAACATTTTTCGTCATCATGGATAAGTTAAAAATTCGAGTAATTATGGAGTATGAGTACCGTCGTGGCAGCAAAGCGGCACAAGCGGCACGCAACATCAACGACGTTTACGGAGCGAACACTACAAACGAACGCACCACCCGTTATTGGTTTACCCGCTTCCGTTCTGGAAATTTTGACCTGAAAAATGAACCCCGTGGCCATCCGAAAACTTTGGTCGACAATGACGAATTAAAGGCAATTGAGGAAGTTGATGAAACTCAATTCACGGCTGAATTAGCAGCAGCTTTCGACGTTAGCATCAAAACAATATTGGTCCATTTGCGTCAAATTGGCAAGGTAAAAAAGCTTGACAAATGGGTACCCCACGAACTCAATGACCGCCAGCGCGAAGTACGCGTGGAGACGTGCCTTGCACTGCTCAGCAGGCATACAAATGAAGAAAATCTGAACCGCATTGTTACTTGTGACGAGAAATGGATCCTGTTTGACAATCGTAAGCGCTCAGCAAATTGGTTGGACCCTGGTTCAGCACCCAAACAATGCCCTAAACGAAAACTTACCCCTAGAAAAGTGATGGTACCTGTTTGGTGGTCTAACGCGGGTGTAATTCATCACAGCTTCTTGCCAAACGGGACAAGCATTACTGCAGATGTGTACTGTGAAGAACTGAACACAATGATGGAGAAGCTCGCACGTCTCCAACCAGCTTTCGTCAATCGTTCGGCTCCACTGCTCCTGCACGACAACGCGCGACCTCATACTGCACAGCAGACGGTTTCCAAGCTACAAGAGTTGGGGTTGGAAGTTCTGCGTCATCCGCCGTACTCACCAGACCTTGCGCCTACAGACTTCTACTTTTTCCAGAATTTGGATAACTTCTTGGCGGGAAAAAAATTCAATACCCGAGAGGCAGTACAAAATGCCTTTGAAGAATTTGTTGCCTCCCGTCCAGCTGATTTCTTCAAGAAAGGCATCAATAAGCTACCAATGCGTTGGCAAAGATGCATTGATTGCATGGGTGATTATTTTGATTAATAGAAATAAAAAATATATAAAAAAATTACTCTTCATTTATTTCATGAAAAACGGCAATTTCATAGGTAAAGACCTAATATAAAAGGTCCAATCAAATTCATTTTATAGTAATTCTGCTAATGAAGATAATATGGAGTTTTCTGTGAATCTATACTATCAACTGTTTTTCACCAATTGAGCAAAAATTACTATAGTAATGTAACAATTGATTATTTCGTCATGCAGGTGTTTTTCCCTAATTTTTTTTTACATATGATTAATAGGAATAATCTACCGAATCGAAAAAGTTACGAATTCTTCAGCATATTTTGTCAAAGAAAGATATGAATTGAAGAAGGAATATATTGTTTGTACCTACTATTGTACAATATTATAGCGGTGCTTTAATTTTGAAGTTTTTAATAGTTATTTATTAAATATTTTTAGTTTCAGTAACTTCATACACAGTAATAAAAAGTTTTCATCAGATTACAAAGCATAAATACAAAATCAACAATAATTTTCCTCCTGAGTGTATTAACAGTTCTCAAGAGTCTGATTTCGACGTGTACAATCTTTTATGTGCAATATTGGATTGTGAATAAAGATATTACTTAAAATTCGATTGAAAGTGGTCATATTGCTTTGTGTTTTATTATTATTATTATTTTGTTTTATGACAATCAGCTGTTGTTACGACACAATAACTATTTCTGCCAATTTCAAGTATTAGTATACACACGTACTACACGAGGTTAATAATTTTGTAGCGATCAGTTGAGTAGAACTTGCAGTATCTCGAGCATTGAGTTACCTTGAACAATACAAAAACAGGGGGATGAAATAAGTTTTTACAGATATTTTTAACATAGAAGAGTATAATTTATAAAGGCTTCTGGCCATTGTTAAGAAGAAGATTAGCAATAGGGGATAACTTTTTAGGAACGGAGGACGGTAGTGGGATGTCTTCAAATTTTGAAAGAATGTTCAAAACTAGGGAAATCAGGAGTTCTAAAAAATTGTCATTAGGGGAGCAGGAAGAAGTAGGGGGGAAGGCATTATCAGATTTAGTAGATGGAGGGTTAGCAATAATAGCGTTATGGGCAATTTTGTCATAGCCTGGAGATAAAGACGGACTGGGTTTTGATGGTTTGTATATTGTTTTTTTGTAAGAAAGATTCAGTGAAGGAGAACTTTTAGAAGCATCTGCGTACGATTTTTTAACTGAAGGGAAGAGGGATGATGCTTCCTTGAATGATATGTTCTTTTGGGACATGGTGATTTTAATATTCTTTTGCCGGGAATGTTCCGGGCAAGATTTGTCAGTTGCTAAATGAGGGCCTGAGCATTGCAGGCAGGAAACTTCAGAGGATGCAGGACAAGAGTCACCTGAGTGAGTTTGTGCACATCTGAAGCAACGAGCACTGGATCGGCATTGGGCTTTCACATGGCCAAATCTACAACAGTTTAAGCATTGTATGGAAGGCAAAATGTATGGATCAACGGTTAATGATGAGTTAAAAATAAACACTTTATCAGGTAAGCATTGTCCAGAGAAAGTGATCACTACAGATCCTGTGGGGGTCCAAGTGGAACCAGACTCCATGGACACTTTTCTGTTTAAGCGACGCGCCTTCAAAATTGTTATATCACCTTGGCTTGTGGAGATTGTTGATGCAACTTCCTCCATAGACCATGAAGTTGGGATCCCGCGGATCAGCCCCATTCTTGTTATATTATATGTAGGAATTAAAGCTATATAGTTATGAGATTTAAGACTCGGGTTTTTGAGAAACTCGTTTGCTGCACATGCAGATGAGAATTCCACAGAGACCCGATTTCTGCCAACACTCTTTATACCATCATTTTTAATATTTTTAATGTTTGATGTAAATAAAAATTTTCCAAAATTTAAATGTTTAAATGTACTGCCTGACTTAGGGTGAGTTTCTGACCTGGACACATGAACAATGAAAGGACCTTTGTCAGAAGGATGGTAAGATTTTTCTTCTAAAAGACTTGGATGAGTGTAAATAAGGTTATTGGTTTGAGATGGAAGAGCATTCGAAACAGATTTTTTAGGAGTAGGGGACGAATCCAGATTTATACTTGGACGTTTTCTTGTTTGCAAATGTTGAGAGAAAGGGTCAGGGGAGTTGTTGACATCAGAATGCTTTGTGTCTATACTTTTACAAATTTTATGACATTTGTCAACCTTGTCATGGTTACGGCTGGCGCAAAAAACAACGCAGATTCTACCTTTACAACGCCTAAACGGTGACTAACACGAGCCGCCATCTCAACATAAAAAAAACCTGAGTTGTTTCGATTGCTAAAAATGTTACAAGTAAAATTAAAAAATTACCCGCTCGGTACAATTTAAAAATGATTTATATTATGTATAATCAATGCATAATAAAACTGAAAAAAGAATGTGAAAAGACCTAAGATCACCAAATTTTTCTCACGAGAAAAATTTTATTCATCAGGTTTTTGAAAGCAGTTTCGTTTAGGTAATATCCTTGCCCATACTATTATTATTATTTTTTGATCCGGTAAATATCATTTGAGTCTGTAAAATTGATTTAAATTCGAGCATAACCAAGCCTTAACATCTCCTTACAAAAGCTTCTTACTTTAGACTAATCTACTATATAGGTAATCCCAGACAATAAATAATGATTATGAATATAGCCAATGGGCTGCTTCTCACAGAAAAAATTTATGTAATTATTATCGAGTTAAAATCTTACTGTAGTCCACATCCGGATGAACGCTTGGAATCATTAAATATTCCCTCAGTCGTTGTATGACCTCATTATTTTCCCACTGCATTATGTTTGAAACAACTTAATATTATAATCACCACAAATACCGAAGAACGTCCGACAGTAAGCACGAGGCACGCGAAACTCGACATACACACGATAATGTAGGCAAAACAATCTTGCTATCAGTCAATATTTTATTTAATTTACCGCTGTCGTTTTAATACGTCTGTAATCTTTAAATATATTGAAATTATTCTCATTTTATGATTCTGTAATATTATTGTCTTTGATGAAAGTAAAATAGGGGACGGTAACAAGCTATTTTAAAACGGACCTCAAAAATCTTGTTCCCTGTGGCCTTATTTTATTTGTCAAACAGTTTTGCCACTACGCGAACCGAACCGACAATATACGACTTTACGTACACGCAATATTTCGCAAGCCAATGTTTTGCATCATTCTATCACTTTATGTCAAGTATGGGAGCAATAAATTGTGTTTGTGTGAGTAAATGTATCCAGAGTAATGTACTTTGATGACTGTTTTTACAAACATATTACAAGTTTATTAAAAATAATTATTGACGGTATAGACGGCAGTTTATAGACATTTAAACCTATGAAAATAAACATTTTCAAAATAACAACAATAACATTTGCTTTTATTGTCAATAAGTGTAACCCTATGAATTTTGATCTTTTCTTCAGTAATAAAAAGGAAAGATTAGATTTTCGTAAGTTTGAATGTTTAGTAGTAGTAAGTTTGTGTATGTACCAAAACTACTTGACTGATTTTAAAAACTCTTTATTTAGGTTAGTAGGTACTTTTATCAAGTTCCTTCGTTTTTATTGTAATTGCATATTTTAAAGTATATAGGATAAACAAAAAGGGTTAAATTAATCGAACGTCATTTAAAATAGGTATACATATACGATAAGTTTATTTTTAGGAGTACATTTATTCAGAGAGAACCAGAAAACTCAGTGTTAAGCAAACAATACACTCAAACTTTAGGTTATCTTCTAAATTAATTAATTTTTTTTGTTATTATGGATGTTATTTCTTATTTTTTTACGATTTTTCATTTAATGTTCATTGTATTTTACTTTACTTGATAATCAATTATATACAACAAAATGAAATTGCCGTCGGCAAAAGCTTGTAAAGAGGGTGAAAGTTTTTGATGCCAATTGAAGGAAAGTACTCTTAATACTTGAGACGGCCAGTTTTACTCTTAGAAAACATTCCATTAATTCAAAAAGAAGAAAAACTGCCTTCAAAGTCATTTGAAATTAAGCCGGGATTGGACAGGATAAAATCGGAAAAAATAGCATCCTGTATTTTTATGGCATGAAATCCACGATTGAATAATAAAGGTCAAATCGCGCCTACACACATGGTGATTTAAATAAAAGAAAAGCCATGAATCTTAAATAACAAGGACAAGATAACGCACCTTTACTCAAGGATAGATCTGATAACTTATTTTAATGAATAACTAATATTGTTGATATAATTAATTTAACTATGTCGTCGGATTTAGAATTACGGAAATCTAAATCCAAAGATTATTATGAATAATCGTACAGATAAATTGAACTTAGTCATATTCAGGTCATAAAAAAATCATATGTTATTTTATTAAAAAATAAACTTTAGTAAGAAGACCTTTGTGATAGATTTGGTTCAGTGTTTTATTATTTTTTTTCGAGTACATCCTTGATTACTCCAGTGCAAAATCTATTAATATGAAAAATAGCAGTTATTGTTGCTGCTCGTGATAACACACGAGCGGAGCTAGGGAATTAACTAAGACCGAGCGAAGCGAGGCAGTTAGCTATTCTGAATGGAGCCAAGGATTCAAAACGAAGACACATCTATCGCCGAGGAGTATACTCTACTTTTCACACCCAGAGATGATTTAAATCAGTAATGCTAGAACTAGAAATTTATTATAAACTCATAACTAAGTGCATCATTCTTGGCTTATGTATTCTAGATAAATGTTGAGAAAACTCTAACATCTCGGACTCACATAGTTTGTAGAAATCTTCATAGATAATCTTGGACTTTTCAGGTCGAATATTATTATCAACAATACCACCTTTCCATTTAATATACTCCCAAGTTAAATCACTATAATCGCCAGACATTTTTTCTTGAGTTTACTAGTTTCTTCTGGCACTTAACTCGTACTAAATCTTAGTCTTAAAATTACCCGATCTTTTCATTAATTAGAATAGGACTATTCAGGCAAAGTCCAGAACCATACCCACCTTTTTTTTAAATAAAATATCTCAAGTAAGTGACTTCAATTGTAGAACATATTTTTATTGGATCGCTCGCAGTAGTGATATTATTTTTTATCTTTTAAAATATGTATATGAATTTTTAGTTGATGTTCTAAATTCGAATGAAAATTATCTCCGGTTAATAATGAAAGTTAGTACAATATTTTGGCCTAAATGACTTGATGTAAACGAAGTTTGCATGACATATACTCGTAATAGGGCAAAATCGTGCAGGAAGTCTGTAAAGAATATTCAGTTCAAATAATGAGTGTACTTGCGTAATTTATTAGTTACACAAATGGCAGCACTACATTGCAAATATTACTAAGAAAAATAATTAAACAATAGTAGAAATTTATTAAAAAACTTTTTACTTTACATATAATTGCTTTTGCGACCCATTTAGTGTTGAGGGCCAAAATAATAGTTTCGGGAAATATTTTGGGCGATAGCTAAAAAGAATAAAAAATAATATCAATTTCATTCGGAATTATTCCATATTATGTAAGTAACAATATTCTTAAAAACTATGTTTGTAAAAAACAATTTATGTCATCATAACAATTCAAGCATAAGTTTTAGGTAGTTACGAGGGTCAAACTGGAAGTTCTTAGAACTAGCCACTTGTAAACAATGTAATAAAAAAATAATTCTAAATTTTGAAAATGGAACTCTTTGCCAATATTATTGAGTATGTGTATCATTAATTTGTCATTTACGATTTGGTGGCAAATTGAAAATTTTCTCTGTCACGGCAGCATGAATTTAACGCGAGAAAATTTTTGTGCAATTATTTTTTATGACTTTTGATTTGATTTAAGTCAACAAGAAAGTTATGATCAACTACGATTGGCATTTCACGATAAAGCCCCATCTCGTGCCACTGCTTACAACTGGTTTAATGGGTTTAAACGAGGTCGCTCTAATCTCACCGATGATCTGAATGAGGGACGGCCTTATACGGCAACGGCTAAAGATAACGTCTGTGTTGTGCGGCGTATGATAGAGACTAACAAAAGAGTTATCAGCAGATACGGACAAGCTTAGGCATCGGTATGAGTCAAGTGCACAAAATCCTCCATGAACATTTAGCGGTCAGGAAGCTTTGTGCCCGGTGGATACCGCATAATTTGAGCGAGGGCCAAAAACTCCGTCGTGTTGACTGGTGCCATAAAATGGTTGAAAGATTTAACGGAGGAGACACAATGCTGTGTTCGATATACTTATGGGGGACGAAATCTGGATTTACTGTTATGATCCCGAAACCAAAAGACATTCTGCTCAGTGGGTCTTACCTTCCGAGGAGTTGCCAACTTAAGTAAAGAGAGATCGAAGCGTGGGAAAAAAGATGGTGGGCACGTTCTTCGGAAGGGCAGGTCATTTCGCGACAATTCTTTTGGAGGATCGAAAAACAGTTTTTGCAAATGACCTGTCAGTAGGATCTTCCTTCACCACGACAACGCCTCGTAGCCCACCGTCAGGCGAACGGCCGACTATTTGTTGACGTCAAAAGTGAATATAAAAGAAAAATTCCCGAAAATAAAAGAAAAACTTCGAGGAAAACGTTTTATGGACGCCGCGGAAGCTGCGATTTAAAAGGCCGTGGAAGAGACCCGAGTGGGCAAAGTGCTTTTCTCAGTGGGTACAACGTATGCAGCGATGCATTGGCGTGAATGGACACTATTTTGAAAAGATATAATAAAACTAATAAGTAGGTAGTTTATTCAGTTTTTGATTATCTAAGAACTTTCAGTTTGACCGTGGTAATTGTTATTTATTGTGTGAAAATAAAGGTTTTCGGTTCTACTTCAGCATTACGTACCGAAAAGTTTCAAAAGATTTTTATATTACCTTTAGGCTGAATTATAACCTCTCAATATTTCTTCGCCATAGTGTTAATACCAGGCCACTCAGAAAGTTTTGCGAAAAAAGGTTTTTTATGTATTTAATGCTGGCGAGATATAATTTACTTTAAAAATGAGGTTATTTAAAAGTAAAAATATAAATGTTCCAAATTTAAATTACCCTCTAAATTTGATTACCAGCATTATGAAACTATTGTGTGTGGATGGATGAAAAATGGATATATGTCAGGAATATTTTCGTGCAGTTATTTTCTACGACTGCACGTCCAACTTGAAACCTGATGAATCGTTAAATCGAAGTAGTCGTCCTTTGACTTCTGTTACAGAAGAAAACGTGCTACAAGTGAAAAATTTTATTCCACAAAACTGGCGAATCACCTAAGAGGAGATTCAGCACCATCTGTAGATTGGAACGGGAAGTGTTTATGATATTCTACAAAACCACCTTTGCGTGAGGAGGATTGTTTCGCGCTGGGTACCCCACAACTTCACCGATTCTCAGAAGCAGGCGCGCGTAAAATGGTGCCAAGATATGATGAAAAAAGGATTGATAAATTCAATATTCTTCCTGCCGTGTTTACGACGTCATAACAGGTAACAAATCTTGAATTTATCAATATGATCCAGAAACAAAGCGGTAGTAAACAGTACGGCTGTTTCAAAGGAAACAAAAGCCTACGAAAATGAAACGATCGAAAAGCGCGGGAAAAATTTGATTTGAGAAATTTGGACAGTTTTTTCTCCTTAACAGGGTATTAAGTATCAACTCCCTTATGAAACCATAGTAGCATCAATGTGGAGTGGTACACTATCAAATGCTTGCCAGAACATTTTTCTGCGGCGAGCAACAAACGAGCGAGCACGGGCTCCGACGCCTTTTGCTCCACAACGACAATGGCCCGCGCGCTGGCGATCAAGACGAAGGACTTCCTAAACACCACACCCGTAAAACTTTTGGCTCATCCGCCTTACAGCCTTAATTTGGCACCGTGTGACTTTTCCTTGTTCCCCAAAGTAAAACCAGCTCAAGCATATACACTTTTCACCGCCAGAAGATGCGCTCACTGCTTTTGAGAAGGCCGTTGAGGAAGTGCCTGTTGCAGACTGGAAGGCTGGAAAACGTGCTTTAAAAATTGGTGCAGACGCTTGAACTTTCTATAGAGGCTAGTGGAAAGTTCTTTGAAAGTCTGTAACAAAAAAAATATAACTTATAGAACATTTATTTTTCTCTAAACTCTCTGAGTGACCTACGTATTAAACCCTCTTTATTCTCTAAAACAATTTAGTCACTTTATATTACTTCACTGAATCGTTTTGCAAATACATGTTAAAAGAAAAAGATAGGTATCTAAAGCAAGTGCGTAAAAAGGTGGTTATGACAAAATTTTCCGCAGTTAAAGATCTGAATGTATGTAACCGCATTTGCCGCCATAATTATTAATTTAGTAATACAATGCAGCAAACTGCGCATTGCCAACTTTGTCACTTTTACTATTTGACGCTATTGAGATGGCTATCTTAAACATTAGTGTCGGAAATATTCGCCATAAAGCGTAGCTTTTTATATTGTGAAACTGTCATTTAAAGAAATATCAGATTGTTAATTAAGAACATAAAATAATTTTAGTTAATTTGAATGTGTGTACAGAGAAGTTTTGTTAATGATGTTGTTGCGTATTCATATAATAATTCATTAATGATGTCTAAGAACAATGAAAAACAAATAAATTGAAAAAAAATGTTAGTCACTACCGTCTCCTAACTGCACGTACAGTCGCCCAAGAAGAAGAGTTTTCTACTACTTTGGCAAACTTCCTGTGTAACCAAATAAGCTCGAAGGTTGAACCAGTAAATGTCAGAATGTGATTACAAGGGAAAATCAACCTTGTTGTTTTATGACAGTCAGCCCAAACCACATTTTTGGGTGACTGTTCAATTGTTTTTAATGAAGGTTTTGGAACGACCTAAAGGAGGCCTTTTTTCTCAATCACTTCATACTAATATGGTATGAAAGCGTACAATAGTGTAAAACAGCCTCATTCTGAAAACTTCGTCACAATAATCAGTAAAAGTTTTAATGGGGCTGACAATCTTGCAAAAAGCCTCCAAATGAATATCGCAAAAATATCTCTAGACTAATATCTTTGCTTTTTTAAGCATTCTTCAACTTATATTTGAAAACCAAATAAAATAAGAATATTATGCAAAAATACGTAACTACCAATTATTTTTATCTTAAATAAAACACTTTTTAACCGGTTAAAAGCGTTTTATTTAATATGAATCGTAAAAACTTAAGGAATTATTATTTTTATATTTTTGGTTAAGTAAAAAAAACACAAAATTATTGGCGTCTTCTTTGATCAGTTAGCAATTCTGTATAATCACTTAAGTAACGATTATTTAATAAATGTTGACCTATACCAGTCGAAATTTCCTCATATTCTTTTAACAATACCATAATTTATGAATGTTTTATAAATATAAATCAGTACTTGTTGGAGATATTTCACATTAAGAATACCACTGGCTTTTTGACACAATCGCGATTTCCATCCATTTCATTTCATTTCCATCAGTTCTGAAGACCGATACTCTCCTGATATTTTACAATAGCAACGTAGTCGACAAAACAATTTGCTTTTTATAATAATAATTGGAATTTGATTTAGTTTAGTTTTAGTAACATTACAAAATATATTTATTACTTACTAATATTTATTTTGTACTTCAGCAGTTCTATATCAGACGTTAATGTAAATCATCCCTTTGCTCAACTTGGTTGCTCATAAATACTATATCCTATTTTTATTACAATTTTGCGTCGCGTAAAATTCTACCAAACAAATAACTGGAAGGGTTCATTTTAGTTATATTACCAAGAACCCAATCTACAATCATGAACAATAGCAATTTATGTATTCAAATAGAAATAAACAATGACCTATAGTTATAAATAAATGAATTTAGCTTTACTTTTATTAAATTGAAAATGTATTTCTATATTACTTGAAAATATTAGTTTTCGAAGACGTCCTGATTTCAAATTGTCGCGAAAGTGATAATCTGAGTTAGCACCTACTATACATTAGTAGTTATTACATTTTACTCGGATCTCATCAATATTTACTCGTAATAAGTAGGCGCTATGTGTATTATTTTAGTTGATCTGACTTAGATTACTTACACAATCAGTTAGTTTATTAGTTAATTGAAAAATGGCAATCAGCCGCGATTAGTGACCACTAATCAAAGACGACACTATTGTCGCGTATTGGTGGAACACGGCACAAAAATAAAATCAAAAAATAAATTCCGCTAGGCATTGAGATACATTATAGGCTAAAACAAAATATAACACATTAACAATAAGTTAAACTAATAAGAATGATTATTTATCTAAATGGTATATGACATGCTATAACTAAACTTACGTACAATCATAGAATAATATTAAATCGATTAATAAATTTACACAATGTTCTTAACTTACACACTTCAAAAAGGTAAACAATAGAAATACTCTACATCTTTTTTATCATTCAATAAAAAATGCGCGGTAACAGCTTTGTTATATTCAATCAACTTGATAACATTTTCTAGTGGTTTAAATAAAAATTAAAAGATGCATTCTCATAAAGACAGTCTTTAAATATGTGTTTAAGTAATCATAATTACCATCATTAAACTTTATCTTGTAAATTAAGTAAATATATTTGTCAAAGGTGTTGATAATAAACACAGGGTTGACGCAACCATTCACGGCGTAAAACGGAACGCGTATTGCAAAAACGGCGGTAGCCCTCCTACGCGGCTGTTTCAAAAATCACCACAGACTCGGCAAACGTTCCATTGCTTCGTATGAACGCAAACCTTTCGCTGTCGCACGTAGATAAAAACAGTGCCTTATTGAATTAAAAAGTTGAGTGGTTGTGAAAAAAATGGTACGAAAAATCAGTGCTCTTCTGTGGTGTCTTGCCGTGTTTGGTATTTCATTGAGTGACAGCGCAATTTCTGCTGAAAATGTAAGTTCTTATTTTATAATTAGTATCTCACTTAATCATTTTTTAGTTTGTGCTACGATAACTTTCTTTCGATTAAATTTTGTCGATTACAAGAAATATTAATTCATAGTTCAAGCAAATAACTTGACATCTGTTTTTGGAACCTTGGTGGGCGGTGTGACCTCAGTTTTGACCAGTCTTACCATTAACAGAATAAGGTGAATGGCAAACTGATCATATTTTTATCACATTACCTCCTGAGAATCACAGTTTAAATTGCAAAATTATAGAATTGTTGAAATTGGAGAAAAAGGGTTCTTTAAATATTTACGAATGGAATACAAGTAGGCAGGTACAAATGGTAGACTTAGTTTATACAGATTAAAGTTTAAGCTCCATGCAAATATAATCTGAGTCCGAAGACAATTGCTACAAACTTGGAAACAACTTTTTAGTAATTTAATATTTATTTTTTACAAACTCTTATAACATACTTTTAATGAGCTATATGCATATTATAATCTAACCTTAAGTAAAAAATAGGGTAAAATTGTTTTTTTTTTTGCATCAACTACTTAATAAACATAAATGCTGACATTTTGAATCTAACACAGTTCGCAAGTTGCTCCAATTTCCTGTTGTCAACAAGTCAGCCTTGAAGCTGCATTTCATTAGAACATGGAGATTGGGAACATTACCTTCTTACTACATTATTTAGGTAGATACTCAAAGTTTGAAAATCAACTTGATTTTTTGTTTATAAATTCAATCCCATGCTAACTTTATGGAGAGAAAACAAAATTTGTGTTATATTTAAATGACTTAACAGAAAATGATGAAACCTAGAATGGACATAATACATAAACAGAAACTCACAGCACAAGACTTGTAAACAAACCCAGCCTCCTTGGCATAACAACCTTAAAATAAATTTTATTTAATTATGATAGGAGAGATTTGTTTGTTAACTTCTCATCTGGGGCGTGTACTCCAGCCCTCACTATTCTGACCGCCGTAATAATCAAGGTCACGTGGTCCTGCTCCGGCTCACAGGAAGGAACCGCCAGTGCTCACTACAGACGGGTCGCGAGTTCGTATGCCGGCTTTGAGAAATCAGTCACTTAATGTCACTATGTAGATATTTATCAGAAACTAGTTCCTACTGACTTCTTCAAACCCCCTTCTATATAGACTATAAAAACCAAGGCTCATAATCAAAATCATGTTTAATCACACTGAAATTATAAATGCAAAAGTTGGTGTGTTTGTTTCTTCAGCCAAACGAAACAGTAATGATAAGCACATGGAATATAATAAAAAAAATACGAACTGAACCCACATTTTTATTCAACACGTGAATTTACGGGAACGAAATATCGAATAAAAGTTTTAAGTAAATTAAAAAGTGTATTACTCTTTTTTAAACAAACTATAAACTGTTATAAACAAAAAGCAATAAGAATTGACACAACTCGCGTGCTTTGTGAATTCCTTACCAAGCTACTTTGTAACGACTATACTATTGCCATTTCTTTATTTTCTGGATGACAGCTCCTGTGAAAACTTGTGCGAGCGTTTTTTTCACATTATGCATGCATTATTTTATAAAAATATGACGTTTACACACGTACAAAGTTATATAAACGTAACAAAAGATAACTGTCATCGAGAAAATAAAGAAATGGAAATAGTATAGCAAAACTAACAAATTCATTAATCTATACTGCTAGATCAAGCATAGCAACAGACATTACTTTAATTACCATAATAATGTTACTTTAAAAAAAACTAAATTCTTTAATTGTATCTGATTTCAAATAAAGTTCCCTTTAATTACCTATAAAACTGTTCGCTAACGAGCCAGTGTGTGCAATGCATAGAGCCACTTCGCGTAGTGTCCTGACGATTCTGCCGCAGCTACGTTTAGAGCTAATGGAGTAAGAAATAAAATAGTAAGTTATCATTAATGCGCATAATGGAACATTTACTGAAACTATACTATTTTATTGCCTATTGCAATTATTTCCAATTGTAGTTCAACTTTTAGTGTAATAATAATTGCTTGGAAAATTGTATATTAGATTGAAATAGGCCACCTCGCATAAGTAATACTGAAGGTAGGTACAGCGTATCCGTAATAATGGTGTATTTTGCAAATTAAAAGTTTGTTTGTTAAGGGCGCTAGCCATATAGTCGATCCAGCAAATTCGGTTCGGCAGCTTTTGTTGGCTAGCTCGAAGCAATTACATAACACATACTAGCTCAGTGACGATCAGTTAGTCCATTCAATCATTTATACAGGTTAACATATTCGGCACATCTCGACAAAAACCAAACATTCATCTACATATATTCGGTTTTGCCGCCCGGTAATGCCTCTTGATGCCGGCCCATTACCCACTAATATGTGGGTAGTGCCCCTAAGAATCAGCTCCCAATTGACAAAGCAAACATATCGCTTTATATATCTGCTTATACGCCTTAATTGAGAGACTTGAAAATAATTACACAATTACTGGTTACCCATGAAATATTTGTTTGAAGCGATAGTTAAAACAAGCTCAATTAAATTGTTAAATTTAAAAAGGAATCGTGAGAAGGTACTTTATCAACAGCCTGTTTAGGTTTATTTTGGTTTGCTTGCTTTGTTTATGATGAAAACAAAGCTAGGTAACAAAATCACCAGGTCAACAATCTTGCATGACACACATTCCCCATACGCACAACACCTAACATCAATTCGCAACGAAAAAGTTAGAAACTCGCTGTAAACGTTTTTAAAACAAAAGTGTTTCTAATGCGCACTGTTACCGAGCCACTGTACTTGGAGAAAGTAACACTCATGTTTTAAACTATTTATTTGTAGCCTGCGCACATGTTAATTACTGCAATGGTGGGTTGCCCTTGCGCAGCTAAGAAAGTGTGACGACGATAAAAGTGCATGTGTTACTTAGTCGGTTATACCTTAGCATATAGAATTCACGATTATAGTATTATATGAATCGTAGTCTTATATAGGTGAATGAACTTTGGATTTTAATATGTTTCAAAATGTACATGTATCATAGGCACTACATTACGTAAAAAAACATATGTTCCACTTGCATAATCATGGTGATAAGTCGATGCTTTGACTTAAATAAAATCTGATTATAGATTTCACAATTTGCATATTCAAAATATTCAGGACCGAACTAAGAAGTAATCGTTATTCAAAATTAAAAGTTATTCCTCAACAAAATATGATTTGCATGTAGTTTCAGGAAAAGCTCATTTACAGATTGACTTAATGTAGTAGCATAAATTGGGCTCTAAGAAGTAGCATCTTCTGTTCTCTCGGTGCAGAACTACGGCAATACCAATCAAGCCGATTATTATTAGCAGCCATCAAAACAAAAATAAACCAGTTTTCAGTTCATAAATCTATAAAAAATGTAAGCTCACTTTTCGTGTTTACCTTTTAGTTTTGATGGCAAATGCGTAGATACAAACCTAGTATCCCTAGTTAGGTTCGTTCGGTTCGACAAACTACTTATTGCAAAAGTGTTTCACAAGGCGTGCGGGTGACTAATTGAAATCGTTTACTTAGTGTGATAACTTACGTAGTTTGAAAAGGTGTGTAGTTGTGAGGTAATGTTTTACTTGAACTAGCTAGATTTTAGATCTTGTCTCGGAGGTGTTGAATTGACAGTAATCATTTAGAAAACTTAAATTATAAATAAAACGAGGGTTCACATTATCTACTTTAGTTATAGTCCTACGTATTGCAACATAAAATGCAAATATAAAAAAGAACAGTATATTAGATGAATGGGAAAAACTTTCACGAATAATATTTCTAGCTTTGACTGATTGCAGAGTTTAAGTGATTGTTAATCGTAAAGTGAATTGAGAATATTTTTAGCCGTTCTTATCAACTGTATTGTATCTAGTATCAGGAAAATTTATAATAGGTCTTTACCTATGAAACTGCCGTTTTGCCGTACTGGCCATTTCAAATGAAAATATTTTTTTTTTGACTGATAATTCTAATTTCAAATTAATTTTAAATTAATTAATTTCAATTTAAAATCAAATCTAACTTCAAGAAAGGCATCAATAAGCTACCAATGCGTTGGCAAAGATGCATTGATTGCATGGGTGATTATTTTGATTAATAGAAATAAAAAATATATAAAAAAATTACGCTTCATTTATTTCGTGAAAAACGGCAATTTCATAGGTAAAGACCTAATATTATAGCTAATTAACGTTTTTGACATCAATGATCTAAGAACTTTTCGTTTCAAAATCAAAGCACAAGGCATTATTTCAAAATTTTAAAATATTTAGAAACGTCGCATGGGAATCCATCTTCGCATAGAGTCTGTCTGACGGCCCTCCTACATGTCTCCTTATACGGCTCGTGACCATCAGGTGTTAGCGAGGCCGCAGCCGTGGGTCGTGCTGACTCAATTATACGTGGACCCACTGAGATTTCACATACACAGACTAAAAAAAAAAAAAAAAGAACTGTAGCAGGTATTGAAGAAATAAGCTAATTATGTAAAAAGTTCACTGTTGCAACGTCCAAGCGAAAGTTGTTTGACTGCCTCGAGGTCTCGATGGTGGATAGAATTTTACAAGCCCTAAATCCTTGTAGATACTTTTGTATGATTTATTTATTTATTTGGTAGATTTTAATAGTCAAACTAGTCAAATGAAGAAGAAGAAGAAATGAAAGAATGAAGGAATGAACTAGTCAAGAAATATAAATTATAGATCCTTTCATTTAGCTATTGTTTAATGTTTTGGGTTCAAATTGATGTGTCTATATCGAGTAATAATTTATCAAAATTTTTAATAACAGGGCGGTATCAAGTTCCATTCGGTTTTTTGCTAGTTTCATGGCTAGTTAGCGGTACGGTATGGCACCCGGGCCTGCCTATGGAAATCATCAATGGAGAATTAATAATTTTTATTAAGGCGATGCCGATCGAGGTTTCAGTAGAAATACTGTTTACTCTTGTAATAACAGACATACATTCACCGTTCTTTTGACCGAACTTGAATCACGTGAACGTTATTATTACGACAATAATATATATACTTATATAAATATATATATAAAAAGAACGTCACTGTAGTACGGCCCAAGACGAGCTCGTAACAACACACACTGGTTTACCTCTATAAGTAAGGTTATGAAAGTAATTTTAGCAGTAAATTTAAATAACAACAGTAAATATGTCTGAAATAGAAGTCTCATTTAACCCAACAAGGAAATCATTAAAGTTTTCAGCGAAATTATAACTTGTTGTTAGTTAAACCACACAATGTGTAACGAGTAAGTAGTAAGGCGTAGTGCTGATTACCTGTTACGTAAACTAAGATCGCCTAGAATCCTCATTAGATAGATGAAAATGTTTTAAGCAACATCAATACGCTTAACTAATTATCTATTGGAGTTTCAAGAAAATTAATAGATGTCGCTAAAAGGTTATAAATGTAGGTAAGGCAATTAAGTTAAAAATGATTTGTTTACTTTTAGCTGCGGCTGCAAGGTGCGAGTCCTTGTTTAGTGAATGTATTTAAACAACACTTGTCTCATGCTTTATCGTCGTATTCAGCTTTATACTGTTAAGCTCATAGTCTTTCATAGAGACTGTTATTTATAAGGTTCTTTGATCCGTCGTAGTACGATTTTCTAAAAATAATTAAAACTCCCTATTTCAGCTTCACTATACATGTTTGATACAACGTCTTCTATATGACGGCCTGTTTGGTGTTGAGGTAACTAGCCTTGCCTTCCATGCCAGAGGTCCCGGGTTCGAGTCCTGGTAGGGGCAGATATTTTATAATATTTTCTTTCTAGTCATGGATGTGTGTATGTTTATTTAAGTTTATTTCTAATATTTACATATAAAAAAAATGTTTATTTGTGTTTATATATTTCTTAAGTTTATTTATCCGTTATCTAGTATCCATAACACAAGTTCTTAATGATACTTAATTTGGGCTAGATAATGTGGTGTGATTGTTAGAAATATTTATTTATTTATCTTGCTATAACATAATGCCATACTGGTGTAATTTTCCGAGACTTATCGAGTGCACTGGTAAACCTACTTTTCTTCTCCAGTGCGTTTTCAAACAGTAACAATAACGAGTGGTATACTTTCTACGTGGAATATTATTAGTTTTTGTATAGTTCTTGTGTCAATCTCGGTTACCTGGCAACCTCGTTCTTAGGACAGATAAATTAATGTTTTGGTTTGTATTGTGCTTGTTGTTTCAAAGTTTGGCTAATTTGCATCAGCTTAAACGGTTGTTTCTCTATTTGAACGTAGGCGATATTGACATTGATATTGGGAACTCAATTTGAGTCATGAGAAGTATTGTTTTGTTTCCTAAAAGTCTATACGTTTTTACTTTGCCTTTCTTACGAAAACCGTAGAGACAATCAAAATCTAGAACTTTCCCTGGATACTTTGCTGAATTATCGCATATTACAAACTTGATGTTTGTTTCATTACGACTTTGAATGCCTAGGCACTGCTATTGAAATGTAACTCATATCTTCAGTATTAAACATGTATTTTTATATCAAACTTGAAAAGTTAATTCAAGAGCTGATCGTCATAGTTACCTTAGCAAGGTGAATTAAGTCATGGAAACACCGCGCCCGATAAATATTAACTTGCGTTTCAAAAGAAAGCACAAACATCAACGTACGTAATAAATGTATTTTTAAACATCAATAAAAAAATTAGTTAAGCAGGGCACTGGATTTAGCACAGGCTTCGATAATTAGATAACAAATCTCAGCGGTAATAGTTTACATATTTATCTAATTGTTAATCACACTTACATTTTCATGATGCATATATATGATTTATTAACAGTGTAACAAAAAACCAATTTAGATTTATACGTTCTCCTATTAACTATTAAGAGCTTGCAAAACAAAATATGGACAGCAAGATACGAGTATAAATTATATAATAAAATAAGTATTACTCTACATAGATATACAAAAAACTTTACAAAATTCCAATATTTTATGTTACAATATAGACCTTGTTTGTACCAGTCATATTTCGATGCCAAGAAATAATGTCAACAACCTAAGACACTTTAAAGTTACGAAATTGGTTCACCATCTCCAATTGGTTAATGAAACTGATCAAACTCCACTGAAGAAATGTAATATTAACATATTGACTGCTCGCTGTTGCAGACGCAATAATATGTTGCCTGTAGTTTGATACCTATTGTTTAATCAAATATATTTTAAAAGTTTACGGGTTTTTAAACACATCGCAGCCGCTTCGTTAAATGTGGTTAAATGAATTTTATTGACGAACGAAGCGTAGTAATTAGTTTACCTACCTCACCCGCCGGAGGTCCCAGGTTCGAGTCCTGGCCGGGGCGTTAATTTGTGTGATGAACATAGATGTTCGTTCTCCGGTCACGGTTGTTGATATTATATGTGTATGTTTATCCGGGGTTCAAGTTCGCAAAAGTATGGTCATCCATAACACAAGCTCCGCTTACTTTGGGGCCATACAGTTGCTGGGATTGTTCGAGATTTATTTATTATTATTATTATATTATTTTATTTTCACGAATGAATGAATATAGGTTATCCTGAAAATCGCGTGGGTTTTATACGAAGTCGTAGACAGCTCTACCTTCCGTTTCAAGAAAGTTTTTGGTAAGAGTTGCTACTAATCTGAATTTATCTCCTTTCGACATCATTTGTTAAATAATAAAGTTTTCCTCTACATAAGATTTTACCGCCAAAGCCTGCTGTGTATTGTAAATTTACAACGAAGTAATGTTGAAACTAATAAACTTGCGCTATTTATATAAAAATAACCCTTGATACCTGAAATTTAAAAAACCGTTTACAGATCTTCCAACAGTGTTGCAATTTTTACGACAAGTTTAAACTTTAGTAGGTAAAAAACAAATGTGTACTAAGTTAATAAAGTTTACAAATGCGCTGAGAAAACTTCACTTCAAAGAAAGAGTAATTTTATTGTTTACCGCAAAGTGCACGATACGCGCTAATCTTTACATTTTGTTCATTGTTTGGTGTAAGGACAAGTGGCGCTTGTGAGTTTGGTATCACTAAACCTAATATTTGCTTAGAATTCTTTGAATCTATATTTTTACTTGTAGTAGTTGCTGGTGTTATAGGGATGGCGTAACGTTTAACCACTGCTTCGATGTGAATGACTTACGTTATCGGTTTTGGTTCAGAGTTTGAGAAATATATTTTAAAATATCACTTTTAAACGATACTTTCCGTCCAAAAAATCAGTATACTTTTAGAAACTTTATTAGAGACGATATATTCATATATTAAACAATCAACATATATGCCTAATAATTGACAGCTGAATTCTACTACAGCCTACCTCATTCTCAATCGAAAACTTTACATGGCGTCATGAACGTAAGCCCATGGGTGACGGGAACAAATTTACGCTATTCTGTTTTGTGTACAAAGTGCTCGAAAGTAAAATGAATAGTAAACGTGAAGGGACTTCGCTTTCCATCTCACTTTGCTAGAACAATACACCTTGTTCTCGTAACGTATCCGGCCGAAGTTTTCTAATTACCGGCAGTAAAGATTACCCGTTAATGTTAGTAGTGCTGTTAAATGCATTATTTACAATAAATCTTAATAAAGTAAAGACTATAAATTTTTTTACTAAATTTCAAATTTTTTAAGCTTTTAAAAGATCTATGGGGCAATCGAAGTCTGAACTTACTAAGAATAACTTTAAGGGGTTCAAATTGTCTAAACATCTATTTTAATCAACATGAGTTGATCAAGTTCATTTCATTAATTATATACTAGCGGCTTTTTGCTATGTTGAACTGGAGAAGCGATGCGCAGCCGCGACTGCACTCACCCCTGAACAAGAGCTCCATACGGGCCCGAAACTAGTCGGACCGTTCCTTGGGTAAAAAGCCGTTAGTATATTTATAATTTAAAATGACTCACAAATCTTTCATAGAATTAATTTATTGCTAGAATATTAAAAGAAAATACCTTAAGTTTCACCCAAATTAAAATGTATGTAATTGCAACTTGCAATACACTAACCAACTAAACTTACCTACATTAAACTTAAATTATAAATGTTAGAAAGTAAAAACAGGCTTCTCGTTGAAACTGAATAAGCGAGTTCACCTTAATTAAAAACTTGTTTATTTTGTAATTAATAAAGCAAGTTTTAATATAAAAACATTGTAATAAAAATGTCATTAATAAAATTTTGCAGTTATTCAATTCCGTAACTATCAAGGTAAAAAGTTAACGACATAATACTCCATAAAGGATGGGGCGGCGTTTAAAAAGTTCCTCTGGTACATATACCTAATTTCATTAAATGAACATATCTGTGCCCAGGAGTTCAAGGCAAAAGTGTGATTATAAAACCCAGGTTATATATATTTAAGCTTCAGTAGGCCGCACTCGCCTCAGAAGTGGGCAAACTGATAAAAATTATAGGGCAACGGAGATAAAGGATTTTTATGGATGAATAAGTCCATGAATTACTCTTTCTACAAAGTTGCTGGAATAAAATAAAGTATTTAAGAGACTCATAAAACGAAGCGAGAAAAAATAGGTGTGTTTAAAAATAAAATTAAAACTTTTATGTACCATTTTTAGGGTTCGGCTGCTATTGTCATTTTGAACTGAACCATATTTAATAAATATTACTCTAAACTATTAAGTATAACTTTATCAAACAAGGAATGCTATTTATACTAACATTATGAAAAAATATCTAGGAAAAATGCTTGTGCATGTGCATTTCGACCATAATGATAATACCATCTGCTAAAGTCAGTATTTAAGTATAACTAAAAAGTGTATTTTAGTGAGATTGGGTATAGTATAGTTATAGACATAAAGTCAGAATTCAGATTATTTCCCTTTTGCACCTTCTAATAGACTTTATACGTCGCTTTACTGGTATATTTGTATCCAATTGATATACTATAGACCATGGTGTAGCAACAATCAATCTTATCTGAAAAAATTACATTTGTTATTTCTCCATTTAAAATAAATTACAAATCTTTAAATTCTAAATTTTTGAATTTAAAGATTTGTAATTAAATATAACCTGTATTTATAGTTGATGTATATAAAACATTAATTGTATCTCAGTAACAATAATGTTTGTGTTCAGGAGAAGCGATGCAAGAACCCTCCGACCGCGCCGCAGAAGATCGAACGCGTCATCACCCTGTGTCAAGATGAAATCAAGCTCTCCATACTCAGAGGTAAACCATTTGTTTTGGCTTCAGTCTATGACGTGGGATAGCATGCAGCAATACTAAATAGTAATTCAAAAAGGCCTAAACTGCCATGTGCTAGATTTTACTAGAACTTGAACTTTAAACATCTAAATATCTAAAACTTTGCACAAATAATCTTGCACTAAATATATCTCGCACTTTGTCACTCAAAATTAGTACATCATTTATAAGAGTACTCTTCATATAAACGATTCCTTGCTTGGCGCCCCAAAATTTTAATAACGTATAGCGACAGCTGACCACGTTGTTTGTTATGCTGACGTTCTACGTCCTAGTTTAAAAGCATAAAGAAACTGCCGAGGAAGCGTATTAATCACAAAGAACTTTTGCGTTTGGCAGAAGGACAACGAATACCGTTACAAGTTTCTTTAAATTACATTGATAAAATAAGAAAAGAAGGGGAAGACCCGAAAAATCCGTATAATGTAATTCCGAATTTGAATATTCCGATTTTTAAAATTCCGAAATCACAATCCCGAAGAGTCTTGATTCTGACTTGACTATTCAAATACACGATTCTTATTTAACCGAAATTCATAAATACGAAATTTTAATTTTCCGACTTTCATTAGTAAGAAGAATTAAAAACCCGTTGTATTACTAGTCCCAAATACGGTATTCCAAATTTTAATTTTCCGAAAATTCAATGCTAACATTCAGATTTTGTTTAAACGGGTATGTATTAAAAATTATAATTTAAATCTTCTGTGACACAAATTATAATGAATAAGGCACATTTTGAAATTATACAAATTAGGCGCGACGACGAGCGAAGCGAGGACGAGCAGTTAGTCTGTATGCAGGTAGTAGACTGTACGAAGGTAATGCAGCGCGGCCCGCGAGGTGCCAAAAAGGAATTTGCATTTCAGTACATAAACTACAGACACAAAAAATAACTCGGAGCCATCATCTTCAATGCCTGCTTCGACCATGGCTACTTTCCAAAAGCTTGAAAAGAAGCGACAGTCATAGGCATTCCCAAGCCGGGTAAACCTCTGAATATCCCGGCTAATCACAGAATCATACTCTCTCGAATGCGGAACCATCTGTTTCCAACGGATGGCGATCCCCTCATTATTCCCCACCAGTTCGGCTTTCACGCTAAGCACTTTTGCCCTCAACAAGTCCACCGAATCGTCGAATACATACTCGGCAGCTTCTATCCGAAACGAAAGAAAACGGTCGCAGTTTTCTTTGACGTAGCCAAGGCTTTCGACAAAGTCTGGCACAGCGGTCTCGTTTATAAACTCTACAAAATAGGCTTACTGGCTCGCCTAGTTAGGATAATCGCGTCGTTTCTCAAAGACCACACGTTTCGTTTTAAACATGAAGGCACGCTTTCCGCGCCTCGTCCCATAAAGGCTGGAGTCCCTCAAGGCTCAGTCCTCGCGCCTCTGTTGTACACCGTGTACACTAACGACATTCCCATTCCGCCGAAAGACGTCGAACTCGCCCTCTTAGCCGATGACACTGCCCTTTACACCAAAGGCGTCAATGTCCCGGGTCTCATCACCAGACTCCAAAAGGCCGTAGACGCCCTCGGTGCATGGTTTCAAAAATAGCGTATCGATGTGAACCCAGACAAGAGTTCTGCGGTTTACTTCGACTGTAAACAACGTTGTGTTGCAGACAATCTCCATGTTCGGTGTTAGGTACTCCCATCCCCTGGAAGCGCACTACCAAATACTTAGGCGTCACCTTAGACCAGAAGCTTTCTTTCAAGCCACACGTCGATAGACTAACGAAACTCGCCCGTTTTTATTTAGGCCGCATACATAGTATGTTAGGTAGAAAAAGTTAAATGTCCCTCAGAAACAAACGTACGCTTTATAAGGTCTGCGTTAGACCCGTCATGACATATGCCTCGCCAATCTTTGCCCACGCCAAACCCTCCGTCCTGCACAAACTGCAGGTAGTTCAAAATCTCTTCTGCCGCAGGGCCACAGACGCACCGTTGTACGTGCGTAACGCGGACCTGCACAGAGATCTTGAACTGCCTACAGTACAACAGCACCTCAAAACACTCTTTGAAGCTTTCTTCAAACGCGCTGAAACCCATCCCAATCCTCTAGTTTGAGATTCAGTCTCGTATACTACTCCTGTCTTAGATTCGAAATTCAAAATCGCTAGACCGAGAAACGTGCACACGAACGTAGCGACGCAGCTGACACTAGATCTTTTAGCCCTTCAGGCCGCAACTTCTAATTCTAACGTAAATTTGAATTAATTCAATTTTTATTTTCATTTTGAGCACCTTCAGTGCTATGAATTCACCTTCAGTGCTGTGAGCACCTTCAGTGCTATATAAATGCCAGCGGGTGACCCCTTCTGAGCCCCCGGCGCGGCCTCTTTCTCCAATCCGTCGCTCAGATGGAGGCTGAGTGGCAAAAATTGCACGAGCCGACAGGGGGTTTTTTAGTGGGTAGGGTTCTGGTAGGCGTCGGGATGAGTCCCACATAACCTGGATCGCGCGCGCCAGTGTATGCGTCAGAGCATCTTTTATCCTCCTGCCCTTCCCGTGGAGGGAAACAAAAAAAAACTCGGTACAAAAAACTAAATAAACTTTCTCATTTCCAGTTGACTACTTTAATGCTCGAAAGTATAAATTGATGTGCTCATGCAGTTCACAAGGCGTTTGTTATTGCAACTAATATTATTCGGAATTTTGATATTCGGGATTCGTATTTATGATATTGCGGGTTATTAATAATTCAGCTTTTTTATTGTTCGGTATTTTCAAATTCGGCATATTGGTTTTCGTAATTATAAACGTTCGTAATTTTAAAGTTTCGAAGAAGAAAAATTCGGAATTTTGAAATTCGTGATTCGGAATAAAGTTTTTCGTGTTTATGTAGTGTACCTGAAAAGAAGAGTATACTGGCTAACATAACGCGTGTTCATTTGCTACAGATTTGATACAACCTAACAAGAAGCAGCTATCTATGACGTCATTGCGCAAACCGAACTTATAGTACATCTACACCAGGTTTAAAGTAAAGTAACCATAGAGCCTACCTTCAAGAAGCGGTACTCACTGTAAAACCTCTTCCACCAATCTCCCTTGTTGGTGTTATCCTTCAATTTTGGTTCAGTTTAAGCATTAGAAAAGAATTACCATCGCGGTGCGTGAAATTTAGTCGAAAAGCACTGCGCAGTTTCTGAAAACGTAGCTTCCTGAAGTATACCCTGTGTTTCAAATGGCGGCTCTTCTTTTCTATTCATATTATTTAAGTTTCATAATTAGAGTCACGTAACGTCGTAAATGTGTAACATGGTTTATATTGATCCACGATTGAAACTAGTCGTTTTCTTGCCTCCGTAGCCCCGTTAAAAGAAGGCAACCATTTTTTCAGTTTTAATTTAATACTGAGTTTTTTAAGTTTTGTCTACACGCAACATCGCACTTAATTTAATTTTAGGTCGCAGTTACTTCACTTATACCCTTAGTTTAATGTTTCGACGTACTACGTAATTCGTGTTAATTACATATTCAGACTTCATGTACCAATAAACAATATATCGTTATATCGCAATATGTTACCTGAATAGTCATAGTGGTAAATAAATAGACAAGAAATAGAAATCTTCCTTCATTAGCAGTTCAGATTATAAGCTCAGTATTTTATTGCGCAAAATAATAGGTGCTATATAATAATTTCAACTTTCACTTGTACGAAAATTAAAAAGTCAATTAATATTTAAATCAACGTCATTTTAATAGCATGGATTCATGAATGATGTACATTTGTGAAAAGGGACTTGTGATTCTGAGTTTGATTCCCGGTGGTGTTAAATATAAAAGTGTACTTACGTTTCTGGGTTTCTATTATATTACAATGTCATTTGCGTAACACTTTGCTATGATGGGTGCACACTAAGTATAATGTATACTGTCGAATTCAAAAGAAGACGAAATAGTTTCATAGTCGCAGTCATATTTTGATACGCACTAATAAAATAAAATATGTAATACCTTTTATTACGTTTTTTTTAAGGTTGTTTTGATATTATTAACGAGTCAGTTCTGTCACGTTTTAGTCATTTGTGCCATTTTGTTTTTCGACCAAGTAGGCAATAGAAGCAATGTAGGTCCGAAGGGAACAAAATTAATCTGTAAAACCCCATAACATGTCCAACACATAGATCGGATATGAACTCAATAATCCGATGGAGTCAAGGTCGCCGGCGGCGGCGGTGCGGTGCGGGGGGCGGTGAAAGTTCCACGTAACATTACGTTCTTGTAGATAAACTGTGATTGTTGAACTACTTACCGACTGTGGACAAAACTTGTGTTTACTAACCATTCACTGAGGATGTGTTACGCAAAGGGAAAATACAAAATCTGTGCGACAGAAAGCATTCATAAGGTTTCTGTTTGAATAATTCAAGTTAATTGATTCCACCCATTTTTTCTTCTTAACGACCTCAATAACAGGAACTTCTTAGAGCTTTATAGATTTCCGCTCTCACTTAGCAATGTTCCGTGTCTCCCTACTCTTCTCGCTCAGATTCCGCTATTAAATCAGTTTCCTTAATTATTTTTTTATTGTGAACCATAACTGTTTATTATTAAAGACTAGCAAACTAGTATCTGACCTTTAGTCTCAAGTAATTTGTTTTTAAGCTTTTAAAATCAATAACATGAAACATGAAAAAACAATAACATTTACAAAACAAAGAAGTTATCCATCTGAAACGTACAAAAGGCTACGGCCATTGTTGTTACAAAAAGTATCTAGGTTTTTTAACAGTAATACGTGTAGGTATTGTAATACTTGACTACACTAGCCTCGTGAAATATTGACAATACGTCCAAACACAATAACCTACGTTTGTGGAAGGCTGTATCACTTTACTGTATCGGCTGAGATCACTGGCTGACTCAATACCACTTAGTACTTTGGAGGCGAATTCTCAAACATTCATATTTACTACAAGCCTGCAATTAGTATGTGCTATTTTTGTTGATGTGACAAAAAATACAAAATATAATAACTTGGTGGCAGACTTAAAACTTACTCACCAGGGTAATATCACTTTCTTAGAAATTGGTTTAGAGGCCAAATAGGCCTCAATTGTAAAATAATAAATAAATTGTCTCATTTTCAAAAAGATTATTATTGCCAACTGCAAAGTTTCTGAAGGTGGCAAATAATCTTCAATAAGATACAAATCAAGTTATTTGTCATTCTGTGCATTTTCATAGACACGTATCTATACCTAACGAAATTATTTTAATTATACTAATTAGTAATTTTGCTAATAATTTCCTTTTATTTACTTAAATATAGTGTCAAAAGATCCGGATATATATTTCTTTGTAAAAACTGATGTTGACCATTTATTTCACACCTTGGTCATTCGGGCCCAAATAGACGGGTAAAATCACTTATTACAGATTCAAATAGGTACTGACAAAGAATTATCAAAGGTAAAAAAAGCAAACAATTTTAAGTGTTTATAAACTACACTCCATTGTCAACGTACAGCCAATTCGATATTTTTAAATGAAATCTATATGTTACTAACTATAACCTTCGCAGTTGTCACGATTCAAGTAAAAATCGAATTGTAAAGGTGTTTATTTCATGAATAGCTTAAAATTCACACCTAGATTGTAATAAAAGTTAATTAGGTCATTTGCGGTAGTAGTAATAAAAGCCAGCGTTCATGTATTAAGGAAGTTGGCGTATTCATTCGGCATACCGATACGCCAAGGTAAAGCGAAGATATTTTTTATTCACAATTCTTAAAATGCTTAGTTACTGTCCTAGTTTGATCGTATCGTATAACGAAGTACTGTATTACAATTAAAGGAATGGAAACACCTGACTTTTTTACGAAAAATGGCACGGCACATTCTGGCCGGCAGCATTTGTTTTCTTTTTTTTTCATTTTTTTTAAATCTTTTTATTATAAAACAAATACATATTACTATGAACAATGTAACATAAACTAATAAAGTTTTACCGTACATCGCGCGTAGTATTTTTCGGTTGCTCTTACCAAAACCCGAACGGCATTGACAGGGCGGCTTTTTTCTCGCACGCTCACCTACACATATGTATATGTGGGTCCCTTACACCTATAAATCCATGTTAAATAATATCTTAGGACAAGTTTGCTGGTTAGCAAAACATTTACGTAATACCTAATAACTTTGGCATGTTAATATATTGAAGAAATGTTTTTATTTACCTAATTCACAGTAGTCGTCACGCATGTTACACAGCATACTTAAATACACACACATACACAAATTGTCATCTAACATTCATAAATAAGTGTACATTTTCACCAGAAGAATTTACTTTTTGTTTAAGAAATCTCGAAGCAATACTTTGCGGTTTCCCTAACTACACCTGGCTTAAATTATCGCTTTCCCCTCATTGCTACAGGCAGCCCAGATCTTATGAAAGTGGTAATGTGTATTGTGGTTTCCGATGCACTTATGTGGGTATTAAACTAACATTTTCCAATCAAAACAGAGGAATAAATCTAGAAACGTAGTGTTGGAACCGTTTGGAAATAACTTGTTTAAGCTTTTAAGCTTGTTTTCGTAATATCGTAACGGTGGTTGTAAATCAGGGGCCTCATGCAGATAACTTCAGGGATACCTTAATCACTTATTTCAAATTTCTAAAACTCCATGAGGATTATATAAGTCAATCATTTCAATTCTATGACCCAATGGACGTTGTACGGGTTACCGAAATATTTTGGCATTTGCGTATTTTTAATATCGCTACCTTTTAGCTTTAAAGATGTACATACCTAGTTAGTATAGATCTAGAAATAAATAAAAAAACATACTGAGTTACGTTTTATATTTTTTTTTCATAAAACACTTCTAGTGGCAATCCAGAAGGTTCCAGGATTAAATATTACCAAGATTGAAACCCGGGATCAATACTCGGAAGACAAACATAGAATCGAGAGAATTTTGTTAATTTCATATACAGTTTATTTTAAATTCCCATCGTTGAATTCGCTGTACGGTCTCCCATAACAACACAAGGTTTATACTTACTTTGAGGTCTTACAGTTGGCGTAACAAGTTTTTTGGGATTTCACAACAAACAATGCAAATAAATGAATTTTAATTCGTACTTAACAAGGTACATAGAACACAAACAGAGGCGTTGATCAGCGATGCAGTAATTCTGACACTGTTTCACAGTCCAAAAATGCATAATTGTTAGTTTATCGTACTCGGACAATGTTGGCGATATTTTCTAGAGTTATATTTCTTTGGCTGATGTTACAATATCCGACGTGGCCAAGGGTACTGCGGCGGTTACAGGAAGTGTCTATGAAGCAAAGTTCCTGAAAGAGTTTAAAAATAATTGCTTAATAAATTTAGAATCTAATGTCTGCTGCTTGGATCGTTTAAAACTGCTTCATTTTTCCCCTTTGATCTATCGAAGAGCAGTACAAATTGTAACTTATCACATTGGGTTGATCTTATTGGCACAGGTAGGTAGTCAATTTATATTAATTGTTACAAAATATTTGCTCAAAAGCAATCTTTCGCAATCTTGCTATATAGCTATATAGGAGTTCTTCTTTGTATCAGTTTTTGAGCAAAGAAACAAATCTATCAAATCAAATGAATTTATTTGCGTAAAAATTTGTACAAATAGTTTTCAATTAAAATTGACAGTTCTACATTTTTCACTGTTAAACAGCGTGCAAATATTTATAAGAAGTTAGTTACAGAATGATTTATTATCTAAAACCTATTAAATAATATCAAAATAATATTTACAAATATTAATATTTAAATGTTATAAAAATATTACAAAACATTATGATTCCTAAACGTATACATATAGATACCTAGATTCATTTAATTACACTTTAGTGTCTTTAAAATATTCATCAATTGTGTAGTAACCATTTTGTATCAATAAATCATATATTTTTCGTTTATAGTCATTAAAATTTAAGTTTTATAATTAAAGGGCAACTTATTATATATATCTATAGCCATACAATAAACATTTCTACTAAATAACGTTAATTTTCTAGGCGGCATATACAGTTTTTTACTACAAATACCTTTATTTCTAGTTCTTAAAATCATGACATTACCTAGTTCCTTAAAATATTCCTTAAGTTTTTTTACAAACAACATTTCGAATATGTACTAACTCGGCGAAGTGAGAAACTCTGAAACAGCAAAAAGAGGCCTGCACGGATCTCTGAAATCTGCTCTACAATGTGCTCTAACACATTTCTTCTGACACAAAAATATTTTCTGGATGTCTACAGAATTTCCCCATAAAATTAAACCATAGCGCAAGATAGATGAAACATAACCATGATAAGCAAATTTTGCTGCTTGTTGACTTACAGTTCATGATAATCTACCTATGACGAAAACAAAACTATTTAGATTTTTACATAAATTACTTATATGTGGTTTCCAGTCACAATACTTATCTAGAGTTATTCCTATCTAAAACAGCACGCAACAATATTGATAAGTATCTTGAGATCTTACGAACAAATAAAAAGGATGAAAGGTGCTTTTACAATAAATTATGTAAAAGCACGCCATGCCTACAAACAGTTCTCCCGAAATGTACCTTTAAAGATTTTTCACTTTTTAAGTTTCAATTAACGATTTGTAAAAAACTAATAAGATATATCAGTAACCTTTATTGGTGTATATAATTAAGCAATCTCCACTTCTATGTTGATGGTCGAGTCACGTTTCCCGCCAATTTGCAACAGTTCAAATCGAATGGTTTCGAATATAAATAGCTACGTAAACTTTATGTGGTTTTCCAAAGATCATCGCAGTCTGCTCTCACTTGCTTCATCACTTGGGCTAAGCTGCTTCACGCTGTTTCATAATGAGCAAAGGTTGGCGCTGGAAAGGAACTAGACTTCACCTCATGAATACGAGAGACAATCTATTAATCGAATTTTTTATCTCGCGCTTACTTGGATATACATTGTGAAATGTATATTTCATTTGATGGCCTTCCGCGATACAAGAGCCACAGCTTAGTGCAAGGACCCAAATTAAATGTAGGATCCACAAGGTTTTTCCCACCAAAACATACCAATATTACTCGCCTATTGTTATTAATGATCTACTGATAATTGTTATTATTATGAATAAAAAATATAATGCGAAAATCAAGGTATCATTAGTTTAAATATAAAAGAAACAATTCAAATTTTCTTTTGTGAATACATTTTCGAAGAATTGAAAAGAGTTAATTTTAAATTTACTTTAAACACCTAGATTAACATATTAAACAATACTTTATAATAATCGGTACACACCTAGGTGCGAATAATATTTATGACGTTATTTATTTATCAAGAACCTATCACAACAAAATGCAAATTGTTTTCCAAATGCAGGAGTTATTCAACAGTAGTTTAGAAATATTGTAACCGACCACCGGCATTAGCCTCATTTCCTTGTCTTCGTTTCATCAGAACCTCTAAGGCACAACGTGTAAGAAATTTGCCTTATTTATAGACGAAGTATGAAATAGTTATTAAATACGTCATTTGAGATACAAAGAGCTGGTTAGCGCCAAAGTAATTTGATAGCGCTTCTGCTATGATCAGTGGCCATACAGAGATCACGTCATAAATATCAAACAAATATCAATGACTTATGAATAAATACTTGATCCTATCACAGTAATGTCTGTCCCTAGAGACAGGGTCTCTGACGTAATAGACAGAGATAGTAGACTTCCACACTTAAACCTCCGAACGTTAAAAACTTTGCATCTTATTTCTTTTATTATTTAAATTATTTGAAAATGTTCTGATTGAAAAGATAGATTTTGATACCGTTGAGTGTCCTTTATTTATCAGATGCGCACTTTGAAAGATACACTCCAATATCTGAGTCCATAGAATTATATATAATAAATATAGTATCATAGATCCATATTATCAGCGGTTAGCTCACACAGCACAACACAGTCCTAAAAAGTCGTTCAATATGATAAGTCGTGTGACGGCCACTACGGCCTAACCTGTAGAGTTGCGTTCAGGCTATGACCCATATGTCTCCCTTGCGTAACACTTGCATAAGGCGCGCGCATGCGATGCGCCCATGCCTTCACGCTTTATCGGACTTGCGAAATGCACATCTTTGCCTAGCATCGATGATTTTAATTAGTTTTATACACTGGCAACCTTGGCTTGGCTCATTGTTTTATAACTTACACAGTGATCGTTTTATAAATTACTGATTATATTGTAATGTTTGGAAATGTTTGAAATATGTCTTTATTATTTTATCTTAATAAGAATAAAATAAAAATAACTGAAATTGTCCGATGCAACCCTCGTAGCTGGATATCCCCACAGTGTGATTATCAAGGTTGCCGTAGCTATTTGTTTAATTGCACCAATAAAGTAAACACTATTACATTTAAAAAAGATTGCATACACTTTTACACACCTTTATTACAAGCACAAATCACATGATTGTAACTTTGAAAATGTATTACATTATTATAATAAGAAAAAGTATTGAAATTAATAAAAATATCAAGTTAATAAAGAATAAGAATATATAAATTTTACAAAAAAAAAAAGCTTTACAAAAATAATTATGGATTACAAAACATGCCAAACTAAAATCGATAAAACGCTGTATGTATTTACTTATTACAAATGGTATGTAACCTTTTACGTAAAGTGCTTTTTGTTAGTATCAATTATATTCAATCAGTGGGTTGTAAAGCAAAACTAATTTGACTTCCAACTTGCTTGCTCGTTTTATGTCAAAACTTATTAAACTTTACTTGGGTTCTAACTCAATTGCGTTCGTGGTAGTGAGTCTTAATCAAGACTTCAAAGTTGAAGTATGATGAATGTAATATTAAGACGTAAAAACCAGAGTTCAGAACTTTGAGAAGTTTTCATATTAAACTGCTAATAACTAATAATTCAATGACAAACAACGAAATAAATTTATTAATTTAGTAAGATCGAAAATAAAAGCAGCTTTTTTTTTATTTACATGTAGAAATAAAAATAACTTTAATAATAATCTGATTTAATATTAAAGCAGAATATGGCTATGATTATGTTTAAGAAGTTTAACCTTTGAACACCCTTTGTCTATTCGTATTTTAATTAACCCACTTCCCTAAAACCATCCTCTTGTGGATAAATCTAAGGCAATTAGAAGCCTAATGAAAAGGAAACTATAATAAACTTTTATTTCAATTTTATTTTATTTAGATTGGTACAGTTACAGATATCAGATCGAAAGCAAATTTAGGTGACTAGTCTGACATCCTATCATCCTATTACAACTGTACACGGCTTACGAGAGAAACTTTACGTGTCCGTTGTAATTAGTCAACTACAAACAACAATTAAAGATTAAAGACTACAAAAAAGAATTTTGTGTTCCAAAGATTTTTTTTTGTAAGTTTCACAGTTAAGCTAACATAATATTACAAACAGTACAATAACACTATAATTCCGACGGCTCATTGAAGACTTAAAACAGATAACTTCTCCATTAACTACTGACTCGATGCTGAAAGCTAAGAAAGTGACAGTGCACATTGCGATTGGTTCTCGTGACCGGCGAAGCGACGGCGCGGCCTAGTTGCGGCAATGGTCACACTCGACGATGTAAAGGGCATTTTCACATGATCGCCACTGCTATTTGTATATTGTGAGCAATTAACTATGTAAAATTAGGTTCTATTGTACGTTAGAGCCACAGAACTTGTAATCGAGGGAAATAGAAATGCCTTTGTTTGAATTTACTTGCAGAACCACTGATGCCAGATTGCTCGCTACTTCTTGCCAATAGCTAACACGCGCAAATAATTTCAACAAATCAAACCATTTTTAAAACGTGCACCATGATGTACGCTTGACGTCGATTTGTTATGTAAAGCATAAGGACTTATTATGCTTGGCTCGGCTACCGGCTCGCTTACCATTTAGATTTCTTTCTATTAGCAGTTATGTGGTTTGACCACACGCTGATAGATTTCAGTGCGATAACAAGCATATCAACACATGTGCTTATAACAAATCAAATTAAAATTAGGCTTTATTTTTCTGATCAGTATGTGTGATGACATGTTTGAATTTCAAAGTAAATCAAAGAATCAGATAAATTCAAGCTGATTCTACCCAAATATAAGAAATTAAATCTTATCATCCAAAATACTATTCTGGCTAAAATTTTTCAAAATAAAACCGAAAGACAACGACTGTTGGACAAAGAATACAGACCTAACAATTTACACATTAAAATTAAAATTAAATTAACACATTAAAATTAATATGACGGAGTAGAAAAACTCTAATCGCGAAGCCAAGCAAGCGTTTTAAACGTTTTAAAAGGAATCGAAAGTAAAAAGACGTGTCTAAATAATGCAGCTCAACGGATAAGACGTTGAATTAAATAAAAGTAAAAGTAGAAACAAGATAGCTCCAAACGAGTTTAGTAAAAATAATCTATTGCTTAGATCTTTAACCAGAATTATAAATTGCTATCATTTCAACATTCTGGAGTCAGTACACAACTAAGATGTACGGTAAATAGTGGACATTGCTGCGTATCGTGGAGTATTAAGTGGACATTATTATGCGAGCTAAAAACTAATAGTACAGTCAGAAAAGCTGTTCAAAGATAGATATTTAAAGGTGCTCAATAAATGGTGCTTGTCGAGAATAGGAATATATTACGTAAAGGGTATGTTAAAATATATATTTTTATTTGCCATCAAAAGCCTATAACAATAAGAGTTATCAATTCAGGAGAAAGAAGAGGGGATATGAAACTGAAGTGGACCACATGAGAACTCAAAGAGTTATTTTTACATAATAATTACACTAATATTTTTAACCTGTCCAATATTAATGTCCAACATTAATGTTCGCAAGTTTTTGTTATTAACAATGTTTTGTGAATTACCAATCCGGTCTCAAATTCTTATTTCATACTCTCGAATAATAAAATAAGATTCTCTCTCTTGAAACCGATTCGATTGAAATTAGTTCAAACTGTAACGTTCTTTTTTAAAGTTCTGGATTTGGCTAGTATTTTATTATTAATTTTATGCAACTTACGTTACATAATATTAGACAATGTAGATCGGGATAATATTATAAAAATAAAGGATCTATATAATATAGGTCATCCTTAAAACAATGGCACTATCAGTAACTTTTAGAGCCAACAATGTTTTATTTTACTAAATTGGTATTTCTTTATTTTACATTATGCTGTCTTTACTAAACGCAGTCATTCAAGCACAACGTCTGCACTTGGCAGGTATATTATGATTATTATTTGTGTTATAGTTCTAGTTAGTCATACAACCTCCACCGAGGACATTAAATGACTATTCATTTATAGTTGGTTACATTAAATGTGACTCATATAATGATTGAAGCAAATATCTTTGTTCACATGGCATTCGTTTGAGAGCCTATTTTGAACGGAAACGGGCCAATTACTTGGCTCCAATGACAAAATTTGTAGCAGAAAGTTTGTGCAAACAGCCAACGTGTGAGCGGTCCACTCCAGTAATCGTCTGTGCTTGCCAGAAATAGTTTTGAGATTTCAATTTGTATTATGTGCACACACACATATAAAACATTCAAGTAACAAAAAAAACTCTTAGCTAACACTCGCTGGGAAATATTCCTAAAACATAAGTACCTGCTACGAAAGCTTATTCCGAAATTATATCAGACCCTAAACATGAATTGGGAATTACTAGTAAGTTATACGTAACTTAATTGAGATACGTCTCTTTATCATTTTATCACGCACTTAAATTATAATAGTGAAGCGATGTGTACTTGTAAAGTGGGTACAGATTCATTAGTAATAGCAGAGACTAGTACTATAGACTGACCATCTCCATACAAAAATTCGTGACTCGGAAAAAGCTCAAAATCCAAGCTATTACTAGATGTCGCTCTCAAATAGCTTGGACCAACCTTGTCGTCTTTAATTTTTATATGAATTATTGACGAGAAACGTAATGCAAAATATTTGTTTGTTTATTAATACGGACTAAAACTGCTAGATGGCGTTGTCAAATAACCTGAAACCTTAGCAAGTAAATAGTTGAGTTCATTCCAGGCCCTCAATAAGCTTTTGATTTCAGTACTTTACGCAAAAAATGACTATACCTTAATTTTTATAACATTTTATAATAATTACTAAAAAGAAAGTCAGAACCAAATTATGTATATAAATATATAAAAGACATAAAAGCAAATCAAAGAATATGTAACTGCGTGCATCTTTACCGATAGAGACAAGGTTCTCGAACTATAGGTGAACCATTATGGAAAAAGAAATACTTGAGGGAATCTTTATGATTTAAAATAGATGACATAGATATTCAGTTGTATTAATTACTTTAAAAAGTGTCAAAATCATAACATATTAAATAATATCACAAAAAATATATTTATGTCAGCTTTATAGTCAAATATTTTATTTTGTGCTTTTTATTTGTTTGGATTTATGTGCGAAATTATTTTCTTTGATCGGCACGAGTCACAGTAGGCGAGCAGAAAAATTGTGAATTCAAAGAAATGCAGGGAAAAGTTCCAAAACAAACACACACCCATAGAAACAACAATAAACGACAAAGAATTCAAATTGTCAAACAAATAAAATGTTGTCATAAAAAGAACAAAAAAAGTTGATTTAAGTTATAAGTGTCTAAATACAATATTTACAAAATATTTCAAAATCCATCCAGCAAGAAAATATTTTTTTAACTACTGCAAAATAGTTATGAGTTATATGCATTATAAATAAAAATTATGCACTTATTAAGACATAGTTTTATCGATATCAAGAAATAAATTAAAATATAAAAAACCTATTAATTAAATGCACTGAAATTCGTTTTATTATGTTAAGGCAGATAAGAACAAACTGTGGAGATGAATGCTATATTTTTGTGGGAAAAATTATATACTGGCAATACAGTAATCCAGTAACACTACAAATAATATCCGGGGTGGTGTAAAGATTTCTGTTACTGAATTATAAGAGCGGCAACATAGCATCAAATAATATAATGCACTAGCTGGCAACGTCTGTTGTCGCCTGATACCTACGGATAGTACTTGCAATGAAATATCAAATGATTTTGTAAACAGCTCCATCTTAAGTTTTTTTACGCATTATTTTTACTTAATTTAAATAACTTGTAAATCTAATACAACTAACGCCATCTCTCTATCTTAAAAACAACTATTTTTCAAGTCACAAAATTTTGTTAGACATGGTTAGTCTATAGTTATTTACTAGTCTCTGGTAATAGGTATTTTAAAATGATAATGCCAGTTGTATGTCCTTACGGCAATGTCAGCTTTTCATTTTTCTGAACAAAATTTCACATCTAATGTTAATGGTCTTCCTTTTATTTCTGACATTATGCTATTTAACAAAATACCTTTTGGTCGGCATAATAAACTACAGGGTATTTTTTTCTCGTGTAGCGGGTTCGATTTCCGGTCCAACCATGTAAATATTTGAAAATTTATGAGTGCAGTTTAAATTGTTTTTTAAATTAAAATAATATCTTCTTTCAGTAAAATGTTCCATCTACAATATTCAAGGTACTTGCCCTCCATGTGGCATAGCCGTGGGACGCCCGTCTACTATGTTATGGCATATATAGCCGTGCGAAATAATACAGCCATCCAAAGAGTGAGTTTCTTATAAATAATCTTGTAAAATTCCAGAGGCGCTGGACGTGATAAAGGAGGAGCACACGATGCCGGCCGAGCGACGACGCAACAAGAGGGAGGTGCCCTTCACTCACGATGAGAAGAGGATCGCCGGGGTATGTATCGGAATATAGGTACTTAGACAGCCACAGCGAGTGAAATTTTCTTAATTATATTATATTTATTTAATTGAATTATATTTATCACAACGTCGCATGCATGTACTTTTCAGATATTTTCGTGTGTAGTCAATTAAAAAAAAAGCCTGTAAGGTATGGGCCAGCAACATCTTTAAAAATAAAGTAATTAATTATTCATACAAGAATCAAACCTCGTAAAGGATTTAAAATTTCATTTTATGATGTATCTAATTGGTACCCTTGTATAATTATTGAGAATAAAAGATGAAAAAGTATTTAACCACAGCTGTCAAACTATATTATTTAATTAAACGAGGGTTATTTGAAAACTCTAATAAGACTGCTTTAATTTCTTATTCCAGTGTCTACTGCAGTGTGTGTACCGGAAAGTGAAAGCTGTAAGTATTAACCGTCCACTCGCTTACCTACTGCACTATTGACACCTCTATGTAATTCTACAAATTATTAGGTACGAGTTTTCATAAGTAGGTAAGCAATGTACTTAATTTGTTAATTCACTTTATGTTTTTGCATCGGCCTACATTTGTATTAAGATCTAGTTTCTGCCGCGGCTTCTCTTGGGAACAGTGTACTGTACTTGGGTGGAAGTGTAAACTTATAAATTATCCAAAATTTAGCCTTTGTTTTTCTGTTCTCCTGAAGAAGTGTTTGCAAAACTATATGCTCATCAGTTAATTAGTTCAGGTTCGAATTGATAAATTTATGTAGGATTAAACTCGTACACATAAACTGCTTCAAAGCTTGTTTTGATGCATTGTACTGCAAAGATCTATTGGAAGGAATAAATAATTTTATCACCTCACATTAGCTCCAGATAAGCTGAAGTTAACTATTCTGAGGCCAAGATGGTCAGACAGTTTATTGCTTTAAATACATAGCTACCAACAACAATCCAAGATCTTAAAATCCAGCTGAAGTTAATCTCGCAATTGCAGGCTTTTTCATAAGTTTGACCCTGAACTATCCTTGAACGCATAGTACGTACATACAAAAGCATCCAGCGCATCGAACAAAGATTTTATTACTGTCATATTTCTGGCGATATTTCCATCGAGGCTATAAACTTATTTTTTGTAAACTTTATGACTTGAAACTGCAGTTTTATTGTGAACAAATTGGAGCAACATGCAGTGCGAACTCATAAAACATTTAATTTTGACTTATAAGCCATTTTACATTCATTTATTTTGTTCTATTTGAAGTATATGGAGGTAGAATTTACTCAACTATAAAAATTTACTTTTTATTTGAAAGCTTTGCGGCATTGCTGCAATAATTCATTCGTTGAGAGATTTATAAAGCTATTTATTTAGATGAATCGTTAATATTTTTTTATTCTCAGGCTAATATGAAACTCGTGCATTTGTAAAATTTATACTTTTACAATTTACTTTATCATAAGATTGTCCCGGTCATGAGGGTAAGATTTTTCGTAAGTTTGAATGTACATGTAGAGTTGTGTGTTCATGGTGTTTTAGATTTTCACAAATAACAAAATTTTGCTAGATAACAATCCTATTATTTGGTGGTAGTAGATAAAGAAAACGTTCAACAAGTGTATTTTTTATCTTTGGTGAAATTTCAAAAAGTGTGAATATGTTTTGCTTCACGGGATATGTTTCGGGATATTTTTTTATTATATTTAACTTTCCAAGGATTTATTTCTCTCAAGAAAATAATTTTCGATACAACTGATCTCTTAAAAAAGAAGGTATATTGAACAATAAAATATCAAGCACAATATAAAACACAGGATATAATTTTCCAATTGAAACATGCTCTTAATCAATTAAGGGATACGTTAAAGGTTGTAAAAACTATTTATTACCCGAGATCTCGTTAGGCGGACTCGTTTGTATCAAACTAAAATTAAAAGCCCACCAGTAATTAACTATAAACTGTCATGCTGCGACTTTGCGTGGGGCCAATGTCATATCCTCGGTGATAGAAAAGCGAAAGCACGGTATTTGTGGCATTTGCGTTTCCACCTGAACCTTAATATGCTTTAATAGTAATTAGTAGAAGAAATTGGACTCATAAAAATCTATCTATGTACATTATTATATCATATGTTGGTTTTTGCCTTTAGAGGACATTATGTCCTTATGACCTTTTGAATTGGAAGTTTTAATTTCTAGTAAAACTAAAAATTGTAGACTAGTATAAAACAGTTGGCACGGTCGGTATTATCCAGCCTTAAGCGCCTAAGATTGAATGAAGTTAAAAATTAATAGGATCTTCAAATATAAAAAGTAATTTACAAAAACTTCTCTAGTCTTAATTGATTTTGTCATTACCTTCGAGGATTATTGAGTAGGGGTTGTATGCAATAAGAAACATTTGTTGTTGCGTATTCTATAATTATTTGCTATTTTATCTTTAAATCAACACGCCACTTATTATTATTTATATATTGAGAACGGACTTCTTAATATAGAAGATTAAAATTGAATTATTAATAGGAAATTAATCCCTAAGTTTTTATAATTCGTAGAAACGTTCTTTTTTAGTTAGACTTTAACTAGTCATATTTGAAAGGGTGTGTACCGTGTATGACCGTACAGTGAGTGCATAGATCAAGCCCACGCTCCAGCTTTGAACATGAGTTGCTACGTCACGTCTGCGACTACCTATACTATGGCTATACATAGCCATTTCCAGTAAATTACTTATTTCCTGTAAAACTACAATAAATTAGTACGTGTGACTAAAGAGCACTCATTAGGTTCGGTTATTTCACTTCCTTGCTTACCGTTCCCTTATCCTTTAAAACTGGTAGAAGCTAAGCTAAGAAATGTTGAACTTATTGTAAAACTATGATAGGGATACCTCCTACAAAAATAAATAACCTTTTTCAGTATATACAAGTTTTATAAACCTAAAACTAACAAAACATTAACCGCATTCGCAGTTATCATTCCGCATCCGAATTATAAAACAGCAGATAGTTTTTCGAGCATAATCCGACTAAGTAGCGAAGTTGAAAAAGGCAGTCTGTTATATCTTATTTTTCAATGTGGACTGCTTATATATGGCTCTGCCGGTCTTTTAAATTTTTCCGGACTATGCGGCTTAGCGCTGTGGGCGCGCAGCCAGAACTTAAACTACTTTACATATGTTTCGCTTAAGGGCAACCGAGGGGGCACGGATTTCGGCTTAGGACGTCGTTAAATGAAATTACCACTGGTTGGGAAGGGTCATCTAGATAGGTCTGAGGTTACATCAAATAGGCACCAGTACTAATAGTCGACTGGTTTGCAGGTGGATGGTTACGGGTTCCCGACGCTAGAGGGGCTGGTGGGGCTGTACTCAGATGGTGTCAACGAGCGTGGCTACTTCATGGCGGTGCTGGAGGCCTCACGCGAGTGCCTCATGCGCCACCATGACCACTTCTCCAGGACCACACCTATGGGTAGGCAGATACCTATATCTAGTCGTATAAATGAAATGGCTTTGTGCATGTAATTTTACTAGTGGCTTCTTCCTGGATCATGAGCAATGTGATTCTGAACGATACATAAAATCTGATTATACTACTACTAATGGTATGAGGCCGTGGCTTCCTCTGGTATCAGAGTTGATCAAGCCGGCTCTGAGAACCCCACATGCCTCTGACATGGTCTTCACGAAAGTATCTATGTACTATGAAGCCCCATGGGTACAACACAAAGAAAGCTACAGTTTCCTAAAAAAAATGGAATGTATCACCCTGTATAAAAATAGTTTTAAATTTACCAAATAACATATTATAACACCTCTTAGATTTGGACCTAAGCCACTCTTGGCCACTACGCCAACTATGACCAGTCTGTGTTTTATCTATAATAATTAACTTCTATTGTTAACTTGTAAATATTATTGTATGTAAATAAATGAACTACTTATAGCTGAACCTTTTCATTTTGCCTGTTCCAGACAACGGCAGAAACTGCGACGTGTCGTTCGACATCTTCGAGTGCATATCGGACAGGATCGGGGAATACTGTGGCAACACGGGACTTTGAACATTTTCTTAATGCAATAGTAGCTAGAATTGTACGTCACAAAGTTATGTACCTTACGGGACTTCTTTCCCGTCCTTAGATTCCTTATTTATATCGATACAAAACAGTGATATTACAATGGTTTAAGTATATATTTTATAACATTTATTTTGAATTAGTTTGATTCCTATCTCAATAAATTATTTTATTCAAAATATGTATTCTCAGTCTCAATGTCAGTCTCTGCTGAAATATTGGAAATTTTGCACAATCCTATATTAATTTATAAATAGTTACCAAGACAAAACTTAAAAGTAAAACAATGGTTGTATATAGAATGTGTTATAATTATTTTACTAAAATGTGATGCTCAAATAACTTTAACTTAGCTTTAATTTTAATTTTATATAGATTTTCATCTAATCAAATATGCACTATCATAAAAAATTATAAAATAAAATAAACTCAAACAAAATGTCATTACCAATACTTTTCATATAAAAATGTAATAAAATTTCATTGACCACGTAAACATTTGTAATGTTGAGCTTTATAACGAACTGATAGATTAATTTCCTACTACATAGATGTAAGAATAATAAATATGTACATAAGTCACACAATAGTTTTTTTTTTATCGTAGTGTACACACTATTCAAAAAGATTCAATTCCTCTTTCAAAATATATCCAGATAGTACCTACCCATAATGGGTGATTCATCGGGCTAGTGTGGGAAAATCCGAAACTATGAGTCAGAGATATTTATTCTAAGGAACCCAGTCGTTGATTTTATAGTTAAGAAAAATAAAATAAAAACAGCAATAAAAAGGTAGGTGAATAAAAGTGCCTAGCTAGACCAACACACCAACAGAAGAGCCTAAACTTGTATAGATGATGTGGTGTCAATGACCCTTCAGAGAACCAGGGGACGCCAGAATAAACACATTCGTTTATTTAAGTAACACCCAAATATCCAAAACGGATAATGTAATCATCCTGATGATTGCTTCCAAAAGAATTACAAATTGAAAACATTTTTTTTTTATTATAAAGCCTAAAGGCATTTTTGGGCTCAAAAATATCCTAATACGATTTTTTTGATCAATTATTAACCTAACCCACACGAGATCATTGCAAAGAAACTCTATGGCATATACCGGTCACTGTAGCTTAGAGACCAGGTTGTTTATTGGTTTGACATGAAAAAATAAATATACTTTTCAATTAATATTTGGTTTTTTAATACTCTACTACCATGAACCCTATTGAACGAAGCTACATGAACGATAGCGCTATCCATCGTTCACGTGAGGCTCCTCACTGTTTCCGAGTTGTCGATAGCGTCAGCGATCGTAAAATTGCAACTTAGCTAAGGCCTAAGAACTATATGTCGACACCGCGTGTGAAGACCAAAATATATACTCTAATACTCGACATTCCCATTCTGTAAATACTTACTCAGAAGACGGACAACAATTGGTCATCGTTAACAACGGCAAATAGGATAGGCGTGCCTCAAGGAAGCCTAATCTTCCTTCTATATATAAATGAATTACCACTAATGATTAATTTCCACATGACATAATTTCTATTATAATTCCAAACAACTCAAACAAAAAATAGAATGAAATTATCAATAATATAATTTCTTCAAATCTTTCTGTTAACATGACAAAGACAAAATATTATTAAATAAGGGCCCCCACCTTGATAAAACTAAATTTTCGAATTAGAAGTAGAAGAAGTTGACAGTTATACCTTTTTAGGTTTTAAGTTTGATCAGCACTGCACGAGAAACTTGCATGTAGAAAATGTATGTTCACTGATAAATAGGTTCGCCTATGTTCTACGGAAATTAGGTAAATTCAGTCATGTTGCCTCAATATTAAGGTATGGCATCCTTCTTTGGGGCAATTCTGTTAAAATAAACATAGAATTAATTTTTCAGAAGCAATGCATTAGAGCTGTAGCTGATGAAGACTCATGGAAATCCTGCAAGCCCTTATTATTTGAAACATGAAATTATGAACCGTTCAAGGTTTGTACAAACTTGAATCTGGCATTTTTGTAAAAATGCACCTAGAATATTTAAAAGATATCTTCAGCTACAGTACTATATAGATATCCTTATGTTATGTTTACCTAATATGAAAACGGAAATAGGCACGAGTCATAGCCTATCTATTTGTATTATAATGTTTAATAAATTAAATAACAATAAAAAATATCATCGCTATTAAATAAATTAAAAATAACTCTGCGCCGATGGCTTTTTGATAAATTGTTTTATTCACTAATCGATTTTTTTAAATAGTCATTGCATATATATTGCGTGACTGTAATATAATTTCAAATATAGAAATGAATTTATTTGTATAGAATCAATTTTAACATAGTTGTCTTTAACTATATGCTCGACAGTGCAGTATATACATGCAGTTAAATGTGTGTTTTGGTTGGTTTATGAACTAAGACCTACAAATGTTACCATATTTTAAAGCAATAAATTGATTTTATCACTGCATTAAGGAAAAATAATTTGATTGGCAGTAACTAGAAGTCTCACTCTCCGCTTCTGCTGGAAAGGGCCAACATTGCTACAGATTTAATCAAAGGAGCATTTTGTTTCCTCATATCACAATTCATGCCGTATTGAAGAATTAAGTACCTAAATCAGAGCTTGACTGGCTGTACAAACTTAGTGTGCCATTTTTTTTTTCTTTTCAATTTATTTATGGCCCTACGGGCCTTTTTTCACTCGACTTTGTAGCTTAGCGCTGACGGCGCTTAGTCGGAACTTAGTGTGCCGCGTTAGACAAATGTTTGTAGATTTTACAGTTCTGGTGTTTTATGAAACAACATCTCATTATATTTTATCTCGATAAATCGACCTAGAGTCAGTTTTGGTAAATTTCTTTTTAAATGTGAACACTAAAAGTTTTTTATAACTGTCTAAAATAAATACCAGGCCACTCAGAAAGTTTGACGCTGAAACGCTGGCGAGTTATAATTTATTTTGAAAATTCGATTATTTAAAAGCAAACATATATTTTTCCCAAATTTAAATATCTCTGTAAAAATTGTACACCAGCATTATGCAACTAGCGTGTGTGTCGTATAAGAATGGATCTCCGTCGGGAACGTTTTCGTGCAATGATTTTTTACGATTTCAAGTCCAACTTAAAACCTGATAAATCGTTTAATCGACTTTAATTAGCTTTTATGAACAAGGCGCCTTCTAGAGCCACTGTGTACAGCTGGTATAACGAGTACATATAATTTTTATTTTTGGTTCCCCTCCACGGGAAGGGCAGGAGGATATAAAAAATGCTCTGACGCATACTCCGCGCGCGCGATCGAAGCTATGTGGGACTCGTCCCGACGCCTACCAGAACCATACCCACTAAAAAACCCCCTGTCGGCTCGTGCATTTTTGCCACTCAGCCTTCATCTGAGCGACGGCCAATCGGAGAAAGAGGCCGCGCTAGCGGGGCCCTTAAGGGGTCACCCGCTGAGATTTACATAGCACTGAAGGTGCTCAAAAATGAAAAGTATATAAAAAACATTAAAAATGAAAAATAAAATTGCATTAATTAGGATTTACGTTAGAATTAGAATTTACGTTAGAATTAGAATTTGCGGCCTGAAGGGCCAAGAGATCTAAAGTTAACTGCGTGGGTTCGTCAGTGTGCGCGTTTCTCGGCCTAGCGACTTTGAATTTCGAATCTAACACAGGAGCAGAATATGAGACTGAATCTCGAACAAGATGATTGGGATGGGATTCGACGCGTTTGAAGAACGATTCTGAGAGTGTTTTGAGGTGCTGTTGCACTGTAGGTAGTTCAAGATCTCTGTGCAGGTCCGCGTTACGCACGTACCAAGGTGCGTTTGTGGCCCTGCGGCAGAAGAGATTTTGAACTACCTGCAGTTTATACAGGACGGAGGGTTTGGCGTGGGCAAAGACCGGCGAAGCATATGACATGACGGGTCTAACGCAGACCTTATAAAGCGTACGTTTATTTCTAAAAGACATTTTACTTTTTCTTCCTATCATACTATATAGACGGCTTCAGTAAAAACGCGCGAGTTTCGTTACTCTATCGACGTGTGGCTTGAAAGAAAGCGTCTGATCTAAGGTGACGCCTAAGTATTTAATACTGCGCTTCCAGGGGATGGGAATACCTAACATTCGAATGTGGGGATCGTTGTGGCGATTACGACGTTTGTGGTCGACTTGAATAGCAGAACTCTTTTCTGGGTTGACATCGATACGCCATTTTTGAAACCAAACACCGAGGGCGTTTACGGCCTTTTGGAGTCTGGTGATGTTATACGGGATCGATTGACCTTTAGTGTAAAGGGCGGTATCGTCTGCAAAGAGGGCGAGTTCGACGCCTTTCGGCGGGATGGGGATGTCGTTAGTGTACACGGTGTACAGCAGAGGGGCGAGAACTGAGCCTTGCGGGACTCCAGCCTTGATGGGACGAGGCGCGGAGAGCGTGCCTTCATGTTTGAATCGAAAAGTACGGTCTTTAAGAAACGACGCAATTAATCTGACTAGGCGAACCGGTAAGCCTATTTTATAGAGTTTAAAAACGAGACCGCTGTGCCAGACTTTGTCGAAAGCCTTGCCTACGTCAAAGAGAACCGCGATTGTTTTTTTACGACGCGGATAGAATCCTTCGAGTATGTACTCAACGATTCGATGGACTTGCTGAGGGCAGGAGTGCTTAGCGCGAAAGCCGAACTGGTGGGGAATAATGAGAGGGTCGCCATCCGTTGGAAACAGATGGTTCCGCATTCGAGAGAGTATGACTCTTTCGAGAAGTTTAGACATTGCCTTGAGGAGGCTGATGGGTCTGTGACTAGCCGGGACGTTCAGAGGTTTACCCGGCTTGGGAATGCCTATGACTGTCGCTTCATTCCAGGCTTTTGGAAAGTAGCTATGGTCGAAGCATTCATTGAAGATGATAACTAATAAGGTGCTTAAGTGCGTGGTTGGAAATTCCATCCGCACCCGGAGCCTTTTTGGACTTTTGACTTCTAATGAGAAGCAAGATTTCATCATTAGAGACTGTGACGGGGTCGTCAGTGATGGGGAGAGATTCTCTGCGGAGAACTTCGTCCTCCACTGCCTGGATGTGGGAGGGATCCGCGGGTTGCGTGCTGGGCGAACATTGTGCCGCTATACTGTCGGCGAAGCATTCGGCTTTTTCTTCGACTTCGAAGGCAATAGTGCCGTCGGGACGAGTGAGAGGAGGAACGTGAGAGGCGGTGTCTACGCGTAAGGCTCGGGCCATTCGATAATACGCTTTGTGGGACGGCGAGATATTCTCCATAAGATCGTTAAACTGAGCGTCTCGGAGTTCCGCGAGGCAAGACCTAACTTTACGTTGAAGCTGATTCGCAGCTGTTCTGTATGCGGGCGTGGGATATTTCTTGGCTCTCCGGAGAGCCGCGTTCTTGGCTTTAATGAGATTGCTAACGGCTAGGGGAAGCGCAGGTTTGCCTTGCTTGGCAATAATTTCGTTGTCGCTGATGGCTGAGTTGATAGCATCAGTGAGAGTGTTGACTAATGAATCTATTTTTACCGGGCTATCTAATTGGTCGGGCGAAATCGCGAGCGGAGAGTTAGGGGCCTCTAAGGCAGAAACTAACGTATTTTTAAAGCCTTTCCAGTTGGTAAAGGTCTTAGGAGATGTGGCGAGTACATATAAGTGCGGTCGCTTACATTTGAAGGATGAAGAAGGAAGAGGTCGTCTTTGACTGCTGTTAAGGAAGAAAACGTGCTACAAGTGAGAAATTTGATTCAATAAAACCGGCGAATCACATACGAGGAGATTCAGCACAATCTGCGGATTGGATCGGGAAGAGTTCATGACATTCTACACAACCACCTTTGCGTAAGGAGGATTGTTTCGCGTTGGGTACCCCACAACTCACCGTTGCTCAAAATCAGGCGCGCACGGATTGTTGCCATGATATGATTTATTAATCAAAAACAGGTTCTTACCGCCGTGTTTACGATATCATAACAGGTGACGAATCTATTTATCAATATGATCCAGAAACGAAACGCCAGTCAACAGTATGGCTGTTTCAAGACGAACTAACGCAACGCCTACGAAAGTGAAACGATCGAGAAGCGCTGGAAAAATTTTGACACTGGTTTTTTTTTTAAAGGCATCAATCAATTTAGCATGAATTTCCTTGAGAAACTAAAGTAGCATCAATGCGGAGTGGTACTCGCTTGCCAGAAGTTTTTGCTGCTGCGAGCTACAAGCGCCTGAACACGGGACTCCTTTTGCCTTTTGCTCGACCATGATAACGCGGCCGCGCGCTTTGCGATCGAGACGAGTGACTTTCTGAACACAGCAGCGTTAAAACTTTTGGGTCATTAGCCTTACAGATTTGCCTGATTTGGCGCCGTGTGACTTCTTCTTATTCCCTAAAGTAATTGGGAAGAACAATTTTTTATACACTCCTGCTATAATAGTTTCTCAGTTTACTCTTTAAAAGGAAGGTATTAAGAAAACAAACATTCAAGTAAAATTTATAGCCAGTCCATTCACATAAGCTTAATATTACCGATAACAATATGTAAACGCAACTTGTGGTCTGCGGGACCACAATATCATTAGCTGATCAGTATCGCTTCTGCTCCATGTTTGTTGAGTATGGTTCTTGAACCTGGTCTACAAGTGACAAGTATTAAATGAACAATATAAAAACCTTTATTACAAGGACCAAATAAAAACACACAGATATTAATTATTCAGTTTGAATATTAAAAAAAATACAAATATTCGTCAATGTGAACAATGTCCTATATCTCATTTCGACAGAAGTATTAAGTGAAAGCTTATATAAACCACCCATATCAATCACCTATGAACGGAAACTGCAAGTAGAAAAATAAGAAGTGGTACAAACTCTTAGTTAGAAATCTGAAATTGCTTTCCTTAATGAACTGCGACACCTCACTACGCCCATAACTTCAGCTATATCCTCTATACAAAGAAAAACACAATGTTTCAAGTCTTTAAAGTAACTACAGCCATATAATTAACTTGAAAAGCACACAATTAAATACTATGCTTATTTCAATGAATGCATTATATGATGTCTCTCACGGTTTTTTCGTTTCCTATTTTTGATTATCTCCACCGGTATATTAGTTTGCGTGTTCAATTAGTAGGGAACTACAACTACGAAATATGCATAGTTCTTGAAATCTTGCCGGCAAATCTTCGAAGGAGATCTCGGCCATAATATTAAATAAATAGGTGTAAACTTAGTTATGCGTTTTTGATTACATGTCTAGTAAGTTGGGCTTAATCTTTATCTCGTTATTTTAGTATGTAAATTGCTCTACACCTTATCTTAAATTTAAGAAATAAAACAAGGCAATGTAGAGTCGCATATTCGTTTGAATAAATTCATATAAATAGCATAGCTTAAATCATAAATCTTTGTTTAGAAGTAAGTCATCCAGTTTCCAGTTTATAGTTTAAGCCCACCTTTTACTGCTGAAGGTAAATTAGCGAGAATGACTGAGTTACATAGTTTTTGACCTCCACTAAGTGAGGATCATCCAAAAAGATTTGATTGATTTCTAATGGCAGCGAGGAAACGAGAGCGCTAACATTGAAGTGAAATATTGAAGAACTCGTATAGAACGTAGTGTTGCCGACTATCAAAGCTCGACTAAGCAGACTTTTGACGCAGTCCACTCGTAACCCACTCAACCTTTCCACCTCCTAAGACCCCTTCCAACTCGATCACTCCACGATCCAAGTTTACAATATGTATCAAAACTGCACTATATTACAGAACTTACAAGTATCCGCAGCTGGTTTAGCTGTTATTAAAAATTGGCAGAAGATCCAGCCATATTACAATTACAATCGCTAACGCTATAGAAAACGCTTAAAACGTTGAGCTCTATGCAGTTTACACGTTTTTGATAGCGTTAGCGATTGTAGATTTTCATTTGGTCAGACCCCATGATTTCAATTTTACCCAGTATTTTTAAGCATCGACATGATAACTGCCACTTCATAAATTCTTCTTATAGTGTAGGTATATAAAATTCATAAACAAAGAGGAAGATATAAATTATTCGTATAATTCACATTTCCTAGTCATAAATCCACGCGAGCAGCAAGCTTGAACAAATTTGACGATTTTTATCATTTATTGTGTACGTGTCTGGCTGGTCCCACGACCTCTGCAACTAAGTACCCGCCACTCTATTCAATTATAAGATAACATTCGTTGATTATGTAGATTTTGTGTGATATTCTTATTTAGACATTAGTTTTAAAATAGTCATCGGACACATTATCACGGTGCATTCACCCCTCGCTTTACTCGGTTCATCGTGGTATTTGAAAAAGTATTCGAAAATAATAATAGCAAACACTATGAATATTACAAACAAAGATAAATAATTTTAGAAACGATTCACGAAAATAAATAAAGCAAACATAACTTTGATTATCTACACATATCAATTAACAGTTCATCACAGAAAAAAAAACACGTGATGAATGTCATCTTCTACAACTTCATCGTGATTGCGTAAATGCACCTAAACTTCGGAAAAAAATTTTTTATTACATCTTTTCAAAGAACTCTCCACCAGAGTCTATATGAAGTTTCATGTGTCTAAACCAATGTTGAAAGCTTTTTTTCCGGTCTGCAATAGGTACATCCTCAACGGCCTTCTCGAATACAGTGAGCTGGTTTTTAATTATAGGGAACATCAGGATGTCACAAATCAGGTGTGTAAGGCGGATGACCGAAAAGTTTTACGGGTGTGGTGTTTAGGAAGTCCCTCGTCTTGAACGCCAAGTGCGAGGGCTTTGTCGTTGTGGAGCAAAAGGCCTCGGAGTTCCGTATACGGTCCCTTGTTGCTCGCAGCAGCAAAAACTTTCAATTTTATTTTCTTAATGGAATTGATGCTGATTACCCCGTTAAGTAAAATAAACTGGCGTCAAAATGTTTGCAGCGCTTCTCGATCGTTTCACTTTCGTAGGCGTTGGTTGGTATTGAAACAGCCATACTGTTGACTGTCGCTTTGTTTTTGGATCATAAGGATACATCCAAGCTTCACCACCTATGATTATATCGTTAACACGGCGGGAAGAACCTATTTTGAATTTGCCAGTCATGCTTCTTAGCATCGGTTAGGTTGTGGGGTAGTTAAACTCGTTATACCAGCTATAGTTGCTTTAGAAGGCGTCTTGTTCACAAAAGCTAATTGAAGTCGATTCAACGATTTATCAAGTTTCAAGTTGGTTTTGAAGTCATAAAAAATCATTGCACGAAAATGTTCCCGATGATTCCCTTTTTTCTATGACGAACAATAGTTTCATAATGCTGCTATAAAAATTTGATTGAAATTTAAAATTGAAACAAATAAATTTTACTAATATATTTTTACGTTTAAATAATAATCTAATTTTCAAAATAAGTTACAATAGCGTTCTATACATCTGACGGCCTCTTTGATGTGGAGGTAAGTAGCCTTGTTAGTAGTTATTTAAGTTTATTTCTAAAATTTATAAATAAATAAATATATAATATATATGTGTTTCAGTATATATTCTTAAGTTTATTTATCCGTTATCTAGTATCCATAACACGAGTTCTTAATTTGGGCTAGATAATGTGGTGTGATTGTTAGAAATATGTATTTATACATAAAAACGTTTTTTCGCAAAATTTTCAGTGTGGCCTGGTACATGCCTACCTTTTGTATTAAAGACTTCAACGCGCGTTCATTTTCGAATTATATTTTATACTAATGAATTCATCCAATTTTATTAACTTTTGATCGCCGATCCCAAAACATTTCAAATATCACACTATAAAAACACGTACCAATCTAAACTACATCGCAACAATACACCTACCAATAACATGGAAACAATGAATCTCCATAAAGCATCGTCCAAAGTACGCAGCTGTATGTACGAACTTATGTACCTACCTGGTTTGAAGCTACCTAGTACGGTCAGCTACACAAGTTGAGTAACAGATTCCAACTTTCAGTCTTACAGAGTCAAATCAGTTATGACTTTAAGAGGATGGACGACTTCATCTCTTAAGAGGATGAATTTTCAATGATATTTTCTTAATGCTTTGCTTTGCTTTGCACAAGATTTGCTAGATTCGCTGGTTTCAGCTGCGCTCCTTAGTACAGCTTTAATTTTACCATTTTGTTAAGTAAACGTGCAATTTTACGATACTGTTGTTTATGAAAGCTACCGCTAGTGCCACAACTTGCAGTGATGCTACACGGTTCACATCTGTTAATGGACTTGAGTCGACTGTACCTAGGCCTGTGGTCAGCGGCGTGAAGATGCGAGATGCCCTTGTGCATTGATTGTGGCTCTCTGACCTCTGCCTCCTTGCTAAGCGATTATTAATATATGCGGAGGATGAGGGTGAAGGGAAGTCGTACTTTCGAATATGTTTTGAAAATTATTATTTATATGTAGGTATATGAGAATTTTGTAAGTCAAAACGTGACATAAATAAAGCGTTGGAAAACCAAAACATACAATACACAGATGATTTCTTAACTTTGTCATAGCCTGCAAACTTGCACGTGATCTTCTGATGGTAATTGGCATCCGCGACCATAGACAGCATTAATCGTAGATGTAATTGATTATGATGATGATGCTATGTACTGTTATCGATAAATAATGCGTAAAGTTGGGATTGCCTTTGTTCCAGTAATTATGCTATTTGTTCGTTCGCTTTAATCGGAACATCACCAAGTGAACTTGGTTATCTTGGCGGTTAAAATAGAAAGGACTAGTACCGAGCCAGGCGAGGTCTTATCAAAGGAAAGTCTGCTTTATTAAGGTAAAAGAAAAAGACGATTATGATGACCGAATAAATCAATCAAAACAATACAATCACAACAATAATCAATAGAATCAGTGTCGTGGAAAACGCTCATTGTTAAGAAAAACACCTTTAAAATTTTAGGCGGTACTCCAATGTGTAAAGACACATGTCTATAAAGGCGGGGGAAGTATTGATGATGAAATTTGTACAGATCCAATCAATTAAGTAAATGCAAGTTTTTATTACAAAACCAAGTATTGAGGTCTTTTTTTAACCTGGTACACAGATCAACTATCTGCTATCTCATCTCTTACATATACAAAACCAACAAAACGTTAACAATATTGTTTCGAAATATCAACCAAAGGTATATAATTTTAAAACAACAAGTGTTTTCAAAGAGGTCGAATCTTAACTTTGGTTCAATATCAAGTACAGCACCCAAAAATAAACTCTCCTCCTTTGTTCTTTAAGTCTTTATGTTTAGACATGAAAACGTTTGTATTCCGTATACATATTATAGTGGGCCACTGATGCGTGCAGCAGTTAGTTTAACATTGAATGCAGGGTAACAAGTACTTAAGGGTTAGGGCGGAAGTTGCCTCATGGTGTTGTATAGAAATATGAGCCGCCTGCCGCGAGATGATGCATGGCCTCTGCCTGAATGAGGTGCCGCATTGTGGAGATCACACGTAGAGTGTGATTAAGTGTTCTCATTTTGATGTATCAAGGACGTTGTTGTAGATGTTAAACTGAACTCATTTCATACTTGGAAAATTTTCCAGCTACTTACCGTACACTCACTGGCATAACGTTTTTATTTTACAAATTAGTAGAAAATTCTAATCCGTGTTGTACATAATTTTTCTCACTTAGACATTTATCTAGAGAATTCTGGTGGAATATCTAGTAGGTAAGGATGACATCCGCCTTCGCAGAAGTTCAACCCATACCTACTGAGCTTGTGGCTGATTTTCTCAACTTTTTCCAAGACAATAGTAGCATAGTCAACTCTATGTTCTTTCTTTACAAAGCCACAAAAATATTTTGTTGCTTCTCAGCAGGCATTCTTGAACTATTCGAACAAAAACCCGAAAATATACAATATAAAAATCGTCAACGCATTAACAATATATAGCTTTGTTTACAAACAAACGACAAAAAACTACGGCGGAGTAAACCGAGATTGCATCAAACATGTGTTGCTGACAACAATTATAAAAATCTTCATTTAATTATTAAAGTGGAGGAAGTAGTGCGTTATCTGCAGACACGTGTCATTGTAATCCTCGAGACGTCAAATAAAGTATTATTTCTCAGGTTTATTTAATCAATTTGCGTTTTACACTGCAAGTTATATTCAAAATGATACCTTAGTTTGACATTCACAGCTGTAGTAATTTGTCAATAGTATAATTCTGTCTACATAAACTTTTACTGTTGTACAGATAACTGTAAATTAAATAGAAATTTATGAAAGCTTTGGATGAGTGTTCTCATATTGATGACACCATAAAACTGTAGCAGAGAGCCACTGATTTCCGGACGCTGCTCATCGATGATTTGATTCAGTCAATAGGGAGAAGAGGCAAAGGCACCTGAAATAAAATATTCGTCCTTTTCGTTAAGAAAATGATAAACGCTGTACCCACCAGGATTGGAACCATGATCTCTGGTGTATGAAGGGTTCCTTCTCTCAAAACATATTGAAATTTATAGCATTAAAAAATATTTAGAATATATTGTACACAGATCTTAAAATCAATATTACAAAATGGAAGGTTGCGAACAGACGGTTCATAGTTCTATTCGACTTCGTTCTTCATGTCTTTTAAAGCACACGCAGCCAAGCGAACAATGCACCGGTTTAACTTAACATACGTAGTTTTATTTATACTTATACGTAATACTTTAGCCATAAACTTGATCCTTATTAGCAGCAATAAAGCACTGGTTAATCTCTACAACCATTCATTAATAAACTAAACGAGTAAATTACCTTTTTGTAGTTCCCTTCCCCGTTTTAAACTAATATATTGTGAAGCAAACAATACTAGCTGTAAGGACTTATGCAAATGTATCAGCGAAACCAGGATGAATTGACCTGTAACTTAGTTGAGTGTGTTTAGGAATGGAGGTCAACTTAATGATGTGATCAAAAAAGTACAATTCGACAGTATGATGCGAGATGATCGCACCGGAACGAGCTTTGCTTTAATTGTTTCCATTACACTTGAATATTTAATCAATTATGAAGGATTTTAGGCGTACAGATTTATTTAGTATGATATAGTTGGACAAAGGAATAATTGAAATAATTAGGAGCTGGAATTGTAATCCTGGGTTCTCTGCACTAGGTTTAGGCTGTTATGGTAAATAGAGATAAAGAATATATTTTTCTTTTTAAAAATCAAAATTTTTTGTTTATTGTCTGACTCGATTACTATTTGGGGCCACCATACTGAAGGCCCTTTTGTAGGGCCATTTAAAGTTCTGTATTACGCTCTGTTTCTGCACATGACTCTGAAATGCTTAGTTTTAGTGGCTTATATTTTAGTATTTTTTAAGAGTGTCCATAATCTCTATATTTAGGTTACACCGTAAGCCATTATTGAAAAAAATATGGGATAAGAGATGACGCCAAAATATTTATACCCATTTTTATGTAACCGACCCGGGACTACTATCTACCTATGTACACTTGTGATTAAATGAAATTATGTAATAAATTTTATGTGCTTTTATTTTAATAACTAATCTAATCCATCTTACTCCGATGACGGAGCAAGTCAGATTGTATTGCTTCCTTTATTTCTTTTATGTCAAACGTATATTTAAATATCTTTTCTTCTTAATTCATTACTGAAACCTCGCGGCATTCTGACGTTTCCTAAGGCCGTGACGGTACCTCTTACAACACAACTAATGCTCAATCTCGCCTGGAGCTACATTCCTTTGTGTTTTGACCGCCGTAATAACCAAGTTTACATGGTTGGGTTTCAGTGAAAGGGAGGAAACATCCAGCTCAATTACTTAAACAAAGGCAACTCCAATTGAAGCCATCACATTACGAATAAATATACACCTGCTCTGAATTATACACATGGGTGCGGATGCCACTTAAATTAAAACATACATTATTACTATATAATACATATACAGTTTTTATTAAATACAAAGTAAATATTTACGTTATCCCAATATGCCATGACACGAAAACGCACTTCAAAGTTTACTATAATGCGCTAGACGTTGTTCATAAAATCGTACGTCAATGGAAACAGGGTGCTAAGGCCTCTCATCAGAATTAGACGTTTATTGCAGCATTGTGCGGCCCCAAGGCAGACCGACTAGGAAGACGCACAAACGCCGGATGCCAAATATTAATTACCTCGATCTACGAAGAATATTGAAAATGCTACCATTTTGCACGGCCGCCTTCCATGAAGATTTTACGAGCTTGTGATTAAGTTATTGTTTTCTTGTAAATAAGTTTTGATGGGAACAGTATAATTAAAATTTTGTGCTAAACCAATTTGCATGCGAAGGATACTTATGCATTACCCTCGACTCCATCATAGCCGATTTTATACTATGCAAGTGGATAAATTATAGAAGGATTACTTTCAACAATCGGCTGGGCCAAGTAGCTAGTAATTGTTTACTCCTGCCTCAAAAAATATCTTCATATTATGATACATATGAGTATTATACGATGAACTCTAAATAAAGTCGAGGTACTTTTTCTGTCGAGTTCCTTAAGAGTTTTTAGAATACTTCAGATTTTTAAAAGAGAGGCATATATTGTAATTGAGTTTTTTTTTTAGTAGGTGGACCCGAGGATACCCGAAGACTATACTTTTCTGTCTGCCGGCACGCTTAGTCTAGCAGAAATTATAAAGCTAAGCTATACAATACTATAAAATATTGTAACTGTGGGAAACACTATTTAAGATATTATTATTTAGTATTTATATTTAGAAACTAAATTTTATAATAAAAAGTAGGTATCCAACTTTGTGAGGAAGCTAGATAATCAAGAATGTATTTCCTAGTGGTAGGTATTTAACACAAATACTCAATCACCCAAAGTAATAACATAAATACCGTATAAACATTGAAAATCGTGGAAAAGAAACAATTACGATTGTAAGTCTTGTTTCGGTAACTAAACTAGTAAAATTTTACAAAAACTTGTGATCCGAGACCAAGTTGAGATATTAGAACACTTCAGTACATAATACTTATGCAGACGAAGAGCCTTTTACCTCCACCATATTGTTTTTAAGAATGTGGTACGTAACGGAAAATATTATTGACATTCCGATTCCTAACTACTCGAGATATTATTTAAGCAACAATTGGTCACTTGCCACAAAGAAGATTTAAGAGATGCCAGAACAGCCTTAGTCAAAATAATTTCGTGATAACAGCTGACATACCTAGAAGTAGTAGTAGACATACCTAGTAGTAACTGACATACCCAAAGATATAGAACCTAATATTGAGTCGGTAGGCATTAGAATAAAGTATGAAATATCATATTTCTGTCTTGGTAAAGTAATAAATAAAACATGTATGATTGATGGCGTCCATGGGACCGGATGTCACTTAACATCAGGTGGGCTGTGTATGAAAATAGTAAAGCAATTGTATTGCAAAGAATTCATAACACGCCCAACGTCTGCAATATTGGTGGTTTTCAAAATTAGGTATATCTGCCACTACACAACCACCTCAAGTTCAAAAACAATGCACGCAGAGCGTTTTCACGCGGTGTGACTCCGCTCGTACGGTCAATCTTACCGTCATATAAAAGCAACTCATTGTTTTTTACTTCCATAGTTGAACCGCGCGCCGTGCCATTAACGAAAGACATGCAATTTTAGTGCCGAAATGTATATCTTTTGGTTTTGTGTGGTTGTGTGGCTGTGTGTCGCCCAGGGGCAGGTCATCCCGGGCAAGTCCAGGACTAATGATGGGGACTATAACACTGTGAACACTGATGGATCTTTTGATTTTGGGTAGGTGATTAATTTAAATAAAGTGTGAGACAGTTGACAAAGTTTATTTATGTAAAACAGGTGAATCTAATTGTATGTTTAAGCTATAATTATGGATAAAGTAGACAGGACCTCACCTGAGCAGACCTATAAATATTTATCCTATATACCTAGCCGAGTATATGGGATAAATATTTTTGCCGTATAATATAGTTATGTGCTCGACTCTTGTGCGCTTCAGATATGTATTATTCTATAACTTGATTAAAATTTATTGAAAATAAATACCTATCTGCAACTATCTGAAACCTTATCTAACTAAATAAAAATAAAAACTACTTTATCAGTTCTTCTACTATTAAATTACAGTTAATTGCAAGTATTTTTTTATAACTGTTATAAGTTAAACTATATTTTAAACTTAAATTCAATAATTAACGACTTTTGCTTCACACCACACCTGTCCTAAACTTTCACTTACTGAAACAAGGAGCATGTCTATTTGTTATTGATCTATGAGTCAACCATATTTAATAATTTAAATACACACTTATAACCTCTTTTATTATGTCATGTCCTAGGCAAATTGTATTCCTACAAATTTATGTAACGAACACTTTTGACAAGAGTGTCGAGAGCTTTTTTTTCCGCTGGCTTTTTTCCTATTGGTATACCTATAATACATTTTAAAAGCTGAAAGTTGAAGTTGTTCGTTGCGTCCTCGAGTTTCTTTAGTAGCCTTAATGCTCCAATAATGAAATACAGTACGTAAATTTAATATGATGTATTATTTCACATCCCTGTAGCTACACGAACAAGGACCGCGGAGCGAGCTACCATCTGGCGCACGGAGGTGCTAACGGCGTGGTTGGTGGGCGGTTCGGCGCGAGGGACCCCGCCACCGACACCGTCAAGGAAACAGTCTATACGGCCGGCGCTAGAGGGTAAGTGATACAAGTGAAATGGTTGATGAGTTGGACAGTGAACATTTTTCAGAAATAAGGCGAATTATTCTATAAGATACTTTTCTAAGTAAGTATACACTTAATTTGTTTATTTTTTAAAGTTTATGCTTACAACCTAAATGTTACTAATGGTATAGACAAAATATTTCATAGGTATCGAGCTTACAAAATCTAATATATAAAACTAGTCAAAGCAGCACATTGCCTTATTAATGATTGAGTTTTTTCTTAATTATTTAGCAACCCTGTAGTCAGTGTATAAACAACTGCACATGTAAGGCTAATTTGCTAACCAAAAAGAGTAATTTATTTAACAGGTTTCGAGCAAAGGGTCCTAACGTCCATAGGAAGATGGACCTCGATCAACGACCCAAGGGTCCTATCGGCAATAAGGACGACCCTTATTTTGACCCTAACGAGGACCCTAGCTACGCCTTTAAGCAGGACACCAGGACTTACTCCAAAAATGAAGTTGCGGATAGCAGGGGTGATGTGAAAGGTAAATCAATTTATTAATTTTGTTATTGAGCTGCACTGCCTCTTGCGCTACCCTCATGGTCGAGCCGGCACATTCGGCTCCTCTCGCCAAAACCCGAACAGCATTGGCATTTTTTGCGGACATTATTAAGTATTCAACTTAGCCACCTGGCAGTGCCGATTGATGCCCGAACATATGGGTAGCGCCTCTTTGGCTGCATCTCCAGCAAATCCGTGCGAGGAATTCAGGCGGTGTGCGAAACCTTACTGTATTTTTGTTCTTTTTTATTACACAAGTAATGGGAGGAAGATGAAGTTATATTATTGAGGGATTTCTCTTAGCACAACGCCGAACTTCTTTACCTCACTTTGTTGTTTACGCAGCCTTCTTACGCAACATTCCACGAATGACATTCAGTGCAATTATACTTATTTCTAATTAATTTAGTGTAACGTTACTTGCTTTATTAAGTAGTAGTAGTAGTTCTCCTTTGAGAACTCGAATTGCTTTTAACTATTATATAACATCTATCTACACATTCTATAATTCTTACTTTATATTTTCAAGTTCATAAGGAACACACTAAAACTGCAGATTAAATCAAACTCTCCAGTCCCGGGTCTTCTGGAAGAAATTTCGTAATGTAATAAGTACCTTTGCACAAGCATTTCTTATTTCTCATTGTATCCTTATTTTATATTTTTTTTTGTATATATATATTTTAAATAAATAAATATATAAGTATTTATAAATTTTACTCGAGACATTATTATGTTAAGTTTTTCTTTTCGTTCCGAAACTGTATGACGTACGTATTGAACCTTATAGGTATTGTTGCATAAATTGGCTAAAAAAGCCCAAGCTCCGATGGTTGTAAAGTGTTATTAAAAAAAGGCCGCTTACGGGGCATGCTATAGACAGACTAAAATAATTACTTACATACCTACCTATGGTCCTCCATGGACAATTCAGCCTCGTGATATTGCACGAAATTACGGTAAATAGTTTCTCTGGTATACTTATTACAAAATCGAACCTTTTTGTAGCTTTGATTCAATACCTAATTCAGTGCACACTTCCCATGGCAGGCCACTACTCCTACGTGGACGACATAGGCGAGCGGCACGACGTGTCGTACGTGGCGGGGCGGGACACCGGTTTCCACGTATCGTCGGCGGTTCCCGACAGCCCCAGTGTCATCGGAGCTCCCTTCCACCGCGCGCCGCTGGTGCGGGGCGAGAGCAGACCGAGGGGCAGGACGGCCATTCAGCGCGGACTTGATGGATCTTATAGGTAGAAAGTATACTTAAATACAGAAAGGTTCTTGAATTTAATCTAGTGTGGTAATTCTGCACGCTTTTCGATTATTAGTAAATCATATTTAAAAACGCTTTAATATAGATGTGATCTAATATATTATTATATCGCTTTGCGTAGATACAAACTTAACTAAAACTAGATATCAATCCGTTCTTTTCGTGGTAAGTTTTCAGTCAGAATGAACATTAGCATCGAACATTAATTTTCAGAGCTGTCTTCAACGTTTACAAACAAGTAGGTCTGCTTACGTTCCGTTCTGAAATAGATGACAAACTAGTTTGAAATGTTACCTGGCTACCTAATTGAGTAAAAATAAGATTTATTACGATATTGGAAAGGGTCTTTGCCAAGTGCGTGGAAGATAAAGCAATAATGCGATTAAAAATTATGTGTTCAAAAATTATTCAACAAACAAATATGTATATTTCGGTTTTAACAGGCATATGTCTGTTAATACCGTGCGTCACTATTCATTCCGTCCACTTAGGCCAACAACTTTTCTTTACGCTGATTTTTGTTGTTAACAAAATTCAACTCACTAAAGCTGGTATCCGAGGTTAAAATTAGCCAAAAGATTTACTGCATTTTCCTAGCCTCGTTGAGCTCATCTTGAGTTAGCGAATCTCGTCTATTAAAATAACTCAGCAAAAGGCTTGCGACGAAAGCGAGCCAGAGATGCGTACGACAAGAGTGCAAGGCTGTAAAGCATAAGAACCTCGCAAACTTTAAGTCATAGTGCACATTTTTTGTGTATAATCCTAATCCCCGTTTCCTACAAAGCCAACTTTCCTTCGATTTTACATTTAAAGCACTGTGAGTCATTACTATTTACCTAATTATATTTGTTTTAATAAGGTTTATTTCTGCTGGGCCAGACCAGAGACGCACGGAGAGCAGTGATTCTCACGGCAACGTCAGGGGATCCTACACTTTCCTGGATGACAAAGGTGTCCAAAGGTTGGTCTATACTTTTATCAAAGAATTAAAGAAACTATCTGTTTGTAAAAAAAATACAAAACTAAGTTTATTTACGCTTAAGAAATCACAACATTTGAAAATTTTACTGTATCCAGGTATAGTGGAGAACTCAGATTCACATTCGTACCTCTTGTAGTGTCGTCGTCCTCTTGTTTGCTGGGCGCCTACAAAAGACCGAACAAAGCGCAAGCCATTCTCGCCTGAGCCTCTACCGAGGTCTCCGATCGTACCGACTTATGTAAAACTTACCTACTTTAATTTAATTAAAAACATTTATCGATATGCCATATGTTTTACAATCAGTAATTTTAAATAATTCCTTAATACAAATTCAATCTAATTTACACACGCAAATATTTCATCTAGAACGGTCCACTACATCGCCGGGCCGGGCATCGGCTACCGGATCGTGAAGAATGGCAAGGATCCCTACATCCCGTCGTACTTCCCGACCATCCCGAGCGCGTACGACCCGGACTTTGCCAACTCAGCCTCCCCGAGCTATGCCGCCGACGACGCGGCTAGCGCGGACGATGTGTTCAAAGGTACAGGTATAGAATGTCAGGCATTTTATTTTGTTTTATTTTATTATTATTTGTAAGGATAACCTTTCTTGGTTTTCTGTAAGTTAGAAGTGAATAGCTTATGAAATCGATTTAGAACCACGTTTATTAGAAAATTATGTCATTAACTCCAAGACAAGTAGACATGTTTGATACTAAATCGAAGTACTTGCAGGTCCCGATGGCACCGCCGCCTCTGGCCACGTGAAACCTCCTCCATTCAACCTGGACAAGGACAGGCCTACGAAGAAACCCAATAAGCCTTCCAGCACCGGCTCGCCATCGTCATCGGATGCTAACAGCTCTGGAGAATTCTCTGGAAGCTTCGACTCCACTTCCAACTTCGACGAAGGCCCTGTCGAGGAAACCATTGACGGATACGAATACGGAAATAAACCCGCCAAAAAGCCAGGTGATGACGAAAAAAGTTAGCCAATTTTCTTGATAAATAATGTACTTATTCGTAATAGTAGAAAGCATTGTGAGTGAGAAGTGATACGAAATTTTTAAGTTCTTAATAAATGAGTGAACGGAACAAAATGGTTTCATTACACCAAACCGTTTCATTACATACATCTCATTTAAAGTAAGACCTTTTGACTGACTAACGACTCAAAAAGTCATTTCTTTCTCTATCATTCATCATCCATCATATTTCAGGCAAACCCGGGCGACCTTCGAAGCCTTACCGACCTACAAATAAGCCGACTCGACCTACATACGGCCCGTACGTCCCACTGAAACCCTCGCAACTACCCTCAAAAGACGACAACTATGATAACTCATACAGCTCAAACAATAACGAAAAAGACCGAAACCGACCCGAATATGGAATAGGATTCAACGTGGATAAAAAACCTGAAGGTGGAACTATCATCAGGAATATAGGTGAAGATTACTTGGGAATCCAGCCAGGATTGTCACTTAGAGCGCATGTCCAAAGTATTGACTTGTATCCTTATGATTCGAAACTCATCTCACCATCTGAAGCTTTAGAAAAGGACAAAACATAATAAACAAACGTGGATAAGTCGTTTACTTAAAATAATACCATCACCCTGTGTAATAAAGCAGGCATTTGTATAGAAAACATAATTTATAAACAATAGCATAGTTAATTAATTAATAATTTAGTGATCTGTGAAAATGTGTTAGAAATAAGAAAACAGGTTTATTTTACAAAATGTATTCGTACAACTTGATTGTTGTTAACAAAATGCAACAAGGTAATTCTGCGGATGCTGTAACATCGCCGTGCCGATTATATCTGTACTGACAAACCTCTATGTGATAACAATCAATATACAGCTAATTTCTTATAATGTATCTGGCAGAAATGTTTCATATATTTATGGTTCAGTTTGAAACATGAAATGTAAGCGTTTAAACATTTCTCTTGCAAATTAATTGTCACCACATTCACACAGTATAATTTGAATTCAACAAGAAAATGTATTATTTTGGAAGGGATAATTTGGCAAATATTTTAGATATTGAAAAATTTTACAGGATTAATAAGTGGTTAAATTGTTAGTCTAGAGAGAATTATATAATTAAATACCTAACTACTTGATTGTGAAATAGTGTTAAGATATTATAATTTTAATAACGAATAATAAAAGATATAACTTGTAAATAATTTGTCAATTTTAATTTTTAAATACAGTGTGATAGATATTTGCTTGTTTGGAAGTTATTTTCCGAATCAAATAAGTAAATATATGTAAAAATTGTATAAAATATGCAATAAGCAACCGCAAGGTTTTCGGTTAATCATGTATTTATTTGGTTATGGTAACGTGGTAAGTAAATTTCGCAATAAAAAACAAAACTGCTTTAGGGTATGATTCTCTCGAAAAGAAATTTCGATTGTCATCGTTTAGAGCGTTGTTTTTTAAAATAAGTCCAAAACTACTAGAAAAAAACCAGCAAATACTATCATATGGAAAGAATCTTAAACAAATTAAAAAAACCGATTCATTTGCTCGATACAGTATCATTCTTCATTTTACAACAAATGCTACAGAGATTAAAATACCCTCTATTTTGCTTATTAGTTTCATTTCATGACACAAGGTTACATATTTTAAGTAAATCGGTGTTTTAATTAATTTATCAAAGACTAATATTCCATTGACTGAAGAGTAGTAAGGTAGTAATAAATTAATAAAATACATTTCCCTTCAAATTAGCTACTGTTTCTGACCTATTGCACAGTACCGAGATTCCCTACCGACCTAATATTAACAAGAAGGTCTCATATAAATCAGTAACTAATACTACGAACAGAGCTAATTAGTAATTACTGTAGAATTTTCAAACTGAGTGGACATGGACAGGCATTCCCATTATACACATATTATTTATAATTTAATGTCTTGGTAATTCTCTTTAGTTTTAAAAATTTTCCAGTATGAATGTACCTGCATTTTATAGTTCACATGTCTTATTTTAATTACGAACAAGAATATTTATGTGGTTGTAAATAACGTTGATATAATAATATTCAGAACTTGTTAATTCTACAGCTATTCTGAATCAATAAACTTTTAACGTAAATAACCGTTTTACTCCAAAAATACTCATTTAAAATAAATGTCTAACTAAAGATTATCCATGCCACGACCGAAGCTTAGCTTCATAACCCTAATCTTAATACTATTGTATATAAAAATTAACTAATGTATATTTCGTAGAGTATAATAGATAGAAAAAGACTCTAAAAGGCAAATCAGCAAATCACAAGAAAAGCTATAATTTTTTGAGCGATGAATTTCGAAGTGCACTTAATCTATTTATAATTTACAGTGTTTTAAGTTAGACCGTGTGTTTTAGGCCCTATGGTACAATTAGCTTAGGTTTTTATTTCTAAAATGAATAAAAAGATTTGACTCGTTTTAGTCATATGAAGTAACAAATTTTAAAGATTTCATGTTTATAAGAAAATTACGTATGTATGTGTCTACACAATTTTGATTCGTTTTACATACTTATCTGTTATTTTGATTTAGAACATTACATATTAAACCCATCATTTTAACATGTTTCGCAGAACATGACAGATTCGACTGTCAAAAGTGTGCTAAAACACGGCTGCATATATTTTTTGACCGTAAATTATTCTTTTTGCAATTTCAAAACTTGTCTATAATTTACGTTTATGTACTATTTTAATGCCCTACGTGTATTATTTATATGGACTGAAAATGCGCTCACATTAATTTTCACAGCCAATATTAAATCTACTCAATTTTTATCCATTACGAAAAGACTGTAAGAATATTTAACAAGGATTTTTCATCTAGTTTTTTGCATGAATTGAATAAAAAATTGGAGTCGTCCGGTCATCTTATTTTTGGGTAAATGCAATTTTACAACTAGAACTTTTTAGTTTATACCGTTTTACTAATAAATCTTAAAGAATAGTTAATGCATTATATTCCGTGAACTGTAGCAAGGTGCAAGTGACAGCTGTCAGCATTGTTACGAAATGTGAACAAAAATTCTACATCGCGGCGTTGCGTTACATTATTAAATTACCATTTTATATATGGATTAACATTTTGGTGGATTTTTTAAAATTGTTATAAATTTACTTTCCTACAGCCGTGCCCGTTTGAGTGTGCAGGACATTCATACATTTTGTAATAGTATTTATTTTATTACATTTAGTAATGACTATGTACTTAGATCTGCGATTTAGGGGCATGGCTGAAATATTAAGTCGCGGTTTTGAATTACTGTAGCTTTCTTAAGTGAAAAGGAATGAATCTTAGTATATCACAGGCACCATTGCAAGGCCCAAGGAATATATTTAAATATCTTTAAGATTTTAGACATAAATTACCAAATTTATAATTATTCGTGTAAAATTAGATTACGTGAATGAAAAGGTACCTAATATTAGTAAAGTATAGGCATGTTAGCTGAAAAAATCAACTACTTAATTGTAAAATATTATTTTTTATACATAGGTAAAACAATATTTATACTAATACAACAGAAAAATCATAGCCACACTTGGCAAGTTTCATAAATTTATTCTAAAACATTAACATTGCACTAGAAAAAACCAAATAAAGTAGTTTTTTATACATAAAAAATGTAAAGTTTACACATTTTTATAAGTAAATAGAATTATGTGATCCTTAGACAGGTTATTATCTACTAGTCATGAAACAATGTAATGTTCTAACATATTTTTGGAATCTTATGCAAGGAGAAAAAGCTTGTATAAAAATTTCACCTACCAAAATCATATAAATAAACAGTAAACAAATCATAAAAGCAATTTCATAAAATAACTACATGAATAAAAAATTACTTGGACAGACCATTTATTGCCTACTCCGTTATTTTGTTTTAGTTAGAAAGAGATGGGTGTAACATTATTAATTAGATATAATATACTGTAAAAAAGCACCATTGCCTAAAGATAATTTTGTGCATGTTGTGCGATTATTAACATTATTATATCACTCAAAAGGTCTTTTAAACTTAGTGTAGGCAAGCTCTTTTATCTGACCATTTGCCGCTTTATATATATATACATATAAAAAATAAATATGTAAAAAAGCATAACAAACATTATAATGTAAGTGATGGACTAGAATCTTACTTAGTTCAAACTTTGATAACATAAAGTTGTTACACGTAATATACCTCCATATTTATTGGCACTGATTATTTTATCTATACTGAGGTGAGTAACTTAACCTTTAATAATAGGAAACCAGCTTGAGCTATTTACTGAAACTAAGTAAAAAGAATATTACCCTTTTACATAACACTTCTATATTAATATTCAAAAACCACTAAACAACTAATTATAATAATTTATAAATAAATAGGACAAGACAATTAAGATTTTTTTATCTACTACCCAAACAAGTCTATACGAAAAATATTACGGTTTCGTGCAACCGTAAAAACAATACTTTCACAGGAAATACTTGGTGGCAAAAAAGGCAAAATTATGATAATTTAAATTTCTCAAACTATCAATTCAAACGACAGCTTACGTCAAACTTTGACAGATAAATAATATCTCTTACATTATTAGTAACGAAACGGATACAATACAAACGCACTATTATATCATTTTTCTAATACATCATTCACATGATTATCTAAAGTGAGGGTACTATGGATTTCATATGTCAGTTTAAGTGGAGCTGAAGACTATGAAATACACAAATTTTTTTTTTCACATATGTTAATTTCCAAACTTGTGAAGGAAGAATTGCAGCGTTCCGTAAGTTTCTTTATATAAAGATTACTTGTTCAAAAGTTTAACCGTCGGTTTGTTCAAAAGCTTAACCGTCTGTAGAACGTTAGTCATTGAGATATTATCCTTTGATTCAAATTTGTTTTCAATATAACACCAAATAAATTTCTACATTCTAAACCTTCCTTGTCGATCTCAAATTCTTCTTCACTTCCAATCCACATTGGACATACAAAATCCCAGCCCTATATCTTGTGCATCGCCTACCGACGCCTGTTAATCCAATATTACGTCATCTTCATCTTTTTACTGGTTTCCTCCAGCATATCCTTGATCTTGGTGAAGGGAGATTTCTTCTCATCGGAGATTTTCTCTGCGTAGGACGCGGGCAGGTGGATTTGCAAGGGATCTCGCAGACGAGCTAGGTCTTTCTCTAGTTTACTAACCTGGAATTAAAAAAATATATATTTCATTAACACTACGTATTTTGAGAAATTGAGTATTGACATGATTAACATTAAAATTACAGGATTCGGAGGTTGATCGTTCGCTCAGCCCGAAGACGTTCACGAGTCAAGTGAATTTACTGATCCTTCTTACCATTAGGTATTCCTTTCAGTACGAACAGTAAAGTATTGCTGGAATTTAACAAAGTTCTCTTGATAAAAGAACATTAAATAAAAACGAGTCGGCTGCCAAAAGTTCCGCCCAGTTAGAGCATTCAAGCAACCGACGCATTAAATACAATTGGAGCTTATTGATGAGATGACGGGTTTCTGAAATAAAAATGCGCTAACTCTGAATACACTGATAAAATACCTATATGATATAGCTACATATTTAATGTTAAGGTACCTCTATAAGTTTCAAGAATAAAATTCTAAAGTACATAAAACCCTAATACCATTTAAAGTACAACGGTCGCTACAACTTTTTTTACCAAAACACTTCTTAGACGAACTAACTTTTTTGCTTTATTTTTATATTTTGCTTTAATTACGTGAATGACAACTTCTATCCATAATAAAATATAATGTACACCTTTTTAACCGTTTAGCAGCTCGAATAACTGCTATGTCTTGTTCTATTTTGTATATCTGGAAGTATGAAAAAAGAATTAAATAAATTAAAAACTGGTTTTGATAATCAAACTCGTCTTTTTTTAATGTGGATCTTTAATTGCATAAACTAACCTTCCTGCCCTGCAAAAGAAATATAGCTAAAATTTCCTACGATATATTTATTTCTTTGTAAAGCTTGATTGAAAATTTAGTATAACTAAAGATTCTAACTTATCAAGTACAACAAAGAATCTCTAACGTCTGCTTTCAATATCTTTATCTAGATAGCTATCGGTCAAAACCCACCAAGCACGCCTCGAAATTTCGTATTAATGAGTAAAATAAATCATACCTGGTCCTTCAAATGATTGTACTGGTTGATATCGAGGCCAATCTTACGAGCCTTCTTGTGTAGGGTTATTAAATGCTGTCGGTCTTTCACGTCCGGTAATATGTACTCCTGGAAAGTTGATAATATAATATCAATAAAAAAACATTATATATTCAGTGGTCCTTAGCCTAGCCCTGCCTCATCTATCAAAAGTTCCAGGGTGAATCCTGGTTGCGATAATAAACAGATGTTAATGGTCTTAGGTATATGTTACTCTTCAGTTCTAAGTATTCTAATACGAAAACAAAGCTCTGCTTGCAAGCTCACATTTGTCTAGTGATTTATTTTATTTATTTCACTACACAGGGTGATCCATCGAGATGCGTAATTATAATGAAGTCTGAAACTATAAGAGATAATGAGATATTTATTCTAAAACCACATTTCCCTGATTTATGATTTAACAAATACTACATTATAAGCATTCCAAAAATTCGTACTCTACTAGAGTTTTGAACTCAGTCATACTCCAAAAATACTACGTGCGTATGTACGTTTAGCGTAACATATTATATTTTTATAACGTTTAACTATTTTATAAAAATATAATATGTTGCTATGGAGTCCGACATCAAGAGCTAAACACACACACAAAATCTATTACTTTCCAAAAACCTAGATCCTCACCTGTTTTGTCAGCACATAATATGCATACGTCGCCATTGCCGTACCATACGTCACGAAGTAAGTGACTGGCTCCATGATATCCCACGAGTATTCCCACCACGTGAGCCGAGCCAGCACCCCGAACTGCACCCCCATCAGCCCCAGCCCAACCCAGGTCAGGACTGATGTGCGCCGGACGGTTTCTACCTCGAGGGATTGCCGTTTCTGGAAAAGAGATGAAAAAATCAAGCTGCAGAATGTGACAAATTGAAAACCTGATTCTGAGTTCATGTTGCCATAGGAATTACGCTAAATAATGTATATGTCTGTGTATCGAATGACACCACATTATGTTGAAATACGTCAAAATATGCAGGCTTGAGCGTGCCAAAGACATTTACATACATACAAACATATAATCGAAAAACATAACCCTCCTTCTGTCAGTGGAGGAATAATTCAATATTTTTTTATTTCATTAATGGTTACTGCGAACACTAAATATACGTTTATGTAAAAACTTCGCCTTTTAAAAGGTATTCGAGAGGAAAAATTGCCAGCGTCAATGTTTCTTAAGAAAATGAGGTATTTATTTAAGGAAATCTTTTGGGGTAACGCCAGATAGTTTATTATTTATTGGTGAAAACATAAAGTCAATTTTAGCAATGGAAACTTATGAATCATTCACTTAGTATCCTTATAAAGTAACATTTGACCGGTGTGAATAATGAGTCCAACAAATTAAGTTAATAAGTAAACATGCTGTACTGTTTTAGGCAATATAAACATATAAAAATAAATCAAAGATCAAAAATAACTAACTTGTTCTTATAAAAATTAAAATAACACTCGCCTTTATAAAAAATGTCGGTGTTTGGTAATACATCAAAAATAGAACCGCGAGTTATTACAATATTTATGAACAACTTTCTACTCTTTACCAGAAGTTGCTGAAGCTTTATTATAACCCCAATCGAACCCAAATAGCACGCTACCTAAAAGTTACAAAAGTTTCGTATGAGCTTACAGATTTTCTTTATTACGAAAAAGGGATATAACCCGCCTAACGAAGGATATGGCTGTTATGGCAAAACTTATTTGGTTAAAATTATGTTTGACCGGCGGCGTTCGCTAATTATAAGTGAAATGGACCTTGTTAAAGAGTTTCTTTTGTTTCTTCGACTTGTGGACTGGAATGGACTTCTCAATTTACAATTGTATCCTCACACAAAAGGAAGAAACCAGCAAGTGCAGTAATAAGAACGCATTTCAAGTTAATCCCTATAATCTTCAAAATGTAATATCAAAAGAAGTAAGTGCCAGAATTAATTAAATTTGAAAAGTTCCTTTTGATCCAAGTATCTTATTCTATTGTGGTATTCAGGTACGATGCATAATATAACGTTACGTTAAGTTTCAAGCGTTCACTCTGAGTAATAGTTTAGGGCAGCACACCTCAGCAAAATAATGATAAATCAATATAAACAACTATTTTACACTATTTAGATAAATATTAAAAACATTGACAACAGTTTAACTAAAAAAGAATTTAGAAAATAATGCTACTTTATGACGTCATATAGGAGTAGACTGTAATTCAAATTATTTTACGCATTTGCATCAAGAACTATAGATATTCCATATGTACAGATGCTTGTTTTGCAGAATTGAAGCTAAAGGAAATAAAGCTTCCATTATTTAATTACCTACAGCATTAACGTAATAAATTGGCAAAACCCGTTAACGTCATGGTTAAATGGCTTATCAGCAGTACTGAGCTAAGTTTAAATGATTCACTAGTTATATAGGTACAATAAGATACTACGGTAAAGACTGAGGACTGACTCAACAAAGCAAGTATACTATGCAGTCATGGCATAAGTCGCCGAAGTAAAACGCTAAAATAATCCCATTCTAAATGAAAACCCATTTCACTTCAATATTAAAACATTTTTACTAACCAAAAATAAAGTCCCTTTGTGGCGACCCTAATTGTATTTACGTACGTCATCCACATCAAATGCGTAATAAAAAAATAATTTTATTCAATTTTATTAGTCAAGGCTCTCCCGTTACTACTCGAAGTACTATTCTGAAAAGTTTTACGTAGGTTTAATACAAAAGTCGAAATACTTTTGTTATGTGATATTATGTAAAATATTTTGACTATAGAAAACATCATGGCCACTTTTGACGTGGCGTGTACTCACTTCTTCCAAAGGTTGCAATTCGGTAGACAATTTCTCTAGTTGTGTCCTCAGCTCCCTTTCCTTCTTAATTTGGTGTTCTCGAACATTCAGCGCTTCGTACAGCTGGTTCACTAGGTTCCGTACGTCGCTGAGCCGCGTCACCTCTTCTGTACTGAGACGTTCCTGAAAAGCAGATGGAACATGTTTCAATTTGGGGTAAAAGTGGAAATTAGCTTCTGGGGGACCTTCATGGATTACAGATCAAGTAGCATAACAACAGAACAAGTGTAAGGTATAAATAAAGTGTATGCTCGAATTTGACATATTCATTATAATATGTAAGTTTAAAGAAATGGTGTATAAAGTCTGTTCCATTATTATTCATCGACAGGCCGTTTCACAAAGAAGTTTAAGTGCATTATTTAAGGATATTAACAATGCCGGGGCTAGAAGATAAAAATTGTTGAGCCTCCGTATACAAACAATATTGACTAGGACTCGTCGAAAAACACATTAGTGACGTTTTACTTTTCAGCTCGTTTGTTCATATTTTTTTAATCCCCTAACAAGCACACCTACTATATGGCCCCAAAGTAAGCAGAGCTTGTGTTATGGATGATCATAGACCGAACTTGGTGGAACCCAGAATAAACATACATATATAAATATAAACAACCATGAACCGAGATCAAACATCTGTGTTCATCACACAAATGAATGCCCCGACCAGGACTCAAACCTGGGACCTCGGCGTATGAGGCAGGGCTTCTACCCACTACGCCACTCGGCCGTTAACAATTTAATATCTTTGATCACAGTAGGTGTGCAAATGAGAAATAATTGTACTGTGTGAAATAATTCAGGAAGACAGGTCGTAAAGCATATGTAACTGCGCAATGAATCACCTAAGGATTTTACTACAGACCATTAATTCTAGAAAATAGCCGAATAAAATATCTAAAGTTAGCTATAAATTACAAACATTAAATTAAGATACATGGAAATAATTTCAATAGGCAAAACGAGAATCAAACGGTAATAAAAGAACTATTTTTAAAATAATACTCGTATAAAATTAGTGCCGTGGCTCCAACATACATATTTTATCGCGGATTGAACCCTAATATCACATCGCGAAGATATCGCGCACGTAGGAGTGATTGAACGTGAAACTTTTGGATTACATAATCTAAATAAAGTATATTTCTTTGAATACGAATACAGTGACTTTATATTGAACACATTAATTTACATATTTGTGCCTACCTATAAAAACTGTCATTGATCTTAATACTTAAAAAGTCTAATTATTATTTCATATTTACTAGTGTAGTTTATTTATCATTTTTAACGGGTTTTCTACTATATAAGTTGTTTCTGTACAATAATAGCACAAACTTACTGTATGTTATGTTAACTCAACTGCAAATAACTCGACGACCGTGCTCTACAAAGCGATCATACAAAACATTGTATAAATGGGGCGTTTGCCTTAGTCGCAGGACTCGCAGGCAATTTCGCCGGGCTCTAAAAGCCACCGGATAATACCGTCACAGCCGACGCCCCGCGGGATCAAAATGAATGTTGTAGGCTTTGCCGCCGAAAAGCTGCACCTACATATATTTATAGAAATACTTTATTCAATGGATATTTGACGTGTAAAATAATTTGGCTAGGAATGCACATTTATAATGATTTATTCAATATTTTGAGTGATACAATATAACATTTTCCTCGTTACTTAAAATATGTAAGTTGTTACGGTCCTTTTTATTCTGCGTAATAGATAAATACCAACCGTTGTATACATTATTAATGCAGTAGGATTCCATCAATCATCTGCTAAACCTCATTACTTACTATCTTAACATAGTAATGATTAGCATAACGCCAGCGCGCATAAAATATACTAGACTGTCAAAATTGCTTTAAAAAGCCGATTTTACTTATCGATTCATTATTTACACTTGAGTAAGTATGATTGCTCTCGTGATTGAGGCAATTACTATCGATATATTACTCATATCAAAATTATTTACAATAAAAAGTGAGAAGTTTTCTCTTAGAAGTAGTGTGGAACTAACGGGTACTCAATCTCACTTAAGTTAGTTGTGTCTGACGTATATTATGCTGCAACTCAACAATTTATCACGTTGGATAGAGATCCAAATTGCATAAGTTTTAAAATTCTAATAAGTTTGCAGAATTTGTATCGCTGTGAACTTTAAGAGGGTCACGTATGAACTATCACGTATGAAAAGGCCAGAAAAGAAAAATATAATCCTAGCCTCTAATACCATATACCGGTAATCCTCGATCGAGTGCTAATCGAAAGAAATAGTTTTGCGATGGAAAATGTTTAGTAACTTAATAAAAAATTACTGGCTAAGAACAATTCCCTTTTAACTCTTTTTCTAGAAAATGGAGTTACTCTGAGAAATCAATAAACCACGTCCAACGATTAAATCGTCTACTGCAGTCAACCGAGTAGCAATTAGCACTTAGTTTTCAAAAGCTCGGCGATGTTCACACTTTCATTTCAAGAAAACTTGGGGACGGCTTGGCTCTTGAAAGATACTTTCCTTTTTGGTTTCCTCATTGTTGTTTTGGAGATTTTGTAGAGAAATTATTGGATTTATAATTAGCTTTTTTGTACATTTTGTAAATTAGTTTTTCACGATCATGAAAGGATCATTTTTATTATAACAAAATAATAAATAATAGGATGCTAAAAACACAGGGACTGTAAGTCATTAAAGTAAGTAAACCTATGGTATGGATGACAAACGTTAAGGGAATCCACCTTAAGCGAGCGTTTATAAAGAAATATAAAGTTTCACTTGTGCTTGTCCCTACTTGCACTCGTGGTGACTGCCGGAGGAGCGGTACTAACTACACCACAAGCCCGTCTAACCATAAATAATTAAGTAAAAAACATACATGAAAAACTATTTTTATTTATTTTATTTCTTTAATCATTTTTTAATCACAGTATAAAAGGCATGATAGAGATTATAAGTAATGTACAAAAGTACTGCTTATTTTTAAAAGAAATTTCTTCTACCAGACCTGAGACTGGAGAGTAATAAATATGTTATCATATATTAATTAAAAAGGTACCTTAACTTTAAAGTCCTACAGATATTATAAATTCCTAGGCAGATTAAAAAGTTATCCCTTGTAACACGAAGTTAAAAAAAAGAATCATCCAGATATGAGAAAAAGAGAAACTAACCCGAATAAATATAAAAATACCCAAACTGCAGTGACCATGAAGTAATTGGAAACAGAAGAGAGCAAAAGAGACAAAACGAAAAGTCTGCAGCAAAACAAACAGCAATTAAAAAAGCAGCTTAATTATCACATAAAGTAAGAGAATCGCCAAAATAAAACAACATTATATACGTCAACTGCAAATTGAATTTTTCAATTTCACTTTAAGCTTTTCCGAGTGGCACAAGTTGTTAGCACAATGCAGAGAGCGACGCAAACAGAGCAGTAGTTCACAGTACTGCGTTCAATGAGTTCGGAGCGGCAACTCAAATATCATAAGTTAGCAGACTCAGGAGTACTGGATACAACGAAGTGGTATTTGAAAATTGTCTTTTATTTGTATAGGTACTATTGCTAAGTTATTAAAGGGTATCCCCTTTTACCGTAATATTTTCCTGATATGAAGTAGCATGTGCCAGGTCATAGTCTTTTTGTGTACTTGTTTTATCCGTATGTGTATCGTACCGTAAGGTTTTTTTTAAACTAGGCACTATACATACAGGTTTCCTATAAAAGAAGATTCGGAGTTAAAGTTAATACGATTCGGTTAATGGGTTAATGGTATTTGCGCTTTGCCACCTGAATTTCATCAAAATCTGGGGTTGCTAAACTAAAAATAAATATTTCCCTGTAAAACTGAGCGATTAACCATTATCAGAAAGCATTATTTGAATTTTAACACCAATAACCGAATATCTTAGTTTATTTGATGATTGAACCCATTGATTGATTTCTTGTTTTTTGCGATTACGAAAGTAACACTACACAATCACATTAGTTGGAATCACCAAAATACGACTATAATGTTGAAATGTTACACATAAACATCATGGAGCCATACAACTATCCTCGACAACGTGTTTCCAAAATTCTAGGCAGACAGTCAGCTAAAACTAACCTTGGTCTTAACTCGCCTTTAATAAGAATGTGTCGTACATATAACTACTTTAATGCCTGTTTAAGCGATCTGGACATTTTCAATGACTCCATAAATATTTTCAAAAGTAAATTATTCAAGTATTTAACTAACTAATGTTCTGTTATGTTACCTAATGGCAGTCTTTAAGTTGTATTTTTTTTAACTTCTACACGTAACAACACCTAATTGATTTGTTTTTTTAAATGTTATAACTACCAAATTAATTTAATTAAAAAAATATTTCATTTATTTTTGTGCCTTGTCTTTCATAAAATTCTTTTATTTCATACAATTTTTTTATAAAATTGTAGTTTCATTTATATGTAACATGAACCACTGTAACAGTGAATGCTGTATACAACTATAAATTGTGCACGTATCAGTATATAGACGTAAGAAATGTTATGTAATGTAAGTTCACTGTTGCTGTATCTTAATAAATAAATGGAGCCTCTGAGGCTATCTTAACTTCCCGCAATCTTGGTACCCTGCGGCCGCAGTTTTCTTTTTGCAAATGTTATAGTACAATGGAAAGACTTTGCACATAGTGTTTTAATAATTATAAATTATAAATGTTTATGTATATAAGACTAGAGCATGTCAATTTGAGAGCGGCAAGTGAAGTTAGGTTCCAAACATCACTAGAAAGAAACGGAAATCTTTAAGAGCACAAATCTTAGATCAACTTAGAGCAACGTTACTATCGAGCTGCCATGGGTGTAATATAACAACAAGCAAGAGGAACTTAAAAATTACACCAAATTGAAAAATCATATGCTTCTATCTAAGATATATCACGCCAACAATAACAAATATAAACCACGAGGTTTACTATACATATCCGATAGATATCCAATAGATAGATATAAATCCAACATCAACACACTAGAAGACAGCTAAAACTCCACCATATTACCAAGGTGAAATCCCCAGGAGTTTCACACGAACCGGGCCGAACATGATTCTACCGCAACTGCACAAACAGTGTGTTGCATTATACCGACCGTGTGGAACTAGCTTATTATATTTCGGTTTAGGAAACCGTCAAGTGCAGTCAGCGCTATTTTGTAGTACAACTTTGTCTGAAAGTTTCTGAAATAAGCGTTTTGTATCTGAGGTTCTCATTTTGTGAGTGGTGGTTATTGTGTCATGAAAGTTTTTTGTTAAAACAAATAAACTTATTAAGGAGAGACATATCTTTTACATTATATTTACATCTATATCACTGATAATTGACTAGTGATGCAGTCTTAGTATCCAATCTTGATAATAAAATAATTTATTTGCTTTAGTCAACCGTAATATAAGATTCACTTACTGTAGTTTTATTCCGTGTAGTATTTCTGAAAACTTTATTTATGATTTTATTACGTATATAATATTCAAGGGGTTGCACTAAGTATCGATAGACCATCCAAAGAAAGAGATATACCAAACATATGAGTGTCAAATTTTCAAAAATTATAGAAATCTGCCCAATAGTCACGATCACTGAGTATCGTAAAAGTTATGAAGTCCCTTGAACAATTGTCGTTTATCTCTTCTGCTTAAGTAAGATGGCGCACCGAACTTAAGTATGATGGTCCTTTCAGGCTAATGAGTCAACTTTACGAGGTCTTTCTTATGAATTATTGAATTTACTTTGTGAAGTTTAAAAAAAAGATTTATATTGTTCCTTTGCAGTAAGAAAGTATAGCCACAAATGGCTCAACAAACCGCAGAATCAAATTCATAAAATATGCCAGCAAAATAGCAATAACGTGGCAGATAGTAACAATATCCTAGGGGAACAACAAATTCTAGGATGGAATGTTACTCTGTTTTACGTTATACTAATAAATAAAGCAGTAAAGTTAAGTTTTAAAAGGAATATAATCATAGGTTAAATTGCCAAATCAATGATAAGTAATTTTACATGAGTGTTTAATAAATAAACCCCCAGACAAACACACCAACTGTATGGCCCCAAAGTAAGCAAAGCTTGTGTTATGGATGACCATACAGCAAATTGTATGGTCCGTGTTCATCGCACAAATGAATGCCCAAATCAGGACTCGAATCTGGGACCTCCGGTGTATAATGCAGGGTGGGCCACCGCCCACTACGCCACTCGGCCGTCGTCTTACCGTCGTGTTACCTAATTAACAGCTTCAAAATTTTAAAACCGATCTATAAACAAGATGTTATACCAGAATCTTTGTAAGCACCAGTTTTCAAAAATGTAAATAAATAAAGCAATACAAAAAGAACAAAAAAATTGGCGCCATTAACGTTGATCTCCTATCGAGGAAGTTGATGGCAGCTGCAAATACCGCATTTCCCCAAACCCCAGGGGCGCCGTTTGTCTCGCCGTCGTATCGACTGAATTCACAGCCACCTACACTCCCAGGTATCAATTTGTAAAGTTCCGAAGTTTGAGTACCCAGGTGTTGCATACAAATCGAGAAATGAATTTACAATATTGAAATTGATAAAATTGTATCCTATTGAAATTTAATTATAAAAATCAAACTTGCCTGCGTAATTCAATAGAAAAGTAAGCGATAAATTAAAATAGAAGATTTAGCTACTAAAATAGGAATTCAACATTAATTTTTGTTTTAAAAGTAAAACGGCACACTCGGTTCGCTTGAAATGATTAATTAATTAATCCAGTATAATTCATTTATGCTTCAAGCAAGGACATAAATATACCTCATATAGACATAAAACCTTGCATAGGTTAAGCCACTGTTATAACGCACTTTCGCAACCCCCAGGGTGCATTTTGTCTACGTCAGCATCGGCCTTATTAAGTTGCTCGTTGAATACAGCCACATGGCCTCTCAAGAGATAACTAATAAAATTAAAACTATGTTTAACAGGTTGCACATATAAATTCTATATCTATTACAGATAATAACTTTACTGATCCAACAACAGCCAACCAATCAGTCTTGATTTATCGGGCCATTAATAAAATCCATCGATAAACACGGCACAGCTCACAAATTATTACAACCCTTGTCTCTGGACGTCTCAGGGTTATAAATTGATTCATTTCAGAAATTGCATTTGGTCGTTTCTTATCCGTGTCCAAACAAAACTACGTTGGCATGTTTTGTTAGTATAACAAAGTGTCTTCATCCCACAGTTAAGCCTTTGCTATTTTATTTTGTTTCAGCGAATATTTTTTTACACTTTTTTTATCCTTTAAAGCTCTAAAGATGAAATAATATTTAAATTTATATGTTTAATTGAAGTTTTCGTGATGCATCTTTCAAACAATATTTCAAATAAGAAGGGGTACAAAAAATTTTTTAAGTAGTCTGCCATAAGTATATAAAGTCATTATTTAAACTCTATTGGTGCCATATGCTCATAACAAATAACAAAAATAAAAAGTGAAGCCGGATCCGACTTGCTCTTCGCCGCTTTTTTTTGTTGCAAAGCTTTCTCCTAAATGGGATAGGATTTCAGCATTTTCTGCAAGACAGGAATAAAAGTGCACTCCTATGCGGTGTTGGTAAAACAAAACAAGTTTAGGCAGTATATAAAATTCCTTTCGAATTGGGTAGATGACACAATTTAAAAATGCAAGTTTTTATAATTTATTTATAAAATATTAGTTAGTTTGACAGGTACAATGTTTTGAAAAATATAGTTTTGAATTTAATATCGAAATTATATAGATTTGAAAACTTAAAAAAAGAAGCAAAAACTTATTATAGTATATGTTAAATTTTTAAATATCATTAGCTTACTGACATTAAATATAACAATTTTTACTATGACAGTATGCATGTAAACGCATTATCTACGTAGCTATTATACATTTTATCCAAACGCCCATACAATTTTAGTATGATTCACAAGTCGTGACGTCACAGCTCAGTACCGTTTTGTATGGAGCGTTTTTCGGCGACTCGCAGCGGCTCCTCGAACACATCGCTGTATCTAGAAAACTATTGATTGTAAACATACTGTTACTTTTGCAATATTTATTTACTGTTGATAAACTACTTAAATATGAAATAAAAAAAAATTGTCATGTACCCAATTACAAATCTACGTGTTGGTCACTTATATTATTTCAAATTGAAAAAAAGTATCTGACGGAGTATCTAAAACCAGAACAACGTGACTATAAACCTAAACCTTATGTAGAATAAAGTAATTTTTCTATCTATGTAGCATCGTGGCAATCAATCACAAGTTCAGCACTTAACCTAATTACTGCCATAATGAAACGTGTTCCCGACTTCTGTTAGCTTAGTAATGCAGACCCATATAACTACGTTACCAAAACATGAGTAAAAGGTACTAATTAAATGGTTGCCTAAAACAAATACTTAGATACTTTTGAATTATTAATTGTTATATAAGATGAGGCCGAGGAGTAGTTTTAATCTCGAATATACCACCACACGCAAAACAACAAAATATATTTAGTATTTTAGGCTTTACTTTTTATTTTTAAAACTATATACGATCTGTCTTATTATACACACCCAATACTTTAAACCCATACCTATATTCACATCGATTCACATCGATACCTTTCCATCTCTCACTTTTGATAAATAATGTGTATACTTATTTTTGAATAAATAAGTTAACTTGTAAAAATAGCTTTTGTACCAATGTTTAAACTTATTAAAACTGATGTATGTAGTTTTAGGGAACTCTGACACGGCTAGGTCAGAGGGTGGACGTTAATAGCAGTGGCACAGTTTATACTCATGCTGCTATTATCGAACTTAAAAGTTTGTGCAAAATGTTTTATGGTTCCAAATAAACGTATCATTATTATTATTTCTACGCCAAGACGGTATCAAAATCTGAACGCATTTAGTTTTATTAATTTAAAGTCACAGTTAAATTGTAATCAGTGCACGTTTTAAAACAAAATACCTATTATTGTTCGCACAAACATTCAGTTTAACTTTGTCCAAATAGTATAAGAAACTTAATAAAACCTATATAAAATTTAAGAAGCGCTGAAAACTCATTCTCATACGGACCGCATACTTGCTATGAATATGATTGTAAAATGACTACACCAATTTACATACTGAATTCTTGTTGCATTTGAAAAGGAAACTTGCCTAAAGTTTGAAGAACTGACCTGTTTACTGTCGCTTTCTTCATGATATTTTAGAATGAGCTAAATAATGTCCTGTCTCCCAGTGTGTTTCATTAACGGTTTAGTTTTTATAGATTGAGGACGGCCGAGTCGCGTAGTGGGTAGTAGCCCTGCCTTATACGCCGGAGGCCTCAGGTTCGCTGGTCGTGGTTTGTTCTCGGGTCTTTTTTTTTTGTTCCCCTCCACGGAGAGGGCAGGAAGATCTAAAAACTGCTCTTATGCATATCTCGCGCGCGCGATCGAGGTTATGTGGGACTCGCTCCGAGCCTACCAGAGCCTCTACCCACTAAAAAAACCCCCTGAAGGTGTTCAAAGCACTGAAGGTGAATTCATAGCACTGAAGGTGCTCAAATTGAATAAAAAAAATTAAATAAATATTAAAGAAGTTAAATTAATTCGAGTTTGCGGCCAGAAGGGCTTTGAGATCCGATGTCAGTCTAGTGGAAGAGTACGCTTGCGCATTCCTAGGCCTAGCGTTTTTGAACTTCGAATCTAAGACAGGAGTAGTATATGAGACTGAATCTCGATCTAGAGGATTGGGATGGGTTTTGGAGCGTTTGAAGAACGCTTCAGAGAATGTTCTGAGGTGTTTTTGTACTGTAGGCAGTTCAAGATCTATGTGGATGAAGAGATGTTTGTGGCCCTGCGGCAAAAGAGGTTTTGAACTACCTGCAGTTTGTGCAGGAGGGAGGGTTTGGCGTGGGCAAAGATTGGCGAGGCATATGTCATGACGGGTCTAACGCAGACCTTGTAAAGTGTACGTTTGTTTCTGAAAGACATTTTACTTTTTCTACCTAACATGCTATTTAGGCGGCCTAAGTAGTGACGAGCGAGTTTCGAAACTCTTTCGACGTGTGGCTTGAAAGAAAGCATCGGATCTAATGTGACGCCTAAGTATTTAGTACTGCGCTTCCAGGGGATGGGAATGCCTAACATTCGAACGTGGGGATCGCCAGCGGGACGACGGCGTTTGTGGTCGAAGCGCATCGCAGAACTCTTTTCAGGGTTCACATCAATGCGCCATTTCTGAAACCATACACCAAAGGCATTTACGGCCCTTTGGAGTCTGGTTACAAGGTGCGGAACACTGTGGCCCTTGGTATAGAGTGCGGTGTCGTCGGCAAAGAGGGCGAATTCGACGCCTTTCGGCGGAATGGGAATGTCGTTGCTGTACACGGTGTACAACAGAGGGGCGAGGACCGAGCCTTGAGGGACTCCAGTTTTTATGGGACGAGGCGCGGAAAGCGTGCCCTTATGTTTAAATCGAAACGTACGGTCTTTGCAAAACGACGCGATTAACCTGACTAGGCGATCCAGTAAGCCTATTTTGCAGAGTTTATAAACGAGACCACTGTGCCAGACTTTATCGAAAGCTTTGGCTACGTCAAAGAAAACTGCGATCGTTTTAAAACGCCGCGGGTAGAAGCCTTCGAGTATGTACTCGACGATTCGATGGACTTGCTAAGGGCAGGAGTGCTTAGCGCGAAAGCCGAACTGATGGGGAATTATGAGAGGATCGCCATCCGTTGGAAACAGATGGTTCGGCATTCGAGAGAGTATGAATCTCGAGAGAAGGCCTTGAGGAGGCTGATGGGTCTGTGATTAGCCGGGATATTCAGAGGTTTACCCGGCTTGGGAATGCCTGTGACTATTGCTTCTTTCCAAGCTTTTGGAAAGTAGCTATGGTCGAAGCAGGCATTGAAAATGATAGCTAACAAGGTAAGCACTTGTTGAGGCAGGTGCTTAAGTGCGTGGTTGGAAATTGGAGCCTGAAACCTGGAGCCTTTTTGGACTTTTGATTTCTAATGAGAAGCGAGATTTCGTCATTAGAGACTGTGACGGGGTCGGCGGTGATGGAGAGAGAGTCTCTGCGAAGGACTTCGTCCTCCACCGCCTGGATGTGAGAGGGATCAGCAGGTTGCGTGCTGGGCGAGCATTGTGCGGCAATGCTATCAGCGAAGCATTCGGCTTTCTCTTCTACTTCGAAGGCAGTAGTGCCATCGGGCCGAGTGAGAGGAGGAACGTGAGAGGCGGTGTCTACGCGTAAGGCTCGGGCCATACTATAGTACGCTTGGTGGGACGGAGAGGTATTCGCCATGAGATCGTTCATCTGAGCGTCTCGGAGTTCTGCAAGGCTAGACCTAACTTTACGTTGTAGTTCATTCGCAGCTAATCTAGACGGGCGTGGGATATTTCTTGGCTCTCCGGAGAGCCGCGTTCTTGGCTTTAATAAGATTGCTAACGGCTAAGGGAAGCGTGGGTTTACCTTGCTTAGCAACCTTTTCGTTGTCACTGATGGCTGAGTTGATAGCATCAGTGAGAGAATTGACTAATGAATCTATTTTATCCGGACCATACATTTGATCGGGCGAGATCGCGAGCGGAGAGTTTGGGGCCTCTAAGGCTGAAACTAACGTATTTTTTAAGCCTTTCCAATCGGTAAATGTCTTAGGAGAGGTAACGTTATCGTTAGGCGGTCCTAGCACGAGGGAGACGGGGCGGTGGTCAGAGCCTAGGTCATCGAGCGGTTCGATAGACCTGAGATCGAGGCCGATTCGCTGACAATTGCAAAACCGAGGATGTCAGGAGAGTGGTTTGGGTTGTCGGGATAGTGAGTGGGAGTGATGGGAGAGATAACATCTAAGTCGAGTGAGTTTGTGATGTCGAGGAGAGCGATACCTCTGGTGTTGGTTGATAGGCACGTCCAGTCAGTATGTTAGTCTCCGAACATAATGACTGAATGGCCGAGGGCGAGAATGGCCTCGAAATCGCTGCGGATTGGTCTGGTGCCACTAGGTATGTAGATTGAAGCTATGATGATGGTCGGATGACCAGTCATAGTAAAACTACACACAGTGGCTTCCATGTTGATGAGAGGAGGGGTAGAGAGAGGACAGCAATGGAATCCTCTTTTGTAATAAATAGCAGTGCCGCCGAAACCGTCGGAGTTGGGCCTGTCGTTACGAATAAACGCGTACTTGGGAATAGCGAATCCCCTGGAGCGGTTTGAAGTTAGCCACGTCTCTTGAAGAAGCAATAAGTCTGGCTCGTTGTTCTGAAGGAACAATTTGAGCTCAGGAAGGTTAGTATTAAGGCTACGAACGTTAAAGAAAACTAGGGATAAGCCCTTGGGTTTGATACGACAGGACGCGGGATTAGCGGGTCTAGACATTCTATTTATTTATTTAATTTATACGAAAAATGGAATTTATAAAGAGCTTAGTAGCGAGTGATGCTCGGCTAACGCAAATAGACGCTCTTGAGGAGAGCGGGCGGCTCGCAGTTTGCGTGCGAGTACTCTTAGCGGTGGAGCGCGGAGCGCGCGGACAGCCTGTAGTTTGCTGTGTGGCCGGACTGGCCGCACAGCACACAGGCAGGGGGGAAAGTGGATTCGGGAGTGCGAGTGCACTCCTTGGTAATATGTGGGTCCAGGCACTTACCGCACCTGTGGGGAGCTGAGCAGTTAGCCGCTGCGTGGCCATAGAGCTGGCAGCGGTGGCACGCGAGGGTTGGGACGCTCGACTGAGATATTCGAGAGTCCGCAAATTGTACGAGCATCTCTGAAGATCTCCTTCGAGTTGGGAGTATTGGATAGGATAACTAATGCTAAAGGAAAACGCCTACCGCGGTTGGAGTGCATCTTGTGCACTGCTTCGGCCGGAAAACCCTAGGACTTAAGGTCCTCGAGGATTTCATCGTTCGCGAGCTCGATCGGGACGCCCCGTAGTACTGCGCGGATCTTACGCTCCTCTGGGAGGGCGTAAGTATGGTACGCGATTTGTTTAAGCGAGCGTAAACGAGTAAACGCGCGGAAGTCGTCGATAGTCGCGACTTGGATTTTAATAATATCGCCTGCGTTATTCGCCTTGAGATAATTGATTTTGTGCTCTTTGCACAAGTTAGAAACCGCAGTCCAGCGCGCTTTTTCGCGGAGGAAGACGGGCGGAGGGAGCTGAGGCTTCGGTGGGACGGGAGCGCAGCGCGACGCTGGCTTCGACGGAGCTGACGTATTCGCGGTCACTTGTAGTGACATTAACGGCGCGGGGGCGGGTGTTGAAGACACCGGGGTGGGCTCGGGCGTTGAAGACACCGTTGCTTTCTTCGAACGCTTCTTAGAGAGCCAGGAGAGCCGGTTAAAGTAGCGGCGCCCGACGACGGTTCGGACGCGGAGTCGGAGTCGGAATCGGAGTCGCTCCCGGGAGCGGTACGCTTACGCCGCGACGCACGAGATGACGTGACCGACGCGCAGTCCATATCGGATGGAACGGGAGACGCGGGAGGGCTGGTAAAGACCTGAGGGGTCTGGGAGTTGGTGGCCTGAAGGGCCGGGGACGAGTTAAGCGCAGATAAGGCCTGCGTGAATACCTCGTCAGAGATTGAGACGCCCGACGCGGCTAGCGCCTGGGCGAACGCTTTCGCTAAGTTAATTACGCTTTGCGAATCCATGGGAGGGGTTGGTATGAATACTAAGGAATGTAAATTTAAGTATATAAAAGATGCATAAAGTTTGTCTCAAATAAATCGAGCGAACCCTAGTGGCTAACCTCCCTACCTGTGGTAGGGGGGCTGGGGAAAATAACTTAAAACTAACCGTTGTTCGCCGAAGGCCGCTACCTAGAAACGTAAAAAAAAGGGTACACTGGTAAAGAGTTGACCGCGTTAGGGTCAACCTTTACCGACAGAAAGGACAAATACACGCGATAATACACAGATATGATAAAAATAAATATGAAAATAGGAGAAAAATAAATTAAAATAGAGAAGAGAAATAAAATAAAAATAAAAGGACTGGTTCAGTACAAATTCGTTGTCACCGTTAAGTATCCTTTTTACTGAAACCAGACTACTTACGCTGGGCACAACACTGCACTCAGCACAAGCACAACACAACTTAGCACAGCACTTTAAAGACTAAGGGGCTTAGTCACAAAGAAAAATCACACTTCGATAGCACTCAGAGGGAGTAGAAAAACCTTGAAAACCGTAGCACGGAACCAACACGCTAAACTGTGACGTCAGTAGACTGAGCGCCACGGAATATCGGGAAGGGACCGATCAACGGAGAACGGGATCTTGCACGTCCGTACCGGGCGGCGATCAAAGCGAGAATGATTTCTCGGGTCTTTTTTTTTTTTTTGCTTGCACCTTGAAAACCGTAGCACGGAACCAACACGCTAAACTGTGACGTCAGTAGACTGAGCGCCACGGAATATCGGGAAGGGACCGATCAACGGAGAACGGGGTCTTGCACGTCCGTACCGGGCGGCGATCAAAGCGAGAATGATTTCTCGGGTCTTTTTTTTTTTTTTGCTGCCGAGGCACCCTCGCGGCAGGGAGGTGGAAGATGCGTCATGCATACCGCCCGCAGGAAAATACCGTCCTCTGCGGGGGGTTATGTGGGACTCACCAGAATGGCACCTACCCACTAAAAACCACCTGTTGGCTGTAGTAAAATTGTACCTTTAGCCTTCATCGGAAGCGACACCCGTCGGGAAGTTGGGCGCGCTGGCGGAGACCCGCTAGCGGGCCTTCCGCCTGGAGTGAAAGTTGCACTGAAGGAGCTCAAAGGGACATGAGTTGGTGGGCGTTCTGGGCAGCCTCCGGTGAAGCCGGGGCTGCGCAGAGATCGGCCGAAGCTTGACTTAGGGATCAATTAATTTAAATGAACCTATAATGAATTGAGAAGGGAAGTATGCTCCGCCAGAGCGAGCAGTCGCTCTGTCGGAAAACGTGAAGCCCTAAGTTTACGGGCTAAGACTGCGATTTCACTAACATCGATATTTTGCATAGCGTCGCAGACGATACGGAGGATTGAGGGGTGGGTTTGTATGGGCGAGGAGCCGGGATGGGATTCGATGCGGGGCGCTGCCTCCAGTTTTCTGGAGCAGGCTTTGGCTGAGCAGGCTTTGCAGCCGGAGGAACCCGACTACGCAGCGGCGGAAAGTTTTCCTGAGAAAGGGGAGGGGCCTGTTTGGGTGCCACCCTCTTGGAATTGGAACGCATACAACGGGGTGCACGAGGGCAGCCCCTGTAATTTGCGGTGTGACCGGACTGGCCACAGAGCACGCAATCGGGAGGAGAGGGAGTTTCAGGAGTGCGATTGCACTCCTTAGTGATGTGAGGGACCAGGCACTTGACGCACCTGGGCGGGGCGGCGCAGTTGGCCGCCGCGTGCCCGTACAACTGGCACCGATGGCACTGGCCGGGATGACCGCGGCGATGAGGCGCCTCGATCGAGATCCCAGAGAGGCCGCATATAGTGCTAACCCCTTTCAGGATCTCCCTGGACTTGGGTACGTTGGCGAGAACCACCAAAGCGAGAGGTTGTTGCCTCCCGTACTTGCTGTGCATTTTATGCACCGCGAGTGCCGGGAAGCCTTGGGACTGCAGATCCTCCAGGATAGCCTCGTTCGATAATTCGAACGGGACTCCCCTGAGTACCGCTCTGATCTTACGCTCTTCTGACAGAGCATAAGTATGATAAGCATATTGCTTATCGGTGAGGAGCTTTGTTAAAGCACGGTAGTCGTCTATCGACGAGACTAAGATTTTAATAGATTCACCCGAGTTGGCCGCTCGGGTGTAATGAATCTTGTGCTCATTGCACAATGTCGAAACCTCAGTCCATTTACCCTTTTCCCGAAGGAAAACGGGTGGTGGGACCTTGGCCTTGACAGAAGTTGGGGCCGGAGCGGGTGTTGAAGACACCGGGGCAGCTGGCGTTGAGGGCGCCGGGGCTTGTTTCGAGCGCTTCTTAGAGCGCTTCTTAACAAGCGTAAAAGAGGGAGACTCAGGGCCAGTTGGGGTGGCGTCCGAGGATGACTCGGTCGCGGGTGCGCGCTTGCGGCGCGGAGGGGCGTCTACTTCGCACTCCATGTCACTGGAGGAAGGGGACGCGGGAGGGCCTAAGACCAGAGCGGTCTGAGGGACGGAGGTGGCCTGAGGGGCCGGTGTGATCAGTGCCATGATTAGAGGGAGAGAGGATTGCAGTGTGCGAATCATATGAAGGGGGCAATGAGTGCCTTGGGCGTCGTAATCAGCGATCAGCTTATTCAGAACCTCCTCGGGGCTTTGGGAAGCCATTGCGGAGGGGTTGGGGAGGGACAACAATAAATAAATATATATACTATGAACCTATCAACGATGACTAACTTTCTAAAACCACCCTACACGCAGTAGGGCGGTTGGGGACGACGCGGATAACTTACTCGAACACGAAGACTCGAGGCACCTGGAACGACGAATCCCCGTCGACGAAGCTCACGTTCCACGAAGTACGGTTAACAACCCACTATCCGCCGTGAAAACGGCGTTAGAAACTTATTGCGGTAACAACCAGTGAAATTTGGGTGCTCGATTAGCGCGGGGCTAATGGAGCGGAAGGCGTCTGCGATCGACGTGCGCTCGAGAACGCACGCAAACCGAGTCTGTCGTCGAGTTCTCGAGTCTTTTTTTTTTTTTGTTCCCCTCCGCGTGAAGGGCAGGAGGATAAAAATGCCCTGACGCATACTCTGGCGCGATTCCAGAGTTATGTGGGACTCGTCCCGACGCCTACCAGAACCATACCCACTAAAAACCCCCTGTCGGCTCGTGCATTTTTGCCACTCAGCCTTCATCTGAGCGACGGCCAATTGGAGAAAGAGGCCGCGCTAGCGGGGCCCAGAAGGGGTCACCCGCTGGGGTTACATAGCACTGAAGGTGCTCAAAGCACTGAAGGTGAATACAAAGCACTGAAGGTGCTCAAAATGAAAATAAAAATAAAATAAAAACAAAAATCAAAAATTGCAAAATAAAATTGAATTAATTCGCATTTACGTTAGAATTAGAATTAGAATTTACGTTAGAATTAGAATTTGCGGCCAGAAGGGCTTCGAGATCGGCTGACAGTCTGGTGGATGAGTACGCTTGCGCATTCCTAGGCCTAGCGACTTTGAACTTCGAATCTAAGACAGGAGTAGTATATGAGACTGAATCACGAACTAGAGGATTGGGATGGGTTTCGGAGCGTTTGAAGAACGCTTCAGAGAGTGTTTTGAGGTGTTGTTGTACTGTAGGCAGTTCAAGATCTCTATGCAAGTCCGCGTTACGCACTTACCACGGTGCGTTTGTGGCCCTGCGGCAATAGAGGTTTTGAACTACCTGCAGTTTGTGCAGGAGGGAGGGTTTGGCGTGGGCAAAGATTGGCGAGGCATATGTCATGACGGGTCTAACGCAGACCTTGTAAAGTGTACGTTTGTTTCTGAAAGACATTTTACTTTTTCTACCTAACATGCTATTTAGGCGGCCTAAGTAGTGACGAGCGAGTTTCGAAACTCTTTCGACGTGTGGCTTGAAAGAAAGCGTCGGATCTAATGTGACGCCTAAGTATTTAGTACTGCGCTTCCAGGGGATGGGAATGCCTAAAATTCGAACGTGGGGATCGCCAGCGGGACGACGGCGTTTGTGGTCGAAGCGCATCGCAGAACTCTTTTCAGGGTTCAAATCGATGCGCCATTTTTGAAACCATACACCAAGGGCGTTTACGGCCTTTTGGAGTCTGGTTACAAGGTGCGGAACACTGTGGCCTTTGGTATAGAGTGCGGTGTCGTCGGCAAAGAGGGCGAGTTCGACGCCTTTCGGCGGGACGGGAATTTCGTTGGTGTACACGGTGTACAGCAGAGGGGCGAGGACTGAGCCTTGAGGGACTCCAGCCTTTATGGGACGAGGCGCAGAGAGCGTGCCTTCGTGTTTAAATCGAAACGTACGGTCTTTGAGAAACGACGCTATTAACCTGACTAGGCGATCCGGTAAGCCTATTTTGTAGAGTTTATAAACGAGACCGCTGTGCCAGCCTTTATCGAAAGCCTTGGCTACGTCAAAGAAAACCGCGACTGTTTTATAACGACGCGGAAGAAACCGTCAAGTATATACTCAACGATTCGATGGACTTGCTGAGGGCAGGAGTGTTTAGCGCGAAAGCCGAATTGATGGGGAATAATGAGAGGATCGCCATCCGTTGGAAACAGATGGTTCCGCATTCGAGAGAGTATGACTCTCTCGAGAAGTTTAGACATTGCCTTGAGGAGGCTGATGGGTCTGTGATTAGCCAGGACGTTCAGAGGTTTGCCCGGCTTGGGAATGCCTATGACTGTCGGTTCTTTCCAAGCTTTTGGAAAGTAGCCATGGTCGAAGCAGGCATTTAAAATGATAGCTAACAAGGTAAGCATCTGTTGAGGTAGGTGCTTAAGTGCGTGGTTGGAAATTCCATCCGGACCCGGAGCCTTTTTGGACTTTTGATTTCTAATGAGAAGCAAGATTTCGTCATTAGAGACTGTGACGGGGTCGGCGGTGATGGGGAGAGAGTCTCTGCGAAGGACTTCGTCCTCCACCGTCCCGAACCGCCGAGTTCGGGGCCTCTAAGGCTGAAACTAACGTATTTTTAAAGCCTTTCCAGTTGGTAAAGGTCTTAGGAGAGGTAACGTTATCGTTAGGCGGATCCAGCACGAGGGAGACGGGGCGGTGGTCAGAACCTAGGTCATCGAGAGGTTCGATAGACCTGAGTTCGAGGTTGATTCGCTTGACTATTGCAAAATCGAGGATATCAGGAGAGTGGTTCGGGTTGTCGGGATAGTGGGTGGGAGTGATGGTGAGTGATGACATCTAAGACAAGTGAATTTGTGATGTCGAGGAGAGCGATACCGCTGGTGTTGGTTGATAGGCACGTCCAGTCAGTATGTTTGGAGTTAAAGTCTGCGAACATAATGACTGAATGGCCGAGGGCGAGAATGGCCTCAAAGTCGCTGCGGATCGGTCTGGTACCACTAGGTATGTAGACTGAAGCTATGATGATGGTCGGATGACCAGTCATAGCTAATCTACACACAGTGGCTTCCATGTTGAGGAGAGGAGGGGTAGGGAGAGGGCAGCAATGGAATCCTCTTTTGTAATAAATAGCAGTGCCGCCGAAACCGTCGGAGTTGGGTCTGTCGTTACGAATAAACGCGTACTTAGGTATAGCGAATCCCCTGGAGCGGTTTGGAGTTAGCCACGTCTCTTGAAGAAGCAATAAGTCTGGCTCGTTGTTTTGAAGGAACAGTTTGAGCTCAGGAAGGTTAGTATTAAGGCTACGAACGTTAAAAGAAACTAGGGATAAGCCCTTGGGTTTAATACGACTGGACGCGGGATTCGCGGGTCTAGACATTATAATTTACTTATTTACGATTTTAAACAAAAAAATAAAATTTATAACGAGCTTAGAAGCGAGTGATGTTCGGCTAACGCAAATAAACGCTCTTGAGGAGAGCGGGCGGCTCGCAGTTTGCGTGCGAGAACAGAAATTTCCGTAATGTCGGCGTTTTGAATGACGTCGAACACGGTCTTCATGTCCTCAGCCAGCGACGACTGAGGTGAAGATGACAAAGCAGGACGCGGCCCTACGGAAGCTACGGGAGCTGGGATGGGTCGGGAAGGTGCAGGCGGGACAGCCGGACGCTGCCTCCAAGACAGAGCCGGAGTAGGCGTCGGCTGAACGGGCTTTGCTTCCGGGGGACCCCGGTTGCGCAGCGGCGGGAAGTTAGCGGGAGTGAGCGGCGGCGCCGGTTTAGGCGCGACTCTCTTGGCGGTGGAGCGCGGAGCGCGCGGGCAACCCCTGTAGTTAGCTGTGTGACCGGACTGGCCGCACAGCACACAGGCAGGGGGGGAAGTGGATTCGGGAGTGCGAGTGCACTCCTTCGTTATATGTGGATCCAGGCACTTAACGCACCTGGGGGGAGCTGAGCAGTTAGCCGCTGCGTGGCCGTAAAGCTGGCAGCGGTGGCACTGCCCAGGGTGACCGCGGGGGTTGGGACGCTCGACGGAGATATTTGAGAGTCCGCAGATTGTGTGAGCCTCTCTGAAGATCTCCCTCGAGTTGGGAGTATTTGTCAAGATAACTAAAGCTAACGGAAAGCGCCTACCGCGGTTAGAGTGCATCTTGTGCACTGCTTCAGCCGGGAAGCCCTGGGACTTAAGGTCCTCGTGAATGTCTTCATTACTGAGTTCAAACGGGACGCCCCGTAGTACTGCGCGGATCTTACGCTCCTCCGGGAGGGCGTAAGTGTGGTACGCGATTTGTTTAAGCGAAAGTAAACGAGTGATCGCGCGGAAGTCGTCGATAGTCGCGACTTGGATTTTTATAGTGTCGCCTGCGTTATTTGCCTTGAGATAATTGATTTTGTGCTCTTTGCACAGGTTAGAAACCGCGGTCCAGCGCGCTTTATCGCGGAGGAAGACGGGCGGAGGGAGCTGAGGCTTCGATGTGACGGGAGCGCAGCGCGTCGCTGGCTTAGTCAGGACCGATGGAGACGCGGTCACTTCGAGTGACATGAGCGGCGCGGGGGCGGGTGTAGAAGACACCGGGGTTGGCTCGGGTGTTGAAGGCACAGCGGCTTTTTTCGAACGCTTCTTAGAGCGTTTGGCTACTAACTGGAACGCGGGCTCAGGAGAGCCGGTTAAGGTGGCGGCGACCGACGAAGCTTCGGACGCGGCGGAGTCTGAATCGCTCCCGGGAGCGGTACGCTTCCTACGAGATGAGCGCGAGGATGAGACCGACGCGCAGTCCATATCGGATGGAACGGGAGACGCGGGATAGCTATAGACCTGAGGGGTCTGGGTGTTGGAGGCCTGAGGGGCTGGGGTTGGGGCCTGAGGGGCCGGGGACGCGATTGATGCCTGCAAGGCCTGCGTTAGGATGTCTTTCGGGATGGAGACGCCTGCCGCAGCAAGCGCCTGGGTGATCGCGTTCGCGAAGTTAATAACGCTTAGCGAATCCATTAGGGAGGGTTGGGACACTTATAAGTATAAAGTATGTCAGAGGATGCCTAGTTCCTAAAAACCTAGCGAACCCTAGCGGCTAACCTCCCTACCAGCGGTAGGGGGGCTGGGGAGAATAACTTAAAACTAACCGTAGTACGCCGAAGGCCGCTACCTAGAAACCTAAAAAAAGGGTACGCAGGTAAAGAGTTGACCGCGTTAGGTTCAACCTTTACCGACAGAAAGGACAAATACGCACGAAAACACACAGATATGATAAAAATAAATATGTAAAAGGTAGAAAATAAATAAAATAGAGAAGAGAAATAAAATAAAAATAATAAAAGGACTGGTTCAGTGCAAATTCGTTGTCACCGCTACCTGGAAACCTAAAAAGGGTACGCAGGTAAAGAGTTGACCGCGTTAGGGTCAACCTTTACCGACAGAAAGGACAAATACACACGAAAACACACAGATATGATAAAAATAAATATAAAAATAGGAGAAAAATAAATAAAATGGCGAAGAGAAATAAAATAAAAATAAAAGGACTGGTTCAGTACAAATTCGTTGTCACCGTTAAGTATCCTTTGTACTGAGACCAGACTACTTACGCTGGGCACAACACTGCACTCAGCACAAGCACAACACAACTTAGCACAGCACTTTGAAGACTAAGGGGCTTAGTCACAAAGAAAAATCGCACTTCGATAGCACTCAGAGGGAGTAGAAAAACCTTGAAAATCGTAGCACGGAACCAACACGCTAAACTGTGACGTCAGTAGACTGAGCGCCACGGAATATCGGTAGGGACCGATCAACGGAGAACAGGGTTGCAGGTTTGCACGTCCGTACCGGGCGGCGATCGGAGCGAGAATGTTCTCGAGTTTTTTTTTTTTTTTTTTTTTGCTGCCGAGGCACCCTCACGGGAGGGAGGTGGAAGATGCGTCATGCATACCCGCCCGCAGGTAAATTCCTCTGCGGGGGGGTTATGTGGGACTCACCAGAATGGCACCTACCCACTAAAAACCACCTGTTGGCTGTGGTAAGCGTATACCTTTAGCCTTCATCGGAAGCGACACCCGTCGGGAAGTTGGGCGCGCTGGCGGAGACCCGCTAGCGGGTCTTCCGCCTGTAGTGAAAGTTGCACTGAAGGTGCTCAAAGGGACATGAGTTGGTGGCCGTTCTGGGCAGCCTCCGGTGAAGCCGGGGCTGGGCAGAGGTCGGCCGAAGCATGATTTAGGGATCAATTCATTTAAATGAACCTACAATGAATTGAGAAGGGAACTATGCTCCGCCAGAGCTAGCAAACGCTCTGTCGGAGTACGTGAAGCCCTAAGTTTACGGGCTAAGACTGCGATTTCACTAACATCGACATTTTTAATAGCGTCGCAGACGATACGCATATCGTCTGCTACGGAGGATTGAGGAGTGGGTTTGTATGGGCGAGGAGCCGGGATGGGATTCGATGCGGGACGCTGCCTCCAGTTTTCTGGAGCAGGCTTGGGCTGAGTAGGCTTTGCAGCCGGAGGAACCCGGCTACGCAGCGGCGGAAAGTTTTCTTGAGAAAGGCGCGGGGCCTGTTTGGGAGCCGCTCTTTTGAAATTGGAGCGCATACAACGGGGTGCACGAGGGCAGCCCCTGTAGTTTGCGGTGTGGCCGGACTGGCCACAAAGCACGCAATCGGGAGGAGAGGGAGTTTCAGGAGTGCGATTGCACTCCTTAGTGAAGTGCGGGACCAGGCACTTGACGCACCTGGGCGGTGCGCGGCAGTTGGCTGCCGCGTGCCCGTACAACTGGCACCGATGGCACTGGCCGGGATGACCGCGGCGATGAGGCGCCTCGATTGAGATCCCAGAGAGGCCGCAAATAGAGCTAACCCCTTTCAGGATCTCTCTGGACTTGGGGACGTTGGCGAGAATCACCAAAGCGAGAGGGTGTTGCCTCCCGTACTTGCTGTGCATTTTGTGCACCGCGAGTGCCGGGAAGCCTTGGGACTGCAGATCCTCCAGGATGGCCTCGTTCGATAATTCGAACGGGATTCCCCTGAGTACCGCTCTGATCTTACGCTCTTCTGACAGAGCATAAGTGTGATAAGCATATTGCTTATCGGTGAGGAGCTTTGTTAAAGCTCGAAAGTCGTCTATCGACGAGACTAAGATTTTAATAGATTCACCCGAGTTGGCTGCTCGGATGTAATGGATTTTGTGCTCATTGCACAAAGTCGAGACCTCGGTCCATTTACCCTTTTCCCGAAGGAAAACGGGTGGTGGGACCTTGGCCTTGACAGAAGTTGGGGCCGGAGCGGGTGTTGAAGACACCGGGGCAGCTGGCGTTGAAGACGCCGCAGGAAGTATAGGGACGGGCGTCGAGGGCGCCGGGTCTTGTTTTGAACGCTTCTTAGAGCGCTTCTTAACAAGCGTAAAAGAGGGAGACTCAGGGCCAGTTGGGGTGGCGTCCGAGGATGACTCGGTCGCGGGTGCGCGTTTGCGTCGCGGAGGGGCGTCTACTTCGCACTCCATGTCACTGGAGGAAGGGGACGCTGGAGAGCCTAAGACCAGAGGGGTCTGGGGGACTGGGGTGGCCTGAGGGGCCATTGGTGGAATTAACGCCATGATATGCGGGATAAGAGAGTCAAGGAAACGGAACTTGTCAGCATTTATATATATGCCTTCAGCACCGATACTATCAGCTAACGTCTTCCTAATCTCATCAGAGCTTAGGGAAGCCATTGCGGAGGGGTTGGGGAGGGACAATATATGAACCTAACAACGATGACTAACTTCCTAAAACCACCCTACACGCAGTAGGGCGGTTGAGAACGACGCGGATAACTTATACGAACACGGCACTTGAAGTCCTGGAACAACGAATTCCCGTCGACGAAGCTCACGTTCCACGAAGTACGGTTAACAAGCCACTATTCGCCGTGAAAACGGCGTTAGAAACTTATTAGAAGTACGGTTAACGAGCCACTGTCCGCCGTGAAAACGGCGTTAGAAACTTAATACGGTAAACTATGAAATTTGGGTGCTCAATTAGCGCGGGGGCTAAAAGAGCGGGAAGGCGTCTGCGATCGACGTGCGCTCGAGAACGCACGCAGACCGAGACTGTTCTCGAGTCATGGTTGTTTATATTTATATACGTAAGTTTATTACCCCCCCTCCCCAGTTCGCTGAATATTCATCCATAACACAAGCTCAGCTTACTTTGCGTCCATACAGTTGGCCGCCTACAGTTGTCTGGGGATCAATTGAAATAATAATATATGAAAGATATTTAAAATCGATAGAGAAATACAATCAACAAACAACAACTTGATGATCTTCCTTTGTTTAAGATTGTGGAAACTTAGAATATCTGCTTACTTCTCAATGTTTGTCTTGGCTCCATTCTTCATAATCGTGATTACATTTAAAATTTCATCAGAACAGTAATTCGACACCTTTTTGAATGCTTTATATTATTAGACTTTGTAAACTCAATAAGCATTAACTCAACATTAAGAAATAAGATTAAAAAACAAAAGTCTTTCAAACATTTAGGGTCGCTTGGAGAGATATCTACTCATGGTACAATAATAATATCTATGCCAATGGCTATAAAAATTTGTTAAAGTTTAATTAATAATAATAATTAAGATTTTTTAACCGCAACAGAAATATATTCACGTTATTTTTAAATAAAAGAAAGTTGTCAAATTTTTACATAGATGCAAAATAAATTGGTAAAATTTAGTTTCACAGTGTTGAAAACAACAATAAGTAACAGTTAAACATAACAAATAATTATTTTTGCAAGTTATCGCCGTTGCATCTGAATGCGTCGAAGAAGAATTCATGTTGGATGGCAACTAAGATCCGAAGCGGTATTGTGAGCGGGCATTACGCCGGATCACTTCCAATTAGAAATGTTAATCAAATTGCAATTAGTACTTGTCTGAATGATGCATTAGTACTTGTGTCGGGTACTTTTGGGGTATCAAGAGGACGTTAAATGTTGTGGTAGGCGATATCTTGCGTGATAGCATATTCATTTTGTATGGAGTTATAACTAAATATCAGGTTAGAGAAAACTGAAATTTGTTATTTTCTCTTGTTAAAATTTAGAAACAAAATTAACTACGTCATATTATTATAACTCGAAAAAAAAGCTTTTAAAATAAAATTTCTTTTTGGCTTATCTAAGTTTCTTTACAATCTAAAAAAGTACAATATACAAAGATAATTTGATAATTCGCGCATTTAACGAGAAAAAGAGAAATATTTACTTATTAATCACTCTCGCCCTTGAAACGCTCGTGTTTAATATGTCTTTCAGTCGACTAACATAATATATTATCCAGCCAATTCCTTGCTCGGCGAATAAAACGGCTTCCTCTATTAGGAACTCGATCAACAATCTTTTAGTCTAAATTTACATCAACTATTACACCGCTATTATGCCGATTTGCTTACATAGTGTTTATTGAATCATACAAACTATCTGTATCAGTACTGGCTGAAATAAATAAAATATTTAATAAAATAGAAATCAAAATAGCACACAATTAAAAATGCTTAAAACTCTTTAGCTTAAAGTTCTACCAACACATGCAAAGAAGTTTAGCTATAAAACACTTAAACTATGTTATTGTACTTTTAACTTGGGTGAGCGAAGTTCAAACTTAGTATGACAACTTCGAAATAAGTTTCTAATGGTCTGTAAATATCACTGGAATGTCAAAAACTTGAATATTGAACTGGGCACTCCACTTTTCGGTAATAAAAATCTTTTTAATGTTTATTTCTGAATAGCGGCTTGCCTTACTTTGATCCTATTTATTTGCTGTTTAGCAGCAAAATAGGTTATTTAAAACACGAGAATCCTTAATAGGCCAGCCAAGCGTTTCCAAGAAGGCTCTTTGGTTAAATAATGTATTATTTACGGTCCAACTAAAATAATAGATAGCCTTTGGGTGTTACCACGCTAATCGATCGGCGGTCGATCGATTGGTGTGGTAACACCATTTGTTAGCCAATAAAAAATTAACAAAACAATGTCTGAAGCATTCTTAAAAAAAAGTACCAGGTAAGAAAGCCCGAACAACTTTTGGCTCCAAACTTTTGAAAAGAAAAGCTAGACCGTCTTTAGATTTAAATCAACCTTTATTTCAACAAATTATATATTTGCAATATCAACAACGTGTTCAGAAAACAGACTATATCGCTTGCTTTATTCGACGAGTCTTGTCAAGCACCTTACAAAGCTATTGAGAGCCTCTCGAACAGCCTTCAAAGAACTACGTGTCTATCATATCGAAGTATAGATTTCATAAAATCAAAGGATATATAAAGGTTATTTTTCTCAATAAGTATCTCTAGAGATTTCTTACAGACAGTAAGAGCAGAATTCAAGGACAGGTAAAATGTTTTTCGTGCGAAGGTTATGTTTAGAGGTGACAGTAACTATTTATTTATTTGCGCTTACCTGGGCCTTGAATTATTTTGCTGAATATTACTGAAGTTATATTTGTCAACGCTTACGGACTGTATAATAAGTACAGCAACATCAAGAAATGTATACTTCAGTCTTAGTGTCTTTGTACGTTGTAGAAACAGAGTGTATAGCGGAGGTTTGGTGAAGGTAGACAAACTGTACACTGTTCAGGCAGACATGTCTGTAAGCAATCGGAGGTTAACGTGATCTATGGTCAGGAATAAAAGTCGATTTGAAAATAATATGAAATCAAAAACTATACTAACTATACTCCGTACAGTTTATTTCAAGAACCAATTTAAAAATGAGTTAAATCGTAAAAGTATGTTTCAAATAAATGTTTTAAGTAACGACAAGTCAAAAAAATTATATCTAATTACATTCGTTTCTGTATTATTTAAATAATTCATTTTTGTATTTTGAGCTTCCCACAGGCTAAGTTACGTTGGTAAAATCGCGCGAAACAACTAGAACTCATTATGTTTAAAGACACAGGAAAGCGAGTAGAAGAACTCAAATTGGCAAAGTGGCAAATCAAGGACACAGAATAAAGTCATAATAAACGAATTTTATATTTATAGGCCCACCTAAAAATGTGACATCCTAAAACTGTATCTTATTAACGTTATCGCCGCCAAGTAGGTACAATCGCAGCTGGCAGCGATCTGCCATAAAGTTTACAGCGGCACTGGTAGGGGTGGAGTGCCCCAACCGGCTCGTTAATATTTTACACCGTTTCACCTGAACGCCGAAATATGTATCGGTAGTGGTCGTTTATCGTCTACCGAAATTTTTATTGGTATTGTGCTGCTTGGGTCTATGAATTTAAAGGGTTATTTTTGTAATAAGAGTTTGGTTTTTTTTAATCCCTAGACAAACACTCCAACTGTATGGCCCCAAAGTGCCTAAGCAGAGCTGTGTTCAGGCCATACAGCGAACTGGGGGGATCCCAGAATAAACAAACATATATAAGTATCAACATCCATGACCCGAGAACAAACATCTGCGTTCATCACACAAATTAATGCCCCGGCCAGGACTCGAACCTGGGGCCTATGGCGTAAGAGACAGTGCTACTAACGCTACCCGGCCGTCTTATTCCTTTGAATACACCAAAACATTTATAATTAAATACATGTATATTCGATGTCTGAAAGTCATTCAAATTAAGTATTCAAAACGCCCGGACCGTCATAAATCTATAAACAGAAATACTAATCGCGGAATTAGTTCACATTCTTTATTCATAAACCAATTCAAAAGCTTCGTTCGAAAATATACAGACCTGGAATATAAAAACTTACACATTATTTATTTGGTTAAATATCCTTGAACCCCTTTATGTCATTCCATTTACTTGAAGCCTGATTTTTTTCCAGTGGCTCAACTTTCGAAGGAAAACTTTATATAAAGGAACAATTGTTTGGAAAATCTGACCTTGTAATCTAACATTGTGAAGTCCACGTGCAATATTCCCACGAGCAGGGTCACCTACCAAATCAATATCTGTTTATTTCTATATATTGAGTAACTAAGTCAAAATAACCTTAGAAGTGATCAAAGTTATGAATAAATGCGGCTCTGTTTAATATTCAATACAGTTGTTTTGATTTTTAAACAGTATAGGTAAATAATATGATTGTACACACCTGCCAAAGCAAAATACCGCAATCCTAATTGACTGGAAGAGATCCCTGACTGGAAAAAAAATTTCCGCCTTCGGAAATTTATTTTTTTAATTTTGTAAATTATCTTGTACCATGTTTTTGTACTATACAATACCATACCATACAATACTAGTATTTGTTATTGACAGTTATGAAGGTACTATGCGATTCGAATGAGAATAGGAACGTCAATGACCTCTACCTGTCAAATTTCACTTGAAAGTTATGGTCTGTAAAGAAAATTTTTTTGCATAATAATAATGATTTATTTTACTTTATTTATTAAAGTATTATATCGAAAAGTAGTTTTTCAAAATAAAACTGTATTCAAAAAAGAACTGTAATGAGTTAATAAAAAGGCACATCACCAAAAAACTATGTCAATAATAAAATTTTGAACTCTCACGGGTTTGAAGTTTTGAGGTTGCCACCTTACAATTCTAATTTAAATCCAATGGCATGACAAAAACGTCAAAAGATAGAAATCCAAACTGAGAGTTTGATGCTAGAAGCAATTGCTTGTTTATATAAATTCTATTTTAAAACAATTCTTTTTTTGCTCACGCTACCTAACTGGTTCGAATTGACAGCTATGACGTCACAATATGGCGCTAAGTCGGTCCTATTGTTGTTTAAAACGCATAGTACAGTAATTAGGCCTTTTTTTTGATTGAGATTTCTTTAATTGAGCCACAATTTAAGAGCGTCTGAACAATCCTATCTTAGCCACTAAAATATGTTGTTACATGATGTTTTGGATATAAAATTATGAATTGTTATCTTCCAATTTCGGTTATAGCGCTTCGCCGGGTCCTGCCGCACCACGCTCGCTTCGCTCGCTCGGTTCGCACATGCGATAATTACAGCCTAACATTAATCTAAGCCAAATTTAACTACTACGCTTTCTATAGAATATATAGTAGGCGTTGCAAAAAAGACAAATTAGTTTTTAGAGGCTATCTCATTTTCCCGTGGCTAAGTTATGAAATTAGAAGCTTGATCACGTGGCCAATAAAGAAATCTGTGGCTTGACTTATAATTTTCCATTAATAATCGACGTAAATTAATTTTAAGTCTAGAGTTAATCAGGATATTTATTGCTTTGAGCCGAGTTACGACTTTATTCAATTAGTTGTACAAATTTCACAAGCCTTTTAACATTTCATTTCAAGAAGTTGACATTTGTTGTACAACTCCAGGAGAGACGATTGCAAATGGATACTTATACATAATTTAAAGTTTTTGTTAATCGTTATAGTCCGATATACTTTTTGAATATCAAGCGGGTGCAAACATAACTTCAATAGTTTAAATTCTACAATACAGCTCGCAGACTCAAGTCCTGCCAGCGTATGTAAAATCTACAATTCATTACGAAACTCGCTGCTCATTAGGATTGAACTTCCCGCTACAAATATATAATATTATGAAAATCCGTACAACTATGCTTAGATCGTTCTTAGAGTGATTTAAAGTACTAAGCTTTTAGATCGTTACTATTTAAATTAACATAAATTTTAGTTTGAGGATTAGAATATGAAATGATACCAGAAACCGATACTTTTCTAACCCTGTATAATTAATTAAAGATTTATTTCCAACCACACCCAGAGTTCTGAAATGTTTCACTGCTTTACAAGTCTTGGAAACCATGTTAATAGATGCAAGAAATTAATAGTTTTTAGTTTTTTATGACCAGACAGAGAAAAAAGGAAACTGCCCAATTTTAGACACAAGTACATCGCATTAGCAAAGGGTTCAAAGTGTTCGAAGGTTGACTTTCAGGAATAGCGATAGACTGTACTTTACGTTTTTACTTAGAATGCTAATCTTAAAAAACTGCTATATTTTCATCTCGCTTACACTAGACCGGACACCATCTACTTTAAGCAAATTGCAACTTTAGGCAAATTGCTTCGGAAGTAAAGTCTAAACCAGCAATACTGCTCTGTTCTTGACAACAAATCCACCAGCGTGTCTAACCCGCAGCCCTAGACAGCGAAGACACAGCCAATTTTACATTCAAATGAAGACATCTTTCTACAATCACGTGTCACGTGACGTGTATTTTCAATATAATATGCCAACTAGACGCCTTTTAACGTAACGTCATGAATTTCGAATACGAATATTATTATTAGGTCTTTACCTATGAAATTGCCGTTTTTCACGATATAAATGAAGCGTAATTTTTTTATATATTTTTTATTTCTATTAATCAAAATAATCACCCATGCAATCAATGCATCTTTGCCAACGCATTGGTAGCTTATTGATGCCTTTCTTGAAGAAATCAGCTGGACAGGAGGCAACAAATTCTTCAAAGGCATTTTGTACTGCCTCTCGGGTATTGAATTTTTTTCCCGCCAAGAAGTTATCCAAATTCTGGAAAAAGTAGAAGTCTGTAGGCGCAAGGTCTGGTGAGTACGGCGGATGACGGAGAACTTCCAACCCCAACTCTTGTAGCTTGGAGACCGTCTGCTGTGCAGTATGAGGTCGCGCGTTGTCGTGCAGGAGCAGTGGAGCCGAACGATTGACCAAAGCTGGTTGGAGACGTGCGAGCTTCTCCATCATTGTGTTCAGTTCTTCACAGTACACATCTGCAGTAATGCTTGTCCCGTTTGGCAAGAAGCTGTGATGAATTACACCCGCGTTAGACCACCAAACAGTGACCATCACTTTTCTAGGGGTAAGTTTTCGTTTAGGGCATTGTTTGGGTGCTGAACCAGGGTCCAACCAACTTGCTGAGCGCTTACGATTGTCAAACAGGATCCATTTCTCGTCACAAGTAACAATGCGCTTCAGAATTCCTTCATTTGTATGCCTGCTGAGCAGTGCAAGGCACGTCTCCACGCGTACTTCGCGCTGGCGGTCATTGAGTTCGTGGGGTACCCATTTGTCAAGCTTTTTAACCTTGCCAATTTGACGCAAATGGACCAATATTGTTTTGATGCTAACGTCGAAAGCTGCTGCTAATTCAGCCGTGGATTGAGTTTCATCAGCTTCCACAATTGCCTTTAATTCGTCATTGTCGACCAAAGTTTTCGAACGACCACGGGGTTCATTTTTCAGGTCAAAGTTTCCAGAACGGAAGCGGGTAAACCAATAACGGGTGGTGCGTTCGTTTGTAGTGTTCGCTCCGTAAACCTCGTTGATGTTGCGTGCCGCTTGTGCCGCTTTGCTGCCACGACGGTACTCATACTCCATAATTACTCGAATTTTTAACTTATCCATGATGACGAAAAATGTTCGAATGCGTTGAAAACAAAACACTAGCTATTAAACAAATGACGATTTTAGAAAAAGAATTCCATGTTTGTCATAAAAATTATTTTTTTTTGACTGATAATTCTAATCAGTCAAAAAAAAAAAATATTTTCATTTGAAATGGCCAGTACGGCAAAACGGCAGTTTCATAGGTAAAGACCTATTATTAGGTCCTTACATATGAAATTGGCGTTTTGTCGTACTGGCCACTTTGGTCTATATTATCTCCTCTTTAGTTGAGAATTCCAATTTCAAATTTATACAGCTACTTAATCACGCATTTTGTTTCGAAAACCGGGTTTTTCATTTGATTTTTCCTCTTTTGGTTTTTTCTTTGCGTCACTTACTTTACAAAATGGAAAACTTGAAATATAGTGTTATACTACGAGTACGAGTTCCACCGTGGCACCAGTGCTGCAGAAACGGCTCGAAGTATTAATGCTATGTAAGGCGGCGGTGTCGCAAAAGAAAACACAGTGCGTTTTTGGTTCCAACGTTTTCGTTTTGGAAATTTCCACCTGCAGAACAAGCCCCGTGGGCGGCCGGAGACAAAGTTGCTAATGAAGAATTGAAGGCTATTGTGGAAGCGGGTCCATCGCAAACCACGTCCGAGTTAGCTAGTGGCTGCGGTGTTAGTGACAAAACTGTTTTAATCCACTTAAAGCAAATTGGGAAGGTGAAAAAGCTTAAGAGGTGGTACCTCATGAATTGAGTGCAGCAAACCGACAATAATGAAAGGATTTTAAATCGAATCATTGCTTCTGATGAAAAGTGGATCCTGTACGACAATAGGAAACGCTCATCGCAATGTTTGAACCCTGGCGAACCAGCCATATCCTGCCCCAAGCGAAAACTGACTCAAAAAAAGGTACTTGTGAGCGTTTGGTGGACTAGTGCCGGTGTCGTTCACTACAGCTTTCTTAAATCTGGCCGGACGATTACGGCAGATGTCTATTGTCAGCAACTACAAACCGTAAAGGAAAAGCTAGCTGCTAAACAACCGAGGCTGGTCAATCGCTATAGGCCACTGCTGCTTCAGGACAACGCTAGACCACACACTGCACAACAGACGGCTACCAAATTAGAGGAGCTTCAACTGGAATGTCTAAGACATCCACCGTACTCCCCGGACCATGCTCCAACAGATTACCATTTTTTTTCTAAATTTGGATAACGCCTTGCAAGGGAAAAAAAACTCCGATGGGGCAGTACAAAGCGCTTTCAAAGATTTTATTGATTCCCGCCCGAATGGTTTTTTTAGTAAAGGCATCAATAAACTACTTATGAGATGGCAAAAGTGCATAGATAGCAATGGTACATACTTTGATTTGATTTGATATATATATATATATATATATATATATAAATATATATATATATATATATATATATATATAAATAAATAAATATATATATATATATATATATATGTATGTATAATATATATTTTTTTATAGAATTTATGTTCCTCCCTTACAAAACGCCTGAATATTAATTTCGGTATTTTATGCCAGTATTTATTTACCTGACTAAATTACCAAAGTTTTTAGTTTATTTCTTTTTTCGCAGCGCTTGTTTTGTTTATAAGTATTAAATTATTGAAAAGGGTCTATTAGTATTCTCTTGAAGAGAAGACATAGCCAAGTCTCAGGCTGGAACCACAGGGCTACATACCTGCTGCGGCGTCTTGACGTAGTACTCGGTGTCGTTGATAAGCAATCTAAAGTCGTGCTCCAACAGCGCTTCGATGGTGTCGCTGGCGGCGATGCGCACACGCTCATCTGCGGCCAGCGCGCAGGCTCGCTCCACGCCGCGATCTTCTGCTTTCACCTGGGAAATTCAGCAGAACATAAGTGCCACTGAGCAGGAATAGAATACAGGAGCTTTTATTTAAAAACTCCTGTGAAGTTTCTTGCCCGTTCTTTCTTATTTAATAATATTTTTTTTTGTTTTCTATCTATTATTTGTAGTGTTATGTTTATGAAGCAATGAAGGTTTATTGTATGAAAGTCTTAACGCGCGATTCACCTCATACAATAAGTAACAGAAACTACTGACAGCTAGTTAACAAAACATCTACGTTTAGCACACAACTGTCTGACCCAACCACAATTCAATTTAATATAAGGTATATAACCACTTATAATATTGGTTAATAGTAGAAAAGAGGAAGTATCATCAGGGGCGTATATATCATACAATATTTATGATAGCAAAAATCAAGAATCCACGTCACTTATTTGAGAGGAAGACTTACATACTATATGTCTACAAGTCACGACTCACGACTAAGGATGTTTGTAAAAATAAACTTAAGATTAGCCGGCCAACCTTAAGTTTATTTCTACAACCATCATTAGCCGTAAAATATAAACTACCTACTTCCATGAAAAATTCAGTGCATGTCCAAGTTCCACGAACTTACTAATGTGCGTTACATGCGTTGCGTAACTAAAAATTACTAACAAAATATTATATCATTAACACCACTTATATGGCCCAAATAAGTTCAATTCACCTTATGTCCAAAAATAATATTTTATGAGGAACAGTTTAGGCGGCAAAACCTAAATAATTTCAGCCAATCGAAATCGATGATGAATGTGATTTTTTTTTAAATTAGTATTAAAACTGGGTACATTTATAAGTACATGTTTGTGTAATAAACTGTAAATACTGTCTCAGCGTTATTTCAAAAATGAAAAACTACTTCTAACAAAAATTCTGGATCAAAAGCCTCGCGGACATTTTCACGGCATTCCTCGTCAAAGCGCAATTATTCAGAGAAAACAAAAAAAATATCTTATTAAGGTTACAAGCTTTTCTGTCTCGACACAAAATTCCTCGCTTTTACGTGACAGTTTACTGCAAAATCTTTATTACATCATGGTATAAAATCTTTTTGGTGGACAGGGATGAAATCTTGACAAAATTTAATGGATTTTTCTCTGATTAGGAAGATGACGAGTGAGAATGTTTTATTTTTAACGTCGATAAATGCAATTTAATTTTGCAAAGAAATTCCTAGCTTTTATTGGTTATCACGTACATAACGTACTGTTAAAAAATTTATCTGTTGAGAACAATAATCCAGAACTCATTGCAGTTTGGCAGATTTAATAAAATCTGTGCAGGCTTTGCATGGTAGAGGACTATTTATGTTTCGCTTTTCTCAAGTTTCTCTATTCTAATGTACAAAAATACAATATTTCATTTCAAAAACACCGAGAAGGGTCGCGTGTAGATCGTAAGAAAGAAAAAATGCTAATAAATACACTCTTGACAGGGGTCAATCTTGGGTATAGACCTAACCATTAATAATTATAGATCCGATGAATTATTCTACCACAATTGTTACTGGCGCATATGGAACTATTGCGCGTAATGCCACCTCATATTCGAAACCTTTCCTTAATTCAGATGTTTCTGGCTTCCCCATTACAACTTTCATGTAGAATTTTAATTGCTTTTCGTTACTTATTTTCAACATATTGTCTTTCTCATTATTCTCTGTAAAAACTTCCCGTAAATTACGCCTCACATGTTTCATTTAAAGAACTTTATACATAAACTAAAATGGTTTTCTTTCAAAGCTGCCGTCAAGTTTTAAGCATCTACGGCGTTGTATTTAGTAATGGTAACAGTTCAGAATAATTGGAACAAGAATATTGCGAGAGATTTTACCGTCCTTTTGTTCGTATTCACAATTATAATTCCAGTCGAAATAAGAGTTGTAAAATACACAAAATGAATTTCAACAACTGTATTTCTTCTTTAAATTTAAATCTGGAATGCTTTTGTTTTGAAAAGTAACGGTTTTATTTGTTTACTCTGTCCAAGTATCTAATGAAATAATAGTTACTACGGATAGATAGGTTTCCTTGGCAAGTCATACTGTAACGCGTTGTTTGCGGAGTGGTAATTGAGGGTCCAGAAAGGAAATACCAAAGCTCTCTTCTATGTTTATTTTGCAGTAAAATTAAAAATATACAAAAATGCCTGTAAATACAAACAAAAAAATATAAACAAAATTGAAATAAAAAATAGTCACACAAAATAAAACAGAAACATTAAAACAATAAAATTTGATCTGAAAAGAAAAAGTAACAACAAAATAAAATTTTAATGAATGAGAATCCTTACCAAAAATTTTGGCTACGCACACTCGTGTACGTAAAAATAAATTATTGATTTCATGAAAACTTTGATTGTAGATAATAAAAAATTGATAAACATGTAATTTTGAATAATAAACTCGGAAACAATAATAAATAAATAGATTCTAGTTGTTATGATGGATAATTTTTCGTGACTGGCTTGTCAAATCAAAACATTGCCGTTCTCCGACACTACGTAATTCGTAGTTTAAAATTACGTCGGGAACGACAAAAAAATAAAATTTACTGACAAAAAGAGGTCTAAATAGACAACCGTTACAATACAAGTAGCGTCTCAAGCGTTCACCTAATAATCTACAAAAAATCCTTCTACAAAGAAAGATAAAAAAGACCTACATACGACAAAATATGTATACTTCCATGACTTTAAATTTTTGTAGTACGATTGGTAGCGTCTCACGCCTCCTACCGGATTTGTACGATGAATAAGAATATTTTTTTTACATGCTGTGTATGTTTACTGTACTTTCATGTACTTTTATTTGGACTCCCAACGAAACTCTGCTTACTATGCACCCATACCGTCACTAAGTGTATTTTTCCGATGATAGTAATGTCACCACTCGCCCGGGCCAACTAAGCTTCTTTCGAATGTTACGACCTCACTTATTTCGGATACGTAGGTACACCAGCACTATTATCATTTATTTCCGTATTCTATGACATTATTTATTTATCTGACTAAATTACCAAAGTATTGATCGCCATTTTTTTCGCAGCGCTTGTTTTGTTTATTCTTCTTCTTCTTACGTAAAGTTTTGACAGGTGACGCCGTATTCCGTCCGTTCATCGATTTCTGTTGTTTAAACAGTAATTTGACTATAATGTAGTGTTATTAGTGACCTGTTCCAAGAGATCGCCGACGGTCTGCGAGACGGGCCGCAGCGTGAACCGGCAGCGCTCGCGCCGCGACGGCAGCGGCACGGTGATCACCGGCATGCCGCGCCGGTACGTCACCGTCACCTCTGCAACAAACGTACATATGCTTCAAACATTCTTCATCGCAGTTTGAAATTTTAAAGCGATAAAATAACTTTGTGATTATAATATCTTCATTATTTGTGATGTCAAATAATAAAGGATTCGTTTTATCGATAAAAATATCCCGAACAAGTAATAAAACGCAATAGCAATCGAACAACTTTATTAATTTCTCGAGTTATTTGTTGAAACTAAACTACGATGACTAAGCCATGCATGCCGTATAAATAATATTTGATAAATTGAAGAAGAATTAATTAAACAGAAAATATATATGACATAATTTCAGACGCTGCTTGCGGCAATTTACAGAATTCCTTAAACAAAACGGAACGCAAGTAAGTAAGAGTTATCTTGTATCTTTGATTAATTAAGAAATGTAAAGCCAAGCCACAATTAAAAGTATAATTAAATTCCTAGAAATCTGTCTAAATAAATACAAAACAATGTTGATATGTTCAAACATTAAGGAGTATTTTTATATAGTTAAAATTTGCAAGGCCTTTGGATTATCAATGTTCAGTTCCCTTCGCTAAAAATAAAGAGAAAAGAATATACATATTGTGATTTATCAAATAGCCAACCAAAAATTATTAGTATCGCTAAAACAAAGTGCATTTCTTTATAAAACTTCCCCAATTGGCGATTCGGCCGTAGCTTACCAATAATTGGACAGTTTAATCCACAGCTTGGCAACGCAACAAAGGACTGTCGGCAATTGAAACATTGTTCCAGCTCAGCTCTGCTGGCACCAATCTAGCGTTCGAAGGTCAGTCAGTTGTGGACGTGGACACATTTACAGGAGAGAACAATACTGCTAATGGTTTCGCAACGGTTGTATTTAGTGTCGCACTAGAGGAAGCCAAAATTCTCTTATTTCACTTATTTTATTGCAAAAAAGTACGAAGGTTGATTGAAAAGTTCGCGGCCTAACACAGATAGCGTTGTTATATTATTATAAAACTACCCTCATATGAAACCTTTGTCAGTCTCTGTGCAATTTTTCTCTGAGGTACCTGCGTAATTATTTATTTTATTGAAAATTGAGTGAGAGTAAGTTTCATTAATTTTGAAAAGGGATAGTTTAGAGCATCGTGCCGTGATCAAATACCTCCACAAGGGAAATACTCAAAAATTCCAAATTATGTAATTCCGAATTTGAATATTCCGATTTTTTAAATTCCGAATTTCACAATCCCGAAGAGTCTTAATTCCGACTATTCAAAAACACGATTCTTATTTTACCGAAATTCATAAATATGAAATTTTGATTTTCCGACTTTCACTAGTACGATGAATTAAAAACCCGCTATGTTACTAGTCCGAAATATGGTATTCCGAATTTTAATTTTCCGAAAATTTAAACATTCAGATTTTGTATCTAAAACGGGTATATTTTAAAAAATATAATCTAAATCTCCTGTGACACCAATTAAAATTAGTAGTAAAGTAAATAGTAAATTAGTAACGCAGCGCGAGACGAGCGAGCGCAGAGAGCACCTTAACCCATATATGCCCCCCGATTCGAAAACGATCCAACACCCCTATCTGCCCAGAACTTTTTAGGACTTCACATTCTTGTAAATTTTGGAAATGTAGTTGCTAATAGGCATTTATTAACGTAATGACTAGTTAAACGAAGGTTGGTCATGTATAAGTAACTTTTTTTTAACTGTTCGAAAACGAAACATAGGGCAATTTCCTAACATTTTTGTAAGTAAATATATATATATATTTTTTTATGATTGTTTATTTAAAAATTACATATTTATATAAAACAGTCTTCATTTAGGAACTCTTAAAGTTTAGGAATTAATAGAACTTAAAAATAACATTGAATCTTAAAATTTAGGAATGAAAAGCAGCAAAACATTTGGCATGTAAGTTAACCTGGCACTTTTGACAAGAGGTAACCGTCAGACTTTTGCAATAAGCACATCGGAGTCGGCTTGGTGCTCTGCTGATCATGTGGTCAGCATTGTGCTTTCGCACAGTAGGAGGAACAGTGCTAAAAACTCTTTTAGAAGGACCTGGCTGTCGTTTATCAATGCCATACTTTTGGAGTAAGGTTCGGGCAATACTGCGTCGAAATTCCAGCGTGTCTACGTCGTTGTTAATTTCTCGTGCGATGAGTGTTGCGTTATTGACAGCCACATCAATAAGCCAAAAAGCAATTGGAATGTACCATTTTTTGCCCCTAATTGCAACTCGGTACGTCCCCACATTTGCATCCAATCGGTCAACTCCTCCCATGAATCGATTATATTGATTTACAACGTCAGGTTGTGGCACTTCAACTCTAGCTTTTTGAGCAGCTGAGTATCTTTTTGCAGATCGCAGAGGTGCAACGCCGTACTCGCTGGATAACAACGTCACGACACTATTGTCGTGCCATCGTACAGCACAAATACCACTGTTCTGGTCCAGCCGACTGTCATGATAGCCCCTCTGTTTCTTTTTACAAGAGTTGACTTCTCTTAGGGGACACTTCTCAATCCGATTATTTCTAACTGTTCCCGTCACAAGAACATTTTGTACCTTCATATCAGTGATCAGGGGCAATCCTGTGAAGAAATTGTCTACATACACAGAAAATTTTGTGTCTTCGTAGACTGCTTTGATCTCGGACATAAGTTTTTGTACAACGTGTTGGCCTAACCCGGTCCTGACTCTTTCAGATTTACCTTGGTAAAGATCAGCCTGTAAGCAGTATCCTAATCGCAAAGCTGCCACCCATGTCTTGAATCCGAATCGGATCGGTTTTCCCCTAATGTGTTGTTTACAGCCATGTTTGCCATAATAAGGGATCATAGATTCATCTATGCTGATATCTTTTTCAATTATAGCGTATTGTAAAAACTTTTTATTGAGCATATCACACAAAGGGCGCACTTTGGCCATTTTGTCACCGGAAGTTAAATTTGAGTTATCAGCCACATGAAAATACCTCAAAATTTCTTCGAACCGGTTGCGTCTCATAGATTTAGCGACTAACAAATTGTGAGTATCCTCATTACTCTCCCAATACATACGCCGTCGTGGAAGTGGACAATAGCCTGACAATATAAGAATACCAATGAAACAATATATTTCATCAACAGACAAGGTAAATGCCATATTTCCTTTCTCTGCAGCATACATAACTGTATGACGGACAATGTGTACTACCACTTCATGACTAAAAAACAATTCGAAGAAATCGAGTGGCTCCGACGCATCTGATATTATCACCACAGATCTTGGAGGTGGTGCAACCCATTCATTTTTTATTATGGGTATGTCTCGTTTTACCCACTTACGGGTTTGAGGCTGTCGTGGTCTACTCGACGAGGATATTTCATATGCTCGCTCTGGGCCAGCTTGGAACTCTGATAGAGGAAGATCATCTACTTCGTCGAACTCACTATCACCATCATCATTTACACCTCTAAGTACGAGTTCGGCTGGTGCCAGAAGTTGTCTACGTGATAAGTTCTCAAAGCTTACATTTGTCTCGTCGCCAGAATCTGAATCCGAAACTAATCCATCGCCAGGAGGATCAATATAGATATCTAAACCTGTCGCTTCATCGTCCGAATCGAAATCATTGACAATATCAACTATTTCATTGGTCGTCAACGGCTTACTTCTCCTGAAATACAAAAAACATAATTTATTATGTCTGCCGTGTATTATCCCAATGTATCGTTTTCGAAACGGTGTTTATTTATGTGATTTTTTGGTAACCAAATATAATAATTTACACAGTATGATTTCACAAAAATATGCTATACTTATCTAGCTTTATTTTAAAACACATAAAACTTATAAACTTAAATAAATTTGGATAATCACTTACTTTTTTGCGGGAGGCGCCATGTTTTTTGCACGTCGAAATCAAGTCACGACTTGCACTGATTAATTACCGAACAAATACGCAAAGATTGTCAAAACAATCAATCACAATTAGAAGAAAGTACCCTATCCTTGACATAGATGGCGGTAGGATGAACCTTTCGAGCGAAATGTAGCAGTTGATGACCTTAAACGAAACCTCCATTCTTGTTTCGTTTTCGAATCATGGTGCATATACGGTACCAAATAAAAAAATAATTCTGGGCATATATGGGTTAAAGGGATTTGCATTTCAGTACATAAACTACATACTCAAGAAATAACTCGGTACAAAAAAACTAAATAAACTTTCTTATTTCCAGCTTGAATGCTCGAACGTATAAATTGATGTGCTCATGCAGTATTACAAGGGGTTTGTTATTGCAACTAATATTATTCGGAATTTTGATATTCGGGATTCGTATTTATGATATTGCGGATTATTAATAATTCGGATTTTTATGGTTCGGTATTTTCAAATTCGGCATATTGATTTTCGTTATTATAAACGTTCGGAAATTTGAATGTTTCGAAGAAGAAAAATTCGTAATTATGAAACACGGAATTTTCATTTTCGGAATTATGAACCATTCGGTGTTATAAAATTCGGAATTTTTAAATTCGTGATTATGACTATCGGAATTAAGTTTTTCGTATTTATGTAGTGTACCCCTCCACAAGAAACACTTAACTCCAAAGCAGATTCATGACGATATGGTGGCTACTTTAGGAACATCTGCAGGAACATGATAAAAAAAGTGGACATCTGAATTTAAACGTGGACGAGAGAGCATCAAAGACCCCCGCGCTGGACGGCCTTTTACAGCTACGACTTCGGAAAACATCGATATGTTATCTCATCATGGGAGACAGAAGATTGAAGGTATCTGAGATAGCTGAAGCTTTAGGAATTTCATATGAACTTACAACATGATCGTTAACGAATTAGGGTTCCACAAGGTGTCTGCAAGATGGGTTCCGCGGCTTCTTTCAGTTGAACCGAAACGAACTCGGCTCACGATTTCTAGAGACTGTTTAGAGCATTTTCAAGCTGATCCAAACGAATTTTTGGCAAGGTTTGTTACTATGGACGAAACATGGGTTCATCATAAAGTCACTAACTCATTCATGGGTCAATGTATACGCTTTTATAATAAGGTTCCTGAGGATATCCAAGGTCTTCCTGTTGACAAATTCAAAGAAACTAGGAGAAGTTGTGTGCGAGAGCATATTATAAACTATCCGATTATTTGGATGATAAAAGCCCTTGGGTATAATCCCCTCATTAACAGGATTGTACTAGTATTTGTAACAAAGCATGTGTAATGTGTCTGTTTGTGCGATGAGTTCTTCGTCCCGATGAATATCTAAAGCGTCATTGTCACTAAAGTACGTCTTCTTATGGTATAGTCGGGTGACGGGTCACTCACTTCCCTCTAATATGGTTGAGGAGGGCGATGGCTGGATCCCGCGTTAACTCGTGAACGGGTGCCGTTTGAGGGTGTTCGTCGTTTGGATACTTGGGGGGAGGGAGACTTGCCGAGCTAACAGATGCAGAAAAGAATAATTTTGTATAGACATAAAGAGACTGTAAATTTATTTTGAAAAAAAATATACCCGTGAAGTTTCTTGCCAGCTCTTCTTCACGAAGGTTTTTTTCGAACTGGTGGTAGAATCATGTTTTATTTGACGTCAATAAGAACAAGTAATTGTCAATTTTGAGAAATAAATATTTGAATTTGAATTTGAATTTGAATCACTACACTCCTGAGTCCAAACAACAATCCAAACAATGGAAATGAACCGGATCTCCGACCCCCAAGAAAGCCAAGGTGTGTTTTTCAGTAAATAAGGTAATGGCATCGGTTTTCTGGGTGTCTAAGGGTGTCATCTTGGTTGATTACTTAGAAAGAGGTCAAACTATAAATTCTGCATACTACTGCACACTATTACGTCGTTTACGCGAAGAAATAAAGTCTAAAAGACCAGGATTGTTGACCACGAAAATTTTGTTTCATCAGGACAATGTTCGTGTTCACACATCTGCAGAATCGATGGCTCAAATTGGAATGAAATTGTGGTTTCGAATTGCTTCTTCATCCCCCTTATTTACCTGACATGGCTCATTCTGACTTCCACCTATTTCCAAAACTAAAAAATCACTTAGGTGGAATGAAATTTTCTACCAATGAGGAGGACAAAGTCAAAGATGCCTTTTTTGAAGACCTTAACGAGACCTTCTATTTAAATGGGATCAAGGCTTTGGAGGAGCTGGACTAAGTGCTGTGACCTAGGAGGAGAGTATATAAAAAAATAATATAAATAAAATAATAATTATAAAAAACGAAAGACCCGTCTGCGTGAAGACCAACTAATAAAAATTCAACTGAAAAGGCTGGAATTTTATTTAGGCCGCGAACTTTTCAATCCACCCTCGTACATGCCGTCTTACAAAATTACATCGTTGTCTTAATATTCTTAAATACAAAGTTATTAGTTTAAAATTAGAAAAAATTGGAGTGTCAAAACGGTGGGAAAGAAGTTGAATGACAACACTATATGCAAAAGGAAATTCTTGGCATCAATATGTCTTAATATAAGCTTAGTGTCAAAAATAGAGCCGAATTAATTATAAAATTAATTTGTTCTTCATTTGAATACCAAAGTATTCACGATCAGGCAGTATACCTACATAAATATAATCACTCACTATAAATAATATTGATTAAAAGTAAATATTCTTCATCGACATGAAATAGTTATTTTTAATTACATTATTTTACTTTAATAGTAAATATTAATACAGAATTGTGCGGTTTTACGCAACTTTCAATTCATCATAAAGAGTCACCTAGAAGTTTCGCAATCATTTTCATTCATAGTTTTTATCTAAGATTAATTAACGCATCACTATCAAGATATCCCCAAGCATGCCACTTTGCTAGTATTGCCACATATCCTCGTATGAGGAGTCTTGTTCAGTACAAACTTAATTCATACACCTAAGCGTGTTGACGTTATTGGCTAAATATAAAATGCATAAAAATATAAAGAAACAAAAGGTCTTTGCGACTGTTAAACCTGCACGATACGTTATATTATTAATAAACAGCAGCTGAACTAAATGGCTATAGAACTCAAATGTAACTAATAACTATCCAATGGCTTAAAATTGGTTACATTGAAATATATTGGAATAAAGCTTCTGGTACCGAAGGTTACGGTCGTTTTATTCTAGAAGGATAGTAACTTAAAAACAACATGTAACTAATGACGGTAACATACGTATACTAATATTATATACTTGACAATGTGTTTATTCGTTTATCATTCTTTCACGTCGAAAGAGAGCGACGGAACAACATTTTTGTCATGAAATTCCGACGGGATCGGTAACTACGTGGAGGAAACCACTTAGGACTTCCTACTATCAAACGAACGTCAAACGATGGAAAAATATATGCAGTAAACAATCGAATCAACAATAACGTACACTAGTCCAACATGGTCTTTCTTTATCTTAATATTTTGTTTCAATATTCTGAATTGGACGGTAAGGTGGCCAGCGGCGATGGCAAATGTTTTAACGCCAAGTATGAGACCGACGATGTCTGCCCGTTGCGCTCCAATTATTGTGTACAGACGTGTGGAGAACTCATAGTAAATATATGTATGACTAATATATTATATATTCTTACTACAGAAAAGAATTTATAAAGAGTGAGCAATGAATACTTTAATATAAGTCCAAAGGATTAATTTTAAGTAAGAAAATTATAGATATTTTACCATGACGCCCTAAACACAAGATACCAACATACATAAAATGTTTTAAAAAGTTGCAGTTTAAATGTAAAAACTACAACTACAATGAACGTTCCAGAACCTATAATCAAACTTATTTATTTGAGATTTAAGGCAGGCAATTAGAAACAATACTAATCTTACCTTATTTTATTAATAAAGGACTGTAGTAGCCTGAATAGTCAATAATATTCAAACTTTTCTTACATTCTTTTCTACAAACAGCAAATCAAAACCGACAAATCCAACATAATCTAACAACTTGTTGAATATCCTAAGTAATTGTGCTCGCTAAAGCCACAGTGGCGCTAAGGAGCTTATTCAATCTCGAACGGTAGGATCTCATTGCAATTAGGTATGTCGCTGCTGTCGGTGTGACACCACGCATGAAGGATCCTCGCTAGAAGGCTTCTTGCTAATACCCTTTACTGTAGTGAAAATCAGGAATACGGTTTTTATTTATGATTTCTTAATTAGAAATAATTATAATTTCTTGCCGGCCTGTTTGGTGTGGAGGTAAGTAGCCTTGCCTTCCATGCCAGAGGTCCCGGGTTCGAATCCTGGTAGGGGCAGATATATTATTATATTTGCTTTCTAGTCATGGATGTGTATTTACGTTTATTTAAGTTTATTTTTAATATTTATATATAAAAAAAATATCTATGTGTGTTTATATATTTCTTAAGTTTATTTATCAGTTATCTAGTATCCATAACACAAGTTCTTAATGATACTTAGTTTGGGCTAGATAATGTTGTGTGATTGTTAGAAATATTGATTATTATTATTATTATACTATAGTTTAAAAAAAAATTCTGGTAAAATTTTTAAAATGTTCCACTACAATTATTTTACTCCATCTGTTCAGATAATTATATCAAAATACAAAACTTTCAAAATTAAAGCTGCTATATATTTCGAAAACTTCCATCTTTATACGAAATATTATCCAATCCAATCTGGTATAAAATTTAATAAAATGTTAAGTAAATAAACTCTATGAAACAACAACAAGATTCTTTTACCTAAAATTCGCACAAATTACGTAAAAACTGAAGGAACTTTTATTTGAAGGAGCACAACTATATAATAAATTACCAAGTTACCTAAAAATAATAGACTCTTTCGCGTCGTATAAACTAAAGTTAAAAAAACGTGTCCGTAATCTCCATAACAATTAGCATATCTCTTTTATGTATATAAATATAACCAAATTTGTTATAAATTATATATAAACCCACAAGATGTCAGAGACGGAAAAAAATACCTTCATCTTATCTAGTTATGAGTTAAAAAAATATGTTTATACAATACCTACTCTAAAAAGCTTATTTTATTCACGCAAAACAGTGAATAAAAATTCCTTTTATTCACTGTTTTGTTTTTATTCACTGTTTTGGTGTTTGAATTGGGAACACAAAATATATCCGATCTTCATTTCAATGCTTACACAAACTCCTTGCGCTAAAATTCGAAATTCAAACTCTTTGGTGCAAATAAATTCTCGAGATTTGATTGGTCGATATTTGCGACAAGGAGTTTGGCATTAGATTAATATTGTTTCACAAGTTGACCACCCTAATGATAATAAAAAGAAAATTACGCTTAATTTCAGTCATTGCTCTAATTTTGTCCATTGTCCATTTCAATCAATGTAACATTTATTATTTCTTGATTAAATTTCTATTTTCGCTTAAATTATGTCTTTTTCTCGTAGTCATGGTATAAAGTATAGTATGCAACTCCTAAATAAAGTACGAATTTATATCGAGGGCCATGAATCACTCGCGTCGCTCAGGATTCTAACAGTTGAATCACTCGCTGCGCTCGTGATTCTATCATCCTGAATCACTCGCTACGTTCGTGATTCAATCGTTAGAATCCTTCACTTGCTCGTGACTCATCTACGGCCCTCGCTTTAAATCCGTCCTTTATTCACTAGTTGCATAATATACTATTATCGTATCTCATTTTAAGTGAACTGTATACTTGTTCTTATGAGAAATAAAGTCTTTTAAACCTAAATCGTGTTACTGTACTAGCGAACATTGTTACTATTATTATCTTTCGTATTAAAACTATGTGACTAGTATCGCGACTTGAGTTTAGAGACCTGAAGGAAAGTTCTCCGTTGGTCGTTGCGCCTAGAGGATGCCCCTGGTTGGGACCAACCACGTATCGGTGGTAAGAATAGGTACATGTGTTGTAGAACATTCAGGCATTATCACTGACATAGAGAAGGCCGTGCTATAAGTAAATGAACGATTGTCCGCACTCTTAAAAATCGCAGAACAAATTTTATTTGTTTACGTATATTTTTTCATATGAGTGTACATGACGCTTTGTAACTCGCAAGTGGTTTAACTTTCAAATGGATTATACGCTAGCCAGAAGGACGAGCTACGACGGTTTTCGATTATTTAAACGATAAGAGAGCTATATACATACTTGTTAATGGAATCTATTTTAGCTCTTATGTGAAACTCAGGTTTTTTATTTGATAATGGGTAGGATAATTAATTTCTCCTTCTGGCCCACCCGTAGGTTATTTCTAGCCGTCTACCTCGTACGTCTTAAATGGATTGATCGAAGACGAAAATTTGGAAGAAAAGTTCCATTTCCATAAATGTTTTATCCAACTCTTTGTGATCTAATCTGTAACTCCGACCGCTGTAGAACACAATTTGAATTAGTTTGAATTGCACTAATGGTGTTCATGAATGCGGATACCATTTACCATCAGGTAGTTTACTAGCACTGGTGCTCGTTTGCATGCTATGAATATTGTAAAAAGAAATAAAGTTTAATTTTAATATATCGTTGGTATATACTTACCAATGAGTAAGTAAAAAATATACTCATAGGTACTCGAATACGATCGCTATCGGAAAACATATATTTTATATTTAGAAAAAAATCATTTACACCATCATCAAATATACTAAAACATTACGTTCAGAACACGCTTTAAAGTCTAAATCAGACACTTAAGGATTAATATTCGTATATTGTGAAAACTAATTATTATTCATAAAATTGGCCTTAATTACTCTCTATGCCACGAAGTATTTTCACTGAGCCTATGCATCGGCATCGTCTTAACGTACAACAGACGAGACAACAAGAGGAAAAGAGGGGGGACAAAGTAATTGTCCTGTCACTTTCATAACTGACATGATCGCACCAAGTTCTATTGAATCTTTGATTTATAGATATCACAGTCGCATGCCATACTTAAAACTTGTTGTGTTTTATCGGTATTATGAGTATTGCATTCACTATTTATTTATTTACTATCGCAGTTTTTATTGTACTGGAAGACGAGATAGATGTTTTCGATTTGAATTATAGCATTGAAAGTTTGTAATTGTGTGTCCAATTAATATGTGCATACAATAATATAGTGTGGTTCATTTCTTTGTTTATTTGATCGTAATTAAGTAATCATATTAAAATGGAATGAGGTGGCTCGTAGTCTTTAATACAAATTAATGTGTTAAAAAAAGGGTTTTTGAATCGATTTATCATCCCACATTTACACAAATTAGTTTTTAACTGAAGAAAATCCATCCAGTAAAAGATTTCAACCGAAATATTTCTACCGCCTTGAGGCTTGAAACAATTTAATGAAATCTGTCATTTCGCCAAAACGAAACTTTCTCGTTCAGTTTTGCGTATATATTTGAAAAGTAAAAAAAAATATTCAAGCCTATTTCAGAGGATTATATGTTTTTACATGAGAAAGTCGGGTAACGTTTCGCTCCGAGCTATTCCTTCGAATTGGCGACCGGTTTTACCAATTTTCAGGATAAAAAGAGCAAACGTGAATATTCAGTCTGGTTAGTAAATGTTTGGTTTATTTACTTGTCTGAATTTTTCAAGAACTGTAAAGACTTCCTCTATGATATTATTATCGTTTCAAACATATTTATATTTTATAAGTAAAACAAAAATCATCATTCGATAAATCAACAATAGTTAACTACAAAAATATATCATCAACTTTTCACTTTATTTAAATATGGTTAAATATCTCAAAGAATATTTTTTAAACCACAATGTCTTGAAATGATCAGTCTTATGTAAGATCGAGAACAATCTAAGGTCCCGTACAGAATCTATCATGGCATTATTATTTTGTGAGAAACTGTGAATTGCCATTACAAGTAATTTATCAAAGAAAACGCAACTTGCTCACGTGGTATCTAGCATCAAGATTGTAGACTGATTATAAGTTATGGTGTAGAAACCGTGAAAAATTACCGCCAGAGCTGATCAGAGCCAAGTTGCGAAGTTGATGGTAATGGTCTAATTGCTACTTTGCTCATGTTAAAAGTGACAATTCATCATTTCTAAGTAGTGGAATTAGAAATAAAAAAAGTCGAAGCTGCTGTTGCCATAAGAAGAAAGGTAGTTTACAAAAATGGAATGAAATGAAAACTATATTTATTAGATGTACCTACATACTAAAGTGACGCCATCTGTATGTTCAAAAGTATAAGTATAAGTATAAAACAAAAATATTGATTAAGTAGCGCCGAAAAGGCATTTACTCAGCTTGGAAGCCGTGATGTGCGAACACACCAGGACGCTGATCTTCCGTAAACGCCGAACACTGTAAACGAGTAACACCGCTGCGCACGTCCAGCACAAAATATTATTTAAAGTCACACCAACAACATACATATTAGGTCTTTACCTATGAAATTGCCGTTTTTCACGAAATAAATGAAGCGTAATTTTTTTATATATTTTTTATTTCTATTAATCAAAATAATCACCCATGCAATCAATGCATCTTTGCCAACGCATTGGTAGCTTATTGATGCCTTTCTTGAAGAAATCAGCTGGACGGGAGGCAACGAATTCTTCAAAGGCATTTTGTACTGCCTCTCGGGTATTGAATTTTTTTCCCGCCAAGAAGTTATCCAAATTCTGGAAAAAGTAGAAGTCTGTAGGCGCAAGGTCTGGTGAGTACGGCGGATGACGGAGAACTTCCAACCCCAACTCTTGTAGCTTGGAGACCGTCTGCTGTGCAGTATGAGGTCGCGCGTTGTCGTGCAGGAGCAGTGGAGCCGAACGATTGACCAAAGCTGGTTGGAGACGTGCGAGCTTCTCCATCATTGTGTTCAGTTCTTCACAGTACACATCTACAGTAATGCTTGTCCCGTTTGGCAAGAAGCTGTGATGAATTACACCCGCGTTAGACCACCAAACAGTGACCATCATTTTCTAGTGGTAAGTTTTCGTTTAGGGCATTGTTTGGGTGCTGAACCAGGGTCCAACCAACTTGCTGAGCGCTTACGATTGTCAAACAGGATCCATTTCTCGTTACAAGTAACAATGCGGTTCAGAATTCCTTCATTTGTATGCCTGCTGAGCAGTGCAAGGCACGTTTCCACGCGTACTTCGCGCTGGCGGTCATTGAGTTCGTGGGGTACCCATTTGTCAAGCTTTTTTACCTTGCCAATTTGACGCAAATGGACCAATATTGTTTTGATGCTAACGTCGAAAGCTGCTGCTAATTCAGCCGTGGATTGAGTTTCATCAGCTTCCACAATTGCCTTTAATTCGTCATTGTCGACCAAAGTTTTCGGACGACCACGGGGTTCATTTTTCAGGTCCAAATTTCCAGAACGGAAGCGAGTAAACCAATAACGTGTGGTGCGTTCGTTTGTAGTGTTCGCTCCGTAAACGTCGTTGATGTTGCGTGCCGCTTGTGCCGCTTTGCTGCCACGACGGTACTCATACTCCATAATTACTCGAATTTTTAATTTATCCATGATGACGAAAAATGTTCGAACGCGTTGAAAACAAAACACTAACTATTGAACAAATGACGATTTTAAAAAAAGAATTCCATGTTTGTCAAATAAAATTAATTTGAAATTAGAATTATCAGTCAAAAAAAAAATATTTTCATTTGAAATGGCCAGTACGGCAAAACGGCAGTTTCATAGGTAAAGACCTCTGCTCAGCAGGCATACAAATGAAGGAATTCTGAACCGCATTGTTACTTGTGACGAGAAATGGATCCTGTTTGACAATCGTAAGTGCTCAGCAAGTTGGTTGGACCCTGGTTCAGCACCCAAACAATGCCCTAAACGAAAACTTACCCCTAGAAAAGTGATGGTCACTGTTTGGTGGTCTAACGCGGGTGTAATTCATCACAGCTTCTTGCCAAACGGGACAAGCATTACTGCAGATGTGTACTGCGAAGAACTGAACACAATGATGGAGAAGCTCGCACGTCTCCAACCAGCTTTGGTCAATCGTTCGGCTCCACTGTTCCTGCACGACAACGCGCGACCTCATACTGCACAGCAGACGGTCTCCAAGCTACAAGAGTTGGGGTTGGAAGTTCTCCGTCATCCACCGTACTCACCAGACCTTGCGCCTACAGACTTCTACTTTTTCCAGAATTTGGATAACTTCTTGGCGGGAAAAAATTCAATACCCGAGAGGCAGTACAAAATGCCTTTAAAGAATTTGTTGCCTCCCGTCCAGCTGATTTCTTCAAGAAAGGCATCAATAAGCTACCAATGCGTTGGCAAAGGTGCATTGATTACATGGGTGATGATTTTGATTAATAGAAATAAAAAATATATAAAAAAATTACGCTTCATTTATTTCGTGAAAAACGGCAATTTCATAGGTAAAGACCTAATATATCAGGTTTTGGATCATCAGCTGTCTTAACAAATAGGTTGTAAGTTTTACAGGCACGGGCTAGAGGACTGTTAGCTCCCGCATTACTTTTATAAAACGGTACATAAAACATATTGGTTATTTGCCTTCGGGGCATCAAGCGCGTGGCATTTATATATATACCGGACGTAAGTTCAGCACGTGAGGTAGCGTCGTTTATAACCTTGTATAAAAATACCAAATCATGTACGATTACGCAGAGATTGTAGTTTAAAAACTTCATTTCTCTTTTCATATGAGCATTGGTGCTATGTACCACTAGATATAAACGCAAGATGTCGAGTAAATTTTCTTTGCACTGCTTCTATTCGTTGTGACTGCGTGGTATACAATTGACTTCACACTGTTGAAGCGTACTCTAATGCGCGGTTTACATGTATTAAGTAGTTAAGTTGGTAACTAAATTTTAAGTTACTACATGTCACTTGTGTGTCCAAACGGATTAACTAGTTAAGTTCATTAGTTGAATGAACATGAGCAGTGATGAATGTCAAGGAATTCGTCAATTCTGTACTTAGATATGTGGTAAACGTGATTTTGGACAAATTTTGAGAAGAATTTGATTCGGAAATTAAAATCTTTGCAAGATTATGTATTTTTCTAAATTTTTTACATCGACGGGTTGACGTCAATCGACGGACGATCGATTGGTGTGGTACCTTTACTAATTAGGTACCCTTTATAATCACTGGAGGGATATCAGCCTCTCCCAACTCAGGGGTGGTGTCAGACAATTGTAGGCCATCACGCCAACTTCGGGTTGGCAGACTTACCAACTCAGGGTTGGTGTCAGGCAATTGTAGGCCATCACGCCAACTGCGGGTTGGCAGACTTACCAACTCAGGGGTGGTGTCGTCAACCGGTCGACGGTCGATCGATTGGTGTGGTTACACCCTTAAATATTCTTCCACAAATTTTAAAGTAGAAACCAAACTCTATTCCGAAATTTAAAAAAAAAGATAACATGCGGCATAAATACGAGCTCTTGCTGCCACCCGCTTTGTCAACTTATGCACTTAACTAAAATATCACGTCCAAACGTGTTAAGTGAGAAGCCACCTACTTATACGAAAAATAGAACGAATCCTAATCTACTTAATCACTTGCGTACTAAATTTTAAGTTACCACTTATCACTTAATGGACTGTTTACAAGCAACTTTTAACTTAAAATTTAGTTACCAACTTAACCACTTAACGCGTGTAAACCAGGCATAAGTGACTACGAACGAGTGTATTGTACAAGATTAACTTAGTGCTTACGTTTTTGAAGCCCGTTCATTCAAGCATTCCGTTCAAGCATTCCGTTTTATAAATCCGACCATTTTTTATGCTTTGGTAATAATATTATCAATATGAGCTTTAAAACTGAGTTCACTATCGATAGTGACGCCAAGATCTTTTATTTGTTTGACTAAAGTTAAATAAAGTTGTTGTACCTATGGAATACTAAGTGTCGAAGTATAGTTTATTTTTAGTAAATTTTACTTGATAACATTTAGCTGTATTTAATTTCATACAATTTATAGTACACCACTCTGCGATTCTGTCAAGATCTTCCTGCACAAGAACAGCATCGTTCAAAGAAGTAATAGTCCGATATATCTTTAAGTCATCCGCGTAGAACAGGTAATTACAATTTTTTATTTTGGCGGAGAGATCACTGATAAACATTAAAAACAAAATTGGGCCAAGATGAGATCCCTGGGGTTACTCCTGATGCTCCTATTACACAGTAATACATGATATAAATAATAAACAAAATAATGACAAATGTATTCTAAGAAGCAAAAAAACACTCTTGAAGTATACAAAAAGGAATAAAAATTATTACGTCTATAGTTATAAAAAAAGTTGGGTTTGTGAGACGGTTCCTAGTGCTGACGTATTTAAATTTACTCACGTACTAGTAGTATTGGTACTTACACATTTTTTACGAATAGATTCAAAGAATGAGATCGCAAGATACTAACTTGATCTAAGGAAGAATGGTCACAAATTTATGTAAGTTACGTTTTGACAACAAATTAAACTTAGTACTTATCATTCAAGCTACACCAATTTTTCTTTTTTTCCTACCTTTAACAAAGTATACTTTGAGTAATTAATTTATAAATTCTTATTTTAGTACCATTTTAATCCATCCAGTATCTAATAACATAGTATTTTGTTTTGGGATTTCAAGTACTTATAGAAAAATCTAACTAATGCGTTGTCTGTACTAATAACTATTTATTTACAGCAACAATAAAATAAAGTTCATTGCAATTTATTTAGAATTGTTTTATTAAAGCCGTTTAATATAATTACACCATCTACAAAAACGTCCTACCCTTGATCTAAATTCAAATTAAAACAAAACAGTTACCATTAAACGAAAACAAATTTTGTTAGTAACTGATTTTCATACTTTTGCTTTCTTCATAAAAATTGTTTTCAGACAAAATAATGCTTCATATGAGCGCATTAAAGTAGTGTACTGTCGGAATCTGAGTTGCGCTTTATCATCAGTGTACTAGAGTTCGTTTTCGCTTGTGTAAATCCAAGTTGAATATTTTAATAAGCAGATGAGCTATGAGTGAAGTATTTAATTTCACCGGCGTGTGCGGCGGCGCGGCGCCAGTCGTGTTAGAATTAACAAAGCACGTAGAAGGCAAAGTTGCCGTACGTCGCCACAAATTGTAATGAAAATCTGAGTACGGACAGGTCTGCTCGTGAGTTCCCTCAGTGTATTTCGACGAAATTAAGTCACAAATTGTTTGACGAGTTCCCTCATAAAGGCATATTATAAGCTACTTCCACTTTTTACTTGAACGCTTTATTTCTTTATACCTACCAAACCAACAGGCCTCACTGTCTTGACATTTCATTTATAACAAAAATAAATATCGAAATTTGATGGGTAGTTCGAGCTGGTTGTAAATAGGTACTATATACTGAAAAAGGATATTATAAATTTTTTGTTCTCGGTGGGTTTACTTCGAAGGCCAAAATCTAAATATTGTCCAAAATCTATTCGCTTAGTTGAATCAACATACATGGGTACTCAAAACAGAAATCCTTTCTAGAAATATTCAATATCGCCACCAAATACAACCACTAGAAGTTCCAAAATTGCTTTTGTATCTATTCCTGCTAGTCGTATGTTGATTTACTGCTCTATTTCAATATTGTTCTGTTCAAATACCTCTAGAGCAGAGGGAATAAATAAGTCCCTACTAATAAAGTACACTATAATTGTTGTACACAATAATTGTGTTTGTTAGCTGCGTCTGACATAAATATAATGTTAAAGCAAATTGTTTAAGTATTAATTTGGGGGTTTTGTTTGCACTGCTGTCGGTTTTTTTACCATTGATAAACCACGATTTCATAAGATCCTTACTAATGTCAATAACACATCAAAGAACTAAAATCACACTAAAAATTGTATGGGCGTTTGCAAAAACTGTATAATAGCTACGTAGATAATGCGTTTACATGCCATAATAAAAATTGTTCTATTTAATGTCGGTAAGCTCATAATATAAAAAATTACATATTTTATACTGAGTTTTTGCTTCTTAGTTTTATACTTTCGCAATCAAATTCAGATCTTTATTTTTCAACAGTGATAAAAACTTGCATTTCAAAATGGTGTCAAATACCAAATTGTATAATTTGACTTGATTAAAAGTGAAATTAAACACAATTTGATGAACTTTTTGCTTACATGAAAACGTTATTTTGTTGTTTATTAAGTAAGTAAGGAAGGATTGTACAGTAATATATGATTTTATTATATATCTTTAATTTACAAAATAACACATGGAATTATGAGAAGTATATCCAACAAATGTATTCCAGTAAGCTGAACGGACTTTTCTGAAATACGTCACTAATATTAGATTTATTGTCATCTGTTAAAAAAAGATTTTGTTAATCCATTTTTTATTGTCTTAACAAGGATTAATGTTATTATTTGCATCACAATTCAATTAATTGCGTTTAAATAAATGGGACCGAAATGACTAACATGTACACAAAATTGTGTATGCTAATAAAGATATTGGTATAGGCTTTTTTTAATTAGAAAAAAAAGAGTTTATTTTTTAGGTTCCAAGGACTTGAGATTCCAAAACAAAAAAAAACTCAAAATTTACATGATTTTCTTGAATAATGGATTTGGTACTTACACAACAGTAAATAAAATTTATGAAATTCTACATTCTCATTCTACAGAATGAAACTGTTTTCAAATGTGTTCCACAATTAACACAAAAGAAGACGCAAGGCACGGCAAGTACATACATCGCATATGTAAATTTCAATACGACGTCGAGTCCCAGCAAATAACGCTAGCTGAAAACAGCAAGATGATTTGCATGTTTGTCTTTAATTAAAGACCGATACATGCCCGCGATGAATGAAATAATACAGTTGCATTCATTGCTCTCGTTACTCGTAATTAATGAGGTATTTATTATTTAAACTTTAAGTTAATGTAAAATTGCAGGTACGGTTATTTCAGTATTTATAATTCTGTATCGATTAATAACATAGTCTCTGAAGTGAAATAAAGACATGGACTAAATACGCGTAGTCGGACGTATTTATAATAAATGAGGAATGTACAAGTGAAGAGTTTAGAATCTGAAAGATTTGGTTTTCAGTTATATCTCGAGCTCCTTAAAAAGAAACTTAAAGCTTCAGTGTAAACAAAATCCAACATAAAATGAATAAGCATATTTTATAAAATGAGTGTGCGAAAATTCTTCATTAAATATTTTATCTGAAAACTCGACAAAATATCTAGACTGTACAGTAAAACCTGGACTCATTCATTCAAAGGTTCTATTTTTACTTCAACAGTGAATGTTAGCAAAGGTTTTCTAGTATCAATGCTCGAGGGAGAAATTCTTTTGAAAAAAGGTTCTAAAACTTGGAAAGAGATTAGCAACACTTTTTGCTTTTTCCTTATGTAACTGAAACTTTTGTTACGTTTAGTTTGGCAAAATAATATTTTGGGAATAAATTCAGAATGGCATATTACAAATTTCAGAGTCACATTTTTGGAACTACTTTCATCATGATGGGTCTGGGTAGACCTAACTACTTACGTCTTAAGTCTTACGACATCTTATTAAATGTATTTCAGATAGTAATAACTAAATGGTTCCGGTTAAAACCAATTCGAAAACTTTTAAAAACTTTAACGTTGCATCACGATTATTTACTTGAGAATTATATGTTTATAATGAGTGGCAGAAGGGTTAACGATAACAACACCAAAGAATAAAATAAATTTAAAAAATCTATCGCGTGTAGTTAAGTCTCCAACACATTTAACATTTTTACAAACAGAAACCAATTTCATAAAAAATCCCAGGTAAATTACTCAGTATTTAAAGTTGTGGTAAGTAGCCCTGCCTCATAAGCCAAAGGTCCCAGGTTCGAGTCCTGGCCGGGGCAATCGTTTGTGTGATGAACACAAATGTTTGTTCTCGGGTCATGGTTGTTTATATTTATATATGTAAGTTTATTCCGGGATCTCCCCCAGTTCGCTGTATGGTCATCCATAACACAAGCTCTGCTTACTTTGGGGCCATACAGTTGGTGTGTTTGTCTGGGGATTTATTATTTATATATTATATCTAATAACAAGAGTTCATTAATTGCACCGCCCCTATATGCACTCACGTAGATACTCTCCACGATTGCTTCGCTAAGGAAATCAAATGCTACGCCAATTATGACCCCGCTGAGAAGTTAAACAAATCTCTCGATCATTGCATATACATAGAAATTCTTTTATATGAATTACGTTAATAACATAGCAACACAATTCGGACCTATAACTAGTAAACGAAATCCGTTGGGGTCGTCAATTACATGCGCGTACTCCGGTACGTTCATTGATTTATCATCCCCTAAGCTGATAAAAGGGCCAATCGAAATTCTTTGAATATTTAGCACCCGATATACCCGATACATTAACTTGACTCGAGTTGAATAATGGGATCGACTTTTTAGAGTTAGGATACATGAGAATAAATAAGAACATTACTCTGATAGGCCGTGAGTTCACAACATCACGTCACAGTTTTGTTCCGAATTTTCATGGAATTTAAGATAGTTACTGATTTTCAGATGGTTACGAATTTTTTGGGAGGTAAACGCCGCATCGTAAGTAGGTAAATTATAATCGATTTGTATGAATTAACAGACATGTGTTTGTAGCTCGTAAGCGTAAGCGGCAGGCGGCGGTGGGCTGTGCCGGCGGCGGCGGCGGCGTCGGCTTCCGTCCGTTTTCCATCGGTAAAAGCTACTCGCTCATGTAATTAGTTGAAAGAAACGAGAGCGAAGCGGCTTCCGAGCCGCGACCAAGCAACCATTACAAAAACCGCTCAAACCAAAGAAGACAGATGTTGTCGTTCATATTAAGCAGAAATGTCAAAACTCTTAAAAGACGTATTAATCTAGTACAGAAGAAGAAACAAATGAATAATTTATGATAATGAGCCTTTGTTTTAATCGTGATTGTGTAAAAACAGAACATATATAACGTTTTTGATAAATATAACCAATAGGTGAAACTATTGACATCGGTAGTGTTTTTGTAAATGCATGTTAAGTTCCATTAATCACTCGTATGAGAGAGTAAATTCTATGTTCGCTTATGACACACGCCGGCAATTGAGAATGTAAGGCAGGCGCGAGGCGGCGCACGCGACGCTACACTTCACATTCACGTCGCGGGCTGGCCGAGCACTACGCGGCGGCACAAAGAACCACCGCGGCACCCCGCCAAAAAGATTAACGTCCTTTGCCTCTGTCGTTAAAAAAAAACGGTCCTGTCAAAAAGTGCGTGAAATTCAAGTTTGTTATTTTGGGGTGTCGCCGGTTTAGGATTTGGTGTTAGTGTCGGTGGTTGTGGGGGCATGGGGTAGCGATGGGGGCAGGGCACAGCGCGGAGGGCGAGGGCGCCGCCTGCGCAAGCGACCCGTCTGCGCGCGAGCGCCGCAAGGCACACACCAAGCGGAGGAGGTAAGATATAATTGTCCTATACCTTAAACTAAGCCGCTAATGATTTACTAATTCACTACGCCTCCAAGAATTAACGTTATGAAAGTTTAATTAAATTCCAGTCGAGCGCCATAACCCACTTTAAATGTTGCAAATAATTGCGTCGAATCTAGTTGACGAGCTAAATAATTTACTAATTAATTGAAACCGTAATGTTATGCCAAGGAGCGGTGAAAGGGATTTTAATAAAGGATTATTGCACGAGTTAATGACTTTGGGATATTAAAATAAAGAAGTTAACAATAAAAACACAATATTAATTAAGTGATCACCTAACTTAGTACTTAACTGTAACTTTATAGAAGGTCAATCGTAAAAATTTATTTTGCGTAATTGTAATAACAAATAATTAAATTTATGAAAACACGTTTCGATGTACTTAGAATATTTTCTCACTAGAATTAAGTCTGATACTAAATTGTTTTCTAGTAGAATAGCAATGCTGTCCTCAAGCAAATCCCTGGACCCCTTCCGTAGCAATATTCAAATGTAACTAACGTGCACAAGCTTCCGAACAAAGCCATGGAAAATGTGAAATGTTTACGCCGGGGTCTCTATCTTGTTTCTAAGATCGAAAACTTATACTGCACTTCAAAAGCTTTATCTGAATCATATATGAGCATTAGGCAGTCGGTGTAATACCAATCCAGTACATTATAGGATTTAAATCACAATACAGTAAATACAAGCTACAAGCACGCGGCTTTTCAATTTGAAATGGCCGGTGTTACAAGTTAACGATAGCTGTTTACAGATATTTTAACGCAAATCTATTGGCGTTTCATAAAAACTTGACTGTTTAACCAAATATATCTTAAATGTTCCGTAATTAACAACCCTTTCAAAATATTTATGTCTATAATACCGGCCAATTTAATCCCTAACATTTTCACATTTTCTAAAGAACAAAGTTATAATTTGAAAATATCGCAATTAAAACAAAATATACGTAAACAAAATTTTACTTACAATACAGAGTGCCATGAAAGTACTTCTAAGAAATAAATTTCAGCCAAAATATAAACCGTACAGTAAAGGACAGCATACCCCATAATCTATATACCAATATAAAATAATTGCTACACTATCCGGTATTATAAAAGAAACACTTTAGCACGAAGATCACGTACTAATAAGTAATTAATGAAACCCTGATTAGATGGTAACTTTGCATTCTTGCAACGCTCTACTAACCGCCGGTAATCATACGCATCCATCAGACATTCCCCGGGGTTCATTTTCACATTAGTTAAATCTTTCGAAATTTGTGGTTTTAAACCTAGCATGGAAAATATAGAATTATTTCTATTTAAATATATATTAAATGCATTTTTTTTAAGAACTTGTTTTGGATTAACACCACGACCGAAGTCGAACAGCTAGATCTCGCGCCTATATCGAACTGTATCAGAAGTATGGGTAAAAATGTTTAGTGTAACTGTCAACAAATCACAACAACGCGTAAATTTTTTATCGACGTAAGCTAGTTTACTCGGAGGTTTAATTTTAACCACGGTAATACTAGGTTCGAAAATGTTCCGGGTGAAGAAAGGAAGGAAGAACCGGTAAAATTACTTACGAGTAAAATTTCAAATGTTTATGATTATTGGGACCATCGTAGATTGGCTGACAGCTTTCAGTTAGGATAGCAATACTTTTTCGATACATTAACTGCTGTAATTATGAATTATGGTAAAAAATATAAATGACTTTTGATTTTTCAGTTAAATGCACTTCACGCCAACTCTTTACACCCTAACCCTCATAACTACACACGGTAATTCAAGATAACCATTTAAATACTGGATGCATCCAGCGAGGGTTATTGAATATACCTTTTCGATACACGAACAGCATTAAGGTGTTCATCAAGAAACACCATCACAACATACAGAGTATCATCTAGCCAAGACTATATTTAAAGGAGTACCAAACTGTTTGAAAAAAAATTTATAAAATGAAGAAATTCATCAACTGTTCTCTGTACTAAGGAAAGGATTCATATAAGGCGATTAGGCACAACGATCGAGCCCAGCTTAAAGCTATGACCCCTTTAGGTACCGCCACTTTTCTGAAATAAATAGTTATTTCCCGCATACTTTCACATTTGCTTCAATGTATTCGGTCAGGTCTTGAAGACCTTCAGAATATGAAGGAATTTGAAGGCCTACCTAAATATATTGTAACTTGAGTTAACCTTATCTGCACATATCTACACAATATATTATTTTAGTAATATATAGATACCTTTCTTGACACATAAATAAATACAATACACGGATGTAAAAAAAACTACGAAGAAAATTAAAGAAAGTTTACCAATAATTTGATCAATCTCTTTATAGCAGGTTAGACTACGTCCCGGCGACCAAATTGTTATTAAAGGAACTATTTAAAAAAGGAACCTCTTTAATACACCTTGTTATTCGGGCGTGCTGTTAGTTGCTTCACAATAATGTAAAAATCATTATTACCTTCATCGTGATAAACTTTTTTTTTCTTTCTCCGATCCTTACCTGAAAAAGAAACCATTAATTTAAGACTCGTCATAGATATATGTTATTCGATCACATAATAAAATTATGAAATAAAATATTCTGAATCTGGACTAAATTTAGTTGAGAGTTAATTAATGATAAATCCAGCCATACGACGACTATCTTCAGGTCGATACGATCTAATTTTGTATTATAATATCCGTTTTCCCGAAGGCAATTAGTTACAATATAAACCTATAAACACAATGTTTTTCGACAAGTATGCTTGTTTAGAGGGTGCACGAGGCGTAACCATAGGGTAACAGATTTAAAAATAAATATATACACGACACAACACGGAAATACAACATTTTTATTCACAGATAAAAATAAGTTATTAAAAAGAAAATTCTACAATAACAGTACGTCTTACAATAGAATGTTATAGTTAACTTTTTACTAAGGAACAAACAAATTTACTTTTGTACAGTTATGATGCTGAAAATGTAGTTTAACTTTATAAGCCGCTCATTATGCAACAACTAATCTAAGTTATTTTTAAACAATAACCATAAAGGCTCCCAACTTAAGTAATATGATATTTATAGAGTTCAAAGTTCTGAAAACGCAGTTGAATATTAATTCGACTGTGAGTGGTGCGCAACCTTCAAAGGCTTATTAATAATTCCAAATTATAAGCGGAAACCACATTAGTCAAAAATTGTCGTAGGTAAGTAATGCATTATTTTAATTTTACTTAAATGTTAGTGGATTTGAAGTTGACATTTAAGATTTGTCTCTTAACCACAGGTAACGAGTTTTACAATATTTGTTATTTTGCGTCCAATTTGTTTTAAATATTTTTCAGGGCGCGACAATTGCCGGCTAAATTCAATGTGGCTGATATTAAGAAAATGAAATTGATCAAAACCTTTACTGTATCCCACGTTCGCTATATTCAAAAGGCCAGCTTAATCTAGTTTAATGAACCATTTCATTCAATAACTATAGAAAACCTTTTGTTACATATCGACGTAACTGACGGTCTTCTTGGATACAGTGATGAATTTGACAGATGTTAAATAGGATTATAAAGTAGTCTAATAATAATCTGATCAATAATAGACCTATAAATTTCCTCAAGATAGGATGCAGCGACGGCCTAAAACGTGGTTCTTCTGACAGAGACAAAGGACTCCGAGCTAATTAATGCCTTGTCGTTAATTAAGGGTGACTTTTAAGTCAGTTATCAAATTAGGTGCATACGATCTATTTGTATAACTAAACAACTTAAAAAACAAACATGGGTCAAACGGGAAACAATTTAGGACATCCCATACAAATGCTTTGAATTGCATGATGAGAAACATTTTTCATCCTTCAGCCCTTGTTTCTTTGTGTTAGGTATATGTTCAGTTTCGCGAATACATGTCAACTGATTCAAAGTTACCCGTTATAAAGACAAAAATATTGTTCATATTTCAACGAAACTTTATTTAAAACGGAAACAGGAAACTGAAAAAGAGAAAAATAACTAGGTGAGGCAGGAAAGCAATTAAAAAGACGAGTAGAACCAGCCCTTTGTCTAAATCTAAACTTCAATAATCTTTCAAATTTTAAAAGAAGATCGTTTCTATCACAAAGCTAACTTTCTCGAAGAGGGCTTTACCTACGATTCAGATAAGCACGGTGAGCGAAGTAAGTACAACAATGGTGACTTTTATAACCATATTTCACGGCATATCGGAGCCGAGGACGTCTGGACCAAGTTGCCAAGTAGCCGTAATTTGAATTAAGTTGCAACAAACTAGGTCAACTGCAGCTTTTGCAAACTTTTTAAGCGCTTCTAATTGCTTTGTTTATTTTAGTAATGAAGTTTACACATTGCATATTATTTTCTTCGCGAGTAGAAAGAATTTGTAGGTACAATATAGTGAAATCTTCTACACAAACGTAGGAAGTAAAATTGAATAATATTTTATGTTGAGGTTACTTAAATAACCACTATATAGTTACCTAAAACCAATAGCAACCCAAATAATAATTTTAAAGAAAAACCATACAACAAAAAATTTTGAGATATATATAAATAAATATCGACGGCCTGTTTGGTATGGAGGTAAGTAGCCTTGCTTTTCATGCCAGAGGTCCCAGGTTCGAATCCTGGTAGAGGCAGATATTTTATCATATTTGCTTTCTAGTCATGGATGTGTATCTATGTTTATTTAAGTATATTTCTAATATTTATATTTTTTTTAAATATCTATGTGTGTTTAAACATATATTTCTTAAGTTTATTTATCCGTTATCTAGTATCCATAACACAAGTTCTTAATGATACGTAATTTGGGCCAGATACTGTGGTGTGATTGTTAGAAAATATTTATTATTTATTTATTTAAATATCACTACAAAAAAATTATTAAGGTTCGCATAATTAACATCACACGCATATAACAAATTCGAGTAGCTCCATATAGCTACAAACTAAAAAAAAAAAAAATAATGCTGTGTTAATGTATTTTCACACGCGAACACGATGCCACAACAGGCTTTTCAGGAAGCAATACAAAGCACTGACTGAAATAATCGGAAATACGCGTTCATACTGATTCAAGTTTTTGCAAAGAGCACAAACAACGTATTCAATTCGATTTTCGACCGATATCAATTTTACTTTTCTTTTGCTTTAATTTATTTATTTTAGTTTATATATCTACATCATGTTTGTTTTTAACAATAATAACTGTGTTTGTATAGAGAATAAAATATTTTTAAATATGTATTTACTTTCACTGACATTATGGTAATGATTTTCATTAAACAGTAGCAATTAGAACTGATAGCCTGGATGGAACATCATCGCTCAGTTTATATAAATTCATAGTATAAAACAAGCAGAATATAATTCTAGATGAAAGAACTCGAATGTTATTAATATCGCTAAATAAATGACTAACATTTTACATTATTTTCACAAACTAACAAATCAAACCATCACATGTCACAATTTGACTAGGTCAACATATGTTTCAAAATCATCAGTTAAATTAATGGACATGTTAATAAAATACATGAGCAACATTTTTGGAATTTTGTAATCTATGAAGTAGATTATTATTTCTACGGAATACAATTTAAATGATTAGAATGAGGAATTTAATCGTTATTTACACAGCCATAAAGCTCCTGGTGATTTACTGTTAAATGTCAAAACATACATTACAACAATACAAAGAAAAGCAACGCATCAGCGGCTCCAGCGAGCATCTTCAGCAATAACACACAAGACGAGCACACACTCGCATCTCTAGACTTGCAGAATCACCACCGGCTTTCAAAACAACTAGAGCGGATCCTAACTGGCCGTGCGAGCTCGACTTGACCGTTACCAACTTCTTATATCTACCGTAAGGCGCGGGAAAAAATAAATTAAAAACCCCCTGATTGGCTACAATAAATTACACCTACTGCTGGAGTTCGCTACTCGCTCACGAGAACGTCATTGCATTGCGAATAGCTACGGCATTGAAGACGGTTTTATTGTTTTATTCAAAGTCGTTGTAGTCAAATATTCCGACACGAATGATAAAACACGACGACTTGTTAACGATGTAAAAGTATTTTAATAGTTATGCAGAATGGAATAAAGTTTTGTTTCGAAAGTACATTTAATTTTTTAAAGTTAGTTACGAGAATGACTCTAACATAAATAAAACATTATTTTTCCGTTCGTTCGTTTATTCTAGATTGTAAAATTGTTTAATTGTTTTTATGCATGCTAAACATTGACGATAACTGGACAAACAAGATCTCTATGATGGTCAGACGTAGTGAAAATTACCATGAAAGTAGCGATAAACATATCAGAAAACTATCTGATAGAAAATTTGCATTTTCATGTTTTATGCTTCAGATACAATCTTAGAATTTTTGAGTAAAATTAAAACTCGTAATAGGCAAGTCAAAATTATTTATTATCAACGAATCAAACCGGTATTATAAAACTAATTAAAAGAAGTCATATAATAAAAATTGAGGTATGAAATTCACTGCACAAAAACCGAACATTAATCAGAATTATAGAATGAACTAAAAAAACCTAAATCGTATTACAAGCCGTCTCCGTAATGTTACATGTTACAATAATTTCCATTAAACTCAGAGTATACGAGACGAGAGGAATTAATTAGAATCGCAATTATGTAAAGTATTAAACATTAATTCAACAAATAAACCTCATTAATCTGGATACATTTACATGACATACTAAGAAATTTCTTTTTGAGAAAGTTACCACAGGGTTATATCACGAGATCTAAACACATGATTGTTGGTCTCGTAATCTCTTACTATCTGTAACGCTTTTAACATAATAATGAATAAGAATTATTTTTTTACATTTTATAATCGTACTTGTGAAAACAAAGGTACTTTACATTTATTTATAAACAAAGGTCAAAAAAGACTGGCTGAGTGCGGACAGTACAAAAAGCGGAGGCGAGGTAATCCTGGGTATATAAATTCTACATTAAAGATCTGGACTAGGGCGATCCAAACGCAAAGTCCAATGTCATCTTCGCCGTTGATCAGCAGACAAGCGGGAAGATTCTCATTTTTTGTTCAAACGACTCGTATCTGATACGATACTGGAACACCCTTCGGTCTCAACTATGCCTATTATGAATCAAAGTAACACACAAACTGAGAACACGCACGCCATCAACACTTACATAGTCGAACGTAAACGAAATTCCAATCATTTGAATAACCGCGTACAATGGGACCCCACCCCAATCACTAATCAAAAAAATCGTTCAGCGAAGCGTGTGGTTGCTCTCCGGCGTTTCTCCATACTACATATTATTTCTTGTTGACACACACGTGTTCACGCTGTTTGCACCTAACCAGCTACAATAATAAATACTCATGTATTATCTGCAGCGATCACACCTACTTTCAATTGTTTTCTAACCGCAGCACCTCGAGATAGGGCGATAGTTAGGCGTTGAGCAATTGAACTCAACTATTAGCAGCACGTAGAAACACTTAGTACAGATTACTCGCCTATTACTTAAGTGTACGTGACCAAAATTAATTATCCTTAAATTGTTTCTTTTAATGTATTTGTCAACGTTACTTTTAGCTAAAAGAAGATTGTAACTGAAATATAAATGATATCCTTTCTCAAAATATTTTTAGATACCCCGTAAACAATGTTACCGTAAAACGTTATTATGTGAACCTGCTCTAATTTAAATTTCATTAAAAAATCACGAAACATGAAGGTAATTTCATTTTCGCGTAACAAAATGCGTTTCATTATTTCTTACACGAGCATTTTTCGCGTTGTCTTAAAGCAAGGTTGAGTACTCTAAAAAATGTATTTATTTATGTTAATTACTGTACAGATATTGTTTTCACAAACACGGTACAGGGTCTTTACTTTCGTTATATTTTTGATAGCAATCACAGATTCAGCTTACGTAACTGTTTGTTTTTACTTATTAACATAAATCTTAGCTCTGTATTTTCTTTGGTCTGGAATAAAATGAAACAACAGTAGAAAATAATCAGAAGAAAATAGAAATATTAAGCAATGAAAATGATGTAGATGGGCCGTAGATTTTTAAAGATTGTTCATGTTAAAGCATCGCGTGTCCAAGCAATTTTTAGAAAGTACTTTAATGGACCTAGTGCTTCATACGTCTCTAGATCCCCAATAAACTATAATTTTACTGAAGCAAATGTGGCTCAAATTGTCTAGAATTTAGTATCATTTCCAGCCTCGACAATTGAGTCATCCTTGATTCGTCGACTGCCTGTTGAGATACACCATTGTGATTCGGGAGGCTCTTGTACAAAGGCTCCAGGCGAACGAGTGCCACTTGATTAATGTTTGTCAACTCTAGAGCCGGCCTAAGCAACCTCTTAGAAAGACATAAAACGGTATTCTATTTATTATTTTTCTGTTGTTTATACTACGGTTATTAACAAAGGCCCTGCTTTTTGTTTGCAGGAGGATAATGATACAGTCTTTCATCTCTCGTGACAGTAAATAAAGATTATTACACGATTTGGTATTACGTGCAAACACGATAGACAGCATTTACTTTATTGCTTTGTAGAAAGATTGGGAATATCCCTTTCAATGTTCAACTTTTAATTTATCAGTTTACAAAACATCAAAATTATACAAATCAGATTCAAAACTTTACTGTGGAATAAGAAGAAAATCGTTGAATGTAAAGTGCAAGAAGGATCCCTTTAGATAACCCTTTTTCCAATACAGAATACGTATTCTGAATTGAAAATCCTTTACGCACAAAACAATCCCCCTTAACACTATATAACGAAGTGAAAACACAATTGACTTTCAAATGTCTCGCAAAAAATCATCTTAATCTAACTGTATAAGCTGAAACATCACGTTAAACAATTCCCGAGTACCAACACGACTCATTAAACCTACTTTCCTTAAAAGCCCTTACTTGTGAGCAATTTTCAAAGCAGATTTTTACTCGAGCAGAAAATCTGTACGCTACTCGGCGCCCGCGAGGATAAAATCGATGGAGACTTAAGGCGCGAGAACCGTATGTAATCTTTGTAACGTCGTATACAGGTCAAATGACCGGTTTAATTGATAAGGTCGCCTATTTTAGCCACTTTGGACGTCCAATTAGTCTACACAACAAACAGAACTAGTGAGCAAATATATAGGTCATTATAAAATATCAGTGATAGTATACTACGAGTACACGTCTATAAATTTATATAAATGAATTTGCGTTCTGTATTATTAAAACAGGAGACGTTACGATTACTACCACTGTGGATTCCTTCAGATCATATCATTGCATGGGAATTTACACAAGAATATCAAAATCCCACCCCTGGGTACGTGGCAATATTTGCTCTTGTCTCAAAGGTCGAGAAGGGCTCTTGCGGTAGACTATTGGTGACAAGGGCACAAAGATACTAACCATTTCTCATCCCTGTAATTCAACCTTTTTTATTGTTATAGAAACTATTTGTATTTGTCGGTGCGGATAATAGGATTGCAAAGTATTTATTTTATAGCCGCAAAGGGTTCTGAGGAATACAATTTAATTGGGAAACTTGGATAAGTGATTAAAAAAAAAAAATGATCCATTCAACTGTTTGATTAGTAATAAATTGATTTACTAACACTGTGTAAAACAACGTGTTGAAAATCATATTGTACAATAGCAAAAATTCTGTCGAAATGAAATAATCGAATCAATTAGAGGAATATCTCCGAAACGGCGATGCGGAAAACGAAATGTAATGTAATTTGTTCTTGCATTATTTTTTTTATGGATGATTTATTTGCGCTAGAATGATTGCTATAGTTTTACTCATATTTCAGACATATACAAGATGTGTTATATGTAGATATGGTCAGTTGAGTGGATTATTTGGAATAGAAGAAGATTGCCTGCATGCGCCGTAACATTCATTATTCAAAATTCCAAATTTCGATGTTATTTTTAACGAAATTAACCTCACTACTTCTCCAGTATAATCCCCATTCATCTCAATTATGTGTTTATATTGTGTGTATGTACGTTTGTTAGTCACTTAAAAAGTTAGTCGCTTAAAAAGTCCGAAGTATCGAATCACCTTAAATGGTGCATTTTCACGCCAAACAAAGACTTATTTTGGATTGTTTTTTTTTTCTGTTAAACATTGACTTTTTCTGTCATCCATCTCAATATTAACAAGTCTACCCACAATTTCACTTCATCTCAATTAATCGTACAACTTCAAGACTGAAATTCTATTATGTGATAGAATTGAGGGCAACGAACTAGAGAATGAATAATAAACATATAGGCGTCTACGTGACTAAACATAATTTAGCTAAGAATAATTTGCCGAGCGTTTGACAAGGTCGGACAGAATGGGAAACGAATTTCTTGTTATGTCTAGAATGCAAATATAGGGCGTAGTATCTTAAACGTAATGCTTTGTTTTCACGGATTAATTGAACGATTGATAATGACTTTCAATAACAGAGAGATTCAGTTTTCATTTTAGTTTTAACACATATTAGCTACCCGAGTTTTCTTTGACATATACATCTTAGGCAAAACTTTTAACTAGCCGTATTTCACATAGACTAGCACTTTTGAATTTCTCTTTTTTTCGAAATTTTATTAGAATCAATGTGCATGTTATAGTTTGCAGGATTAACATTGCTCGATTCTACACAACAGATAACGTGGTATTGTCTCAGTAAATTCATTGTGAACGACGGCTAGTCATAATGTTATTCGGGAGTATATAAAATCAAAAGCAACACAAGATATTTATGAAGATCTGTATTTATTAATTTTATTCACATACCTACACATGCCTAAACCATTATTCAAGAACATTTTTAGCCTTTTTTGTATTTAACTATAAATTTCTATTAATTTGAAATACACCTATAAGTAAAGCTCAACTAAAAAAAGTATATTTATTTATTTAAATAAAAGAATAAAGTTGTAAGAAAGGAGTTTCAATATAAGTTTTCTAATTATAGCTTCCTACTGACAAGAATTTTTAATTAAAGTACTGTATGATAGACGATAAGTAAGAACATTGTAAGGTTTAATCAAAAACCCGTCTTGCAATCTCATTCACAGTAAAAAAAACTGCCTTAATATTCACGATATTCAAGTAGGATAAAAAACAAAGACCTTCGCGCACGAAGTAGAAATAGTTTTACTCAAAGAAAGAAACTCCTCTTCAACTTCCTTCCGCCAAAATGTTTCTTGCCTCACAATCAATTCGGCCTCTAATGAATTTCAGTAAGGCGTATTGATCGAAAACGAAACAAGCATATTAATCCGGCTTACAAAACGCGTAATTCTCTATTCGCTTCTAATTCTCAACTGATTTCTTACCTAAGGGAGCTAAGCTCTGCGAAGAACAAGTTTCTGCTGAACAAATAGAGACGCCAACAAAAGTTCTATTTAGCGGTTGGAGCTTGAAGATAAATAGAGCGTAGAAATGAATGTGTCGACACACGAGGAATAAGAAGCCTCGTGCACGTATTCTTTCATATATTTTCATCTGGGGATATTTCGTTGGGCAGGGGTGTGCCCTTTTTTATTTGTCGCTTAGTGCTATGCTTTACCCTTATATCCATTATATATGTTTGAGCACTGGATAAAGGGATATTGAGCTGATAAAATTACTGGCAAAGAAGGTTATTCCACCCCAAAACTTGAGTTCTACTCTCTTCATGAGCTATTATGAACAAAGATTTTTACCAAAGTATTCATATTAGGAAATCATAACCTATACACATAATTTAAACTAATTTTCTCATGAAATTCACAAGCTATTTCTCAATTCCAACATTGAGCGCAATCTATACCGTTAACTATGAGCAATGTCAGCCACCCAGGAACCTAATCGTCGCCACACACGCCCGCACTTGTTGAGCGCAAAGACCGCAAAAGGCGTGAACAAAAGAGCGAACTACAGGCTTTTGACATTTCCGCACAAAATCGTTTACACCTTTTAATAGCTTTGACATTTAGCAATTTATTTATGCAACAACGTATTTTTCGATTTGACAAATGGAATTTCCGATTGAAACAGAATAAAATAAATGTTGACAGAAATGTTTGCATTAGCCAAACAAACTTTTAAAGCTTGCCTTGTCATCTTCCAAGTTCCAATCGTTTTTTATCAAGTCTATTCAATAAGGTGCTACCATGTCAGTGCATCCTCCATCAATTCTCTACTTTCTATACGGTGAAGATGTAACGTATTAAATTCTAACAGAAAGCGGATAGTCACAAGATGAATCGAGCTACGGTGGCAGACTACCAATTATCTGGGAAATGCAAGGAAGATTTATAATATCCATGCATATTTTAACTTCAATCCTTTATCGTTTTATTCTCGGCGGTAGTGTGTACACCTACCTAAAGGCAAGGTGTTGCATGGCATCGTAGTAGTTAGCAAGGTGAAGAATAAGTAAAAATAATGACATAAACGGTGAACCACGATGAGGATTCGGGCATGTTGTTAGAATACTATATGTAAAATTTAATTGACTATTTAATTATTGAGTTCGTTCCAAATCAAAAGGTACAAAATCACAAGTCTTAGAGATTTTGTTACATTTTATATTTATATACCAGCTACGAGGTAGCTAATAAAATCAAGACCCTTACTTACGTGACTCGACTATATTTCAGAAGAAAAAAAAGCAACAAAAGAAAACATATACTTCTTGCCCAGAATACAACAAAATAGCTGAAAGAGATTCGCTGTGAAAACCATAACAGAAAACACGAAGAATTCCTCGACTTATCAAATGTGAACCGAAAGCCACAACGCATTTATGACAAAATGCGGGTAGAAGATAAATGAATGACAACCTGAAGCGTGGCAAGAATAGATATTGCGGGTCGAGAGTACCTAGATACTTGTGGAGCCAGTGACGATTGAAATGTTTATTTACGTACAATTATATCTTTGTTTACGCGAGGAAGACCTAATTAAACGTTGGTTTATGAGCAAGACAATTACGTTATGCTTCACATGTAGCGCGAAACTTTTATTGTGCTGTTTAAAAATAAATGAGTAGTTTAAATTGTTTGATAATAAATGACAATACACTTTTAAATTATATTAATTACCATTCTTGACAGAAAAGTTCATCGCATTAAATCCCACATTTCACATATATATCCCGAGGGTAAATTTTGACTTTTGTTAATAAATGTGAGTCTGATTCTCTTAGAACATATTTGTAAGATTGTTTTTATGAAATATATAAGAAATTATTCAAACATACCCTATATTGCCGTAAGCCCTAATTTAAGTAACTTGAGCAATTGGAAACTCAAATTATTTGAGCAATTGGAATCTCAAATTATTTTTTTTTATTTTTATTAAAACAGGAAGATCAACAGCCAAATTAATAAAAATACAAATTAAAGATCCTCACCAATAAAAAACAAATTAGAAACAATTACGGCGATTAACAAATACGCGATTGAATTCGACACTCTGTTACTGTAACTACTATCACATACTTTTACTATAACTAATACAATGTGCTTTTAATTTTTTACATTATTATTATTAAGTACAAATTTGTTGAATAAATGCTCGTGAATTCTTGTGTTCACCACGGTTATTAATAATATAATTATGAGTTATTAAAGGAATCGTTACTTAGAGCACGCCTCGCAGACGCAACGCTAGTATTGAATAGATCGAGATCGAATTTAATTAATAATTTATTAAAATTGTTACACGCGCGCTATACAAAGGTATTTTGTCTGTAGTTTGTGGTAGCTAATGGGAGATGTAATAGTGCATTATTTCTAATGCGCTTGACAGGACAATTAAGATGAAGTTTTTGTAGGAGCTCGGGGCAATCTAGATAGCCAGAAGCTATCTTTAGCAAAAAAGTGACGTCAGCAATCTCACGCCGCATAGCAAGGGGAAGAAGGTGGTGCTTCCTGCAATAAATCAAGTAGCTATCTGAAGTGTAACCATTATCTACGGTACCATGAGCGAGATATTTCATAAACTTCTTCTGTATTGATTCCAGCCGGGAAACATGCGTTATGTACCTCGGATTCCATATTTGTGGTGCATACTCCAGGTTACTTCTTACTAGTGAACGATACAAAATTTTAAGAGTTTTTATTTGTTTGAAATCTTTAGAGATACGCATCAGGAATCCAAGAGCCTAAGAAGCTTTAGTTATTATGCTATCTAAGTGGGCGTCAAATAGAAGTTTGCTGTCGTGAACAACGCCAAGATCCTTTATATTAAATCCTTTTTTTAAATAAGTGCCTCCTAGTTTGTAGCTGTAGAGTACCGGATTGCGCTTACGACTGAAAGACATATAGCTTCACTTCAAGGTATTTAAGTCTAAGTAATTGGTGGCGCAATATTGTTCCAGGCGCATCAAATCGTCTTGCAAAGCCTCGGCATCAGCTGGTGCTGAAATTTTTGAAAACACCTTCATATCGTCAGCAAAACATAACAAATGAGAGTTTTGGAAGCAGTGGCTCTCATCACTGACAAATACAATGAAGAGTACCGGCCCGAGCAAGGACCCCTGTGGCAAACCGCTAGGGATGGTTACCCAACTAGACATATAATTGCTAACGACAACTGCCTGTGACCTATTGTCTATGTAAGATGAGAACAACCTAAGAAGATCGCCGCTTATACCTACTTTGAATAGCTTCTTTAAAAGCAAACAGTGCTGGATTCTGTCGAAACATTTAGTATAATCGGTATAAACGACATCCACCTGGCAGCCCTCATCCATAGACTCGGTTATAAAAGTATTTAAAGCACAAGGTTTGAAACCGTTGAGCGACCTCTTAAAAACCGTGTTGTGACGGGCTAAATGTATGGCTAAGTGATACGTAAAGCTGGTTGTATATGACTCTTTCAAAAACCTTGGAGACTATGCATAACTTAGAGATCGGACGATAGTTTATAATCTCAGTTTTAGAACCTTTTTTATGAACAGGTGTAATGTATGCCTTTTTCCAAATTAGAGGGACTATACCTGTACACAAAGACTTATTATATAATATGGCTAAAGGCACACATATGGTCTGGGCGCACTTAATCAGAAATTAAGCTGGAAGGCAATCCGGTCCTGCGGTTTTAGATTGGTCAAGAGGTTCTAGTATTCGTTTTACGGTATTTACTTCTACGGAAACAGTTGTGATATTAGAAATGGTCGCGTTATGTGAGGAACTGCTGGAATGCTTTGCTGTTTGCTGGAAGTGGATGTTATTTTCAGTTAGATCCAAAAAAGTGGAGTGGAAATATTTCGAGAAAGCATCGCAAATTGCTTCGCCAGTATTTACGGCTGCACCTTTAAATTTGAGACTACTTGGCATACAATGTGACTTTAATTTTTGTTTAATATAAGACCAGAAATGTTTAGAATTCTGTATAATCGACTTTTCAACGCAAGATGTGTAAGATTGGTATGCAGATTGTTCTAATTTCCTTACCCGTTCACGCATTTTTTTTGATTGCCTTTTTAAGCAAAAGAGTGTAGCATACAGGGTAGGTATCATTAAAAACCTTTTTAGAAGGAACGTACTTGTCACGTAGCAATTTAAAAATGTCATAAAAATATAGTGCGGAATCCTCCATTGATAATGAAAACAATACTCTACTCCATTCAATGTTTGCAATATCTCTGTTTATAGATTCGTAGTCACCTTTTCTGTACAAAAATTTAGTAGAAGAGTTAGCTTTTAAAAAATCGCATTCTACAATTGTAAAAGATATCACCAGGGCACCATGGTAGGGATCAATTGGGATTAAGGAGTCATCACTTGCATCATAAACAGTTACAATATCGTAAGAAAAAACCAGATCTAAAATCTTATTATGAGCATTACAAATACTATTAAACTGTTTAAAACCAAGAGAGTTTAATTCTTCAATCAATAATATTTCATTGGACGACCGTATATTGGTAGGTATTAATGATCCGTCCGCAACTTCGCTATCCGGAACCCACACAATGTCACTTAAATTAAAATCACCTACTAGCAGAAATGTATGATCCGAGTTCTTCATCACTATATTGTTAACACTTAGTGAAAAGTTTTAGAGTTGTGCGGAGAAACTATAACCCATATTCTCGTTACATAAATACAAAACACAAATATGCACAATATGTTGTCTACAGATGTTTAAGGTCAACCATAAGCCTTCGGCACTAGAATTAAAACAAGGCTGAGGAACAATACTTAAGTCCTGACGAGTAACAATTAAAACCCCACCTCCGTACCTTTGTTTAGTAGCTTTATAATGACGATCACGCCGCCACACTACGTACCGATCATCGAATAGTTCCGTATCACTTATTTTATCCAAAAGCCACGTCTCCGTAATCAATATAATTTCATAATTACAAGTAAGAACATTCCTATAAAATATATCAGTTTTCGTGCGTAATCCCCTTGCATTTTGATAATATATTCTCAATTTATCCTTGTCAAACCTCATTGAATTATTTATGCCGGTTGTTAAATTCATAGAAGGATGTGATATATTATATTTTTTAAGGTTATAAAAGTTTTGGAAAATGATGATTTGATTAGTTATATATTTAAATTTCATACCTTAACAACCATCTCGTGTTTTTTAACCCTACCCTTTATTTCTCCTTATTTCATTAAAAACGAAAATGCTTAAAAAAGGGACGTATTTGATTTAACTAACAAAAAATGAAATACACAACCAAATAATGAAGAGCACAATGAAACTTTGACTAAGAATATAAAACTTCTTGTAATCTGAAGACACAAACTTTTGGAACAAAATAAATTTGGTAAAATTATTCTACCTTAGCTGCAAAGTTTCAGTTTTCGACATCACTATAGATGTTCAGAATTGAGTGGTATTACGTAACACATAAATCTTCGATCGAATTAGTTGACTGAAATTGAAGTACTAGAAAACCTCACGCTCTTTCACAAACTTCACGACTGGCAACTGATTATTAGTACAGCCGTCAGAAGTTTTTTTAAATCCTGCCTTAAAACAGTCACATGTATTTGTAACTATTTAAAAATCATTCGATATCAGTTCGTTTTGACTGCACAACAAGATATTTAAAATTCAAACAATTCAACCAGTTAAAAATATGTACCTAACAGTATCAAACACACCCTTACAAATGACTTTTATGGGTACCTACTGTTACCTTACTATAGAAATATCTTTGCGCAAGCCATTCTATAAACGTAAACAACATGTCGTCTATATTTATTGAAGACCTGTCTACTCAATATTCATGTCTCCTGCGTCGAATTCGATTATGTTAATAACTTCTTTGGGAACCTTTGATCGACGGAAAAATGTAATATCCAGATTTGAAACCCAGATTGATATTAAAACATAAATAATTTATAACAACCGGATGTATGATGACAATATCGGGAATTTCGCTAATAACCTATGAACATTTTCCCCTTAATTAAATTCCATACAAAGGCCTTTTCCATACAAAGGTTTAGGATATTAAAATACTATGCAAATTAGACAAGCTTTATTGATTTCTGAAATAATTGGACTACAATTTAGTTTTGACATCACAGTTATACAGCCCTTTAAATTGAACCTTACCATTATTTATTGAAGAGTGATTTTTGTATATCAAGTTTTTCGATAAGCTTTAGTAAGCAACACTACAAATGCAAAATTCAATATCCATAGATTTATACTATTGAGTTGAAAACAAGCCTTTTTTGTTCACCTACAAATGGGAAGTGCTCTACCAAATATTTATTTGGGCAGACAATTTAAATCAAATTTAGCTTTTTGGTAGACACTTTTCTGGGGGATCAAGCAAGAGACAAATATGTTATTTTCAGAGACGGCGAGGCCGGGCCCACCAGAGTTATCTCTTTGGACTGTTGCAAGAACGGGTAAGAAAAAAACCGCTGCCAACACGGCTTCTTTCTGAAAAGCAAGCCTTTAGCTTTATAACATTTTAGACAAACGTTTATCACTATCATGCTTGCTCTTCTATTCGGTATATTACGCTTACCTTCTTGGCTGCCTAACGGTTGGTTTATAAATATTCTGCATACCCGAGAGATTAAACGGGGATACGGGGAAGTTTGGCGCGAAACTGGGCGTTTGTTTTCTGCCATACTTGGCGACGGCAAAATACGCATTGCAGAGACTGCGTGAGACGATTATTTCACATGGCAAAGGATATCGACATCTCGGGCCATACGGTCAATTTTAAAGCTCTAGTTTCCGACAAGAAATCATAATTTTATATATTTTTAACAAGCTAAAAATTATACAAATTATAATGGTTAGCCGCAAGAGGATAGTCAATATTTGTTATATCAGTGTTCGAATGCTCTGCTGCTCAATTTCTATTTATATTCAAACATCTATTTACTTTTATAGCCATTCATATAGTATACACTGTTAAAAAACCACCTTTGCAAAATATTTGTGGTATGAAAAAGAATCTTAATCAAAACCAACTTCATGATTTAATTTGAAATATATATATATATACAGAATTCTCTTTATATATATATATATATATATATAAACTATATATATATATATTACCGTAATGGCATATACATTTTACATTTGCGGAAACAAAGTAAATATTTTATTATTAAGTAATAAAAAGATGCAAGTTTGGATTAAATAACCGATACGGTTTGATCCAATTGCACGATTACAAACTTGACTGAATTAAATGATATCACCGTTTACTCACAGTAAAACATTGCTATTTAATTAAATTACCGAATCGTGAAATGACTAATAAATACAAGTCAGATGCTGTTTTAAAATCATAAAAACAATTGTTATTTTAGTACGGTCCGTAAATATAAAATCAATCCTAACACGCACATTTTACTGTTACAGAAATAAACAATTATTTGCATTTTAATAATCTTGGCAATAGTTTGAATTAGGATTAGAACGCGATTAGTTTTTTGAATAATTACACGATTTTTTAAAACAATTGAGGTAGTTTTGTATCCTGTTCCTGATTCTCAAAACTACCAAATTAAGTATGCATAACGTGCAAAGTATGTAGAAAAATAATTAGCGCCTTGTTAACTAATACTTGTTACCCAAAATAATTGCATTATTGAACACAAATAAAATGTCCCTAAAGATATATTAATGAAATGTGCCTTATAAAAAGATTCTTGAATTGACCTTAAATGCTTTAAACTTTTAGAACGGAATTATCAGTTGAGCAGAATGGTTCTATATTAACTTTTCTTTTCCAAAATGTACTTACCCCATTTACATATTTTTAAGAATAAACTCTTGATGGTCAGAGTGTGGCTTGCAAACCTTATTTTACAGAGGTGTTTCAATCTGTGAGGCAGCCTTGTTTGACGAAATGGAGGGTGTACTTTGCTGAATGCTCGAATTACAAAGGACTAGGATATAGAACCATTCAAAGTGAGCCACATCTAAAAACATGGTTTGACAATGCTTGCCTCTCCAGAACTAGTTTGGTTGCAGCTCTGAGATTGCGTTCAGGTCACATTCCATTAAACAAACATTACCACAAGATTGGGAAAGTGACATTTCCTTGTGTCACAGAGGATCTCATACATTTTTTGGTGAAGTGTGGTCGGAACCGCGATCGAAGGAGCAAGATCTTTGCCAACAGTCTTTATGGAGGGCAGATAAACTGCATATTGACTGAACCAGTGGCACATGAAGCTAGAATATTGTACAAGTTTTACATTGTATCATTGGGCAGTAGAACTTAGTTTTAAATATTGAATAATTGTTTATATTTGTATAATATTATGAGGCTGGCATGGTCCACAAGAAAGACTGAAGCCTTAAAAAAAGAAACAGTATAAAAAAACAAGAATAAACTCTTTAGTGTTAAGGTTTAAAGCAAGAATGTTCTTTATAACATCAATCAGACAAACCCATTTAATATATCCATAATATAGGTACATTCATATAATAGGTACAATTAGGACGAAAATCCCTCATTAATTATTCTAATTTGAAAATGAAAAGAAAACCTTGATTTCAGCTTCCTACTTTTCCCCTGTCTGAACATACAGATTAGAGATGTATATATAAACTCATTCGACAGATTGACTATGAATAAACATTACGTCGTAGATTCACGCGCAAAAACGAAACTCAATTCACTACATTCTTGCAATAGCTGGTTTTGTTCCACGCATTAGTTCTTGTGACTTTTTCTAAACCCTGCTCTTAGAATCCATTAGACGCTATCGTGTTGAGACAGAATTATTACTCATTATGATGACAAAAATTAGTGGCAATTAAATGATTTTCTTGTAATTACGTTTCATCTTTTTTAGTTTTGTACGTAGGCAAAATTATTGTACAAGAAATATTGATGTCATAATTTATAAACGAAATAAAACTGACCGTGTCTGCATTAAATACAATCACTTTTTCATCTTTATAAACCTATAAAATCTGAAAGTGCGATTATTTTCAGTTTTCAAGGCGTCAACAATGCTATATTTGTGTTGTGGTGAAAATACTCTCTGCGAATATACAAATCACGGATCCAAATTAGAGCTGAACCCGATAGCTAGCACTTATTAGGCCAGCACTTGAACCGCTGCTAGTGCCAGGTACAGGTTAAAATTTTACCTTTTTACCGTTAAAGCATCATTTCACTAGAGCTGTGTATTGTAGCAAAGCTGTAAGCGTGTTAAAACCTGATTACAGACTTTATAAGAGTGAAAGAAAAGCAATCCTATTTATGACGAGTCACTGTGTCACGTTTGTTTTGCAGTTATGACTCAACTGTAAATAAATAGTTTGTTGTATTAATAAGCTTTATCTGCATTCAAAAGGTTATTTGACTAGTTTTTGAAAACCAGCTCACATTATTTTGTTATGTATAAAGACCCTAGAATTAAAAAAGATTTTTATTGACTTTAAGTATATCATCCGAAAAACTAGTTACAAAGTACACTGATTATTTAAGCTGTCAAAACGCTTGCTCAAGCAACATGGCGTCGGTCTGTGACGTCACGTGGTGGCGTCAAGAAACGGCATACTGTGACAGAATCAAGATTTTTTTTGTTGCCTGTGACGTCATTTAAAGCTTAGCCAATCAAAACCACTTAATGTTTTGCTGTTCCAACCCAAAATATATAAGTCTATTTGGGCTTTTTTATGAGAAAATATTAATTATAGTTTATGTCTAGTAACGCAAATCGCATTTAAAATACATTTTGTATGCGGATGGCAATAAATATTTAAGTTTTTTTTTAATTGTCTAATAGCCTATTAAATGTTCTTGTTGCGCCTACTTTTATTATTTATTACAATTTTTTTATTTCAGTGTCTACGCTGTATGTGCGGTGGGTAATAGAATATATTGACACATTTAATTTGTAAACAAATCAATGCTTCATGAAATGTGTGTCTTAACTTTGTATCTTAATAATTTATACAATATATAATACAAATCACTATTATTGTTACTACTATAATAGACTACACACAAAATTATGTTATGTATTTTCATAAATCATAATAACTGAACGTAAATATTATTCTACTGTGTTCTTTTTCCTTTTTTTTTCTTGTTCGTTTTTTAATAAATATGATAGGATTTTTTTTTAATTTCGTTTATTTATGTTATGTCCTTATTACAATCAAATCCAAAACGAGATTCAGACCAATAAGCTAAGACAGGGTAACAAAATCGTTCTCGCCAAGTTAAAGCATAAAGTATTTTATTGGCCCGTCAAACCGAAATTACTCTTGAAACGCAGACTTTCTACTAACTTCTGAATTAGAATAAGCGAGAAATAATTAGAAACTCTCTTTGCGCCAGCGGTAATTATGTAAAACAAATTATCCTGGATGGATAATAACCTAAGGGCCGCCATTACTGCCCGTTTGCATTTAATAATGAAATGGGACAGCGCTCATCCTTTTACTTATTGCAGTAGTAACATTTTTTTTGTGCGTAATAGTATATCTACTTGTTAATTCAATTATTAGTTTTTTAAGTAATATGTTAGTGTATTGCCAGTCAGGTCAGTAAAAGAAACAGAATTTGCGGTGAATAATGCAACTTTTAGCTGAGTTTATATGTACTAACTGCGCTAATGTAAACTACATTGGAATATTCTTATTACCATTTAAACGTTTGACTTTAATATTGGCTTCAAAAGAGTTAATAAATGGAACAAAACATATAAACCAGCTGGATTTTAAAAAAACTAGTCAATCTATTAAGTGGGCCATAAAGCGATTTACGACATTTATATATCGCCACTCACAAATGAGATGTTCCATAAAACGTACGTAAAATTTAGTGTTTTTCGAAAATTATACTCTCAGATTTTTTGTACAAAAGTACTTTTCATATAACGACTAACTCCAGAATTTCTTTTACACATACTGTGTACAAGTCATAATATTTCACAATAGTTCAAAAAAATCAAGATAGATACAGTATCTAAAGTACACTGTAATAAAATGTTTCATTGGATAGGCGATAAGCGCAGCTGTCAGACTTGTAGCCGTCTGGAGCAGAACTGCTACGCCGTAGTACTTTGAACTGTACGATATTATTGAATGTTATTTGAATAGGAGTTTTAAAAGGCTGTTTTTTATGCTTTGGAAATAAAAGGGGTAAGAATGTCACATTTACTTAGTATGTTAATAAAATCGGATTCAAAAAATTAAAGACACCTAAACAAATTCAACAAAGATTCGTTAGTTATTAAGTGCAGTAGCTTATTAAATTTAAAAACAATCCTCTATTATCGATTAAATTATAATAAGGAATTAAATAAAGACGTAATATTAAACTTTTTACTTATGATGTCTAGCCATTATCGAAGGCATCTGCGTATTGAAAGTTATGTTTATTCACATAAAGCACTAGGAAAAATAGAATCGAGACTCACTCAAAGCTTGCATTAAAATTTTATTATGATTTTGATAAAGTTAAAGGTGTCTTAACATATTCTAGCCGAAACAGCATTTATTAATATTATCAATCTCTGGAGTAAGTGCTATTTATATTACAATTTCTACAATAAAGAAGCGCAAAACAGTGGCCTAAATAATTCGCCTGATGAATAAAAAGTAGAATTTATAAACGTTTCTTCGAATAACAGTTCTCTTAAAAAGTCCAAAAAGGAATATTTTTACAAAAACAGAATCCTAGTAACTTCCCGAAACTTTTCAAATTGTTTCTGATTAAAGGGAAAAGATGTTCAGAAATATTGTTTTCCTGCGTCTTTGTTAGAAGTATTATATTCAACAAGTAAAAACAAATAATTATCAGAACAAGTTTGAAAAGCTATGCTATTGATGAAATAATAACAGTATTTGGCTACAAGTACCTACATTTCAAGCACTACAGCACATGACACAAGTTATTTGTCTGACTGACGGGACAAAACCAGCATTCTTTTTTAACGGCTTAACCGATATTCTTCTTTCACTTTCTATTAATTCGCTTTGACACCGCATCCAAATCGATCCATACGTATATACCTAGGAGATACGACGCCACAGACATATACCAACTTTAAACTTATAGCACCCCGCTTATGCCTCGGGGGTTACAAAGCGTAATTGAAAACCAAACTCATCACACAAAATCAAAAAGGCACACGCTTCATATTCAGAGACATCATAAACCTGTGACCGCAAATCCAAAAATAAAACGTCGCCCTCCGTCACAGGTGACTCTGTATAAATCTCGTTGAATCAACTGCCGCGAGGAAACCTCCACGGTTCGCGAGCACTGATTGCCAAATCTGATATAACAGCTTTTAACTTATACCCACAAGTCCCAATTCAAACTCCAATTCGACACCTTTAAGGTAGATATTGTATTAACTGAGAAATTAAATGGCAAACGCTCGAGTGTCCGTTCTATCAAGTTGTCACTTGACAATTTAAACTACGATAGGTTTAGTTAGAAGCTATTATTAATATTTATATTTGAATGCAATTATCCGTATATTATTCCTTACGGTAAATTAATAATAATCCTTACAATTTTAAAACGACATCCTTAACTTGATTGAAAACAAAGACATGTCGGGACTTTTATTTTTACCTACAAAAAGGACAGTCAAAAACTTTTAAAATATTTCAAAATGTTAACGACCAGTTGCGATCATTTATCCAAAAGAATTAACCCTCAATGCAAATTTTATCGTTTTCAGTATTTTCTCTCAAAACGTATAATGGTTTTACTAGCAAATCATATTATTAAAGTACTGTAAATTTAAATAGTGTAAGTGTATAATTTCCCCCTATTTAAAAGAATGTAAGTCAAATATGAAAATAAAATTAATCAGCCAATTTTGACGCTAATCACTGTTACTCCACATAATTTTCTTTCAAATTGTGTTATTCAGGTTATAACAATATAAAAAGGTCACGCAATTTCTAAATAACGAAATAATTTCAACGAAAAGCATTTTTCAAGCGTTGTATTTTACCTTATTTACCTAAATAAGGTAAAATACAAACAGAATACAAAGAAAAATAAATTTCAATACGAAAACGGTATCTTAAAAAAATAAAACGAACAAAAAACGGTTTTAATTTCCTTCTTCAAAAAGGAAAATGAACTCAATTAAATTATTATAGTGAACGGGAGGCAATCCAGAAGTGCACTGGAATCGTAAACTTGAAATATAGCCTAACGACTGCCGCACGGAACTGCCTTTGTAGGTTTCGAATAGCTTTGTTCAAGTTAAGAGACAACAGGCTATTTCTGAATACAGATACAAACCGTTAAAACTCAGCCAGGTTTTGTTCGATATAAACACAAAGTAAATTAATTCTTAAAACACAGTTCTCCTTATTTGGAAAAAAGGACGTTTAAATGAGGCCCAGAAAATAAAAAACCATGTACAAAAACCTAATTAAAACTCTGCAACGTTCTCCGAAAATATTTTTCTATTAGCCGTTCTAATTATTTGTACATCGTAATCTGCGCACTTATAAGTTCAGCCCTGTGTTTGCTGCCAACTCTAAATGACTGTTGGGAAAGAGGGCGTCGGTAGGACTCGGTGGTTAGTTCATAAACATTTAAGGAGCACGCGAGATGCAAAGCCTACAATCGGGTACATCTGAGTACGAGGCACGTCAAGGGAATTGTTATTATGCTCGGTGAAACATGGGCACCGATGTACGGAATATCAAAACAAGGGCGGTACGCGCGTTGTCATGCCGGGGACGCATTGCGGTTGGCGTCTATCAAAATGAGTTTAGTATTTTTTAACAAGAAACGTAATAAAGTAAACGGTTCTAGCTTTTTATTTAATACTGAGTAGGTATTTTTCTTTCATCTTATTAATTGTAAAATGATAATAAACGTACCTATTTACGCTGAAAATGAAAGGTACTGTGTTTGTCTGTTAAACGCTGGAAAATAGATATATATTCCAAATAAAAAATACTGTTTCTGGTTTTTCGATATTACCTATTTTCGTAAAAAAATGCCCCAGCAAAAGATTCGTAGAATACAGTGCACTAGTATTGTTTGGTTGTAAAAATTACAAACACAATATTAATGTAAGTAAAACAATGACACTCTCTAACAATGAAACGACTTTCAAACGGATACTATCTTACAGCTTTGTATCAACATCACTGCAATAAAATTCAATAACACGCGATCAAGCGCCTTCATTCGCCACCAACATCAGTGAAAACGTTGTGTTTATTACATTCTGAAAAAGTAGCGAATCTCTAAAATCTAAGGACAAATAAAGCCGCTTTCCTTTGCCTTCAAACTTGCGTGATATTTTTGAAGCTCATTACCTGTTTTCGAGTATCAAGACAATGTCGAAGTTGCGCCGTTTCGACAAACTTATAGCAAGAATCTCATTGACCGGCTCTGGCATTAAAAAGTTCCTGCAGTAAAATGGGCAAAGCTCTGAGGAACTGAACTTAACGGATAAGCTGAAGTTCCTTTGGTGAGATTTATTCTCCAATTAACTTTGCGAAGTTGAATGTTTTTAGTTCGTAGTACTTACTGCATCGATTTTTGTTTTAAAATTATAGATATATTTAATATTAGTAAAGACAATGATTATCAAACAAACTATCCATATTCTTTTTATTTAAGAGAAACGTGCAACCGAATGTCCTTAGTAAAAGACAATAAGCATTGACAATTAAAAAAAACAAAGCACTCTTACGGGGCAGCACTTACAAACGTCAAATCGTTACTCTAGGATGTCTTAATTACAGACTTTGACAATTTTCTTCAAACACGGCTACAGACACCCACAGAACACTCCCGATTCATTCTACTTTTAAAAAAATAACAGCTAAATCGGTGTATTTGTATAGGAGATACGACGCCACAGACAGATACACACATTCAACTTAAAAACCACTCTACTCACGTTTAACGTAACGCATTAACTAGTAAAAGAGAGAAAAAAAAAGTGCTTAAAATTTCGGTCAACATTCACTGTACTTGGGTGAATCGATATATTACTTATTATTAGTAATTTAATCAGGCCATTACCCTGTGCTTTTTATTTTAGGCTCGCAATGTTGATTTCGAAAAAACAGTTCAAGTCAAATCGAATTAATAAACATTTGAATATAATTGATATATTACATGATAAAAAATATTCTAAAAAGCCTTATACTTATGAAGATTAACAGTTTTATTTATTTGAAAGAAATGACTTCGTTTGATATCGTCTAATAAATAGATTTGCTGGACTCGGTACGTTAGAAAAGACAAAAAGCGAATCATAACGATACAAAACTAATTAACAAAGTCTTATTATAGAATATAAACATATAATATACAGGGTTACAGGTTAAGTTAAAGTAATAAGACTTTTAAACATTTCAAAATATCTTAGCTGATAACCGAAAAACAGGAATTTTTTTATAAAAAACAATTAAATTCAAATATCTCGAAAACGGTTAGATTTAGGATAGGGTGTTTCATAGTCAAATCAGTCAGAAACGATGTAAACTACACGCCCTTAACGGGAATAGGTCGACTTAACCCGTAACCCTGTATATGTCACTAATAACGCATAGTTTGCATATATATATCAATTATATTGAAATAACATGAGACTAACCTCCGGGTTATTGCGGCTCAACGACAAGCTTAACTGGTGAATGTGATGATTCGATAGGTACTAAAGATAGTTGTAATATTACTATATAAACTTATGTGTAGAAAACTGATAAACTATTTATAAATATCTTGTTAATCTTACTAAAATTTTTAAGTAAATAACACCCATGACCAATTAAAAATTAACAAATGACCCATAGAAATCTTTGAATTGCCATTTTTTGTGCTTGGTTTTAAAAAAAATTTGTTACTATGCCAACGATCTATAAATACATTAACCTAGCTGATTTATATATGTTTGAATAACTTTTGCATGCGGCTTCGCTCACGTGTCCCTCTTACGCAGCATAAAAATTGCGTTTTGGTGATTAAAAATTCTAATTGAAACAGCAATATTAGCGGTATCAAGCAGGCGTACAGAGCGACAAAATTGAGGTATAGGCTGTATTAGTTGCGTATCATTCATACTCATTTAGTAAAAAACTGTTATCTTGATATATTACCTTTTATCCTCGTGACAAAACTGAGAGAAAATGAGCACTTAAATAAAAATATGTTACTGTTCTACGAACTACGCAACTTTCATCTAATACGATAGTTCATAAAAATACACCGATTTACTCTCTGTATTCCAACAACAACGGAAACCGTCACAAAAAACAAATTCTGAACAAATTCGTCGCCGACGCAATGACGAATGCTGCAATCACCGGTGCATCAACCAATCAAGACTATTTAATTCCATCCCTCTCCCTCCCCTAGCCACGTACAAATGGCACCACGTCCCGCATAATTCTGTCATCCCCAAACGACACTGAAATGAATATTTATGCAGATTTACGCTCGAGTGCGAAAACAAGAATGGAACACGGTTTCGGATCCATGTAGAGCTTTTACTGATGAACTACTGTTAGCTCATTCAATTTTTTTGGTTCTTTATTAATGTACTTACCTTTTCATAAATTATTAAAAATGTATCTCGCGAGTCATGCAAAAATTAAGTATCGTTTCTTAAGAGGGATTCAGTTAGTAGATCGCTGAAGTTGTAAGAATCTACTTACTCCAGTGACGTAACTGTAATAATGTGAAAAAGTTCAACTTAAAAATTAAGTTACGAATTGCGTTTACGCAATAAGCTTAGTAAAACAAGTGTTCAACTGAACACTTGGAACCAATTCAACGTCCTTAATAAGAGGAACAGAGTGCTCTGTTCATGAATATATTAAATTCTGCAGCGTTTTCGTAGCGGTTCTATTTCTTCATTCCCAAACGCACGATATTTGAAAAAGGGTCAACGCCTAAAACATTACACGAGCAACGTTTTGCCCACGCCGCATCGCGTTGTTACAAACCTCAACCACGCACAATGGGTAAACAGTTATTTTTATGAAAATTAAATATTGCTTAATTATTATGAATTTGTATTACTACATGGCAATGCGAACAAGCCTTTTAAAACAAGGTACAAAAAAGACTGTTAAATCAATTTCAGGGATTTATTTTAGTGTACATAATAGAAATTTATTTTTAACTATGCCAAAGTAAAGATCAATTAATATGTTTTTATAGGTAGGAATGCATAAAATTTTAACCTATATATGTCATTTCTGTTATTTTGATAAAAATAAAATTTGTTTTATACTTTAAAAAAACAATATTTTAAAAGAAATCTCTTTATAATTTGTTTTCTTTAAAATGTGTTTTTGACGGCCTGTTTGGTGTGGAGGTAAGTAGCCTTGCCTTCCATGCCAGAGGTCCCGGGTTCGAATTCTGGTAGGGGCAGATATTTTAATATATTTGCTCATGGATATGTTTATTTTAAGTTTATATCTAATATTCATATATGAAAAAAAATTTATATCAATGTGTGTTTATATATTTCTTAAGTTTATTTGTCCGTTATCTAGTATCTATAACACAAGTTCTTAATGATACTTAATTTGGGCTAGAAAGTGTGGTGTGGTTGTTAGAAATAAATAAAAAAAATTTGACCACAATATTTTCAATCTATAAAAATAATGATCTATATTTTCAATCTATGTAAATTTTAATCTAGTTCCCTGATTAATTTTGGTATGTATCCGGAGATATCCCGGGACCTAGTCACCCCTTTCCGTAAACGTCAAACCCACGAATAATCAATTTTCAAAGGAGCCCCAGCAGACTTCAATATTATTAAACTTTGAGTAAGATTTACCAAATAAATATTTGATATTGGTAAAGGATACAGACATTGTTTTGTTTATTCAGGTTCATTTAACTGCGAAAGTTGGTATTCGCTTTAATAAATTTAAACTAATATAATGTATACGAATGTTTACATATACAAATTTGAATTTTACAATGTATTTTCAATGTATTTCAATTTTATTTTAATATCATAAATTAACAATAGTGCGAGTACTGTATCATACGTAGTACAAACTAAGATGCCTAAGCAACTAAGCTTTTTATAAACTTAATGAAATTGTTAAACAAAATTAATTTATTGTAAAAGAAATTGAATAACTCTTAATATCTCCTAATATCGAATAAATTGAGCGGCCACTCTTTGTATTACAAAGAGTGGCAGCCTCTGTTGTTAAGAACTTGCTGACACCTATTATTCATAGAATCGATGAGACTGTTTATGTTATCCTGCGGTCCATCAGTTGTCGGGATGTTGTCACTCCGTCCAAGTCCTCTAAAACACATCTCTGGAGCATGTGTCATGCATGCTCGATAGGGTTGAGGTCTGGCCATTGTGCAGGCCAAGGCAATACCCGGATGTTTACCCTTGCCAAGTACTCCCTATATGCATAAGATGCATATGCATTGATGCATGATAATGCAAAGGCGCATTATCCTGTATCAACGTAAAATCTAAGCCAAGGGTTTGTGCAAATGGACGAACATAAGGCCTTAGAACATCCTAAACGTAATTTGCAGCGTTCATGTTTCCATTTACAAAAATGAGCTCAGTTCGTCTGTTCTTTATAATACCTGCCCATACCATAACTGTTGGACCGTTGTATGGATGAACTTCTTGAACGCACCTCAGCCTCTCAGTATTTCTAGGACGACGGTACACTTTTACCCTTCTAGTATCAGGCCTAAACCCAAATCGAGACTCATCGCAAAATAAAATTGTATCCCATTGCTCCTGGGTCCTCTCTACACCTTTCGAAGAGCGCGATTCCCGTGACGTATAGGTGGGCACCTAATTGGTCGTCGTGCATGTAGGCCGTACTCATGCAGTCGATTTCGGTTTGGGTGCTAATAACAACACCACTTATGTTTTGTAGCCTTAAACCTATCTCTCGGGCGGTTATTATCGGCTGACGTCTTGCGGTCAGTTGAATGTATCGGTCTTGCCGAATAGTTGTACTCCTTCCGCGGCCTGGGTGCTGCTCGGCAGGATCTCCCCTGTTAGTGTAACGCTGATAAAAACGGCAAATAACGCTTCTGTTGACACCAAAATATCGTGATACCTAAGATTGATTGCTTCCCGCTTCCAACATCCCACGGCTCTTAGCATTTCGTGTGAGGTCAAATAACGTCGATCCATGTCGTAAACAATGTATTACAATAATTTTTTTTTTTTAATAAAAATTAATAAATATAGATGATTTCCAACACTCACGCCAAACAAAGAAAACGGATTTAAATTCGAAAACATGCATTCGCTTTAAATTTTGTAAAAAAACAAATGATAGTCGAAATTTTTTTATTTACAACCAGGCAGTGTGTCATCTAGAACAAAAAAGTTTACTTTAGTACTACCTACTTGGTAAGAAAAGATATAATAATTGATTAATAAATTTCAAATAATGTGTGTTGCTTAGACTTTTTTGATGTGTGAATTTAGGGTAACTGTAGTCACATTTATGGAAAAAACTACGGCTTCGCTTGCAAAACTTTCAATTTCATTTTTATTTTCGACGGTGCCAATTCAATTTCTTCTATATGCTTGTTAATACCATCCGATACCTGTACCAGTACCAATATCCAATTATTACTGACCTGTTTCATGTCCAAATTGTTATCTACAGCACGTGACCTAACAATTGCAACATTGTATAGTAACAAGTTCGAATCCTGCCAGAGACAGTCACTTCAATGATACAGGCTGATGCATTTTTACGACAAATCAACGTATTCTCTTTATATATTGATCCTGGGTCTTCTTCTGCTTTCCTTGTTTTATTAACAACATCAAGCTTTGCTTACTTTTAAGCCTTTTCGTTGGCGAGATTTTCCGCGAATTTCTTTAGTATTATTTGAATCAAGTTTTTTTTAGATCACTAACCATTTATTGAAATACACTGTATCTTATTGTTGTTACCATAAAGTGATTACATTTAAGTAATCCTTAAAATTTTAAACAACACTACGGCACTATCGAGGTTACCTCAGTCGTTCGTGTTTTTAATTTATGGCCTCACTTTACAGAATAGCTACTAATTTCTATAAAAGCTACTGTACTTAAACAGTACATCAGTTCATTATTTTCAAACCACTCTTAAATAAGAAGTTGCAATGCCACACGCTGTAAAACTGTATAATTTTATACACGAACCTCCCCGAGCATTTTGTTCGTCACGCAAGTTTTGATTCGAGTAATGTGAAGTCTAGTTTAAAAGTTAACGTCACTTTAATATTATTTACGTTATGCTTTTAGTCAAATAGAAAACGTAATATGACGCTGATTAAGTAAATAGGCCAGAATGAGTCATTCTACGTTAGGCTTTTTAAATTTTCATTATTTATCTTCGTTATAAATAAGATCCAATAAACCTTATACTTAATAAATCATGTCAAAATTTCAATCATTATTTATCTTACAATTAGTCTTCCCTGCCATAATAAACCATCATCTACGCATAACAATAAAAACTTATCTTGTTCCAGGTAAAAAAACACGTTGATACGACACTTCCCGGCGCGCAAACCACGACCTCGACTTTGGTCGTATTTTTGTATCAAAAACTCCCAAACGAGGCCACACATCTAAAACAATGGGGAAGCCATCATTGGCATAGCCTCATGACACGACTAACGCACAGCTTGATTTGCTGAGCCCGGGCTTTACTGACCTTTATCACCGCGTGTGCTTCCGAACGTTAAATGAATACGAGCAATTCACACAACTTCGCAAAACCCGTGACAAATGAGCGCTCGAAAATAAAAGGGTTAAGGGTGTTAGCGCGTATACTAATATAACATAAATAATAAAAAAGAAACGAGGTTTACCTTTTTAGGCAAAAAAAGATCGCTTCCATAGATTTTATGTTTACATAAAAAAGTCCTTGAATATAGGTCAACTTGGCAAATTTATTCAGGTTCTGCGCCAGATTGTTTTCATGCTAAATCATGAATACAGCCTAGCTAGATCGTTATTGCGCACCGCGACAAGGTGCGCAAGGACATCAAAACAAAATCGTAGATCGTTAAAATTAGTAGTTGACTAAAAACCGGAGAAATATAAGAATTTTACTAAACTGGACCTGTAGAAAACTTTATACGATCCAAGTAAAGGGACAGGCCGTCAATAAAATTGACGAGAAACTACAAAAAATTAGAAGTAGTGGCTATAAAACCCGGGGCTGAGATGCGGAATGGCGTGCGTGACGAGAAAATCGAAATTATTTTGTGTAGGCTCACGTGACTTGGTACGTACGTAGGAGGTACTTAAACGTCCACTGCTCAAAAGCTTTAGCCCGAAATTCGAAGCATCGAAGCAAAAAATAACAAAGGTCGGTGCGCAAGTTTCAAAAATAGTTTTCGTTCAACATAACGAAAGTTTGTGATAGCCCGAGTAGTTTGTTTTCCAGCAGGTACGATCTCAGAGGAAGATTTATCCTTTAGATATACTCTTAGTAAATTGATAATAAGTATTTTTAGCACACATCTAAACAAGACATCGAAACATGAACATTTTGAATACATCGATGTATTATTTCTAGAAATATGTATCTATGTAGCTATATGTCCTGAAAAAAGTTAAGTACAAAACGTAGTGCCAAGTTTTTATTTATAGTTAATTTCATTCAACCTGATAAAGACAAAAAATGAGCATTCATGAATTATCCTATTCACATTATTCTATCTTCACGGGTCATGAATCTATGGTTAGAAGAATACATGCGACTTCCGGTCACGATACTTAAACATGAAAACTAAGACAGAGGTTACTTAGAAATCACTTGACAACTTTATACCTACTACTCACCGTGTTATTACGTTGAAGGTCCGCTTCTACCTACACCAAGTTAAACACAACAAAAGGTTTTAGTCAAAAACTAAGATCATCGAAAGCACTTTGCCCTCTCTCTCATACAACATTTTGTTTTTCTTTATATTTAAAAATAGCCCTATCTTCTGAGTATAAAACCTACTATCCCCGAACCTTCTTGTAAATCTTACCCGAAATACAACCATGAATCCCTTTAAGAAAACCCCACTAACGTGAATGGGAGATCATCCGGTAAAAATTGGTTAATTTATCGTAACGGAGCGTATAAATTTAACAAAGCGTTAGTGGCACCGAACTTCGCTTTGGTCTGTCGAGACTTGAAGGTTAAACTGTGTGGCAATTATTGTTAAGACATGGTAAACAATTTATGCAAAAAACTCTTTAGAAGAAGTAATGATGGATTATTAACCATGTTGTTGGCTGTTTATTTCGATTAATGTACGAACTAAAAAAAGGCAAAGGTAAATATAGTAGACAAAAGCATAAAGTGAATTTGTGAAGTGACCATTTTATCCGTGCATTAGTCACATTACATAACTATGACTGAAGAAAGATGATGACAACAATGAAGAACTGCATCATCATAAACAAAAACGTACACCCAAGCTGCAAATTTGATAAAAAGTTCCTTACCAAATACAAGACACGACAAACTTGCCACAGAATACCCGTAAAATAAGCCATCCGACGCGGGTCGTAAGCTCTAACTTCAAGTCAATTAGACGGAAGCTCTTCATTCCACCTCAAGCCGAGCTGGTATCAAGAGTTTATGACTTAAAAATACAAGGGTACAGTCAACACAGTTGTTTCACAACTTCACAAGGACTTTAAAACGAAGTGGTGTCAGGCGCACGTTTTCTTTTGGTTATGTGAGGTGGAAAGAACAACACCTCTTATTTTTGTGACGACTACAATAATGGTACAAAAGGCCAGACCTGCAGTGAACAAAAAGTATAATGATTGATATTTTAAGCCACAAAGATTTCAGTAACACACACAGCAAATTGTTCAGAATATAAATGTACGATACATTTAAACTCCCAACTTCAATATTTATTGACATTTTAAATTACACAATGTATTTTTCATCTTAAGTTACTACAAAAAATATATTAGTAGACAAAAAATATTTAGTTTATACTTTTGTATCAATATAGTAATGTACATTTTACAACCTAGTTACCTACTTGTTTTGTTGTCTATACACTTTATGAAGGCTTTCTTTCTGAAACCCAAACCGGAGGTCATCTCACCGCATTATGGTGTACTTACCTGAAACAATAAAGGTCTTGTGTTAGACGTGAACAACATCATTATATAAATACTTATTCGTTATAAAAGTAGTGAATATTTTGGAGATCATTAAAGATTTTTTGTGCCAAATATTGAATGGTTGATTTTGTTAATTATAAATATAGCTCACTTTTACAATGCTTTCTTACCAGGAAAAGCTTAACGAATAATACTGAGACCAAATTAAAGTAGACGGCCGAGTAGCGTAGTGGTCAGTAGCCCTGTCTCATACGCCGGAGGTCCCAGGTTCGAGTCCTGGCCGGGGTATTCATTTGTGTGATGAACACATATGTTTGTTCTCGGGTCATGGTTGTTGATATTTATATATTTATGTTTATTCTGGGTTCCCCCCCAGTTCGCTGTATGGTCATCCATAACACAAGCTCTTACTTTGGGGCCATACAGTTGGTGTGTTTGTCTGGGGATTATTATTATTATTAATTACCTCATCGCAAAAAGCAACATAGCAAGAAACAATTTAATTATTCTAAAAAATGTCTTTATTCAACAAGCAGTCCCCGGATGAGCTCTAAATATCTTTTCTGAATCCTACGATGGTATAATCGTCCCAGTGAATCCAACTAATAGCCGATTTTCTCGGTTCAGCAAAAAGCGAGAATACCCGTGGGTAACTGTTATTAGGCTAAATATTTCAAGTCCCTTCCGGGATAGGCTAGTAAAGTTGGCATTATTGCTCAACTGCCGATTCAGGAGACTAATATTTTTGTGTTTCCATAGTCTCAAGGTCTCTTCCAAGGTCTACAACATCGGTTTAACAAGCAATAGGCGTCCGTGTTTATTAAAGTATTTTAAGGGTAGATTGAGTGTCCATACTAAAATGTTAAATATTTAATGCCAAACAAGGGCGGGCTCTGAAAATTATTAAATCTATTATTCATAATTATTAAATCTATTATTTATAATTTTTATTAAGACCATGTGAATACTATTCGCATAGAGCCTAATATTCCTTTTTATATCTGCAACGAATGTAACTTGTTGCACGTAAGCTACAGCATTAATTTGGCCACAGTCCAGATTGTTGAAAGTCAGAAGCGAAACTTCAATTTTAATACCGGCAATAATAAATAAAATATAATAAACTCTCGGGTAACCATTCACGCAATAAACTTTGTCCATCGCATTCAACAGCGCAAAATAGTTCATTTACCACTCAGTGAAGTCAAATTAATCTTAGTAATCTAAAAATTTTATATAAGTTCGATTAACTTTATCATTTTTCTAGTCCTGTATCATCAAGGTTTTTTTACGTCTCCAAGCTTTGTAAGTTTGAAATCGATAATTTGGCACAGTTCCAATCTAAGCTGCGCTTGACATGTTTATCTAATCAGACTGGATTTTATCGCGTTCTTCTTCAAAAATTTCCAAATCTTTACCTAACCTATATTTATTCTTATTATATATGTATCTATTTAAATAAAAGATATAGATATTGTCCAATACTTATTCTTCAAAAATCACGAACGTCAATTATGCGGTCAACATCAAACACATTTCAGTAAATATTTCTATCGAAATTAAGAACGGTAAATCACTAGAGTCTTTCTAAGGTAATTTCAAAAAATATTATATTTTTAAACTGTACTTAACTGCTTAAAGTTATTTATCATTATTGCTGTATAAGCTTTTATTTTATTTTTTGTTTTGTTGCTTAGGTTTTATAGATACATTATATCAGTTTAAAGGACTACGCCAAACTTACAATTTTAAATGCCAAAATCTTTCACATCTGTGTCTGGTTGGCTGGGAGAAATTGCTTTTAGCATTAAGGCCGTCTTAATGTATTATGTTAAGGTGTACAATAATAGAATAAAATAAATAAATAAAAATGAATTGAACAGATATAAAATAATTAAATCTAGACAAAAATTCCAGATTAAGAGAACTAAACCACGCGTTCACACCGATAATCGTCTTTTTTTTTGTTCCCCTCCACGGGAAGGGCAGGAGGATAAAAAATGCTCTGACGCATACTCTGGCGCGCGCGATCCAGAGTTATGTGGGACTCGTCCCGATGCCTACCAGAACCACTACCCACTAAAAAACCCCCTGTCGGCTCGTGCATTTTTGCCACTCAGCCTTCATCTGAGCGACGGCCAATTGGAGAAAGAGGCCGCGCTAGCGGGGCCCAGAAGGGGTCACCCGCTGGGATTTACATAGCACTGAAAGTGAATACATAGCACTGAAGGTGCTCAAAAAGAAAAATCAAATTGCATCAATTCGGATTTACGTTAGAATTAGAATTTACGTTAGAATTAGAATTTACGTTAGAATTAGAATTTGCAGCCTGAAGGGCTTCGAGATCTAAAGTTAATTGAGTGGGTTCGCCAGTGTGCGCGTTTCTCGGTCTAGCGACTTTGAGTTTCGAATCTAAGACAGGAGCGGTATATGAGACCGAATCTCGAACTAGAGGATTGGGATGGGTTTCGGCGCGTTTGAAGAACGATTCTGAGAGTGTTTTTAGGTGCTGTGCACTGTAGGTAGTTCGAGATCTTTGTGCAGGTCCACGTTGCGCACGTACCAAGGTGCGTTTGTGGCCCTGCGGCAGAAGAGATTTTGAACTACCTGCAGTTTGTGCAGGACGGAGGGTTTGGCGTGGGCAAAGACTGGCGAGGCATATGTCACGACTGTTCTAACGCAGACCTTATAAAGCGTACGTTTGTTTCTGAAGGACATTTTACTTTTTATACCTAACATACTGTAAAAGCGGCCTAAGTAAAAACGTGCGAGTTTCGTTACTCTATCGACGTGAGGGTTGAAAGAAAGCGTCTAGTCTAAGGTGACTCCTAAATATTTGGTAGTGCGCTTCCAGGGATGGGAGTGCCTTGCATTCTAACGTGGAGATTGTCGGCGATACGACTGCGTTTGTAGTCGAAGTAAACCGCAGAGCTCTTCTCTGGGTTGACATCGATACGCCATTTTTGAAACCATGCACCGAGGGCATTTACAGCCTTTTGGAGTCTGGTGGTGAGACCCGGGACTCTGCGGCCTTTGGTGTAAAGGGCAGTGTCGTCGGCAAAGAGGGCGAGTTCGACGCCTTTTGACGGGACGGGGATATCGTTAGTGTACACGGTGTACAATACAGGGGCGAGGACTGAGCCTTGAGGGATTCCAGCCTTTATGAGACGGGGCGCGGAAAGCGTGCCTTCGTGTTTAAATCGAAACGTACGGTCTTTAAGAAACGACGCGATTATTCTAGCTAGTCGATCCGGTAAGCCTATTTTGTAGAGTTTATAGACGAGGCCGCTGTGCCAGACTTTATCGAAAGCCTTGGCTACGTCAAAGAAAACTGCGATCGTTTTAAAACGCCGCGTATGTACTCGACGATTCGATGGACTTGCTGAGGGCAGGAGTGCTTAGCGCGAAAGCCGAACTGATGGGGAATTATGAGAGGATCGCCATCCGTTGGAAACAGATGGTTCCGCATTCGAGAGAGTATGACTCTCTCGAGAAGTTTAGACATTGCCTTGAGGAGGCTGATGGGTCTGTGGTTAGCCGGGATATTCAGGGGTTTACCCGGCTTGAGAATGCCTATGACTGTCGCTTCTTTCCAAGCTTTTGGAAAGTAGCTATGCTCGAAGCAGGCATTGAAAATGATAACTAACAAGGTAAGCACCTGTTGAGGCAGGTGCTTAAGTGCGTGGTTGGAAATACCATCGGCACCCGGAGCCTTTTTGGACTTTTGACTTTTGATGAGAAGCGAGATTTCATCATTAGAGACTGTGACGGGGTCGGCGGTGATGGGGAGAGATTCTCTACGGAGAACTTCGTCCTCCACCGCCTGGATGTGAGAGGGATTCGCGGGTTGCGTGCTGGGCGAGCATAGAGACGCAACGCTGTCAGCGAAGCATTCGGCTTTCTCTTCGTCTTCTAAGGCGATAGAGCCATCGGGACGAGTGAGAGGAGGGACTTGAGAGGCGGCGTCTACGCGTAAGGCTCGGGTCATACGCTTGGTGCGACGGGGAGATATTCGCCATGAGATCGTTCATCTGAGCGTCTTGGAGTTCCGCGAGGCAAGATCTAACTTTGCGTTGTAGCTGATTCGCAGCTGATCTATAGGCGGGCGTGGGATATTTCTTGGCCCTCCGGAGAGCCGCGTTCTTAGCTTTAATAAGACTGCTAACGGCTAAGGGAAGCGTGGGTTTGCCTTGCTTAGCAATCTTTTCGTTTTCACTGATGGCTGAGTTGATAGCATCAGTGAGAGATTTTACTAATGAATCTATTTTATCTGGGCTATCTAATTGATAGGGCGAGATCGCGAGCGGAGAGTTCGGGGCCTCTAAGGCTTAAACTATCGTATTTTTAAAACCTTTCCAGTTGGTAAAGGTCATAGGAGAAGTGGCGTTATCGTTAGGCGGTCCTAGCACGAGGGAGACGGGGCGGTGGTCAGAACCTTGGTCATCGAGCGGTTCGATAGATCTGAGATCGAGGTTGATTTGCTTGACAATTGCAAAGTCGAGGATGTCAGGAGAGTGGTTCGGGTTGTCGGGATAGTGAGTGGGAGTGATGGGAGAGATGACGTCTAAGTCGAGTGAGTTGGTGATGTCGAGGAGAGCGATACCGCTGGTGTTGGTTGATAGGCACGTCCAGTCAGTATGTTTGGAGTTAAAGTCTCCGAACATAATGACTGAACGGCCGAGGGCGAGAATGGTCTCAAAGTCACTGCGGATTGGTCTGGTGCCACTAGGTATGTAGACTGAAGCTATGAGGATGGTCGGATGAACAGTCATAGCCAATCTACACACAGTGGCTTCCATGTTGAGGAGAGGACGGGTAGGGAGAGGACGGGTAGGGAGAGGACAGCAATGGAATCCTCTTTTGTAGTATATAGCAGTGCTGCCGAAACCGTCGGAGTTGGGCGTATCATTACGAGTAAACGCGTACTTGGGAATCGCGAATCCCCTGGAGCGGTTAGGAGTGAGCCACGTCTCTTGAAGAAGCAATAAGTCTGGCTCGTTGTTCCGAAGGAACAGTTTGAGCTCAGGAAGATTGGTGCTAAGGCTACGAACGTTAAAGGAAATAAGGGATAAGCCCTTGGGTTTGATACGACCGGACGCGAGATTTGCGGGTCGAGACATTATATTTATTTATTTAACGAATTTATAAAAAAAAAATAAAAATTTATGACGAGCTTAGTAACGAGTTATGCTCAGCTAACGCAAATAAACGTTCTTGAGGAGAGCGGGCGGCTCGCAGTTTGCGATGTAGATCACGCGTTGAGATTGGTCGGTTTAAGTAGCGAGTCACCGCTACATAGATATCAAAATATAAGATATAAACTTCGATACAAAAGGTATTGCGGCAAAATTTATATTTGTAAAACTCTGTTCCTTAGTAGGTACCTAAAAGTAGGTACTTTCGAGTACCTATCATCAAAAACACTCACTAATCAAAGCGTTTTCCAACTTTCTTGTACTTGTTAAACTCATAAATCCTATTAAATGTACCTAAAATTAAATAACAATAAACATATCATGAAACAATTTCCCGCAAAAACTGCGAACTCAGGCAAAAAGTTACGGAATCTCTCTGGAATCGGGCGCCCAAGTGAAATGGAATGACTTCATTATAACTTAGTATTGAGGACTGAGCCAATACGGTTCTTTTGTACTTAGTTGGAACTTTGCTAAATCTGCGAAATAAAAATTTGATGCTATATCTACTATCGACACTCTTTTGTCAAATTCAAGGCAAAAATCTGATTATTTTATCTGAAACAATGTTTAGCTTTAAGGTTTAAAAGTTTATTTTCCAATTCTCATTAAAAGGTTCAAAATTTAATATACTTTTGTAAGCGTTATCGTATATTAATAATTTTCGTTTTTCGTTCTTACTGCTAACGTCTAATAAATGGCTCAGCTGAAGTTATTGAACGCCCATAAGTGAAAAATAATGAAAAATGATAGCTTGACACTAATTAGTTTACTTTTGTCACTAGGTTAAAAAGGATCCCTTTAAGGCTTTACCGTTTTGCGACTCAAAAAATAACGGCAGTAAAGTTTATGTACAATTATAAACATTTAATGCTACAGCTAAATTGTATACAAAGAAATAAAAAAAAAATTTTTGGCTTGAAAATAAGTGACAATCATATTTTAAAACTCATCGAAACGAACTTAACCCATCAAAAGGGACCAACAATCATTTGCACGCATGATCCAGTCTCTTACAACGAAACTCAAAAGCAGTCATCGATTATAGGTTAACACGGTAAAACCCCGCTGATCCGCACATAACAAACTGCGAATTGAAATCTACCCACACCTGGAACGCTGATTACAGCTGCCAATACCACTTTATGTTTGCATTACCGCGAAACCAGCGGGCTCAAACGATTCACGCAGATAAATGAAACGACCCATTTTCAGAGGAACTTCCATTTAGGTAGCTTCCAGATATGATGATGACAGGCACTCCGACAAGAGTTCGAAATCTGGGACACGATGAGCATACGAATCTTATCCATAAATTGAAATCAATTTTCGGATGTACCTACCTACTTATTCGCAGTTCATTGAGTGAATTTTGAGACTCATTGACGGTACCTTCTAAGATTATGTCCTACCTAAAATCACATACTCGTATATGATATCTACTACTTATATTAATCACAACACAAAACAGCCTTCATTATCACACTATCAGGCAATTTATAGTCCACCAAGCTTGCCGCCTGCGGGTTGGCAGGCTTTACACATACTTTTGACATAATATCTAAGGTATGCTAGTATCCTCACAACGTTTTTCTTCACAGTAATGGGCATCGGCTCAACGTACATAAGTTGTAAAACAAAATTGGTCCGTTAGGCAGTCACTGGACCATCATACCGAGGAGCGTTCCGAGCTCCCTATGTTAACTAATATAGAACTACACAAACCATCACAAGTATGTCATGCGATGTCGTGTTAGTAAAACAACGTATCAGTGTCGTAATATTAACCAAATATTTGTCACCCCGGCCCGGCTGGGAGATTTAGCGTGTCTCTACTGAGGATTAAAAAGGTCTCATATCCTTGTGCTAGAAACATTATAGTCTTACAGATAAGCCGAGTGCGTTAATAATCCTGAAGAACATAATAAATGTTAATGACAAAATTACTTGGCCTTTTTTTTCAATTCTAATGCTCGACTTCGATCCTAGCCTCCATTTTAAGTGTTTTGTAATTTTAATTTTATTATTATTATTTTATTTTTATTTTAGTCATTATATAAAAAACAGTGTTTAGATAACAAATTACATATTTCTGTAGACAAATAATGCCCAAACTAATTATAATTAAATTTCACAATTTTTCAAGCTCTGCGGCCAAAACTATAATTATTAAGTTGAGTTATTTTTTAAGTATAAGTATAAGTAAAAGGTAAATATTACATATGTTAAACTAAGTAATATCCTAAGTACAAGTTCATAATGGTTACAACAATAAAAGGGAATACATTTTTTCATGCAAACTTAGTTATTCAAGGCTTTAAACAGTTTCGATTTTATTGAATTTAAAGTGTTGATTTCATAAAAATATTGATTATACATATTTAAACAGCGAATGGTAAAATTATTTTTTGTATAATTTCTACGGTGACGAGGTGGTACAAAAATATTTAACTTTCTGGAGGGGCGTACAGGAAGTCGTGCCTTACAAATGAAGTTTATATTAGAGAGTAATGTGGGTGAATCCAATTTATTATTAACTAATTTAAACAAGGCAACAATATCAAATTGCTTACGACGATTTTCTAGAGACAAAAGTTTATAGTGAGACAAAGATTCCTTATATGACGAATGCTTACAATTATTGCGATAGTTTAAGATCTTTATAAATTTACGTTGGACTTTTTCTATGCGATCAACATGATGTTTGTAGTAAGCATTCCACACGGTGCAAGCAAAATCTAATAAAACCCTAATAAAAGAAAAGTACAAATTTTAAGAGTAACAGTTCTCTTAAATGGTTTTGTAATTCTGCAAATGAAACCAAGGCGTCGGAATGCCTTTTGTATAATCTGGTCGATGTGATCCACAAATGATAACTTACAGTCCATAATAACACCTAAATCGCGAATGATGCTGACTCTGTTAAGTGTATTTATTGATTATATGTTATTGAGAGTGTAAGGAAAGGAAATTGATGCATTCTTACGAGCGTAAGTCATTACGTTGCATTTATCTGCATTTAAAAATAATTGAATTTCTGAGCAATACTTAGATAACGATAGTATAGCTTCTTGTAGTTTGTGACAATCAGATACTTCATGTATAATCCTAAACAGTTTAGTGTCGTCAGCATAAAGTAAATAATGTGTATCATTAAGCACTGCCCCGATATCATTTATATATAAAGAAAAAAGTACTGGGCCTAGATGTGATCCCTGAGGCACGCCAGATGGGATACGTAGGTAACTAGAGCAGTAACCTTTCAGGCATACTGCTTGGCTACGATTGCGGATGTAAGACACCGAGCTTTTCTAACTTGTCAATAAGAATATCGTTATTAATTTTGTCGAAGCCTTTTAAATAGTCAGTGTACACGTCATCCACCTGAAGGCCAGAGTTCATAGCGTTTAATACATAATCTGTGAAACTAAGTAAATTTGTTATAAAACCATGCTGCTTATCTGTTATATGATGGCTGACTGCAAAAGACAACTGTTTGGTGACTATTTTCTCTAATATTTTTCCAAGGATGCATAGTTTTGAAATGGGCCTATACTGTATAATTTGTTCCTTTAGTTTTTCGGGATAGGAGTAATAAGTGCCTTTTTCCAAATACTTGGAGAAATTCTTGTACTAAGCGATTTTTCATAAATGATGGCTTGAGTAACTGCCCGAGAGTAACTTGGCTCAAGTAACTCTCGGGCACATTTTGAAATTTAAATAGGATGTATCCCATCAGGGCCAGCGCCTTTACGAATGTCAACGTGTAAAAGTTCTTTTAAGATTAGTTCTGTATTTAAATACACAGTGTCAATATCAACTGAAGATTCATTGTCATAGGTGTATGTGTTAGAACAATTAGAATGACTGCTAACAGGGTTAACAAAAACTGAGTGAAAATGCTCATGAAAGGTTTCGCAAATATCCCTACCGTCAGTCAATGTTTGTCCATTATAAGTCATGTTTAGTGGAATTTGACCTGAATTAATTTTAGATTTGACGTAAGACCAAAAAAAGTTAGGATTTTGGTTAGTTTTATCTTCAGACAAAGTTATATAATACTGGAAGCTCTCACTTTCCATTCTACGTAACCTTTTTCTTAAAAGTGAGAAGACTCTGTAGTCAGCTGGGTTATTCTAAATTTTCCATTTTTCATGAAACTTACGCTTTTCCTTACTAAGCTTTACTAGTGGCCGAGTGTACCAGGGAGGATATGAGTTGTTGTTGTTATTGGTATAGTTTTTAGGAACTAATTTATCTATTATGTTATTTAAAATTCCAGAAAATAATGTCACCTGTAAATTGACATCTGGCAGGGTTGAGAAGAGACTGCTCCAACTGTGTGATAGTAAATCTCTTTTGATGGACTCGAAATCTGATTTAAAATACATTTTTTTCTCTTTGACATTTTCTGGGAGCGGCTTAAAATTATCAATTTTCAATTCAATGTAAGGCTTTATGATGGAGGTCCTCAGTGACCAATGGTAGTATTATATATAATTAATATTATAAATGAAATGAATAAAGGTCATTTATAAGACAAATTGAACTATATTGTTATAAAATACAAATACTAACATACTTGGTACATAGGAATAAATCTACTAGAGTTTAACATAAACCTTGTATTAAAAAAAAACAATAGAACACTATTCCAGAATTTTCATTTAAAGAACTAACTCGTGCTAAGGCAATCGTATAGTAAAACACTTGTAATAAAAACAATAACCTTCATCTTATATTATTGAAACATGAAACAGAGAACAGTAGATTTACATATTCATGCATAAGTTACACTATTACACATGTCAGTTATCTCGACAAATACTGCCACAAAGTAGGTACATGTATAGGTATATGTATAAATAGCCTGAAACGCGTGACATCATTCTAAGAAATATCGTGCATTGTCTTTCAGCGTATTGAAACTCTCAAATAGGTACTTAAATATATTTTATGCAAATTGAGTAGGTAGGCAAGAATTACCCTTAGATTATGATACAAATCGTGCGAGTATTAATGCAGCAATATTAAATGCTTAATTAGAACCAACATTTTATCCTAATCATGCAGATTTATGGCTCTAATAAGTAAATGACCAAATTCATGAAGCCGGGACGTACTGAGGGCGAAAGCGCTGTAGGGGTTTTCACGCGCTCTCCGTCTCCCACGATGCGACGTACGGGTAATGACGAAGAAGTTCTACTTCTCTGATCATAGCCACTGCCGAGTAGGAAGTGAGGATAGCTAAGGCTGTCGGATAGTTAGAGCCACCACAGCTTTTTTTACGTCTTTTTAAAGAAGGTTCAAAACACACCAAGCTGATCGTTGGCACGTTGATCCTTTTCTACACACGGCCATTACACCCATTTCCAGACCAATTCCAATTTCTAAGTTACTGCTTCATAAGTGCCAAACAAATGTTGTTAAATAAACTTTATTGTGCGCATTAAAGTATATTTAACACGCAGAAAACCATTGACATAATATTTCATGAAATTTTTCGGCCTATAGTAATTTCAAAATCATGCAACAATAAAATCCTATGTCATTAAATTAATAATTTATTTTCATGAACACTTTAGCCCGTTTAACAAAATTCCGTTACCAACTCGACGAATGGGTTAATATTTGAATTTCAAATAATTACAAAAGCTCGCCCTACACTTCGGAACTTCTGACAAATGAGAACAAAATTAAAGACCCTTTCGTTTTGTCAACTTAATATTTGACTTGAGAACACTATTGGAATCGTGGCCATTAAAGTGATTATTTATTCAAATATAGAGTATTCAAATCAAATTTTTTTCTTGTTCGCTGTCCTTTCCAAATCTTTTGCGTGTTCTATATAATGGTATTTTAGGTACCAACTATAATTACGATGATTGATACCTTACTGACACAATTTAGTTTTAGTAAATTACGTAAGTACACTAAAAATAAAGTCTCCACATAAAGAATATAACCAATTACTCATGTATGTTTCAATTGTTCCTTTAGAAGTAAACACGTACCTTAGTAATTAATCATTATTTATTCATAACTTAACTAACATTCACATCACACGTTATGTTGCACGAAGAAATTAACTAACTCTTTATGAAGAAATAAACCGTTTAAGCTATTATTCAATCCATAACCGCAAGCAGATAAACTGTTTAGTGTTCATTATATTGCATCCATTGAGCCCTGAACGCGGGCAGCGTATCGGAAAGATACGCTAGTTCCGCGGGCGGCCAGCACAAGCGACGCGGCGCCACCGTCTACGCACGTGACACCGGCGCCCGCGCAGCCTCAGATGCTTGAACGCAGCGCGATAGCCTCCCGCGCACATAAAACCTGCCGTGTGTGTCACTGTTTTTTTTTTTTATATTATATCGTGAGACTAATTATTGTGTGAATAAGTGAGATATCATCAAGATGTTTGTTAAGGTAGATAATTGGTTTTTAATGGTATAAGGTCATTTATAGAATTAAATTTGTGTAGTCTTCAGTGCTACTTTAAGAACATTAATTTGAATAATGTTAATTTTTTCTGAAAATGTGTTTCCAAAAAGCACGAGATAAATTTGAGATTTTCCGTTCAAACGAACTCGAATTGCTGGAACCTTTGGTAAGATTACGTTGATTCGAACAATTAATTGCTTCACAAAACATTTGTTCCAAATAGGTTTTCCCTTACAATTGTAAAAGAAGTGTTCTCGGTCTGCAGGGACAAAACGCAATACCTTTTTTTTCATCAAATACAGTATTGCTTCAGTGATTCTATTATTTTCTTTTGAGCAAATAAATGGTAAGGGAAAAGATTTTTTCCGGCGAACGGAAAAAATATTTACTTTTTTGCCGCCATGGCCGAGCCGGCTAGTGTTTCTCATGCAAACAAAAAGATAGAGTTATCTAAGTGATAAAATACGTGCTATCACGTATTTTTGGCGGGTAATATGAACTCAATAGAAATTGGCAACCCATTGTGTTTTGGACCAGTAAAAAATAGAGATTTTTCGTTTACGTATCGTACTTGTTTTGAAATAAGGAACTTACACAATGACCTCAGGTCATATTTACAATGTCATCTAACTCGTTATACTTTGTAACGCGTTGTTTGCGGAGTGGTAATTGAGGGTCCAGAAAGGAAATACCAAAGCAAAGTAAATACAAACAAAAAAATATAAACAAAATTGAAATAAAAAATAGTCACACAAAATAAAACAGAAACATTAATACAATTAAATTTGATCTGAAAAGAAAAAGTAACAACAAAATAAAATTTTAATGAATGAGAATCCTTACCAAAAATTTTGGCTACGCACACTCGTGTACGTAAAAATAAATTATTGATTTCATGAAAACTTTGATTGTAGATAATAAAAAATTGATAAATATGTAATTTTGAATAATAAACTCGGAAACAATAATAAATAAATAGATTCTAGTTGTTATGATGGATAATTTTTCGTGACTGGCTTGTCAAATCAAAACATTGCCGTTCTCCGACACTACGTAATTCGTAGTTTAAAATTACGTCGGGAACGACAAAAAAAATAAAATTTACTGACAAAAAGAGGTCGAAATAGACAACCATCACAACTTTATGTCATAAATAACCTTTTTCAAGGCTTTTGTTGGAAGAAAATTTATCAACGACTTATTATTTTATACTTACTTTTTACTTAAGCTTATTCCCATTATTTAAAAACTTCCGTAGAAACCGCAACTTAATTTCGATTTCAATTTAAACTTAAATAGGCTAAGACTCTTGGTTTAAATAGATAATAGGTTTAATTACAGCTCTACCTGGTTTAGATAGGTTTAATTAACTTTTTACCTTACTTTTTCAAGTGACAATTACTATGATAAACAAGTGGCAAGGTTAAGCTCGGTTAAGGCGGTTTACTTTCGATGTCACAATACATGTAGGTACATATGTTATAATGGAACATTACTTCACTCAGTTAAAACTCGACGTGTCTTGTTTTACAACGATTGCATTATGTTATCAAACTTTGCATTTTGTTAATTCTCACTTTTACTGTAGTTTGTTGTGCAATGTTTAGCTAGTGTTAGAATACTAATACGACCCATGAAAGTAAACGGAAAGATAAACCTAGTGAAAGAAAATTAGGTAACCATGGCAGATTATGTGACATGTTTTTAAAGAGAAAAAAATTAGTAATCTTAATACAAAAAAGGATTTGTAGTTGGCAGACGGATCCACAAACATACAACCCATTGTTAATGCATTAATAAGCTGAAATTATACATACGTCCGTCAATACAGCATTTTCAGAAAATCTTGGAAAATATGCAACTCGTTCTTGTCTTACAAGCGAAACGGAAAATCAAGCTAGCCCCTAAGATAAAGCTACTTAATCAAACACGTATTTGCTTTATTTCCTAAACTACACAAAAATGACGGAAGATCAGCCAGCGACTGTTGACATTGGTTTGAAGAATGAAAGTCTCATTGACAACACATTTTCGGGCCACCGATGTTCACCGGCGCGACAAACTCCCACGTATTGAAACAAATGATAAATTATGCAAAATACACGCACCGAAAACACGCAACATACAAAACAATATAAAAAAAAGGATTTTTGTCAAAGAGACAAAGCTACAGGAACTACGGTCAAGTACGAAACATTTTTTTTTGTAATTAAACAAAATTGAACTCTCCCAGTTCCAGATTAGAGACTAGATTGCTGAAAATAACTGAACTCTAATATGTTATTAAATATTTTATGGCAAAATTATAGTGAGACGGACTAATTTCCACGAACAGCAACAATAGCAAATGTCGCTCCCATCATGGAGAATAAATAAAAATACTATCACGTTAGCAGGTCAGCAAAGTCAAGTTGACTGCGGCATAATTACTGTTGTTAACCAGAAATTAAATCAGGCAGACAGGCCACAGTCATGTAATGTTATATTTCATCTTACATCAAAATAATTTTCGATACGATTCTCTTCATATATTTAAATTGTATGAACAAGTGTTGAATAGTTCGAATTCGTAAAACATACTTAGGAGGCTTCGTGGCATAGATGGTCCCAGATTCTATAGGAAGAAGCAATTGTAAAAACTTTCATAAGTTTTCTATCTATCGCAATTGTGAAACAGTCAAACTTCAAAAGTTTTCATATGTGTAAGTGCTGCCTGATTTGCTCTATGCCTATACATAACCAAAGCATTAATTACTTCAGAGCCAATATTATTGTGGTCTAAGGTTAATCTCTGCATCCGGTGATCTTATTTCTTTTACTCCTTCTTAGGTATTATATGCTCAAAATGAAGCTCTATTCACAGTTAGCGATGGCACGGGAAACAGCGAGAGCACCAAATTTTGTTAAATTTTGTTTTGTTTGTTACTCAATCCGAAACGGCTCAACGGTTTTGAATAAAACTTAGATACAAGCTAGGTTGACCGTGTTACCCATAGCCATTGTGACCCACATTGTAATGAGTTATAAATTATAATAATACTTTTATTTACCAATACACTAGCCCAAGTCTTTTCTCATAAAATATAATAGATAAAAATGCTTTTAGAGCTAAACTTAAAATGGCGGATCAGACATTTTGTGCTGTAGTTCACGTACAAGGTTAAGATTGTAAAAAAACAAACGAAGAGCCAAAAATGAGTTATAATGATGTTTACTCACTTTTTCGAAGATATTGAAGAGAGAACAAACATCAAGTATATATTATTTAAAATAGATGCATGTTCATATGTGTTAGGTTAATTTTTTCATACTAAAAAAGCATTCAACAGTTGTTGCACTTGGTATTATTATATTACGCAAACCACAAACGACCAGCCGTGCATCATTCGATTCTTTCTCACAAAATAATTCATATTTCTAATACCCTCGTAATGTTCCCAGTAATACTTTGTCGTATAATGAATGGAATGAAACATGTTTTGACAGTATATATTCCGTAACATAAAACGGAAGGTCAGTATTAGCCGTCTGAAAAATGTTTTCTTAATATACTTCGCAACACCTAGTAATATAATTCGATAACACCACTCAATACTTTTTTTTTTAGGTTTTTACAGCAATCATACATAGACTTTACGATCGATTCAAATATTTAATGAGCTAATTGTTAAACGCTGAAAAATATAAACATGTTTTTATTGCTTAGCCTATTCGTTGTATTAAGCGTTATATAAAGCATTGAAATCTTTTATTTTACTGTTCGATGATTGGTTCATTTTACCAGACGTAGGTTTTATCAAAGATTTTGTAAATCCAATTTCCATCGCCATAACTAATTATAACAGTTTTTCAATTTATATTTGGCCTTCAAATTCTACCCGGCTTGATAGTTTATTGCATAACACACCTTACATAGACTTAAATTACCGAGGCTAATTATAAATTGTTTTTAAACCTTCGGACAGTAGATCCTGCAACTAGAACTAACCAGCAAGGAACCTATCAGGAACTACATTAAGAACATAAGAAAACAATAACTTTATAAAGAAATCAAGAAGAAAAATTATTTCACCGTGTGGAAAATTATCTTCCAAGTAATTCTCGAAGTAATCAAGTTCACCTACTTATGTAAATACGTAACAGTGGTCGGTTATATGGACCAGCTGCAAGCAGATGGAGCGTTACTTTACACGCATCATTAATCCTTTGGGGGGCTTTTCATCTGTCTTAAGTAAATTTGAATTACAAAATTGCGATGATAAGAAGAAAACATTGCATTTTTAGCGTTCTAGTAAAGAAATGTCTTGTTTTGAGGTTACCTAGTAACTATTGTTTGTTTAAAAAAAAAATATGCTATCGTACTGAAACTGTCGAACTTTTACAATTTCGAACTAAACCTCAGATACGATAGATGTTGAAGGTAACTTGCAGAAAACAACTATCGTGCTGTTTGCTGTTATTTATTCCTTTAAACTTAACCTTATTAGAAATTAAATAATTTTATAGTTTTACCAACTACTATACGTGCGCGAGGTGTACATATTCCAAAGCTTCCAAATTAATTTCTAAAATAATCCTTTGTTTTTTTATCTCGCAAAAGGCTCGATCCGAACTCTCACACTCGGCTTTATCTCGTATGTTTGTTCAGATAATATTATGGATTTTATCATGTCCTAAGAAGATATATGCGAAATAATGACGTAACACTGAGGCGATATGAGTACGGTTCAGATTTTCCGCGGAACTAACCCGATAGAGCACGTTAATTCAAAGATTTTCTGCGCAATGTTTATTTTTCGTCCACAGATGTGCCGTATTACTTGTAGTAGTTTAGTAGAACTTGGTAGAATTTTCAACAAGGTTATATCGTGTGAGTTTGGATTTACTTTTACTATAAGATTATTTTTGGTGGCTATTTGAAAAGTAATTTACGAAATTTTATTAAAATGGAATGAATTAGGAATTTTACTATTGTACGTGTAATTAAACGGTTCTATAAATCAAATGTTACAGAGCTTCAACAGCGTTTTTTTTTATCATAATTGAGAGAGATTTTACGTTAAAAAATCATTATTTTGTATGGAATTGGTAAAAACAAAGTGAATGGTGTTAGGACAAAACTAGAATTATGATACAGATTTGTAAAAAATATTGTCAATTAATAAGTACTTTCACATTCGAATATTATTTATGATAAAAGCTTAATTACACTTAATTAGTTATCAAGCAATCCATAAGAGAGAATGTACCTTTATTTTCATTTGGATTATAAAAATTGTTATCAAAGTTAAGAACACATTTAAATAAAAAGACACAATTCACAAGACTTTCAGTTTTTGCTTATATTTTTGTTTTGAGATAAAACGAAAGTTGTACTGTTTACCATTCGAATTAAACTCAAAAGTTTGCGTATTTTGAGCTTTCCTGCTTCAGTTCATTCAATGTTTACGTATATTTATATTTACGTACGAATATTTACGTATTCCCATTAAAATTTTAATAAAAATTAAACCAAGTAACTTGCTTGTAGATGACTAGATTCACACTCAATCTCTGTTAGTTCACGTCTTGTCTTACTTACACAACAAATCGCGCCATATTCGAGCAAAACCAAGCAGCAACTTCTAAAGCTAACACTCTCAGTATTTTAGTCGAGCGGATACAACTACTAATAACCAGCTGCACCAACTCTACTAATCTAAAGATCGCAGAACTTAAAAAAAACAATCTCGCCTATATTTTTTTGACACATATTTTTAAATGTATGTGGAACTTTATTGTTTGTATAAACTTTACTCTTCATGCTTCGAGGTGTGACTGTGTGGACGTAGGGTGTTACCACACCAATCGATCGATATAGATCGATATCGATATCGATATAGATTGGTCTGGTAAAACTGTCGATTGACATCGACTGTTCCAGTCTACCATCGATCGATGGCGTCGATCGACGATCGATTGATTGATGTGGTAACACCCTAAGTCGTCATAACAATGAGTTTTGAAATTTCAGTTTTTTGCGGGGTGGGCTTGTAGATGGGCCCTAGAAATATTATTATAAATCGACATTTGTAATAAAGCTAGGGCTCCAACCTTTTGAATAAGGTAAATTAATGAAATAATGTTATAATTGAATCGGTATTTCAGGACTAATCAATTACATAATGACAAACAAATACACAAATCTTTACTATCAATAATATCCCATCTATGCTCATGCAAACACTGACAAACGTAAACATTAACTAAAGCAAAAGTTCTTGAATCCCCAATTCAATGAGCAGTCAACTAAATGCCAGTCTCACAGATAAGCCTGACTTCTAGTTTCCAGATATCCTGCGACGTAGACTAAGTAAGCGCAGACTGTTCGTCCGCATCGATACTTGATCAGCTGTTTAAACCGACCTGCCCTTCGGTTTGTTATGATATAACGTAGACTGCAAAAGTTATAGTTTGCATTAGAATAATTAAGAAATATTTTTTATTCATAACTTTTTATAACTTAGGGTCAATAGTGCACAAATAAAACGATTTTTATATTATCAGCTATTATGAATACTAAACTACAAGACTTATTTCTTTTAAATGTTGTCAAAAACACGAACAAGCGAATAAGCCATTTTGGTGAGGAACAAAGTAAACTGAGCACTACCCAAGTGAAAATGTTTGAGTTTCATTTGTCGATCAAGCCGATGAAGTCTTGTGGAGTTTAGATAGAAGGTAAAATTATGAAATAAGTGTAAAGGACAAAGTTATGCGTTATTTGTATCAATTTTAACATCGATTAACAAATTAAACCACTGAATCTACATATGCAAATATACATTAATTTGCTATTCCGTTGTATGATAAAGTCACGACATTTACTTGTATTTCATATATTACTCCGTTTGTGAATAAATTAGCAGATAACTACCGTCACGTTTTTCAATATTACACAAGTACAACAAATATTTACAAAAAATATTTCTAACACGTCTTATTTCAATCTATTCATTATCATAGAACCAAGGTTCTTATCATTATTTTGTTGCACGACGCTACAGGTCTTAGTCAACATCATGTATTGATTTTGAAGAAAAACTACATAGATTTAGCATAAAAAATCGATAGTATCAATCATCGTTGTTCAGTAAAAAGGAAACAAAAAGAAACCTTGTTTGAAACTAAAGTTGACCTTAACATCGTTGTTTTGAGCCTCCATCGGATCACGATACAGCAAATTTAACCATCCATGCGGGCAATTAAACATCGATGACTTATTCGATTATTTTTAACGAATTATTCGTAATTAAAGTCATGCCATATTTAAATATCGAGCTACTGCCTTACGTTAATCGATTGTATGGTAAAACTATAGTTGAAAGTTAAAATTAATTAAATTCAAGACTTTTGAAATTAATATGTTAAATTATCACACTTTCTACCAATCGTCAAGTAAAGACATTAATCGAGTTAGGACTTGTCATTATACATTAAGCGAATGGTGGTTTTGTGGGTTGAAGTTTAATTAATAATAATAAAAAAAGTGTTTAGCCAGTTATAAATAGTCATTTAAGAAAAATTATACACACATATTTTTGAATCGGAATCTTTTTATTTAAAATTAAATGTTTTAATTTCAATGAATCCCGACTGTGGAGCAAATAACTTTCTCCCAACACGGCCCTTTAAGTAGACTAGCGAATTTAAAAAAATGTTTTGAAGAGGAAACAGGATATTAGATTTCTAGTTGATGACGAGGTTTCTTATTTTCTGTTCATTCTTTGTAATTCATATCTTTTTTCCAGTATTAAATTAAAAGTACCAATATTAACTTGAACTCAACTCGCTTATGCTTCTTTTGAGAGTTTAAAAACTAAAAATAACTCCGCACCTCGTTGAAGCAATGTTACTACTAGAAAAATTGCTACAACGAAGTGTCCCTACTCTGAAGTTAGCTCACATACAATATAATAGCAATAATAAAAGCACAACAATGAGTAATCCATCATTCTTTCGACTCCACCATTAATTATTCCCTTTGAGCGACATTTCTTTATGTACGATTTATTAGAAAACACAAATGCTCAAGAGTTCTTATTACCTGGCAATGTTCCAAACAACAGGAATTGCACATTGACACAGCGTACCACAAACTGAAATATCTTTATAGTTATTGAGAACTACCATTAGTTATTTCAGCAGTTGGAACCATTGAGAACTCTTTGTTGAAACAAAGCCCGCTACTAATATTTGCCATACAATAAATTGACTTTACAGCGGTTTATGACTTTACAATCATGGTAAGTTGAGTCCATAGAGTTAACCATAAGTGAAATATGAATTCAAAGGAGCCTTCCAATTTAAAGTGAGCAATTGCTAAGATCTGCGAGTTGCTTTGTTGCTAGTAAAACCCGCAAGTAAAAGTACTCGTAACTATTACAGCGTGTACATTTTGGGTAATCGTTTTTTGTTATAAAATTTGATGCTATGATTTTATCAATTATCGAATAAATGTATATTATAATGTAACAATAAACAATTGTTACGATAATTAAATAAAAAATATTTTTTAAACCTTTTATAATAATAGAGAATACTAATAATAAAATAAACTATTGCAATATAAAGATAATGGTTTTTTCTACTTTCAAGTAAAAGTCTTCATTATTTTGTTAGTTTGCGAACCTAGAGAATACACAGGAAATATCTAGAACCCTCTAAGATAAATGTATAGCGAATTTCCATATTCTCATTTAATAACAATTCAAACTATGTTTTGGAAGATGTCGCATTGTAATGTTCAGATAACAATACAGATACACAAAAGATTTGTACATCACAATTTCGATTCCATACGCATGTATCTTCGGTTCAAAGACAGGTTTTACACGACTATCCAAACACATCATCAAACAAACACATCGCCTGGCCAGTAAATACAATCCAAACTATACGCAGATGCAATAAATTCGCAATGTTTACCCAAGACGATCACTTTTATCTGCTTCTGGCACAAAAATAACATCTGACACCACGCGATAGTTCTAATTTTGAAATCCAGAGAAAAAAGAATATAGAGAAAGATCGCGCACGATGTGCCAAGAACCGCTTCAAAAATAATTCGCTTATACTCAATACAGCTGTCAACTTAGTAGCATCCGTTGGAATTTTTTAAATCGCATTTAACGCATCTTTAAATTACAGTACCATGACAGTACCTCTACATTCCCTAGCTATAATTGTTTTAAAAATCAATGTTACCTCTTTTATTAGGTTACGATAACTAATACTCTTGTTGAAAAAATCTTTATAAATAATAGGTCTTTACCTATGAAACTGCCGTTTTGCCGTACTGGCCATTTCCAATGAAAATTTTTTTTTGACTGATAATTCTAATTTCAAATTAATTTTATTTGACAAACATGGAATTCTTTTTCTAAAATTGTCATTTGTTTAATAGTTAGTGTTTTGTTTTCAACGCATTCGAACATTTTTCGTCATCATGGATAAGTTAAAAATTCGAGTAATTATGGAGTATGAGTACCGTCGTGGCAGCAAAGCGGCACAAGCGGCACGCAACATCAACGACGTTTACGGAGCGAACACTACAAACGAACGCACTACACGTGATTGGTTTACTCGCTTCCGTTCTGGAAATTTTGACCTGAAAAATAAACCCTGTGGTCGTCCGAAAACTTTGGTCGACAATGACGAATTAAAGGCAATTGTGGAAGCTGATGAAACTCAATCCACGGCTGAATTAGCAGCAGCTTTCGACGTTAGCATCAAAACAATATTGGTCCATTTGCGTCAAATTGGCAAGGTAAAAAAGCTTGACAAATGGGTACCCCACGAACTCAATGACCGCCAGCGCGAAGTACGCGTGGAGACGTGCCTTGCACTGCTCAGCAGGCATACAAATGAAGGTATTCTGAACCACATTGTTACTTTTGACGAGAAATGGATCCTGTTTGACAATCATAAGCGCTCAGCAAGTTGGTTGGACCCAGGTTCAGCACCCAAACAATGCCCTAAACGAAAACTTACCCCTAGAAAAGTGATGGTCACTGTTTGGTGGTCTAACGCGGGTGTAATTCATCACAGCTTCTTGCCAAACGGGACAAGCATTACTGCAGATGTGTACTGTGAAGAACTGAACACAATGATGGAGAAGCTCGCACGTCTCCAACCAGCTTTGGTCAATCTTTCGGCTCCACTGCTCCTGCACGACAACGCGCGACCTCATACTGCACAGCAGACGGTCTCCAAGCTACAAGAGTTGGGGTTGGAAGTTCTCCGTCATCCGCCGTACTCACCAGACCTTGCGCCTACAGACTTCTACTTTTTCCAGAATTTAGATAACTTCTTGGCGGGAAAAACATTCATTACCTGAGAGGCAGTACAAAATGCCTTTGAAGAATTTGTTGCCTCCCGTCCAGCTGATTTCTTCAAGAAAGGCATCAATAAGCTACCAATGCGTTGGCAAAGATGCATTGATTGCATGGGTGATTATTTTGATTAATAGAAATAAAAAATATATAAAAAAATTACGCTTCATTTATTTCGTGAAAAACGGCAATTTCATAGGTAAAGACCTAATATAGAGAAAAAAGGAAAAAAAATTTATGTACAATCCTACTGCTCTGACTGCAACGCCGCTGACCTGCCTTACGTTGTTATCTAAAGTTCTGGTGTGATAACGACTGTCTCAACGATACCACGGTCAGTGTGAAAGCCAGATGGACTACAGATCAGTGACCCCAGATAACCTTTACATTTTTTACGACATTTTTAGAACTGATTTACTTGTATATTTAACATCACATACAAACCGGTTTGTAATAAATCATAGACTAAGGAAAAATACCATAGAAAATTCGTACTCAAAATTTCCAGATTTGTGTAAACAACTTTTTTAAAAATGTATACATGAAAAAGTCTTTAAAACCCAGCCGCAATGAAACCATTTCCAGAAACGAATACAATGATTTTCGCAAGAAATTTTTATAACTAGCTCTTAAACTAACACTAAAACTTAGTGGCGCTGCTATAACTGTGCAATTTGTATCGTTAAAAGGAAGAGAATTCAGTTCGATGTATAGTATTTTAGAACATAAGTCCTACATAGTTCAGGACAGTACAGTGACTTTTCTACTGAATCTTAAAAACTAACAAAGCGAAACGTATTCATAAATAACTGTAATTTTATCAACATTTTTATTATTATTAACCTTTAAAACATCCCGGGTCATCTCCCAACATTTGCCTATTATCTTTATACGGTTACTTAAGCACATACAAATGACATCATTAGCATTCATTATAGTAAGAACAATCACATGTCCTAATGCTTGAAGGGCGGAAGGAACATGGCCATTAAGACAAATATTAACGTTAGATAATGAAAGCAAATAATACTAAACGGAATATTCTTAGACCTTTACGTGGGCTTACAATGTTAAACAGAAAATATTGTTAGCAAACCCTGTCCCAACCCTAACAAACTGCAAAATAAACTTTTAAACTATGTAATACAACTTAACCCGATTTTAATAAATTTAAATTTCAGTTTAATTTTGCGACAAAATTTAAATCCACTTTAATCCTTGGAAAATGAACTCATTAACACTGAACATTCAGTTTACGGTGGACTCAAATCATGAATATTAATGAAACCGGAGAGGGAAAGAGATTTCTAACTTACCTTTGTACTATTTTACCTATATTTTTAAAGAAGTTTTTCTTTAGACTAACTTACAATATAAATTATTTGAAAATATTACTTAGTTACCAACTTAGTTTTGTATATAAATGCACGAAATTTGAAAATGATTTCATTGTTTTTCGATTCAAGGCGAATTCTATAGTATTTCGCACGTCCTAGCCAAGATTATTTATGATACTCAGAGTCCCTCAGAAACTGAACGTCGTAAGATCTTGATTAGGCAAATATTATTGGCGATTCAACACTGTAGATAATGAATCAACGGATGTTTTACTCTGAGTTGACAAAAGGCATTTTTCGAGGTAATCTCCCAATTACTCTGTTTCCCTTTTTATTTATTTGAATATAATTTTTAAACTACTTGAATAATTAATTATCTACGAGATTTTTGTACAAGTTTTTTTTTAAGACTACGTCACAAATTAACTGCAAGTATACGATTTGAATTGCTTGCTACATAGAAAGAGCAAGCGTAATTTCACCGTTGAAATATCACTGACGCTTAGAATTGAAGAGCTTCTGATTGGTATAAATCATCATCTGTTATCTCCGGTGATCATATAAACAAACAGATTGAGATAAATTACCCTGCAGACACAAGTAATTTAAAAGTACAAACACACGTATTGATAAGCTGTGATTTGGGTTTGTCGAGATATTTTTTTAATATTTTAAACGCTTCTTTAAAATTCACGTGACTTAACTATCAAACCAAGCACACGGGATAACAAGAAACACTGGGCGCCATGTTTATTACGGAGACATTCCATTCTGGCATCGTTTCAAATAGTCTGCAGATGTCGGTACCCACTCCGCATCATTAGATAAACGACCCATGCCGCGCGATAGATCGCCTCGTCTGCTACATTGCTATTTGTAATGGCCCGACAATTGGCTTAGTCACCTGTACCAAAAATTAATGTGTATCCTTTAGTTATGAACTAGGTATATATGATACATTTTCATGTCGTGATTGGATCGGTTTTCATAGACAGTCATTGATTTATGAACAGTCAATGAACATTTTAGTCACACAATTAGCAAGTTTTAAATACATAAACTTAAAACAAACAATATTATCGCAGCAGTTGTCTAATATAATCATAATTTTATGTTCCAGGCACTCGGTGGACTCGGTCGCGTCGTATTCTAGCCAGAATCACGTAGACCGTATCAGAACACAGAATTTCTCAGCGGCATCTTGTCAAGACGACAGTGATTTCGGATCTATCAAGACAAGCCTGTTCAGACGATCTTCATCAAACTTGGAAATCACACACAAACGGCCAGAAAGCATTGTATCCACAACTAGTTCCACAAGAAGCCGCCTCAGAGAATTGGTTGAAAGGAAATCGGGTCAGGACGAGCACAAATCCGCAGCAAACACCGCTGGTGACATACAATACTTCCAGAACCCCACGGAAACCTTAGAATTCGACAGGCGACGTAATTCGATTGAGTCTAGGAACAGTTTGGAGGAAAACACGAAAAAGCGGAAGCTATCGAAAGGCAAGGAAAAGGAAAAAGAATCCAACGAAAACAAAAACAAAAAGCACGAGAAGTATCAAAGTAAATTAGCCGAGTATTACAAACTCCCTGTACCTCAGGACGAGTTCTACAAACATCTAACGCGATCAAAAGCAGCAGAAGAACTTCTGCAAAAGAGGTTTTCCAATTCCGACACAGACTTTAGTAGCTACGGACGATTGTGTAAACATAAGGAACCTGACGGTCCCAATTTGAGAAGGAGTCGGAGCTTAGCTGTCATTCGAGAAGAAACGTTCACTGATCTGCAAATACAGAATCACGGCAAAAGCAAGCGGTCTCAGTTAATACCCCGAGCTAGACTATTTGATAAACCTTGCTTCAAAGACAGGTATGTCAATGTTAATTGAAAAATATTTATAAATATTCAAATATCATACGAACCAACCACTCGTTTTTGGTGTAATCATAAACGATGCAATACAAAGCATAAGACTCTAAAATGTACGACCCAAGAAAAAAATACAAAAGATATACCTCTATTCGACTTTATAAGAACAAATTGTAACCACACTATTGGTAATTACAATTTGGTTTTTACGACTGGTTTTAACCAGTTTTAAAAAAATAGAGATATTGACTTGTTTAAAATTATAAATTAAGCACTTAAAATTATTTATCCAATTTTTTGTTATTATATTTATACTTATTGTAATAAGTTGTTTTTTTTTTTGGATTATTCAATATGATATTCCTATGATATTTGAACGTTTTTTTCAAACATAATTTTTATATTATGCTTTTGGCTTTTCAGGTTACCAGGACGTGCAAAGTATCAGACGAAAGAAGAGGTTTTGGAGAGCATATACATAGACAGCACAGCATCCTGCTTTGGAGATATAAGTGGTCGGACTGACGTAGAGCCACACCAACCAGATAAGTCAGAAAGGGAAGAAGTTGTATCAAGAAACGAAAGTAACCATTCTCGGTCAGTTAGTGGAAGTTGGCCAAATTTGACTGAAGAATCCAAGCATACGAATTTATCAGAAGAAAGTATTGGTCACTCACGCAACCCAAGTGAAATTGACAGTTTAGACTCGAATTACGTTAGGAAGCACTACAATTTTGAGGCGCATCGCAAGCATTACAAAAGCAGTTCTCCTGAAACCGAACGATCAGTTGTTTCACCGGATCATAGTAAAGATTTTACTACTGACGACCCCGATACTGACATTGAAGAACGACAAAGTAGGTCTAAAAATACTACACCAAAGTCTTTTACAAATGACAGTCTATCAATCACACATAGTGATAAAGATAAGACAGAAGTTAATTCAGTAGACTTAGAAAGAGCAGATTCTTATGACGAAATATCTATACGAAGTAGGCACAGCGAACCAAAAGAACTTGAATCTATACCTGAACCTCAAAATATTAACGAAAGTATAAGGGGAAAGGATATTCAATTAATTGCATCTGAGCACGACGGAACCGTTTCCAGTCCACCAGATAGTACCACGTCATACATTTCTATTTCAATAGCTTCGTCTGACAAATCGCAAAAATTAGAACACCTCGCAAATTCTTTAGCAGAGAAGATTGATGAGTATTGTGACTCACAATACAGAAATACCACGTCTGACCCATCGCACAAAGTGAATTCAGAAATCCACCAAGAAACCGACCCTATTTACACACAAATTCATAAGAAGAAAACTTTTGCGGACATAAGAAGAGACTCGTTAAATAAACAAGAAAACCTATTAAAAATTCAAAGTAACGACATTTATGTAAGCAATACATACATAGAAAGTGATACATATTCTACAAAAACGAACGCTACTGCTAAAAACATAACAACAGAACCATTTGTTACTACGTTAATAGAAAACCAATACTATTCACTACCGGATATAAACATAAGCAAATGTCTCCGTAAATCCGAAAGAATTGATGCTCAGCTACGAGAAGAAGATTCAGAAGACGCAACTTGTGAAAACAATTACGAAATAGCTCAGACTCATTTCAATGACATAATAGCTACGAGGGCTAGTGAGAACTATGGACAGTTAAATAAAACAAACAACAACAAAAATAATAATCTATGTTCACCTAAAAATACCGGAATTTATTTACCTAATTACTCTGAACCAGAAATAATTCAAAACTTCTGTAAGCTCGAAGACGATCTTAAATCGATAATAACTCTTGATAGTTGCAACTCTGATGATAGAGACTATTACCAGGTTGACACCCATCAAAACGAAAGAGAAATTAATGAAATAGAAGGAACTATAAGAAATAACAAGGTTATAACCAAATCTGAAAGTCTTAAAATAGCAACGAACTCCATTCCCTATAGACCGGAGTTAAAAATTTCAAAATCTATTTCCACCGACAATGTAAACAAAAGTTTACAAGAAAAAATAAATCAACAAATATTATTGAAAAAGGCTAAAACAAGTGTAAAAAAGCATTATTCTCTGCGACAAAGAGACCCTGAAGACGACGATTTACATCGACTACCTAGTCCAAGTACCGTTCAGAAAAGTACAATTCTAAATAAATCTAACGAAACTAATTTATTTCAAAAAACTATATCGGAAGATATAAAGTCTCGATCGCTAATATCTCGCGTCCAATCGTTTAAAACATCTCCTGAGTCAAGTATAGATATCGTCCCTCTTAGTGGTCATCAAACTATTGTCATTGACCCACCTTTAACACAAAAGGAACCTAACATACTAGGCCAGATTAAGCAAACAAATTTTTGCAACGTGACGGATACTGAAACAATAAAGCCAGTGGATATTAAAAAAGTTGTCATATCAAATACGATTACAGAAAACCAACGAAAAGAAAAGAATAAGCCTTTATCAAGCAAAGTTGATACGTCCAGCTATTGTACACCAAAAGATCCATTTATTACAATTAAATTAAACAAGGTTGTTAAAACCACGATACCAAAATTAAAAGAAATTAGATTTGAAGAAAAATCTCTATTTGGGCAAACAAAACAAGAAAAGCCACCGTCAAAACTTATAATAATAGATAATAACAAATCTGAGACCCATTTTATTTCTAAAGGAAATACAAACAATATGACAAGACCACAAGTATTACAAGTAGTAGATTCAAAATCAAGAAGTTTAACAAACCTGAACATTGATCAAGAAAGCAATCACGATAATAAAGAATCTGATAGTGTCGAGGCAAAACAAATAGTTATTACTGACATGCACAACGAAACTAAGGACAACCTTGAAATTAAAAATGAACCCAACGTTAAGGAAAAATTAAATAATGCTATCAAAACTGACATTGAATATCAAGAAAAGTTAAATTCTGTTAAAAATTACTGGTCAAAACTTATAGATAAAGCACCTGCCAATAAAGAAACAACAAACCGAAAGGAAAACCAACCAGATCAAGAGGATGTCAATAACAATACAAATAAGGATATAGTACCATGTAATAGTGAAGATAGTCTAAATGACGATAAATGTATTCCGGAAATTTCAGTCGGTAAAATTGTGAAGTCTTTAGAAAGTGTAAAAATTGTTGATAGTATTCGTAAAATCAGTCAAACTAAATTGCAACTTTGGAAGGATGAAACTGAAAAAGTCAAAAGTGATTCAGAAATCGAAGAAACAACTATACAGAAAATAGTAAAAAATGCAGATGGAAATGTTTATGAAAAACCACCACCCAAAAGATCAGAGGTAGATATGTGTCGTGACACTCCTGAAATTGAGATCGTCGAATTAAGCAGTGATGACAACGAAAACAAAAAAACGCAAGCTACCCTAATAAAAGCCAAGGGATTTGAAAAAGGTTGCAATGAATTTGATCATGTCAGATATAAAGTGATGAAATCAGAATTATTTAAAAACAGTATGATAGCAAACTATCGTAAGGAAGCTCAGTTTGATGGGCTACTTCAATATTTACAAGATTACAGTTTTCAAGAACTACTCGTCAATAATAACATCGTTATCATAGAACCAGTCAGAACGAAGGTGGAACCGCTGCCAAGAAAAAATAATGCAGACACGTGCAAAATAGCTCCGACCCAGCTGAAGAAAAACGAGAATAATTGCAGCCAAATAGACAAAACTAAAAACGCGATAAGAAGGCATTTCTTTTATCATCCCATCAGGGTTAATAAAGAAATAATTGAAGAAGAATTGCCAAATCCAGATACAGTTAAAAAAGTGAGAAATTTGTTTGAAGATACTTTGAAAATGAAAAGTCCTACAACACAAGATCCTCCTTTGATTGACGATGGATTAGGTTTAACAAGACGTGCTACATCGTACAGAAACTTAAATGAAGATAAAGGGAGTAAAATGGGAGGGAGAAAAAAAGTTATGAGGCAATTAACTATAGATACAAATTTCGGAAACAAGAAATGGGATAATGCAAGTCTCTCGAGTGGAGTATCTAGTGGAGACCTAAGTTCCAACAACGAATATGATAATGATGGTCTCAGTCCTTACTCACAAAAGAACTTGAAAGAAAATATGTACAGCTCTAGTGATGAATATTTATGTGACTCCATGAACCAAGATTTTTGTTGTGAAAGCCAATATGTTAGTCCAGATATACTCAGAAAGATAAGAGAGTGTGGAACTTCGGTTACGTATTACGGTGGTAAAGTAATGAACTCATCTAAGACGGGGTCAAATGTAAGTCCTATGACCAAAGCTATAATGGAGGAAATCAAAAGTTTACAAAAAAACTGCAGTAGAGACTGTTATTCTTGTCAAACTAAATGCAAAGGTGAGAAATGCTCGTGTTTGGTTGCGGACAAACATCAACAAATGTTTACAAACAAACAAAAAAGTATTGGAACAATGCAAATAGACGATGACGACAAACAAAAACGCGTAGAAGGTTTTCCAAATTTTAAATTCAAACTAGTGAAATCAAACAGTTGCAGCAGCAGACTCGAGCTTACAGGAACTGATGACTGCAGGAATGGCCGCTTCAAGTCAAGAAAACAAACAAGTGAAGATCCACCTTTAGTCCAAGAGGGCGAAAATTCAGTTAAGGAAAAAATCTGTCGTTTAGAAAGCTACAGCAAAGGAATTGCAAAAACTCCATTCGACAATAATGTCCACGAAGAGAAAACGCCTACAAAAACGAATAGTGAAGTATCTGTAGTTAAGAAATTAGAGGCATCTATTAAACCGATTAAGATAGAAACTACAAAAATGGAACAAAAGCAAGATATTGAAGACTGTGAACTAAATTCAAATAATTCAGAGAAATTATCGGCTGAACAACACACATTTGAAAAAAAGTTTTACTATCTTAATGAGAAACTTGAACCGAACAAGCCCGCCACAGGGAAGTTCGGCGAAATGGTTTTTGAAGAGTTTGAAGTTTTAGAATCCTGTTTCGATAGTTTAAATAGCAATAAGTCTCTAAAATAATAAATTTAAGCTTTTTGCTTACATTAATTGTGATCTGTATTCAAATAATACTATAAAATTATTGCTTGTAAATGTATGAACAGTAGATGTTTTAGACAACATGTGGTAATCTAATTTCTATTATTTAATATTAATAATAATTATAAAAACTTTATGTAAGATACAATGTTATATTTTAATGTCGTCTTTGCCAGAATATCCTGAGGTGATGGTCTTTCGAAATTTGTATTAAACAGATGAAATACATATTTGTTGTTATTATATATTGTACTGGAACTTACCATCTATTTTGTCAGGATCTGTTTTGGAGTTGTTGGGTTTTGACCCATGGAGGCATACACTTGTGTAGAAAGAACGACGACTGGGTCGCCATCGACGGCACCATGATTCCTGAAAACGTTTTGTTAATTTTTATTCTCCGTTGTCTATAAAATCTAAGTTCATTTTTCTATAACAAAGTGAGAGCTATTTATTGAGTCACTTATTTATAGCCATCGGTAGAATGACGATCGATCGAGTGCCTTCATTGTGAGGCTCTCGACCACTAGAGGACCTAGGCAAGTGGCTTTCGATAATCAAATAGAAAAGTGACAGAACGTTTCGAAGACTTATGTAGATTTCATATATTTAGCATTTTATTTACTTTTTTATTATATTGTCGAAAGCCACTTGTCTAGGGGTTGATCTTAGCTGGAGATTTAGCGTTTACATAAATATTTTTAATTTGTGAGAGATAATATGCTAGACTTGCAAAAACTCTCTCAATTTCAAAAATGGTATTACAAAAACTCTCGGAATAAAAGGAGACGTTTGAATATGTAAGGGGCGCTCGGCTAGCTTTTGTACGGTTGTTTCCAGGATTTTTTAAAATAAGTACAACGATATTGAATGCCAATATTTCATAATTTCGTTTAGCTTTGTCTTACAACTTTGTCTCACAAATTTAAAAAAACATTTTCAAATTCGTAAATCTACAGGACATATTAAAAACATGGCGTAATCTGTCATGTTAATGTTTTATTTATTTTTAAGTTTTGAGGTCAGTAACTTTTATCTTTCCATTTTACGAGCTCCTTTGGAGTTTTTCGTTTGATTTAATTATTAACCATTAATATAACAACTCGTAGTGCATATCGAATATTAAAACGATACAGTATGCTCTAGTTCGACAAACGCACCTGAACTAACCACAGACAAGGCAGACAACAAGTTTCCTCAGACTCATAATGGTACAAGCATACTATTTCATATTTTGGTGCAACATGGCGGAATATGGAAACTTCACCTCGGTGTGGCCACATGATGTTTTGTTTTTTGTCTCAAAGAAGAACATAATAAAGAATGTAATTTTTTAAATATTTAAGTGTGTTTACCACATTTTTACATACATTCCGAAATCACGCTAGCCGAAAATGAAATGTCTCCTTTGTAGATAATTTAACGTTCTACTAATTTTATAATAGATGTTTGAACTATTAAAACCAAAGATTTAAATCAATAGATGTGCCCCTCCGGTACAAAGAACGCACGAAATTAGGTTTCTACTCAAAGTTGTGCATGCACAAGTGTTGTCTCAGTATCCAACGAGCGCTTGTCGTGAGTGGTACAGTGCAACAACTTAATGTACATAGTGTTTTTCCGTAAAATTTATAGTTTACGATTTAATTATGCCGTCGTGTTCATTTGGGGGATGTAAAAATACAAGCCGAAACACAAACAAGGATAAAGGTGTTACTTTTCACGCGTAAGTAACTAATTACAAATTATTTTTGATTTATTGGCATTACTCATCTGTGGTGTCGCACGGCAGCATGGCCGCGAGACGCGGAGGGGGCGGAGAAGCGTCCGGCCGCCAAAGAATAAGTAATTAGATACCAATAGAAAGCCAACTCATTAGCTACTTTTACCTATGAGTAACAAAATAGAATGATTGTTGAACTGAAGATTTTTGTGAAGCTTTGACTTTTTAGTTGCTTTTGGCAAGGCAGTTTTGCTTTTTATGTTGTTTAATTGGACTTCTTCCTGTTTGTAGTAAAAATACACTGATGTATTAACTAAATCAATTGTTTAATACTGTCACGGTTGTTTCACAATTACTTTATGTATTAACGGGATTTTTACTGTGATTTTGATTTTTAGTTATTTTCAAGTAAATCAAGTTATGATTCAATTACAGTTTTCCTCGAGATCCAAGAATGAAGGAAAAATGGATTAAAGTAATTCAGCTTGAACGGAGGGAAGATGCATGGTTGCCGAACACTTGTAGCAAAGTGTGTTCTGCTCATTTTACAAAGGATGATTTCCTTTCAACAAAGTCAGGGAGGCGCAAAATTTTGTCTTCTGTTGTACCAGCTATTACGGTAGGTATAATTTTATCATCTTTTATTTTTTTACTTTCTTCAACATGTAACTAAACTTAATCTTTAGGAATAATAAATTTTACGGACATTGAATTTATTTTCAAAGTAAACGTTACTTTCAGCCACCGTCGATCATCAAGCTAGAGGATAAAGAGGGATCGCCACTTCACAGTGTATATGTTTCAGATAATGATTCCATTTTTGATACACCAAGAAAAATTTTTTTGAAGAAAAAAATTACCTTTCTGGAAAGAAAGAAATTGCAGTATGGGCAAAATCTACTTAAAGTGAAACGGCAAAATAAGAATTTAAAAAAACAAAACACTAGTCTTAAAACAACGTTAAAAAGTTTAAAAAACTCAATAAACCGGGAACAATTTAAAGAGTTAGAATTAAAAGCTGAAGAAGCAGATGATAGTTTTAAGCAATTGTTAAATTTGTATCGTAAAAAACGTAACCGCAACAAATTTACTCCTGCATTAAAAAAATTTGCGCTGAAACTGCACTATTACTCACCTGCTGGCTATAAATATTTTAGAAGTAAATTCAACAATCTTTTACCACATCCTCGCACATTAGCAAAATGGTATGAGAATAGTAATGCTAACCCAGGATTTACGTCACAGGTTTTTGAAAAATTAAAATCTAAAAGTGCAAATGGAAGGATTTTAGGAACACTAATTATAGATGAAATGGCGATTCGGAAGCAGGGAATTTTTAATGGTCGTAACACTTTGGGTTTAGTGGACACAGGGTTGGGTCAGGTTAACGAATTAGCTACTGAGGCGTATGTTTTTATGCTAACATCAAATACAGAGAACTGGAAAGTACCACTTGGCTATTTTTTCATTAATGGACTTTCAGGAGAACTCAGAGCTAATTTGATAAGAACTTGCCTCGAAAAATGTTACCAAGTTGGTGTTGATGTGATAGCCATAACATTTGTGATGAACAGATGGTTGTGCAGCTAACATAGCTGCTGCAGAAAGCCTGGGTTGCAACTTTAGTAATATGAATTCACTAGTTACTACTTTTAATCACCCATCAGATAATAAGCAAAATGTGGCTATATTTTTAGATGCTTGTCACATGCTGAAACTGATAAGAAATAGGTACGTTTGAAGCAAAAAAAATAATTTTTGATGATAAAGGCAATAAAATACAATGGAAATATTTAATTAAATTGCAAAAATTACAGGTTTTAAATTTGCAAACAAGCTGACAGAAAGACACATCAATTTTATAAACCAAATTATGAAAGTCAATTTGGCTGCTCAGCTGCTGAGTAGAAGTGTTGCAAAGTCTTTAGAGTTGTGTACCCAATCACTAAATAATTGGAAAATTGATGATATTTCTGGAACCATCAACTTTTTGAAATTGTTCAATGACCTCTTCGATATTTTTAACTCTCGCGCACACCAGTACGGATTCAAAAGTGCACTTTGTGAGAAGAATGTGACCGAGATATTTAATTTTTTAGAAAGTGTTAAAGAATACATTCAAAATTTAAAAATATATAACAAAATAAAATCAACTAAAAGGGGAATAATCAAATTAATTATAAACAAAAAAAAGATTTGTGAGTCCAAATGCAAAATAGGATTTGTTGGTTTTCTAGTTAATATCGAAAGTCTTGTATTTTTGTATAGAGATTTAGTAGAAAAAAAAGCATGCATATGTCAACGTATCGTTTTTCGTTTTCGTTTTAGTCAGGATCATTAAGAGCTATTTTTTGGAAAAATGAGACAGCACGGTGGTCGTTATAATAATCCCAATGCTATGCAATTTAAAGCAATATATGGAAAATTATTGAACCACTTAGAATTGCGTAGTTCATTTTCTGAAAACTGTATTCCACTCGATAATTTCCTCATTCTTAATTGTTCTAGACCATTAGAAAATATAAATGAAACTTGTTATATTCGTGAAGAAGCTATTTCTAACACTGTATCAATATTAAATCAATACGATGTGAACTGTACAATGTTATCGAACACTTTAGATACTAATAACACAATAAATGAAATTTCTGAGCAAGTAGTGGGATATATATCAGGTTGGGTGGCGCGGAAAATAATAAAAAAACTAAAATGCGTAACATGTATTGATTCACTTATGTCTAATGAAAAGCTAGAATTTCATAAGTTAATCACAATAAAGAATATGGGTGGGTTAGTCTTTCCCTCTCGCGATTTGTTTGGTGTTTGTCTAAATTCAGAAAAAATTATAAGATCCCACATTAAAGAAAAATCAACTCACTTCTTCAATAGTGAAAACGAACTAAGTACCATAAAATTACTTATATTAGAGTCTTTTTTGCATAGTAATATATTCCAAATATTAAATGAACATTCTAAAGAACAGCCAGCCACTTTTAACCATAGAATTTTAATTATAAAGGTGATAATAGATAACTACATTAATGTAAGACTACACTACTAACATAAAAAAACACAAATAACAAAACGGCAAAAATTTAATAAGTTGGTGCTTTTTGCAGGCATTGACGTATAATTTATGACTGTATGTTTTAAAGCAATAAATGATTTTTAAATGTTTACTTGTATTTATTTCTGTCTCTATAAACCTTTAAAACTCTATAGGTGTATTTTCCAGCGTAAGATCTTTGTCACATCTGATCTATATTCTTTGACCATTGATGACGTGACTTGCTGTGTTTGTGTAAATGAGCATGACAACTCCATGACACGTGCGGGCACATCTATTGATTTAAATCCATGATTAAAACAGTGAAAAGCAAAAAAAAATCCTATTTTTGGGCCGTTTGATTTTGAATATCTTAAGACACTAACAGTTTTTGACAGAGTTTTGAGAACTTCAGCATACCAAAACAAAGGATTTTACAAGTTTATTATCTCTCGTGCCGAGGCTTTTTTTATGAACAATCCAATGCTTTTCTAGTCATATGATAACAACCAGCTGTTTGACTTAGTTAAGGAAAATCATGAACAGGGTGAATTACAACTGTTTAGTGACTGTTTCACGGATAGCTTAATACTAATCTGACCGACGCAAAATTATGTTTCTGAAAATCTAACTTAACTTTCGGTAATTATGGACGACAAAAATTAAGTAAAATGAGCTGCTAAAAGTGGGTAATAAATGATCTAAGCTAGCAAGTTCAATTATAAGTCATCAAATAAAATACTAAAGTGGGTGAAAGAAAATACTGCATGGGCAAATTTTATACCAAGTAACTAACTGTACATAATCAGACTTAATAAATAAAGACACGTAAAAAACCTTTAGTGAGCTGTTGTAAAAGCATTGTTTATTTTTAGGCACAATTTTTGCTGTTAATTAGCAGTTGTTTAATAGCAGCACTGATAGGAGGGGTGGCGTGGCGACAACGCCTTACAGAAGAACCTGATCCAAAACGAGTGCACATAATGTAGGTTAGGTTAGGTTTGTATGTAATTATTGCATTCGCCAGTAGCCAATATTATGCCAAACCTTACCTATGAGATGTAAAATCAATTATTATTTATAACAAAAACACAACTTTACAAATATACTCAATATATCCGAAGCTTTATGGGTATTACAAGATACGGAACTAAAATTTTAGTAAATCTGATTTCATTTTAGGTTACGCAAGAGGTGGGGTAGGAAGAGTTCTCTTCCCCCACTTCCACAGCCCTAGTAAAATAAAAAGCCCTAGTAACAACACAGGCTAATAAAATTAAAAGGTAAAATACAAATTAACTGATAACAGGACATCCAGTTTTAGACTTTTATTTTATTAAACAACTCTCATCTCTTTTGAGATAGTGTGGGTTTTCGCATTACACATTAGTTATTAGTAGTAGTTATTACATCAATCAGTTATTAAATAAGCCTGTTTTAGGATTTTTGTGAGTCCTCGCTTAAATTATTTTTAACGATATTTGAACTAACTTGATCAATATATAACGCAGCACTCTTGAAATAAAATACATGCAATGTTTTTTTTTCGCTATTGTGTGTTTTAATAAATGAACTACAATAGAAAATTGTACGAATAATAGTTATTGTATTGATCGTTCCAAATAACTAGCTGTACTATATAAAATTTAACTCAAATTTGTATTTTCGAATAGCCGTTTTCAAATTCTGTCGCCCAATTAATATTTGATGAGTAGTTCATGCAAACGATATGAAATCTAGATGACGCGTCAATTCAACCTTAGGGCTCCCTATCCATCAAGGCTGTGTGAGGATATACAGTTGCGTACGAGGGGCCTATCACTTCATTTATTGTCTTAGTTGGTTAGGAAAATGAAGCAATCCTAGGTACAGTTATTGGTGGACTTTTTCTTAGAACAACATCAAGCTCTTTGGTCAGCTTTGGTGATCTGTCATTTATTAGTAATATTAATTAAGTTGATTTTATTTGTTGAGTACTGTTGTTGCACTTGACATCGCTGCTCGGTATACACATCATCCACATATCCAGGCGTATATGCGTGTTGAGTATCTGCGTATTCGTCTTGTTCGCAGAATAGACGAATAGAGCTACTTCACATATTTGAACAAATAAGACGATGTGAAGTATTCGCTATTCATGAAATTACGCGAACACAAAATAGTGATGTGAAGGGCGACCATTAAAGGCTAGTAATTATCTTATTACATTTTATATCTAAGTGGTAAATGTTTGTATCTAGTTGGATCAAGACAGGCAAGGTCATTACATATTTAAACAAAATACAAGTAACTAGATAATGTAACGAATACATTTTGAAACCCCAGTTTTATCCGAGTAAATTATGATTCTTGTCAATTTTCAACCTAGCAAAATGTAAAGCCCACCTGATGGTAAGTGGCATCCACACCCATGGACATCATAAATCATAGGTGTTTAATTTATTCACAGTTAATGTAATTAGTATATCGACTAATGATGAAGGTTGGAATTGCCTTTGTTCCAGTAATTCCACTGTCGGTTCCTTCCGTTTTACTGGCACCCAACCCACGTACACATGGTTATTAGGGTGGTCAAAATAGGAAGGACTATAGTACTGCCCCAGACGAGATCTTAACAGACAAACTCTTCTACCACTTAGTGGTTATATTATATTAATCCAGGTCATCATATATCCACATGCCAAATTTTATCCAAATCCATTCAACCATTTTTGAGTTGTAGAAATTTTTCCATACAAAGTTACATTTATGACTGTTAAAGAATTACAACTTGTAACTCGAAAGTGTTAAGTTTATACTTCATAAACCAGTGCAACTCATCATAATCAGTATGATAAAAAAAATGTTGAAATAAACATAGTTTATATGAGAGTGTGAACATAGAATTTTATGACATTTATAATTAAAAATAAAAAAACATTAAAATAGCTTCAAATTACATTCATACATAAATTTTTAAGAAAATCAGACAGTCAGTTGGTTGCTGCACAAGCTGAAGTGCTATGAGGATCCTTGGAAGAGGTCTTTGCCCTGGCAGTTGTGTATCAGCTGAAGGTGGTATGAAAACAAAAAAAATAATTTTAAAGTACAAATATTGATCTTATGTTTTGAGAACTTTCTTTTTCAGTTTGTGTTTATGAGAATTTGTAAAGTATAGTAAAGGGAAATAATAGCATACCTAGAGGTAATATCCAAATAAAGAAAATTAGAATAATGAGTAATGAAACAAGTAACAAATTATCCAGTAATAATGAAATTGCTTAAGACTATTAGTTAGTCAATAAAGCAATTCTCAATAAGAATCTACAGGGAGCACTGGAGCACTTTATATTGATTTTGAATTGTAAGAAAATAGGTGAAAGATTTAATAAATACATAATACTGAAACAATTCTAATAAATTATTTAGGCAAAAATTTGAAATTTGAAAAATATTAGGAATGCATTACAAGTTCCTATAGTCATTCCATTTTAAAGTGTCTATTAATATATCTTTTAAACTTATCTTTACTAATAAATTTTCTATTCAAACATTATGTAAATTTCTGTTGTACTTGGTCATTGGTGTCAAAATATAATAATGATTTTATAATCAGTTATACAAACAAGCTTAGAAACTATACATAAGGATCTCATTAATCAGTTATACAAACAAGACTTATAAACTATACCCAACTATTTACTTGAACTATTATAGTTTTGTTGTGATTGTGTTTGATTTGCAATGTTACACAATGTTACAATTTGCAGGTTGTAATGCTCTATACCTGTACAATACTTTGTTATATACCAGAAGGCCTACTATGAACTATTATTGCGATTCAATTGACGACCTAAAATAAACTGCTTTGCTATTTCATACCACGACGTCATTAAAGCGATCCAGTCTAGGTTGACGCCAAATCAAGTCGGCAATTGGATCGCAAACTGTTTTAGTTCGTTCATTTTTCGTACCATGAGGTGATATTTCAACCTATATTGGATAACTTAAATGTCAAAGTAAGCGATTCAAAAAAAGTTGCTACTTTCTTGGCGTGAAGTGAATCGTTTCGGTTTATCTTTAAAAAAATTGTTGAAAATATAGATATTTTAAGGTATTTCAGTTGGATATTTAGTGTTTCTTATGTGTTAATGTAAAAAAGTGATTTCTAGAGCTATTTTTTATTGTAGATGTCTGACGAATTAGACTTTTTTATTTTCTTGGAAAATGAAAATGAAATAAACACAACACGGAAACAATCGGACCCCTTTTATTTGGAAGATGAAGAATATACAAAAAAGATATCGGTTGTCTAAACGATTGGTATTAGAAATGTGCGATGAGCTGAGCCCAATGTTGAAAAATCCAACAAAATCAACTGATATATCAGTAGAGACAAAGGTAGAAGTCAAATTGGGTGCGTTCTAAACTCGTCATAATCAATTTATTTTTACGACAACACTAAGGAAACCTTTAATTATTTGTAATTTAAAGAATTATATAAATTTCTATTATTTAATGAGTACTAGTACGGGCTTATGGTATATAATTTGACACTAAAAAGCGCAATTTTAAAATATATTTGTTGTTATTTTTACACAAAAAAAACCGCTAAAATCATATCAACTAGATTTCGAAACGCAATGCATATGGTTCGAGTAAAAGAGACAGACTTATGCAACGAGTGTATAGCGTCATCTCTTTCTCACACGCGGACCACAGACAAATTTCGGTCTTTCATTCCTCCGTGAGCGATTCAAACGCCAGTTAGCTAAAGGCACTTCATGGTACGAATCTTAGCGATTCAGTTTAGGTACCTAAACTGGATTGCATCGGAATTGAATGGCAAACTAAAAGTTGATGGTAGGCCTTCTGGGCACCAAAAGATATTATTAGTGTGCCACCATCAGCTTAAATTGGGGAATTCAGGGGGAGTTTCATCATAAAATTGTACATAGTTGTATTTTTAGTAATTTTGATTGTTCAGTATAGCTAACATTCATTAAATTTTATGTAATAAATAATAGAATTTTCTTAACATAATAAGCTATGTGTCTGCGACCATAATTCGTATTGTATTAAAATGGTATTGTTTCATACCAGAATACCAGAATGTATGCAGACATTTTATTGATATATACTTTTTTTTATCAATAGCAGTTAACCTTTCCATAAAAATTAGTTAATTCTGTTTTTACTTGATTTTTCAATTTAGGTTTTTATACAATTGTTTATTGTTATTTTCAGTCAAAAAATGTATTAAGTGTATTAATCATCTTAAGATGTAAAGGGTGAATCATTGTACAAACAAACCTACAGTGCAAAGAATTTATGCTGAGTCACATACATAATTTATGAAACAACTATATTATATTAGATATATGTAAAATATTGATTATTTTTAGCAAAATATATTGAGTGTAAATCTAATGATACATAACTTACTAGCCAAGTTTAAACACCTGCCAGTCAACAATAATATAACAGATAAACACAACAGCTGATAAGCAGGTACACAATATTTATGTAAACTACCTGTAATAACTTTCTTATTAGGATCAGCTGACAGCTGAAAAAAGCTAACTGATCACCTAATAAACAAGAAAAATCGACACAAAACAGTAATCTTGTAAATAATAAACAGATATAATACAGTTATTTCGCTAAATTTAAGTATTTTTCGGGTTTCTCGAGTGTTAACTGATTAAACTGTTAAGAAATTTGCTTCTACACTTTTATTTTAATTTATATATAGATTATTTTTTTCTTCTTGGTGCATATTACACCAAAAACAAATAAAATATAGACAGCAAATTTGATTTCATACCTACACGTGCACAATGGGCCGGTCTATAATAATATTATTAATTAAATAGCTAGTATAATATTGTTTTAAGTTATTTTCTATATACGACTTACCCTGGTGTTAAAAAATTCTTTAATAAACGGTGATAAACACAACCCCCGATTTATTTCTAATTTAGCTAAGAGACGGCACCTCGAAACACAAACACTCGACGCCATCTTTTCCAAACACTGCCGTGCGGTTAACTCGTCTGCTCGCTCAAAGTGCCGGGTATGCTTGACAGACAGTGTCAGTGTTACTGTCAATTTCAAAGTAATTCATCCATCACCCACCGATGGCCTAAAACTATTACTCGAAGCTTTATTTTCTAATATTTGCCAGAAATATAATACATCTATCAAAGGGAATTTGTTATCAACACTTTAATTGAACCAAGGACCCCAGCACAAAGTGCCTTAAGACTTACTTAAAATTAAATCTGAATTTTTAATTTGTCAACCTAACGTATCCTTACTTTTGATTTTTTCACTCCAGTTGGGTGGTCTCAATCATCATTGGTCAACGTCAGTTTGCTGTCAAACCATGACAATACAAAACTTGAATACATATTCGGTTCGTAATTTTAGTTCAAAGTTCTTAAACACTGATATTAAATTCTTATTTATTCATTGAATTAGTGAAATACAAACATTTCTCATGGCTATACCGGAATATAAACTTAGTGCTGTTCTTTATGGTCACTCAATGGATGTGCGATCCGTTGCAGGCACTAAAGAGTTTTGTATTTTGTCTGCTTCTCGAGACCGAACTGCCAAACTTTGGCATCCTGAAGGGTAAGTTTTTATCTTCTTATCTAATTCTAATCATCATTAGGTAATTCAAGAATTCAATCCAATGTTTTATTGTTTCAGAGTAAAGGATTATGTCAATGTTGTTACTTACAAAGGTCACACCAACTTTGTTGGTTGTGTTTGTTGGTTGCCGCCATGTGAAGCTCATCCAGAAGGCCTCGTTGTGACGGGAAGCAATGATAACACAATATTATGTTATAATCTACATGACGGTCTCATCCAAGTCACATTAGAAGGGCATGAAAATGTAGTTTGCTTTGTTAGTTCTGGCCATGATAATGGAATTCTGCTAAGGTAACTTTTAACTATTAAATCCTAGGTTATATTGGCATTCGCGTCTTTGCTCAAACTGAACTTTCTTATATTGCTGATTTATTTTCTTTAAAATAATACTGACTTTGATTTCTATATCACCCAATCATACTTTTTACAGCGCTAGCTGGGATAGCACAGCAAAAATCTGGAATGTGAACAATCCTAGATCAATTCCAATTACTTTAAAAGGTCATCAAGCAGCTGTGTGGTCGGTAATAGAGATTGCCAATGGAATCATAGTAACTGCTTCAGCTGATAAAACAATCAAGTTATGGAATAAAGATGGGTCTCTTATCAAAACTCTAACAGGTAAAATATGTTATAATTATAATGTGATTTTTTTAAAAGGTTATGATGGAACTAAATGTATGAAAAGGATCTGAAGCCATTTAACATAATAAAATAATAGTTCAAACATCAATCTTATATTGGTAAAATTCTCTTAAGAGCTCAAATTCCCAAAGATCTCAATCTGCTTAGCTTTACTCAACACAAGTGTGGAGTTGCCCATCTTACTTTATAAACAACTTGAATTTTTTAGTGTTAATCTATATTATTACATTTTAGGGCACACAGACTGTGTAAGAGGCTTAGCAGTTTCAAGTCCGGAGACATTTTTGAGTTGCTCAAATGATGCTTCTATTAGACTATGGACAAATAAAGGAGAGTGCCTTAACACATATTATGGACATTCAAACTATATATACAGGTAAAAAATACCTTATCTAGTCCTATCTAGTCTCTAGGACTATTAGTATCTATTGATAAAATATATTGAACCAATTTAGCAATCTAACAATAACCCATATTGTTAGATTTTTCAAAATTAGTTAGATGAATGAAAATGCAATTTTTACTTCAAATTATAAAGTAAAAAATTTGATTGCTTGGTATTGGTAAAATTTGATTGAATGATAATATTTTGTTTGTCAGGTTGCAGAAATAATTTATTTTGCCTCATCCAGTACTTATATTCTATCCAATTTCGATGATAGCTTTCGCATATAATGATATTGCCACACTCAATAGTGCTTATTCTTGTTGCGACCACCGCCCGGTACGGACGTTCTAAGACCACTCCGATTAATTGATTCCTTCCTTCAGTTTTAAGTTACTTTCAGGCCTTCAGATATATCGAAGGCCTCCATGGCCTTCTTTTGCTCGCAGTGTCCAGACATTTGGACAAAATTTAAAGTGGGTGCAAACTGACTACCAAAACTCGGACAAAAAAGAAAGACGGGCTTGTCAACCCGCATCCACCAAATTTAAAAATTGCATATACATACCTACACACGCGAAAAATAACGCGATCGGTATCCGTGTAGCGACTACCATTGAGTACCGCACTTACGCGCTCGAAGAGGAGAGCGTTTTACGCGTCGTCCTTAGAAGCGGGCCGAAAGAAATTGAGTCAAAACTCCTATAACCCAGTGTTGGTTACACTAGAGCACTCCCCTGAGGGCAAGGGGATTTCTAAACTAAAAATATTAGCCAAACTTTCGGGGATCGCCGTCGAGATCCCCTTCAAACGTAGTATACTCAGTCAATGCCGTAGATGCCAAGTCTATGGCCATACGGACAGAAATTGCCACGCCCAGCCTAGGTGCGTCAATTGCCTGGGCGATCATGGCACTGCCGATTGCGCGCAAACCCCGCAATCCGAAGAACCTCCTGGGTGCGTTTTATGTAAGTCGTTTGGCCATACTGCCAATCACCTAAGATGGCCCAGGGCCCCAAAGCTCAACCCCAAGAAGGCGCAGAAGGCAAAGCAAACCACCCTCTGCTCCTGCTGCAAAGCCCAGCTTACCCCATAAACTGCCATAAACTACGGTCCGCTGCCGACTCCCAAGAACGCATGGGTGACCCCACCTTCCATGGTGAGAAAAGCTAAAGCTGCCCTGCTGCCTTCTCAGGCACAGTAGGTCAGATTAGCATGCTTTCTCCTCCCACGGTCGGGTGCCGTGGAGAGCCACTTTCGGACTTCGCACTTTTATGCGAATTCGCTTCAAGTTTCGATTTGGGAGAAATCACCACTTCGGCTCGCAAACTACAAGCCACAAAAAGTGAATTCCAGGCGACGTGCTTTGTTGCGATCGAGCACCAGGTGCTTATCGCCAACGTCCAAAAATTCAATAAATTAACTTTTAAATGACGTCCTCTAGATTAAAACCACGGTCCCTCACTATGGGCTACTTCAAAGCCGATGAACTTAAACATCAGCGTAATGAAATTCACGAATTCGTTCGAGAATTTCAAATTGACATCTTACTTGTGCAGGAAACCTGTTTGAAACCTAGTCACAAGGACCCGAAAATTGTGAACTACAACATCGTTCGTAACGATAGGCTTACCGCCGGTAAAGGCGGTACCCCTATGTGTTAGAAAAGGTCTCCACGCTGTATACCTGTCGATCCCCCACAGTTCGAGAGTATCAAAGTTATCGAAGAATAGCGATGAGCGGCCATCAGCCAATCACGCTGGCATCCATCTACCAACCACCAGACAAAGCTATACTTCAAAGTGGCCTTCAGTCGCTACTCCATATGAGTCCCTCCGTAATACTAGCTGGTGACTTTAACTTGAAACATTCAAGTAGGTATATATATGAAGGCTCTACAGCGAGATGTTGAATCTCGCATATGCGAACTGCGGTCTAACGACTGGGATCCGCTTCTTGAAGAGATTTCACCTTCGCATGTGGCTTACCGGAACTTGGTGAAGTTTCTCAAGATGGATTCTGCAACGTCGTCGATGCCTCTGCTCCTTAGGCCTCCGCCCATGACTCCCGCCTTCGATGACTCCAAAAAAGTTGAAACCCTAGCCGATGCCCTAGCCCTAGCCCAACAATGTAAACCGAGTACAGAAAGCACTAACGCCCCCCACGTATAAACTGTGAATAGCACAGTTAGCACAGAAACAAAATGCGGCAACCCACTGATTGACACCCTCCAAACAGTAACGGTGGAAGAGGTACAGGCATAATTAAGAACCTAAAACCGCGGAAAGCCCCAGGTCCAGATGAAATACCAAACAGGGTTCTGAAAACTCTCCCACTCGCACTCAGACAACTGTTTGTAGTTATTTTCAATAACTTATTAACAAACTACTCCTTTCCGCAAACGTGGAAGGCAGCGATTGTCTTAGGTATTAGGAAAACTGGCAAATCTACCGGTAGCTTGTAGCTACCGTCCTATTAGCTTGCTTAGCGCGAAAAGCAAATTATACGAAAGGATTATTTTGAACAGGCTCCGAGAGGTTATCCATTCGAAGCTCCTGTTACCGGATGAACAGTTCAGCTTTAGGTCCCGTCACTCCTGCGTCTAATAGGTGCACCGCATCACGGAGCACATCTGGAGCAAAGAAACGTTGGTCGAAAACCGATAGACACGGGTGCGCTTTTCCTTGCCGTGGCTAAAGCCTTCGATAAGGTCTGGCACAACGGCTTATTATCTAAGCTCTTTGAAACTAGGCGTGCCAGACAGCCTCGGGCACATCATATGAGACTTTCTCCATCGAACCTTTCGCTACAGACTGGAAGGTGCTCTTTCCAATCCCCGTCCTGTAATAGCCGTTGTCCCTCAAGGCTTCGGTGCTTTCTCCGACTTTGTTTTAAGCGACGGTGCGCTCTTCGCAGACGACACCGCGCAGTAAACAACTGTTAGAAATCTACGTATGTTAACTAGAATGCTCCAATCCGCAGCCAACGCATTAGGCGCTTGGTTTCGGAAATGGATAATAGAAGTCAACCCAAAAAAAAGTGCAGCAGTGTACTTTTCTCTCTCAACCTACAAAAGATTAGGTCAGATCACAAGTCAAATTTTTATTATACCTTAGGTTAAGGGCCCATATAAAGAATTTGGAGTTTTCTACAGGGTTCATTACAAAACTAAACAGATGCAACAAGTCATTGTAATTGTAGACCTACCTTATCTGAACCTGAAAAACGTTGTCGCTAGTACTGACTAGTTTGTCAGTACACATTTAAGTTCATTGATGACAACACTGAAACAGTTTTAAATGTTATCAATTCTTAATTTAACTTTTCAATAGTTTCAATTAACTGCGATGTCACAGACAATTTGGTAGGTCTAGATATAATTATTTCAGCAATGTCTAAGGCTGACATGACAGAGTCATCGTATTACTATTTTATTAATTTTGTTATATTTTGTTGTTGCAAAGTTGTTCCTATATTAAAGTAAAAAATATATTCAAAAAGCACACAAATATTTAATTATTATGAGATATATCATTTTAAAATGACTTATAACGAACCAGAAGTGGTATTCACAAATTAAACATATTTCAGCATCAGCACAAACCCAGCAATTCCTAATTCATTTGCCACAAGCGGGGAAGATGGAAGTGTGAAACTATGGATTGGAGGTGATTGTGTTAGAGATATGAAACTGCCCGTACATTCTGTATGGAGTGTAGCTTGTTTAGAAAATGGAGATATTGTGACAGGTAAATTGTTATATATTTCTGAAGCTTCTTGACATTAATAGTAATAGTTTGGTACTATGAAATTGAAATTATTATGCGACAACATACATTCTTCAAATGCTTGTCAGAAAGTGAGGCTTTTCTATCACTGAACAGCTAATTTTAACTTAGCTTTTCATTCTTAAATAGGATAAGCTCTAGTAAATTAATCAAACATGTGCACCTATCAGTTACTTCCGATGACATGAAGGAAATATATAATTGCAATAAAATAATGTAGTATAATTGCGGGCTATTTGGAGGACTTTCGTAATATCGGGTTTACAGCCCTAAAAATTTTAAGAATGTATCAAAGGGCTTTTTATCACGTTGGCATACCTAATTGTCCACCATTTTGAAAAATCTTGATGTGAGCAGCCAGTGTTAAAAGTAGTGTTATTCAATAGAATAAATTTATTAAGAAAAAATTAATATGAGCTATAATATATTTTCTACAATAAGTGGGGTCAAGGACTATGCTATTTTGAGGTTCATGTATTAGTAAACTACCATTCATCAAGTTCACCAACACCAGCCACTATCAGGAATTAGGTGGGTGACCATAGTTATAAGTTATTTGTGAAATATAAGTAGCTGTGGATGTTTCTGGAGCACTTTCCTAATTTCCAGATTAACATTGACTTGCAGTTCATTCTGTACAACCGTGGGTACTTAATCATACAAGTAGGCAGCGTCAGGTAGCAGCTGAAATAAAATTAAACTATACCTGTGAATAAAAAATATTTATTCAAACTTAACAATAAACATAACGTAACAGCAATTTGCACGTTAGGATAAGAACATGTATTCAGTGTATTCAGAAACGTGCACGTGTATTCAGAACCAATTTGGGAACCCGAATGAACAACACAAAACAAAATGGCGGACGGCCAATTAACGGCACGAGGCGTGACAGGGGTTGAGAGGGAGAGACACAAAGACATGGCATGGGTCCGGTAGGCATATAAAACCGGTTCCTGGCAAGTGGCATCGACGAATTTGCAGCTATGTTATAGTAACTTTTTTGGAATATTGAACTCAAATTCTCGAAAAGTATGTCACTATATATTTTGTTAGTTTTAATTTATTCTATGAACTACCACTAGTTTTTTTTGACACATTTCTGGTCGTATAGACTGGCGATAGGTATGCCATACAAAAATGTCAGTACCTCTTTCTTGTTACATATTCTCCTTCATGTACATATCTGTATTCTAGGTTCAAGTGACGCCATAGTGCGTGTTTTCACGAAAGATCCAGCAAGATTCGCTGACGAGGCTACCTTGAAGCTCTTTGAAGAAGAAGTGGATAAGATGCAGGCAGCGCAGCAACAGGAGATTGGTGGTGTCAAACTGTCTGAGTAAGTAATTTCAATTATTACTCTTGACACTTATTTTCATTAGCAATTTTTTGTCCGAAATTTTAGTTGTATTTCAATAATGGCAATCACCAAAATATTTTGATTATGCATGGCATAGAAATAAGACGGATGGATCATTTTAAGGGACTTAAAGCTAAGTTTCATGTATATAGTTTGAGTTTATAAATCAAACCATGATAAAGATAGAGTCAGATAGAGTCATATTAACCAGCCAACGAATGTTGCTACCAAAAGTGTGATTAATTGTTTTACATCACTTATAATGTTGACAAGGTGTAAAAGGTGTAGGTCTAATATTAGAATCTTGAAATTAACTTCAACGGTTGAAATACCTATGTTCAAAATCCCTCAAATAGGAATATCTAATGGTTTCATAATAACATTATTTAACATTAGATTAACCAAATACCTAATGTACCAACGAAATGTTGAATTTAGGTCAAACAACTATCACACAAACCTGCCAATATCCTGTGATTTGCGCGAACCGAGCGAAAGAAATGTCCTAGAATTCAAAGTTGTGTTGCACCACGTTATTATTCTTTATTGTTAATTTTTACACGTTTACAGATACATTGACAGCTAACTGGAGATTTGACGCCATTGTTATGACTATTTTACATGCTGCCCACCTTTAAAAGTATTTTTAATTTAGGTCAAACATCCATTGGGTATTCCACTGTTAGGAATTTTAAATGTAGGTATTTCAAGTTTAGGCATTATGAACTGTGGTATTAAGTTCATTCTAAATTTTTTTACTTACGGTTTTTTGAATTTCAGTAAAAATACAGAGTTTTAATTTGAACCTTTTGATTTTGTCGTTAGGAGTTTAAACGTAGGTATTTTATTTTCGGGCATTCTAATAAAATGTACTTATTGGTATTAAACATTATGTACTTTAAGAATAATTGTACCCGTATATTATTCACTCATAACAATTGTATACAGTTCTTTATAAGTTTGAAATAGAATGTTATTTTTGATTTATAAAAAAAACCCTTTAAAAAATTCTAGGTTACCTGGTCCAGAAGTTTTATTGGAGCCAGGCAAAGCCGATGGTCAAACCAAGTTGGTGCGGCAGGGCACCAGTGTGAAATGTTTCTCTTGGAGTGCTTTAGAAAACAAATGGAATGAAATTGGTGATGTCATGGGTGCTAAACCTCCTGGGGAAGGGAAGACCATGTACCAGGGTGCGGTAAGTAATTGTTTATTATTGAACTACTGATATTACAGTTGGTTTATCTATATGTCTATATGTGTATTATTCTTGACAGTAATTAATAATACATAAAATTGGAGGGTATTGGAAGCTTTGTAGAGGTAGTTACTGTGACTTTTTATTTTATCAATTGCAATAATATGGCAGTCAGTTGGCAAAATACTTTTTTTAATTTTACACCTGTATAAATAATAAACAGAAAAAAACATTTCTATATAGTTATTCTTTTTTTTGTATTTTTTTATGTTATGACGTTACAGCTTAAACACTCTATACAAAAAATGCCATACTCATCTAACTTAAACATTCATGCTTCCCAATAACGTTCCGACACGTGGCAATAAGTGATCGTAAGGTTACCTTTTTCAATGTTGTTTTTAAATATGTTTTATTGCAAATATAAATAAAAAAAATAATTTAAGTATGCAAATCAAGTTATGCTTATATTTAATTCAAACAATTTATACATTCAAACAATACTGCAGCATGTATTTAGTTTTTAGACAATGCTAAAAGCGCGCAAACGCGATAGTGCTGTAGGTAATCTGTTCATGAAACCGAGGCCTGCCAATACTATACTATGCAAACGTCTTAATTGTGACATTAAATCGACACTCTCTTCAGGAATACGACTTCGTGTTCAGTGTAGACATCAAAGATGGAGCGCCCCCGTTGAAGCTGCCGTTCAATAAGACTGAAGATCCTTGGGTCGCCGCTCAAACTTTTATACACAAGTGAGTTTACGTCTAACTATCGAAATATTAATAAGGATTATGTGCTTTCCAAGAAACAAATTAAAAGTCTGTTTATTTTGACATTTAAATGACAAATAGTAAACTCGTAGAAAATGTGTTCAATAAAGTTGAAACTTAACAAAAAGATAAAACATGGCAATATCTACATGTTTACAATGTATGTATAAAGAAATGGACTTCAAAACTGTCGGAACCGAACAAGACACGGTATCCACTGACAGCTGCGTAAGGTGATGGCAGTATGCGTCTGGTAGTCGATTATGCACAAGGTGAATAACTTTTTTAATCAAACGTCAGCAGTCTTTAAATGACACATGATGCAAATTGAAATATTTATTTTCTTTAATATTTATGAAAATCGTCGTTCATTTATTTTGACGTCATTTAGTTTGCATTAAAACGGAGGTTCAAACTTCATAACATTTTAATTTGCACAATCCGTATTAACATTTTTTTTAACAAATTATGTGTTTATCTATTGCAGAAACGATTTACCTCAAGTTTATTTGGAACAAGTAGCAAATTTTATAATCACCAACGCCAATTTGACATCCGCCCCTGCGTCTAATAATGGGTAAGTTCTATGATAATAATTTGAATATCTTAAATAATCCAATTCTATTGTAATTTATGCATAACTCGAAACAATTCATGTGTCAGCTCCATCATATCCGAAATTTACTTTACTGCATCTACATTGAAGTAGTAACTGGGTTATGATATATGGGTAGAGTCTGTCAAGCGAACCTAGTCCCATGAAAAAGGCGGTAAATTCAAAAATCTTTCAGGTGTCAACACTGATGTAACACGCTGAAAATTCTTGATACTTGAAATTCTAACTAAAAAAAATTGTTAAGGATAAATAAAAGAAAAAGCATTTTAATGTAGGTATTTATTTGTCACTATCAGAACTTAGATCAGAATCAAGAAATTCAATGCCTTCATATGAAAAATCACTGTCAGTATCATCATTACGTACAGAAATTATTCCAGGGTTCCAACTCTGTTTCTGATATCCTGTCTCTTACTTTGTACTTATTTTCGACACTAATAGTGTGATCTGTGCATTTTTTCCAATAACTGGCTGTGACACTATTAAAACATTCCTTTATAAGATTCTCCATTTATTTACCAGGAATTCCTAAATTTTTGCTGGCTATTTTTCTTTTAGCCAAACTCCATATCAGTTCAATTGCGTTCAGGTCACAGTGATATGGTGGAAGTGAATACGTCTGAATCTAAACCAAAACCGAAATGCTGATCACATCACTTTTAAAATACATAAAATTATACAATTGTGCTAAAAGTATCAACATGTTGTAGCCAACCTACCTGATGTTGAAACGATTTCATCCAAAAGTCGTCGTTTTTCCAATAACTCGCTGTCAATTTCATTCTTTACATGATTATATTTATTAATCATTGTAAATAATAGGCTCCTGATACTACTTTTAATAGGTTTTTATAAAATTAAAAATTCAACAAAAACAGGAATATTTCGAGGTTAACAACAGAATTTGTGACAATTTGTTTGACAGATAATAGTGTTGCCATTATAAGAAATCAGCAAAATGGTTGTGGACTAGACTCGCTTGACAGACTCTACCATTTTTTTTCAACTCTAGCATCTAATTGATTTTTGGTCAAACATTTTTTAGTTTATTTATGTTATTTTATCTGAAACACTAAAAAGCCTGTTTCATTCTTGACGCGTGATTTATACATTACATGGACTCTTCTGTACCGCTGCAATATGACGTCAACGCTTGCTTCGGTCTAAGTTGTTTTCAGTTTCGTGCCGACACCAACTAGTCTCTTAGTTACAGCTAAATTAACTCCGTGTATCGTTTGTTTATCCGCTGATAGGTTAAGGGACAATAGATGCTTAGAACACGGTGTCGCGGCTGTCACCACCAATTGCATTCGATGCTACCTTAAATTTTACATACCATTTATGTATTATTTTTATGTTGGCCTAAAACGATTCAATGCTCAGTTCGAAAAGATTCAAGCCTCAAATATATCTGCATTTCCATTTACGATAAATAACATTTATCGAAATTAAAAACATTTTATTTCATCATCATCGTAAATTCACCTTAACCACGGCTTTTAAAAGGTATTGAACGGGAAAGAGGCCAGCGTCAAAAAAGAACTCGGACTTCTTGTGTCAAAATTGTTAAATACCTGAAATAGAAGTTATACAATTTGACAACGGCTCTATTGCAGAGTCAAATTATAATGTTTTGTTGGGTTCTTTGTATGATGTAATCCTCTATAATTTTGTGAAGTTAAATAAAAACGATTTATCTCTCGGTTTTAGTTTTGCAGATCCCTTCACTGGCGAATCTCGGTACGTCCCGGGTTCGAATCCATCACAAACAAGTAAAATGCCGTTGGACCTTAACGAGAAACAGCTGATACCTCATGATGCATATATCAGGTATTATTGTAAAATATTTTGATTATTTTTGAAGTTGTGACTGACCATGATACTGTCACTGTAAAAGTCAAAGAATATTTAGGATGACATAATATTATATTACTTCAAAATGTATAATTTAACCCGCAGATTCTGTCGCTTTCATTGTTAATGTAGTCCTTAAAAAGGTGAACACACAATAAGCAGTGTGGTAACACAGATATTACTAAAATAATTAAATTTTGTTTATGATTTCCAGATTCGACCAAGCCAACCTAAAAGCTATTTTAGAGAAACTAAAAGAGTTCAACAGTAAGATTGGTGATGGATCGGCCTGCCTCTCTAATTCTCAACTAGAAGATGTGGTTAAATTAGGAGAAATGGTATGTGTGTGCAGTAAGATGCAGGGTTTTCTTTGTTATTTGAAAAATATGTTAAAAGTACTAAAGAAGCAAAACTTAGGTTTTATTAGGAGGCTTGTTGAAATAATTTAATATATGTATCTCTTCGACTTTCCTATGATTCTTAATATAGTATTATAAGTAGTCTAGCTTTAGCACCGTGTTATGTTGTGAAAATGCAAAAATACCTTATTTGCTGATACATACACAATCAGAAAAAGCGTTCTGAAAGCAACTTTCTTGTGTCTGTAGGCTGTGTGAAAGAAACTTACACGCAACGTGCTTTCCGCTTGCCCCTGTATTGCCCGTTGTTCCTGGCCTTGGCTTTTTTAGCCGTTACCCCCACGACCGACAACAAATCCATTGGAGGCGAACAAAACATATTTTCAGCAAATCATTCTTATCATATTTATTTGCCATGGCACTGAAGAAAAAAAGTACATAAAAAGTTAAAAATAATACAAAGTCTAGTGCCGAAAAGTACTTCATAGAAAGTTATGTTGTTAATGCATAATATTTTGATTTTACTTTATGTATTTAATACCATTAGCTTATTAATTATAAACCATATTTTTACCTCAAAGGTTGTACAATTTGTTTATTATTTTTATTAAAAGTTTACCAACAGCCTTTAACTGTAATATAACACATTTTACGCTTTAAACACAACAATTAATAATAATAAATAAATTGAGTAGAGTAATCGCTTTTGAAAATGGCATATTCACTCTATTGATAAATCCGAGATTCAAGGGTCTCTGAACAATTTTTTCAAGGTAGATAGGGGAAACCAGACTATCCACAATGATAACTGAATCAAAAGATTTTCAGGCTAGTGCAAAATATTGTTGGTAAGACAATAATTAAGTGAAGTAGGAATTTTAGGTGTATAAAAGCTATTAGGGGACATTTTTTATTCTCAAAATTTGCTAACACTAAACTAAATATATAACTAACCCTATATAACTAAAACTAATAAAAAAAACACTAAAAATTGTTATTCAATAGCGTCTTATTCAAAGTAGATCAATACAATAAAATTCCTTTGCTGTTATCTCAAAATTGAATTGCATTTGTTTCAATCAATTTAAACTGATTGATACATCTCCTTTATCTAAAAAGAAACTAGGCTTATATATTAGTTATTATGGAGGTTAGAAACTTATATAGTAGTTGTATTTGTAACAATGTTTTTCGAAAATTACCTCAAGGTCCCTTCGTAAATTTAGAGTTTGATTCTGAATATCTTATTACTAAAGGTAATTCATATTTTTTTCAGAATAACACATATAATACAGAAGCCATTAGTTTATTGAAAACGATGCTAGATTGGCCAAAAGGTAATAAATATTCAAATTATGTTTTTAATAGTATTTTTATACTACAAAAATATTAGTAATTAGTAATGCAAGAGATATATATATTTTTTGTTACTAATAATTTATCATATTAATTGAAATATTTTCTTATTATTTTCAGAAATACTGTTCCCAGTATTAGATATAACTAGGTTGGCTATAAGGAGCAAAGATATAAATGGAAAAATATTTGACACCACACACGGGCCACAGTTCGTCAAGTACCTGTTAACTTTAATAGCACCAGGTTGGTATGATTTAAATCAAAAATTATTAATTAAGTGTATCATCTATTAAACTAATTCATACCAATCAGAATGCTAACTCGAGCGTTTAGGATAATTTTTATGACACTAGATTCAGGTCTCTGACTGAATAGCCTTTTTTATGACTGGGAATGTCCACTGTTCGTCAATTCTGACTTATTTTTATTATTTATTTACCAAAAATTGTTTTTTTTTTTTAGGAAATCTAGCAGCGAACCAGATGCTAGCACTGAGAGTACTTGTGAATGCTTTCAGTGACCTTTCCGGAGAAATGTTAGTTTTGGCTGCGAGAGAAAATGTCATGCATTCCATTATATGCCTCTATCAACTTAATAATAATGCGCAGGTAATTTTGGCATTTTATTGATGATTGTAAGTTTTCTTACAATACTTAATTTTTATATCAACTTTAAAAAATCTCTAACGGCAAAAACCACGCCTAACTCTTGAATAGCTATTCCGTTTTTTTTTTTAACATAGCTAAGAACATTCTCGATTCATTCGGCTTTTAAAGTAAAAAAACTGCTTCAAAATCGGTCTACGAGCCCCAATGCAAAAGAGTTCGTGCAGTCATATATTGCAAAGGTTGCCTGTTTTTAACTTCACTACATTTTCATAAAACAGGCCTTTGAAAAAAAGTAGCATAGGGTAAAATTCTCTATATTATTGTTGTTAATCAGGTACTTTTAAGAAAAACTTCTTTTAATAAAATATGTATTACTATTTTAGTAAAAGACGACGAACTTAAAATATTTTGTCTAATTCTTAATCGATTCAAAAGAGTTCGTCCATGTCTCAATTCTACTTGTTTAAATTTATAAATGCATAAAATTCGATTTGAAAATATAAATAATCTGTCACATGCGTCACTGTCATTTCCAAACTTATAAAATCCATAATTTCATGCAATTTTATCATTATTTTCAAACAAAATGGCTCGCGGGAAGACTATCGCCGACGAAGTACGAAAAATAATTATTTGTTACCACAATAATGGCAAAACTGCTAACCAAGTAGCCAACTTATCCCCACCAAGATCGACAGTTCAGTTCATCATCGAACATTACAGCAAAAATGGCACGGTTGAATGTTTGAAGAATCTACCTGGTCGGCCGCGAGTCACAAGCGAAGCTGAAAATCAAGATTTAAGGAAAATCATTAAAAATAATCGTCGAGCCCGCGCAAGAAAACTTACCTTGAAGTGGGGAGAGATGATTCACAAAGATGTATATGTCGATACATGCAAGAGGATCGTAAAACGATTGGGCTATGGATTTTATACTGCTAAAGAGAAACCTTTAATTAAACCTCTCCAAAAAAAGAAAAGGCTGAAATTCGCTAATCATCATGAAAATTGGACTGCAGACCAGTGATGTGAAATAATATGGAGTGATGAATCTAATATTGAGGTGACGATCGGTGATGTACGGAAAAAAGTTATAAGGAAAAAAGGTAAAGTATTCCATACCGATTGTATCAAAAGAAAAGTGAAGTTTCCTGGATCGGTAATGATATGGGGCTGCACGTCAGCACAAGGTCGTCTACATTTTGTAGAAGGAAATGGAAATGGTAGGAAGGAAAATGCAGTAGAGTGCCAAAACATTCTGGAAACAAGCCTCGTGCCCTTGATTCCCACGTTGAAACATTCTAATGCCTACATCTTTCAACAAGATAGTGCTTCCTGTCGCACTGCGAGGACAACCAAGGCTTGGTTTAACCGGAATCAGATCCCTAAAATGGAGTGGCCGTCTAGTAGTCCAGATTTGTCACTGATTGAGACCTGATGATGAGATATGATGGAAGAAAATGCTGCGCAAGTATTCAGCAAGGTCTGAAAGTAGTCAAAGGAAAAAATTGATTCTGTCTGGGACTCAATAACTATACAACAATGTGAAGAATTGGTAGCAACGAAGGCACAAAGAATAAAGGCCGTGATCGATGCTAAAGGTGACGCCACTGAGAGGTAAACGAACTGTTTTGCGCCGTTGGATGCGATGGACAAAGTTTATTGCGTGAATGGTTACCCGAGAGTTTATTATATTTTATTTAAATAGGGTAATATTTTGTTACTTTTTTGAATTGCAAATAAACTTCATTGAGTGTTCAAAACCACTGTGTTTTTATTGAACTAATGAAGTTAAATTTATTTATCTAAATACTTTGAATATTAGACCGTTGTAATATTTGGCACTACACGGACTCTTTTGCATTGGGGCTCGTACTTGTATGGAGATACGATGCCACAGACAGACACCTTGATTTCTCTCGTCAAATCTTATTTTTCTTTAAAGCAACCTTATAAATATACATTTTTTAGTGTACTTCCAACAACAGCAAAAATTAATGAAGTTGCTTATCAAACGAAATAGAGTATAAAAAGTTTGGCTAGAATGATATTTGGAAGCCTGTTAGAAAATTATTTTGATCTTTTATTATTTAGGTTCAATTAATACATAAGAAGGCTCTTCTGTGTGCCACAGCTTAAAAAATGTATATTTGTTGTTTTATAATTCCTCCAACTTATTTCAGATTGCTGCTACTTCCTTATTGCTAAACCTCGCAGTGGCTTTGGCTCAACAACCAGACAGTGTTGATTTGTGTGACTGTCTGCTACAATTTATCACTAGAATTACTGACAATGAAGCTTACTTCAGGTAAATACTCTAATCAAACTTTACTATAGCATTGATTTGCAATGAACTGTATAATCATGTGATAAAAATAGCTCAAATATTTTGCCAGTTGTTTCTTTGAATCCAAATTAATACAGTGCTTACATTAAGTTGTGAAAGTTAGAAGAGGATTAAAGAACTTCCTCAACCCCAATTGGTAATTAAATGGCTTCTAAAGAAATAATTAATAAAGGTAAACAAAATCTGCAAGCACGCAAACTGTATGGCCGCAAAGTAGCTGCTGACCTGCGTACAGCTGTATTTTTATATTGCACAAAACCAAGTTCAGACAATAGTCAGATTTGCGTTCAAGTAAATACAAGAGTGCGATTTGCGTCCTCCAGTACAGAAGAATGGATTGTGACTTTGGCCGTAAAATTTTTATCACTAGAATAATTTTCAGACTTTCATAATTACTATGGAAAGCCTTGTCAAGTGTCAAAATTTTTCTACTAATAAAATGTATCTGAATATTAAAAGAACCGCCCTTAATCTACCATATTATCTATCCATAATAATGTACCTATTTTCTTTTGTTACAGAGGACTGGTGGCAATAGGGACACTGCTAGCAGAATCACCAGAAAAACTATCAATCAAGTCCAAAATAGTCTCTAACATTGAATTCCACAACAGATTGAAAAAAGACTTATCAACCAGCCCTTCGGACCCAACACTTAAGAAAATTTCTGTATGCTCGCTACAAATAGCGCGTTTATTATGAACTACGTAATAAATAACCATGAAGGCTGCCTTTTTATCTTCTATGTATGAAAGTTGTTTTATGTTTATTACTTATTGCTAAAAACGAAGTTCCTGGGGGCCATGTTCAACTATTTGTAATATTCCGAAGAGTTTTTATTATATTTGAATAAGATTGCATGGTCATGCAAAAGTTTGTATGTAGTTTTTTTTTACCATAGAAATAACGATTGTGTTAGCTGTGCCTACAAAATAGAACTATTTTAAGCCTTAAATTGCTGTAACTAAGTTATTGAACATGATGTATTAGTAAATTTAATGCCTGCGCGACTCACGCTGAATAATTTTTTCAAATGGCTTTACAGATCTGCAACAATACAATTTGCGGTTCAAAACTTAATGTACAGTGAGTTTTAATATGTCTTAATAACCAATAACTGAAATCCGAATTGTTTTATATTACTGCTATTTTTCACAGACGAATGTGGCCCCTGATCTCAGGTCATAGCATCATATTTTAAGCAACATTTTTTTATAAAATATATCTAAAAATGGATTGACTGTACATCATACAAATTAATAAATTAAAATAAAAAAATATATTTTGGTTTTTGTCACGCTTATTACGCTTACACACGCTTTGGGTGAGAAATTGGAGAGCATGTACTCGGGTGCCTTAGGCGTACATACATAATAAATATACACATATACTTCATTTTATTTACTTATATAAATACATACTACTATTACATATTATACTTACTTACTTTCTAATAATACAAAAAAAAAATTTTTAAAAGTTATAAACTTACCTACAATGTAAATAAGCATAACATATACAAGAGGATTAATAATGGATTATTATGAAGACTTGTACTAAAATGTATGTTTGGAGAGGAAGTATTGTGTGACCAGTTTTTTAAATGTTTGCATTGTTTGTGCAGACTTAATTTTTAGTGGCAATTTATTCCACAGTGAGACCGCGAGTGCTGTGAATGATTTTCCGTAAAAGTCACTTTTGTGTAAGGGCGTTGATAACATTAAATTGTCAGCGGAACGTAAATCCCGTTGGTGATGTGAGTGTCGATAAGTGAACCTTGATCTTAAATACTCTGGTGCAGCGGGATTGAACAGTAAACGATGCATCAGACAAAGAATATGAGTATTCCGGCGAAAGCGAATTGGAACCACTTGAGTTTAGCGCGATATTCTGAAACGTGGTCATATTTACGTAATCCAAATATGAATCTAATGCACAAATTTTGAAGGCGCTCAAGTTTATTCAGTTGGTCTTCAGAGATGTCCAGATAGCAGGCAGAACCATAGTCAAGTATAGGAAGGAAAAGGGACTGTGCAATAGAAATTTTAGTGGGAATCGGTAAAATGTTGCGCAAACGTTTTAATGAGTTCGTGGCTGCGAACACTTTCCTGCTGACTTCATCCACTTGAGATTTCCAGCAAAGCTTGTTACTGATTTGCTGTATTCAATGATACAATTATTAAAAACAAGTTTGGGGCACAAGTTCCAGTCTGTGTGTCAACTGTGTTATACGCTGCCGGCGTCCGCACAAGTACCCAAGTGAAACCAATCAACCACTGATGGAGATATGTAAAGAGAACGCAGCAGCTAAAGCAAGATGGTAAAGTCGACTGTGTTAAAGGCATTGCTAAAATCAAGCAGTGCTAACACTGTCAGCTGTTTATGTATACGCGTATATCATCAGATATTTTGATTAGTGCCGTGACCGTACTGTGACCCAAACGAAAACCACACTGGAGTGGATTGAGCAAGTCATTCTTTTGAAGGAAATTATAGAACTGTTTATTGACCAGGTGCTCTAGGACTTTGGATAGGAATGGGAGGATGGAAATCGGTCGAAAGTCTTGAAAGGTTGAGGAAATAGGTTTTTTTGGAAGTGGAATAATATGAGCATCTTTCCATAAGGTAGGAAAGTGACATGAGGTGATATAATTATTTAGGATAATTGTAATGATGGGAAGGAGGAAATCAAGCAATATTAAGATCATTTTGCGGCTGACGTTATCAGATCCAACGGCGTTTGAGTTGGTGGTATTAATAGCTCTCTTAACATCACATTCAGTTAAATGAGTAAAATGAAAAGATTCGCCAGAAGTTGTGAAATGTGAATTAGAGTTCAAATTCATGTGATCAGGTATCGAGTGTGCTTTATTTTTGCCTACGCCTAACGTTTCGAGGAAATTCCAGACTTTTGCTGGAACCCCATTTTAAACTGATTTATGGATATATCTCTGTGCGTTACCGTTAAAATTTACCCGGTATTATATCGGAATATCTAAGAATTTAGGGAGGTTGCGTAGGGAAGCTGTAAAATGTTGACATTGTTTCGTTTCCACAATTAGCTGAGTAGGTAATTAGCACAAAGATAATGACTTGGAAAACGAGCACAACTATTGAGTGCGTTTTTCCTGGTGCATTGCCCAGTTTCCTTGGACATCTTGAATGAACCGCATCCTAATGCCGATTTCAATTTGAGGTCGATTTTTGTATTTCGGAACTTAAAATGTTGTAACAGAAGTATTGCAAAAGTGCTGAAAATATACGAATAGTTTCTAGTGTGCACCTAAAAACGTGATTAAACTGACAGTCATTGTCACAACTGTCACCTGCCATACAAAGTTCAATTTAAACTTGTGAATTGTGTTGAATCTGACCACCTAATTAAAGAAAAAGTTCTTACCAGTTAGAAGTCTTGTTTTGACGAGATTGAAATAGAAACACAAAAATAGAAAAAAATATGTATTATATATATTAAGTTTTACAATAAAATAATCTTATCACATTTAAGAGCATAATAATATTATAGTTTATAATTGTTATATCATATTAATATGTCACTAATAATTTTATAATTACAATAAGCAAGGATGCACATACTTCCTCATGAATTTATCAAAAAGATTATCAATCCTTTTTAAACCTTACATGATATAATGACATTATTATAAAATTATTGCAGTAGTGATTACATGTATAAAAAATATATATAAAAGATTCAACAACTTTAATAATAAACAGCCTATTTCATTAATGAACAAAGAATTGTGACTACTTTGGTATAACAAAAATTAGGCTGACCAATCATATGACCTAATCATTTTTTTTTCTTCAATTCCTCAAAACGCCTGTTCAAATCTTCAAAGTCAATTTCATCAGAGCCACTTTGATTGATGTTGGACTCATTGCTGTGAGGCACGGAAGGCAGGATCAGGTCTGAAGGAACAGTGGGCAGCTCTGGGAGTTCAGGGAATTGGTTGGACGGTGGTGGTTTCGCTCGAGGCTGAGGTACTGGTACATTTGCAGGCTAGAATAGAAATTTTAATAGTATGCTAAATAGATTAATGAAAAATATTATCTGTTAGTTTTGAAGTGAGAGAAAGTTATTTTTATTCAAAACTTAATACGCAAGGAGATTAATTAGTTGTGCATTTATTTATTATAATACAATTATGCTAAGTGATGAATCTAAAATAGATAATAACATGTCATAAAAAAACTAACAAATACTTAAATTTACGAAAACATGCATTTGAATATATCAACACTAAAAACTACATTACCATTTCATGATGGATACTGTCATAAGCTGGTGGCAGGTTGTGCATTTCTTCCTGAAAATTTAATTACACTTGTCACTCACCTGATGGTTGGTAGATTACATAAATTACATAAAAGACTATCACATGCAAATTATTGTACACAACTTTATTTTAACTTACTGGTTTTATGTTGCAGAGAGCTTACACTAAATTACAATAGAAACAAAGTGATGTTTTATGTGTTAAGAGCCACATTGTAGGTAAATAACTATGCTAAGATATAAAAGATATTCATGCAAAACATCTAAATAATATTCAAAACAATGAAACTACATGAACAATTCTTATACAATTCCTTTAAACATAAGCTATAGGATCTTAGCTTATTTCTTTAATACCTGTAAGAAACTATTGCTTAGGTCCTTGGACTCAACTCCAGGAGGCAGATTGTAACTCCCAGTAGGTTTACTTGGACCACCATTGTAGTTTGGTGGTGGTGGCGTAGCAATAAACCCACCAGCTTTACCCCCAGATGGCTGAAAATCATTTAAAGTAAAAATTATAAAAATGAACCTAATTTATATTTCAATGTTAATATTCTTTTAAATTATCAACATTTTGTTCTTACAGATGGATAAACAAATGGTTGTTGCAGTTGTGGTGGATGTGGCATGGTAGGAAACCCAATGAAGCCTGGTGGCTGTGGTGGACCGCCAATATCTATTAACAGAGCATCTCGTCCTGTAAGACAAGTGAAAATTAGATTTTTATTTCTTAAAAAACAATTTTTTAGCTATTTTAAACCACACATTACCTTGCTCTTCTCTCATGACTTGCTCATCAGGTGTATATTCAACATTATAATTCTTTGCTATTTCGATTAAATATCTCTCCACCAGTATTTTCGGGGGACTATGCACTGACAACTTATGTTTGAGTTTATCATTGATACTGTTAACACTTTCATTTCTGCAAGCATCTGCATAAATTTTGCCATATTTTGCAGTTAACAGGTCAGAAATCACCTTGAGTTCCTGTAAATACACACAGAAATATAAAACACAACCAAGGTCAGTGATGTCACTTGAGTTGGTGTAGAAATAATGTTAGAAACCTTTGTTGAATGAACATGTTATGTCCACAATCTGACCAAATAAAAACCAGAGTCTAATTTAGCTAAAATATTTAATACAAGTTGCGAAGTTGTCTGATGGGTAGATTTTTCTCCTTTATGAATACTCTGTATGTAAAAATGCTGAATTAAGAATAACATCAATTAAGAATGTAAACTCACTTCATTGTTCGTACATAAATCTTAGCCCTCACACAAGTAAAGAATCAACCAAATAATCCATTTTTTTTTGAGTTAATAAGTAAAATAGTACATTACCATAACTGTTACTGGATATTAGTCAAGTTGATGACATTTTTCCCCTTTTTCAATTTTTTATTTCAGTTTTATTCCAGTTTTTTTAACAGAATTAGAAAACAGTATTAACAGAATATGGTCTAAGTTAGATGTTACCATTAAAAGGTACAACACATGCAATCATGCTAATGGGGTGCAAATGATTAATATTTAAAATGTGAAATTAAATAAATGCCTATTTTGCATCCTAAATCCTAGTTTTACATTTTCAATATTGTCTATTAAATAGACGCAATTCCAAATAATTGATAAATGAAAAAAAATAAGTTTACATTATTTCATTATTAAAATTTCAATAATAAAAAGGTCATTGGTTGGACATACAGTTCAGTTTTTTAAATTGTATTAATTTAAAAATTCATTTATACTTTAATGGTTTTTATTCAATAAAAATTGGAACAACATGTGCTAATATTTCTTTATGAAATTTTTGGCAACTTGTTGTAAATGAGGATTGCCATACAAAAAACATTTTTTGAATCATCAAACCTTTGTGTGGGTACATAGGGTTTGTTTTTGTGCCTACTTGTGCTTGTATCATACTATATAATTTATTATTATTATTACCTATAAGATTACTTCACAATCAATTACTTATAATAGGTCTTTACCTATGAAACTGCCGTTTTGCCGTACTGGCCATTTCAAATGAAAATATTTTTTTTTGACTGATAATTCTAATTTCAAATTAATTTTATTTGACAAACATGGAATTCTTTTTCTAAAATCGTCATTTGTTTAATAGTTAGTGTTTTGTTTTCAACGCATTCGAACATTTTTCGTCATCATGGATAAGTTAAAAATTCGAGTAATTATGGAGTATGAGTACCGTCGTGGCAGCAAAGCGGCACAAGCGGCACGCAACATCAACGACGTTTACGGAACGAACGCACCACCCGTTATTGGTTTACCCGCTTCCGTTCTGGAAATTTTGACCTGAAAAATGAACCCGGTGGTCGTCCGAAAACTTTTGTCAACAATGACGAATTAAAGGCAATTGTGGAAGCTGATGAAACTCAATCCACGGCTGAATTAGCAGCAGCTTTCGACGTTAGCATCAAAACAATATTGGTCCATTTGCGTCAAATTGGCAAGGTAAAAAAGCTTGACAAATAGGTACCCCACGAACTCAATGACCGCCAGCGCGAAGTACGCGTGGAGACGTGCCTTGCACTGCTCAGCAGGCATACAAATGAAGGAATTCTGAACCGCATTGTTACTTGTGACGAGAAATGGATCCTGTTTGACAATCGTAAGCGCTCAGCAAGTTGGTTGGACCCTGGTTCAGCACCCAAACAATGCCCTAAACGAAAACTTACCCCTAGAAAAGTGATGGTCACTGTTTGGTGGTCTAACGCGGGTGTAATTCATCACAGCTTCTTGCCCAACGGGACAAGCATTACTGCAGATGTGTACTGTGAAGAACTGAACACAATGATGGAGAAGCTCACACGTCTCCATCCAGCTTTGGTCAATCGTTCAGCTCCACTACTCCTGCACGACAACGCGCGACCTCATACTGCACAGCAGACGGTCTCCAAGCTACAAGAGTTGGGGTTGGAAGTTCTCCGTCATCCGCCGTACTCACCAGACCTTGCGCCTACAGACTTCTACTTTTTCCAGAATTTGGATAACTTCTTGGCGGGAAAAAAATTCAATACCCGAGAGGCAGTACAAAATGCCTTTGAAGAATTTGTTGCCTCCCGTCCAGCTGATTTCTTCAAGAAAGGCATCAATAAGCTACCAATGCGTTGGCAAAGATGCATTGATTGCATGGGTGATTATTTTGATTAATAGAAATAAAAAATATATAAAAAAATTACGCTTCATTAATTTCATGAAAAACGGCAATTTCATAGGTAAAGACCTAATATTTAAAAATATCTATCTTCAGCTCACATAAACTTTTATGATATTAAACTCTGTCATGTACCCTGCACTTGCATTATTACCCACTTCACTTGTCAAGGTAATAATGCCATATTTGTATCTTATTTAATATTCTCTGTTAATTAATAACACTACACAGTCATATATTCTGAATGTAACAGTGTAATTACCTGCACATCGGTATGCATTCTTGGAGCAACCCAAATGAGACATGACACAGCTTCTGCCAGTCCTTCATCTAGCTCCTTCATTTGTGTTATTAAACCATACCTTGCTAATATTAGGTCACAGTACATTTCAACTATTTCCATAGCTTCAACCATATAATCTTCTCTGTAAATTAAATACATTGGTAAATATGCTAAAGAGTAAACTTGTAGCAATCCTGTAATTTTGTAGATAATTTTGGGAAACAATGATTTGTAGCAAAAGTTCAGTAGTACTGAATTAGATATATTTTACCTTATTATGTGTTCAACACGAATCTTTGCTCTTTCAACTTTACCACTAGCTATATATTCAGCAATTTCTTTCCTTGCTTTTTGCGTCAATTCTGTCTTTTTCTTTTCTAATAATTTGAGACGATTTATAGCAAGCCTCAAATGAGTTTTAAGTTTTGTATAATTTGGATTTGTCGAAAACATTTTAAATGATTTTAAATTAGTACACAAATATCGATGATCTCTGACTAAAGAAATACAAGGTTGAGTAATGCGAGGGTAAAAAAATGCTACTAAATTAGGAAAATAATAAGCGAGCACTGAGTCAGACAAGAGCGAAAACACAATCTAATCAATCGAGTGACTGACATTGCTGACAATCAATTGTACCGGTTGTACAATCCAAATGGGTCAGTATGGAGAAGTCAGAAATTATAAGAGCATAGCAGGTAGTCTTCATACAAAAAAAACTAGGAATTATGTCTATGGTTAGAAATTTTTGATGCTGACATCTCTTGCTACTTTTCGAGCGAACAATTTTATTGTCATACGTCACTTCAATGTGAATGATGAATGATAACACTATGTTCAATCAATGATGTACGGTTTTAGGTTTTGTTTCAATGTTTTAATTATTTTCAAACTACTTTTATTATATTAATACTTGAAATTGGCAGAAATAGTTATTGTGTAGTAACTACAGCTGATTGCCATAAAACCGCAAAATTTAATTTAATTTTCAATCAATCAGCTCGATCTGCCATTACGGTTTCAATGTTTAACGAGTGAAGAGTTTGTATTTATAAATTTCCGAAACATAACCTCTCATTTACCAAATATAGTAATTAATATGCGTTTATTCGGTGCTTCACAATGTACAACAAGTGCTGTGTAGTGAATGAGAAAGTAGCCGAAAGGACGTTATTTTCCATCACTTTCCAAGAACTGCGATTGGACTTAACAATGGTTACCGCGTCTTTGTGCTAATAGTGCTTTGTGCTTACAAGGTTTAAGTGTGGTAAACCTTTGTATATTGTTTGTGAGCCACACAAGTTTTCTGGGTTACTCAATGTGAATAACGGTGTTTAATTGGTGTAACATAATTAACAGAATATGAATAAAAGGTACTGATGTCTGGCTTCTAGAAAATTAAAATTTGCCTCCCTTGCAATACAAACAAAGCATATAAAAATATAAAAAAAAATTTAGAAATTAAAAAATAAATCATAAATATACAAGGCTTTTATTTATTTTACCTTTTTTATCTTTTAGATTGTTAAAATATCTTGTAGAAAAGGAGAGGGGCTTTCGCCTGCCACAATGGCATTACGCCAAAATCCAATGCCGTCATTTTAAAATTAAGAAACGTAGGACAATCTAATTTAAAAAAAAAATTGTTGTCGACTTGGAAAGTTCCTCAAGTTCCTAGTTCCTAGTGTTGTAGTTAGGAAGACGTTCGTCTGATGCGTAGCATCACTAGTTAGTTTGTGTATAAGAGATAGCGAAATCTGGTCTTAGGAACCATGTGTCGATTTTAGATTTAATAATAATCACAATCAAACTTTTTTCTTGACTCTCATACATAATCGGGAATCGAACCTGGTCACAATCTCTGTGAATAATCTGAAGAAGAAAAATTAAGAAGTAAAAATTCAATCGAATCTTGTTCAAATAATTGAAATAAAAACCCAACAATAACATAACTATTTTATTTCAGTAAATCTTTAAAATGGTAGCCGTTCTGCTGAATGCAAAGATTAATTCTTTTGGGTAACGAATGTAAAATTGCGTTTCGTATTTTATTTTTTTATTTTCGTATTCCAAAAGAAGTATTCCATTTTCAAATTTTAAAAGTTTTAAATAAATGCTAATTGTATTGCATAATATCGATACAGATAAGATATGCATAAGTGGTCTCTTCAGATAATTGATGATCGATTCATATTATTCACGACATTTTGCAAATTAATTAAATTGTGGCCATTTCAGTCTAATTTACTGTCAGTCTTGTTTACACAAGATTTCATAGCCAAAGGTCCTTATACTTACGGACCAATTCTTGACGCGATTACAAGAGTATTGACCAGGTTCGATTCCCGGGTATGTATGAGAGTTAAGAAAAAGTTTGAATGTGATTTTTATTAACTCTCAAATCGACGCCATGGTTCCTAAGAACAGATTTCGCTATCTCTTATAGTTTCTGACTTCTCCATACTGACCCATTTGGATTGTACACCCGGTATACGTTGCCTCTGGGCTTTTTGTCCAGTTCTTGCAACCAGCTTATAACTCACGAAGGCGGACGTTCTTTACTTGTGGTAAACACGTATCTGTAAACGTGTCGAAGTGTGCGTGACAGCAAGTCGAGTATGGTCGGCATAAAAAAATAAAGAAAAATGATTATGAAATTTACTGTAGGTATATATTATAGTCATAAAGATTTTGACAAATTATCACTAACAAAGGAATTTCTAAGTATATAATTAAATTAAAATTCCCTATTATTACGTATGTACAATAGTTTAATATTCTTCGAATAAACTGTCACTTTCACTTTCAAACTCTTCCGTATCGCTGTCACTTGATTCACCTACATTAATCACAAACTCAAAGGTGAATTAAAATACTTCATATAATAATATGAAGTAATAATATAATATAATATTTATTCTGTAGCACTCACATGATCTATTGGTATGACACATTCCACTTCGTTGATTGGTCGAAAGATGTTACACTTTATTGTAGCAATCCAAGCGCTGTATGTTTAAATCGTTTGACTAGAAAACTTAAAGTTTCTTAAAAGCGCTGCATCTATTAATAAATCATTGAATAGATAAAAATGGACACTGCGACACAAAATTTGTTTTGAATAGTTTCTCTAGTACGTAGTACATAGAAACTCAATGTTCGTACCTGTGCAGTTTAATTCAGAAAGTTGTGGAAATGGGAGTAGGTACCCCAAGGTTCTTTTTTGGGCCCATTTTTTTTTCCTAGTTTTTATAAATAATCTACCCTATGGTAAGAAAGAATCACGATATTGTAATGTTTGTTGATGATCCATCACACATTTTTAAAATTTATAGACAAAACACCACTTTTGACGATATAAACAAAGCTCTCTCTCTAATGTTGTGCAGTGGTTTAACGTAAATCATCTATCGTTTAATGACAAAAAACAAAATGTATCAGCACTTAATGTAAAACAAATCGAATCAAAGTTGGATCTTAATGAGAACAGATTGATCCTAGTAGTAGATTATACTATTTTTCTTGACTTAACCGATTCGTTGCGGATGGCACGTTTCAGTACCATCACTTTCTTTTGCGTGTGGCGTTAGGCACGGATGTGTGTCATTTTAAAATCGATGGTAACTCCTTCAATTAGGTTTTAGGGAAGTTTTCACCCAGAACCAACCTTAATTTCTTACCTATCTTAATTTTTCACGTATATTAAGCTCGTAGCCTTCGTTTCTGGATATTGTAATATTTTTTATTAATAGGGGTCACCAACCTTTTTGAAAGTTGCGTTATTTGATATTAAACCATCATATGATAATAAATTATAAATGTATTACAGTGTAAACCTTATATAACGTCACTCGATTGTTGGGTTTGTATGACTTAGCCGGAAACTTGGTGGAAGTATGCATATTTATTATTGGAATTCGTTTATTTCTACCGAGGATTTGGCGAGGTTATGCAGTTGCAACATTGGCAACACTTCCGGGTCCGCTGCTCAGTGATTGGTCAGGTTAAGCCAATCACGGGGCGGCCGACTCTGATTAGTTGGAGTTTACACCAGTAAAAATCGAGGATTTTGCGCGGGAACTCTTGACGGGGCATGGGTTGAAAAATGGCCGGTTGGGGCATTGAATTTACGACGCTGTAAGTGCTAAGGTGTATAAGCAATTATTGTGCGAAATAAAAGTTATAATCAGTGAAGTTTCGTTTTTACTTAATAACCACTATCTTTCGGACTATACTCGAGAGCAAAAGTTATAAAGTCATAGCGTTGTTTTTGCATTAAGAACTACGACCAGTGGAGTTCCAGCTTTGCAGTATAGGGAGTAATTTTGGGAGTTCTAACACTTCAGAAGTGGGATCAGATTCCGTAAGTACATGCCCACGCACGTGGTTTCCTATTTGATTTTATCTGTTGTCCATACCGAGTGTATTAAGATTTTACTTTTAAAGAACATGTGATTATTTTAAAGCCGTCGGAAATTTGTCTACTAGTGGACTACTTTAGTCCACTCTTGTGTACGGTTCGTTCGTTATCCAATTATAGCAGGGCTAGATTGAAGGGGGTGAAAATTTGGCATTTTTGAGCTACGACGCACCGTTTTCGAGATAAATGAACTTAAATAATTAAGCGTCTTTTATTTTATTTTAACATTACATACCACGTGCTTTTATTAGATGATTCTTCCTTTAAAAGTTTAGTTTGAGTGATTTTTTATATGAAACCTTTATCCATGTGCCCTTTTCCCCTAGAGATTTATTGAGGTATTAGGTAGTTTGTAATTGTTTTAAAGCTTTTGTTAATTAATATTTGTTTTCTTTCCGAGGTGATGACTGGGTCTAAAGGTCGTCGAAGTCACGACCCTGATCAGCATCGGCTCGAGACTCCACACCGCAGGTCAAGAGAACGGAGCAGAAGCCGGGTTGGCAACAGCGGCCGCAGTTTGTCGCGAGAACACGAACGCCGTCGAAGCCGAAGGTCAAGTGGGTCGAATCGAGGCGCACCCAGTCTCGAACGTGTCAAGATACTGGAGATGGAGTTGCTGCGAGAACGCAGGCGACTTCTCGAGGCCGAGGGCGGCCGTCGCCGTGCAACGTCACCACTCGCCGACATCACCAGCCAGCCACGGGATGACAGTCACCATTGTGTGGAACCACGAGACTACGCACGGGATAGCAAAAGGTCACGTAGTCCCTCTATTTCTAGAAAAGATTTTGTAGATATTTTTAAGTGTTTAAAAGATAGTTTGACGTCCCATTCATCTACACGAGACGCACGGTCAATTCAGAAGGTGGATCACATGAACATAGTACCGAATTTTGATCCAAGCGCGAAAAATCAACGGATAGATATATGGTTGCGAAAAGTAAATGAGTGCGCTTCTGTATATGGATGGGATGACAAAACAACTACCCATTTTGCCATGCAAAAGCTTCAGGGTCTGGCCAAAACCTGGTACGAAGGATTAAATTCTGTTATGTTTAGTTGGTCGGAATGGCAAACAAAGTTGTTGAGTGCTTTCCCTTTCGAACAGAATTATGGCCAGATCCTGGAAGAAATGCTTAAAAGAAAAAGCAAAGTTAATGAACCTATCGAAGTCTATTTCTACGAAAAACTAGCTTTGCTCAACCAGTGCGATATAGAAGGAAAACGGGCAGCAGATTGCATAATCCATGGGATCGGGGATAGGAATCTTAGATCTAGTGCTCTGGCGTTGCGTTGCTCACACCCTGATCAACTTTTACAATTTTTGATGAGTAGCAAAGATTCTTACCAGTCAATAGATCGAAATCAATTAAGAAACAATCAAAGTAGTTACAGAAATGCCGATGCTAATCAGAAGCCTGCGGGTAGTAGACTGCAGCCCACTGGCTGTTATAACTGCAAAGAGAAGGGTCACAGTTTTATATATTGTCCTAAACCGATTTTAAAATGTACGCAATGTAACAGAATCGGTCATACGAAGGACAATTGTCCTCGTACAAGCAAAGATAATGTTACCAAAGTCAACAATGTACAACGAACAATGCTAATTGACTCGTGCAACTTTCAAAGCTGTACCAGTGATCCAAAGTCAAAGTTTATTAAAAATGTTGAAATAAATGGCCTGTCATTCGAAGCATTTGTTGACTTTGGCAGTGACGTCACACTTTTACGAGAATCGATTGCTCATGAACTAGGATTGTCGCACGATAACATTCCATCTAGTATGAAGGGTTTTGGCAATGATAATGTGCAGTCGCTAGGCGCAGTTTCGATTACTATAGGTATCGACGGAGTAAAGGCTCAGCTAAAATGCAAGGTAGTTCGTGATGATTTACTTGAGAAGCCAATCTTGATAGGGCAGTCGTTCACCGAACAACCACATATAATTGTCTACAAGGATTCAAGGAGTCTGCAGTTCATGGAGATTAGCCGGGAGATGCCTCATTCGGATTTCGAAACACATAGTTGCTCTTTGTTCAAGGTCAAGGTACTCAATTCAGTAGAAATTTTTGGCGCAGCTTCCATAAGGACTATAATAGACTCTGACATCAGTGGTTTTATTCTCATAAAGGGTGGTTTAGCAGGAAAACCCAATAAGCAGTATTTCGTGGAAGGGGGGCTATATGAGAGTAGGAGTGGCCGAGCTAATTTGACAATAATACCTTGCTCAGGGACTTGCTGGTTTCCAGAAGGATCAACGTTGTGTCGAGCAGAAAAGGTTGAATTCGTCAACAAGGTAGAAGTAGAAACTCCCGTAGTTTCTACGATAGCCAGTAATCACTATGATCCCAGACAAGTCCGTGTAAATGAAAATGTCTCTGAAAATATTAAGCAGCGTTTATACCAGTTGCTAGAACGATTCAAGCATTGTTTTGCTTCATCACTTAAAGAACTAGGGTGTACAAATGTAGCGGAAATGAATATTGAATTGAATAGCGCGAAACCTGTAGTTTATCGCCCCTATCGGTTGTCCCATCACGAGCGTGAGAAGGTACGTGCTATGGTCTCTGAGATGGCAATTGCGGGTATAGTGAGAGAGTCAGCTTCTGAATATGCTAGCCCGATTTTGCTTGTTCGGAAGAAAGACGATAGTTTGAGGATGTGCGTCGACTACCGGATGTTAAATTCGATAACGGTAAAGGAACGATATCCTATGCCTATCATTGAAGATGAGATAGCCCGATTGGCGGGCCAAGCCTGTTTTATCTCACTTGATTTGGCATCAGGCTATTACCAGGTCCCTATCGCAGAGCAGAGCAGACACCTCACATCGTTCGTCACCCCGGATGGCCAGTACGAATTTAATCGTATGCCATTCGGTTTGGCGAACGCACCTGCTGTCTTTCAGCGAATGATGAATTCCATCTTGGGGTCTGCTCGCTATAGCAAAGCGACGGCATATATAGATGACGTGTTAATATTTGGTAAAGACGCTGCAGAGTGTTTGGATAGGCTAGAAGAAGTATTGCAGATAATTGAAAAGGCTAACCTTACGTTAAACTTATCAAAATGCGATTTTCTTAGAGATAAAATTGACTACCTGGGATATGAAATAAGCGCATCTGGAATAAGACCAGTCGAGAGAAAGATTCTGAGCGTAAAGAATTTCCCACGGCCGGAAAATGTGCATAATGTGCGACAGTTTTTAGGCCTGGCTGGCTATTTTAGGAAGTTCACAAAAGATTTCGCCCAGATTGCTTTCCCACTTAGTAAGTTATTAAAGAAAGATGCAGCTTGGGAGTGGGGAAGTGGTCAAGAACAGGCTTTCGAGAGTCTCAAGACTCGACTCATCAGCAGGCCAACTCTTACAATATATGACCCATCCGCCGAGACGGAGCTGCACACGGACGCCAGCAAGACTGGTATTGGTGGTATGCTCCTTCAGCGTCTGCAGAAGGACGAAGCTTTCCGTCCTGTAGCTTATTATAGTAGGCAGACCTCTCCGGAGGAGAAAACCTTTCACTCGTACGAGCTTGAAACATTAGCAGTAGTGTGCTCGCTACGAAAGTTTAGAGTATACTTATTAGGGAAAGATTTTAAAATCGTAACGGATTGCAGTGCACTTCGCTCTACGTTTTCTAAGAGAGATCTTATCCCAAGAATACCACGCTGGTGGCTGTTGCTTCAGGAATTTCTTTTTAACCCGTACGAAACACTAACAGCCAGAATACAATCAGAGCACTCGATGATATATTTTGTACGTTCCGAACTCCAGACCGCCTTATTAGTGATAGAGGTAGTTGCTTTACAGCTCATGTATTCAAGCGGTACTGCCTTGATAAGGGAATCAAGCACATCTTAAATGCCGTCTCCAGTCCAAGATCGAATGGTCAAGTGGAACGGTATAACCGAACGATCCTGGATTCTTTAAAAACAGTAAGCATAAAATACCGGGAGAGAGATTGGGACAGTCAGGTGGGAACCATTCAGTGGGGTCTGAACAACACCGTTCAGAGAACTACCGGTTAGTCGCCATCCGAGTTGTTATTCGGTACCAGTATGAGCAGTGAAAAGAATCCCATTCTCAACGAAATCGTTGCAGAGACTCGCAGAGAATGTGACGTTTCTACACTGCAGCAGGAGGTCAAAGATAGAATAGACTGTGAACAGATTAAACAAAAGAAATACTATGACGCAGGTAGAAAACCAGCATGTGTTTACAGTGAGGGAGACCTCGTAAAGATAACCAAGACGTATTTTAACAACGACGGGCAGAGCAAAAAGCTTATGCCATCGTATATAGGTCCATATCGCGTCGCGAAAGTCTTAGGCAAGGACAGATATAAGGTCGCTCCCGTGGCAGGTATGGTGAGCACGCAGAATAAGCGACCCACAACAGTTGCTTCTGATCGAATGAGACCTTGGATACACGTTTCTGCCCTGAATGTTAATTGTGATGATACTGATAATAGTGATAATGATTGAGTTTAAGATTTAAGTTAAATTATTTCATTTACTATTGTTTCGATGTAATTCGCGCTGTACGTCAGCATATTTAAAAACTAGTTGCTACAGAATGTTATTTTTGTTTTTGTTACAGATCAAGCACGAGGATCGATCGATTCGTGACTTGATACAAATGCCGAAGCACTGTCGTCTCAAGTAATCGATCGTCTTGTAGACTTCAGTTGACACCTTGATAATCGATCGTTCGAGGTGTCTTTCAGTCGATTGGGTTTCCGATAATCGATCGTTCGGTACCCATACTTTTCGATTAGCAGTTGAGTGTTCGATAATCGATCGTTCGGCACTCAAATTGCACTACGTACATGTCGATTGTTTTCCCTCTTTATCGATCGTGCAGGGATAAAATCTATTGCCTGTTCTCCGATAATCGTTCGTTCGGTACCATGGTTTAAAGATTTATTAAAGCAATATAAATGTAATTTATCGATAATCATATGTGACTTCGATCATAAGTATTGTACATTTGTTTGTATTAATATTTTCTTTCTTTTCTGAGGTCAATGGTGTAATAAAATGTAAAGTTAGGAAATAATAGAACATAATTTATAAACCCACGCTTGCTGTATATATCTAGTATACAAATCATGATATGTTAGGTTATATGTAAGTTGGTATCTATATTGTGTTGTTTAACGGCATGATCACTGTTTGAATTTTACATAAAATTGTTAAAAAGTCGCTTAATGAAATCGTAAAACTTGTCTTATTTAATTTGATAAAATTAGGTATTTCACCTGTTTCTTGATGTGTATAATTACAATATTGTTGTTTGATATTGTTCCAAGGATATTTTAAAAGTATAATTATCTATTTGTAATGATTGCGCAACTGGCCATAGCCATATATACATATACATGCCGATTGTTGGGGTGACCACCTGGTGTCGTGTGCAGGGACGCACACGATGTCAGGATGGTCGATTGTTGGGTTTGTATGACTTAGCCGGAAACTTGGTGGAAGTATGCATATTTATTATTGGAATTCGTTTATTTCTACCGAGGATTTGGCGAGGTTATGCAGTTGCAACATTGGCAACACTTCCGGGTCCGCTGCTCAGTGATTGGTCAGGTTAAGCCAATCACGGGGCGGCCGACTCTGATTAGTTGGAGTTTACACCAGTAAAAATCGAGGATTTTGCGCGGGAACTCTTGACGGGGCATGGGTTGAAAAATGGCCGGTTGGGGCATTGAATTTACGACGCTGTAAGTGCTAAGGTGTATAAGCAATTATTGTGCGAAATAAAAGTTATAATCAGTGAAGTTTCGTTTTTACTTAATAACCACTATCTTTCGGACTATACTCGAGAGCAAAAGTTATAAAGTCATAGCGTTGTTTTTGCATTAAGAACTACGACCAGTGGAGTTCCAGCTTTGCAGTATAGGGAGTAATTTTGGGAGTTCTAACACGATTAAACGACTAACTCCCTAAAGCGGGGAAATCACTCTGCTTCGGTTGGTTTAGCTTGTCTTTTGTAATTTTGAAATTTTTTGAGAATATCTATTATCTTTTAAATCAAACTTGGCAGTTTTTCATTTGCATAGTTTAGACAGTTGAAATTTGTCATGAGGAAAACCAAAACAATAATTTTAGACCTAATTTACTACCTCATAATCAATCAAATCATTAGGAAATGCAAAATAAGTTGAAAAGGTTTATCACACCGGCGGCCTTATTGTCTAATTTCAACACCTATCATGATTCCTTTCGAAGGTATAGTGGTTGCGATAGTGATCAACGGAATTGTCTAATTTCTACGATCGCAACCGCTTTTGGATTTATGGTGTATTGAATGATATTGAATGCCATAGAGCATTAGCTGCGTTTTGTTGCTCTGGTTTTTTCCAAATTGTTGGTTAATTTCAATAAATTCAAACCATTATTTTATTTGTATAACATCATTATAATTATGATATTTGTTTATAAAACAATATGAAAATGTGAAATATTTCTAGATTCATGTTAAAATAACATTGTTTTTAGATGACTGAAGGTATCCATCATCACTGTAATTTAAATAGCAAAACGCAAGATAATAATAATGATTGTCACTGATATAATGTTTCATAAAACATCATTTTTTTCGTAAAGTTAGTATCGGGGGTGTCACTCTTTTTTAAATTCAGTGACATCTATGAAAGAGCTAATGAAATTAAATTAGCATCTGATGTAGATTTATAAACTCATAAGGATAGCAAGACAACGAAACCATACAGCCAACCTCAGATATGAATTATGACGGATTTTAGGGTTGATTGACAGTACAATCAAGGAGTTTTCTGTATCAGCCATTTTGTTTTCTGCGTTAGCGTCTCGGTGTTTTTGGTGTGTTTTCCTTTTCCTTGTGCTCTTAGTGTTAGTTTACGGCTGTTAGTGTATTATCTTATTGAACGGTGCGTTGAACGGACTTAAGATGTCAAAAAAGTGTTATTTTGGATGCTTTCTTATTGGTAAGTTATAAAATATTCCCCTTATACATACACCCTTCTTACATCGGACTACTAGACGTAGACAGGCCTTCCATGCCTTTCTAGTAGACATCCCAAGAAGTCGAACCAAACGCTTCGATAGTTCCTTTTTGGTGCGGGTCGCCAAGGTGTGGAAGGAACTGCCTGCGTCTGTTTTTCCAGAAAACTATAGCCCCAGTTCTTTTAAACGTCGAGTGCATAGATATCTCGTGGGTAGACGTGTAACACCTTTGTTTTCATCGTAACTTTCCATCAGGACACGTAGAAGAAAAACGTCTCAACCTTTTACAATTAAAAAAATATATACAGAAGTTTTCTTTTGGAATTATTTGGCTCGAAAGGTGACAGAGCATTTTTATTTAACATATTATTGTTATTATTAAAATTCCAGCTCCTGCCTTTCCACATGCGGAAAGATTTTGTAAATGGAAAGAAGTGCTGGATTAGGCTCACAAAAGTTAGAGGATATTCCTACATTTACAATAATATAAGACTGTGTTCTAGACATTTTGAAGAAGTCTTCATATCTAGACACTACACACAGTCACTTTTTAACCAGAAATGCAGTACCTACATTAAATCTAGGTAAGTAAAATCACCATTCCTACTTGAATTTGTGTACTTCTTTAAAAATCAAATGTTAGGTTAGGAAAAAATAATAAAAATTACTGTAGGGATAATGTAGTTAATAATATACAAATGTTTGCATGTTGGTTGGAGTATGTGCAAACATTTCATATAGAAATACTGATGTCTTCCATGAAAACCTGTGATAACACGGCAACATATAAAACAAAATTAAAATTTTAGATAGCAATAAAATAATAGGTCTTTACCTATGAAACTGCCGTTTTGCCGTACTGGCCATTTCAAATGAAAATATTTTTTTTTTGACTGATAATTCTAATTTCAAATTAATTTTATTTGACAAACATGGAATTCTTTTTCTAAAATCGTCATTTGTTAAATAGTTAGTGATTTGTTTTCAACGCATTCGAACATTTTTCGTCATCATGGATAAGTTAAAAATTCGAGTAATTATGGAGTATGAGTACCGTCGTGGCAGCAAAGCGGCACAAGCGGCACGCAACATCAACGACGTTTACGGAGCGAACACTACAAACGAACGCACCACCCGTTATTGGTTTACCCGCTTCCGTTCTGGAAATTTTGACATGAAAAATGAACCCCGTGGTCGTTCGAAAACTTTGGTCGACAATGACGAATTAAAGGCAATTGTGTAAGCTGATGAAACTCAATCCACGGCTGAATTAGCAGCAGCTTTCGACGTTAGCATCAAAACACTATTGGTCCATTTGCGTCAAATTGGCAAGGTAAAAAAGCTTGACAAATGGGTACCCCACGAACTCAATGACCGCCAGCGCGAAGTACGCGTGGAGACGTGCCTTGCACTGCTCAGCAGGCATACAAATGAAGGAGTTCTGAACCGCATTGTTACTTGTGACGAGAAATGGATCCTGTTTGACAATCATAAGCGCTCAGCAAGTTGGTTGGACCCTGGTTCAGCACCCAAACAATGCCCTAAACGAAAACTTACCCCTAGAAAAGTGATGGTCACTGTTTGGTGGTCTAACGCGGGTGTAATTCATCACAGCTTCTTGCCAAACAGGACAAGCATTACTGCAGATGTGTACTGTGAAGAACTGAACACAATGATGGAGAAGCTCGCACGTCTCCAACCAGCTTAGGTCAATCGTTCGGCTCCACTGCTCCTGCACGACAACGCGCGACCTCATACTGCACAGCAGACGGTCTCCAAGCTACAAGAGTTGGGGTTGGAAGTTCTCCGTCATCCGCCGTACTCACCAGACCTTGCGCCTACAGACTTCTACTTTTTCCAGAATTTGGATAACTTCTTGGCGGGAAAAAAATTCAATACCCTAGAGGCAGTACAAAATGCCTTTGAAGAATTTGTTGCCTCCCGTCCAGCTGATTTCTTCAAGAAAGGCATCAATAAGCTACCAATGCGTTGGCAAAGATGCATTGATTGCATGGGTGATTATTTTGATTAATAGAAAAAAAAATATATAAAAAAAATTACGCTTCATTTATTTCGTGAAAAACGGCAATTTCATAGGTAAAGACCTAATATTCAAGCCCAAAAACTTCCAGTTGAGTATATGATTCCATAAATAAATATTAACAATTTTAAATGTGGGCAGAATTCTAAGTATCTGTAATCTGTCTTACAATTTATACTCTTAATTCTGTGAGTGATAATTTAAAAGTAATTAAATGCAACACAACATGATGATATCAAATATGCCGTTATCTTGATAGCTAAAAGGATATCACGCTGCAAGGATATTCAATTTTTCGCTATTCAATCTTCTCGACTTCTATAACTTATAGATTGAAATAGTTAAAAATCAAGTACATTTTAACATCTTATACATTGTATTTTAATTGTTACTTGTTTCACTTAATAGATCCAATCCCTCACTCATATGTTAAAATAAATCTTTCCATAACAATATCAACTGTAATAATTTAAAGTTTAAAATAATCTATATCAAAGTACATTCTTGATAGTACAATATTCCTAGTGCCCAGTTCATATTTGTCCATGAGGGCAGATCGTTTCTGTTATAGTGCGATTTACTGACATAGGAGATCTACTTCATCTCCTCTTCCGTTTCCTCTTCCATATTGCAGACTCTCAGCGTGTAGAGTCCGCTAAGCCCAGGTTGAACATATGTTGGGTGGGCTATAGAATAGAGCCGCAGGATTTTGGGGGTAAGGGGGGTCGAGGGGGTTAAGGGGTGGTCCCACGAACCCCTTGGTACCATTCCCCCGGCGCGGAGACGCATAGTTCTTTTTTAATTATTTTTTTTATATCCGTGAAATGGAACGCATGCGACATTGTTTTTTACATTTTTATTCGTTTTAAATTGATATATTGAAAAGATATTTATTAAAAAATGTTGTTACGTTCTTATAATATCTTTCAATACGTATTTGTAACATTATAATTATACATATAAATTTTGACAAAATTATTTTTACGTCAAACGGAACGCGACCGCCATTTTGTTGTTACTTACTACCACTAATTTATCAAGTGCAGATCGTATGTACCCCGTTTATGTTGAGTCTAGAAAGTAACAATAAATAATATTAGGTGAGACGACGAGCGCAGCGAAGAGGAGTGGGTTTGTCAGTATGTAGGTCATGCCGCGCGAGCCGAGCGAGCGGAGCGAGTGAACCGCAGCAGCGGTCGGCGAGCGCCAAAAAGCGACTTGCGCTCACATGCTCATTGAGTTAAAAAGAAATAGCCTTGATGGAGAGTAGATAATAGTTGTTAACCGATCAATTACTAAGTTTAATAACCAGAAAAGATCCAATTAGACACAAAATAAATTTCGAAGTTAGGTTTCTCATGAACTAACCATCTTACACCAATCTAATCTTGTATCCGGAGTTGATGAGGAGTACGGCGGGGTTAGGTTAGGTTAGGCCGCAACCTACTTTACCATTTTCTACTCCTATTTAAGCCAAATCCACCTCAAAACCCTCTTGAATATACAACCTAACCTCAAAACTTTAATCATAAATATCTCAGGAACCATGCATCTCCGCGTGAGGAGAGTTGTACGAAGGGGTTCGTGAGACCACCCCCTAACCCCTCTTACCCCCAAAATCCTGCGGCTCTATTCTATAGTAAACCCCATATGTTTCTTTTGTTTGCAGTGACTTATCAGTGCTCACAAAATAGTTCTTTATTTTTTATTTAATACTTTACAGTATAACTTTAAGTACTGAAAGACCATTGCTATAAAATGGTGTTGGTGGAATGCTTACCAAAAATGAAAGACCATTCCTGACCTGTCAACATTTTGACAACTCGTATCATGTATAGGTAAGTAATAAGTTTTTAGCTGAACCATAAAACCTTATTCATGTCAAAAACTACAATCCACAATAAAAATGTATTATGTTTTCTTTTTATAGTCATTTATTGACATTTGGTTTGCCACGAACGCGCCCAGTAAATATACGGTCTATGACACGTTTCATTCCAAATAAAGCTCAAACTTTACAATATTTCGAATTTGCTTATAAATTAATAAAAATATATGACTTTTTATATAAAATTATTATTCTATTTGTTAATTTATTTAAATTAATGCACATCAAAATGAAATAATCAATTATTTTTCTTAATGTACAATACAGCTTAACTTTACTATCATATTGACAATGTCAAAAATTACGACGTCAGTTCAGATTTGAATTAAACGTTTGCATTCCTGCGTTTGCATTTGCGGCATTGTGTACTGTGCGATCCTAGTCTGGATTTTTTTTACTTTTGATCACCTTGGTATTCCTCCCGGTTAACGTTTCTGGCTTCTGCTTCAACGACTACTTGCGCTAGTTTTACACGGATCTCGGATTTTGCTGAACTATTGGATTTACGTAGTGTGTTCCTGTTCGTTAAAATGTCTGCTACATCTACGAGACTAGGGATGGCGCAACGTATGCTGTGTATTAACTGTAACATAAGTGTTAATACTTGTAACACAGTTCGTCATCACCTTGTTATCGGTTTAGTATGTATATTCTAGGATCCTCGTAGTTCGCTACATGGTATCCCATAACACAAGCCTTTGCTTACTTTGGGGCCATGTTGTCTGAAGACTTTTATTTTAAAATCCACATATACCTACTTATCTGTGTAAAAATCTATAATCTAACATCAATGAACCCATTTGAAATCGACGTCTTTCATGTCATTTTATTACAGCGATAGAAGGTATGTTTACATTTTAACCAAATGTTTTCATACATAAATTTCAACATTATTATTGAGAATACTTAGTAATTTGAGATTTTGAAAGGCTTTTTACTTCTATTGCTTAAAAAAAATAACATATCCATGAGAATCTGAAACCAAAACCCTGAAATGAGCTGCACTTTCTTTTTTCCAAGTAAAAAATTGCCAAGATGTGCTATGAAAATTGATTTAATTTCCTCAAAATATATTTTTTTATGTAACTTTCTTTCTGAATTGCTAAATTGCATTAAGTTGTTACCTTAAATTTAGGAATGTAACACTATTTTTTCCGCATCGTTTTTATATTTATGCATTAGATCAATAAAAAACAGGCTGACAGGTCATTGCATATATGAAACATGGGCATTGTTCTTTAACCTTGCAATCACTCTTTAGTTTAATTAAATACATAATTTCCAAAGTGTCGAAAAAAGTGCCTACTTTTGGAATGTTCTTGTAATGTAGAATTTAAAAGAGTATAGATACAGAACAGTGTAATTTTCGATAACTTTACAATTTTCATTATATTTTTTTATAAATTACAGTACGTGCAGACTTCCATGCAGAATCAACTGTAAACCAGGATTCAAATCTCAACATAGTATCTGGTTAGTATAGATTTGCAATTTGAACATCAGGTTACAAATCAAAAGATTTGTTCATAAATATGGTAAACTCTAATCTCTTGACTAAAGACTCGAGATTTTCACTCAGGGAATCATGATAAATAATACATGTGTATTTATGAATAATGTAATAAGTTATAATATAATGTCTGTTTACTTATTTATATATTTTATTATATATAATATAGACATATTTTATAATTTTTTTAAATATCGTTTATATATTATTATTATATTAAAAGTCAATCTTATAGTAGGCATATACAACGTGTAAATGAATTAACCCAAAACCAGAAAGTAGTTTGCTCAGAATCGTATTGCGAATCGATCGCACCATGTTTTAATATAGGTTATATTTTTCCATATTTACTGGCCCATGTCTAAACTATTTATACTACAACATTTCTTGCTAGCACCCGGCCGCCCATAACTAGTTAGCATCGAACGAACGACACCGACCGACAAAACAATCCGGCACGCATCGAGTGATTACCGACCGCCATGCTAAAAATAAACCTTATTATTACAAAGTTAAAGAACAAGCTGCCCGCGTCCGCGCACCCCACGCCGATCGCCTGTGTTCGCACCTCCGAGAGCGAGGCGCCGCCGGCGCCGGCCAGTCTCCGCGCGAACTTCTTCTTAGAAGGTATCGTCCTTTCGGTTCCGATCGACGCGCGGCTGCAGGTGCCGCCGCTTTCACAATGCCTTTTCGGTACACAAGTGTGCAATACACTGAAATGGTGAGAACGCTCGCGCGATGTAACGACAACGTGAGTTTGGCAGTGCGACAGTTTCGTGAGCAATTCGGTGTTTCCGTCTCCAACGAGACAATGTTAGCAGCCACTCAAAGGCTTAGAGACAGTGGAACTTTTTTTCCTCCTACCGGAATGGACAGAGGCGACGACCCCTTTGACGTACGGATTCAAGAAAGGATATTGGAGTATTTCCATGAGAACCCAGAATCCAGTACACGTGAAGCAGCGAGAGTTATCGGCTGTAGTCACGCCTATGTTTGGAGAGTTTTACAAGACGACGGACAGCACCCTTACCACTTTGGTCGCTGTCAAGAATTGAAGTCTCAGGATCTGGCTTCGTGTGTTGCATTCTGCGAGTGGTATTTAGCGAATGAACATAAGAACATTCTTTTTACTGATGAGTGCACGTTTACGCGCACCGGTATGTTCAATCAACATAACAGGCACATATGGAGTCACACCTACGCATCAGTAGAGAATTCCTACCAACATAGGATTTCTCTAAATGTATGGGCAGGTGTTCTGGGACCATACATAGTCGGCCCCGTATTCTTAGAACGTTTAAATGGAGAAACGTACTTAAGTTTCCTCAGAGAAACATTGAGTCAGTTACTTGACGACGTGCCTCTGTATCTGTTACGAGACCTGATGTTTCAGCACGACGGAGCTCCAGCGCACTTCCAGTGGACTGTTCGTAGGTACCTCGACGCGGAATACGGGGATAACTGGATTGGACGTGGTGGACCTGTGCAGTGGCCTGCCAGGTCGCCTGATTTAACTCCGCTAGCTATTTTGTGTGGGGTAGAGTCAAAACAATTGTTTATGACAGTGGACATAGTGCCAGAAACGTTAGTCACTAACGTCAAAATTCACTAACGGTTAGTGAATTACGCGAGGCCATTGTGAGTGCTTTTGAAATAGTGAAAACAGACACTTCAGTGCTAAACAAACTAAAAATACACCAAAGAAAGCGCGCGAGACTGTGCTTGCAGCAAAGTGGTGGACATTTTGAACAACTTTTAACTAGCCGCCAAAATTGGACTTCTAATAATTAATTTTGTAAGTAAGTAGTTATAAGTGTACATAACAACCAGTGTAAATAATTTGATTCAAAAGTTTTAAATACGCCAACTTGTTTGTACCTTTAATATTTTTTTTTATTACAAGTTAAACATTTGTTTCTTTACAAATGTTCTACTTGGTCAAATTAACATGACACCTGCGTAGTAGCGATAGTGTGTCTGCGCTTTAAAACTTTCGAGTTAAGGTGTTTTGATATAATGCTGCGGCCGATGCATAAGGCTCCCCTGGATTTGTAAGCGGCGGTTGCGGCGGCGCAGCGGTGGCCGATGCATTAGGCTCCCCTGGATTTGTAAGCGGCGGCTGCGGCGGCGCAGCGGCGGCCGATGCATAAGGCTGCCCTGGATTTGTATGCGGCGGCTGTTGTTGTTGTTGTTAAGGTGGTTCGATTTCCATACAAAAAACAATCGGTATTCACTGATACAGGATTTAGAATAAACCTTTAATTACGAGTTCTACAAACTATTTTTTAGTTAAATTTGTCGCGAAATGAATAAAAAACCATACTTTTCATTTAGAAATCAAAATTAATAACTGAAAATTTTCATCTAATTTACGAATGTGTGTGTGACAATAACACGATGTGCGACGTTGCCTCTTCGTGCGATCACCGAAAAAGACAAACGCTCGGGGATGGTTGCTCGTGCGCTATGTTGCCGTTCTTACTGTCTGTCTGCTGACTACTTAGTTGACACTTTGTTTTGTTGGTTATTTCTTTCTTACAAATAATATCAACAACGCGTCTTTAGATTCATAATTTGTTTTTGAATCACTTATGCATTTACTGTGTCGTTTATACGCCAATCATCCGTCGTGAAAATCAAATTAATCATGGAAGGAACTTCAAAGGCACTTTATCGAAAACACAAATATTCCGGCCCACCGAAATCTAAAAAAAGGGCTCGAGCTCAACTAAAACGCCATTACCGCGATGGTGTATCGTAAATAATTATCTGTTTTACTTCTTGATTATTTTCTATGTTTATTATTTTCAGACCTGTTTTGAAAATATATACCTACCTAGTAGGAAATTGTGGAGTCAATATTTCTGAAGAGTTTTGAATGATATGTTCTAAAACTGTATTTTATTTCAGGTGTAGTGCTAATTGAGGAGGCAATTATTGAAATACAATTTTTTTCTTTACTAGCAAGAAAATCAATAGACATCCTGACTGCTCTGTAAGAGATGCGAAGAATTTTCCCATTGTCGAAAAGAATGGAGTTTTATCATTGAAGGAAAATCACAATTACTACTACTAAGTAAAACATGGTATTATCGCATCACACTTATTTTGTAAACTTTATTTTTATTTTAGTAAAGCCAGCAAACAAACACTGGAACAATCTGATGGTAAAAAACAATCCAGGCCAACATATATCTCTATGTATGTATGCTAATCAAAGGTGAAATTATTCAAATGAAATGAAATTATTAACAATGCATTAGTGACCCAAGATTTAAATGTTCAAATTCAAATGTGTAATTTCCCTGATTGGCCTTCCCTTTTATCTGAAAGGCAACTCCTTTACACATTTTTATTATGGTGGTTGAAATAGGGAACTGAAACTGGGCTTCATCTTCAAATTCAATTATATCATGTTACCTGTTTCATTCCACCCAGGGATGCATTGGCATGGCTATATTAATATAGTAAATCCGGGCTATGAACAACATCTGTGCTAAATTGTTATATATTGTTTGTATTCTACCAGGTACTAATAATGATTTTCTTTTAGGTTCAGGGCAACTAAGGATTACAAGAATGAAAAAATGTTATATCGTTGGTTTTGTAAATTCAACTACGCCAATAACTGTAATTGAAGTACAAAAAAACGAACCATTTATTAAGAAAATGATCCATAAATTGGTTTGCTTTTATAAAAACTCCATTTTGCCAGAAATAATACAAAGGCGAATTCAAAAGGGAGCTAAATGTATTGATCTAGAATAAGTGCATAAAATAAAAACCCATTCGACCTATTGTGTGTTTCTTGATTTTTATTATTGACAAGACCTCTTATCCCAAAAATTCTACTTTCTACATAAAGAAATATACAAACATTTTCTGCTGCATATTTTTTCATACTTACACCTAATTTATTTATTCCAATATAAATAAAGTCCCCGGACAATCACACTGCCCTGCCTACTGGGCCCCAAGACTTGTGTTACCAAGTAGCGAACTAGGGGGGAAGGAACCTAGAATTTTAATAAATATAGGTATAACATCCAAGACCTGGTTTTTTTTAGTTTTTTATTAATTCTTGTTCCGTGCGAGGATCGACACCGCGACCTCACGATCTTACGGCTAACATCTCAGTGTGAACCAATAAAAGAAAAATTATTTGATACCCCTTCTGTCACAAAGATATTGCGTTGGATAGGGACCCATAACACCACAAACATCGGGTTTTGACGGCCTCCATAGTGCAGTGGCTAACTCACCAAGCTGTTGATCAAGAGTTCCTGGTTTGATTGTCACACAGAACACAAAAATTGTTCCGGTTCTAGGTATATATATGTAAATAAGTACCTGCTAGTTGGCTATAAATATGATAATCCATTACACAAACCTTGGTTTTCTTAGGCGCCATGGATTACTACTTTGGGGATATTATAACAGTAACATACGCAAAAAGAATAAATTTTAGAGAACACCAGAATTTCGCCTCCTTTTTATAGTCTGGTCTAAATATAGCTATATTATAGTTAGGTACTTATATTTCTATCCGAACGAAAAAAAAATACTTTGGGGTTCGAACTGACAACTTGCCGCTTAGAATCTAGGCGCACGCATAAAACGCCAGCATGCTATACTTATTTGTGTCGTATTACTACGTAAACTAAATATCAAACACTCGCTACGAGGAGGCCATAATACATGTAAAAATGACGTCGTTTGTTGCGCTCTCTATCGCACTTGTAGGAGTTTTGTTTGCTTGTGTGCGATATGCTTAAACTACGTAAAGGAATACATAATTAACTTATTTGGATAGTACAATACAACAACACGAGTAAAGTAATTTTTGGCAATTCTGTATTTATATAAAGATGTCGCGAAACATCTTTAAAGTCAAAAATTTTTAAAGCTGATTTCACAAATAAATAAAAACCAGAAATTTGTGGAACTAGCGCCATCTAGCGGGACTTTAGCTTTTTGTAGGCTCATCGAACCACCTTAAACGGTTATTGGATTTTTTTGAGTTCTTGTTATAATTGTTACATTTAGAGGTTTTCTTCAAACTATTGGATTTTTTTACATTTAACAAAATGGTTTGAAAAATGAGAATTTTAAAGCTTGATATGCAAAAAAATACCTATCAGTTACGAGGTACTTAATGGTACTTAACGTACTTAACCAATTATGTAACCGATTTAATAATATCACTTTAAACATGCTTTAAACAGTAAAAATTATAATTTTCGTAATTAAAATAAATTAGGTACCTACTAAAAAACTTTTTAGCACACTCAACAAGCGTCATTTGAACCAGGTGTATGTTTAATATGACCGAGTGTGCAGTACCTAATAATTTCAATCGATATTATGTGGCATACTATTACAAATAGGTTGCCAGTCCAAAGCCTGGGAAAGTGTGATGGAAAGTTTTGAAATTGCTTTTGAAGCTTTTTTCGGGCCATAGGTAGGCCAAGGTTTAGTTCTTACAATTCACTCAAAATAACTTGGCCGGTGTAAAGTGAACGTTTGTTAAACTGCTGAATAGTAGTCAGCTGTGCGGGCGCTGCACTATGCGACTAAGAGGCCGCGTGCGACGAGACGCAGAGTACCTACGCCGTAGAGCTCGAAACTTCATAGAAAGGTCACCTCCGATCTAATGTTGAATAACTTTTAAAATATTATTTATTTCGGCGCAATTTATATTCTAATCATATTATTACTCATTTTTTTAAATGAGGTGTATCAGGTTTGCGGTTTATTCATTTATACGTTGTATAAGTATTATAAAGTGTTTTTTTTTAATAAGTACCCCAGGTAGCAATTTTACGGACCAGTGACGTCATTTTACAGTCTTTGTTGACGTAAAGGACGTCATATGTGACGTCATTTTACTCTTCAGGGGACGTCCACATGTCATAGCCCAGAGACGTCATATTAAGAAAATCTGCTGACGTCTTTTGGCGATGATTTGTAACCTAATTTATGACGTCATTTTACTCATCAGGAGACGTCCTTATGTCGCAACCCAGAGACGTCATATTAAGAGATCTGATAACGTCATGTGAAGGTGGCATTTTAACCCAATTTTGGACCATTGGATGACGTGTTAAATACTTGCCAATGACGTCTTCAGGTGGTGGTATTTTATCGTAATATTGACGTCATTTTAATAAGACCTATCTAGTACCCGAAAATGACGTCATAAGTTACAGCCTCAAGACCTCTTCAGGTAGTGGCATTTTAACGTAATATTGACGTCATTTTAATTAGACGTATCTAGTACCAGCCAATGACGTCATAAGTGAAAGCCTCAAGAGGTCTTCAGATGGTGGCATTTTGACGTAATATTGACGTCATTTTCGTCGATGTCAAAAGAAATTAAAAAAAAAAAAGGTTTTAATTTAGAATGAAATAAAAGTCCAAATGCAGCGTTACAAGTTTATTATATTAGTATATTAAATAAACAGTCATTTTTACTGAGTTGGAAGACGAAATTGTGTCTCTTCTTTGCCAAATAATGATATATTAGCAGTATTTAAGGAAAATAGTGATTTTAAATTTACATTAAAATCAACAAATTACTTAAACCAGTCACAGGACAAAAGAAAACCGAGTTAATAAAGACACAACTGTAAATACAAGAAATAAACACAGTAACATAATTGGTAAATGCCACTATGAACAAGGATTTCGTATCATTCACTTAGCATAGAGTGAGATACATCACTATACTACTTACATAACCGCATCCTTTCTCAACACTAAATGGATTTGAAAGGTAACAAAAGTTTATACAGGTTTCCAGGACGTTTGTCTTCGCTTACACACAACATGATCATTTGACAAAACTGATCCTTAATAAAATCTATTAAAGCCTTAAATAATATAAAAAAAATCACTGTCGTACACTAAAAATTACATAATTAAATAAGCTTCTAAATTCAATCGTCAACTCAGCATACACCAAAAAGAGATATCCCGGTTTTTAGGTACATGGGTACTATTTTTTTTCCATCTGGAAACTGAGTAGGTACTGTTAATACCTATCAAAATATATGTTAATACCTATATTAATATTTATCAAAACCCGCATATCTGTGTGCCGCATTAATCATCCACATACAGTGTGGATACCACTCATGGGCAAAAAATGAAACCACAAGTAATAATAGTCCACAGAAGTATAACACAATCGAATCTTACACGAAAAACCGCAAATTAAATAACTTTCATTTTCAAACAAAATAAATAGCGAAATAAATGCAGTATCAGTATAACACTCTGTTTGACGACGCACCTTAGCCTCAGCAGAAGAGTGGCAACGATGCACACGCATGGCGCGATAGGCAGCACGGCGCCGCCATCTTCGATTGTTGTTTTACGGTTTGCGACGTAATGAGAAAAAAATCACTTACTTTCATTTTTTAACTGCGCTTTTTTATTTCGTCACGATTTAACTGCACTGAAAATAAACCCAATCATGGCGCACTATCCTATACATTAAAATCATGTATGTATACTCTGCAGCACTGTAAAAATGCTGCTATCGCGGCATTTTGTTAAAACACACACACTCACACACAAAAGTAAAGTACCTAGTGTCAATTTCACCATAACAAATAAATACTGAATAAATTAAACTACCTAATAACCACAGTTTACAATAATTACTGCACAATGCGCGAGCGCGAGCCGAGTATCAAAATCTCTGCAATAAGCACATGCGCACTGACCCCGAAGTCTAGCGGTGAACTGACGAGTGACGAAACATAACTTCCCAGTTGGCAAAAAAACATAAGTCATAAATAGTGCAAAAGGTGCAATGTCGGTATTCAATACTTATTTACAATTACGTACTTAGGGTACGCAATTGTAAATAAGTATTTAATAGAAACAACTATGATAATCATCAACGCATTAAAATAAGAGTATGTTTGCGTTATTAGAGTTTTTTTCTAACAATTAACAAATTATTTTAAGGAATGGACTACCTATTATAATAAATGTTTATTTTTTGTTTTTACGATTGAATTTATGAATTTTAACAGGAGCTATTCAACTCCTCCAGTCTAGGCGTAACACGTAAAAACAATTCATAAGATTCTACTATCTATTTCTTTATTTATTTTCTCTCTAACTACACTTAATAATTTTTAATAAGAACGCTTTTAGGTAAGTACCGTTATGACAATTTTAAAAACACTATGTCCTAAGTGATTAAAGATAAACATTATAAACATAATCTCGAATCATTTTCTCTTTCAACTTATTTATTAACTGATTATTATTCCCATTACAAAACAGTGGTAACTAACTGATTATAACATGCTGTCTTACATACAACTCTAGAAAACAAGTTTGGCGGATTTTTGTCATTTTTCTCAAAAATTATGATTTTGCGCTTAGCATCCTTTTACGGTAGGGCGGCAGAACAGCTGGTGTGTCCACCCTGCACGCGCCCCGCTCACGGGAATTCCCGCGCTCGGCAAATAACGCACTACGTGGCAACGTCGCATTTCTCCAACTAAGTACCTAAATAATGTTAATTCAAGTTCATTGACTCATTGACCTAGTGTAGCAAATCTATAGAGTGTGTCTCTACGAATTGCTCAAAATTAAAACTCTGGTTTTTGACCTAATTACTGGACCGATTTCTTTCATTTTTTGTATACTGTTAGAAAAGGCGATAACAAGTATGAGGTTTCATTTATTGCCCATGAGTGGTATCCACACTGTATATGCGCTACGCGCATTGGAACCAAATATTACCGCTACCATTGGAAAACAAATAAATGAATTATTGATTTTGTGAGCAGTTGAAGCGCATTAATCATCCACATATGCGCGTAGCATTGGAAAACAAATAAATGAATTATTGGTTTCGTGAGGAGTTAAAATACATTTAGTGACAAAATCTTCTATTGGAGTTATATAATAGTCAGAGAGATTTGAAACAAGATAGATGCTATTTGCTCTAGAATCGTATGGGTAAGTATAATAGGAATCGTAATTAATAAATTCTTTACCATAAATGAATAAAGACCCCTCGTTATTAGAAACATTTTTTAAGATATTATGTATTTCAACAACTTTGTTTTTAACATAACAATAACAATCTTTTTTGCGAAAAGCATATACGTACATTGAAAATCCTTTGTAAATCAGTTTTTTAAAGCATTCATAGTTATTTCTACTGGTAGGAACCGGTCCGGAACTGTAATAGTAAAACACAGACGCTTTAACATCTGTAAAATATTTTTTTGACACTAATTTAATTTCTTCTAGTCGTTTTGCTATTTGTTGCAAAGGCTTATTAGGCGACCTAACTAGTCGTTTCAATACATTTAGATAATTTTCAAATGGGAAGGCTGAATAATTATCTAAAGCACCATATAATCCTACGTCATCACTAATGTGGCATAACATATGTACATTATACACTAAAAATTGTAAGCCATACACAGTTTTGGAATGATTTATAAACATTGTTAGCAACTCGTTCCCGAAACTTGCTCCAATTTTTTCAATATGTATAGTTGAACAAAGAATGGTAATGGCACAGTGAAATAACATAAAATTTTTAAAAAGAGCAATTGGAAGGACATCTTTCAATACAATTGGTCCAGTATATAAAATGAACATTCGAAATTCTGTTGCCTTCCAACGAGCAATTTCGCTCAATCCCCGTGGGCGTCTATTAAATTCAATCGGTATATATTTAGCACAGTAAAGTAATTTTTCAGAAATAACATTTACCGAACGACTGGGAATACGAACTGATAAGTTACCACCCACCCATATATTCAACAATTTTCTCATGACTCCCAGACAGACAGCATGCATGTAATCAATTGGAAATATTTTTACTAAATCTATTGGAAGATTCAGGAGTGGCGTAACGCCTACGTGATGGTCCTCATCAGATTGTGTGCGAAACTGTGCATCTGTCCTTTTACTTGCAGTGATGCTTTTGTAAATGACTCGACCTTGGACATACTCTCCTGGTTCAACACATTTATCACAAGACGAATAGCCGCCATGTGATTTTGTACATTTAATAAAAGCTTTTGCTGGTGCATCACAGATAAAACTGTGCACCTTTACAACATAATGAATTCCTTCGAAATCAAACCCATCCTTAAGCAGAATATTCAGTTCTGTAACAAATGGTTCCAAAAAACGAAATAAAGGTGAGGGCTTTGTGTGTCCACAGAACAGTGTTACTGCAAATGGCTTTGCACCAGTAAAATTTTTTATTAGTGCTAATATAGGCCACAGCTGCATGTTGGTACTTTTGAAGAGGGGTAGGCCATCCACATTGAAAGATAAAGTTATTCCTTTTAAATTATTTTTCCCCAACAATTTAATTTGATTTTTTAATTGATTTAGTAGACCTAAATGAAGTACCTCACCAGAATCTATCAAAATAGTATTTAAATGCATCGGGGTTTTTAATAAAGTTCTACTATCCTTTGGTAAGTTGGGACAAAATGGAGAAATAATTTTTAAAAGACTATCAATAGCATTATGTGGGATGCTATGTTGCACAGTGGCCCAGTACCTTAATTGAGATGGCAAATCATGGATATTTCCAGATGAAAGATTGCTTACTTCAGGCAGTGCTACTTGATCATGAAAAAACTTTGGCTCGACCGAAGGGGTAGCGCAGTCTTCACATTCGGTATCACTATTAGCACTATTTACATTAGTAACAGCCATTCCTGTCAAATCTGATGAAATTGTTGATGCAGGTGTCTCTAAACTGTGACTTGATGTAGGTGCACTATTATCAAAATTTTGTATTGAGATGCATGGATTATAAATGCTTTTATGGATATAATTCAAAATGTTAACCTTATCCTCTTTAAGTCTTCGAAACATTTGACGCTGACCAACTTCAAGACGTGTTTTCCGTTTCCTTTCAGACATCTTGAGTAGGGCTTGGTATTCGAATATTCGCTTCATTTACTTATCCGAATATAAAATAATTCAAATACTATATATACTTTAAAAATTAAAAAAGATTGTTATAAAAGGTACCAAGTGGTTTAAAAAAGGACATTGGACAAAACAGACACTGGACCTCAAATCAAAATATTTAAAATTATTATTAACACATATACCATAAAAATAACATGCTATATTCAGGTAAACGAATATTTTGTTCTTTTAGATAGAAATTAAAATTCCCAATATTTGTAGTTATGAAATTATTTGATGGGTGAATGGATAAATATTCCAAGCCCTAATTTTGAGTGCGACTTAATCGCTTTTTTTCCCTCTCCGGTGCATGCTTTAACCAGGACTTGATGCAGTCTTCAATATTCTTCTCAGTAGTCATCAAAGTGGAGACTTTAATAGCTTCTGTAGATAAAAAAGAATACATTTTAACCAACTTTATAAAAACTGATAAGGGAGTTTCTCAATTTTGTGCATATATTTGTTTTTATGTGTATGTTCAACAGTATCTTTACCGTTTGTGAACAGGTTTTAAAATATTCCTTTTTTTTATTGAATAGGCTTTTTTTTTATAAAATAAAAGCCGGCAAACGAGTACCGGATCCACCTGATGGTAAGTGGCATCCAGGCCCATGAACACCATTAATCTAAGGTGGAATGAATAATTGTGTTTTTGCTATTATTAATTGCGTTGATAAATGATGCGTTGCCGACCTAAGGCTAAAGTTGGTATAGCCTTCTGCTCCTGTAATTTCACTGGCTCATCCTTCCCTTTATCCGGAACGCAACTACGCATACATGCAGTTACTATGGCTACTTCAGAGGTGGTCGTAATAGTCTGTCGTGTCGTAGCGACGGCTGGTTGCCATATACCGCAAAATTGAGAATAAGAATTGAGGTGGTCCCATGTACATTTAGTTAAACTTTAGTTAAAGTTGGCTTAATGTATTTACTTAAATTGCTTATATTTGTTATTTAGCTGTTGGTTTCCAAAAATAAATAAATTCATTAGAGTTGGTTGTTACAGATTTTTAACTTAAATATAATTATTACAATCTTTATTACAAAAGTGAACTCAAATTAGATTAAGCTACTAGTTTACTGGATTGGATTTTTCGACAATAGCAAAGCCAACAAGAAGAGAAAACTATCTTTGTTTAATTAATCATTATTACATTAGTATCTCTCACTTCTATAATTCTTCGATTTGTTTCATGACCTTGCTTTTAGATTTCAGCTCAAATTTTCAATGCTTGAGTCTTTAAAGCTTTTGCAGTAAAGTTAATATGGAAGCAAGAAACCCAGCCCTCTGCACCAAGCCTCCAAGCCCAGTGAAATTTAAAAGACCTCATTGCCATAAATACTCATCAATGTGAAAAAAATAGTTGTAAGAATATTATACATATTTACCAATAACTACAGCACAAAGTATCAGTTGCGAAAAAGGTTTCTTATTTGTGCGTTTTCCATAAAAATTAAATTCTGCAGCAAAACAATCAGCTAAAAGAAATCGAAGAACTCTTGACACCTTTAAAGATAAATCTCGCCCTCCAATTCTTTTTAAGTATTCAATCTGTAAGGAAAAAATATAATTATTATTTATAATGGTAATAAGAAAGAACTTCAAAAACCTTTTAATTACCAACTGTAATCAAAATATACAGCATTAATCTGACAATAGAGAAAAATAGCAAGAATATTGTTTTTCCTTTTAAAAAAACAGACAACTATTTCATCTATTTTAGGTGCGAGCAAAACTGTTCCAAGATTTTGTCATTATGTTCTGGAATGGAATTTTTTGTGAAATATATTTTTCTTATTATTTATTTTAGCAATAGAATTTATATAGAATAGCAATAGAATATTAAAGAAAATACGATACAATACGATTAAATAAGCATGTTTACTCAAGTAAATTTTTATCTATTTCTGCCATGGTATGTCACAGAAAAAAAAATTATATAAGTCCCAGAAACAACCTCCATATTATGTGTTAAAAATATATTTTTAATATATTGAGTAAGTATTTAACAATCAAGAAAATTAATGTTCAGTAAAGCAATACAAATAGTATTTGAGACTACGAGAAAAAAAAGTGTAAAAATAATTATTTAATATTTTGTTACTAAACTTTTTTACATAATAACTTACCAAATTGGATCGATATTCATTGTCTTTTAATAACAACTCAGACTGGTTTAAATCATCGGTTGATTTTAAAGGAAATTTAAAATCAGGGTTCAGTGTTCCTGAAAACTCTTTTTCCTTTAATATTGCTAATATATCACTATTCTGTTTTTTTATATGACAAAGAAGAGATAACAATTTTTCTGTAAAAAAATAACCTAATTCATTAAAAAATAAACTAAACAATCAAAAATAGAAAAAAAAAATTGTATTTACCAGAACTTGGTTCAGGCTCTTTGTTAATATCTGAAAGAAAACACCACTATAACAAGAAAATTAAATTGAAATTTGAAATAAATTTACATGGTTGATTAAAATCTTTCAACCTATAGTAAGGGTTAAATATATTCAAATATATATAATTTTTCATATTACCTTCTAAGAGTTGGACATATTGAGCAACAAGAGATTAAAGGGTATGTCATCAAGTGCAGATGGATAGACATGGTAGTACTACAGATTCCTAATTAGGTAATGTATGTATAAAAATTGACTTATAATTTACCAGCAACTTTTGTCGGTGTCACCGCATGAATAACCTGGATATTATTCTGAGAAGCACTTGAGCCAGGTTGGTTAAGAGACAAGCCAATATCTGCAAACATAAGAACTAATGTTACCAACAGGCAAGGCATACCAAACCAGCCAAACCTAATAAAAGTTTAACTCAAAGGTGAAGTACCTATCTTTTTTAAACAATAAATTAACTACCATCAAGATATAAAATATGCTTTGCAGTGAGCGGGAAGTCTTATATTTCAGTCATTAATACAAAAGAACAATCGAAAATTACTTACATTCAGTCAAGTGTTTTTTAAGCGGTGGAGGATGATTTAAGCCACAATCATCATCATCGTCTGATGATGATATTAATCTCTTAGGTTTAATAGCATGGCGCTTCGGTCTGGAATCGATTATTATTTCATCATCTTCACTTTGAATGTCAGATGTTACTTCAACAAGCTTTAATTTTTTTTTTGCTTTTTCCAAGTTATCTATAGATATAAATGTAAAAACCCATTAGTGACCAATTATTAGAACAAAACAACAAGCAGCATAACATTAGGAACAATCATTCCAGCACTTTTGGCTAGCAACATTATGTGTCACCAGTAGCATGAAAACTTAGCTGGTTCGCGTTGTATTGACGTTCCATGACGTTTTTGCATCATCTGTCTGTAAAAATTTTACCGTCCAAGCAAAATGAATCGTTTCTTGAATATCGAAACCGGGCATAAGAGGATAAAGATGCCAATTCAGTCAGTCACGTAGGTACCCAAAATCATATCCCCCATAAACCTATTCGATACTAAACTGACAGAAAACTCACCAGTTTCGTAGAAAGTTCTCTGAATATGATAAGTTTTCCATTTTTGATCCGGCGAAGAATTTTGAACTAAAAGTTTATCAAATACACGTGCTTCCTTTATCGGCGGCCAATATACCTAGAAATGCAAAAAAGGAACGTGATTCTTGTTGAATACGATTTCAAGTTGAATTCTTGGTACAATTGACACAGGTTGAAATTAAGTAGTTAATACTCAATTTAAATAAACGCAACAACAAAGGTTAGCTAGTACTACACACCAAAAAGTAATACCGCCAAATACCAAACCGTCATAGTTTAGGTAACGGCTGCCATGCAGCGAAATTTACCTCCGTTTTTCTAGGAGTTATCCATTTTTCATGTACAATGGACAATGAGCCCCCATCATCTGGGGAAAACTGCACAATCACAAACATTTTCGTGTCAACAATAAACTTTAGGAGCAGAAAGTAAGAACAAAAAGTGAATGATTGATTAATTACAGCGTCGCTGTCGCGCGCGCGGTGTCGCTACTTGCCAGTGTTCCCCCCAAACCTTACCTAAAATACTATACTATATTAGCCACTACGCTACAGAGGCGATACATGGCCACATCCACTTTCCCATCTTTATCCTCTTCCTCAAAAAAAAATCCTCATCCTCTTCCTCAAAATCACTTCCTCATTAACCCTTGTGTGCCCGTAAGTTTGTGTTTTTTTTTTATATGAAAGGAAGCAAACGAAGTAGCGGGTAACCTGTTGGTAACTGTTCACCGCCGCCCTCGGTCACACGCAACACAGTGGCTAGTACGAGTGCGTTGCTGGCCTTTAAGGTAGAGATATTCTCTGGTTTTGAAGAGTCCCATGTCGTAGGTATTAGGAAATACGGAAGCGGGCAGCTCATTTCACATGACCGTAGTACGGGGCAGAAAATTTCGCATGAAACGTACTGAGGTGGATCGCCAGCCATTCAGGTGGTAAATAAGGTACCTTATTATTTTTACTACATTCCTTTAGATTTTTTTGGATTTTCCAAAAAATTATTTATTTTTAATAATTTCCAAGATTACGTTAGATACCTAATCTTCATTACATTCCCAAGACTAATCATAAATAAAAATGCAATTTTGTGCGTGAATTCGGTATCAGCTGGTTGCAGTCATTGACTTCGAACGAGCTGCTTTAGTTATTAGGTCAATGATGAGGAAATCGAACCTTGAAAAATTTTACAAACAAAAATTAAAAAAAAAAATACTATGGGAATGTGATGAGAATACCTAAGCTACCCTGAAAAACGAGTACACTTATTTATGGGCACCATATATAATTTTTTTGGGCCCTAAAAAAGCCCAATATGCATATTTCCGCCCTAAATTTGTGGCTAAAAGCCCTAAGTTGGGAAGCCTGGCTCAAAGTGACATTTGATATTTGTCAAAGTAGATATAGCCATTAACGGATTATAACTATCTCTTTCATTTTCATAGGTTGTAAAAGAGAAAAAAAAGATCGTGAGCACAATGATTGGAATTGATTGATGATGGTGTAAACCAAAATTATTTACGTATTAATTGAAACTGAAAGTATGTACTCTGCATACCATTTAAAACCAATACTTTCAGTTTTTGAGTTTACACGAAAACTTTATTATTTTTGGTGTGTGCAAACTCATACTAGACCTACTGACCTTAAATTGACGTTATTACGACGTCCACATAGTCCTAAACAAAGGAAGTCCAAATACTGACCTTGCTAAAATGTCCACTTTGCGATGAATATGGTGCGTCAAGACGCTGACCCTGAATTGATATTAGTGCGACACGTCCAGATAATGACGAATATGGCAAGTCCCATTACTGACCCTAAATTAACGTCGCTAAAACGTCTACTGCGACGAATATGGTCAAGACGCTAATCCTAAATTTACGTCACTCAAACGTACACTGCGATGAATATGGCACGTCTAGATATTGACCCTAAATTGATGTCAGTACAACGGCCATATAGCGACGAATTTGGTACGTCTAGATACTGACCCTGAATTGACGTCGCTAAAACATTCACATAGCGACGAATATTGTACGTTAAGAAGCTGACCCTAAATTGACGTTAGTACGACGTCCTCTTAGTGACAAATATGGTACCTTAAGACACAGACCCTAAATTGACGTCACTAAAACGTCTACTTTGCGATGGATATGGTACGTCAAGATCGTGACCCTGAATCGACGTTAGTAAGACGTCCACTTTTTAATCTGACCCTAAATTGACGTCACTATAACGTCGCTGACGACAAATAAATGACCGGGCCTTACCGACCTTAATAAGACCTATACCTGACGTCGCCTATACGTTGCTGACGTCACCTTGCTACCTGGGACGCATATGTATTTTTGTGGGCACCCCTTAATTTAAAAACCTCTCCTTTGCTGCGGTAGACTGGTAGAGAATGCCAAATGGCATTTGCCGTTTGTACACTAACTTTATATTGTGCAATAAAGTTTATAAATAAATAAAATTTTCTTTGTGAGCAATGTTTGTATTTGGTTGAGCACTATTTTAACTGTTGTCTAAGCCGGCAAATGAGCATGAAACTTACCTTATGCTAAGTAGCATCCGCACCCATAGACATTAGTAATTGTGATTATTATCTCGACTAAAGATGCTTCTCTGTGCGTTGGCTTCAGATGAAATTGCCTGTGTTCCAGTAATTGCACTATCATATCATTAATAATAATATGGTAATTGCATATGGTTTCCTGTTATGAGATATGGTGCCTTTGAACTATGATTCAACTTTGATTGTGAATTTTGTGACAATGAATTTTAAACGAAAACAGATCAAAACAGACAGAATTTTGTGGTATGAATGTTGATATAAATAGTTTTAACTTCCCTATAAAATGCTAGCTCAATTTTAATCCCTTTTCGATAGTTGATTGGGCTACAGAAAGTTATTTGCTGAACTTAACTAACAGATCCTCAAGTTTATTTAAATGAAATAAAATTCTACATTGATATAATCTGCACTACTGTAACATGAATAGAGAAAATAAATTTTAACCCATACCATATATATTTTCAAAAACCTCTGTTCATCATTTTGTAGCTAAAATTAATGAACTTGAAAGAAATTACCAGTTATGAACCTGCTATATTGGTTTTATTTTATAAATTACAGTACATTCGGATTATCAACCAGAACCATCATCATCCAGACTGGACTTAATAGTTCAAACATCACTGCAAAACCCAGTTAGTATTCAAATTTTAATATAGTTTTTGCAAGTAATATTTTATAAATATTTTAAGATTTTAATTCCAAATAATTATTTTAGAAACCAGCAATACTTACTATACGAGAATTTTACAAAACCTAATATGATTATGAATACAAAAGTACCTATTAATATAAAAAAGCACTGGAACAAAGTACTAGTGTGTAAAAAAAGTACACAGAATATCTCAGAAAAAGTATGACCAAAAAAGACCTGCGTCTGTTTAACACAACATACAGTGAACCAATTTAAACTGTGCATAGACTACTTAGATTACCTTTTCATACATAGACTACCACAAACTAACTAGTGATGCTACGCATCAGACGAACGTCTTCCTAACTACAACACTAGTAACTAGGAACTTGAGGAACTTTTCAATTTGACAACTATTTTTTTAAAAATTTGATTGTGCTTCGTTTCTTAATTTTAAAATGACGGCATTGGATTTTGGCGTAATGCCAGTGTGGCAGGCGAAAGCCCCTCTCCTTTTCAACAGGATAAATTTAACATTCTAAAAGATAAAGAAGGTAAAATAAATAAAAGACTTGTATATATTTATGATTTTTTTTAATTTCTAAATTTTGTTTGTATCGCACGGGAGGCAAATTTTTATTTTCTAGAAGCGAGACATCAGTACTATTTATTCAAATTCTGTTAATTATGTTACACCAATTAAACACCGCTATTCATATTGAGTAAGCCAGAAAACATTTCTTGTGTGGCTCACAAACAATATACAAAGGTTTACCACACTTAAACCTTGTAAGCACTATTAGCACAACGACACGGTAACCATTGTTAAGTCCTATCTCAGTTCTCGGAAAGTGATGAAAAATAACGTCCTTTCGGCTACTTTCTCATTCACTACACAGCACTTGTTGTACATTGAGAAGCACCGAATAAACGCATATTAATTACTATATTTGGTAAATGAGAGGTTATGTTTCAGAAATTGATCAATGCAAACTCTTCACTCGTCAATCATTGAAACCGTAATGGCAGATCGAGCTGATTGATTGAAAATTAAATAAAATTTTGCGTTTTCTGGCAATCAGATGTAGTTACTACACAATAACTATTTCTGCCAATTTCAAGTATTAATATAATAAAAGCAGTTTTAACATAATTATAACATTGAATCATAACCTGAAACCGTACATCATTGATTGAACATAGTGTTATCATTCATCATTCACATTGAAGTGACGTATGACAATTGTTCGCTCGAAAAGTAGCAAGAGATGTCAGCATCAAAAGTTTCTAACCATAGACATAATTCCTAGTTTTTTTTGTATGAAGACTACCTGCTATGGTGGACACGATATTTTTTACTCATGTACATTAATTAAAATTATTATTATTACGTTTTTAAAATATGGTGACGATAAAGAATTATTATAAATTTATATATAATCAATTTAATTATTATTATATCGAAAAATAATGCGTTGCCGACTACCAGATTCAACTGCAAAACGCAACCACATAAACGTGACAAAAGTAGCAATCACGATATAACATTGTATCATATTTTTAATTATGGTGGCTAGATCAGCTATAACTTTGCTGAATTTAATTATGTGCCACTTTCTTGTTTGTTAGAACTCTGCCGTGAGAAAAAATCTTTTGCATATCACTACGGCAGTGTATCTGTTTTGGTGGTGTTTATTTCCTGTTCGATAGTACTGTTTATATTCTTTTAATTAAACCTAATTGTATTTACATTCCTAATTAACATTCACATTCACGAAAAAAATTAAATAATCATAATTAATATCCTATTGCCTTTTGCAGTGCTATCTTGTCATGGAATGAAATACACATGAAGGTTGAGACAGAAGTAGGAAATCCAGGAATCAATTTATGCGTAAGTCAATGTCAAAATCGATTGGTATTAAGTCTTGCCTACTGATCGAGGCTCTAGGAGGTTCAAGTTCACAATAAAAAAAAAGATTAGATTAGATATTGTTATTAGACAGCAGAGTCATTCTAGTTGATCAAGCAATTCAATGCTATTGTTTTATTAATCATTTTCCTTTTTTTAATATACACACTGTTGCCAGTATTTAAAAAATTGAAACAAATTAACTTTGTTTAGTCAATTGTTACCAATGCTACACAGAGAGAGTCGTCTAATTTCCTGCTGAAAAGTGTTTCTAACATAAAGAGTAAATAGTATAAGTAAAACACATAACGAAACAACTTTGTCTGAAATATCACTGTATTGTGATATAGTTCAAGTTTCGCTAAGGCATTTTTTTTTTGAAAAAGAATTAGACGTTTGTATTCTATCTCACCTGATGGAAAGTGACGATGAAGACGAAGGTGTTACACGTCTATCCACGAGATACCTTTTCACTCGACGCTTGAAAGAACTAGGACTATAGTCTTCTGGAAAAACAGACCCAGGCAGTTCATTCTACACCTTGGCGACCCGCACCAAAAAGGAACTATCGAAGCGTTTGTTTCGACTTCTTCGGATATCTACCATGAAGGGATGGAAGGTCTGTCTGCGTCTAGTAGTCCGATGTAAGAAAGGTGTGGGTTCAACTTGATCAAAAAGAGCATTCGCGCACTCTCCAAAATGTAATCTGTACAAGACTGCTAAACTGGCAACTTTCTGACGATGGTCGAGGCTTTGCAGTTTTTTGGTGGTGAGGTCAAAGTTGTTAATAATTTTTCGGACTCTTCGGTCAACTGCGTCCATCGCTTCTAGTTGGTACTTTGCAGAACCATCCCAAAGGTGGCTACAGTACTCCATACAAGATCGAACTTGAGCTGTATACAAATTAAGTAGCTGTTCAGGGCTGAAGTACCGTCGGAACTTCGAGATGATTCCCAACTTCTTTGAAGCTGTTTGAGCCATGGACACAATTTGTTGCCCGAAGTTTAGTTGGGACGATATAGTTACGCCCAGAAGCCCTAGGTCGGTTAAGGGTACAGAAATATTTTGGAAAGTGGGCGTTAGGTCGAAATTGCTCTTTTTCGCGGAGAATAAACACGCCTTTGTTTTCGAAGGGTTAAATTTGACCAAGTTGGACTCGCCCCAATCGGACACTTTCTTTATGGCCAAATCCACCCGCTTAATCATGGACTCTCTCAAAGCCCGGATTTCTTGAGGACTCGCTCGCGCATTGGACATGTATCTCTCTACAACGGTGCTGTCATCAGCGTAACCAATAATGCCTGGGGTTAGCAGGTCGTTAATGTGCAGCAAGAATAACGTTGCAGAGAGAACAGATTCCTGAGGTACCCCGGCATTAATTGCCATTAGGTCAGAAGAGCAGCCGTCTAAGACTACTCGAATTGACCGTTCCCTCAGAAAATCAGATATCCAGTCGCAGAGCCCTTTAGGTATTCCGTATGCTGGAAGCTTACTCAAGAGACCATCATGCCAGACCCTGTCAAAAGCCTTGGAAATGTCTAAGGATACAGCTATAGCTTCACCGTGACCTTCCAAGGCTTCGCTCTATAAGTGAGTGGCATACACAAGAAGATCTCCAGTCGAGCGTCCACTGCGAAAACCATATTGGTTATCACTAAGGAGCTCGTTGGACTCAAGGTATGCCAGGAGACGATTGTTCAATACACGCTCCATGACTTTGCAAAGTATGGAGGTGATTGCAATAGGTCGATAGTTGATGGGATCTGCACGGCTTCCCTTCTTTGGTACTGGTTGCATGTTAGCCAGCTTCCAGGATTTAGGGACCTTTCCAGATTCCAAAGAGAGTCGATACAGGCGCGGTAGTATGGGAGATAACTCGTCTGCGCAGTGTTTTAACACAACTGCAGGTATGCCATCGGGGCCGCTGGCCTTGTTCACGTCTAAATTCTGCAAGCATTTAAGAACCTCCTTTTGGCAAATATGAACGGTACCCATTTTGGGTCCGAACTGAGGTAACTGGGGTGGGACTTTACCTTGACTATTTAGACGTGAATAGTCTGTAAAAAGATTAGCAAAGAGATCTGCTATCTCTTTTGCAGTGTGGGCCAGTGAACCGTCAGGCTTCCTCAGAGGTGGCAGCGATGGGCGACAGAAGTTCGACTCAACCGACTTGGCCAAAGACCAGAAAGCTTTGCTTCCTGAAGGATATGACGCTATCTTGTCTCCGATGTGGCCAATGTGGTCAAAACGAGCTTTTCTGATCACCTTTTTGCAAGACTTGGCGGCAGCATTGTATTTTTTCTTCAGTTCATGCGAATCCACGGCTTTGCTTCGGCGAGCGTCAGTCCAGGCTTTGTACGCTTCTTGCTTAAGCTTTTCAGCTGTGAGGCAAGCAGCATTAAACCATGGGCGACCTTTGGTTTCAAGGGATAGGTCAGCGTAAGGGATGAAATACTCCATTGCTTGGCCTATCACACTTGGTACAGCATCAGCGCAGCACGATGGATCGGTTGATGTAAAACAACTCTGCCGCCAAGGATAAGACGCGAAAAAGTGCCGCATCTCATCCCAATCTGCTGACTTGTATCGCCATACTCGCCTAGCGCCTTTTGGACCGGTGTCAGGTGGCGAGTACTGCGACACAGATTTCACCACGCAGTGGTCGGATGTCCCTAAAGGTGCAGTCACGGACACCGAGCACCTGTCAGGATCAGTTGTCAGCAGAAGGTCTAGGCAATATGCAGTGTGGCCGGCAACATCGGGGATGCGCGTGGGCTCGTGCACAAGCTGTGAGAGGCCTCGAGTCACGGATCTAAAAGGCTAAACTTTGCGGACGCGAGCAGTTCCAGTCCCCAATAATTTTGATATTGATTTTGATATTTGAACTTTAAAATTAATGTTTAACAAGTAACGAAATATGTCACATGTCCCTATGAAGTATATAAAGTAATTAAAATTTAAAAATGTTTAATTCAAATAAAGATAATTTGGAACAAAATCATTTTTATTAAGTTTAAAAATAATGTAATTTATATGTAATTTTTTTCCAGGACCCAAGCCACAAGACAACGCCATCAAAAACTTCTTAAGAAAATTCAAATCTTGAAAAGACTATATAAATCTCCAAAAAAGCAACTTATATTGGCCAAGAAAATCAGTTTATGAAAATCTTTTATATCCACTATAGACAAACTCCCTAAAACTATTAAAATATTTACGGAAATGCAATTTAAATATGATAAGAAAGCCAGAGGTAGAAGATTTACTAATGAAGAAAAAATTTTAGCTTTAACTATATAATAGGTATTTTAAACAAAATGTTCATACTGCCGTCTAGACGTTCATTACAAACATTATAAAGTGCATTGACTTTTAAACCAGGTATATATAAACACATCTAGGCCCAGTACTTTTTTCTTCATATATAAATGATATCGGGGCAGCGCTTAATGATACACATTATTTACTTTATGCTGACGACACTAAACTGTTTAGGATTATACATGAAATATCTGATTGTCACAAACTACAAGAATATTATTATATTATACTTATACTATTACTATCGTTATCTAAGTATTGCTCAGAAAATCAATTATTTTTAAATGCAGATAAATGCAACGTAATGACTTACACTCGTAAGAATGCATCAATTTCCTTTCCTTATACTCTCGATAACAATACACTTAACAGAGTCAGCATCATTCGCGATTTAGGTGTTATTGTGGACTGTAAGTTATCATTTGTGGATCACATCGACCAGATTATACAAAAGGCATTCCGAAGCCTTGGTTTCATATGCAGGATTACAAAACCATTTAAGAGAACTGTTACTCTTAAATGTTTGTACTTTTTTTTATTAGGGCGTTGTTAGATTTTGCCTGCACCGTGTGGAATCCTTACTACAAACATCATGTAGATCGCATAGAAAAAGTCGAACGTAAATTTATAAAGATCTTAAACTATCACAATAATTGTAAGCATTCGTCATATAAGGAATCTTTGTCTCACTATAAACTTTTGTCTCTAGAAAATCGTCGTAAGCAATTTGATATTGTTACCTTGTTTAAATTAGTTAATAATAAATTGGATTCACCCACATTACTCTCTAAAATAAACTTCATTTGTAAGGCACGACTTCCTGTACGCCCCTCCAGAAAGTTAAATATTTTTGTACCACCTCGTCACCGTAGAAATTATACACAAAATAATTTTACCATTCGCTGTTTAAATATGTATAACCAATATTTTTATGAAATCAACACTTTAAATTCAATAAAATCGAAACTGTTTAAAGCCTTGAATAACTAAGTTTGCATGAAAAAATGTATTCCCTTTTATTGTTGTAACCATTATGAACTTGTACTTAGGATATTACTTAGTTTAACATATGTAATATTTACCTTTTACTTATACTAATACTTAAAAATAACTAAACTTATTATTTATAGTTTTGGCCACAGAGCTTGGAAAATTGTGAAATTTAATTATAATTAGGTTGGGCATTATTTGTCTACAGAAATATGTAATTTGTTATCTAAACACTGTTTTTTATATAATGACTGTTTATGCAAGAAAAAAAAATAAAAAAAACACTTGTTTGAAAATGTTAAAGAAACTGTAAAAAAGTTGACAGCTGATCAAATTGACATTGTATCATTACTTTTTGATGAAATTTCTCTTGCACCCGCCATTCAATACAATCCAATTTGCGATGAAATTTCGGGATTTGAGGACTTCGGCAGTAAAAGAACAAATAATTTAGCTGACGCGGTCCCTAGACATAGCATTATAAATAATAGACATACCGCAATCACTCGCATTTTCCCAGTACATAGACCTCCTTGGTACAACCACATATCCACTGTACAGTAAAATACCAAAAATACACCACATTTCTTCCTTTGTAACGTTGCCTTGTCTATTTTTTGAGTTCACATACATATTAGTGTAGTGTACAAACATGTCCACAATCTCTTCATCAAACAAACATTCGAAGTAGAACATGGGGTCATTATTTAGCTTTGGTCCTTCTTTACTTGCCCACTCGTTAAAAGAAGGGCGAATGTCTGACGATTTCCAAAAGTACACTTTATTTTTAGCAATATTTAAATTGGCGCACCTAGATGTTGTCGAAGACTGTAGGATATCTTCAGTGGTAGGTGATATCCTTGAACGTTTTGCTAAATGTGAAATTGGTATATCATCTTCTTCATCATAAATTTCAAGATCAGATTCATGTTGAAGTTGTATTTCTGCGTCAGCTCTTAGCTGAGAACCAGGTTGTATCGCCACTTCATTTTCGTCTCCAGAATCCTCATCCGTTACGTCAGCATTGCTATTCTCAGGTGGTAGGATGGTAATAGAATCTGGTAAAATCCCAGTATCATCGTGTTCTAATTCTTCTAGTATTTCGTGAAGTTTCAAGCCTCGATGCTTTGATCTGTAATATAAAATATAAACATATTTTATAGTAGTTCATTTTCCTACCGATACGTAAAAGTAACGGTTACGTAATCAAGTAATAAAACCAAAATTTTGCAGTGTAACGAATAATATTTGGTAATAAATAGTATGACGACAAGCAAAATCAAATATTTTAACAAGCTAAAAATATATATATGAATGAATAAAACGTATATAAAAAAAATTGAAAAATCCATAATTTTTCAAAACTAATTAAAATGATAAATTTATATAAAATTGTGAATAAACGCTCGTTATGGTTCCTTACAGATTGAACAATAATAGTTATTCAATCGACAACACGACATAAAAATCTTCAAATACCCACATAACTTTCTTTTTTTTGTTTTTGTTTATATTGATACATAAAAGTATCAGCAGGGTCAAGTGGGTTAAATAAAACAAAAAAAAATATAGGGATATTTTTTCAAACTGGGGGTAAAATAATCAGTATTCTTAGTAATACTAGTAGTTTTTACGAGTTGTTTTGTGGTGCTCTCTCCTGATCGACTGAAATAGGGCGGTTATAGGTACTGGTATTTACCCTCGTCAGGTATAATTGTATTCAATTTAATAAACATTGCATATAACTAAATAGATTATGATTATTTCTGATTTATTTATAATTTTTACAGATTCCTAGGAAGGCTTGCAATGCTTGCTGGAGCAGAGCTCACACCAGTGAGTTAAATTCTCAAGAAAGAAATATCATTCAAGAAGCTCCAGAATTATATGAAGTTGAAGCTGTAGTTCCAGACCCGGGTGATCTTCAAGGGGTTGATGCAAGTGCGCTAATAAATTTTTCTCAGTTCAGTCATACACCTGACACCCCAAATCAATTGTTCTTTCTGTAACTGGGAATAATTGAATGTTATGGAATTATTTAAATGAATTTAATTCCACACAATTGGAAGAGATGTTGATTCTTTTGAGCAGTAAGAGTGTGAATCAATTGGATTTTGAAAACACTGAAGAAATGGATAACACTATTTATAAGTACTTGACAGGACTTTCTGTACAAAACTTTTTAAGTGTATTTAATATGATTGAAAATGATTTAAATCATTGCAAAAAGAAAAAAACTTGCTTTAGGACTCTTTATAGTAAAATTAAGAACTATGTTTCGCATATTGCATATATATAGGTTATATATATGCAATATGTTTTTTTCCTTAGTTCCTATAGTTTTTTTAGCTGTAAGCTTCCCAAAAATTTGTAAAATAAAATAAAACGTCCAGCATTTTTCATTTTAGCACTTATGTTGTTCAGAAATTATGTAACAATTGTAAAACATTGCATGATAACAAATTATGGAAAAATTAAATACTTACTATTGTAATTGTTTGATAGGGACAGTCAGTTTTGACAGTACAGTCGGGACCTGTGCTCATGTGATGACGCTAGTTTGGTACTTTGGTTGGGCTCAGCATCAAACTAATAATACTCCCCCAGATGGTTGGTAATTGAAATATTATTAAGAGATGCTGTTGAATAAATAAATAACATTATCTAAAAGGTTATTTTATTTATTATTCAAATCTTTTATCTAATAGCCAATAGACATTTGTTATACATAGACTTTGTTATTTTTCAGCCCATAATTCAACTTCAATCAAGGAATACAATATACATTCAGAAATAGCAACAGTTCTTCCAAATAATGGAAACAATTAATATAATGCAGTCGAGCACTCCAGAGTCTAAATAGTAATAAGTTTCATGTTACACAATTCCTACAATAATAACATTCTTAATGCAATTATTTCCAAAATATGGTAACAGCCTGATAAATTATTAAATACAAATATAAATTTTATAACATATATAATTTTAATAAAAAGGTTGTAATATTGAAAGAAAAAATATTAGCAATATACAATATGGTGTTGCCATTTTAATTCATAATAAAATAAAACATAATAAGATTACGACAGCTGTATACAAAATATTAGTGTCAATAACAAAGAAATTAGCATCATAAGTTTCTATTGGTATTGGACAAGAACTGTCAGCGATCGTCTTACGCGTCGGTTTAATTTTTTGCAAATTTTTTCAATCTAAATATTTATTGTGGTCAAAGGCCTAAAATCGTATTACTTTCATCATTTTTGTATAGTGTCGTGTTAAATTAGTTAGTTTATCTTGGAGTTGGTAAGTAATTAATTTGTAATAGTTTATAGTTGTACACAATGAAAGAACCGCCCGATCCCGGGGACCAACCCCGGGATTCTAATACGTGCCCTCCTTCACCTGCGGCGTTCGTGGATGCCGTGGATGTAGAATTTAGCGACTTCACGAGTTCATTGTTCAATTCTAGAGTTCCTCGGAAAAGAAACAAAATTTCAAAAAAAAACAAATCAAAAAAACAAAAGGCGTCTAGAGATTCTTCGTCATCTAGCGAAGTTGATCTCCCCTTGGCTCAGCAATCGCATTCCTCGCCACTATCCCCTCCTCAAGTGCCCTCCTCTCTCTCTCCTACCCAAATTACTCCAACAAATGACTCAGTTCTATCCCAATCTTCCCCAACTTCTTTTTATAGAAATCTTTACAATGAACATGACATTGGTCCATTCATAGTTCATGTAGAGAAAATTTCCGATTCCTTATCAACTTCTATTCATCCCGTTTCCTTTGGTCGATTCCTTTTTAAGTCGAATATTCCTAATATTGTCATGGGAAGTATTAAAAAAATTGGTCGAAATAGAATTTCCCTTTCATTTTCAACCTTCTCTTCTGCTAATAATTTCCTGTCTAATTCTTTCCTAGGTTCACAAGGATACTCTTGCCAAATCCCCCAATTTGCAATTTGCAAAATGGGTTTTGTCAGGGGGGTCCCTATTGAATGGTCAGAGGAAGAAATTATTGACCTTTTCTCTGTGTCCTCCTCTTCCAAATCAGGTAGAGTCATTAAAGCCCGTCGCCTCAATTATAAGAATCCAGATGGCACTTGGCGCAAAAGTCAATCTGTCGTCCTAACCTTTGATGGTCAGATACTTCCAGATAAAGTTTTTGCATGCTATAACAGTTTTCCCGTAGAACTATATAAATTCCCAACAATTCTTTGTTTTGCATGTTGCCGTTATGGCCATACAAAAACTAAGTGTAGATCAAAGCCCCGCTGCTTTAAATGTGGAGGCGATCACTTAGGAGACTCATGCTCTAATGATCAAACAAAATGCATAAATTGTGGTGAATCGCACTTTGCCAATGACAAATCTTGTGTTGAGTTGTCAAGGCAAAAAGAAATCAAAGGGTTCATGGCAGAGAACTCAGTCTCTTATGCTGAGGCCTCTGCTGCTATTAGTTTGCCTGGAAAAACTTACTCTAAAACTACAATATCGTATAAAAAAACTGTTTTCTCAAAATCAAAGCCTCCCCCTACCATCCATTACTCTGGATATGATAGGAAGGCATATAGTAAAATTATTTCAGATCCCAAACCTACTTCAGGTAATGGGATGGCGTACCTTATCCCTTCAGATCTTAAATCTACAGATTCTTCTATTGAACCTCTTCTTACTGCCCTTACTTCTTTTATTTCTACTATTATGTCTACTATACCTGACCACGTTGCACCATTACTATCTTCTATTTTACAAAACTTAAACTCCAATAATGGAGCCAAATCTGCTAATAAAGAAAAATAAGTTTTCTATTTTACGATGGAATTGTCAATCAATTATTGGCAAGAAATCTGAACTCATTTTTCTTGCTAATAAATTTAAAATATCCCTTTTTGCTCTTTCTGAGACATGGTTAAAGCCTGAGTCTAACTTTTCTCTACCAGGCTTTACATGCCTCAGAGAAGACCGCTCTGATGGATGTGCTGGTTCGGCCATTTTGGTCCGGAACCATTTAAAATATTCTTGTATCATAATTCCTCCTCATGATGATGGTTTTCAAATTTCTGCTATCAGTCTCTTTAACATAACTTTTTGCTCTATTTATATTCCTCATCCTTCTTCAGCCTTGATTTATGAACTTTATAACATACTATCCTCTCTTCCTTCCCCTATCATGGTTATAGGTGATTTTAATTGTCACCATACTTTATGGGGATCTTCTTTTAATGATCGTAACGGCCAGGCTTTGGTTGGTTTACTTGATAACCTTAATTTATGTATTTTGAATGGTGGATCTCCTACTTACCGTTCCCGTCCTGGTGATAATATAAGTTGTATAGACCTTTCATTCTGTTCTCCTTCAATCTCTCCTGACTTCTCATGGTCTGTTCTAAAGTCTACTTATGGAAGTAGACATTTTCCTGTACTTATTTCCAATTCTTCCGTTAACTCTCCTCTCCCTGTTTCCAGGTGGCCCTTGTTTAAGTACAACCTGAACAATGTGTCCTGGGATTCTTTTAGTATTTTTTTGTCTGAGGCTTCTGGATCACTTCCTCCTATTTCTTCTGAAAATATCTCAGAATGTTCCTTAGCTCTTTCTGATCTTTTGGTTTCTTGTGCAGACAAATCATTTCCGCTTAAAAAGCCTATTTCAACCAAGCTCCCTCCCCCACCTTGGTGGGACAAGGAATGCACTGAGGCTGTTAAAAAATGATATTTCCTCGCAAAATTACCAGTCTTTAAAAGACATTATGCAAGAAACTAAAAAATTATTGAGAGAAAAGAAAAGAGAGGGCTGGAGAAGATTTTGTTCTTCAGTTTCTCCAGATATCCAGGTTTCAGAAGTTTGGCGAAATATTAAAAGATTTAGAGGTAGTTTCTCCAACTCCAATCACCTTTCTGTCCCGGATCAGGCATGGGCTGATAAATTCATTGATAATTTAGCTCCACCCTTTTGTCCCTCTTTATCTGAAATTCCCTCTTTTATCTCAGCTCCTCTCCCCTCCTCTAATTCTATTGATTCTCCTTTCACATTATCTGAACTCAGACTAGTTCTATCATCATTACATGACTCCTCTCCAGGCCCGGATGGTATCCCATATTCTTTTATGCACATGCCCCAGACTCTATCCTTTCTTACTTCCTCTGCCTTTTTAATTGCATTATTGATTCTGGTATAATTTCATATTCTTGGAAATGTCAATATGTCATTCCTATTCCTAAGCCTAATAAGGATCCAAATGTAATTTCTTCTTTTCGACCTATAGCTATGTCTTCTTGTTTGACCAAGATTGGGGAACATCTTGTGAAGAATCGCCTTGACTGGCTAATTGAAAGTACTAATATCCTTCCAGATTTCCAATATGGGTTTCGGAAGGGTAGAAGTACTCTGGACAGCAAAGCGATTTTCTCATCAGATATTCGGACAGCATTTAGTAAAAATTATTCTGTGTCTAGTGTTTTCTTGGATATCACTGGTGCCTATGATAATGTTCAAATTCCCCTTCTTGTAAAAAAGTTAACTTCTGTTGGGGTTTCTCCTAGATTTGTACTATTTATTAAAAATTTATTGTGTGAAAGATAGATCCGACTGAAAACTGATTGTCAATGAATAAAAGCTTCAAGATTTGTTTATAAAGGACTTCCTCAGGGTTCTGTGTTGAGCCCTCTTCTTTTTAATATTTATGCTCACGATATTAAGTGTGGCACCTCAAGTAAAATTCTCCAATATGCTGATGACATTTTATTATATTCAGTCAATGAAAATATTTCTGTGGCTTCAGAATCCATAAACAAAGCTATTGCGTCCCTAGGGATTTGGCTTTTTGAAAATGGGTTAGAATTATCTGCATCCAAAAGTGTAGCAGTTGTATTTACAAGAAAAAGGTCCCTACCAGATTTAACATTTCATTATGGTAATGATATTATCCCTATTAAAAATCATGCAAAATTTTTGGGTGTGATTCTAGATTCAAAATTGATAGGATCTCTCCATGTTGATTATATAATTTCTAGATGTGAGAAAAACTTAAATATAATCAGATGTCTATCGGGGTGCTGGTGGGGTGCCCATCCTTACTCTCTTAAACTTCTATATAATGCCATTATTAGAAGTTTAATAGATTATGGTTTGTTTTTGCTTTTTCCTCTTAAAAAGAAGGACCTAGCGAAATCAGGAAAAACTCAATATAAAGCTTTAAGGGTTGTTACTGGAGCTATGAAGAATAGCCCTAAAGACTGTAGCGTAGTTTCAATAAAACACAAAATTCTCTTCTGTGTTTATTTTTTCGGTAAAATTAAAAATATACAAAAATGCCTGTAAATACAAACAGAAAAATATAAACAAAATTGAAATAAAAAATAGTCACACAAAATAGAACAGAAATATTAATACAATTAAATTTGATCTGAAAAAAAAAAATAACAATAAAATAAATTTTAATGAATGAGAATCCTTACCAACAATTTTGGCTACGCACACTCGTGAACGTAAAAAATAAATATAGGTTTCTTAAAAAGAACTTTGATTATCGATAATAAAATATCTTAACTATGTAATTTGGAATAATAAACTCGGAAAATAATAAATAAATAGATTCAAGTTGCTTTGATGGATAATTTTTCGTGACTGACTTGTCAAATCAAAACATTGCCGTTCTCCGACACTACGTAATTCCTAGTTTAAAATTACGTCGGGAACAACAAAAAAATAAAATTTACTGACAAAAAGAGGTCGAAATAGACAACCGTCACAAGACTCCCTACAGGTAGAATGTGTTGAGCCTCCTATTCCTCTCCGTGCTCAATATTTGGCTGATCGTTTCTTGTTTCGGTGTTTTCAATTTTCTTTTCACCCCCTTATCTTTAAGCTCCTTAATCTTAATAACCTTATTCAGTTTAACTGTTTTTGGAAAAATAAAGATATTCCTCTTTTGGTTAATAGTTTCCAAAAATACAACAAAATATCTGTCCCTAAATTCCACTCTCCCATTCTTCCTCTTTATGAATCTTCTTTAGCTTCCATTTTATCTACCCCTAATGTTTTTCTGGATTTAGATATTGATAAAAACGACATGTTTGCTGATTCTCATTTCAATCACATTATCCATTCTAAATTTCCTGATTGGTCCACTCTTTTCTCTGATGCTTCCAAATTAGATTCTTTGGGTTGTGTGGGTGTTGGAGTTTATCACTCTCAATCTAAAATTTGTATGAAGAAAAAATGCCCTCCTCAAACTTCCGTTTTCACGGGTGAATGTGTGGGCATTCTTGAAGCTCTCCGTCTCATTCTTCTGTTTAATTTAAAACATTCTGTAATTTTCTCTGATGCTCGTTCTTGTCTTCAGACTATTTTATGTAACCCCTTTAAATCTAAATCATATAGTCCATTAATATCTAAAATTAAAGATTTATTATTAGTCTGTAAAAATAAAAACATTGAAATTGCTTTAGCTTGGATTCCTAGTCACTGTGGTATTAAAGGCAATGAAAAAGCAGATGAGTTGGCCAAATCTGCTATTTTGCATGGTGATTATGATAATTTTCAGATATATACCAATGACCTGTTAGCTCTTCCTGGTATGTCTTTGTACAAGACCTGGAATGAGCTTTGGCAGGAACATGGTGTTCGAAGAATTTATTTAAACATCAACCCTTCATTCCAAAAAAGCCCTGGTTTTTCAAATTTAAAATTGACAAAATTCCTTCTTCCATCATTATTCGTTTGCGTTTGGGTTTCTGTTGCTCTCCTGTTTTTTTAAATAGATTAAGAATAAAGGACTCCTCCTTGTGTGACTGCGGCTTGGAGGAGGGCCACTTGGATCACATTTTCTTTTCCTGTCCTCTTTATGATCATGCCACATTTCTTCATTCATTAGCTAGTCATTTCATTTTACCTGTTAATGTTTCATTTCTGTTAGCTAACCTTTCACCTTTTGTTGCTTCAATTCTTTCTACTTTTATTTCTGTAAATAAAATTAGATTATAAGTATCTTATAAGTAGTCTGTAGTTGTGTTTAATTAGAATTAGTATTTTTTTATTTTCAGGTCGTTGACCCCATCAGTTTTCCGCTTCGTTAAGTATTTGTTATGTAAATAAGACGTGATACTGGCAAATATGCTACAGCAATTGCCATAAATTGAAAAAAAAAAAAAAGTTTCTATTGCCTCATTGCTCTCCGTTCTTTGATAAACATGACTTTGATGCTCTTATCAAGTCAATACCTAAGATAATGTGATTTTAATGCTCATAATACATCTTGGGGATGCAATACTAATAATTCTAGAGTAGAGCTATATATAGCCAATAGAAAATAGATGGTAGCGAATTGGTCCTTTTAAATATTTGTATGGTGAGTTAAGTTGTTTCTCTCTTGTGGTGTCTCAATGCCTTAGACTTAACCTTGGTCTCTCCAAATGACCTCAAACAAATCTTTCTTGTGGATGGTCTGTCTATGATGATCCACTTGATAGTAATCACCTTCCTGTTAATATTAATTTTTTGTCAATGTTTCAAAGTAAAAAGTTTAGCATATGATAAATAGCAATCACTAAATTTAAATTGGTAGATTGGTAAATATAGGTTAAAAATGTACATTCGAATGGCTTAGTATTCTGTATCAGGATTCTTCAGGAGGCTTGTAATCTAGGTTTAAAGAACTTCTTGCTTGCTTGTGATACTTCTCTCAATAGTTCTTTTCATAGAAAGTCCAAAAAAACTTCACTTCTTAGGTGGAATGACAAACACTCAGAAGCTGTTAAAAACTCTAAACTGCGTAATTTAATTTTAAAAATAATCATTCCGGGAAAGATATCTTGAATTTAAAGCTCTTAAAAAACTAACATTGAAAAATGAGACTCGAAGGCTGGAATGATTTATCTCATTCCATTCCTTCCTCTGCAACAAATCTGGAATTATATGTTAAATGCTTCATTTCAGTCCTGGCTTTCAGCCTGCCCAAGTTAGGAATAAAATAATGTTATTATTGAAATTAACAGGATTTTTAACTTAATTTATTAGGTAATCATAGTGCAACAAATTAATAAAATACAGATGCTATAAAGCAATATTATTGTAACTGCAAGGTAGGCCGCCCGGAAGACATTGGATTGCTGAACACACATTGCCACAATCATTTATCTGCCTAGGAACCTTGGTTGGGCAAGGTGTGAAAATAATAATAAATCAAATCATTTATTTCAATCAATTAAAAGATCATACAAATTCAGGTTTACAAAGTTTTAAAATACATATTAAAATCATAAAGTTTATACAAATGTTACACATTAACAAAAAAAAAAAAATTACAATATTAAAATATATAAAAACTGTTAGACTAACAATATCAGTAATGTCCAAACAATAAATAAATTTAAACAAAAAAATTAAGATTGTGTAATGTCAGTATTAAGCAATATAAGATTCATTATATAGGTACAATATTATTCAAACCACAAATAATTTCAACATAATACGATTATATAATAATAATGCAATAATATACTTACTTATATAAGATTATAAAATTATTTTGTATTTGACCGTACATGAATCATATGGCAATGGTTCATGTACCTACTGACAGTCATACCGGTCAGCGAACGCCCTCAGGATGCTGCTAGAGCTGGCCCGCACCCGCTGCACCAGAGATGTGCACCGCTTACGCATAGTATAAAAACAGTCTACGCGGCACTCGGCAAACATCCCCGATGCACTACAGAAGCGGGGCAGCCGCAGCAGCACCCTGAACGCGTTGTTGAACTGAACGCGAAGGGCATTATACTGCCTCTTAGTGTAGTTTACCCACAAGCTGCTTGTGTAGAATGACGTACAGAATGCCTTAAATAAATCTATTTTGACTTCCCTGGAACTGCGAGCAAACCTATGAGCGATCATATTAGCGCGTATTGACAGCGCCCTACGTTCTCTTTCCATATCTGCATCGTCTTTCAGGTCTTGAGTGAGCACGTGTCCTAGATATTTATATTGTTTTGCTTGTTGTAAAATTGTACCATTCAGTTTAATATAAGGCACATAGTCAAGTACTCTACCTCTGGCCTGAAATACCATACATTCACTTTTCTTTGCATTATATACAAGTCCATGAGATTTAGCATACTTTTCACAAATATTTATTAATTTTGATAACCCACACTGTGATGCACTAAGTAAACACATATCATCAGCATAACTAATATTATTAAGACAAACGTCGTTAATATGGCAACCTATATGAGTAGTACTTAACTCTTTTATTAGCGAATTGACATACAAGTTAAAAAGTTGTGGTGAGGTCAACCCCCCCTGCCTCACCCCACATTCCAACCTGTACGGACTCGATAGCTCACCCGACCACCGAACAAAGTTGACTTGATTTAGATACCAAAATTTGAAGATCTCTACAAGTTCATAAGGCATATCGGTACTCCTTAGTTTATTCCACAGGATATCATAACTCACCAAGTCAAACGCTTTCGATAGGTCTAGGAAGCATGCGAACACAAGCGTTTTACGGTCTGTGTAGTACTTCACTGTCTGCTTCACACTCAGTATGGCGGTCTCTGTAGACAGACCAGATCTAAAGCCAAATTGGTTGTCATGTAACTTAACGTAGTAGTAGTTACTTCTCATCTATGAATAAGAATAAATACATAAAAACTATGTCTTTTATTTATTTTTTAACTCGCGTTTTTTAAATTATTTGCCTTTCTCAATTGACATAACCAATAACGTTCAAAAGAATTTCAGACCGTCATTTATGATGCTCAATTACAATTTTATGTCAAATAGATGAAATCATTCATTCAAGAAGCGTCTAGATCGCTTTCGCCATCATGTGTGAAATATCTGTAGCGTGAACTTCACGCCGAGAAGAGAGTAGATAAATATTTTTAAAGCAAGCCGAGCATATGTTTATAGAATTACATTAGAATAGGGTAGCTTGGAAACATTTTGTTTGATGATTTCGATTATTACAAGACAATGTAAAACTTTTTATTTTACTTACAGATTTTAATTTTCTATTCCTAAGTTTCATTGAGCAAATGACAAGATTCAGAATGAAACAAAGTGACTATAGAGGCCTTAAGATTTTTAAATGAAACAAGAAATTTGATAAAATAAACATAATTTATTTCATGTCTTAATATGTATTATGTATGTATGTGTATATGTATATGTGAAAGTATTTATACTAAATCATCGAATACCTGTAAATACAATTTTTTTTTCCTATTAAGACCATTTAAAAAAATTTATAGTCAAACTTTACTTACACTTATTTTGATACATTTAACAACGTGATTTTTCTTTATTTCTTAAGTACATTTAATTGCACAGAGCAATATTTATAAATACCAACCACATGTCTGTAACAATAGGCGAGTACATAGATGTAAGTAATTGCTATTTCACAATTTTTTGAACATCATTAGTATTAGGCGGCTGACTATTAATAGGATGGAAGTAGCAAGGAAATCAGTCACATAGGTATAATAAGAAATAAATGTGATAACATATTCAAATACTAAGGTAATATAAGATTTAAAAAATCTGTTTTAGTTTAATTAACTGCATATAAATGATGTATTTTTTAAATAATAGTATTTAAAAACATTTATAGGTAAGTATATTAGAAAAACATAGACATTAATTTTTAAGTAATTTATATTTATACATAATTAAATGATTAGGTATAAAAATTTTATATCAGATCTATATACTGAGATGGCATGTAGTCAATATACTTTTTGATATTTATATCAAATACAATAATATCAAAATTATTGTATTTGATATTTGAATTTTGATATTTTATATCCAGATTTTATAATTATATATACCTACTAGGCACAAAGCCTGTATTATAATCACAGTTACATGATTTTCCAGGAAAAGTTTTTACATTTTGATAATGTAGGTGGAACTTTTGTTTAAAGAAACTTATAATATTTCACAATACACAATTATTAACATCATACACAAATATGACACAGATATACAAATACTATGTTTACATTAAACAATACAAGATAGAGACAATTACACTTATTAGGAACAAAACAATTAACAGATTTTCCCCCCAATCGAAGCTCGTTAGATCATATAATATTGTCGAATTCTGCACTATTCTTTATGCGTAAATTATTGTCACAATAATAAATGGACTTTAATCATTTTTAATCAAATATTTTTTATATAACAGTTTGAAAAATTTATCAAATTAACGTAAAATACGTGATCATAATACTGTATTTCTTAAATACTGCATATCACTAGCGTTATTAATAATTAAAACGAGTACCTACCTTATTCGTAACCTAACATTCAGTCATTGTCAAAAAATCTATGCATACTTGGCTCGTTTCGCGTCTAATTTTGCTTGTAAGACCTCGCTGTCTTCGTGTAAGACAACCGTAGTAGCGCTCACGCTGGAGGGGCTGTGCGACTGAGTCACGTTGGTTCGGTTGCTGTCCGCTAGATGTTCCAACTCGTGACTTTCCAAGTTCGGAACTCCGGAACAAACTGAGCTCACCCGCGATACTGTCTTTCTCTCCTCAGCTTGAGAGCCATTTGATTGATTACCTCCAAAAACATACAAAAGAGAGCACAGAAAAAATGTAGCGTAAATCCAACTTACGGACATAATAAGAACTAAAAATGTGCCTATCTGTGAGTAGGGCAAGAGATTAGATTGCAAGAGGAAAATACCTGCAAATCCCGTGGTCAACCCTGCCACAGCGGTCGGCCCTGCTGACGCCGATAGTGCATATTTTACTCTAGCTCTTTTGGGACCACTAGCGTTTTTATAAGTTAAAGCGTAGTGCAAACTGAAATCTACTGCTAAACCAGCTGATGTAGAGATTGCAACACTTTCCAAAACATTCAGTTTCCATCCACTCAGCACTAAAATAGCAATAGTAACCGTAGAAGAAAACACCATCGCCGACAACGCGCAAATGCTGATAATAAAGTTTAAGGTTGCAGGTATTAATACCAGAAAACCCAAACTCGCCGACAGCACTAAAGCAACCATTGTTCCACTAGCTAGAGTATTTTGTAGGTCGTAAAACTGAAGATCAGACACAAACCAGCCACGCTTTACGCCTTCTGGCGCTGATTTTAATTCTTCTTTCGTCCAATTTTCAACATGAAGAAAGAACTTGTCCATTAAGCTATATGACATAGAATATGGCACTACACTTTCGAATTCGACTACCACTGCCCCAATTCTTGGTGGATATGTATTCCGCAGAAATTTCGGACCTGCCACACCTGGCATAAATAGTGATCTTGGAGTTTGGTAAAGAGATTTAATTGCTTTAAGAATACAATACTCAAAAATCTCTTTTTCATATGGAAATTTAGAGGTCTCACAGCAAGGGGACCGATTGATACGATCAATGTTATCAATACACCGTCTGCTCATAAACATATTGAAACTTTCAATAAAACAATTAGGTAGGAGAGGACCTAATGTTGATTGATAAAATGGCTGAGATTTGATCTTCTTACAAAAATTTTGTAACCATAATTGTGATTCAGGATCAGAAATTGAAAATTTGTCTTCAAATACTAAACGGCCTGTTGATGCTGGATCCATATGGTTACCATTGTCAATTGCCTCAACTCCCCAAACCCACCTCAGTGGCATCTTACTTCCTACCCCAATGCCATTCCCAAATCTTTCAAATAAAAATCGGTCCCTATACTCGCTATCATACTTTTCAAATGGATGTGATGATTGAAATAGTTGAAACTGTCTAGAATCTGGTAGCTGCAGTCCGGGGAAGTAGAATACCACAACAATACTGCCTATACCAATGACACCCAAGACTACAACAAACCCTATGTGCATCTTCGCCACACACATAATAATAAATCTGTTCAACACTGATCTGAATTCATCCCAAGCTTCAGTAATAGACTTGCAAGTCGAAACCAGCACATGTTTTTTGCTTCTACACATAACAACATCAACTATAAAAACAGATGTAGGCAGCCAAGTTATCATCAACATAAAGTTTACCAGTACTGCAGTACCAGCAAATATACTAAAACAGTTGATTGCTGGAATATAACTGACATAAGAAGCGTAAAATGCAACTGCAGTGGTTAAAGTAGTTATTAACATAGTGACAACAGAATGCCTCATGCTTTCCTCCACTATCTGAATAAGTATTGTTTCACCAGCACTGTAAACATTACCAATGTCAGTTAGACTGTTATTTTGAACTACTATATTATCCTTGATCAGTTGTTTGCTTACCATTCTCCAGACTTTTACATAAAGAAATGCATCATCGGCTCCTATACCAATAATTACAACAATTACCAATAAATTCATGAAAGGAAAAAACTCCAAGTTGAACACATACACATACAGGAAATATGCTATACCAAGTGAATATGTTATAGCTATGGACAACAATATTGTTAGTATCAAACTCTTTGTATAAATGCAGACACATACAAAAACAAACCCTCCCCCCAGTGCCACAAGCCAAGTATCTTCAATTACCCATTTATCAAAAAGTGCATTTTTTAGTCCAAAATCTATAGCAGCTATCACAAGAGTATCATAAGCCAAGCTTGAGCTTTGCAATTTTGTATAGTATGGTAAGACAGTACTGCTACAGGGTAAAGGTAAAAATAGCATTGCGGTATTTACAAATATTTGAGAATTATTTGATGGGGTAAAAGCCTGGGAATCTATTAAATAAAATAACAGATTATAAACTGCATCAAACTCCGCACAATAACTAGGTACATTACACCTACTAGGGTAACATGAAGACATAAGTGTAAAATTGTGGAAGTAAGCTGCACATTTCTCAATCACCAACACTGCATCTTTAACGTCTTGTTTTGATATATTCATACAGGAATCCTTACCTGACATTAATGCTATATAATTTGGCACACTCCATATGGGACAACATAATTCTTTAGTTTGAACTGATCTTTGGCACAATTTATGATACTCTTTTTTACCTAAATTAATTAAAAATTCTTGTAACTTACACATTTTAATAACATTTTCATAAGATAAAAGAGATGTTGATTCAGAACTTTCGATTGTAAGATGAGCATAATCCATCATAGGAGACCCACAAGTACCAGATGCATAGTTATGGTTCAAAAGATTGCTTGGAGATCTATCCATATTTTTCAATGACAACCATTTCCTTCTTGTGTGATTTCTGATAAAACTAGCATCTTCATCTTCAAATGAAACATTAGTGCCATAGCCCCAATGAACATGAATGCTACTAATATTTTGCTCAAGTCCAAGATCTTTGTTAGTCACATTGTTAATATCACTGCGAACTTTTTTCCGTTTTTTTTTATTTTTAGACTGACCATGTCCTGGCCTAGGTATATGTAGTATACTTTTGTTATATGTGAGGTTCATGCGTAGCTGGTCTTCAATTTCTTGTGGGTTAACAGCTAGTCGACGTGAAGGTCTAGTTTCATCGATTAAATTTTCCCATGCAATGAATCTATGAGCTAAGTTTGTGCCTCGAGTTTCAAAACCCATAATAGGATCTGAGAATGATGGGAATGGATGGCATAGCAGTGGAATTAATGTCAGAGTAGTGGAAATCACACTTACACAGAAAAGGAGTAGGAAGGAGCGGCGAACAATAAATCGGGCGTAAATTGCAAACATTTTCAAACCGTAAAAGTTTTAGCTTCATAGTGTTTTGTCTAGTGATACATTTCCTTACATCAAATGATTTCATTTCTTTGTTTAGTTGTAGGTATAAATTTAATCGTCATCGTTACATTTTCAACACAATAGGCGGTATTAAAAAGCTATGGGTCACTATGAAAAGTTGAAAACTAATGCGATACCATTGCAATTCAATAAATAATCAGGTACCCATACAAAACCCGGCATTATCAATCACAGCCCAGAATTTTTATATTTCTCAATCAATTTTTTTGGGTCCAATTAATGTACAGCACGTAAGTTCGTGGCACAAAAATGGAATACTGGAACCATGTCAGGCACGCTAATTCCCTATTCTTCACTGTTGTAGAAAGAAAATATCGGGGCTGGCTTCAAGTCTACACTACTACACCTATAAACTCTCCTCCACTAGGATCGTGTGGATTCCACGATTCTCGGTCCTATTATCTTTTAAGTCACCTCCTCAATCTACCGCCTTTACAGGTGAGGCTATTGCGCTTGTAGAGGCACTCATGCGTAGCATCACAAATTAGTTTGTGGAGACAGTTAACTGTATAACTGATGACAACTTAAATAATCATATTGTATTAACAGACTGTTTCAGCTGTATCCAAGCTATGGAAGACAACCCGTTTAAATTAGACTCAAAATTCCCTATAATAAACGAAATTAGACATGTACTAATCTGTTGCAGTTCCCGAGCTATAACTATTGTGTAAGCCTGGATTCCTGGTCACTCTGGTGTCACTGGTATGGAGGCAACGTTACAGCTGATGGCTTTGCGAAAGATTCCATTCTAGTATGTTCCTCAGATCACTTCATGTGCTTAGCTCATGATTTGAGTCTCCTTTAAATTAAAGCTAGTATCAATATCATTTTTATAGTTCTGACTTTTTGAACGCACTGTATGACGATTTTACTCGGACGCTATTTAACGCAGGCCCGAAATCCATTTGTTTGTAAGTCAATGGCTTGACGGAACAAACTGTGATTGGACAAACCATGTAAATGCTGCATTATAAATAAAGTATTTAGGTATATCACACTTTATCTTGTCTCTGTTCAAAGTTGAAATAAATGGCAACACAATTATTCTCTTTGACGTGACGTCTTGTGATCACAAGACTTTTGATTCTTTCTTAGTTTCTGTCAAGACAAAAAATTGGGCTAAAAAGGACCGTCCCGTCTGGGATTTTCGGGTAAAACAGCTCCAATTTATCATATCCAACATGAGATACTTCCTAACATACGTTTTCCTGCTGCTGGTAGGGCTTTCCCTGCCCGTATTTATCATGTACTATATGCTAAATGGAAAAGGTGAAGAAATAAGTATTGGATGGTTCTTGGAAAATACTTCTCCTTACATGTGGGGAACTCTGGGAATTGCATTCGCAGTAGCCTTCTCCGTGGTTGGAGCTGCAGTTGGTATTCACACAACTGGTGTTAGCATTGTGGGCGGCGGTGTTAAAGCTCCGAGGATTAAGACCAAAAACTTGATCTCCGTAATTTTCTGTGAAGCTGTGGCCATTTATGGATTAATTACCGCAATCGTACTATCAGGCATGTTGGAAAAATACACTGAACCCTTAACGGAACTTTCCATCAAGCAAAACAACTGGATGGCAGGATATGTGATGTTTGGTGCTGGATTGTCCGTCGGCCTGGTAAACCTTTTCTGTGGCTTGGCTGTTGGCATGGTTGGATCTGGAGCAGCTCTTGCTGATGCCGCAAATGCAGCCCTCTTTGTGAAAATTTTAATTATTGAAATTTTTGGATCAGCCATTGGATTGTTTGGACTTATTGTTGGAATTTATATGACATCTAAAGTGAAAATGGGCAGCCAGTAATACTTGGGATTCGCACAGCTGTAAGTAAAACTAAGTAAAGCTTGTAGTACTCTATATAATTTTCCTTCTGCATATTTATGTATGTAAAAATTATCTTTGAAGTTGTGGTGGACTTGCAAATATAATACTATTAGAGATACTATTATTTTAACTTGAGAGTATTTATTTATTTGTCTTGTTTCTCTTAGTTTCTCAAATAGTGACAGGTAATTATTTTGATTAACACAGATTTTTGTTCATAATTAAACATATAAATATTTAATTGAAACAATCAAATGTATCTAAATCACACTATCATAATATTATTACTTGGAAGTTGTTTACCATTACTTGAAAAATTATACAAATTTATAGGAAAGTTACTTAAAAAATTACACATGTAAATTTTCAAGTAATAAATAAAATAAAAATGTTTTTATTGTTTCATAATGGCAAACAACTTCTAAATTGTTTAGAGAACTATTGGAATATCTACAGGAGATTCACTGTAGGGGAGAAATCATTATTATAGCATACATTTGTTTAAAATTAAAATAATATATGAAGATATTATAGAATATTTTGCAAATATTATTAAATTCAATATTTTAATATTCAATATTCTTTCAATGTTTTAACACTTTTAAATCCATGTTGATATATTATAAAGGCATACCTTGATCATATCCACACTGAATCATAGATGTGGACCCATATTTATGTTTCATTAACCTCTGTCAAGTTAGTTTTGTTCAATATTCTGATTATTTGAGAATAGTAGCTTGATTGCATTTGCATCACTTCATTGCCAATGCAGTAACTGTTCCAGTTATGTGTCTGAACATGATATGATCACTTGCAAGAACTTGTGTACTATTTTTGTTTTGATTCTTGAGTACAAAACTGGTAAAAGAAATGTACACAATCATTTTGGAATACCTAATATCATCATCTATGTAATTTGTCAAAACTGTAGTTAAAATAAGAAGTAATTCTTGTATTTATAAGATATAAATATTTTTGGCAGTAAAAACAGTAACAATATGTATTTCATCATGTAAGTAAATAATTTTACCTACTTATTATGGTGTCAGAGTGACGAGAGTCGGAGTGGATCCCCATAGGTCTCAGATTTGGCTAATGAAATATTATCTTGTTACATTCTTAAGACACTCATTGTAGGTATGCCAATAAATACTGCGTCACTATTTTAAAATTAAAAAATGATTGTTATAAATATGGGTAAATGTGCATCATTAACTGGCATGATGATTTCATGTACTTGGTTGTATTCTGGTTAAATGGAAGGACCAGGCAGTGAAATTATAGGCACAAAGGCTTTTAAATGAAGCCTAGTTATGCAATGTTTCATTAGTAGACATTATATTTGATGATCAGGTATCTTTTTTAATAAATAAATGATCAATGATGTCCATTGATGCAATGCCACTTACTATCCGGTGAGTCAGGTGCTTGTTTGCCAACTATGAAAATTGTATCAAAAATAGAATTATTTTAATACAAAATTAGAACATTTGTGTACAAATTGATTGTTTTTTATTTCAGTAAAAGAACAGCACTGGTGTCATCATACTGGCAATCCTTCATCACCTGCAGCCAGTGCTCTTTTTACTTTATATTGGACACCACATTATTTAAATATAAGATTACTTATCACATAAAGAAGAAAAAGAAAGTATCCTGTAACAGCGTCAGATCAATGGCATCAACTTAGTATAAGTAACACTGCGTTGAGCCAGCCCCAACGGCGGTGTTATTTTCAGAATAAACTAGTATTCTTCTGTAATGTTCTGAAAACACACAAATTTGAAGAAATGTATAATAGTTATAAAGAATTTGTAGCTTCAATGCATTTTTGTTATGTTTAATCTAAATATTCAAATAATTAATCCCCCATGTACTTTGGAGTGTTCACAAATATTTATTAAGTAGAATTCGAAGTAAATATTTTTGTAAGAATATAATTTAGACTGCCTTTACTTGAGCTTGTAAACATATTTCGAAATAAACACATTAATGATTACTGTTTTCCAAGAAATATATAGTAATATCCATTTTATTAATTAGACTACTACTCTTAATTTTTGAAACATTCCATGAAACCTTATGTCTATTGATTGGTTTATATTTATCATGTTTTTACCATACCAAAGTACCAACTCCATTCTTCGGTTCTTCTGCTTAATTTGTTATATCAAATAAAATAAAAAGCATTGGACCTTCTAATTCTAAATTCAAACATTAATTTTGAGATAATGATGCTCCTGTAAATATTAGTTTGCTTCATTGTGCTAATTTATAATGTTGTATTAATGTAAAATCTTATCCTTATTAATTGTTGTGTGGATGCCATAGAAATTGTTATGTACAATGGTAAGCAAAACTTAATATTTAAAAAGTATTATGTACTATAAATTTGTGAAACTAAGATTCAAACATTTTCCTGCACAATCATGGAACAAGAACAAATATTGCCATTTTCATCTGGCAAGGAAATAAGTTTATTTTAATTGTAGATATTATGTATGTTGATGAATAAATAGTTAAAAGTTATATTGTATTCTATTTATTTATTTAAAAACATTCGAAATCATATACACAAATATTCGGCTAGTGGGTCAATTACCAAATTACTTACATTTATGTGATTGATGATGACACCTAACGAATATTAAATGAAATGAATAAAATAACATTCGAGAAGTTTGTAATGTGTGTTGTAAGTTTGATACCATGGCTGGTACCTATAGTAACTGAATTGCAATAAAATTGAGCTTAAACTGATGTGAAAGCCTGTAACATAATATAAACAAAAAGCTACTGCATGTAAAGATTTAATTGTCAAACTCATGATTGTCATACCCACCACTTTGGGATTTGGTTTTTCTAATTACCAAGAAGTCCAGACGTAGATATTAGTTGTACTCTTACTTCTGCAAAAATACATAGAGGCTGACCCTATACTTGAAATAAGTTATTTAGTTAAGAAGACATTGCTTGAATAAAAGTGACTCACCATTATTACCTAACCGTAAGGGGAGTTGTTATCCATGTCATAGCAAAATACTCCGTGATCAAAGACAAATCGCGCAGATACAACTAGATAGGTGGTATCCAGTTTTATCTCGATTATCTTTTGTACCTACTCTAGCCATTCTTTTCACACATTCATTTTACATATTGCATTCCGGCTTTAGGTTATGTAACCTTATTGTGTGTGACGCAAAAATGAGCAATTACCGTAAAGTAGATATGACCCCGACTCAGTCACTCGTCGCAGACTCGTGCTTTACTCATAAAATACTAATGCATAATGTCCAAGCAAATAGATACTTGTGTGTTATTCTATAAAGTAGGTTACTTATCTAGGTACCTAGTTCCAAATGCTATTTAATGGCGAGTCCCGGCACACATACAACACAGCAAAAGCTCTCTTATGAAAGCCTAAAACTATGTTTTTGAGCTGTTGGTTTACTCATTCATAAATAGCAGGCTCAACGGCAATTTATAATGCGTTTTGACAACTTTAGAGAATAGCACAGAATCCTGTGTCCGTGTCTGTGGGAATATCGGAAAAAGTTATAGCCTGAGTTCTTACTTCTGAACAATGTCAGTTTTAGCAACTTTTAGAGTCTGTTAAGTAGTTTCAGAATTTATTGACTAGACACTATTACCGGACAAACCTTCCTATGAATAGATCATAAAATTGGATCCAAAGTATTTTACTTAACCCAGAATGATACCTATAAATTAATGAATTTATATTTCACAACGCAATGCAGAGAACTTTTTCAAAATGCACCGAAATACACCTGACAAAATTCTATACCAATAACGTTTAAAATACATTACCTATTCCATCACAACCCTTTTACTATTTAACCCCACTGAGGATCCTATTCTACATCCGCGTGTTGACCCACAGACAGCAATATCACAATATTATATATACTCGTAAACTTTGGCCGCACTGCTAAATTGGCTATCACCTTCTCTCTTATTGAGATTATTAGGCGTGGCTCAAATTAAACGTGCACATTATCAATAGTGTTATTTTAGTCTTTGAAAATTGACTTCTTTAGAGCATTGCACCACACGTATATCTATCATTCGTAAATAAAATGTAACGCGGTAAATACGTGCCGCGTGTACCTGCCGCCTAAATGTGTACTTTTACTCTATTAACTCTAAGAATAAAGAAATTATAATATTAATAATAATAGAAATTATAATAGGTTTCAATCTATTCACATGTACAATTAATTCTTGGTTATTTTGTATTTTTTTTACAAGATAATTGTCACATCCTATATATCGTAGGTAATACTCGAAATAAACCTTTATATGGTCGACTAAGCTTTCGACTTCTACCTGATATTCTTTTTGGACAATGTAACAAAACTAATTGTCCTACACGAAGTTTAATATTAGAAGTTTTTTTATCAACGATCTTTTTTGTACTAAACGAGCTTTCCTTAAATTTTCTCTCGCTTGATTCACTGCACTTATATAAGCATTTTTTTTTTGTTGAACGGTCATATTACAATTAGGATTTAACCTTTCATCAAATGGAACTTCAGGTTCTCTACCAAACATTAAATAATAAGGAGAAAATTTAGTTGATGCTTGTTTTGAACAGTTATAAGCATATATTATAAAAGGTAAAATTTGACACCAATCCCTTTGACTTTGGTTTACATATTTAGCTAATGAATATGAAATGGTTTGATTCAACTTTTCTACTAAACCTAAAGTTTGATGGTGCATAGTGGTAGCTAAGGAATGTTTTATATTATATTGTCTTAATAAAGATTTGATAGACGTAAACATGGAACCTTTATCTGACAATACTTCACATACCGTCCCGAACTTTGTTAAAATTTCATTAATAAAGAAATTATATACTATTTGAGCTGTCACTCGTGGGACTGCTTTGGAAATAACATATTTTGATAAACAATCTATACATGTTATTATATATTTATTACCATCTACTGAACGATTAAAAGGACCTAGTACATCGATCTCTATCTTTTGAAATAAACGATCCGTTACTATAGGGCGTAATGGCACTATCTTATTATATATTTTCTTTTCTTGACAAGGTATACAACTCTCAATATATTTCTCGATTTCATTAGATGTGTTCGGCATAAAATATTTTGCCCTGAAAGTTGCTAAAGTTTTCATCATCCCGAAATGGCCTCCCGTACGTGCGTCATCATGTAATTGTCTCATGATTTCACTAAATAACGACTTAGGTAAAACAATTAAATTTTTTATTATATTTCCACTTCTAATACATTTATATAACACATTATTTGATATCATAAAACCTTTATACACACTTCGTCGACTGATCGATACATTTTCGCGCCACCTTCGGCAAAAACTATCTTCCTCTTGATGTCGTGATAAATTCTCCACCTCAATCGAGAACACTTGTAAACCATCCTCTATTTCTTTTCCTGTACTAGTTTCATCTTCTATTAGAGGGTTTCGACTTAAGAAATCCGCTACAACGTTCTGTTTTCCGGAACAATGTACAATCTCAAAGTCGTGTGCTTGAATCGCCAAGGCCCATCTGGCTAGTCTTCCAGACATGTCTCGTCTTGTCCTTAACCAACATAATGCCTTATGGTCCGTTACTAACTGGAATTGTAATCCCCATAAGTAATGTTTAAAATAGTTTACTGCCCACACTAAACTTAAACACTCCTTTTCAGTTATTGAATATTTTTTTTCTGCTTCTGTTAATTTTCGTGATGCGAAGCATATCGGTAACAATCTTTCTTGTTGACCTTGCATCAAACATGCTCCCAGAGCTAAATCACTCGCGTCTACATACAATCTTGTACATATTTTTTCGTCATTGACAAAATGTCGTAATAATGGTGGTTCAACCATTAACGGTATCATTTTATCGAATACCTTTTGTTGTACTTGTGACCAAATGAATTTCGTATTCTTCTTTAATAGATCTGTTAAAGGAAGAGTTAATGAAGAGAAATTCTTTATAAATTTTCTATAATATGAAAATAAACCCAATACCGATTTCAATTCTTTAATATTTCTTGGTATTTTTACTTTTTTATTTTCTCAATATTTTTTGGGTCTGGTAAAATACCTTCTCCAGAAATAGTGTGTCCTAACACAGTTATTTCTTTAAATCCAAAATTACACTTTGACGGTTTGACTGTCAAGTTTGCCGCACTCAACCGTTGAAACACTTCTTCTAAAGCACTTATAAATTCATTAAACGAATCACCATACACGATCACATTGTCAATAAAAACTATCACATTTTTATACTTAAGATCTGCTAACACTTCATCCATTGTCCTTTGGAAAAAAGCTCCACTAGTTTTTAATCCAAATGGTAATACGTTAAACTCGTATAATCCAGACGGTGTGATGAATGCTGTTTTGTGTTTATCTTTCTCCGCTATCGAAAATAGGCAGAGTTTAAATCTAAATCAGCATAGAATTTCGCCCCATTCAGCTGTGTTATCATATCTGCGATGATAGGCAAAGGATACGAGTCTGTAATTACTTTCTTATTCAGCTTTCTATAATCCACACAAAATCTCCATGTATTGTCTGGTTTTTTAACTAGTACTACCGGTGATGCATACGCACTTCTAGATTTTCTAATCACATTATTTTCAAGCATATCATCAACTTGCTCACGTATAATTTTATGTTGTCAATTAGATATTCTATAAGGTGCTCTATGTACTGGAGTTTCATCTATTGTATCGATTGTGACTTCGACGATATTACACTTTCCTAACTCTTTTTTTTCGAACGCGAACGTCGACCGATATTTTGTTAATATTTTTAATAATTCAATTCGTTCTTTTACCAACAAATTCGAAGATAAATTAAATTCTTTTTCATTTGGTTTAGCTACCACTACTTCCCACAATCTACAATCATTTTTATCTATTAAATCAGAAAAATAAATATATTCATCCTTACTCAATTCACGTGAAACCTGTATTACCTGAAGGGTATTTTGGTTCACATCTTTAACATTAAAATCATTAATTTCATTATTTCTAATAAATTTACAAATTGAACATGACCTTTTTTAAAATCTAATATTGCACCAGACTTCTGAAGAAAGTCTTGCCCGAGAATTAAATTTCTTTCAATTTTATCAACTACATAACAATTCTGTATATACACAACATGTTCAATCTCCAAACATATTTGTATTCTACCAATTATATTCATTCGATTACCATTAACGGCTCGGATTTTTATATCTTCAACCTTATGTAATGTAATATTTAATTGATTACATAATAGTTGAGATATTACAGACACTGAAGCGCCTGTATCAAGTAAAGCTGAGATAAATCTTTCTCTAATCTTAACTTTAATATTGGGACTACACTTACATATAATATTGTCTTGATTAATCGGCATCAATAATGTCCCAAGCTGTCTTACTGACGCCGGTTGAAGTTTGGGAAATTCCTTCCTCGCCCGTTGGATGAATCACCTCGATCCTGTGTTCTTCTTAAATTATATGGAGATCGATTGTTATTATTTGAGAATTTTCCTCTCGCGTTCCCGTAGTCCATGTTAGTTAACCTTTGAGAATCTTCCTTCTCACTCCTCGGTGATGTTGTAGAATTTACTGGTATTTCTTGTGACATCTGTACGTTGTTTTGAAGATATAAATTTTCTTCCTGCTTTCCAGTGAACATTTCGTGCATCTGCATGATCGTTTCTTTTAACATTTTTTTATTTGTATAGATTTGAGACGCTAATCGGCATTTATACGTGTATTTGAAATTTTGCAAAAAATGTTTTATAAATATATTATTTGTTATTACTGCACCAGCTTTGTTTGCACACATGTCCAATGCATAATAGTAATATATAAGCTCTTCATTGGCTTGTTGCTTCCGTGAATAAAAATTAGCCACATGATCTATTTCTCTGCCAAATTCGTGTATAAATCTGTTTCTAATTTCATCGAACGTTTCGCATGTATCAATTATCGTTTTGTAAAAATACAACGCAGGTCCTTCTAAATATGTTTGTATAATTAGCCTCTTGCTTTCATCGTTGTATTTATGTAATGCAGCAATAATCTCGAACTGGGCTAAAAATTCGCTCACCAAAACTGTCGAAATGCCAGAGTACTTATTTAAATTCATGGCTATTTTTATAATTTTCTTATATATATAACTTTTTATGATTCTTTTATTTGCCGTAAAGCGTTGTCACTTTTTAGAGTCTTTCTTTTACTCCTGGTATTCAGATGGCTCTTGCCTTCTAAAATTTTCTTTCCGCCATACTCAGTGGCGTATATAGCTGAAATAATCTGAAAAAAAAAGCAAAACACTACAACTGTACGCGGCGCCTCCACCATCTGCGGGTACGGGACCCTAGATGGACCTAATCTAACCTAGGGAGGTCTTTCTTATCAACAAAGGAAAAACACTTATAACTTGAAATTACTTTTATTTAAGATGAATCTATTTTATAATAAAATACCAGGATAATTATTAGACTATTTTGGGGACGAAGCCCGCAATAGAATTCCGTAAAGGAATCCCATCAAGGAATGCCATGGAACATAATCTTCCATATTATATATATTTTACATTTTACAAATAAAATCAAATAATGACAGACTTATAAGTTGCCAGTCATAAATGCCGGCAAGTTTGTTTGTGCAATAACCTCTTTTATTAAATACGGCACAAGCAAACGTTGCAGTACTCACCAAATAAACCAAATCTAAATAAGCCCAAATCATTCAGAATCATTTTCATCAATGACTGAGTTTATATTAACGTGCTGTTTGACATTGAGGAGTTTCTAGGATATCGTAGTCTAGGATATTCTTTACCATATTTTAAGACTATAATGGGACCAACCTGGAACGAAACCGAACCCAATTTTTAAAAATAGTTAATAGCTGGCAAACATACTAAAAATTAGAGACGAATTGAGAACCTCCTCTGGAAGTTTACACTGTTGATTATGGTTATAAACGGTTGTTTTACATATTACGTTGATATTGTAATCGTTCACTGGACATATAATTTTAATGAAACTCTAAATTAGAATTAAAATAATGACATTGCATTATACATCAATCCGACTATTCTTTTTATTACAATTCGGTATGCATTCAGATACTACTTCAAAAATCATTTGGAGACAGATATCACTTTTCTATAAAATATTTTGTCAGTAACAACTCGCAGAATAATGCTGCGTCATCGAGTAGCATCCATTTCTAATTCTGTGGCTGTCATGTCTATAGAAAATTACTGTAGAGTTGTTAATTCCAGGTACCTACAATAAAAAGCTTTGCGATTTAAAAATGATAACTGCTCCATGAAATTTCATGCGATATTCTTTTAAAATTTATTTAATATTATATTCTGCACAGATAGCAGAAATATTCATTTTGTTTGCTCTAAATACCTCATTATTTAGGAAAAAAATATTAAAAAGGATACTTCAAGATATATGTAAAAACCCTAATTATTTGTGTGTAGTCAATTTTTTTTTAAAGACTATTGTGTAAGATAAAGTATATAAATAGTAGATGTTGAATATGTTTTGAAGTTTATATTTCCGTATAGAACAGTCAATCTACACCACCTCTTAGATCTTAGCTTTAAGTTTCAATCAATTTCAAAACTATAAAGTTCTAGTACCTACTATTGAAAAACTCGACATTTCTAGTGTCGTAACTAACCCTCAAGGCAAAGTGGTTTTTTACCGAAGGTCTAATTTTAATTTAAATATGAAAAGTTACATACGACACACTACAAACGTTTTCCTTCTTTATTTCTTAGTAATTATCAGCGCCTACATTAAAGTTCTGCATATAATGTTTGCTAACAGCAATACGCTTTGTTAACACGTAGGCGCCAATTTTATTGATTTTTCAACACAGTACTACATTCGACCAAGACTACTAAAATTTAATAAATATTTTTCTTCATTTTATTTAAGTTTGTTTTACAACGCAATAGGTATTTTTTTATATTTCGTTTTGACAATATTATATTTTGGTGGGCGAAATTAAGCGTGTGTAAGCAATTTCATGCTTAACTATTCGTGATACTTTTCTTTACTGTCTAGAATCTAAATTATACTTTCGAGCTTTATCAGAAAAAAACTCTATACTATTTCCATTTCTTTATATTCTTGATCACAGTTCTAACTTGATATAATGCTCTCCAGCTCCATCCAATAGCTCCATCCCTATCAGTTTCTCCGACTCTGCTATTATATAACCTTGTACCTACGTGTGTAAACGTCATATTTTTGTAAAATAATGCATACATAATGTAAAAAAACGCTCGCACAAGGTTACACAGGAGCTGTCATCGAGAAAATAAAGAAATGGTAATAATAAATAAAATAAAATTACGGTAACAGCAAAATGTTAGGTTCTAGTTTTTTTTTGCACACAGAAATTTTTTCATGTCAATAATTACCTGTAGGTTTACTTCTTTGTCTGGCTAAAACGTAACGTACTTTGATTAACTATCTCAATTTAAGGATTAATTATCAAATAATTTTACTGGTCCTAACGTTCTCAAAATCCAGGGTTTTTTCCAAGACTATTTAAAATTATTTTGAGAACTTCAAGTTGGATTAGTTAGGGTGTTACCACACCAGTCGACCGTCGATATACGTCGACCGGTCGACGTCGATCGACGTTACCTGTTCCATGATGTTGACATCAGAACCTAGGGCCTCATTTGTGATTGACTACAAAGATATCTCATCATTTAGTACTTCAAAGGTAACGCTTATTGCGGCCTTACTTAAAATTTGTGACGCTTTGGTTTCGGAGATATTAGTGGTTGAATGGAACTGATTATGAACCTAGGGCTTACCAGTTTTCATCACATTACTCGTAAATAATAAGTACTTATTGTATTTCGGTTTGCTGTAAGTTGTCACGATAACGTCACATTTGCGTCACTAATTAATGACGCAGGTGTGACTTTCGTAACACGAGCCATCGTCGAGATACAGAGAAGCCCTAGGTTTGTCGCCAGTAGGCCATTCAAATTTTGCCGCTCCTGCTGATTTTTTGTTACCCTACTGGCTACTTTCAGTATTTTTTCATAAACGGACGTTGGAGTAATCAATTTACTGTACAGTACTAAAATATTGTAATTTTTGTTAAATTCTCGACTCATTTCCTCCGTGTATATAATAATGCTTTTTTTTCATTTCTATAAGACGAAAAAAAATTTTTTGGTTAAATTTGCCGCCCCCTAAAATCTGCGGCCCTAGGCTCCAGCCTACTCAGCCTGCTGGTAAATCCGCCACTCACGGCGTGCGATCATTTGTTGCCCGGAAATGTAGAAATAAACGCCGACTAAAGTCCGCCATGTGCGTTGCTTCGCCTAGTCACACGAGTTTCGGCGACTCCCCCGTACTTTTGTCCGGTCCGCTCCCTGCATGTCCTCGGTTTTTCGGGGCACTTTTTGTACGCAGTACTTTTAATCCCTCGTTTGCGTTACTCGATACAGTTGTAATGCGCGGTTTACATGTAATAAGTAGTTACGTTGGTAACTAAATTTTAACTAAATTTTAAGTTACTGCATGTCACTTGTGTGTCCAAACGGATTAAGTAGTTAAGTTCATAAGTTCAATGAAGATGAGCAGTGATGAATCTCAAGGAATTCGTCAATTCTGTACTTAGATATATGGTAAATGTGATTTTGGACAAATTCAGAGAAGAATTTTATTCGGAAATTAAAATCTTTACAAGAATATGTTTTTTTCTAAATGTTCATTCTACAAGCATATCTATTTTATATATTCTTCAACAAATTTTAAAGTCGAAACTAAACTCCACTCCGACATTTAAAAAAAAAAGAGTAAATGCGAAGTAAATAGGAGCTCTTGCCGCCACCAGCTTTGTCAACTTATGCACTTAACTAAAAAATCACGTCCAAACGTGTTAACTGAGAAGCCCCGCCCACCCACTTATACGAAAAATAGAACAAATCCTAATCTACTTAATCACTTGCGTACTAAATTTTAAGTTACCACTTGTCACTTAACTGACTGTTTACACGCAACTTTTAACTTAAAATTTAGTTAAAATTTAGTTACCAACTTAACCACTTAACTCGTGTAAACCGGCCATAAGCGATCTATTTTAGCGGACAAAAAATTCCGCGGACAAAAGTCGTCGTCTGCGCAGGCCATTCGATTCAGGGAAACGACGAGTCGATAATAATAAAACTAAAAATATAGATTTGTCTTTGGTTTATTTTTTGATAAATTCCAACAGAAACATTTGAGTTTACTGACCAGCAGATTATAGGTAAATATTACAACAATAAATTAATCTAACCTACATAGGAACGTAATATCACTTTTAACATCCTTTTAATTTACAGTCAGTGGAATCTTAGAATAGCATCCTTTTTACTAACGTCACGCTCAGCGCGCTCAGTCGACCTCCTCGACGGTGGGGCCCTGTTGTTGTTGCTGGTTCCCTTACTCGCCGGCACCAGGCTGCGGCGTGCCGTGCATCTTGCTCATCAGCGGCGCGCACAGGCGCTGCAGCTCTCGCAGCTGGTGCTCGTACTCCTCGCGCTCCGCTAGCACGTTATTGTCGAGCCAGCGCAACGCCTCGTGACACGCGGTGCGCGCCGCCTGCTTGTCCTGCTCGCTCAGCTTGTTACCGGCGTCGTCCAGCACCTGCTTCACGCCGAACACGTACGCCTCCAACTGGTTCCGCGCCGCCACCCGCTGCCGCTGCCGTTCGTCTTCCTCCTTGTACCGCTCCGCCTCTGCCAGCATGCGGTCGATCTCTGCCTGCGACAGCCTATCCTTGTCGTTCTTTATCACGATGTTCTTGCTGCGCCCCGTGCTGTTCTCCTTGGCGGACACGTTGAGGATACCGTTGGCCTCCAGGTCGACGGTCACGTCAATCTTAGGAACGCCTTGCGGTGCCGGCGGGATGCCCGTCAGGTCGAAGCGCCCGAGCAGATTGTTGTCCTTGGTTATCACGCGCTCGCCTTCGTACACTTGAATGGTGACGGCCGGCTGGTTGTCCGCATACGTGGTGAACGTCTGCGATTGCTTGCAGCGGATCTTCGAGTTGCGCTCGATGATCTTGGCCATGATGCCGCCGGCCGTCTCTATGCCGAGCGACAGAGGCGTCACATCCACCAACAGCACGTCTTGGATCTTGCTGTGCTGTTCACCGCTCAGGATTGCAGCTTGCACGGCGGCTCCGTACGCCACCACCTCGTCGGGGCTGATGGACAAGTTCAACTTTTTGCCACAGAAGAAGTTCTGGAGCAGATTCTGTATCTTGGGGATGCGCGTGGAGCTGCCCACGAGCATGACGTCGTGGATAGAACTCTTGTCCAGCTTGGCGTCTTTGAGGGCCTTCTCGACGGGCTCCAGCGTGCCGCGGAACAGGTCCGAGCACAGCTCCTCGGAACGAGCGCGGGAAACGCGCGTGTAGAAGTCGATGCCTTCGTGCATACCGTCGATCTCTATGCTAGCTTCTGTGCTAGAGGACAGGGTGCGTTTAGCGCGTTCTGCAGCCGTCCGGAGACGCCTCAGAGCACGCAAGTTGCTTTTGATGTCTTTGCGGTATTTGTGCTGGAACTCATCCGCGAGGTGGTTGACAAGTCTGTTGTCAAAGTCTTCGCCTCCCAGGTGAGTGTCGCCGGCTGTCGACTTGACTTCGAACAGAGAGCCTTCGTCGATGGTGAGGATTGACACGTCGAAGGTGCCACCACCCAAGTCGAAGATCAAGACGTTGCGTTCACCCTTCAAGTTCTTGTCGAGGCCGTAGGCCAGCGCGGCCGCGGTCGGCTCCTTCATCTTGGTCAACATCATGCTGCTGATCTCCTCGGGGGCGAATCGCTTTGTTTCTCCTTTGAACTCCACTTGAATCTTCGGTTTGCTGCAGTCGTTGATCACCTTGAAGGGCCAGTGCTTCATGTCCTGTTGTATTTTGGGATCGTCAAACTTCCGCCCTATGAGTCGCTTGGCGTCGAAGACTGTGTTGTGAGGATTGATGGCCACCTGGTTCTTGGCGGCATCTCCGATTAGGCGCTCTGTGTCCGTGAAGGCGACGTATGACGGCGTTGTGCGGTTTCCTTGGTCGTTGGCGATGATCTCGACGTTTCCATGCTGCCACACACCCACGCAGGAGTACGTCGTTCTAAGATCTATTCCGATGGCTGGCATTTTGATTTTTGGTTGATTCGATAAAATTTGCATCTTTAATAACTCTCATATCACTTATTGAAATTCTCTTCGATTAATAAATAACTCGTTTGTTTTCGATTTGCGCCGAAACTCCACTCGTCTTTTCACTCATTCACTAGCGTTGTATTTCAAATACTGAATGCATCCCCGCTTTTTTTTTGCTGCCGAAGCACCCTCTCGGGAGGGAGGTACCGACTTAGGTACCGAGGTACCGCAGGCAACCGACTTCCGCGACGGTTATGTGGGATTCACCAGAGTGGCACCTACCCACTAAAAACCACCTTAACGGCTGTAGCATGGGAATGCTGTCAGCCTTCATCGGAGCGACACCCGGGTAGGGAGATGTGTGCGCAAGCAGGGACCCCGCTGTGCATTCCCGCTTTTTTTTTGTTTTTGCTTCCGAAGCACCCTGTCTCGGGAGGGAGGTGGAAGATTCGTCATGAATACCACCGCAGCCGTCTGCGGGGTGATGTGGGAGTCACCAAAGTGGCACCTACCCACTAAAAACCACCTAAACGGCTGTAGCATGGGAATGCTGTCAGCCTTCATCGGAGCGACACCCGGGTAGGGAGGTAGGTGCGCAAGCAGGGACCCGCTAGCGGGTCACTCGCTGAGAATACTTAATCACTTAAGGTGCAAATGACATTTATATTGGTGATTATACGGCCTGGGCAGCCTTAAGCTGGTCCAGATTAGCCGAAAGTTGATCGGGGGGATCCGAGAGTGCATTTCTCGGTCTACGGACTTTGTACGACGGCATGGACGGAGCAGTATAAGCTACTGACTCGCGTATAAGGGGGTTAGGTTGCTCTTCGGATCGCTTAAAATAAGCGGTGGAGAGCGTCCTAAGGTGTTGTTGTATAGTAGGCAGTTCGAGATCTCTGTACAGGTCTGCGTTTCGCACGTACCACGGAGCATCCGTGGCCCGGCGGCGGAAGAGATTCTGTACTACCTGTAGTTTATACATATCGGAGGGTTTAGCATGTGCAAATATTGGGGCGGCGTACGTCATGACTGGTCTCACGCAAACCTTAAAAAGCGTTCGCTTGTTCCTAAGAGACATTTTACTGTGCCGGCCTAACATACTGTTAAGTCGGCCCATGTACAGACGGGCGAGTTTGGTAACTCGGAGTATGTGAGGTCGGAATGAAAGCGTACGATCGAGCGTTACGCCTAGGTACTTTGTGGTTAGTGCCCACGGGATGGGCGTACCTAGCATTCGGATGTGGGGGTCGTAGGGACGACGGCGTTTGTGATCGAAGCGCATCGCAGAGCTTTTCTCTGAATTTACATCGATAAGCCATTTTTTAAACCAGGCTCCGAGGTCATTTACGGCCTTCTGGAGTTTGGTGACGAGTGTGTCAACGTGCACGCCCTTGACGTATAGGGCAGTGTCGTCGGCAAAGAGGGAGAGTTGAACACCTTTAGACGGAATAGGTATGTCATTGGTGTATATTGTGTACAATAGCGGGGCGAGTACCGAGCCCTGGGGGACACCCGCCTTGAGGGGGCGGGGGGTGGAGAGCGTACCTTCGTGTTTGAAACGAAAGGTGCGATCTTTAAGATAGGAGCCGACTAGTTTGACTAGTCGGTCGGGCAAGCCTGTGTTGTGAAGCTTGTAAATGAGCCCTGCGTGCCAGACTTGCATTCCCGCTCCCGCTGGAGCTTTATATAGCCTCAGCTGAACGGCAAATGAACGATCGAGAATCGTATAAAATTCTGTAGACTAGCCAACCAGAAAATTCTAGGTGTTAGCGGCGATACCAGCGGGATACCAGCCCGGACATACTCGAAGGCAAGAAGACGCCAACGAAAAGAGAAGTCACCAGCGCCGTGATGTCCACCTTCGACCCCCTGGGCCTTGCTACCCCAGTCTTAATTCAGGGAAAGAAGCTAATTCAGGACATATGGCGCACGAAGATCGGCTGGGATGTCGAAATTCTGGAAGAACAGCGAGCAGCCTGGGCCAAATACGTGAAGGAAGTATCCGTATTGAGAGACCTTCGAATATCCAGGTGCACCTCACCGAGGCAAGAAGAGGGCGAGCTGCATACTTTTTGCGATGCGAGCGAAGAAGCGTACGCCACCGCCATCTATTGGAGGACAACAGATGCAAATGGAAGAGTCCAAGTCACGCTAATCGCCGGTAAAGCGCGAGTCACACGAGCGAAGCCTATGTCGGTCCCGCGGCTTGAATTCCAAGTCGCTGTTTTGGGAAGCAGATTAGCGACGGCAATTGCGAAAGAGATCAGACTCAAGATCACTCGGCAGCTATTCTGGACGGATTCAAGCACTGTTCTGCAGTGTATCAAATCAGACCCCTGCAAATTCAAGACGTTTGTGGCACATCGTCTCGCAGAAGTAGAAGAGCTGACGAATCCTCAAGACTGGCGTTGGGCCCCAACCAAGGAGAACCCGGCAGAGAGACGCTACCAGAGGGATTCCGAGCGAATTCGACCACCACGCAAGATGGTTCAACGGTCCCACCTTTCTGCGGGGCGACGAAGAAAACTGGCCAAAGAGAAGATTTGAGGGGAGTGAAGACGTCACCGGGGAAGAGAAGAACCTCCAAGTGGTCGGCGCAACGCGAGTCATGGTTGATATGGTACCAGACCCAGAACGGTTCTCAAGCTGGACGCGATTATTGAGAACTATGGCACGCGTGTTCCAGTTCATAGAGATCATGAAGAAGCTCGCTCAGAATGGGTCAACAAAAGAGGTGGCAAAAGTGAACGTGGTAAGAAGAAAAGGAAAGGACGCATCTTGGAAGCCACAGAAGAAGAGAGGGTCAGAAGCGAAGACTCAATCTCCAGTGTCGGTCGAGAAAAGGACCGAGAAAGAATACTTGCCCCTGGAAGAGGAACATTTGCAGAGAGCTAAAAACGAGCTGATGAAACGAAGCCAGAACGAGAGCTTCGCCAACGAGATTACCTGTTTGAAGAACGGAAGAATCCTAGAGAAGTCAAGCCCACTGCGAAAATACGACGTGTACTTGAATGACGATGGCATCCTAAGGCTGAGAGGTCAGGCAACGAAGATCCACATCGAGGGCAGAATGGTCAACCCGATCATCCTACATGGCAAACAGAAGATAAGCCGACTGATCATTAAACATTATCATCGGAAGTTCGATCATGGGAATACAATGACAGTCATCAACGAGATACGACAGAGGTATTGGATATTGAGCCTTAGGACTACGACGAAGAGGATCGTTCATGAATGCCAGTGGTGCAAGGTCCACAGAGGCGCACCCATCATCCCACCCGTTGGAGACCTTCCCGCCGAGCGCTTACGGCATCATCGACCACCGTTTAGCTGCTCGGCTGTGGATTATTTTGGGCCCATGAACGTCAGCATCGGGAGAAGAACAGAGAAGAGATGGGGTGTACTGTTCACATGCCTAACGACGCGAGCGGTGCACCTTGAGTTAGCGAACACATTGAGCACCGACTCCATGATTATGGCCTTGCGAAGAATGGCGTCAAGAAGGGGAATGCCGAAGATTATCTTCAGTGGCAACGGGACCAACTTCGTCGGAGCGCACCGAGAATTGGAAAAGGCAGCGAGTCAAGAGGGAACCCGGTGGAAGTTCATACCACCTGGCTGTCCAAACATGGGCGGCACTTGGGAAAGGCTCGTACGATCGGTGAAAACGGCTCTGACGACGGTGCTGCAGTCCAGGACACCACAAGAGGAAGTCCTACACACGCTGATGACTGAAGTCGAACACGTGGTGAACTCGAGGCCGCTCACCCACGTTAGCGTAGACCCTGACGATGAGGAAGCTCTAACGCCGAACCACTTTGTACTTGGCAGATCTTGTGGAGCATCGGCGCCTGGAGAGTTTGCAGACGTCGAGCTCGTCGGGAGGGCAACGTGGAAGACGGCACAACGGCTGACGGATCACTTCTGGAACAGGTGGATCAAGGAGTATCTGCCTACCCTGCTGCCGAAGAAGGTCAACGGAGCAGCAACGCAGGATCCGTGCGTTGACGACTTTGTCATGGTCGTCGACGCAACACTGCCGAGGAACACCTGGCCGAGAGGAAGAGTTCACCGAGTCTACCCTGGACCTGATGGGAGAGTTCGAGTTCTGGACGTGCAGACACCATGGGGAATGCTGAGGCGGCCAACGAGACGGGTCGTCATCTTGGTTCCAGCTGCAGCGTCGCAACCGCAGGATGGAGTGCTATGCACTGCGGGGGAGACTGTTAGCGACGCAACATGAAACGGATTCGGCATAATAGGGACATAGTCATAAAAGTAGTTTGTAAATAACGCTAGTCCACGCCCTCACTACTTGCGCCCACACTCGAACACCGGGTCGTTCAAATTGTTAGTAAGTCATATGATTCAATGACTCCGGCTGCAAAGCCTACTCAGCCCAAGCCTGCTCCAGAGGACTGGAGGCAGCGCCCCGCTGCACTAGCAAATCTCAGCCCGGCTCCTCGCCCATACAAACCCGCTCCTCAACCCTCCGTAGCAGACGATATGCGTATCGTCTGCGACTCTATCAAAAATATCGATGTTAGTGAAATCTCAGTCTTAGCCCGTAAACTTAGGGCTTCACGTTCTCCGACAGAGCGACTGCTCGCTCTGGCGGAGCATAGTTCCCTTCATAGTTCCTTCAATCATTATAGGTTCATTTAAAATGAATTGATCCCTAAATCATGCTTCGGCCGACCTCTGCGCAGCCCCGGCTTCACCGGAGGCTGCCCAGAACGGCCACCAACTCATGTCCCTTTGAGCACCTTCAGTGCAACTTTCACTTCAGGCGGAAGACCCACTAGCGGGCCTCCGCCAGCGCGCCCACCTCCCGACGGGTGTCGCTTCCGATGAAGGCTAACGGTAAAATTTTACCACAGCCAACAGTTGGTTTTTAGTGGGTAGGTGCCATTCTGGTGAGTCCCACATAACCCCCCGCAGAGGACGAAATTTTCCTGCAGGCGGTATGCATGACGCATCTTCCACCTCCCTCCCGCGAGGGTGCCTCGGCAGCAAAAAAAAAACGGTTGAATTGATGATATTTGTGTTTAATAAAGTTCTTAGAGATTTCATTGGTAGATAAGCGTAATATGAGAAGTCTTAGATAGAAATTAGACCTAGGTCATTTGTCAAATACTGATTTGTTTAGATTTGTCATAATTGTGGTAATTTTATGGTTATTTCGTATCAGATTAGGTAGATAACGGTAGATAACGGTGTATACAGGTTCACATAATAAAGTACTTATTTGAAGTAATAAATGACGTAATATGGTTAGATATTTTCTCGTTCAATAACTACGTAATTATAGGGTTTATTGTTATGGTTTATTGATTATAATGTGTAAATTGCTTTCTTTTATTGAAATGTAATAGTTATTTTCATGGTGTTTTACGTATTTGAAGAGAATAACGAGAAAACCTTTGTTGTTGTATATGTTCCTAATTGGTAGTTATATCTTGTTTGATTATGTTAAAATCTCATTGTAATTAGAATGTTTGCATATTTTAATAATGTAAAATGATAAAATTATGTTTGAAACCGTTTCGCCTTAGGTAGAATGTTAGGCTAAGTAAGTAGTCTGCCGGCGCAAACGGTATTTTGAGATGGTCTTTGTTCTAGAAAGTTTTTTGTGTTTAATTTTATCAAATTGATATTTATGTAAACATATAGGAATCGTTTCGCTCTATTATTTGAATATAATATGACTCTCTCAAGAATTTTAGCCATGGCTTTGAGTAGGCTGATGGGTCTGTGATTAGCCGGGATATTCAAAGGTTTACCCGGTTTGGGAATGCCTATGACTGTAGCTTCCTTCCAAGCTTTTGGAAAGTAGCTTAGGTCGAAGCAAGCATTGAAAATGATCGCAAGTAAGGTAAGCACCTGCCGAGGCAGCTGCTTAAGTGCATGGTTGGAAATTCCATCCGCACCCGGGGCCTTCTTGGATTTCTGTCTCCTGATGAGGAAGAGAATCTCATCATTAGACACTGTTATGGGGTCAGCGGTGACTGGACGAGAGTCTTTGCAAACGACTTCTTTTTCCACCGCCTGGATGTGAGCAGGGTCTGTGGGTTGGGTACTCGGGGAGCATTGTGAAGCAATGCTATCGGCGAAGCATCCAGCTTTCTCGTCGTCCTCGAAGGCGGTAGTATAACGGAGGGGTGTAAGTACGGGCGTCTAGTAGGAGGGCTTTCGCCATCCTATAGTACGCCGTGTGGGATGGGGAAATATTAATCATAAGATCGTTCCTTTGAACGTTTGTGTATTCTGCGACGGTACGTTTGACTTTACGTTGAAGCCGGTTAGCGACTTGCCTGTAGGCGGGTGTAGGGTATTTTCTGGCTCTGCGGAGAGCGGCGTTCTTAGCTTTAATTAGGTTGCTAATGTCCAAGGGAAGCTTGGGCTTGCCATGCTTAGCAACCTTTAGATTCTCACTGATGGCCGAGTTGATGGCGGTAGTGAGCGAATCGACTATCGAGTCGATTTTATCCGTGCTATCGAGATAGTCGGATGGAATCGCGAGTGGGCAGTCTGGGGCTTCCAAGGCCGAAGACAGGGTGTGCTTGAAACCTTCCCAATTGGTTTAGGTTTTCGGAGCAGGAGGGTCGTTTTGGGGTCCTAATATTAGAGATACTGGACGGTGGTCTGAGCCTAAGTCGTCTAGCGGCTGTATGGTCTTAAGGTCGAGATTGATTCCTTTGACTATGGCAAAGTCAAGGATATCGGGGGAGTGAAGCGGGTTATCCGGATAGTGAGTCGGTGTGACTGGAGAAATGACGTCAAGGTCGAGTGACTTCGTGATGTAAAGTAATTTAACACCACTGGTGTTGGTCGACAAGCATGTCCAGTCAGTATGTTTGCAATTAAAATCGCCGAACATAATGACTGATTGCCCTAATTTGAGTAAGGCCTCGAAGTCACTACGAAGGGGCGGTGTACCACTAGGTATATAGACTGAGGCCAAGACTATGGTCCTGTGACCTGTCATAGCCAGCCTACATACTGTGGCCTCCATGTTGGTGAGTGGAGGCGTGGGAATCGGAGAACAGTGAATACTTCTCTTGTAGTATATGGCAGTGCCGCCTCGCTGGACCGGTGCGGGCCTGTCATCACGCACAAGAGAGTATTTGGGAATGGTGAGACCCCTGGTGTGCTGGGGTTTTAAGAATGTCTCTTGAACAAGGATTAACTCGGGCTGTATGTTCTTAATGAACAGTTTGAGCTCCGGAAGTTGGTCGATTAGACCTCGGGTGTTAAATGAGATCAGGGATAAACCCCTGGGTTTCGTGCGACCAGTCGTGGCGCTAAGTGGTGTGTTAATTAAGGGGGTACCTATAATGATTTAATTAGAGATTCGTACTCTGCGATTATCATGAATCGTTCGTGCGAGTCTCGGGCTGCGCGCAGTTTGCTAGCGCACTGCGCCACCTGGGTCATATCTACACCATTAATGGTGTTGAAGATTATTTTAAGATCCTCAGCCATTGAGGGCTGAGGAGAAGCTTTTGGGCCTGCTGGTGGAGCAGGGTGGGTGGGTGCAGCGGACGATGTCTCCAAGCGAGCACTGGAGTGGGCGTGGGCTGGGCGGGCTTAGCTGCCGGGGAAAAATTCATATTACTAATAAGGGGTGGGGCCTGTCTGGGTGCCGCCCTATTATTAGGATGTCGGATGGTTCTGGGTGCACGAGGGCAGCCCCTGTAGTTAGCTGTGTGGCCGGACTGGCCGCACAGCACACACGAAGGAGGAGATGTCCACTCTGGAGTGCGGTTGCACTCCTTCGTGAAGTGCGGCTCCAGGCACTTTACGCACCTGGGGCTGGCGGTACAATTAAGCGCCGCGTGCCCGTAAAGTTGACACCGGTGGCACTGTCCGGGATAGCCACGGCGATGTGGCGTCTCTACGGAGATTCCGGAGAGGCCGCAGATAGTGCGGGCCTCGCGGAAGAACTTTCGCGACTTAGGCGAGTTGGTCAGTATGACCAAGGCCAAGGGAAAACGGCGGCCGTTTTTCTGTGCATCTTGTGCACAGCTTCGGCGGGAAAGCCTTGGGCTTTAATATCCTCTAGGATGATCTCGTTCGAGAACTCGAACGGGACTCCCCGTAGGATGGCTTTAGTTTTACGCTCTGCCGGGAGAGCGTACGTATGATAGGCGAATCACCTTTGGGTGAGGAGTTGTACCAGCGCATTCTTCTTTTTCTTTCGTCTTCTTTCGTCTTTGCCTTGGCTAGGACTGGCGTGCAGCGCGATGCTGGCTTGGAGGGGGCGGCGGTTGAGCCGGCAGGGAGAGTCACGTTGAGTGACATTAGGGGGACGGGGGAGTGGGGCGATTGTGTCGCCGGGCAGGCGGTTGGTGTCGGAGACACCGGCCTGGAGTTAGGTGTCGGAGACACCGGGAATTTCTTTGACCGCTTGGAGCAGCGCTCTACTAGGTTGAATGTGACGGTAGGCTCAGGGAGCCGGTGAGAGTGTCCGCTTGGAAAGCGGACTCGGCGCTGCTGCTAGACGCAGTGCGCTTGGAGGGGCGGGCAGCGGATGAGGCCGAGGTTGAAGTGGCCGTCAAGGCGGCGTCCGTAGTATCGACCTCCATTGAGGAGGCCGAAGAATTGGAGTTGCTGTGAGGCAGCGGTGGGGCCTGAAAAGCCTGGACCTGGGGAGCCTGTGGAGCCAAGTTGGCGAGTAGGGGAAGAAAACGGCCAAGTAATTGAGCTATTACATTGGCATCGGGGGGGGAGCCTATAGGGGCGATGCCTTCTGCAAATTGCTGCGCAATATCATGGAGGGATTGCAGGGCCATTGCGTCTGGCGGGGGAGGGAATGGGGAGCTAACAATTATATTAATATAATAAATATATAATATTATGAGCGACCTAACGGTCAACCCTATCTAAGCCTCCCTACCGGCGGTAGGGGGGATCGAGACGGCCGCAGCGGTGCCCCTAATAGTGCACTGGGATCGGGACTTCCGGTTTGTTGTTTGCCTGAAGGGCAAACTATGCGCACCGGGGCAACGCCAACTGGTTTCGTTGGCACCGTTACGCGTATCCACCAGTCCTCGGAGTCTTGATCACGGCGAACTTACTGCACGAAGAAACACCTGGAACGTCGAAGCCCGTCGACGTAGCTCACGCTCGACGAAATACGCAGGCGAAGAACGAAGATTTCGTCGTGAAAACGACGTTTCTGTGAGATTTAGTGAGATTCTGTGAAATTTAGGAGATACGGTACGAGAACCCGAGTCGTGAAAACGACTCGTGAAATTTGGGGTGCTCAACTAGTGCGGGGACTAGAGAGCGGAAAAGGTGTCTGCGATTGACGTGCGAACGAATCCGCACGCAAACCGAGACTCTTGCTTCGAAGGGTACCACGGCATCTTCCCAGCCGGCGCAAAACCCGCAACACTAGGGGTGGAACTTTCGGGAAAAGCCCATGTTTCGGCCAATGGGCAATAAGGAATACGGATGGACAGAGACAGTGTTATTTGTTAGAGTGAGCTAACAAATAAAGGAATGTTACAAGTGTAGAATTTTACCCGTAATTCCGGGAGTTTATGAGTACGAATTCAAGGTAAACTGTCAATACTTATTTTGTTTATCGAAATTTCGTTATTAAATTAAAACTTAGTTTGTTTCGCAAATTTTTTTTTTCTTTTTAGATTTCTTGCACGAGGACCCATCGCTCCAAAGTATTTTATTGAAAAACTCATTATCTTCGTTCATTTTCCGCAACATTATCCTGCAGAACTCCAATATACGTGGGTAGTCGTTAGGTTCTAAATTTTGGACTCGCTGCATATGGAATGGTCCACCCAAAACCTTTCAATACATTGTGCGCGGTGCTATTTGTGACATCTGTTCTGCGTGCTATTTTCCTAACTGAAGTATATGAGTCAGCTTCAACTTCATTAAAGACCTCTCCATCCACATCAATTCTAGACCAGGCAGGTCACGTTGACTTAGTACTGGCTACTGTCCTTTGGCATAAGCCAGATGGGTGTTAATAAACACTCGATATCCTGGATGATGTCGACTGGGATACCTGTAGCAATAAAAAAATAATGATTCTAGACAAATAAGAATTTACGTTTAATTATTTTAGTATCTACTACAAAAAGTGTTCAGCATAAAATTTTAATAAATATTTAATATCTTTTATTTGTTTGTAAACATGAAAATTCTTTCTGGAAAGCCTTTACTTCTGGTGAAAGTTTATGTTTTTTAAAGAAATTTCTTTCATCGGAAAATAAATAAAGCGTTTTACCTTTCTGCATATCGTTCGGAAGATTTGTATTGAGATTTATATAGAATTGTATCGAGAATATCGATACTATCGATAGTCCAACCGATAGTAGGAGTGATTTTGGGGCCCATCTAATAATCGATTATAATCGATACTCGATCGATTATGCGGCAACACTATACTGCAGTCTGTGACAACTTGTTGTCTTTCTAGTATTGTTGCAAAATAATCGGCTATTGATTAATCGATTGTCTTCACCCAGAATCACTTGTACTATCGATATTCTTGATACAATCGATGTCAATTATACAGCAATACTATCGATTATAATTGTCTAAAGGCCCAATACAATCGATTATATCGATCTATATTATATAGATTTATATCGATACAAATTATTACAGCAATATAATCGATTTAATCGATGGCATCGATTTAATTTAATATTGGTTAAGATTATATTGCCCATGTTTCTGATCTGTATGTTAGTGATGACTGATGCGATAAGAAAGCACAAACCATATCATATAGCCATTACAATAAAATACCCTTAAATAACTTTTATTATATTTGCTGATACTCATATAACTAATAGTTGCAAAGAAATGCGATACTATCTAAACCAGAATTAAATTAAATCGATTAGATCTTCGAGTTTATGCGCGGTTTACATGTATTAAGTAGTTAGGTTGGTAACTAAATTTTAAGTTAAAAATTACTATGCGTTTCAAATAACAATAGGACCGACTTAGCGCCATATTGTGCCGTCATAGCTGTCAATTCGAACCGGTTACGTAGCTTGAGCAAAAAAAGAATTTTGTTAAATAGAATTTGTTGACACAAGCAATTGCTTCTAACGTCAAACTCTCAATTTGGCTTTCTAACTTTTGATGTTTTTGTTATGCCATTGGATTTAAATTCGAATTGTTGGGTGGCAACCTCAAAATTTCAAAATCGTCGGAGTTGAAAATGTTATTTTTGACATAGTTTTTTGGTCGTTTGTGCCTTTTTATTAACTCATAACGGTGCTTTTTTGAATACAGTTTTATTTTGAAAATTTTCTTTTCGTATAGTAAGTATTATACTTTAATAAATAAAGTAAAATAAATCATTATTTTTATGCAAAAAATTTTCTTTGCAGACCATAATTTTCAAGTGAAATTTGACAGAGAGAGGTCATTGAAATTCCTATTCTCATTTGAATCGCATAAAACGTGTAAACAGTCAGTTATTGCTGATTTACACGCGTTAAGTGGTAACTAAATTTTAAGTTCAAAGTTGCGTGTAAACACTCAATTAAGTGAAAAGTGGTAACTTAAAATTTTGTACGCAAGTCATTAAGTAGATTAGGATTCGTTCTATTTTTCGTATAAGTAGGTGGGCGGGGCTTCTGACTTACACGTTTGGACGTGATTTTTTAGTTAAGCGCATAAGTTGACAAAGCTGGTGGCGGCAAGAGCTCGTATTTATGTCGCATCTTCTATTTTTTTTTTGTATCCGAGTAGAGTTTGGTTTATAGTTAAAAAGAGACGGTATACTTTTTCATACAACGTCTTCACTAAAATCCAGCCGCTGACGAGTGAATGAAAATCGAAAGAATATACAAAGCAAAAGTTATATGAATTGTAAAAAAAAATTCTAGAGATAGCCAATTATTTATAATCAATTTTTAAAAAATGGCTTTTTTTCGGCTGTTCATGTCTCTAAATCATATTTATAGCAACACTAACATTTTCTTTTTTTTATAGGAGTACGTTACTTTATTTTGTTTGAGTCTTATTACTTATTCGTTTTACACAATTGATGATGTTTCTAAGAAAAGAATAACCGAAGTTTATCTTATTGTTTTGATGTTAACTTCAGAACTAGTGAGTCACGCACACAGAACACGTAGACACGATTCATATTGCAGTGTTTAAGCATTCTCGGAGCTTTTCATTTTGACGAAACTCTAGAACGTACCTGTCAACGTCACGTTGATAGTAAAGATCTCCGATGGCATCGTCCCAGGGCATTTTCGCGAAAGGTTGGCCTCAGGTAAAAGTGGTGGTCCTCTGCATTCAATTATGCAGTACTAGCTTTTAGAGGTATTAGATGCAGTTAGTTATCTTCTCCAAAAGAATTAATTTGTTTTGTTATATAAATTAAGTAAAAAAACCTATATTTAATTTAGTATTGTAAATAAAACATTCATTTTACAATTACAAACCATGCAAATCTACTATGTCCTCTGCTGTCTCAATCAACTTTGAATGCTTGTACCTATTCAAAATATTAAATATTCGACGAACATATACTGGTTTTATAAATTTTCATTCATTTTTTTTATCTCAATATGGTATTGCTTAGTAGATTTTCTAGGAAAAATATTTAAAAATCATGTTTTAAAGCTTGTCCACTGATTTTGCATATGGTGGAAATTCCTAGATCGTCACGACAATAATACAAACGTTTGTTTATATATTTTAGATTAAAACTACCAAATAGAATATTTATTTTAATCCTGACAACATTATTAGTTCAGAAATATCAACTCCATGTGTCTAAATTTTCATTTTGGTGCTAAAACGCGTGACGATAGGTTGCAACTGGCTTGTGATTCGGTGTGAGTGAAAAATATTGTTCCACGATGGTTACGGCTTTTTGCCTAAAATGTATGTATCTTTCATTGTATTTTGGTAATATTTGAAAGGGTTATTTAATTTACAATGTGAATATTTAGTTAAATAACAATTAATTGATCAAAACTGTTATAAATTTAAGAATATGTTGCTTAAGTTAGTAATCGTCACATCCACATCGTAACGTGATGTATAGGTGGAAAATAAATTGTGACGATGGGAACATAAGGACTGTTTACATAGTACTTAACGCAACAAAGAAATATTTTTATTAAATAAATGTATGATTTTTTATGATTTCCACAGCAGATTTGTGATAAAAGTCTGTTTGTTAGGATAAGATATATAAGATAATCTGGTTCTTTCCTGGGTAGGTAAAGTAATATGCAAAAAAATAATAAAAGCACTTATTTTGTAAAAAAAATAACGTACTGTGCTTCTGCGTGCCTAATACCTACTAACCTAACATTTGAGATCGTACCGAGCACTTATACTGTAATCCGTCATGTGTGCATTATATGCTTGCGAAAGGGAAATAAAATGTACTCCACTAGCTTTTGAATTCTTTTGAAACAGCTTATCATCAAAGTAAAAAGTATATCAGGTTTTATTCTCAGGTACAGAATGTAACGAATTACTGCCTATTTTTTGCAAGCAGGTTATTCATATATCTTCTTGAATAATATCACGTTCTTCAAATGTATATAACTAGGTATATATATTTTCAGAACTTCGTTAGTATGGCTCTTACTGCGACTGAAAGGGCTAAAAACAGAGAAAAAGAAAACAACTAGAAAGATTAAAAAAAAATATTAGAACTAAGCGAAGAAGAAAAGATTAAGAAGAGAAAATTATGGAGAAAATTATGGAGATAAAAAAAATGAAAAATTAAACCGATAAATAAAGTAGCACACTCGTTAAAAATTAAGATTAAAAATACTATAAATAATCACTCGAGAGCACTAAAAACGATAACAAAACTTAAAACTTCAGTGGGCCGACTAACTGTTGATATTTACAAATTTTAATAATATCAAAGTTAAAACTGTAAATCTGTGATGATTGTTTTTAATAGAACTAACTTATGCTTAATATTTCCACTAAGTCACGATATGTTCCTATATAGTAACTGTCCTAGATTTTTTTACCATAATAATTGTTAACTAAATATCTGAGTCCAAGTTAAAAATATCACAGGACAGTTTCATATTAAGAATCACAGATTTAAGTATTATTGTATCAAATAAGAAATTTATTTAATTGAAAGAGTGACTACACACCGAAAAAAAACGACAGCAAATTGTCGACATTGTGACGATTTGGATACAAAAGTTATGATTGTTTTTATTCTTTGAGGATAAATAATAAATAAGGTTATTTTTTTTATTATTCTGATCTGGTATTTCAAAATGAAATGAAATGAAATCCCCATTCGTAATTTTACCGCGTAACACAGGTTTTAATATTTTTTTCTTATACTCAAACTATCCATTAATGTAATTGTATCAAAGCTGTTACTTTTTTTTTCTAAAATTCATAAAATTCCACTTTCATCACAGAGGCAATGTTTCGCGAAAATGCCCCCCAGCGAGGTGATATTTGGAAACTGGAGAAGATTCTTCTGTTTTTGAAATAGGTGGCTGTAAGTAGTTTTACAATTAAAGGCATTTTAAAATAAAGATTTGTGTAAGTCTTACTACATATATTTTGTTTCAGGTAGCCTTATTCACGAAGATTATAGCTTGTTTTGTTGGATATATTATAAAGTATTTGAATGTAAGTAGTACACACAATATGTTTATTATTATGTATTTTATTACTTTAATTAATTTTCAATTAGTTGTATTGTTTCTGTTTTAAACCTAAAAATGACATAGCATTTGGTCCTGATTGTTAAACTTTTCTCTTGTTGCAGATACGCTACCTATAATGGCTTTCTGTGTTCATTGCAACATTGTGCTTCATGTTCAATTTCAACATTACATTATCACGGATCTGAGTGCTGATATGGTAGATATAATTGAAGAATGGATAGCATTAAATAATAAATATCATACCTTCATATGCCTAAGTTCAATGATTCACTTATAAATTGTGCTGTGATAATAAGTGTTTAAAAGATTATTCTATATGTTTAGTCAATTTATTGTCAGACCATTTGAAGTTATAAATATTTTGACTTATAAACTTCGTTTTACATTGAACTGTATAGACTAAAAAGTTTCTTTTTATTACAGATAACAAATGAAGATATTTTATGTGAAGAATGCTTTTATTTTGTAACTCTTGAAAATGCCCAAAGAATTGCCAATCCTAACTCTAGAAGCACAAGACAGCTTGGGCATCCATTGTATGTGTGTGGTGTGGATTATCCCTGTCCCAAAGGAGAGGTACACATTCACGCCTTTTGCCTGTGTGTTAAGTGGAAAGGGATTATATTGCAAATATAGTTCATCCTCGCCAGGTAAACAAGAGATTTTAACTCAACCACTAACTGGTGATAAATCTAGAGTGAACCATGTTAACATTTAAAAAAACGTATCCTAAACCTAACTGGCAGAATGTGGCCAATAGACATCTACACCGCCAAAGGATTAAGTGATGCTTTGCCACCTCTACGACGGATAGTTAATTGGTCATAAAAGAGCTCCAATCAGTAAATAATATGAGATTGTGATTATTTCTTCTTTTTGAACTTTTCAGATTCCTTTTAATGAGGCACAAGTGTGCAATGCATGCTGGCAAAGAGCAAATAAAGCTCTAAGGCATGATTTAGAAAATGCTGAAGTCATTAATGTACAGCCTGAACCATATGAATCAGAGCAAGAACATGATATGGAGTCAATCCATCTTCGAACCTACTCGAGGACAACAAACAACTCCACTCACTGTTTTTTGCCACATTGCATTAATACACAATTACATCAGGTACCACGTATTTAAAAAAAAGACTTCTATCTCAAAATAAATTGTATATTACTCCAAGAGCTACAGTATGTGAGGAACACATATTGTTATGTATGATTGGGATATCATAAACAACTATGAGTTTATGCATTAATTTGAATCCTCTTACATAGAAGGGATGCTCAATCTTACGAATGAGGGCTCAGGATCAATACTTTGAAAATATTGAAAACTTGAACAAAAAGGTGTGCCAGTATTGGACCGGATTACCAATCCTTAATTTTATGGCAATTTTGAATATAAAATTCAAATACCTCTAAGTGAAGTGTGCAAAAAACCAAAAAAGGACCCTTCAAACAACCCCATAATTATTTGTGATGGTACATTTGTTTATTTACAAAAATCTTCAAATTATTTATTTCAAAAGAAAACTTAAGCCTTCGGAAATACAAGAATTTGTTAAAAGCTTTTCTCATGGTGACCACAGATGGACACACCATTTATATTTTTGGACCTTATTCCGCAACGACTTCCGATGCTGATATAATCAAACATTTATTTCACAGTGAAAATTCCCCCTTAATGGCTTTCTTTGAGCCCAATGAAGTGTTCATCTTAGATAGGGGGTTTAGGGATGCCATACCATTGTTGTTATCCTTAGGTTTTAATGTTCTTAAACCACAAAGTGTTGGTGTTGGTGAAACACAACTATCTACTATTAAAGCAAATAAATCCAGAATGGTGACAATGTGCAGGTGGGTTGTTGAAATTGTTAATGGTCGGTTTAAACGGGATTATAAAATATTTAGAAGTAAGTACCTACTTCCGATGAACAAAATATGCTATGGATGATTTTAAGATAGCAGGAGCAATTATTAATCATTTTCATCCTGTTATACCGACCGAAATTATGCTCATTCTCTTCTGTCAAGAGCATTATTGAGATTCGATGAACCAAATTACCTAGCAGACTATGTGAATGAGCATCAATTAAACAGGCACCGCGCCAACTTTGTAAGAATAGATGGACAGGTACCAGCATTGGATGTATTCCCCGTAATGGATATGTCTGATTTAGTAATGTTTAGTCTTGGGACGTATCAAATAAAACAAGCCAGGTCATATTACGGGGAACATATAAGAGATAATGGGACATTTGCAATTGAGGTTAATAGTGAAGTAGAACAAGCAAATGTCCCAGAAATAGCATTAGATGAGGCATTGTTAATCAGAGGGAGAATAAGATCCCGTCACCAATCGCATAAAATGTGTAGCTGAGACGACTCTCAACCAGATCAATCACAACGCGTGATCTACATCGCATCAACTTTACTTAAGCGATTAGAATATATACGACTTTCCGACAACGATTGTCGGGCTGTGGGCCGCGGCCTGCTCACTCTTTTCTATCGGTGGGAACGCGTGGTTAAGTTCCCTAAAAATATATTTTACATACATACTTTTAAACTCATCTGGCGGGAATTGGGAAAGTGCAATTAGGCAATATTATTGTAGTTGTGTTGTGGGCAAAAGGGCTATGGGAACATGTGCTCATGTAATGACTATTATATGGTACCTAGGATGGGCGTGGTACCAGCACACTGTCCCAGCTGCGTCTTTATATGATGATGTTTTAGTGAGAGAAGATGAAGAACATGGAGGATAATAAATATATGTTTATGCAAAATAGTTAATTGTTTTATTTCTAGTTACAAATCTATTACAGGTCAAATGTACAGAAAACAATTTGTAAAAATATAATCCTAAATGTCGGCAAAAAAACAATCCAAAGACCTGACACTTGCTCTGCACATCTCAGGGTCATAGATGATGTTTATGTGTTGTATTTTGTATATTTTGCTTAGCTGTTAGAGTGTATGTACCACTAGCAGACAAACTAAAAATAAGAGTTATATTCTTGGTAAATTGAAGGTAAGTATGTTTACCAACACATAGAAGTTTGGCTTACTACAATCACTGCCTTTTTTTCTTTACCAATCAAAAAACTCCAGTGTACGGCTCATATGCGCTCACATAAGTAATAGAAGGAATGCAGTCCTTAAAACTACATATATCACCGGGAATGCCATCGTTTCCCGGCACCAATATTAAAGTAATGGTATCCATATTATTCCTTTATGATTAGGATACTTGGTACTTATGATGTAATTATTTTCCTTTTCATTAAACCAAACCAAATGAGTACGGCTTCAGTTTTTATTTATCCAATAATACCGATCCTTTCAGGTATAGATTTAATGTATTATTTTGATTTGAGGCACTTTCAATTAGAAAAAAAAATCTTAACAAGTATCTTTTGATTGTGTTTACATTTTTGTACTATGATGAGAAATTATGAATATTGTCTTTCTAGACCTGTCTAAAGCTTTTGATACGGTCTCTGTCCCCGCCCTTATAACCAAGATGGAGAGCATTGGCATTAGAGGCATCGCCTTAGAAATATTTAAAAGCTACCTCAGTGACCATTTCCAGTGTGTAAAGATTGGAGAAGTAATCAGCACGGATGAGCCAGTCACATTCGGCGCTCCTCAAGGCAGCGTCCTTGGACCAACCTTATTTTTAATTTATATAAACGAGCTATGTCAATTATCCCTGCCCAATTGCGAGATCATAACATACGCAGATGATACAGTACTACTCATGCGTGGCAAAAATTGGTCTGAAACTGAACAATTTGCGGAGTCTGCTTTATCTCTCGTAATATCCTGGCTCACACACAACTTACTCACACTTAATGTGGACAAGACCAAATGTATATGTTTTTCTGCCAAATCTTCGTCTCTTCCACCCTCTTCTTTCTGCTTATCTACCCTCAAGACATGTAATAAAAACATAGATTACACAGGGACACACATCTCAACTACTACCAAAATTAAATATCTTGGAGTTTGGATTGACAATCTTCTTACCTGGAATGAGCATATTAAAACTACCAAAATGAGAATAAGAAAATTAATTTATGTTTAAAAAAATTTAAGATCTGTTTTAGATGAAAAATCATTAAGAACAGTATATTATTCCATAGCACAGTCCATAATAACTTAATGCATTACAGCATGGGGAGGCCGGAAAAACAAAAATGTTAAATATTGAAAGAAAGCTCAAAGGGCAATTTTAAAAGTTATGTTCCACAAACCTATACTTTTTCCCACATCAGATTTATTTTCTATAGCAAAGGTACTGACAGTTAGACAATCCTTCATTCTTAATACCATACTTTGTAAACACTCACAATTACCTTTTATATCCAATATTAGAAAACGTAGAACAGATCTAGTATGCCAAACAGAAACATGTTGAACTACTTTATTTAGTCAACATTTTAAATTCCTTGCTCCTAGAATATACAATAAAACTAATAAAATATTAGATCTGTATTCCCGAAACCCCCGTGACTGTAAAACTATATCAATAAAATGGCTACTAACTCTATCATACGAAGACACGGAAATGTTTATTAAACCTAGGTAACGTAAAACAGCTTGCGATATATAATTAACCTAGTTATACTTATTTATGCATGCTCACACACAACACGCACACGCACACAGTAATACTCACACATATACACACACAAACACATCCTCACATACACCCGCTTTTAATGATTTTATAGTGACTAACATTTTTAATACTTTTTGTTTGTACCTACTTTTTATTTAATACTTGTTTATTTTGCATGGAATTGTAATTTATGAACCCTCAATATGGAGGTGGGCGTTAATGTCTACGACACAGTTTAAAACTAAATGTAGATACTATCGATCATTGTCAACTTTTCTCTGTAAATTATTCCAAAATAAAGATTTCTATTTCTATTTGGCAATCAGCAGTAAGGACCGACCACTATTCCTACCAGCAGCACAATGTACAATACCGTATTATGTCGAAAAATCTCAAAATCGACCTTTTTATAAATTTGAATAGCCAAAAATTTTCTGCGCCTGCCACAAAGACAGGCGTATTTATATTTACAAAAATGTTTCTTAGATGGCGCGCTAACTCCCTATTGGTGAAGACGCACTGTCAGAGTCACACCGCGAACACGAAACTATTTCCAGTTGGAACTTGTTCACCTTAGGGAACAGCCCGCAGATGCTTTACCCAACAGTGAATTATTTAGTGATAATGCAGTGTTGCTGAATATAGTGTTAAAATTACTGTGAATTATTTACTTTTAATTCAGTGTTAGTCACAGTGCTTAAACGACTTTTTTATACTATTTCAAAATAATACTCTATTGTTGGCGAAGGTATGTCCGATTTTTGTAATATTCCAAAATGATTTAATATTTTTCGTAAAAGGTGAAAATCAGTGAAATGATGCACTATTGATAGTAGATATTAATTATGTCATAATTTTGTTAAATAACTATAATAAATATTTCTTTATACTAAGAATTGTTACTTACATAATAAATTAAAAGAAACATATTTATAATTTAAATGGTACTTCATATACAAGAAGATTGATATATATTTTTTTGATAATGCACTATTGTTGGATTAATTTAAATTTGTTATTGTTATTTGGCAGATGATGAAGGGCCGTGGTCTCCAGTTACTTCAAAAGGCCATGGAAGCAACTACAGAAGAAACTAGATCTATTGTTCAAAAAAGTAGCGTAGAAAAGTATGCCGAAAATACTTCCATTGCAGCATCAAGCAATGAAACGTCAGCGGTTGCAGCATCAGCCGATCAAACATCAGATACGCAGGTACCCAGTCCGGTTTTATCTGATCATAGCGATAAAGAAGATTGTATAGATGATTCGGAAACGGATCCTACTTTTTTTGTGCCTGTTAAGCAAAAATCTCGGCCTCTTGTAATCCCTAGACGATCATCTTCTCACTCCAGTAGACAAAATGGTTAGACAAGACATTTTTAAACAGTTTTGGCAATTGGGTGATTTGGAGAAGCAAAGAGAATACATAGTAAGGCATACACAGGAAATAAAACCGAAATATAGGTATATCACTTCTCAAAAACTGAGGGCTTTGAACTCTGCTTATTATTTTGAGAAAGATAATAACAGAATCAGGGTTTGTAAAGAGTTTTTTAAGGCAACGCTGAGCATTTGCGATAGATATATTAAGACTGCCCTTTCAAAGAAAACAGGTGACGGTTTTATGGAATCTGATGCACGGGGGAAGCACGGTAATCAACGCAAAATAGACTCTGAAATAAAAGATAGTGTGACTGAATTCATAAATTCTATTCCTAGAATAGAGTCACATTATTTAAGAGCTCAGACTTCAAGAGAATACATCTCAAGTGATAAATGTTTGGCAGACTTGCATCGTGATTACAAAACCCTCCGGGAGCAAAATAATTTAACTCCTGCTTCAGCTTCAACTTTCAGTAGGATATTCAATGAGGAGTTAAATATTTCTTTTTTTATTCCTAAGAAGGATCTATGCGACTTGTGTGAAACTTATAAAAATGCCGATGATGAGGGCAAGGCAAAAGTCCGTGACAATTATAATAACCACCTCAAAGAAAAAGAATTGTCCAGGTTGGAAAAGGAGGCTGATAAAAACAAGAAAGATATCATCGTAGCAGTATACGACTTGCAGGCAGTCATGCAGGTTCCTAAAGGCCAAGTCTCTCTTTTCTTTTATAAGTCCAGAATTAACTGCCTTAACTTTACTGTAAGTGACTTAAATGCAAAGGATGTTGTTTGTTTTTTCTGGGATGAGAGCGAAGCCAAGCGCGGTGCAGTTGAGATAGGAAGTTGTGTCCTTAAATACATTGAGATGATACTTGAAAAGAGTCCTGATATTGACGTGGATATTATATTTTATAGCGATAATTGCTGTGGGCAGCAAAAAAATTAATATTTATTATCCGTCTATGCTTACGCAGTTAATAATCTAAGAGTAAATTCTATTACCCATAAATTTTTGATCCGCGGACATTCCCAAAATGAAGGGGACAACGTCCATATCGTGATAGAAAAACAAATAAAGAGACACTTAAGATCTGGCCCTATTTATTGCCCACAGCAATATGCTACATTAATTCGTACTGCCAAAAAAACAGGTAAGCCATACTTTTTAAAGGAGCTTACATACGACGATTTTTATGAACTCAAACTTCTTCAGGAAGCTTGGGGTAGTAATTTCAATGTAGATGAGGACAATAATCAACTAAAATGGAATGACATTAAACAACTCCGCGTTGACAAGCAACATCCCTTCACCTTCTTCTTTAAAACGTCGTTCGAACAAACTGATTTTAAGAAAGTCTGTGTTCGAAACCGTTCAAGGCGCTAGAAAGATCAAGGCTTTTCTCCCCTGTTAGTTAAAGCGTATAAAGCAAAACAACCTTTGGCTGAAAATAAAAAAAGGGATATTATGGAGTTAATCGAAAAAAACATAATTCCTACTAATTATGTTCATTCCTATTATAAGACTTTACTCAATTTAGAATAGTAGTAATGATTGCAATATGATGCAATCCTATTGTAATAGTGATTACAAAAATTTTTATAGCACATATTTTTTACCAAAAATATTTTGTGGATTTTTTATTTGAAGGGAGCGAATATTATGGTATAAGTTACCTTTGATATTGTAATACATGGTGATTTATTAAGACTTTTACCCCTAAAGACTGCCTATATTATTAAGTGGGTATATTGTATACCGTTAGAGTGCAAGTAATACTTTGAGTTTGTTATAGCTGTATGTTAATAATGTTTATTTGTGACCAACTTTTGTAAAAAAAATTGTTTTGTTTTTAGAGTTTTTAATGAGAATGAATATGGCAGCTATTGTAAGCTCAAAGTAGTTATCTAGCGCTTGAAATAAGTACCTTAGTTTTTATGTTTTTGTGATGTGCCATAAATGATTGTAAAAACTACAGTCGAATTTACGGTTTTAAAAATATTCCGTTTTTTACTACCGTTTTGTTTATAAACTTTTGAACATTTGTTTGTTTTAAATAACTGTTTTAATAATTTGTTTATTTTTTTCCACTTCTCATGTTACGAGTACATGTAATGATTATCCAACGAACGTAACCATTTTTTATTTCTTGTTTTATGAATAACGGAACATTTTTTGTTTTACTATTTTTGTGTAATATTCAATACTATGGGTCCAAACCCAATACTTGTGTATATTCAAAATATATGTGCCTGCTGATTTTAGTAACATTTAGTCTTTTATTTATCGTTAATAGATCCATCCCTGAAAACAATTCAAACAAGTCGGTATTGTCCATTGAATCTGAATTAAAAAACAGTAGAATAATTTTATTTATTTATTTATTTATTTTAGAGCATTATTTCAGAATTAATCAGCAAAAAGCACATGACTCGAAATAATTCTTTTTTATTTTGTTCATTTTCGCTTCAACAGAAGATTAAGTCAAAAAATGCAATATTTTGCTTTACTAAGTGGTTTTGAATCGACTGAACTATAAAATGCTGCTACATATTGTATTTTTCACATTCAATATTCAAGACATTAGCGATAACTGTAACATAGCATGAGATAACGGTTTTTCGTCAATTCTGAAAAATTACATATTTTGACTTACTGCTGTGTTGATCTGGGTGTGCGGACATATTGGAGAACACAGATTCCGAACAAGAAGTAAAATTAATTACCTAGTGGCATTAATTCATAATAAATAAACATGAAAAATGCCCTGCCCGCTCTGACCTGAGTAGGCATGACATTGACAGTTAGTTTCAACACATGTTGAAATACGTTCGTTTCATGCTAAAATTATGTGCATTTTATGATGGATTTACAATCACATTAACAATAAAAAATAAAAAAAAATTGGCTAACTTTAGAATTCATATTGACGCATGAAATGATTATGTTTTATGAGCTTTATCGATTACAACTATCACTAAGTCAGCCGGTTCTTAGGAAGATTTTATACCGTCTCTTTTGTGTAAGAATATTTAAAGGTGTTACCACACCAATCGATCGACCGTCGATATAGATCGCAGAATAGATAAGCTCCAAAGCCATAAATAAACTGCCCATTTCGAAAAGGAAAGCGTTTTTCGTCTCTCACCCCTCATCCGCGTAACTCAGCCATATCACCATAGATATAGATAGGCAAGTGAAAATTTTGTTGGGAAAAATTGGCAAGCATCAACCCGTAGATGGCACTACATCTGTAAATATTTGGCACTACTTAGTACAACAAAATTGAAGTAGATGGCACTTTTAAAAAATACTACATCGATATTTGGCATAACTAGTACAACGAATTTAAACTAGATGGCACTGTTGTGTAATACCCACAATGGCGGTAGGTTTTCATACTTTTTTCAAGTAAAATCGCACAATGATCCAAGAACATTTTGTTAATCAGTGACCGTCACTGGTTAACAAAATGTGCACAAGTCTGAAAACAGATTGACAAAATTAATTTGTAAGTCAATGACAGAATTGGCATCGAATCACTGTACAATTGTATACTGTATAGATGTGAAAAAAATAGGCAGGTATGGGTATAGCATTTAAATAGAGAATATGGTATTTACTTTTTTTATAGCAAGCGAAGTCGTTTCCCAGTTAAAATAATAAAAAAACAAAATAAACACATGTTACATGTTTTTATTTCTTATAGTATGTTTTTTATAATAGTTAAATGCTTGTAGTTTATTTACATCATTTTGATCAAATTTACTTATTTTGCCACTGTCAGTGCCATCTTGTTAATCCCCGTACACCAACTATTAACAATCAACTTAATTGATAAATTAATTATAAAATCAACCAACTCAGCTTTATGATTGCCACATGTAAGAACTGAATCAAAATCACATCCACAATTAATAAAGAAAATAATTTGATCTTTTAAATTGTGTATTTCTGGAGATTTTATTAAGCAGCTAATAAACATATAATATACATCATATGATTATTAGCTGAAAGCGTCACATGCATGCAATAAAGATTTTTTTGTGTAATTAATTTCATAATTAAATGGCTGAGAATTAACTTCTGATCGCATCATATCGGTGGAGCACTGTATGCAAGTTTTACATATCAATGATTTACATTTTTTTATTATATAACTCGCCACATCCTTTTTTGATTCAACATGTACTATATTACTAATATCACATGATTTGATTTCATTCATTGTTATTAACAAATCATCAATGTTACATGCAAAATCATCAACAGTAGAAGGACTATGTTCATTAGCTAATAGAAATTTTTATGATTGCATAGACTGATTATTATCATTTTCACAATTAGCATTAATTGAATGAGATGCATCAAAATTATTAATCAACAATTTTTTTAAAAGCATTAACAAATTGTAAGCACATGGGATTAACATTACGAATACCATTGCTTCTGATACAGCAAAAAAAAATTCTCAAGGGGATCTTGGTTAAAATTTCTAGTAATAATATTTTTTTATTTTGTACATTTCATTTAAGTGTTTCCACATTTCCATAAAAGTTTTAATATTGGTAATCCAGTTTTTAATTGATGGGATTTTCTCCAATTTTATTTTGTCTATGCCATCACATTTTTTTCTAGTTTCAAATACCATTGACTCTAAAACTGGCAAAACTTCATTCCAATACTGGAAATGTGGAGAATTGTTTTTGAGACACCCCTTAAGAACTTTCGTTGTATCGTGATATGAGTGGCCATTAAACGAATCAAAAATATTTTGAATAAAACGAGTAGATCAGCAGTACCTTCACACTCTTCAGGCAAGATCTTATGTTCTGAAACAATACAAAGCAATAAATTTGCAGTATCTCTGGCATAGATAAATATTTGTGTGATAAACACTACTGTTAGTTCATAAGTGTTCTATGTTCCCCATGGTTTGCTGTAAACAATAAAACTTACAATATTTTATCCTAGTGTCATTTTTTAAGTTTTTAATAGCACTAAAATTAGATGTAGCTTGATCAGAAATTGTTGCAATTATTATTATTCCAGTTTTAGAAAGTTCCTCTATTACTGTTTTTATTAAAACTTTTAAATCATCAGATTTTGTTGTACTTTGGCAAAAAGTAAAACAGACAGGTTGCTTTGATTTAGTTTTTATGCCTTTAATCATGAAAACCAGGGCATGGTCTGAAATTTTAGGCTTCTTTTTGTAGCCATCATCTTCAAACCCAATAATTTCATTAATAAAAAAGTGCAACCCAGGAGACAAAACTACTTCATCAAATAAAAGTGTGCATAATCTTTTTTCTGTAGGTAATTTTGATACAGTCTGTTTTAAATTTTCCATAATTTGAAAATTGATCCCAGGTTTGATGCGCAATGTACCTACCTACTCAAAATTTTTTAAGACTACGCTTCGAGGGCAACACAAAAAGCTTTCTAAGTAAATTATAACCCTTTTGACTTTGTTTGTAAATTGTTAGTGCCATAATTTTTTCATCCAAGGAAAATCTTCTACCTCTTGGTTTGGTCTTCCATTTCATCTGTAAAAGATGAATAAAGTGATGATTAAGTAACTTCAAGTTGAGCACAATTTTGTTCAGATGTAGATGGTATGGCTAGTTCAAGATTTTGGCTGCCCGTAGCCTGTTGTGAAGAAGCTGAAAAATATGAAACAATTAGTAAATCCTCCATATCACAGTGTCAAATCTAAGACGTCAATCAATATAATATTCCAGTTTTTGGTGTTTATCTATGCATGTAGGTTTAATGTATATGAAATTTGCTTCATGGTTACCACCCATGTGCCATTGCTTAGTGTGGAGTCCCCAATCAATAATTAAATTAAAATTAATTTAAAAAAAGATTTAAATATACACACATTGGGTTACCGATATAGGTATACAATATTGTACCTTCCTATTACTTAAACATAATAGACAAGGTGGAAATTGATCTCAACTGGAGGTACCCTCCTAAAATATTGGACGTAGAAGATTACACTGAAAACGAACATTCCCTTACTTTTGGAAACAAACATTCAAACATTTCTGAAAGTAGGTAAATACAAACGAACTTGTAGGTAAATACAACAAAATCAATCAGCTACAATCTGAAAAATATTGTCTTTTTGAAAGTAAATTAAATTATCCATGAAATTTAAACTTCAATAACAAATTAATGAAAAATATGAATTAAAATTAAGGGAATATTTCATTTGAGTGAAATCTTCATGTCCAGAACTTTGGGTAAATCCTCTCCAGATGAGGTCACAAAGGTCTAACCCTGCATAAATATGGGTACATACCTATAAAAATTAAACAAGCACACTCATGACACCAACTGGAATCTACTCTTGTGGGCTTAAGTTAAAACATCACAAAGCTTTACTAGTGGAACCATGAGACCAATAGGTACTATCAGAAAAGTTCCTGGTCGGCCACCCTTAACCTAGAATCGCTCGCGTTTAATTTCACGCGTCAAATCACCGCCCTCTAATTACTTTTGAATACGCCCACCGCTTTCAAACAGGATTTTTGAATGTTCGATAATGTTGTATTGGTTTTAGGTGATGCGTAGTTAAACTTTTTAACTGCGCGATTGGATGAGTGATTCAGATATTTATTTATACTTTTATTATCAATAACCACTAACCTAATAGTTGTTTGTGTTGTGTTTGCATGTTTAAATAATTTAATCTAGAGAAAGCTACATTATCAGCAGCGAGTAACATAAACCACCTTGTTATCTTTGTCTATAATGTAGGTATTTCGCCGACAATAGACGTCCTCGCATGTGCAGTCGTAGGAAACAGCTAGTTAATTGACTAATTATATTATTAGAAAGAAACTCTATCTGGCTGAACCAACAAAGGCAACACTCCACTGATTTAAGTAGATGTGGGTAATTTGATAAGAAGATAGTTTCCGATTTCATATTAATAAAACCTTTACATAAAGTCTACTTAGATAATTCGAAAGGATACCCAAAAACTTCGTGATGTTATGTCAATACGTTGATCGGGTTAAACATTGTATAAAAGTCAGTTATTGTTTTGCTTCATTACCTAAACCATTTCTTAAGTTCAATGAAATTTCCTATACTTAGGCACTTATAATTTAATTGAATTTTTTTACAAGTTATAGATAAGTTTTGAAAACTTTAATATCTAGTTTTGAGTCTTGTATAGTGATTAGTTAACCCACTTATTACGGAAAAAATTAAGATGCGCTATTTGTATAAGGTTTTAATATGGTATTTAAAGTAACGAAAGTGTTACAAGAAAAATATTTAACAAAATATTTCGACATCGGAAAAGCGGAAAATGGGTGTTCCTTAAAAGGCCCGCTAGTAAGCTACGCTACTATTAGGTGATATGCTAGTGCAGAGTAGAAAATAAATTGTTTTTTCGATTTCATATTAAAACTTAGTTATATGTAAAAAAAATATTTTAATTATTAAATGAAAAAAGGATGGTTACTTTATAATTTTCAAATAACAACTTCGGATGCAAGGTTACTTTACACTTTACACATGAAAAGTTAGGTTTTATTGTGACACACAGGGCACCTAAGTCGATCACTTCTATACCTAATAATATGACCTATATTATCATACCGCGACTCTTCTACCTTATAGGTTTCCAATAAACTTGTTGCAATATTTCTTCTGATCCCTAAGTGATTATAATCTCCGCCATCTTTTTTATAAATCTGCCATGCATTATTCACTGCCATGTCAATGCAGTGGCATATACCTAAGTAAAAAATACCATTTCTTCTCTTCAGAAATAGAAGTCCGGTATGAACCGATATTTCGTTCAGACCGATCTACTCCACCCATATTTTCATTATATGCTTGGATGGTAGCAGGTTGATCAACTAATATGTATTTCTTAAGTGGTTGAGATACTCTTTTTTTATTTTATTAGTTGGTATTACTTTTACTGCATTTGTATTATTAGTATTTGCATTTGTGCAACTGTCACCACTCTATTGTCATGCCATTTACATACCACTATTTCTTCTGGTATACATGACTGAAACTTGTTCTTTGAAACAATGACAGCAGAAGTAAGGAGCACGTACTAGTCATCCGCCCTCTTTTGGCTAATTTGGCCTCTTTGTCTGAGGACTCATAACTTCTAAGGTGAACTTCTACTCACAACTGGGATCCAGGCAAATTTGCCAATGATTCCTGTATTCCGTCACCAGAATCCTCATCTGTGACATCTCCATTGAAGTTTGTTGATGAAAAAATTTATACATAATCTGAAACTGGTAATTTTCATCAAATCCCAACAGCTCCTACATTTCATTCAAACGAAGTCAAACTTTAGTATGATGAACACCACAACAGTGTATTTTACTAGTAGTCCTTATAAGGAACATCTTCATAAAACATGAATTTTATTATAAAAACCAGCTAAGTCTATCACAAAATATACTTAATATATATATGGGTTCCAGTCTACTTCATAAAATACTATTCCTAAAATATTACTTACTTATTGGACTTTATTATAACTAATCTGTATTCACTCATGATGAAAATACTAAAACACTCAGAGGTGAATATTTCTGATATAATCATACCAACACTAAATAACGTTTATAAAATGTTCACTACATTCAGTCTTAGCATACTAGAAACATTAAAGAATAAAAAACAATACCCACATTATTGGTAATAATTTTATTTTCTCATGGTTCGTTAAAGGAACGCCAGTGAGAAGAGGGTTAAATAAATCAAATAAGTTACCGATACGAAAAAAAACTTAGCTTATTTGCATGTTATCCGAAGATCTATTGTGCTTTCTAATACTTTTAGTCATAAACACACTTATTGGCTTGGTTCACACGTAAACAAAAATATTTAGTTTTAAAAGCAATAAAAGGATCATATAACCTTTTTGTTTCCTTAATTGAAAATAAGTTGAGTAAAGGGTGGAGAGACAAAAGACTTATTTATGAGTGAAACGCTCTGTTTCGTGAAATGTTGAAGTAAAGTTAGTTGTTTATTATTTCTTCCGAGCTCAATACAATAACATTACGATAAGTCGTAAATCAACAAACGGCATGTTTGGTGTGGAAGTAAGTAGCCTTGCCTTCCATGCCAGAGGTCCCGGGTTCGAATCCTGGTAGGGGCAGATATTTTAATATCATGGATGTGGATGTTTGCTTATTTCTAATATTTATATATTTAAACAAATGTATCTATGTGTGTTTATATATTTCTTAAGTTTATTTATTCGTTTTCTAGAATCCATGACACAAGTTCTTATAGCAACAGTATTTAAAAACTAAGAATGGTGTGAATAAAATAAATTTAATTAAATATAAAAACTTAAATGTTGATGATTACAGCGGTATCTGTTACTTTGTATTTAAAACATCATGTCATTTTAAGAATAACAATTTTTGGATAGAGTTAGGTAAACAAAAGAGTGATCATACAGCACTTATTAAAAAAACAAGATGCAGCTCAATTACGCCTAATATCATTAAAAACCAATTTATTAACTCAGTAATTATAAAACTATATAAACACAATCTTATTTTATTTATATTTTATTTCATTCTCTCAGGAAAACTTACAGCTAAAACAAATATACTTATTTATAGAGAAGAAAAATAGCTTAGTAAGGCATTTTACAAGTGTTTGCTTATAAAACACAATCAAAACATTGTTTATGCCGCTATATTATTTATAAAAGAAGGTAAGCATGTAGTTCATACAGCTAGATTGCAATACCTATTGCTTTTTTAAACTGTTTTATTTTCGGTTTATCGATTGTCATGCGTTTAACTTGAATTCTGGATAAAACTACTAAACTATAATACATACATATAAAGAAATTAGAATGTATATAATAAATTCATGTAAGTATAGTCATAAACCTAATGTCTTAAGTTCTCGCGATCCATGTTGATAAAATAAAACAAGTTTTTCACCGGTTTGATATAAATCTCTTATTTAAATCCAACGATGGCATCTTTGCAGGTGTATTTTAATAAAAAGTTTATACCTATATATGAGTCAATCCGGTGAAAAACTTGTTTTATTTTATACATGATCCTGATTACTGTAACATGTTCGATACTCTTTCACATTTTAGAAGAATCTAAGAGATAGAAGATTGTGTTTAGTATTATGAATCTGGTTCGAATGTTGATTCGTGCTTGATTTGTGCTAGATAATGTGGTGCGCGCGAGTGTTACTTTTTGATATTGAGGAAAATATATTTATATATTTTTTTAATGTAAATATAACTTTGCCAATAACATTTAAATTACATAGTAAAAAGAAATATGGAAAATCATGATTTTCAATTTGACCATCAGGAAAGTAATTCAAAAATAGATTGAGATTTTTCAAAAATTATACCTATTAGTGAATAGCTTGGAAATAATTTGAAGTAAAACAATAAAGTGTGTAATTTGAAAGCATGAACTATTTGATAGATACTGGGGGGTCACAGGAAATAAAAACCGTATTTAAGTTAATATGATAAAGAGGGCCGGTTACCCTCCATACATTCAAAAACCTGTCACTTAAATTCTTTCATTGATCCCGTCTTGAATTCGTTAGTGCTCTTAACAGTTGTTTATTGTATTAAATATCCAAATCTATTATCAATATATTAAAATTCTGTTTATTTAAAATATATATTAAAAGCTGCAATGTAACAAGTATTAACATACTACTTTATTAAATGTTGTGGGGAATTATATCTTAATAAATTAGTAATTTTTTACAATTTGTTATGAGAGTAACTTACGTAATTGTTTTCTTCGCCTAGTTTTCAGACCACCGTCAATATCATGAGATAAAATATTAGAGATCCTGCACGGTTTAGAACTAGAGATCTTCACAGAAGTGGTCATATTATACACTACTTACCTATTTATTTCGTCGATGACGGTTCAGGTTTCTTTACAGTTTGTCAACATATTAACAAGCAAATGGTTGATTTTACATTATTACTTACCTACATCATTTAAAATCAGCCTCTTATGATATTGTTTTGCATTTGTCAAGGGTTTAATTGAAACAACATTTCTAATATTAATTTTGTTTATTCATAATTGTTAGAAGGTACTATTTATAGGGAACTGGGCTCTGGAGGTGTAGAGCTATTTTAAAACACTGATATTATGGTTATTATATTTTATATTATAAACATTAACACTGTTTCACATTTACAATAGGTATTTTATATTTTTATAACAATTAGATGTTTCATGCGTTGTGTCTAGTGCTGCGTTCCGTTTGCCGATAATATCGCTCACAGCGCTCACATCACCGTTCCGGTTGCCTGTGAGCGCGCTCACAGGGATATCGATACGTCATCAATGACGTCATAAACGCCGCCATCTTCCCGCTCACAGTGCCCAAGCTACGGAGCATGGTCGCTCTGAGCAGCCTGTCAAAACTGACACATGACGTTACTTTGTTGATGCTGCTCACAGGAATATCGACACGTCATCAATGACGTCATAAACGCCGCCATCTTCCCGCTCACAGTGCCCAAGCTACGGAGCATGGTCACTGTGAGCGATCTGTCAAACTTGAGACACTTGACGTTTGTTTGTTGATATTTTTATCTAGTGGTTAAAGAAGTTTATTTGTTATTTATTTGTAATAACTTCAAAAAAACATGGCTCCTGTTACAATAAAGGTCGAAGACCATAATGAAGATATAACTTTAGATTTAAGCCAGGAACAATTCGAAAGGATACAACACGGTAAATAAGCATATTTTTTATAACTGAACTAATACATGTCTTATCAACCTCCTATTCTTATTATAAATACAGCTGCCTTTAATTTTTATTTCCTTTCCAATTTACAGATACTGATTACCTTCGCCAGTTGGTGGACAACTATTATAATCACCAAAGTGGAAATTCACAAGGTTACTATTTGCTACCTGTATCTACTAAAAGTCAAACTTAGCCAAGTAGTTTATGTCATATGAAACAGGCTGAAATTTCCCTAACCGTAATACATTATATCGAAATTATAATATTCCAGTTTTATTACAATTTTACAGACCTTGATCAAGAACATCAAACGATAGCATCTTCTTCAAATCAAAATGATTAAGGTAAATACACCAGAGATATATTTATATCAACCTCACATTCAGATAGTTAAAAAAAAACAGCCTGTTTTTTTTAAACTGAATTGTTGGGTATCATCTTATCTGTTTTGCTTTTTCTACTTAACTAAAACTAAAAAAATTATGCTTACAGACCATCCAAATTTCTTTTTATGGGATGAAGCTGGGATATTACTGCTGTTAAGTTTGTATGAAGAAAATAAAGAAGACTTTTCTCGAAAGCGACATAAAATGGTCTATAACACCATAGCACGAAGAATAAAGGAAATAAATTCAGTATTTGAAGTAACAGGAGGGCAGTGCCAATCCAAAATTAATAGTTTAAAAAAACATTATAAAAAAATAAAAGATCATAATAATAAATCGGGAAATGATCCTATTACATGGGCCTATTATGATGTAAGTGAATTAAACATTAGTTAAATTTGATATTAATTTACTATGTAATATTTACAACTATGTAAATATTGAGACTGATTAAGTGTATGCTACGTTAGGAGTAATGCATGCTTGTGCCTGTCATGCCTTACATGAATGAAAATTTTATTTTAAATGTTGAATATTAAATTTATTGTCCTTGATTTGTACAATAAAAAGTAAATAACAGTTATTTTGATATGGTGGTTTTATTATACTTCTACTCTTAAGTGAAAAATCTGACATGGTAGATGTTTTCTTAGCACCTTAAACATTTAGTGTGATATTTATTACATAATTAATAATGTGGCAATAGGTATTCCCTACCAGTCAAACTTTAGTATATTAAATGTAAGTAAAAATAAATAAAAGTAACATGATAGGTTGATGTGATTTATTGAAAAGAGACATCTTTTGATGAACTGACAAGTTCACCCTCAGCTCACCGTGTTATAATTATTATTTATACATGTTAATTATGAAAAATAAAAATTGCTTATCGTATAAAATGGAGCAGCAACTTTTCAGAAAATACATTTTCTATGAAATGAAGTACCAGCAGTCCCAAATTCTTCACAAAAACTTTTATGAGATAATATTTGGCAAGCAATTTCTGGAAGGGATTCTACTTTTCCTAAACTATTGAAGATTAATAACACATGAGCCAAAATTATTTCCATGTCGTGCTTGAATTTGTTAAGTGAGCAGTAAGCTGTTAGTACTCCTATCATTTGGATAGGAGGTTTTTGCAGGCAAAGAGCACCTGTAAAAGTTTTCTGTTTGATTTTAGAATACATTCTTTAAATTGTCTGAAACTATCTAGGTATCACATTACCATGAAGAAATTTGCTTGAAATGTAGTGATACAATTAGTTTTAACTATTAAATATTTAATTTTTAACTTTGAATTGATTATTTCTTATTAATAAATTATTCATAATCGCCAATCGTTTTCGTTGGCCCATTTGTCTTCTGATTGGGTTTTCAATTAGAATCCCCCTTTGTCTTACTCGAAAATTAGTTTCCTCTGTAATTAAATCCCTCCTAATTAAGCAAATATTATGCAGAACTGTCAAAGCAACTAAGTACTCTGGCACATTTACAATGGATGTCATCGGGAGGCAATCTTTAATGCTTCTCCAATGTGTCTTTAGTTGGCCAAAGGCTCTTTCAATTGAAACTCTTGCTGATGAAAGGCAAAAGTTGAAGTTTTTTTGTCTTCTTGTTAAATGTCCATTGTCTTTAAATGGCACCATCAGACTGGGGTCAATGCCGTATGCAGCATCCGCAATCAAATGGGTCCCACCTTCAAAATAAACATCGAGATTATCAATATAATTTTGAACAGGCGACATCCTAAATACTCTTGCATCATGCACGCGACCAGCGTACCCGGCAAAAACACTTGTAAATATGAGGTCTTGCGTGCAAACTGCCTGAAATAAAAAAATATTTACATGAATGCTGCAAGATCAGAAAAATTTAAACAAAATTAATAGCCAATTTGCTACTTTTTTAATGTTACCCAGACTGCCCAGACTGACAGGCAAAATCTCATGTATCATGAACATTATTACACTCACTTGCATCTGAATGGAGTGAGTTCCTTTTCGGTTGATATATGAAACCCCATCATTTTTTGGGGCATATATTTGTATATGAGTCCCATCAATTGCACCAATTGTATTTGGGAATGCTGAAAACCTTTCAAATTTTCTTCTTACATCTATGGCCCTCTGTCCTGTTGGCCACAATATAAATTGTGGGGCCAGACTATAGAGAGCATGTGTGCCTCTCTTCATTGTTCTATGAAGGGTTGCTCTACCAACATTAAATTTTTCGCAAACAGACCTGTGGACTAAATTTGTTATTATTGTAATATATTAAATTCAATTCAAACACATTTTTTAAGTACATACCTACAAATTTTTGGATAATTACCTGTAACTGTCTGGAGTTGCCATCATCCACAGAATCATTAGTAGCTGTTTCTTAGCATCAATGGTTTGATGTCCACCTGCCATTTCGGGGAAAGATATTTTAGGTCCTATGAGGCCCAGAATGAAATCAAAGGTCTCTGGAAAAACTCTAAAAGAAATAAAAACAATGGTTAATACCTAAGTAGCCAAATGTTAAAACTTTTTGCTACAAAAAATATTGTAATTGATTTACCTAAAATGTTGCTTAAATTCAATTCTATTATATTGGGAAACAGTATTTTCAATGTAACCCTCGATTCGAGGTATTTTTCTTAAGTCACTTCTTGACTTTTTCATAATGTAAACAGTCGCTTCCAGCTCATCTTCACTACTGCTGGTGCTCTCCTCTTCCAAAACCATGAACCCATCGTCTGAGTCCGAGTCTTCAATAACAGATATAACTGCCAGCAGAAGTTGCTGCTCCATTCTGTTAATAAATACTTGTTTTAGAAACACCAACGGTTAAACTTGAATTAACAATAAACAGGAATTGAACTAGTTGCGTACCTCAAACCACACTGGCTCAAATACTATACTACTAAACACAAACTCATAAAGATTAATGTAAAAATTTAAATATAATTATTCTTCTAATATGGGGTACCTAGCAGACTAGAAGTAGAAGTATTTTCAAAGTTTAAATAAAGACTAATATTCCAAATTAATTAAAATATCTCGATTAATACAAATATTTACTATAAGTGAAAAAGTTCATAGGTTATGTCGCCGAACTGTTGTAACTTTAGCGCGCTATTTACCGTTCCGATTGCAATATCAAAAATATCACTTTTAGCGCGCTCAAACGATTCGGAACGGTTTTGAGCACTTTTAGCGCTGTGAGCGCTGTAATCGGCAAACGGAACGCGGCAGATTAGAAGTAATTTTGACAATTAAATAAACATTTAAAAAACTGTCACTTCACATGTGACAAGTGTTGCCTGCCATTACACACATATACAACCTCCAACACAACCCCTCAACACTTGCACACATTTAACCCCCTGTATATAATTTAATACAATATACCAAAAACAAATAACTCACCTTCATAAATTAAACATTACCTTCCATATGTATCTAATTATACATTACAATCTCACAACCACTTACATTCAATTACTTCCACTTAACTCCATCTATTTAACAAAGAAATATTCCCTCTCAATTCAACCAACAACTCGTCGCCTACGCCGCAAAGGGGCGAACCTCATTTTACAAAGTTTTACAGCAGAGCAAAAAAACGTTTTTTTCTTCCGGATGGCGCTCTTATTTTAACCGTATTTCAAAGAAAAACTATTATAATGATAAAAATCAAATGTAATGGTTCACTTTGGAAACGTGGCTAATAATTTAATACAGAAATAAAAGTTGACAATGCTGTGTTTTCGTAGGAAAAGCCGGGAAAAAACATACGCCTTTTTGTTACGCCTCTTTTCCGTGAAGACGATCCGTTTATGTACTGCTTATAATATAGTTACGCCTCATGCATACCGATAAGAAAGGGTTGTTGTAATGAAACAAACCACTTAATACAAACTGATATTTATTTAAAATTGGTAGTTCAATGAAATCACATAGTTCGGGCTTAGGAATAAACATCCTTAATAACTTAAAAAAAATCATTTGAAAATAATCTCTTACTCGTGGGGCAAACTCTTATAATATGTTTTATATTCATTAAACCTTATAATAGCGGTATCGCCATTACAAAGACTCATCAAGTCGTCATATTTTGGCTTAGAAATCTTTATTTTTGAATTATTTAAGGGCCTTATAGGCTCTTTTAAGAACTTGGCTTGTGTTCTGTTAACAGAAATGGACCGGTAAGTAGCGTCAGTGTGACTTGTTTTAAAATACAATGTGTTTGGCGTTTCCCTGTCCACCTTAAACTCTACTACATCCGTCCATTTTATTGAACCACCACATTCATTGTCTTTGCGCAGGCTGAGTATCTTTAATTTTTGAGAAAGCTCTTTATAGTCCTTAAAATCTGTATATTGTAATGGTCGAACAACGTATGGATGTGAAGACCTAGCCATGGATAATAGGATACAGTTGGGATGGTAGGAATACATCTCCAGCCTTTTGCACTGCGTAACTTATGGCACTATGTTCATTCTGACCATGGTTCGGAGCAAAAAATCTCAAAGTTATAGTTTGTAGATGTGAAACATTATCAACACAATATAGCAAAGCAGAAGCGACTATCGAATTTTTATTTTGCCCTGCACATCCATCTGCATATAGGCTTATTGATTTAAAACCCGCAATGTCATGTTCATCAAGAAACATTGATAAACCGGTAGCAATTTCGGACGACCCTCATCGTCTACTTTCCGTTTCTGGCCAAGTAAAACAATAACAGTCACGATCTGCTATATTGTAAATGGTGAAATTGTAGACCGAAAGCCGTCGTTTATAAAATATTGCTCCTTCTTTTGTTATTGGTAAGAAAATTACTTGTTGCAAATCAAAAGATGCACAAACAATTTGAGGTCTTTTGGCAGAAGCTTCTTGCTTGTCTGTGTCTTTGAGTTGGCGAACAGTTTGCTTTTCTTTTATATGCTTCTCGTACTTTTCTTTTAACTTTAATTTAATTTCAGGTGATTCACTGTGGTAAGCAGCACAAAGACTGCATTGATCCTTTTTTGGCTGGTGAAACGCCAAATTCATGGATTTGAATACTTTTTTATAGGTTGTCAAACCTGGAGTGTCATCATTTACGCCAATTTATTTAATTAACATACTATAAATCTTTTTTACAGATAGATCTGAATGTAAATATTCTTTAGTGGAGCTCTCCCGGCAGTAATGAGATTCTACTCGTGGGAATCGGTTTATATGTTTTCGTATTAGATTTTCAATCTTATTGTCTCTTAGTTTGAGGCTTTCTACACGACCACCACGAGCGTCTTGGCGAAGAATTCCTAACTCATTAGGCTTAGCTAAAGAATTTCGAACAAATTTTTCCGAAACCGCAAGTGTATTCAAAAAGAACGTTCTGCACATTTGGTATTTTTTCCCATCAAGAGTAAAATAATATTTAAGTGATCTTTTACGTCTTGAAACTCTACCTTCGGGTAATTGTGTTCGTTGCCTCGGCTCACACTCAGTAATATGTCGAAGTATAAAATCTCTTTTTAAAGCAGTTTCTACTGTACTATAAAAATTGGTAAAAATCACTTTTCTGTCAATGTCTGAAAAGCCATAACAATGTCGGTATTGTCTTTACAATTTGCTACATTACAATATCTACCAACACATTTTGCAGGTATTATGTTTTTTGTTGCAGATGAAATATATTGTTGGCCAGTGTTTCGTAACATTTTACTTTCTTTACGTTTGTCTAAATTTTTTTCCTTGGCTAGTTCAAATTCACGTCTTGAACCATCAACAGCATACATTTCCTCAATATTATTATAATGGTGTTCATTATTGGGAAGGTTTTTCTTTGAAGGTAATTTAGAGTATCCTGCAGAATCAGTACGGATTATTTTATTGGGTTGTTCCTTTTTTTTGTGTATTTTACATGAAATATCTCCTTCAAAATGAGCCCAGCACAAAAGTATGTTGCATCTAAAACATGAGCTAAAAACTTCGTCCAAACATTCAGGTACTTCACATGTTTGTGGTCTGTATTCGTCAGTGTTGAAACTATTACGTGTTTCTAATTTATCCAAAAAAGACATGGAACTCAATTCAGCTGAGTGTTTATTGAAAGCTTGCGTTTCACTAGGAAGAATATTACTATTGGATACTGAGGCGGTTCCTTCGGCAATTTGGCCATGCATAGTGCAGGACACGTTTTCAGAAAAATGTTCGAAGCACAAAAATAGGAAACAATTTTGGCAGGAATTAAAAACATCGTTTCCACAATCAGGTATTTCACATGATATCGTAGGATGATCGACAATAGTTCCCCCGTATTCCTGTAAAATCGTAGGTGACGAATATATTTCAGGCTGGTAGTCCAGATCATCACCATCAATCGTATCCATGTATTCAACGACTCCCAAGTTATCATGATCGGATGGACAGTAAGTAAGATTACTTTGATCGGAAGCACGTTTAGTACTTTCAGTGTCTGGTGTCTCTTTATTGTCACATGGATGAATGAAAGTAGATAGAGGAACATTGTCTTCAGAGTTTTCTGATTCATCTGATTATCTTCGCTCGAGTGGTGTCAAAGTCTTAACCTCACCTGTTTCCTCATCTTCTGTAGCTATAATAGTTCCATAATACCACTTGGATTCGAAAAGCATTTTGACTTTGGTTCCTAAAGTCATGGGGTCATATAAACCGTTTCATTTAATCACTAAAATAATTGAATATTTAAAGTTTTCAAAATAAACTAAAAACTGAAAATAACATTAAAACGTTCGGATTGGATTAGCAAATTGAGATTTCTGTTGTTTTATAAAATTAGGATAAATTAATACACAATATACTTACGTAGCTTTGTCATAAACACAATCACACTGTTGAACTTTAATTGGATTCGCAATTACTTATTAAAAACTATTAAAACTGATGAAACTCACGCGCATAGTCAATTTAGCCGGGGGCGTATCAGTGAAGTAAACAAATGAAGCGGGCCGGCACTAAAGGGCGAAATTGATTTAGGGCTTCTGCATACCCGAGAGATGTCGCTACTAGAAGGCGAACTTCGCGTTTCGTCTTTTCGTGAAACTTTGCTAGAAGTGATTTTGAGATACGCCATCAATCTATTTTTTTTATTATTCGCGTTAGAGCTTTGCCCTTTTGTGACGACATAGTGCGTGAAGCATGGAGCATTTCTGTATACTTAACTCATTTTTGATCGTTTGTATGAGGTTCGCCTCTATGCGGCGTTGGTGACGAACTATTCATTCAACCTTTCAAACTTAATCCCAACTTTAATGTTGCTACCTTTAATCCTTTCTCACTTATCCAACTCCTACTCGACTAAATATGTACTTTCATTTAACTATATAATGTTAAGAACCTTAACCTCCCTCTTGACTCGCTACATAAAACATTATTAACTATAATAATCATAAACTCCTTCTCGACTCCCTACATAAACTCTTCATGTTTATTTAAAAAAACTTTATCTCCTTCTCGACTACTCAATTAATAAAAACCTCTATAACTATAATAACCTTAAACTCCTTCTCGACTACTCACAACATGAACTTCCTTAAGTTCAATTAAAAACCTTAATCTCCTTCTCAACTACTCAATGCATAAACTTCTCTAAGTTTATTTAAAAACTTTAAACTCCTTCTCTATTCACAACATAGGAACCAATACTCTAAGAGTATTGCCATTCCTACTCAAATCAGTCAAACTCAACTCAACTCATAAACCACAACATAACTCATAACAAACACAACAACTTCACATAACTTTAGACACAACTTTGAATTCAAAAAACACATACAACCTTACATTATCTTTTATTATCTTTCATTTCTTAAATTTTCTCACTTTTTCCACAACCACAACCATTCAATTATTTTATTATAAAACCAAAATACCAAATAATTATTAAAACAAAACAACAATAAAACAAAACTATAAAAGAGTAAAAGGATTGTAAAAGGATTTTAAAATACAACTGTAAATAATTTTGTATCAAAATAAATGAGTACTTCTTGCACTTTAGAGTTTTAGTTTAATTAATAAACAATTATATTTTTATGATCACCCCTTAATTGTTTATGTTTATTGAAAGACACCCCCTTAATTGTTGAATTATCCTTGTCTCTTTTCAGAATTCTATCTATTGTTGTATACTACATTGAAATTCCCCTATAAAACACTTATAAACACAATAAAGAAAACAACCACTTTATATGAGCTTTATAAATTAAGCAGCTTACTTGGAGGCTGTGCAAGGACTGTATCGAGTTAATGTTATAGACAAGGGTTTTTAAGACTGGTTTATGTGAACCCCTAGGGTTTCGCCATTTGACAGTGGCTAGACGACTAAGGTTAATATTACTTCTAAAATAGACTCAAAGAAACTAGCCCACCCATCACATTAACTCGAAAACCTATTTCTTTTTGGTACTGTATTTGTTACCTTTTATTGAAATAAAAAACTTTAATTTCTGGAACAGCCAAGTTTATTATTACCTTTAGGAATAAGAGTTAGGGGTTTGCTGTAATATGAAAACTTTGATAAGGGTACATGGAACCATAAGTTTAAGAACCCCTGTTATAGACTATAAAATAATGAGGTTGAATAATCATAATTAGTTAAATCTTTTAAAAGACAGAAACAAAAAAACTTTGTGTCAAGTCTAAGTCTTACTTAAATTGTTATATAAATAAGTAAATCCCCAGACAAACACACCAACTGTATGGCCCCAAAGTAAGCAGAGCTTGTGTTATGGATGACCATACAGTGAAGGGGGGGAACCCAGAATAAATACACATATATAAATATCAACAACCATGACCCTAAAACAAACATCTGTGTTGAGCACAGTGCCCTATTTAATTTAATGCATTTGCGTTTTGAGACCTCGTTTCTAAATAAAATGTGTATTTTAATGAATAATAAAATTGTGATCTATTTTGTTTTCTTTTGATTTATTATGAATGAGAAAATAGTTTGTTTAAGATACAGAGGCATCATATTTATCAATTTCATATTTATCAAAACATTATGATCTCTTGCACAATGTATACAACAAACTAAGAAGTGTACATTTATTAGGTTCTTCTGAACCGTGATCTTCTTTGCGATATATCTGCACCCAAGAATTGCGCAGCAGCCGATATGGAACATATCAGTAAAGAACGTATGATACAAAAACTTCGGAATAAACCAGATGATTTATTACTATTTTAATAAGAAGAACACTTTTCATTTTTAGTTACAATATATATAATTTAGAATCAAGATCTTAAACGTATGTTTAAATATAGTCTAAATTAATTATTTCACATAACATAGTTATTATTGTTTACTGGAGCTGAGGAAGAGTAGTGTGTAGGAGGATGAAAAGGGTAAACTAATTAAAAAAAATTTTTACGTTTTGTATGTCATTCATTTTAAAATGCTTGATAAAATAAACTATCAATTATTAACACTAATAGAAATAAGATATTAAATTGAACTATGATGGTATATGAATATGATGGATTTTAAAGAGTCACCGTATTTATCCTGGAGACAAAGTGAAGAGCATCAACGATCTTTTTTGCGATTTTGACTGAAAGAGGTTCTATTTTATGGGACTGGGCTCTGGAGATATGAAGCTAAAACACTGATATTATGGTTATTATAATTTATTTTACTACACACACTACACTATTACATATTTACACTAGGTATTTTATATTTTTATAACTATCAGATGTGTAACATCGAACATCGTTCGTGTCTAGATAAGAAGTAATTTCAGAAAACAATCATCTGTTATGACATTTAAATGAACAGTTTATATTAGAAAACTGTCACTTCATATGTGACAAGTGTTGCCTGCCATTACTCACATATTATACAACCTCCAACATTGACGATCAAAACTTTTGACGGCTTATTCATCCACATAAATTATAGTCATTTAAACAATAGAATATAATTACGGAAATCGGTCAGAATTTAATTATTTATTTAATCGTTCTAAACCTTAAAGAAAATTTAAATTACCTATCAATAATTGTAAAGTCATGCGAATAATTTCAAAGTTCTCTAAAAAACATTACTCAAATTATAAAAAATATGAATAGAGTATTTCTACTCATTATGAAATCAGAGTAAAATAACGAAATCACTAAGGGAAATCAAAAATATAAAAAACTTATAATGAATAAATTTTTTTGTAAGAATGTAGCTAATGGAAAATACAGAAGTAAAGTTTACCCCGAATTCGTAGTCACTCATAAACTCCCGGAATTACGGGTAAAATTCTACACTTGTAACATTCCTTTATTTGTTAGCTCACTCTAACAAATAACACTTTCTCTTTCTATCCGTATTCCTTATTGCCCATTGGCCGAAACATTAGCTTTTCTCGAAAGTTCCACCCCTAGAAGTTTCTGGTTGGCTAGTCTACAGAATTCTAGACGATTCTCGATCGTTCATTTGCCGTTGAGCTGAGACTATATAAAGCTCCAGCGAGAGCGGGGATGTATTCAGTATTTGAAATACAACGCTAGTGAATGAGTGAAAAGACGAGTGGAGTTTCGGCGCAAATCGAAAACAAATAAACAAACTAGTTATTTATTAATCGAAGAGAATTTCTACAAGTGATTTGAGAGTTATTAAAGTTGCAAATTTTATCGAATTAACCAAAAATCAAAATGCCAGCCATCGGAATAGATCTTGGAACGACGTACTCCTGCGTGGGTGTGTGGCAGCATGGAAACGTCGAGATCATCGCCAACGACCAAGGAAACCGCACAACGCCGTCATACGTCGCCTTCACGGACACAGAGCGCCTCATCGGAGATGCCGCCAAGAACCAGGTGGCCCTCAATCCTCACAACACAGTCTTTGACGCCAAGCGACTCATAGGGCGGAAGTTTGACGATCCCAAAATACAACAGGACATGAAGCACTGGCCCTTCAAGGTGATCAACGACTGCAGCAAACCGAAGATTCAAGTGGAGTACAAAGGAGAAACAAAGCGATTCGCCCCCGAGGAGATCAGCAGCATGGTGTTGACCAAGATGAAGGAGGTAGCGGAGGCGTATTTGGGCACGGCGGTGCGTGACGCAGTGATTACGGTGCCGGCGTACTTCAACGACTCGCAGCGCCAGGCCACCAAGGACGCGGGCGCCATCGCCGGCCTCAATGTTCTGCGCATCATCAACGAGCCGACCGCGGCCGCGCTCGCCTACGGCCTCGACAAGAACTTGAAGGGCGAACGCAACGTCTTGATCTTTGACTTGGGCGGTGGCACCTTCGACGTCTCCATCCTCACCATCGACGAAGGCTCTCTGTTCGAAGTCAAGTCGACAGCCGGCGACACTCACCTGGGAGGTGAAGACTTTGACAACAGACTTGTCAACCACCTCGCGGACGAGTTCCAGCGCAAATACCGCAAAGACATCAAAAGCAACTCGCGTGCTCTGAGGCGTCTCCGGACGGCTGCAGAACGCGCTAAACGCACCCTGTCCTCCAGCACAGAAGCCAGCATAGAGATCGACGCTCTGCACGAAGGCATCGACTTCTACACGCGCGTTTCCCGCGCTCGTTTTGAGGAGCTGTGCTCGGACCTGTTCCGCGGCACGCTGGAGCCCGTCGAGAAGGCTCTCAAAGACGCCAAGCTGGACAAGAGCTCTATCCACGACGTCGTGCTCGTGGGCGGCTCCACGCGCATCCCTAAGATACAGAATCTGCTCCAGAACTTCTTCTGTGGCAAAAAGTTGAACTTGTCCATCAACCCCGACGAGGCGGTGGCGTACGGAGCCGCCGTGCAAGCTGCAATCCTGAGCGGTGAACAGCACAGCAAGATCCAAGACGTGCTGTTGGTGGATGTGGCGCCGCTGTCGCTCGGCATAGAGACGGCCGGCGGCGTCATGGCCAATATCATCGAGCGCAACTCGAAGATCCCCTGCAAGCAATCGCAGACGTTCACCACGTATGCGGACAACCAGCCGGCCGTCACCATTCAAGTGTACGAAGGCGAGCGCGCGATGACCAAGGACAACAATCTGCTCGGGCGCTTCGACCTGACGGGCATCCCGCCGGCACCGCGAGGCGTTCCTAAGATTGACGTGACCTTCGACCTGGACGCCAACGGTATCCTCAACGTGTCCGCCAAGGAGAACAGCACAGGGCGCAGCAAGAACATCGTGATAAAGAACGACAAGGGCAGGCTGTCGCAGGCAGAGATCGACCGCATGCTGGCGGAGGCGGAGCGGTACAAGGAGGAGGACGAACGGCAGCGGCAGCGGGTTGCGGCGCGGAACCAGTTGGAGGCGTACGTGTTCGGCGTGAAGCAGGCGCTGGACGACGCCGGTGACAAGCTGAGCGAACAGGACAAGCAGGCGGCGTGCACCGCGTGTGACGAGGCGTTGCGCTGGCTCGACAACAACGCGCTAGCCGAGCGCGAGGAGTACGAGCACCAGCTGCGAGAGTTGCAGCGCCTGTGCGCGCCGCTCATGAGCAAGATGCACGGCGCGCCGCAGCCCGGTGCTGGCGCATACTCTCAAGGGAACCAGCAACACCAACAGGGCCCCACCGTCGAGGAGGTCGACTGAGCCCGTTGAGCGTGATGCTTGAATGAAGGATGTTAAGAATAATCGACTGTAAATATGAGTAATAGGATGTTAAAGTGACATTAGATTCCTAAGAAGGTTAAGTTATTTTGTTGTTAAATCAGAAACGCTTGAGGTAACTAAGCCAGAAATATCGATCTCATTAATAAAATTATTTTACTAGAAATTTTTTCTCTTATTTTACTTAACAGTCCTTAGTTTTAATGAACAGATAAAATATTATCAAAATGATTTTGAAAATTTGACATTTTTTCTATGGTAACTCTCGTGTCAACATTATTCTACTGATAAAATGTAACTGAGCAATGAAATTTGCCCTTAGACAAATAAGTACCTCAGCTGTCTGGCCCGTTTTTCATATTACTCGAATTAATTTTGACATACGAAATAGTGAGTCTCGCGGTCGTACGCTCGCTCACTACACCATATCTTTAAAAATTGCCCTTTAAATTGTTTACCAGCGGCACTCAGTTGCTTAAGAAGGCGCATTGTTCATAAAAGCTAACTGAAGTCGATTTAACGATTCATCAGGTTTCAAGTTGAACTTGAAGTCGTAAAAATCATTACACGAAAATGTTTCCAAATACAAGAAAAAATTTTTTTTAAGGAAATTCAAATTTGGAGCAAATATATTTTTTATCATTGTGACATTTAAGAGGCAATGCGTCTTTTATTTTTTTATTGCAAATCTTCATTTCCACAACTTTTTATAAGGAAAGGACTAGTTTCTGATTAATTCCTTCCGCAAATTCCGAAATGACTTATAACGTCCCAACACCGAAACCTTAAAAACATCTAAAATATTCTATCAAAAAAAATACTTTGCATTTTTTCCGAGATATTCAAAATCTCAATTTGAATTTCCATTTTACTGTGAAACAATGGAAATTGACATACCTAATTATGTTTCACATTGCCACGAAGACAGAATTGGATCGCGTCAAATGCTGATTGGAATATGACGAAAACCGAACAATTTTAGGTTACGTACCTACCTATACACCAAAGCTGAGCGTTAAAAGAGAAGTCGATTTGATCGAAGCACACTATGCCTCTACATTGTTAACACCTTATTGGTACCTTAAAATCGAACCCGAGACCTGAGATTGATAAGCCAGAGCGTCACTGTAATGAATGTTTGAATCATAATTTATTTTTTATTTTTGTATATTTTATATTTGACCCAGTGGAAGGATACACGTATATATTCGTATGCAGGTAGGCTTTGCTCTTTTGCTAAAAACAAAGTTTTTGCCACGTAAATATTTTTTGAATAAATAAACCAAGTTCATTCGCAGTAAACTAACAAACAAAATATATTTTACCTTTGAATTATGCCTGGAATTATTGGAGTAAATACTAAGCAATGCAAAATACTAACGTAGTACTCATTAAATGATAATTTTATTTGTAAATTGTTCAAAAATAAATACCCTTGTTTAGTTCGTGACCCTGTATTTCATAATTACTTCAAAACATAATATTTATTGTATGCGTCACGTTGTAGAAATTATGAGATGAAGCTAAATATAACCGTTTGCGACCACCATGAACATACGCACGAAGCTTCTCGATAGTAAAGGGAGCGATTTAAGGCAGTGTTGCCAGTATCGTTGTACCCTTAAAATTAATTTAAATATTAAAAAGTATATTTTTTTCTCAGATTAACTTTTTGTTGCATAGGACTCTTGATTTTTTAAAACTTATTTTAATATCTTGTATCTTCAATTTTCTGTTGTTTTTTAATATAAGATATAAATTGTGTTACTAGAAATACTAAAACATATCTTTGTTAATGTTATATACTAGAAATAATATATCCCCGCACTAACAAGCCGACTGTATATGCATACCCAACGGGGGGAATCCGTAATATTTATATACATATACTTAGAACTTACATTAATATAGACAACCATGCCCGAGAACTAACAACTGTATTCATCACACAAATGAATGCCCCAAGAAGAATCAAACCTCTGACCTCCGGCGTATGAGGCACGGCTACTACCCATTACACCACTCGGCCGCCACACATAATCACAAATATAAACTCAATAGCACAGTTAAATAAAACTTTTTTGAGTTTAGCAGCCACTGGCCGTTGTAAATAGCTTTAACTATCTTCGCACTTACATGTAATGACTGAAGATTTTTTAAAATTTTGTAAGAAAAATTATAAGTAATGTTAAACATAGGATATTCATTATCAATTTCTAGTTTTCATTAACAAAATATCTTAAATTTCAATATAATATTGCATATTAAAGTTTTTTTTATAATATTGTATATTCAGATTTATATTATACGCAATTAAAATTCTCATTTATGTTTCAATGGAATAATGTTTCAAAAACCACCGGCAGTAAAATCGGTTTATTTTTTCCGTTTCTAAGCTACCAAACTATTATGATTCAACTTTTTTAAGAACAATGTCTACAATCAAATTCTAAATTTATAATTGTTCCGCAGCCCCAGAACAAATTGCCCAGACTCAGAATTAAAAAAAAATTCCTTTAAAAATAATGTACCAAAAAAACAAAAGATTTACTACGAATAATTAACACCCATATCCTCTACTAAATATTCAAAATTAGTAAGGAAGTTCAAATAAAAAATTTCCTAGAAAGGCTGGTGCTTAAACGAGACATTTATTAAAGTTATATAAATTATTGGTATTTCATGACTTTTAACTTTGACGTAGCCGGCAAACATGCACATAATTCGTAGTAAGCGTCATTGATTCATAAATTTGTTATAGCATGATTATCGGCAACTGACATATTTAAATAAAAAAATGTTTGTTCATATATTTCAGCAGCATTATTATTGTAGCAGTTGTACCCAGAATCAAAGGTAAATTTGTTTGCTAGCAACACTCCAGTGATTTTTATATTCCACTCTAACATAATATAATTCTATCTCTCTCTTAGAAGAACTGGTTTTCTATTGGTTGAACGGTTTTGGTTTTCTCGAAAATGTCAGTTTTAAACGACTCTGGTTGGTGAATCAACCGAGTTCTAGATGATTCTCAGTCGCTCATTCGCTAGTTAGCTGAGACTATATAAAGCTACAGCGTGAGCGGGAACGGATTCAGTATTTGAAATACAAAACGAATAAACTTTGAAAGATAGTCAAACGGAGTTTCGGTGCAAGCCAACCGACAAACCAAAAAATCAACAATTATTTAGTGATGGGACTCGAGTAATTTTTTTCACTCGAGTCACTCGGTACTGGTAACTTTCTCACTCGAATGCAACTCGAGTGAAGATAAAACTCAAGTGATTTTTATTGACTCGAGTCACTCGGAATATAAAACTCGAGTGACCAAAATGTTAAAACGAATTAAACAATTTTAATTTTACATAGAAAATATTTATTCATTTTCTTCGCATTAATGTAAAAGCTACTCATAAAAATCTAAACAAAATGTAAAAAAATAGAATTTTCCTTCAAACTAAACTTGTCATACATAATCAAGAAACTTCTTATATCAACTATCAGTCAAATTGAAATATTATAATCTACTACTTAGAAGTCCTAATCCAATTTAATTTATTCTAACAAGGAACTTTCATGAGATCCAAATATGAACAGTTTTATTACGTTCTTTACATAATAAAACTAAACATGCTTTAAAATTACTTAAAATTACTTGTAACTTAAATAAACTTAGCAAAAGAACAGAAATAATGTATTTTTAATGAGATAACAAATTTAACGAAATTGCTGTAATAACTGCTTAAAAAAATGATTTGATCAATTTTTTCCCTTCCAAACAGTTTCTTCTTTGACTACATATCAGCGCAGCTTTAGAAAAAACTCGTTCTGAAGGAACAGAAGTCGCTGGGATGCATAAATATTTCATAGCTAATTTATACAGCACTGTCATAATCAGTTTCCCTTTCTCCCAGTAAGCAATAGGATCATCTTTTCTATGTAAGTATTCTTCGTCATTGTATTGTTTCACCATGATAATAGCCGAGGCTAATGATGTTTGATTTGTAGTACGTTCCGAAAGTTTTGCATCAAAATGTTCCCATAAATCATTCACGTCCTTATTTTCTGATTGCGGTTGGCTTGACGATGAAGACTCTGATTCAGTTCTGATATTATCTGAATTTGTGGCTATAGAGGTAGATTCAATTTCATCAATAACGGATTGCATAGCCCTATCAGCATTAGATTCTACGTCAAAACCAATTTTCTTAAATCTCGGATCCAAGTAGGTAGATTTAGCTGCAGTTTTGTTTGATTCTAAAATACCTAACCGTTTATCAACAGCATCTAATAAAGATTTTTTTAGTTCTTGACCAATGCCTGTATTTACGATCTTTTTTACCAGTGCTGCTTGAACATTTCTAATCAAAGGAATCACTGAAGACAATGTTGTATATTTCTCTCCGGATAAGGCTGCAGTAAGTTTTTAAGAGGTCTTAAAAGATCTACGCATTCTTGAACCACTTCCAATTCAAAGTTTTGTAAATTATTTGGGGAACCAGGCATATCGGATATAGTTGCTGATAAAGCAGTTTTAATTTTGAGCATTCTATCTTGCATTAAATATGTAGAATTCCAGCGCATCCAAATTAAAGCAAGATGTCCCTGCTTTAATTTGATACATTCCATATCCATTGTACCTTGCATTTCCATAAGTTTGTAAGAGGCTTTGGTGCTTTGTTGGGAATAAGAGACTATGGATTGGGATTTATTTATAATTTCCATAAATTCAGGGTTAGCTTTCTTACAGTCAATGATCGCCAAGTTCAAAGTATGAGCGACACAGTAGTGGTTCCTCTTACTTAAATATTCAGAAATAGCTTTCTTTATATTCGGAGCATTATCGGATACTATTGTCACTATTTTTTTTTGTTATTTGCTACTCATCAAGTATCGACTTCAGCACATTTGCTAAAATAACCTCTCGAGTATTAATAGTTTGCGAAAAAAGTTTTGAATTATAAATGAAATGTATTGTAACAGTTAGGTATGCTTTGTTACTGTCAGAAGTCCATAAATCTGTTGTAGCAGTCATATATTCAACTAAATGTAGAATACCTACAATAACAGTGCGTGCGGCATGATAGGCATCACGAAGAATTTTCTCTCTTAAAGATTTCCTACTGGGTAAAACATAGTCAGGATTCATTTCATGGCAAAAATTAATAAAGCCTTTATTTTCCACTATTTGTAGAGGTTGCAAGTCTTGACAAATCATTTTTCGACAAATCGGCTCGGTATAAACCACTCGAGTAGTACTAGTCAACATGAGTCACTCGTAATTCGAGTCGACTCGAGTCACTCGAAACTCGAGTTGTCAAAAATAACTCGAGTGAAAAGCAACTCGAATCCATCACTAATAATAATTATTATTATTATTAAAATATTCAAAGTTACGAATTTCATTAAACAGAAAAAATGCCAGCCGTCGGAATAGATCTTGGAACGACGTACTCCTGCGTGGGTGTGTGGCAGCATGGAAACGTCGAGATCATCGCCAACGACCAAGGAAACCGCACAACGCCGTCATACGTCGCCTTCACGGACACAGAGCGCCTCATCGGAGATGCCGCCAAGAACCAGGTGGCCCTCAATCCTCAGAACACAGTCTTCGACGCCAAGCGACTCATAGGGCGGAAGTTTGACGATCCCAAAATACAACAGGATATGAAGCACTGGCCCTTCAAGGTGATCAACGACTGCAGCAAACCGAAGATTCAAGTGGAGTACAAAGGAGAAACAAAGCGATTCACCCCCGAGGAGATCAGCAGCATGGTGTTGACCAAGATGAAGGAGGTGGCGAAAGCGTATTTGGGCACGGCGGTGCGTGACGCAGTGATCACGGTGCCGGCGTACTTCAACGACTCGCAGTGCCAGGCCACTAAGGATGCGGGCGCCATCGCCGGCCTGAACGTACTGCGCATCATCAACGAGCCGACACTCACCTGGGAGGCGAAGACTTTGACAAAAGACTTGTTAACCACCTCGCGGATGATTTCCAGCGCAAAAACCGCAGACATCAAAAGCAACTCGCGTGCTCTGAGGCGTCTCCGAACGGCTGCAGAACGCGCTAAACGCACCCTGTCCTCCAACACAGAAGCCAGCATAGAGATCGACGCTCTGCACGAAGGCATCGACTTCTACACGCGCGTCTCGCGCGCTCCTTTCGAGGAGCTGTGCTCGGACCTGTTCCGCGGCACGCTGGAGCCCGTCGAGAAGGCTCTCAAAGACGCCAAGCTGGACGAGAGCTCTATCCATGACGTCGTGCTCGTGGGTGGCTTCACGCGCATCCCCAAGATACAGAATCTGCTCGAGAACTTCTTCTGTGGCAAAAAGTTGAATTTATCCATCAACCCCGACGAGACGGTGGCGTACGGAGCCGCCGTGCAAGCTGCAATCCTGAGCGGTGAACAGCACAGCAAGATCCAAGACGTGCTGTTGGTGGATGTGGCGCCTTTGTCGCTCGGCATAGAGACGGCCGGCGATGGCGTCATGGCCAAGATCATCGAGCGCAACTCGAAGATCCCCTGCAAGCAATCGCAGACGTTCACCACGTATGCGGACAATCAGCCAGCCGTCACAATTCAAGTGTACGAAGGCGAGCGCGCGATGACCAAGAACAACAATCTGCTCGGGCGCTTCGACCTGACGGGCATCCCGCCGGCGCCGCGGAGCGTTCCCAAGATCGACGTGACTTTTGACCTGGACGCTAACGGTATCCTCAACGTCTCCGTAAAGGAGAGCAGCACGGGCCACTGCAAGAACATTGTAATAAAGAACGACAAGTCGCTGTTGCAAGCGGAGATCGACCGCATGCTGGCGGAGGCGGAAAGTTACAAGGACGAGGACGAGCGGCAGCGGCAGCGGGTGGTGGCGCGGAACCAGTTGGAGGCGTACGTGTTCGGCGTGAAGCAGGCGCTGGACGACGCCGGTGACAAGCAGAGCGAGCAGTACAAACAGGCGGCGCGCATCGCGTGCGACGAGGCGTTGCGCTGGCTCGACAACAACGCGCTGGTGGAGCGCGAGGAGTACGAGCACCAGTTGCGAGAGCTGCAGCGCCTGTGCGCACCACTCATGAGCAAGCTGCACGGTGCGCCGCAGCCTAGAGCCGGTGCAAATTCGCCGCTTGGTTACCACCACGAGGAGGTTGACTAAAATATCGAAAACGAAGCGTTTAGAGAAGCGCGCAGCTTTAATTAAAGACTGATTTAAAGATATTATGATGTACAATACAGATTATGACATACAACACAGTTTGTGATGTGTCTACCTAGTTTAAGTAAAACTTAATTTATTTGTAGTGCTTAAGAGTTTCCGCATTAAAGTTGTATTAGAAAACGTGTATGCCGTCTTTTATTTAAGCACCAGTTCCCGCTCAAATTTCACATCACAGATCCACAGCACACGTTAATCGAAGGTTAGGTAAGGTTAGGTGTGTTTCATTTACTCCATTCTTCGCCCAAATAACTTTTTCTTGAAAAATAAATTTCTCAATCTCAATTACATCTGAAATGGCTTTGTATATTTTCAATTTGATAAAAATGAATCTCGTGAATTTTCTTGCGAATTCTTCTTTGCGAAGATCTTTCCGAAGTGATGGTAGACATTACGTCAAGAGGTACAAAAAAAATTATTCATTTATTTATTTACTACACTTTTATTACACATTTTATTTATTACACACAACAGAATACAACTTTAACACATTCAACTCCACTGTGGTTTTGATCGATGCCGCCTGAAAATGAGGCAACCACGCCCGGCGCGTTGCTGGCACTGCTAGAGGAAATAAATGAACGCGCCGTGCGCGGTCGGTGGCATTACTTGGCGAAAAGTAGTTTGTTTAATATTTTTTTAGTCATACACAGTGTTGAGTGCTTGTAACATACAAGGTGTGATTTTATTAATATTCAGTGACATTTTAAACTATAAAACATGTCGAACACCTTAAGAAATAACATAAAAGTTGAGTTTGTTTCGTTATTTATGCAGAGATTCTCAATCTTTTAATATAGATTATTAACCATACTATCGCATCGACAAATTTCTAGTTTTCACCATTTAATTTTGACAAATTTCAACAAAATCCTCGTGTAAACGTGGCTGACACGACAACAATTAACAACCTAATTTCATCAAAATCAGATAACTCCTCCGAGAATCATCGAGCAACATAATTAAGTACAAAAAATTTAAATACATAAACCATAGCCTAGGCTAGGTCCAACTAAATTATTTGTAAACTATAGCACCTTCACGCGTTCCCTTGAAAAAAGGTCCTTGGCAGACAGGCTAACAACAAAGTGATCCTTTTTGAAGGGTTCCGTTTTACTTTTGAGTTACGGAACCCTAAAAATAAGTAATACTTTGATATTTTGTTAGTATATCATAACGCGTAAGTGGTATCTACTATTTACAGTTGATTCAAAAACTTAGAATTTTAAGTATAAAGAATGCCTAAAAATTAACAAAAATACCCAAATAAAAGTATCGAAAAAAGTTTATATTATATCAAAATCATACAAATTTTATCAATAACTAGTGCCTATGACTTATATCGATAACAATATTAATTAACGTAATATTATGGACCTAACTGTGGCCAGTTAGTACCTAACCTACAGTTTGAGAACACATGTCGCTAACCGCGCCCAGCGTTCATGGCATCACATGAAGGACCTTTTTTCAATAAATTAAAAAATGGTCTTTACACCCGGGCCACTGCAAAAATCTAATGTTTGTGGTGTACTTGTTCAACTCTATTCAAAATTATGATTTTGAAGTCTCAATACTCACTGCATTTGTTTCTTTTACCAAAACATTCAAAACGCGCCACGCGCTTTGCCGGCGTTGAACGTGTTAAGGCCCGGCGTTAACTATCGGCACGGCATGGTTCGGCAAGGTAGCCCTCGGGCTGTTTCGACGGCCTTAGGCATGGCTCAGCATCGTTAGGCATAGCTAAAGATCCCTCGACAGTCTTCGGGTTACTTCGGCAGCCCAATGAATACCTAAGGATGCCTAAGAATGCTTGAAGATGCCGAGGTAATACTCGGATTAAATCGGTGGCCAAAGGCACACGTAGCGCAGCCAAAGGCATACATAAGGCCGCTGAAGCATCCCTCGGGTAGTTTCGACCGTCTTCGGTATACTGAAACAAACTGGGATTCACCCGCAGCCCTCACCCCGACGCGTCGTGTGCGCTGCCTGCCAGTGCCATTTGCTCATACCAGGTAGTCTTAATACAAAAAAAACTAGGAATTATGTCTATGGTTAGAACTTTTTGAAGCTGACATCTCTTGCTACTTTTCGAGCGAACAATTGTCATAAGTCACTTCAGTGTGAATGATTACACTATGTTCAATCATTGATGTGCGGTTTTGGGTTATGTTTCAATGTTTTAATTATGTTAAAACTACTTTTATTATATTAATACTTGAAATTGGCAGAAATAGTTATTGTGTAGTAACTACAGCGAATTGCCATAAAACGCAAAATTTAATTTAATTTTCAATCAATCAGCTCGATCTGACATTACGGTTTCAATGTTTGACGAGTGAAGAGTTTGCATTGATCAATTTCCGAAACATAACCTCTCATTTACCAAATATAGTAATTAATATGCGTTTATTCGGTGCTTCACAATGTACAACAAGTGCTGTGTAGTGAATGAGAAAGTAGCCGAAAGGACGTTATTTTCCATCACTTTCCAAGAACTGAGATAGGACTTAGCAATGGTTACCGTGTCTTTGTGCTAATAGTGCTTTGTGCTTACAAGGTTTAAGTGTGGTAAACCTTTGTATATTGTTTGTGAGCCACACAAGAAATGTTTTCTGGGTTACTCAATATGAATATCGGTGTTTAATTGGTGTAACCTTTTATTCATATTCTGTTAATTATTAACAGAATATGAATAAAAGGTACTGATGACTCGCTTCTAGAAAATAAAAAATTGCCTCCCGTGCAATACAAACAAAGCATGTAAAAATATAAAACAAAATTTAAAAATTAAAAACAATCATAAATATCTTATTTTTATGTCTTTTATTTATTTTACCTACTTTATCTTTTAGATTGTTAAAATATCTTGTAGAAAAGAAAAGGGGCTTTCGCCTGCCACAATGGCATTACGCCAAAATCCAATGCCGTCATTTTAAAATTAAGAAACGAAGGACAATCTAATTTAAAAAAAATTGTTGTCAAATTGAAAAGTTCCTCAAGTTCCTAGTTCCTAGTGTTGTAGTTAGGAAGACGTTTGTCTGATGCGTAGCATCACTAGTTAGTTTGTGCATTTGCTTGACGACGCCGTCACTGATCGTACTTGGGATGTTGCGATAGCATACCTTAAGATGCTTCGGCATTTCCAAGCACACCTCGATATGCCTTGGCATTCCCAGGCACGCTTCAGCATGCCTGAGAATGCTTCGGCAATAGTTGCCGTCAGTGTGCGTCTACGCGAAGGTATGCCGAAGGATCCTTTGCCGTGCCGTGCCGATAATCGGCGTCGGGCCTAATAATATCGATAGTGTGTTAGTTAATATGCAATTTTTTTTCTATCAATTAAATTAGCCATCGATCTGCTGTAATTGATTTTAGCTTGCTAAAAGCTTTAGTAATGACTGATTTCTAAACTTTTTCTGCTATCTGGTAAGTTTTTTCCAGCTAGAGAAACGTTACATCAGCCAGATGTTTTTTTTTGTATAATGTTAATATTGAATAATTTGTTCCTCACGTCCAGTGCCGGCGACGGGCCGCCGTAGCCATTTCAGTGTATTTCGTTAATATTTCTAACACGCATCCGTGTTTTGTGCTCAAAATTACAGACTTAATATGCACCACTTTGAAGATTTACATTCTAAACCGTATGTAAATACAATTTTTATATTTGAATAAAAAGTCATTCTGCAATGCCATGAACTCGCTAGGCAAGGTCACTGATATAGGACGTAGGTCCTCAACTTTTATTTTATATAACAACACGGCAACACAGAGGCATGGACCTTGTGTTATGGAAGTTTCAAAATGGGTTAATAAAGATAAATTTCAATGCATGACAGTAGCTTAGATAGAGCGCTCTTCGTTTTAATTAAACCGTCATGAAGCTTCGTTTCTGGCACGAACCGCACTAAACCAATATCGGTGGGTACTAATTACAAAATTAAGAAATTAATTACAAATTTATGGGTATTAAATACACTGTTAATTAATTTCATTTCATACTTTAATTCAAATTATTTTCGCAACATAATTATTTTTTTATCTCTTTGTAGCAATCTTATTATCAATACAAAGTACATATTAATGCGATCTGAAACAACATTTTAAATTGTATATAATATCAAAATAACTGGGTGAGATTTGGTATTCGGAAGGATTTGAAATACGGAATTATTTTAGAATAACTACAATATTAAAATTATTTTATTTGGTGAGTTTTTGTCATGTTTCTAATTTAAAACACACTGAATAGTTCTCAAACACTCTTTAATTGATTGCCATTTTAACGTTATAAAAACTGTGGCGCCCTCAAAAATAACAAAAAATACGTTTTACCTTTGGACTGCCAGTGAACTCGTGGCAAGGCGATTTAATTCATATCGTAGAGCCAGCGACTCGCGTTTACATAGTTTATCGTGAAACGTAGTTGGCATCTATGAACACATCATGAAATAAGTAGTGGCATTGGACGCTTTACAATAAAGAAAATTACTTTTAATTGGTGTTAGAGGTGGACAGAGTAATTTTGAACAGAAAACAAATCGAAACGCACTCCACTTAAACCATACAGTGAAACTTTAACCAAAAGCTAAAAAATAAAATTTTTGGCCAGAAGTAAACATCTAAACGATAATAAGCGATGTATAGATATGTATATAGTAATACGATGTATGAATAAATGTATGAGATCTCGTTTAACTAATATGGGGGGGGGGGGGGTAAAAAGTTTGATATGCACCAACCATAAACACTGAAACCGGTTATATAAATTGTGTATTGATTCATTAACATTTTCTTTCTCTTGTGTAAACATTGCGTGATATGTTAGTAGATATTAAACATTTTACTTTTTATAATGCTCCGGAGTTGTATTGCGAATCCCACACGGGTCCGTAACACTAATTTGCAGTGTTTCAAGTAAATACTACGGTATTAATAAATCGAATTGAAAAGGGGAGCAGATGTATTATAATTTCTATTGATGTTATGTTTAGCCTAGACCTAAAAATAACGGATGTCTTAATTATTGTCAAAGTTTGAACGTGCATACCAATTTTTCAGCATTGTGCTAGCATAACAGAAGTGAATCTTCCAGTATTACATGTGTTAACTCCATGACGATGGCAGCTGCGTGAAAGAGACACCACGCATTCTATAAAAGCATTGTTAGTCCTTCTCTGTTTTTCCAAATCTTTGTTTTTTATCTTAGTTTTAAATTTAATAGAAAGTAGACTTTATAAATATTTGCCAAGGTTTCAAATTATTTTTGTATTAAAATTGAGTGCAACTTCCAGCTACCTTTAAAGGTATGTAAATTCTTTGGAGGGTCGTCCTTTCGACCATCCGTCACTCATGCTAGCAAGTATCCATCTATCCAATCCAATTGTCAATTGACAGTTAGTTGGTGTGGTGGTGTGATTCGTTAGTTCGGTAGCGGTGGATTTGTTAAAAGTTTGTGTACCTAGGCAATTATATTCGGGTATGATTTTCATTATCCAGTAAGAGACAAAAGTGACAAGTATCGGATTGGTAAAAGTGATACTAGTTTTATAACAACTAGGTATTTGGAAGACATGACCTTGTTTTGATCGCCAATATAACTTAATTTTGTTAATAATGGCCCCAAACTTTAGCAAATTAACATCAAGGACTGATGTGAAAATAGCCTTTGCAGCTTCGGCTGCTCTGGGGGCATGGATTGTGAAGAACTCTTTGCAATCAAAGTGAGAAATGATTTACTAAGAAAGTTACATAGTCTATATGATTAAATTTAGTGCTTTACAATGCAATTTATTACAATTTTTCAGTGCTAGTAAACATGCTAGACCCGGGAAGTTATCGCCTGAAGATCAAATTCAATATATGATCAAAGAAAAAGACAAAGCAAAAGGCCCGAAAGCTCAAGTTGATGCTAGGTTTCTAGCAGAATTGAATGCACTATGGAAAATAATGGTTCCTGGTCTATGGACAAAAGAGAGTGGCCTCTTAATTCTTATTGCATTTTCACTTATCTCAAGATCTATGTGTGACTTGTGGTTAATTCAACACACTACTCATATTGAGGGGTGAGTACAGATTTCTGTTATGTCAGAAGTCAATATATAAAATGTTTATCCAGTGAGCCCCAAGAAACTAATAGTAGTACATAAATAAACTCTTTTTTTTCATAATGCACTTAACTATTTTTTAAACTTGATCCTATAAATAAATGATAAGTATGTTATATTAGAATCATTTTCATATAATCACATCATTTACAATATTTAGAGACCTAAGCAAATTTTTGAAAATAAATGAAGCCACTGTCTGAAAGTTATAATATTGTTTTCTACTTATTATGACAATTTTACTTACTTAAAAATTTCAATAAAAAACAGTTATGTGTTCTATAGCTCCATAAAAAATTTATGATAAGATTGATTACAGATTAATACCTACTTAACCATTTAACCGAAATAATTATTGATAAAAAAATTAAAAATTAAACTTTATTTTCCAAAATGTACAATTTAAACAACAAGAGATAAATTTTATGTAAAATGCATATAAATATTCATAATATGAAAATATTTATATCTACTTGATAGTCGGGTATAAGTTAATAGGGCAAATACATGAATAAAACAATAGACACTAGAGTTCAATTATACTCAAGTTTTTATTGTAATGTCAAATAAATTCAATCTTTTGAAACATGACATCTTTGAAGTATCATAATTTTGATGATAAACAAATAGATGAAGAGGAGCTTGTGAATCAAAATCCATATTATCCTTATAGCCCTTTCGGTTGCATAATTTATTTTATCGTAACATAGTTTGGCATGACAGTTTCAGCATAAAATTATTTCGCATAAATTGAGATAAGCAGAATATTATACATGCAGAATGGTTTCATTGCCATAAGTTTCACTTACTCTAATTTTCTTTATCATAATTGTATACAGCATAAATGTAAAGGACATAATTGTTTTACGACTAAAGAAAAATTATCATAAAATACAAAATGCATAATGGAAGTATTCATAACCTCTGAAGTCATAAATGTAAAGTAATAAAAATACTATTGGTGCCTAATTTATCAAGAACAGATCATATGTACCTACTTTATGTTGAGTCTTGAAAGTGACAATAAATAATATTAGATGCGATGTCGAGCGCAGCGAGGAGGAGCAGGTTAGAGTCTCATCTCATAATGCCAACTTTGCAAACTGCCAACCACTCGCAAAATTACAACTTCTCAGAATGCCAACTTCTCAGAATGCCAACTTCACATAATGCCAATTTCTCAAAATGACAACTTCTGAAGGGACAAACGCGAGACTACGAAATGAGACGCACCCGTTCAATTGGGTTAGGTTAGGTTTGTATGTAGTTAACACACACACGCGCGAGCCGAGCGAGCGAAGCGAGCGTGATGCCGCAGCACCCGGCGAAGCGCCAGGACCTTATTAAGTACCATTTCCAGCTTTTCACGAAAAGCGACTTGGGCGAAAAGCGACTTTGGTTCAATTTAGTTCAAACAAACAGCATGTCTGTCCCTTCAGAAGTTGTCGTTGTGGGAAGTTGGCATTGTGAGAAATTTGCTTTCTGAGAAGTTGACATTAGTTAGTCAGCATGTAGGTCATGCCAAAAATTGATAATTTATTAGTTATTAATAAATTAATAATTTATTAGTTATTAATTTTATAGTCCATTTATTTTTTGACAAATTATGGTATTCTGTATGTATGACTTGTAAACTTTATGCCATAGTGTGAGATGCCAATAAATGTTATGATTAGGAATCGTTATTGTAAAACCATTTATGCATGAACATTTTATGCTAATATATTATTATTATAAATGAAGTTATAGGGAAATAATGTATGCCTTATCATTTATTCTGTATGAACATTATGTGAAACAAACAGTATGCCAAAAAAAGTTATGCAGCCTCATAATATGCCAATTAAATTTATGCATCCCAATAAGGACCCATCCATATAATATTGTTTTAGATCAATTATTACCATGAATCACCAACAATTCAAGGAGTATTTATTAAAGTTCTTCTATGCAATGCCTATGGTAAGTAATTTTATATTATACTTTTTGTGTAAAAATTTGTCCTTCAAAGAAAAATTTGTACAAGAATGTGCATAAAATTTATGGTGATTTAATTAAGCTGGTTTATTAACTGGTGATTGTTATTAACCTGTGTATTACAGGATACCAAAGATCAATTATATGAACATGATGTGTAAAGTAAAGTCTGTAAAATATAATATTTGTAGTACAAAATGAATTTAATTATAGAGTCAATTTTTAATTGAAATGCATTTGCTAAATGACACTTCTTGTTTTCAGATTTCCTTAGTAAATAATGTACTGAAATGGAGTATTGGTGAAGCTAAACTAAGGATAAGAACAAACCTTACTATCTACCTTTATGAGAAATATATGAAGTGAGTATTCTATTTTGATGAGTTATAATTACCTTTTTACATCCTAACTGAGATTAAGATTGGTTTAGCCATTGTTATGGTAGGTTAGATGTAACCTCGTTTCAACTTTAGCCAGTTACATATTCTATGCTTTTGACTTTAAGCTTCAAGTCTGTAAACACAAAAACCTATCAAGGGTTTTTGTGTTTAAAATATAATAGTAATAATTTATTTATTGTTGCTTACTTTTATGGTTTCCAAATAAGATTTACTTGGTACTTGTGCAAAGGTTTGACGAATTTGAAGTGAAAGGTCTTTGAAGGTTACAACAAAAATTGCAAAAGTTTCTGAGGCAAGAAAATTTTAATGACTTGTAAGTGTATCCATTTTTTGTTATTAAAGTAATTTTTGTTTATTAAATTGTCTACCTAGATTTTACCTAGATTCTCATACGTTTATTAATAACAATAATGTTATTTCTGTCGTTATTGTATGTCTGTTTTCCTTTTACTTTTTCAGCAACTTTTCTCATTATTAAGTTATTGATATGCTAATAAATGTACTTTTTAACACGTTTTTGTAGGTAATCATCATATCTACTAACATTTTCATTTTATTTCTGATAAAAAGACCAAAGTACAAAACATTTAGGATAAGATAATTTATTGGTGTTAACTGTACCTACCTGTAATATTATTTTTATATCAGTATGACATCACGTAAAAAATTAGTTCCGGGAGTTGAAGTTTCATTGACAATATTGGATCAATAGTTAGTTAGTTAGTTTACTGTCAAAACAGATCTCAACGAAAAACATAACTGAACCAAACTTAAAGATATCTTGAATAGACATAAATATGAAAAGATATTCCCTTTAAATTTGACATAGGTAGGACACAAATTGACCACCATGTGGCAATTCGCAGAGGCCATCATAAATGTCTATCAAGAATGCCATATTTCTAAAGATACAGAGGCCATTCAACGGTCTTATCAATACAATGATCGCTTTATACGTTATTATAACATAAATAAATTTGAAAATTTATGTTATGGCGCTTTTGCAATTTGCTTTTGTAATTCCAATGCAACTTCAATGTCAGTGGCCGCAAATTGTTAAAGACTCGTTAATGATGTAACACTTCTTACCAAAATTCGAACAGCTCTTCGATTAAGGTGATTATTATAGGTTTAAAGTTTATTACATGCTTTGTTTTTGTTCTAAAATTACTCATTGAGGAGTTTCCGACTCGGAGTTTACGCTACGATTGCGTCATGACACGTATCGTACTTATAGCAATATTTTAAACCGAGTTAGCTTAATTTTTTGACTCAAGACCGCGTATGTTGGCCTAAGATATTACTACTGTTCATCTTTGCAAAAATTTGAAGCCACGGAACATGGAAATTCATTCTTCACATAAAGGTTTACTTTCAAACTTAGCCAACGGCTACTGTGAGTTTCCGAGCTTTACGGTATAAGTCATAACCATCTTTGAAGTAAAAAAATCAACATGAAATCTCTGTCGAAATAATTTAACTTGTATATGAGATTCTTTACAATTGTCATTCATTCTATGTTAGGTTTGTTTGTTTTAAAATTATCTTATTAAACTTAGTTTGTTAGCCCATCTAAACATGGAACTTTTCTTTCTATAGAGGTACTAACGTATTTATTTATTGAATTTGATATAAAGATAAGTTTTCAAAAATAGTTTCGTATCTTTAAGGAAAATATAATAATTTCGTGAATGTGACATACCAAGATAATAAGAACTTAAACCGTGAGTCGACTGAATGTAGCATAAGTTGTAACATAAATTATTTGAGATCAATACCATGTAATTTAATATTAATTAGTTGATTTCAATAGAAGTTTAACACTCTAATCAATGTGGATACTTTAAGTTTGATAGAAGTTTTATTGTTACTGTATAATATATGATTCTTTATTTACTTGATTCCCTTGCGTAAAAATATACCATTTGCCGCACGCTTCTCTATGGCCTGCGGTAGAATATGTTGAATTATTTACGCAGTAATAATGCACAGACAGGCAGGCAACATTACACTTGGTTTTTCGTTTCATTGGTAACTATGCCACTATTATACCAATAAAAATGCCAACAGTAGGATATTTAAAACGGTATAATGTATGAATAATGTTTTTAATAGTCTTAAAATAGACTCTTTATCCATAACAATAACAAATGGTAAAAATATATTTGTTTCCAAAAAATTCTTAATATAAATGGTAAACATAACTTGCGCAGAACAAGTTAGATTGGTAGACTACAATAATTCGAGATAAAAATATGCAAATTAAAACTATTGTTCTGTCAAATTGAATTATCCATAGAATAACCTACTAGCGACCGTGGTATCTTCTATTTGCATATAAAATCCGATAATATCGATTACTTGTGTGTCTATATTTTCAAGTTTTGCTAATTTTAAAGTGGTTTTTACGACTTTTGGGTGCAACAGCAGGACCGTAATATTGAAACAAAATATGTAGTGCTTATTTAGTGATCTATCTAAATTAGCAGATTGAAATATCAAATATCTGTGAAACTGCGTAAGTATTATAAGTACTTCGAAACGTCACTCAATCGAATCGTCAATAACTATGGCACCTGTGTTTCCCACCAACATTATTATTGTGCTCCTTCATGTCGATCACTTTTTAGTTGACAGTCCTATAAGTACTCCTTGTTTGGGAATGGATTCGTATCCCGTTATTTATAAAAAAGATTAATAAGTATACATTTTTGTTTTAAAGTATGTGCTTATTTTCTGTTTATTTATTTATTAAAAATATCCTTAAAAGCTTACATGAACAGTTAAATCTACAGTGTAAAATAAACCATAACAAAAAATAGGTATGTATTGTGCATGTCTATTGTGTTTCTGTGTTATTCGTCGTGTTTCCTCGTGTTCGCTGTTTTGTACATACTGTATTTACAAAAGTCAACAAGTTTTTTTCTTTGGGTACATCTAATTGATGTGTTTGGGGTCTCTATCTATCTATTATGATTTATCTTATATCGTATTCGTAACGTTTGTTAATTGGCAAAAACGCACTTCGATTTTTGTATGAACCCCATCCCCTTCTCTGTAGCCCTATGTACCTAAGCAAAATTTGATAGTGATCGGTTGAGTAGTTAACGTGTGAGAAACAAATAAACTTACTGATCTTTTATAATGTTATGACTTTAGTCAATGTGCCTCAATCAATTGTAATACTTAACGTTTCCAAATTATAAAATGAACACTTCTACAACTAAATTACACTGATAGGTATAATTTAGTACACGCACAAGTGTTGTAATGATAACTAGCTACTAAATTTAATTACCATTGTCTCAATTGTTTATTTTACGGGCCTGACCTTTAAACCCCGTCTATCGCAGCGGAAAATTCCGTAATTTATTCAGTACTAATCTAAATGCACCGGTTTTTAATCAAATAGACGAAATACAGTATTACCTTTGTTCCTTTTTTTGCTTCCAATGAACTCTACTTGAACTCAAACCTATTTTAGGATTATACATGGTATTTATTAATGACTTATTTACAATTAAAAGTAATGTTACAATTAACTGTAAAAATGATCTTTTCGTTAAGTATGCCTGAACTTACTAATATTGCAAAGAAAATAGATTCGTTTGTTTATTCGTGCTGGATAAACCCGGAACTACCAAAACGTCTTTCTAAATCATTTCACCATAAGAAGGCTACTTCGCGGACCGAACCGCACAGAATTGCTAATAATAAATAAGTGTACGTAAATTGGCTTGTCAGCTTTCGAATATTTAATTTCATAGAACATAACCATGAACTTATTCATAAATTAGCCATTTCATTCAGTTACAAATTTCACCGTATTCTTGTACGATCGCAGCCAATTACCAGTCTAACGATGCTATATAGACTTAGTAGTTTTAAATACATCATAAATTATGTAAAACTAGCAATCGCTGGTTTTACTCAAATTCTCGCTGGTTGCGTACAGACGAAATAAAAATGATTACAGTTTAAAAATAACATTCTTTATTAATTCTAGTTGTGACAGTTTGTTTAAAAAGCGAAATAAAACCGTTACATGGACTCCACCACGCCACGCTACCTGCGTTGCACCCGCGCCCGTGTGCGTCATCCGTACTTTGGACTTTGACCGTTTATGATATTGGCTTAAGCTGTGTTGATCTTCGATCGGTACGATAAACTAAAGATGGAATGCGAAAATAGGAAAAAGTGTGTTGCAAGAACTGTTAAGCACAATATTTTGTGTAACAGCTGTACTATAGTATTATTATTATTATGAAAATGTATTTGGGCGGGAGACATTTGTAATTTCGGCTTTGGTATTTTAAAATTGCAATGAAGCTTTAAAAACAATGCTTTTAATTACACCAGTGTTTCTATATTATTATTTGTCTTATGGATTACATGATTGCCCTCACAGTTCCGGGTTACAATTCTGATAAGGACAGACTTTGCGATGGACCTGTTTTTTGTACAAGTTCTAAGTTGTGTTAGTCGATGCAATTACGGTACTTACCCCGATTTCGACGTTTAAACAAAATAGTGTCTTATCTATAACCTTGAAAGTTAATTAAGGAAAATGTTCGTGTTTTTTCTGTGCTGATAATCAGTTAATTTCTGATTAAAATAAGTTATCTGTGTCACCTGTAATCTGCAAGGAAAAGATATTAATATATTTTTACAAATATAATTATCGTAACTTTATCGTTGGATCAATTAATATTGAATTGAAACATTATTTAAATCAAGGTGTATTATATAGTTCAAACTCCAATTAAGTCCTGATAAACGCCTATAGTATCCACAAAAGTAGCGCATCTTATGCAAACAATAATTTGAAATGAAATAAAATGAAATATTCATTTCTCAACATTGACAATTACTTGTTGTTATTGACGTCAAATAAAACATGATTCTACCACCAGTTCGAAAAAACCTTCGAGAAGAAGAACTGGCAATGAACTTCACGGGTATATTTTTTTCAAAATCAATTTACAGACTCTCTTTATGTCTGTACAAAATTATTATTTTCTGCATGTGTTAGCTCGGCAAGTCTCCCTCCCCCCAAGTATCCAAACGACGAACACCCTCAAACGGCACCCGTTCACGGGTTAACGCGGGATCCAGCCATCGCCCTCTTCAACCATATTAGAGGGAAGTAAGCGACCCGTCACCCGACGCTACCATAAGAAGACGTACTTTAGTGACAATGACACTTATTCATCGGGACGAAAAACACAACGAACAAACAGACACATTACACATGTTTTGTTACAAATACTAGTACAATCCTGTTAATGAGGGGATTATACCCAAGGGCTTTTATCATCCAAATAATCGGATAGTTTATAATATGCTTTTGCACACAACTTCTGCTTTATAGTTTCTTTGAATTTGTCAAAAGGAAGACCTTATTATAAAAGCGTATACATTGACCCATGAAAGAGTTAGTGACTATATGAAGCCTACTATTATGAGCTGCCAGCATATTTTTTCCTCTTGTGTTAACATTGTGCAGATCTTTTTTTCTTTTAAACAAGGTTATCGTCTTTTTAACATACATTAAATTTTCTAAAATATATTGTGAATGGAAAGTAAGAATATTTATTTCCTTAAATTTACTTCTAAGTGACACCCTTGGACCGAGCTGATAGATTGCGCGAACAGCCCTTTTCTGCAGAATAAATATAGTATCGATGTCGGCAGCACTCCCCCACAACAGAATACCATATGTCATGAGGCTGTGGAAGTAACCAAAATAGACTAATCGAGCAGTTGTTTCATTTGATATTTGTCAAATTTTTTTAACAGCATATGCGGCAGAGCCGAGCCTTTTCGCTAAACCATCAACATGCGGTCCCCACTGGAGTTTGGCGTCTAAGGTTACGCCCAGAAATACAGTTGAGTTTACAAGAGTCAGTTCCTGGCTCTTAACTACAATGTTTGTGTTTACCTGTTTGACATTTGGCAATGTAAACTTAACAAATTTCGTTTTATTTTTCAATGAGGAGCAAATTATTAGCCGAGAGCCACTGCTCTGTGTTGGAGATGCATTTGTTTACTGCTCGATAGTCAGTTTCTTGTCTTTTGATTTTAAATAAGAAGGAAGTATCGTCAGCAAACAATATGACCTCGCATTGATTCTTACCGATGGCAGATCATTGATATATACTAAAAATAGGAAAGGACCAAGAATTGAGCCCTGGGGCACACCCATTGTCACTGCCGATCCTGATGATTTTTCTCCATTTATTGCAACTTTCTGTTTTCTATTAGAAATAAGTATATGATTTAATCAAGGCAAGCGCTCGGTTTTTTTTTGCCGTAATGGTGAAGTTTCATGAGTAGAGTAGTATGATCCATACAGTCGAACGCCTTGGACAAGTCACAAAAGACACCAATAGCATCACACGACTCCTCCCAGGCGCTGAATACGTGTTTTATGAGCTCAACACCGGCATCGGTTGTTGAGCGACCCCGCGTGAAACCAAATTGCTTAAAATTCATTAAACTATTACCATAAAAATGAGAAAGTAAATGATTTAAAATTAATTTTTCAAAAATCTTACTGAGTGTTGGTAGTATAGATATAGGTCTTAAATTATTAGGGTCAGACATATTACCCGCTTTGAATATTGGAATGACCTTACTCAATTTCATTAAATCAGGAAAAACACCATTATAAACACAGTCATTAAATATACTGGCTAAGTACGGGGCTATACCATCAATGACAGATTCAATAATTTTAACAGAAATTCCATCTAAATCGGTAGTATTTTTTACTTTAATGCTTTTAAATGCATTTAAAACTTGTGGAACAGTAACATGTTTAAAAATAAAATCAATATCGCATGAATTTACATTTTCCATTAGCAGTGACTGTGCAAGAGTGGAACATGAATGAAAGGAGTCACTTTAGATAGTGGACTTACATTCGCGCATCACATGAAACCAGTCCGGGACCAAACCGCCTTCGTCATGGATAGGCTGCACCCCCTAATCTGCAAGAAGAGTAAAATGTCGCTTAGAAATAAGCTTACACTTTACAAAACTTGCATCCGACCCATCATGACATATGCCAGTGTGGTTTTCGCTCACCCCAGCAAGTCGAATATCAATCACTTGCAGGTTATTCAAAATAGGTTCTTACGCAATAGCATCGGGGCCCCACCCTATGTCCGCAATTTAGATCAGCATAAAAAGCTGCCCACTATTGCCACGTTGATCAAGTTAGTGTCTAGACGCTACTTCGACAACTCTACCCACCATCCCAACCCGCTGGTCAATAACTCAGCTGACTACACGGTCAACCCAGACGCGCCGGTTCGTTACAGGCGTCCGCGTAACATCTTAACAGATCCCGACGACGGTATTACAAAAAGGAACGTTAGCGTTCCAGTTAGAAATAGGGTAACATACGGCATTTGAATCGCCTAACCCACCGGTGGGCCAGGCCAACGCGGCATACGCATTTTTACTGAGTTTCTTGCTGGTTTTTTGGCAGTAGATGACCCTTCCGAACCAGTGGTAGTTTCAAAATACGACGTCCTAAGCCGAGGTCCGTGCCCTCTCGGGTGCCCTTCGGCGTACCGTATGTAGGAGTAGTTTAAGTTCCGGCTAAGCGCCCTCAGCGCTAGGCCACAAAGTCTGGTGAAATTGAAAAGGCTAATAGGGCCATAAATAAACAGTCCATTTCGAAAAAAAAAAAAAATTACTCTTGCAGTTTTTGCAGCGCACTGTACAATTGCTCGCTCAGATATACTTGTCACTCGTTATGTTTTGGTTAATTTATACAATGTCTTTAAAAATTATAGCCTATGTTTCTCGTTGATAATGCTGCTTTCTATAGGTGAAAGAATTTTTTTAAATCAGTTTAGTATTTTTTGTGTTTATCCATTACAAACACATTTATAAACACATGTAACTGGAACTATGATTTATTAATTATTTATATTTTCATATGTCAATTCTACTTTAAACACCAAAACGATGTTTCGAATGATGAAAAAAATACCATTGTTTTTATATTAAAGCTAAATAAGTTAGTGAGAATTGCTGAAGATATACTAATGGGCATGGAAAACAAAAAGTAAACAGTTCTTACATTAATAGATTTTAGCAATGCATTTAATACTGTGGAGTTCGATATCCTCTTACTGCTGCTACGCTCTCTTAACATATCTCCATCAGTAATTGACTGGCTTCGTTCCTACTTGTGCGGGCGCCGGCAATAGTATAGTATAGTATAGTATTCAAGGATGCCTTTTCTGCTTGGGCAGATATTAAAGCTGGCGTCCCACAAGGTGGCGTGCTGTCTCCACTTTTATTTTCTATCTTCATTAATACGATTTCTCACGGTACATCTTCTTCCTACCATATGTATGCAGACGACGTTCAAATCTACTCGCAGGCTAGCCTGGAAAATTTGTCTCAAGCAATTTATACCATTAACAACGACCTAGCTACAATTCTAACATGGAGTAAATATCATGGTCTCGTTGTAAATGCCTCAAAAACTCAAAATATAGTCATAGGCAGTCCAAAAATTATGAAACGCATCAATTGGACATTTTGCCCGAAAATTAACTTCGATGGAGTTACAATAGAGTACAGCTATGATGTTAGGAATTTGGGTGTCATATTCGATAGCTATATGTCTTGGAAACCTCAGATGGACGATGTGAGCCGGAAGATGTTTGCTGCAACTAACTCTCTAAAACGACTTCGCAATATTTTACCAATTTCCACTAAAATATTGATTGCAAAATCTCTTTTTCTTCCAATACTTGACTATGCTTATGTATGCTATCTTGATGTCACTGAAAAGCAACTGAATAAACTTGAGCGGCTTCAAACCCTTTGTATAAGGTTCATATTTGGACTTAGTAGATGTGACCATGTATCCGAATACCGCACTTAGCTCAAGTGGCTCCCCATTCGCTTTTGCCGGAATTTCTCTGTTTGCTTTATCGATTGTTATTCAATCCTTACGTTTTGGGTATCGTGTTGGGTATGTCTACGTAGCTTTAGACATACCCAACACGAACGTAATCTGAGGTCCACATATAAGCTGATGCTCACAACTCCATTGCATTCCACAGATTTCTAAATAAATCATTTCTAGTCCGTGCTGTGAGTCTTTGGAATGCACTACCACTCGTTGTAAAATCTGCGAAGTCTATCGCCATTTTTAAAAAACTATCAAAAAAACATTTTTTAATAATAATAATAAAGTTTCTTTATTTTTTTACCTGGCACACATACATTACCTGGCACTATCTAAAGAAAACGATATCTAGCGTATGTATGTATGTATGTATTTATAGTTACTTATATATGTATATGTGTGTGCTTATGTAAAAAGTTCCAATATATGTATTTAAGCATACTTATCATGTACTATGTATATATCATGTGAATAAATATTTATGTTTTATTTGTAGTGTTTCACTCACATAAAATGTCTTTGTTTTGTTTAAAAATATTGTTTTACCATGCTCCCTTGTCCAAACATTTAATAAGCTTAAAAACCTGGTTGTCTGGAAGAAATCGGTTCCAGCGATAGGACCGCATATTGTTTTAAACATTGTACTCATGTGTCGCTAAATTTATTATAGTTAACAATAAAGAGTAAATAAATACTAATTACTACATAATTTGGATCCGCATTCATTTTTTTTTGGTAAACCACGCAGTGTACGTATGTTAGGTCGAATCAACTTTTTTTTACCTATATTTATATTATGCATATTACTCTTTATGAATACATTAAGTATGGCTTGCAAAGATACTGGTTTTGCTCATGCTTTTTTTTTAGTACATTTATTTGTAAACATCAATGACTAATTCAAAAACTCATAATTACATGCACAAAAGGAGATTTTCTTAATTTTTTTTATTTATATTCACGTAGATTTCTTTCAGAAATTAATTTATATTATACCCCAATTAATAAATGGATTTGAATGTTGAAATGAAAAAAAGTTAATTTAAATTACGATATTTTGTCTGTTTCTATAGCCATACGTAAAGCTACCTGTTATGCAATAGTAAGCTCTAAGATGTGTTTTGAGAAAAACCAATAGCTACCTACATTTTTTTCACGAAATCAAATTATATTACTATTGCTAATTGACAGATTGCTCCCTCTTTGCAATATTAAAATTTAAACTGTTATTCGGCTATACTAGTTCCGTTGACTTTATCATTAAATACGCATTTTGAGAAAATTAGATTGCCTCTCATTTCACAAAATATTTCATTTCATCGAATTTCGGAAATCCAGTGAAACCAGAGTTCGAATCCAGTGAGTTCTGTATCCTCACACAAATCCCGCAAGAGTTCCTGTGCACAATCCATAAAACTTGTTAATTAAATGAAGGTGAGATGCCGGGATAGAACTGGATGGACTTTCGGGGAAACATACCGTATAGCGTGTTATGGTGCTGGCAGTAAACTTTAAGTTCTGGGACATCTAAGCTTCTAAAAAATAGCTAGTCGTCACTCAAGCACATTCCGTAAGAGTTTTGTTCCGTCGAACCCTCCTTGATGGCGGCCTTTAGTCATTAAGGATCTTAATCATAGAAGTATATTTCACAGTTGCCTATACCCATCCCATCTTCTTTCCACAGAGGGTTCACCTACTACCAAGTGACAAACCTGGACAACCGGATATCGAACGCGGACCAGCTGCTCACCACGGACATAGACAAGTTCTGCGAGACCGTCATCGACTTGTACAGCAACATCAGCAAGCCTCTGCTGGATATCAGCATCTACTTGTACAGACTAACTGTTAATTTGGGCCCTTCGGTAAGTGGATTTGTTTGTCTCATATGGTTGTAATAAATTAGTGAACATATGTAATAGTTTTTATATGTTATATATGTCAATAGCTATTCATATTTTAGTATATCTAAAAACATTAATTCATTCTTTCGTCAAAATGTACTTTTAAATAAGTATTTTTGCATATTTCTATTTAATATTATATTTTATCTCGATTTATGGCCTCTAAAACCTTTGACATTGAAAGAGTCTTAAATAAAGTAAGCTTAAATTTTTTTGAGTCGTTATCCATTTTGAATATTGACATGTTTTGCCTTGATAAGATTTGGTTAGCTGACCGTAATTATTTCTTCATAATTTACACGTATAGTTAATTTTTACTATATAACGAAGGTAGTACCCGTATATAACAATAAAACAATACTGCTGTATAACAGAAAGTGACAGTCATTTTCCTCATTTAAAATATCATTAAAATTCGATTAATTTTGACAACTTCACCAGTACATCGTAGGTAGTCTCACATATTGTCTGACCAACATATCTGCGCACTGACTTGCGTCACTAGTATCGTTAAATTTTGCCATTTTATTTAAATGTAAACTAGTTTCGGTAAAACTATAAAGACCAAAGCTTGTAAATTATAAAAATGGCAAGGAATATTCAACACGACAGCCGAGTTTCGAAAAAAAGCAAAGCGGACTAATAAACACATGCATGTTTTTTATAAAAACTGTATATTTATATGTTATTGAAGCTAAAATAAAAATGCTAATTATTAATAGTTATTACGAGAACCATTTTCCTTGTGCAAAAATGTTCCGTCTTGTCCGTGTCGTAACGTTAATCAGAAATCATAATTATGTCTCATCATTTGTTTTAAACATTTGTATTTATTAATCTGTTAATGTAAAGAGATAGCTAACAATCTTCACACACATTGTTTATACGACTATTTGCACTTTTGTAGGGAATAGGTAATGCACGATAAAAAGGTTGATAATCCTTCATACGCGCGTCTACTTTTTTTTTATTTTGGCCATATTTTCAATTTAAGTAATTTGCGCAGAATTTCTAATAATAAATAAGTACAATTATGCAAATACTGCGCCTTGTAAGTGAATCAGTAATTCGTAATGCACCTTGAAAATAGTAGTCTTAGTGTTATTTCAAAAATTTCGTTATATATCATGTTGCCAATGATTTTTAATTATTCCTTACCCGTCTATTTTTTTTCTTACTTACAGAATGCTTTTTAGTAAAGTAATTTATAAACATCAATCGCTTTTTGAAAAGCTCACAATCACATGCACTAAAGCAGATTTCTTTTTTTTTATATTAAAGTAGATTTTATTCAGAAATAATGAATTTTATACCTCAATTGACTTTATAAAATGACTTTAATGTGAGGAATTGTTTCTGAAATAATATATATCGTACGAATGTATCAATACACAATCAAGAATTTATTTTAAATTATGACAAATTGCCTGTTTCTTACTTAAAGCCATGCATACAGTAACCTGTTATGCAACATATTAAATGCTATTCAAGGATATCTTCTTGAAAACGTTAGGTTTGGCTGATCTTGTGCAAAATTAACTATCATTATAAAATTTACCTTTTATTATCTTAACATTATTTAATTAAAAACAATTAATTATAATTATTAACGTACAGCATTAAATATTTTATAAATTTTTCCAGACCCCAGGTATCATGATGGCATATCTATTGGTTTCTGGGGTGTTCCTGACCTACCTCAGAAGACCAACGGGTAAGTTTCATTCATATACATACATTATCAGCTATACATATTGCTTTACGTTATAGATGTCATAACTCTGCGTTTTTACTCCCAAAGATAAGAGATATAATAAATAATTCACTTACTTCTGTACTTTCATTTATAGAAAGCTCTTAAGAATATTGATTAAGACTAATATTGGCTTACCCTAACAAGGATTTTGTCAACTCGTCACTGTGGTATTAATTCCGAGTATCCATGCGAATAGGCTCAAAAGGATAATAATTACAAAATACCTTACAATATTCAAATTACCAAATTTTAAGAATGAGTTATGCTGTGTAGTCTATTTTGTCACTATCTAGACTCGTGTCATGACCCTAAATATTTATACTAACTGATATAATTTATTTATTATTACATATTTTTATTGCATTAAAGTAGCAAATAATGTGGTGAAACAAAGGAATAGTAATGAAAACAATAATTATTATAATTTTCCAGCGAGACTTACCGTGCAAGAGCAGAAGTTGGAAGGAGAGTATAGATATGTGAACTCACGAGTCATAACAAATTCAGAAGAAGTCGCTTTCTATCAAGTAAGTGTAGTCATGCTTTCTATAACGTCAGCTTTCTTTCTAAAGTAAAGTAAAGTTTAAGAAAGAAATGCCACATAGTTCAATAGAGAACATAGGGTGTTCCCCCTTAAATCTTCGTCGCTACGCGAATTTCTTTCCCTAGTCAAAACCAACGTCTGAACATATTGTAGTGAATCGGAACAACGATAACTTCGATGGTTAAATGCCCCAGATGGAAACATTTTCTCATTACTTTGATGTTTTTTTTGTGGTGTATGTGAGTAAAATTTAAATTCATAACCATTTGCAATAACAGTAACAGAATCTTAAGTGAAAGTCACTCTACGTTTCATGGCACTCACAGTTATTAATTTTTGTAAAAGCCTTAATAAAGTTCGTACAAGAAACGTCACTCAAACCATACGTAACATATTTACGAAGTTAAGTGTAATAATATACTAATGCGCGGTTTACACGTATGTAGTTAAGTAGTAACTAACTTTTACTACATTTCATTTGTGTCAAAAGCAGTAGTTTAGCTCATAAATTAAATAAAGATGGTCGGTCAATTACGTAAGTATTTGTGGTTAGCGGGATTTTCAACGAGGTTAGAGAAGAATATGTTTCGGAAGTTAAAATCTCTAGAAGACTACTTTTGTTTCTGACATTTTTTCTTCGTATATTCCACAAGCGTTCTTAGTTTAGATATTCGTCAACAAATTTTAAAGAAAACTCTAAAGAACTCTAAACTCCACTTCGACAAATTGAAAAAAGGAGAAAATGCGAAATAAGTACAAGCTCCTGGCGCTAACTGCTATGTCTACTTATGCACTTATCAGACTGTTTGACTGTTTACACGTATTTTTTTCCAAAAAAGTTTGTTAAGATTTAATTACCAACCTAACTACGTAATACGTGTATACCAGCCATAAGGGCGTTACAGGCATGAGTATTCTTTAGATTATTATGGAAAGTATATAATGTAAATTGACATAAAAGTACTTTAATTTATTTGTTTGGTGCTTGGACTGTAAGTTACTTGTTCGGGCCGGCACAACGACTGCACATTATGCAGGTCGACTCGTTCGGTTCGTCTCTCTGAAACCCGAATTTTACAGGCCGCGTGGTATTTTCCCGAACGTTCTACACATAATATTTCACTTTGCCGCCCCGCATTGCCGATTGGTCACGGCCCGAATATGTGGGTGGGTATAGGATGTGGTAGCATCCACATAAATCAATGCAGTCAAACTTTAAGACCAACGGCGCCCTTCAAATTTTTTTGAATTTTGTTGCTATCTGCCAAAAAAAAAACATATTGATTCCAAAATAAACCTTTGCAATTTTATATGAAAGTTAAACCGTATGTCGATTTAACTTTGCGAAGTTTCATAAGAGTTTATTTTTAATGAACTATTGTGAATTCTCAGGGCAATAACCGCGAGAAGTTGACTCTTCTTGCCAGTTATTACAAGCTGACGAGACATCTGCGCAAGTTCCTCAACTTCAGAGTGTCCATGGGCTTCTTAGACAACATCATCGCTAAATGTAAGTATTGTTGTTTGTTAGTTTTAAGGAATAAAACAAGGTTAAACAAGGAAATGCAACATAAGTTAAGGTGCATCGAGGTTGTTGCACGACCGTTTATATTACTAGGTGAGGTGAACAAGTTCACTAAACAGATTTTGAATATTTTAAAACACATCCGTGCCTTTATTGAACTACTACAAAAAATGTATTTTTGATGAAAGGAAGAAGGCTAAAAGTTGTAATAATGAAACAGAAACATATAAGTGTCATTATGGTATTTTCATTCTGTCCATTATAATTTTTTAGCTTTTGTGAATAAAACAAAACTGTCTTGTCTCTCTTGATGGGCCTTGCAATGCTCTTTAACGAGCATTTCATTCGGTTCAATGGCTTTCATAACATTTATTTATATCCTGTTGCATGACTATTCATCTTTACAAGAAACTAATAAGTTGAATGTTTTATTTTACAGACGTAGCCATAACCGTCGGTTTCTACGCGGTTTCTCGGCCTTTCTTCGCGATCGACCACAACCTACTCACCAAGGGCACTGAAAACGACAGGTTCAAGGTATGTTACATCACTAAATCAACCAATCATGGCTCGAGTTTTACATCGCAATATTAAGAATTTAATGGAGATAACTGTGTATTATATCTTCCCGACAACAACGGGTTGTTTAGTTCCTTAGTACCAAGCACTGCTCTGTTATGTGTCCTGTGATAATCAATCATGCTATTGATTTATTGTTATAGGTTCCAAAGTACTGTATTTGATAATAGGTAAGATGGGTTTGTATGTATGTTCTTGATTTTTACAGAACACCTAAACAATATTGTTTCAACGGATGTAATGCGAAGATTTTATATTTTTAGCCATTTCTCAAAAAAATTAGTAAAGTTTAAAAAAATTTAAAAAAAAAAGTATTTTCTATCTCTATCTTTTATTATCTATCTATCTCTATCTTTTTAGCACTACTACACGTACGGACGTATGTTAGTCAAAATGGCGGAAGGCATCGGTCGCTTGGTTCTGTCCGGCAGAGAGATGTCAAGACTGGCCGGCCTGACGTCGAGGGTGACGCAACTTAGAACTGTCTTGGATGACATCGGCAAAGGAAACTATACTCGGACCATGGTCAATCAAAATGGATCCGGTATATTACTTTATCACTGTACCTAGTTTTCAAGTCATACAAACTGACATGTTTGTATGCATGTTTTTAAAAATCTTTTTATATACTTACTTACAGTTGAAAACCGTATGCAGAAGGTTATATTGCAATGCGTTCAGCTGATTTGCGTTACTAATGGTTTAATTACTAGGCAGGATACATTTTCGCATTTTGATACAGGTCTTGCCATCGAATTTGCCAAAAACCAAATTGTATCGCAAATTAGAATTGACCTACCTGCCATATTCAATACAATTGAAAAGATTAATTAGGTATTGCTATGTAACGGTTTGATTCTTTTATTAAGTTTGTGTTGAACTGAAGGATACATTTTTAGATTTTGTATTATTGATGTAACTAAATAAGTTTAAAACAACTTATCGTACAAAAACATACTATTGTAATGCTCGAAATTTCAGGAAAACCTGCAATTATGGCCCCCGGTAACGGCCGCATAATTTACCAGGACAAAATCATCAAGTTCGACAAGGTTCCACTAATGACGCCTAACGGAGACATACTCATTGAAGAGCTTACCTTTGAAGTCAAGTGAGTTGGCATTGTTGATTTTGATTTTAAATATAGAATGTGTTTAGAGTTTTTTCTGCCTAACATTTAAAATAATTACAACCCAGCTTGAAGAATGAGTACTTGTAGTGCATTGTGAATGTACCCTTCTACTGTGGCGTTTTTAGTGAGTCAAGCCCACGTGAGCCGGCACTGCCCATTGACTGTCGGGTTTGTTATATAGTGTTCTATTCATTCTGTCAATCACTACTGTCAACGCATAACCTTTTGGTAATGAATTGTCGTATCGTGCCGCCGTATGTGATTCATACAATAATAAAGACAACATCCTCTGCCATCGTCGTTTTCATTGAACCTCGCCGTCCCACAACAACTAACAGGGTTATGCTACAATCACGTTCAATAAAAAGAGTTGTATGAACTTACGCTGATAACAATTGGGAATACTGCTTACCATCAGATGGGGGATCTTGTTTGCCAAGCCATGTATATACGAGTATAAGGAAAAGTAGAAAAAATATGTATAAATTATATAAATAATAGTCATAGTGCTGTGACTTTTGTTATTATTACTTTCATTATTGATTTATCGTGTTAAATTACCAAAAAAGGTAATACTTAAGCATATGTTTTCCATATTAATAATATTTTTAATTTTCTTGCTTCACAGACAAAATACTTTTGTAGCTTTTTTAATACAAATACAGAAAAATGTAATCGATATTTTAACATACATTTGGTTTTGTTAACCAAGGGCCTTACAACTCGCTTCCTCCGTTGTTTTACAGATCGGGTATTAACGTGCTAGTGTGCGGTCCGAACGGCTGCGGGAAGTCGTCTATGTTCCGAATGCTCGGCGAACTTTGGCCGATATTCGGCGGCACCTTGACGAAACCCCCCAAAGGAAAGCTGTTTTATGTGCCGCAGAGACCTTACATGACTCTTGGCACGCTGAGAGATCAGGTGATGGGACTTTTCACCATATTATAGTATTCCGTACTTGACAAAAAATAAGGTTTTTTCGATACAGGTTAATTAAATTTAAAAATTTTATCCTATAAATTGTAATGTAAGCCAATTTTCTGCTATGCATGAAATTGTATAGGGCTTACACGTCTTTGTTTAATAAATATAATATATTTTATCATTTAAAAAATCCTTTTATTATTTTTAATAAGTTAATATACATTCCGTTTACATTTCATATTTAAAGTAAATGGAATTTTTTATGATCGAGTAATAAATATAAAGGCACACACTTATTTATATCCACATTATTTTCAGGTGATATACCCCCAGACCCGCGAGGAAATGGTTCGGCGAGGACGTTCGGACGAGGAACTGTTTCGGCTGCTGTCTCAAGTACAACTGAACTACCTGACGGCGCGCGACGGCGGCTGGGATGCCGTCGAGGATTGGATGGACGTGCTGTCCGGAGGCGAGAAGCAACGGCTGGCGGTATGTGCTCCATATTCAAACTGTCAATATGTTTGTATGACCTACCAAAGCAGTAGCTGACGCGATTAATTATGCTTTGCTTAGTTTTGGCTGGGGTTACACATGTTAGTGTGGGAATTTGTATATAAAATTTCTAATAGTTTTCTAATAGTGGGACTTTCTTTAACTACGCTAATAATCTTAATTTGAGAACCATTTCACTTATTGTTTTCCTACTGTTCACTTAACTTACAACAAACTTGAGAGTTAATTTGTGAAACATATGTTTAATTATGGTTCATCGAAATAACCCTAGCAGTGTAAAAAGTAACTACAATTATATCCTTTTACTGCCACTTATTATTGTTAGCTAGGCCACAAAATCCGGTGAAATTTAAAAGTTTAATATATATAAATAATAAATAAACTGTCCGTTTCGAAAAAAAAAGTATTAAAAGTCTACGACTAAAAATTAACTTTATAATCTATTCCAACAGAATCTTTCGCCTCGTCAATTATCAATCTTTCAACTTAAAAAAAGATTTTTTACTAATTATGCAAAAATCACTAGTGTACCAGTTGAATATCTCGACATGACAGACATTTTTCTGTAATTTGTTTACATTTGATTAATATCAATAACCCACTGGACCGAAATAGTTACGAATTCTTCATCATTATTTCGACTTTAGAAAGGTATGTATTATCCTTGTCTTGCCAGTTTGGAACAAGGAATACATTGTTTATAATATTTAACAATTCTCAGCCTTGTTATGAGAAGATTCATACTGGATATGCCTTTTCTTTTCAAAGTTTTCAGAAACGAAATAGATTGCCCTCAAATATTAAGCATTTTCAATGTTAGTCTCTCGCAAACCACCGCGATACTTATTAACATTGTTCCACAAGCCGCGAGCTCGAACTCATGCCCGCATGCACGCTGCTTGTTACCGCCCGCCTGATGGCTTCAATAGACTTTCTGATAATGGAGATATTCATGATTCCCTCAATGAGTTTCAAAAGAAATTAGGAAAGTTTTTAAGTGATGCATCACATAGTATTTAATGCTTTCATATATTTCAAACTTCACTTTCGAACAATGCTGTTTTTAATTTAATTTGATTTTATTAATTTGATTTTATTGTTCTAGTCTAGACGTATCCTAATTGTTATTTCGCTTTTGTTTAAACTAACTGATATTTTAAATTCAAATTCCAATATCTTTATTTACGAGAATTGTGGCACATAAAGTTGTTACAAAGGAAAATTATTGTTCAGTCACATCCTACCACAACAGTGGTGCGTAAACATGTCAAATTTATAATAATTGATAATAATATTCAAATTGAAAGAAGAAAAAAATACGTTTTACGTTACAAGTTTATATAAAGATAATGTCAAATTAAATTTAACATATTTTCATTTAAAACTAAATTGTATAATTACAACTGTCATTAAACAGAACATCATGTCAAATTATTGGAATTTTTAGTAAATTACAACATTAGTTTTCCTTACATGTCATATATTCCTGTAGAGAATAGAAACATTTATCTCTGAGCCAAATTGTTATTTTAAATGACATCTGGGTCGGTACAGCTTAAATTTGTTCCTACAGTTCCTACCGCTAACCACTGAGGGTTTTTTAAAGCAACGTGGATGCTGATTAGCAAAGAGATCCCTAATGTACTTGTAGGTCACTGGCAGTATACTGAATTTCCTAAAGAGTGCTTTGCAGCTATCCGTGAACCAGGCACCACAAGTCGCTCTCACGCACTTTTTTTGCACCCGAAATGCTTTACCAATCTCCACCGAGTTTCCCCACAATATGAGACCATATGATAACTCTGAGGAAACGTAACCGTGGTACGCACAAGTGCCGCTTCCGTTGACACGGTTTGTCGTAACCGTTTTATAGCACATACAATACTCTCGAGTCTGTTGCAAACCGAAGCTTCATGGTCCTTCCAATTACAAAACTTGTCAAGTGTTCTTCCTAAAAAGTTTGTCGTATTTACTTCTTCTACTTTTTTGGTTTTATGATTTATATCCAAGTCTATTTGGTGTCTACCATAATTTTGAAATTGTATTAAGTTAGTCTTATTTTCCGTTAATGTTTAAATTATTATTAGTCAACCATCTAATTGCCTTTTTAAGCGTCATATTCATAATTTTATGTCATTTTCATAATTTTCTTTATTTTCACATTTTACAATGATTGTCGTGTCATCTGCAAATAATACGGTTTTATGATGAGTAATATTAGGAAGGTCGTTTATATACATTAAGAATAAATACGGTCCAAGCACTCTACTTTGTGGGACACCAAATCTATTCGATTTAAAGTCCGATCTGCTTGTTTTTTTAACATTATTTTGTATCTTGGATATCTCCACACATTGGTTCTATTAAGTAGCTTTTTATCAAGTCATTAGCTACTCCTCTAATTCCATATTTTTCAAGCTTATACAAAAGTAAGCTGTGATCTACAAAATCGAACGCTTTGCTCATATCGAGAAATTAAGACGTTACTGGTGTTCTGTCGTTAAGAGCCTCAGTAATATGCTTAATCAAATCAAAGCACGCTAACGACGTACTTCTATTTTTCCGGAAACCAAATCGTTCATCTTTAAGTACACTTTGCTGCGAAACAAAATCATACAGCCGTTTTAATATTACCTTTTTTGAAAATGTTTAATAATACAGGTATTTGAGTGACGAGGCGAAAATTGGACATATCTGTATTGTTTCCTTTTTTAAACTATGGCTTAACAATAGAGTATTTTAATGCATTTGGAAAGACTCCTTTTTGACATATTAATTTTGCACAAAGTTTAATAATTTTTTCTTATGTTAACTCCATCAATACTTACTGAATTACTGTTATTGAGATTCATGATTAATTTATATATTTCAATCAATTTTATATTTGTGTTATTTTGTTTCAATGATGTGGCTATCTTAATAAGAATTGCAATAATGTTATTTAGTTGTAAGCAAGTTATGTTCAATTTATGAATTAATGTAATGTCTACTGGTGGTCCTAAAACATATAAATAAATAAAAAACAATATTGAAGCGTTACTTTAATTTTGAAGTTTTTAAGAGTAAATATTTTTAGTTTGGGTAACTTCAAATACAGTAGTAAAATATTGTTCATCCAATGCAGATTCCAATGCAAAAATACCAATCTAGCAATAAACTTTTTCTGAATATATAAATTCAGAAAAAAGTGGTACTATTGCACTGTGAATAAATTCTATTGCAAGCGGGCATACTTTTATGTGTCTATACTATGGACAAGTTTTTCCATTATTTGTCAACATTGCCATATCCTTGTACATGGCCGTACCTAGTCAGTATCCTTGGCTTCGTTATATAGTTTTGTATAAAATATCTTTTGAGTCTGTAAAATTGATTTCAAAATTGTAAGTCGAGGATAACCAACAACCTTAACAACGTGTTGTACTCTGCACATTCTAAAGATATGATTATGAAAGGAAACATTGTTATGGCAGAAAAAAAAAGAAAAGTTAAAAATTATGTCCATATGACTTTGTTGGAATTTTGAAGTATGTGTCTGATAAAAGCGTAGTGGTTACAAATCTGTTTAATATTGTATAAAGAAAGCTTAAAAGATGTACCTTCCGACGGTTCTCTAAAATTTAAAAATGTCACAGTTTAAAAATAAATTTCAGGGATATTTATTTTTCATTTGTTAGGTCTTAAGTTTTCACCAGTCATTATATTAAATAAAACACTTTGGGGTCTTTTGTTTACAAACAATATTTTAATATGCTATTTTGTATATATGCTACGTAGGAACAAATCAAATGAATATTTTTAGAAACCCAAATTTTTGTGAAGATACATAATGCTTTACAACGATATTTTTAAAACCTGTATACTTACATTTCCAACTCTGCTTAATTAAAATTAATATAAAATTAAGCTAACCTTTGTCAATAGATATAAATTATTGAACTATAGCAATAACAATAATATAACTTTATTCAGATGGCCCGTCTTTTCTACCACGAGCCACAGTTTGCTATCCTTGACGAATGCACGAGTGCCGTGTCTGTAGACGTCGAGGGACAGATGTACCAGTACTGTAGGGAGGTAAGGGTCAAATAATTAACTAGTTAAATGGTAATCACATAAAACAAAGGGGAATATTCAAGTTCATTCGTTCAGCGGAAAAGACTGCAGGCACCGCTCTATCTTGTGCGGCATGTTTCCGGTGATTATGATACAATATACACGTGATTAAAGAAAATTTCAATAAATATAAGTATTTCGACAAAATACATAGAAAATTGCGAGCGTTTCATTGTCTTTGTCGCTTGTATTTTTTTTTCTTTTATTTGGCACTCCAACTACTTGGTCTTGTTTTAGTTTTTGCCGAGCATAATCCCGATGACTATTTAAATTAAACCACACCTATTCGTATATTAAAAAATAATGCTCAATATATTAATATTTTGACTTTTTTTCTTTAACAGAAAGGTATTTCTCTATTCACGGTGTCGCATCGTAAGTCCTTGTGGAAACACCACGACCACTACTTACAAATGGACGGAAGAGGTGGATACGTATTTGGAGAAATCGATAACGATACAATGGAATTTGGCTCTTAAGACGTTAACCTCAATGCTAATTTGAATAAAAACTGCCCAAGCATTTAGGTTAGTTTAGATACGTCAACAAAGGTACTGAAATCTAATTACCGAGCAGTATAACATCATTTTTAAAGGCAAGGCGTTTATTTATGATTTTATTGAAATCGACGTCCATATATCGTTTGAATTTGGTAATTATTTCCAAGAAATAAAAAACAAGTTCAATCAAACAATATTTTATTAAATTTATGTTTTTAGTGATTTTTGATGTTTCGATGTATGTATGTTTTACACGAATGTGTAAAAAATTATAAATGGTTATTATGTTGTTATGATTTTACATAGTTTTTGTGTATGTACCATAGAGAAAATACAAAGAAGAGATGTTCTGAGCAAATGTAGCGGGCTTTCATAATGTGGGCTGACTTCAAGTCTCTCCTCGCGAGGCGGAGCTGGCGTCAGTGACACTTGTGGTTGGTGGCGTGCACTCGAAACTTGGTCGTTGAAATCTCGTCTTGTTATGTTTCTCAGTACAAAAAAAAGCGTTCCATTATATCAGTTACACGGACGATCAGAATTATGTAAAAAAAAGAGAATGTGTGTTTTCACTCTTAAGAATTTATAAAGCCGTCTAAAAATGTTCGGTGCTAAGTAGCAAGTGACGTTATCAAGTAAAATATACCAGAACTTTTTAAATAGTTCATCAAAATCTTCTCATTTAAGCCACTTACGAGTGGAGCTGGCATCGCAAAACGCCCGCGCGTCGGCGTCACCTGATTCCCTAGTAAATGACACATACGGCACCTCCTCTTTGTATTTGCCCATGGTATGACGGTATTTTTGATTGATTTTAAATAATGAAATACACCATTATGGCATTTTATGTACAAAAATAGTTATGAAATTGATCAAGATAAAATATTGGTATACAAAATTATAACTAAGGTAAAGGATACTTTTAGAATAATTTTATTGTGACAATAGTGTCAATCTATACTTTATTTTTTGTTATAAAACTAAAGGAATTTTCAAGAATTCTGTAGCAAATCAAAGAAATTCTTTTTTATACATAAGTAATATTTAGTCACTTCACATTTCAGTCAGAATTATAATATGTAAATACAATCTACTTATAATTCAATAATTGTTAGTTGGACTCAATAAATTTACTCATGTATATTTTTGAAAATTTTTTTGTTAAGTATAAAGGTTTTGTTATTTATAAACTTCGTTTGTTCAAATTATATTTGATATGATACTCATATTGACTTGTTTTACATTAATTTCATAATAATAATAATGTTATAAAAATAATAATTTTACTACTTAACAAATTACTTTAAATTGTTAGAAGTCGCGTTTAAAAGTTTTTATAACTTAGTTGTATTTTACACCCTTATTACTTTATCCAACATTTGTTGCAAATGTTTTACAATTGTATGTGATAAAATATGTTTCGCGTCTAACGTATTTGTGATAAAAAGCTTCTACTTGTTCAATTTATTAAAATATTTAATCAGTCCCCATTTTCAAAAATGGGTTATAGTTGTTAATATATCGCGTTTGTGCCAATATAAGACTATTAACTATGGCCACATGGAGAGTATTGAAACTTAAAATATAATCTTATTTGATGTTTTAAAATCTCGTAAAACTCGTTAAATAAAATTATTGATGATTTCTATGTTCATGTTGAAGCCACTGCGCTATTACGCTACGCTGTGATAGTTATAAGATTGGTTGTTACTTGGCGGTGCTGGGTATATTGAAATAAAGGTGGGTCGAGGATATCTGTTTTATTTTATTTCTGTTACCTGCTTTAAAGTTGATTTATTTATTAAGAAAAAAAGAGTAAGTGCCGTTGTTTCAGAAAATGTTTTGAAAATAGAGTATGATACGAGTAGTGATGTAGGTATGTTTACTAACGCTCAACCAACCAGCGCTCGTAACAGAACGCTATCGTGATTGCTGATTGGTCTGACGGATGCACTGAGTTGTCACTTCCCTTTCCAAAAGATGCTTCGCGAATCTGTTCCTACAGTTCAATTAAATAAACAAGGCTAAGAATGTTCTGTGATTTTAGTACTAGACACAACACCCCATTGCAAGGTGATTGATAATAGCCAACTAGATAATGTTTTTCAAAAATTATTTGTTCCCAAAAAAATTGTTATCAATCTTCTTTAACTTTTGTATAATGTACTGCATGACTGCTTTTCATTAACCGCTTAACTTGAGCGGCTAAGCAACGTTGTGCATTAATGAGCTTTTTTGGTTATCTCTGTAATCATTACGTGTATCTAGGTAATACGCCAGAAATGTTACCATACATTGTTGAAAAATGCAAATAATCGAGAAATAAAAAAAGTGATGACAGTGTTGTTTGCGTTCCGGTCCAGTCCTGGATATCGTTGAACATAGTTTTGGGTCGTCACATTTCACACGGTTAAGGGTACAGCACCAATGAAATTATAAGGGGACCAACGTGAACTAAACCGACCGCAACGCAAAAAAAGGTCGTCAGATTCGGTCCCGAAACAAAAGATTTTTGCCCAAACGTCACTGACATATAAAAATATGGCCTTGTATCTGCCCTCAAAAGTTTCCGAACCAAAACGGTATGAATATAAATCAAAGTTTGATGTTGAACTCGACAATTTTCATTTTTGAACTTCAATATCGGCATACAGCGAGTGCTTGTAAGCGTCTAAGCTAAGAGATGGAAAGTTATCGAAAATCTGACAGATGGCGTTAGACTTGATACGAACCATCCATCTACCAGCACCTACTTTGGTAAAAACACTGAAACAAAAACAAACATGAAAACATTGAAGCCGTATTTTAGGTTATAGACTAAATCAAGAATACACGTGGTGAGTTTAATCCAAATTAGTGAAGGAACCCGCCCCGTAAAGAGAGGTAGAGTGCCTGAATTAGATAAAAATGAAGTCAGAGGTTTTGAAGTGAAGAAAATTTTTGACGCGGCATTTATCTGATTGCACTGGTTATTGTGAATGCAACTCAAATTTACCTCAAAGAATGGAAAACGAAGCAACTATTTCAAAAACTCGTTACTCGTTTGGTAAAATTTTGTTGTGAAGCTACATTTGCAACATTTAGTTTTATATTTAATTTATTTTCAATGCATCATTAACGTTAAGTGTGGTGTTCTAGTGAAAATTGCGTAAGTGCCTATATCCTATCTGTCAGAGTATAGTGACTAATTTTCCTATAAGTTTGTAGCGTAGTTTCAATAAAACACAAAATTCTCTCCTGTGTTTATTTTTTCGGTAAAATTTAAAATATACAAAGATGCCTGTAAATACAAACAGAAAAATATAAACAAAATTGAAATAAAAAATAGTCACACAAAATAGAACAGAAATATTAATACAATTAAATTTGCTCTGAAAAGAAAAAATAACAATAAAATAAATTTTAATGAGTGAGAATCCTTACCAACAATTTTGGCTACGCACACTCGTGAACGTAAAAAATAGGTTTCTTAAAAAGAACTTTGATTATCGATAATAAAATATCTTAACTATATAATTTTGAATGATAAACTCGGAAAAAATAATAAATAAATAGATTCAAGTTGCTTTGATGAATAATTTTTCGTGACTGACTTGTCAAATCAAAACATTGCCGTTCTCCGACACTACGTAATTCCTAGTTTAAAATTACGTCGGGAACGACAAAAAAAATAAAATTTACTGACAAAAAGAGGTCGAAATAGACAACCGTCACAATACCCCGGGGGCCGGGAAAAAAAAAATCTGAAAGATTTTCTGAAATCTGAAAGATTTTTTTTTAGTAAAATTTCAAATTCAAACCAAATCAAAATAAACCGCATATACATATCGAATTTTAATATTTAATCTGCTAAATGAAAGAACAATAAAAAAAAAAATAATAATTAAAAGCAAAATGAAAATTAATATTAACATCCTATAGAAAAATTTTTCTGAAAAAACATCCTGTATATATGAAAAAAAAAAAATAATACTGATATAATGCTTATCAACAAGTTATTTAATAGAAAAATAAAACAAAACAGACGAGAGAGAGAAAAAAAAAATCCTAAATAATTATCTTAAATTACATGGTTCATGAATGATAAAATTTTAAACATGTTCCTGGAATATACAATGTTAATATACATCGTTCAACTCCATCAACGTACATTATAATTACAACATACATTCTCTTTCATACTAGTCTTATTCCAACTACTGGAAATAAAACATCATTCAGTTAGAGTTGCTTATGAGGAATCGTATCCTAAAAAAGTCAACTCAACAGAGTTGAACGCAACGGCAAAAGGCTTTAATAGTTGCCATCCGCTGAAAATATTAATAGCTTATGGCTTCTTTAACGTGTCGCTAACTCCCGCACGGTGATTACTATAAACAAGTTTCAGTTAAAGACTGAAATAAATATGCCGGAAAGAAAAGAAAATCATAGCCAGTCGTGAAACATTGACTTTTAAATAAAATCCAAGGGTCTTTTGTGAAGTAATTAAAATACTTATGTAATAAACATATGAAAATAATTCTCACGGGAAAGTGATTTAAGCGTATAAATAATACACATAGGTATGGTTTAGTTTAACGAGTTACCTTAATAAACGCTCGTGCAGAAGGCTTAATTTTACAAGTTGCAAACCGCTTGAAGAAAAAAAAAAAAAATTGAGAAGAAAAAATTAAAATTGCAAATATTAAATAAATTACACAAAAAGTTAACCTAATACTACGATGATGATAATTAATTATAAGTTTTGACCAACGTCAATGTTAATGGTATAGCCAAACGATAATGAGGTGCATAGAGAAAAAAAAATAAGACAAAAAGAATCGGCTTATGCTCGCCGTGAGATAATTAGCTTTTCTCTCTCTCAAAAAAAAAATGTTACAAGTGAAATAAATTTGTTAATAGTCGTTATGCAGAAAAGAGCCTTAAAAATATACGTATTTTCAAGTGATGAAAATGAATAGAAAATGTTATTTAAATAGTGAAATTACTGGGTTATAGAATGTTGTGTCTTCAGAAAATTTCTTCAAGGATATTATAACGAAAGAAACTAAAGAAACTTAAATGTCTGAATAATTTAGCAGTATTTTGATATATTATAGTAGATATATTATAGTAGATATATTATAGTAGATACATATATAAATATATTATAGTGAATGTTAATGATTGAAAATGGTAACAAATAAAGTTTTATGCCTGACCTCAATAATAATTATAAAAAAATTATTTTTAATGTTGCAATTCTTCTGTTCCTTTTGTTCCTTCTGTTCCTTCTGTTGCAATTTCTCCTCTCATCTCAATAAGCTACGTTTGAATATTCGGGCGCCAGTATGTAGCGTAGTTTCAATAAAACACAAAATTCTCTCCTGTGTTTATTTTTTCGGTAAAATTTAAAATATACAAAGATGCCTGTAAATACAAACAGAAAAATATAAACAAAATTGAAATAAAAAATAGTCACACAAAATAGAACAGAAATATTAATACAATTAAATTTGCTCTGAAAAGAAAAAATAACAATAAAATAAATTTTAATGAGTGAGAATCCTTACCAACAATTTTGGCTACGCACACTCGTGAACGTAAAAAATAGGTTTCTTAAAAAGAACTTTGATTATCGATAATAAAATATCTTAACTATATAATTTTGAATGATAAACTCGGAAAAAATAATAAATAAATAGATTCAAGTTGCTTTGATGAATAATTTTTCGTGACTGACTTGTCAAATCAAAACATTGCCGTTCTCCGACACTACGTAATTCCTAGTTTAAAATTACGTCGGGAACGACAAAAAAAATAAAATTTACTGACAAAAAGAGGTCGAAATAGACAACCGTCACAAGTTTACTAATATTATACAATAAAATGTCTAAAAAAACATATCTAGATCTTCAAATGCAATTTGGTTTAATTAACCTGTTGTTTGTCTTTTACCTTTCTTGTTTTATATTTTAGGTTTTACATTTTTTGGTAACTGCTTGCTACCAGATGCCAACGATATTTGAATAAAATCAATATTTCACAGGCTTCAGTATCTAATTAGTAATTCAACTTGCAATTATATAGGCGAGCATCTCTTACGCTCGGGAATGTAAAACCGAGAACACGAACTTTTGTGTAGACATAGAAATATACATGCTATCTCGAATTACAGATATTAAGTCACTGATAGAGTTATAAAGAAAGTGGGAATCGCCCTCCACTTTATAATTATGCGATATGTATATGGGTCACATTTCTTCAAGAGATAAACTGCTTGTCCAAGCGAACTTGGACGAATGGGCGAATGAAGTACAAAGTTTTTTCGTAATGTTTTAATGGCTATCATACATAATATAAAAGCTTTTTCTACAGGTTTTTTATTGCCAGTTTAAATGGATATCGAACTTTAAATTTATGATAATTATTAAAACTATAAGATAATAATGATTGGACTTTTGTATGTTTTCTCTAAATTAGCTACTTTGGGGTAATAGTACCGACATGGCCGGGGACAATGGTACCGTTACAATTGACCCCGTGGTACAAATAACCCCGTAAAAAAGTGTACCTCTAGCCAGCAAAAGAAAACAGCAACAAGATATAATTCTGAAAGCAGTGAAGGAGAAAATAAAGAGGAAGGGTTTGTTTGTATGGAACCATTTAGTTACAGCCGCCCTAGTGAAATTTGGGTTTTGGATTCATGAAGAATGTACGCCACGGGAGTCTATTTATATATTCAAGCTCTTCGAACTAGACGTGCCTGACAGCCTCGTGCACATCATACGAGACTTTCTACATTGTCGAACCTTTCGCTACAGGCTCAGTGCTTTCTCCGACTTTATTTTCACTATACACTAGTGACATGCCAAGTGCGCTCTTCGCAGACGACACCGTGTTTTACACATCTGATAGAGATCTACGTAGGTTAACTAGAATGCTCCAATCCGCAGCCAACGCATTAGGCGCATAACGCAGAAAAAAGTGCAGCAGTGTACTTTTCTCTCTCAACCTGCACTAGGACAACCTCTAGGAAACCCTTCAAAAGATTAGGTCAGATCACTCCGTTTGGTACTCCGATCCCATGGGCTAAAAAAGTCAAATATTTAGGAGTCACTTTAGATAGTGGACTCACATTCGCGGATCACATAAAACGCGTCCGGGATCGAGCCACCTTCGTCATGGGTAGGCTGCACCCTCTAAACTGCAAGAAAAGTAAAATGTCGCTTAGAAATAAGCTTACACTTTACAAAACTTGCATCTGGCCCATCATGACATATGCCAGTGTGGCATGAATATTTGGCTCCAAATTATGCCTCATTGCGGCTGGCTCTATAAATGTTTCTCTTTACCCAAATAACTATCGTAGAAACGTGTAGGGATTACCCTTGTAAAGGAATTCAAATTTCGCGCTCTATATTTTACAAACTCTTGTGTCAAAAGGCTTGCATTTCTAATGACAGAACAAACTTGACATATACGACTCAGTTTATGTAAAACTGAGTGTTATCAATCACAATTAAAGTAATTAATTAATATAAATTTTCATGAAAATTTATCCTTTTTTTATTAAATCATGGGGTTTGATCGATTTTATTAATAATTCTGCACCTGAGTATTGAAGTATTCAAAAAAAATCACCATAGTAATTACGCAGTTGCTTGAAAAGAAACGTTGAAGAATATCAGCTGTTAGGTAAAAAAAATTAACGGGATCGTATGGTCACTCACTCACACTTGCGCGAACGGCCACATCAAAATCGGGGGTCGCGTGTGACCCTGATATTTTCTACTTTGCAATAAAATTCTGTGTAATTCTTGTTAGTTTGTGCTTTGTTCAAATTTAATTATTTAGTTTTTGCTGTGCAATATATGTGTAAAAAATGGAACGAGCTACGGGAACAGAGGTGTACGGGTGTGGCTCGCCCCATAATTCGGACATAACGCTGAATATTCAGACGACCACGGGTGGCAATTTCTCTATTAGCGTGAACGGTAAAAACACTGTGGAACATCTAAAAAAACTAGTGTCAAAGAAGCTAAAAGTTTCCAAGGATAGGATATGTTTGCTTCATCGAGAAAGGTGAGTTCGATAATGATAGACGCCAAGCATCTATTGTCAAACATAGTATCACGGAAATAATAGTGCGTCGATACGATGACGCATCGCGTCCATTGACTGTTTATTGACGAAATATTTTGTGATTTGGTGTTCCAGACAATTGAGGGATGGTACGCTTGAAGAGAATGGTTTGCTAGACGGCTCGCGCGTGATTCTGCTACCCAGCGTCGAGACAGGTCTACTGGTGAGCACTTCATACCTACCTACTTGTTTCGAAATATTAACTTAGCATATCTTTCTTTATAGTCACGTGTTTGGTGATAATAGAAAACATAAACCAACAAGTTATGAGATAACAATGAATACATTGCTATATTTTCATTTCGTTTACAGAGTCAAAGACCTGAAAATTCAGTAATGCAAGCTCTTGAATCTTTGAATGACTCACAAGTAAATGACTTTTTGAGTGGAAAGTCTCCTCTTAATTTGACCATGAGATTAGGAGATCATATGATGTTGATTCAACTTCAATTGTCAACTTTAAATTCAAGTTCATCCAGCGGTTCACGATCACTGAAAACTTCTACTCCATCAAAGAGTCCTTCCACACCAAAAAAAGATGTCAAAGAATCACCCAGTCCTCAAAACACTCCTGGGAAAAGTTCACAAACTGAAGAACCAGTAGCAAGTTGTAGCAAAATTATACAAGAAAATATAAAACAAACACTATTTAGAAAGCAAGATATTGAAATGTTACAAAATACTTTTAATTTATATCAATCATTAGCAGAAGAGAAATTTGCTGAAAAATTTGAATCTGCTGACAAGGATGAAGCTATGGACACAACACACAGCACAGACTCATCAGATACACAGTCAAGAAATAGTCAATCCCCTATTAAATCTTTATCAAATTTAGTTGGTACCCCAATCTCCACTCCTAATAAAGAGCTATTGAATTCCTCTAATTCAAATTCACCTATTAAAAATGACTTGATGGACTTACTCACAAGTAGCAAGTTGTGCAGTGAAACTCCATCTACAAATGCCATGAGTGAGAAAACTTGCCTTTCTACTCCTTCACTGACTCCTGACAGTTCACTTGACAGTGATAACTTTACAGACCAAAGTTCATTCCTGGCTGAAAGCCCAATAGACGAGTATCCCATGGAAAGTTTGTTTAACAGTGTTGTTGATAAGGGTTTATTTAAGGATCAGGGTGAGACAATGATGGACAGAGAGATATCTAACCTCGCAACAACCAGCAATGGTACTCAAGAAACCACTTCATCGCCTTTGCCTTCATTCCAAAGTTTAAATGAACCTTTGAAGAACAAGCGGTTCCAATATTTACTCCATAAGACATCAAAATTCAAGCATCCAATAAGTCAGAGTAAACCTAAAGCTTTTATGCAGTCTGTAGTAAATAAGCATAGGAAGAGGATGCAGATTAGACAAGATAGTAATTTAGCACAACCATCTACCTCAAGAACAGAGCCTTATATTACTAATTCAAGAAAATTGATATTGCAACCAAGTAGCGAGCAAGCTGAGGAACCAATTACCCCTAGTACATCCAAGGTTGTATCTTTAACTACTTCAGACACACCTAAGAAAGTGCAGCGTGTTTCCCCAACTCCACCAGTTGATACAAAAGCACTGATTGAAGCATCTAAAAATCTTACCCAGAAGCTTAAGAAGTTGTCTAAGGAAGTATTGACAAATAAAATTGAACTTAGAACTGCTGAAGAGTCTGTGCGTTCGAAAATAGGTCCTGGTGCTGTGATAGAATCCATGAAGCATCATGGAAAGGGAATTTATTCTGGAACTTTTTCGGGCACACTGAATCCAGCTCTTCAAGACAGGTATGACATGTGTTTTCAGTTAATTGTTTAAAATATTAGATTTCTATTCTGTGCCTTCTCATTCTATTATATTGGTACTAGTATTTACATACCATTTGTTGTCCATTATAATTGCATATTGTGTACTTAACATCAAAGTAAACTTGGCTAAGTAAATATATCTGGGAACTGTGCCTTTCATTTGTTCTCTTTAAGTTAAATGTTGTCACAGTTTGGTTCTTGCCAGTTTTGTGTATTTAATTTAGGATTACACATCTAATGAACTAACTGTTTACGTTTTGCAATAGAAATTCTATTCTAAATAGGTTTTTCAATATATAATTATTTACATTCAATACTTTTTTACAGATATGGCAGGCCAAAAAGAGATATTTCCACTATTATACACATCTTGAATGATTTGCTGTGTGCTGCTCCTCCTATAACTTTAGCACAGGTAAATAGAATCACCTCTTATATATTAGTTTTAAATTACTGAATGTAATTTGAACATTTCACTACTAATAAATTTAAAATTTAAAATTGCAGAAAGAGTCCAAACATTTGTGCTCTGCTAACAGCACAGAAGAAACTAGTATGTGCCTTGGTTGCAGTCAGCCGTCATGTGCTGCAGGGCAGTGTGATGGCCGAATGCCTTCCACTTCCTCCAAACAAGACTGTACCTGTGATCAAAAAGATTGCCATTGTATACATGCCACCCCTAACACCTGCCCATCCTGTATACAACTGTCCAGATCTGGGGAAATGTGCAAGAAATGTGATTCAGCCAAGACCCTCGCTCTTGACAACTCAAAGACTAAGTGCAAGTTGGAGCAACTCAGGCTTGTGATGCAGCAGAAGAAGCAACGACGTGAAGCCCGAAAACTGAAAACTCTACCTTATACCAGTTCTCCACCTAAAACTCTGGCCAGTCCCGAACCGGGGCCAGCCATCAAAGAAGAAATAGAAACTGTTGCTTAACACAATGCAGTAGTGATGCTAATTTAGTGTAAATAATGATAGGTTTTGTGTTGCAAAATTATACCTCAAAATAAAACAGACTAACAGCATGTGCTGGGCTAATGATGGGTCTTCCTATAGAACATTTTCACATGGGATTTTGTTTATTAGATTAGATTACTGTAACTGCTGGAATAGCTATATTAACTGCTGGAGGTCTCAGAGCTACGACCCCAAAACCATTTGCATTTGAATAATGCAGATTTCTTCACAAGATGAGTGTTTTGACATAGTTTTGTGATGAAACTTATGGAAGACTGAATAATCTTCTCATTTTAACTGTGATTATGAGTGTTGATAAGATTCTCATGTTATGGTACTGATGGACAGTAAGGCTTTCTATGCTTGTGTAAAGATTGCAAACAGCCTCCATATATAGAATATAATATAACTGTATAAATACCATTTGAACTAAGATTTGACATAAGCTTCAAATTGTAAGTGCTATCATTTTACACATGTACAAATAACACGATGAACTAGAGAAATCACTAGTTTTAGGCACATAACATAACATCCTCCGATGAAGTTGCCCGGAGCAACTCAAATTAATTTTGTTGTTATTTTTTTAGATTATATTATATTTTATTGGTTCTGTCACTTTTTAGACACTTAGTTTATTTTTTTAGTAATCGTTGAATGTATGTTTTGGAATTAAGTTCATTGACACTTGCAACAGTTTTTTTTGGGATACCAGACACCATGTGACTTAGTCTACATTATAATTGGGCCCTGTTATGTATTCTTATAGTTTTTCTTTGCATTCTTTTTTATTTTCCTAATAAAATAAGTATGTTAATATTCTAAATAAAAAGTCTTGATTGGGTCTATTTGGTTTACTTATTTTATTTTAGTGTAAGTTCAAAAAGATTGTAAAAGTCGTTTTCGCCATTGCTTGATTAAACCAAAAATTTAAAGTAGATTTTTTTGAAACACAACTAAAACACAACTTTCAGTTACTAGTGTTAAATATTCTAAGGGTTTCAATATTGTTATTATGATATTAACAGTAACCCTGCTACCCATGAAAATAATGTTTTATTATTCATCTGACTGTTCCACCTTCAAGTGTTTTATGACAAATAATAAAATAACTAAATATATCAATAAAGTAATTAATTACCTTGTATTCATGCCTGTAAAAATGTAGTGAATTATCTTGCTATTAGTGTAAATACTTAATGAAATAAAAATCAATTGGTTTAATACTTCAGCATCAAAATGTAACTAAACAATACTGCAACAAGCAAAGTGCCTCAAATATTCTAACATCTTAAGTTTAACAAATGAGAATATGTGATTAAACTAAAAGCTAAATTATATAAAAATAAACAATGATAATGATGTTTCCTACAGACAAAATGTATCCATTTTAATCAACTATGAAAAATGGAGTATTTTCTCAATTTAAATGCAAGAGTTTTAATTTGAATATTTAAAGGCGAATTTTTGAACTGTACAGATTCTGAAAATTGGTGATAATTCCATGCAACTAAATTATGTATACTCATTACTCATTTGCTATACATATTTATTAATGGTTTATTATACAAATACATTAAATTGGAACCCTTTATAAAATAACTATGAAATGCTCGACCATAGTAATGCAGCATGTTTAGCCTTAAGTAAATCATGATTTATAGATTTTCATGTATAGAAGTTGGTTTTGTAAATAATACTGTTATAAAATTTTTCGTTATAAGGTTTGATGGTATATTGTGGAATTGTTTGGTCTTGTATTTGCATTAGAGAAAAATAATAAAACTGCGTCAGAAAACATTAATCTCTTTTTCTTCACGATTTCCGAAGTAATTGCATACCCACAAATCTCTTAATGGGTAAAAGATTTGGTAAGGTACCTTAAATTACATTTACTCTTAAATGCAGTTTTGTGTGTGGATGTTTGCTTACGCTTAAACAAAACTTGCTAAGGTTAAACAATGTCTGTGAAAATCCATGTGTGTTCTCCACTGTGTGTAAAGCCGGCTCCAGATGGGTGTAATGTAAGATGAAGTGTATTAGTGTGGACGGCACGGCATGCGAACTGAACGAGAATTTTGTTCAAGAGCTGTTCCAGTTAGTTTCTACGAACGTGTCGAATAGGAAAGTCGTGACAGCCGGCGCTGCTTTTATTTATTTATTATTATGGCATACACAACAGATTACTATCATATCTTAAACTTAATAAAAACTAGATATAAACCCAAAAGTGTGTACTCACAGCATGATTAAGTTATCGCGTAAATAAGTAGACTGAGAATCAAGAATAGATAATAAACAATGTCTTAAATTACCTTAAATAGGTACTATAAAATTAAGTGGGTAAGTTCAGCTGAGAATATTTTTCACTATAGGTATACCTAAACGTTATGTTTCGTCGCTTCATTCTTCAGATAGTATTTAATTAACAAGGTAGTCCTTTTAAGGTACTAGGTAACTTCGCACAGTTTTAGAGTATGTCATTTGACTCATTCAAAAAACTTTCCGTGTTTTTACTCGATGAACCCCGGTCCCGGCAAGTCTTCATTTAATTTTTCGTGCGTAGTAACAAGCACACCTCTTAAACCAACGAGTAACTTAACAGTTTAATATTAAATATGGTGTAAAAGTTGTACTAAAAGTTTGAAAATTAGAACTAACAATAAAGAATTCGATAGCGACTCGTTAATTCTTCCGATGAGGTAAGGTATAATTTCATTTTATCGGGACGATGCAAAAAAAACGTGTCATCTATAATAGATATATCACGTTATCTGCATAAATTCCTGTTAGTCTTCTACCTGATGTTTTTTATAATAAACTAAAATTTTGCTTTATCGAAAAGATGCAGAAAACACGTGTTATCTATAATAGATATATCACGTTATCCGCATAAATTCCTGGTAGTCTTCTACCTGAGGTTTTTAAATATAAACTCAAATTTCGCTTTATCGAAAAGATAAATAAATATTAAAATAAATATTTCTAACAATCACACCACTTTATCTAGCCCAAATTAAGTATCATTAAGAACTTGTGTTATGGATACTAGATAACGGATAAATAAACTTGAGCAATATATAAGCACACATAGATATTTTTTTTATATATAAATATTAGAAATAAACTTAAATAAATATACATACACATCCATGACTACAAAGCAAATATAATAAAGTATCTGCCTCTACCAGGATTCGAACCCGGGACCTCTGGCATGGAAGGCAAGTGTACATACCTCCACACCAAACAGGCCGTCAAATGATGCAGAAAACACGTGTTATCTATAACATATATCACGTTATCTGCAAAAATTCCTGGTAGTCTTCTACCTGATGTTTATTATTATAAACTATAATTTCGCTTTGTCTAAAAGATGCAGAAAATACGTGTAATCAATAATAGATATGTCACGCTACCTGCGAAAATTCCTGGTAGTCTTCTACCTGATGTTTATCATTATAAACTATAGGTTCGCTTTGTCTAAAAGATACAGAAACTACGTGTAATCTATAATAGATATTATCCGCATAAATTGCTGGTGTTTCTTATTCCGATTAATACTGTATAGTACTTTTATTGTTATTTTTGGCTTTTTTTTCAATAATGTTAAGAAAGTTTAATACGAATACAGAAAATCTGAAAGGGATTTAACACAATATCTGTATTACGTAATATCCTATTTTTTTTTTCAAATCTGAAAGTCCTCATTAAAATTATTTAAATATAATGATGAACCCAGTGGACGAATCTCCAGCTAGCCATTTTACTTACCGCAATACCTGAAGCCCTCTATGTAGACACTCCCTAATCTGGAACCGTCGACCTCCCGCAATGAACCGGGCCAGTCGGGAGAATTATTTCCGACATGGATCCAGAGATTCCAATTCCATTACTTTTACGATATTTGGCCTAAACTAACAAATAATGAAACCATTTTAAAATGGATAAAATTATGTTTCTCAATTCCATTTCATGAAAGAATTACACCAGTATTACTCCCAAACATATTTTGTCGCATAGTGAAAATAGTATAATAGGTCTTTACCTATAAAACTGCCGTTTTGCCGTACTGGCCATTTCAAATGAAAATATTTTATTTTTTGACTGATAATTCTAATTTCAAATTAATTTTATTTGACAAACATGGAATTCTTTTACTAAAATCGTCATTTGTTTAATAGTTTGTGTTTTGTTTTCAACGTATTCGAACATTTTTCGTCATCATGGATAAGTTAAAAATTCGAGTAATTATGGAGTATGAGTACCGTCGTGACAGCAAAGCGGCACAAGCGGCACGCAACATCAACGACGTTTACGGAGCGAACACTACAAACGAACGCACCACCCGTTATTGGTTTACCCGCTTCCGTTCTGGAAATTTTGACCTGAAAAATGAACCCCGTGGTCGTCCGAAAACTTTGGTCGACAATGACGAATTAAAGACAATTGTGGAAGCTGATGAAACTCAATCCACGGCTGAATTAGCAGCAGCTTTCGACGTTAGCATCAAAACAATATTGGTCCATTTGCGTCAAATTGGCAAGGTAAAAAAGCTTGACAAATGGGTACCCCACGAACTCAATGACCGCCAGCGCGAAGTACGCGTGGAGACGTGCCTTGCACTGCTCAGCAGGCATACAAATGAAGGAATTCTGAACCGCATTGTTACTTGTGACGAGAAATGGATCCTGTTTGACAATCGTAAGCGCTCAGCAAGTTGGTTGGACCCTGGTTCAGCACCCAAACAATGCCCTAAACGAAAACTTACCCCTAGAAAAGTGATGGTCACTGTTTGGTGGTCTAACGCGGGTGTAATTCATCACAGCTTCTTGCCAAACGGGACAAGCATTACTGCAGATGTGTACTGTGAAGAACTGAACACAATGATGGAGAAGCTCGCACGTCTCCAACCAGCTTTGGTCAATCGTTCGGCTCCACTGCTCCTGCACGACAACGCGCGACCTCATACTGCACAGCAGACGGTCTCCAAGCTACAAGAGTTGGGGTTGGAAGTTCTCCGTCATCCGGCGTACTCACCAGACCTTGCGCCTACAGACTTCTACTTTTTCCAGAATTTGGATAACTTCTTGGCGAGAAAAAAATTCAATACCCGAGAGGCAGTACAAAATGACTTTGAAGCATTTGTTGCCTCCCATCCAGCTGATTTCTTCAAGAAAGGCATCAATAAGCTACCAATGCGTTGGCAAAGATGCATTGATTGCATGGGTGATTATTTTGATTAATAGAAATAAAAAATATATAAAAAAATTACGCTTCATTTATTTCGTGAAAAACGGCAATTTCATAGGTAAAGACCTAATATTATGCAACTAGTGAATAAAGGACGGATTTAAAGCGAGGGCCGTAGATGAGTCACGAGCAAGTGAAGGATTCTAAGGATTGAATCACGAGCGCAGCGAGTGATTTAAGATGATTGAATCACGAGCGCAGCGAGTGATTCAACTGTTAGAATCCTGAGCGACGCGAGTGATTCATCTACGGCCCTCGCTTTAAATCGTACTTTATTCAGGAGTTTCATACTATACTTTATACCATGACTACGAGAAAAAGACATAATTTAAGCGAAAATAGAAATTTAATCAAGAAATAATAAATGTTACCTTAATTGAAATGGACATTAAAATTAGAGCAATGACTGTAATTAAGCGTAATTTTCTTATTATTATCATTAGGGTGATCAACTTGTGAAACAATATTTATTTTTTTTTCTATAATGGCAGCAAAGAACACAAAACAGTTTTTAATCTAATGCCAAACTCCTTGTCGCAAATATCGACCAATCAAATCTCGAGAATTTATTTGCACCAAAGAGTTTGAATTTCGAATCTTAGCGCAAGGAGTTTGTGTAAGCATTGAAATGGAGATCGGATATATTTTGTGTTCCAAATTCAAACACCAAAACAGTGAATAAAAACAAAACAGTGAATAAAAGGCCTTTTTATTCACTGTTTTTAGAGTAGGTATGGTATAAATGAAATATGATAATAGGAATTAATCAATTGTTAGACTTAGAGGCTAAAAAGCCTTGTTATTCCTCAAGTGTCCAGTTTATATCAAACAAATATTTAAAAAAAATCATTTAGCGCCGAAACTCAACGGTGAAAAACAGTTCGTACCTATTTAAAAAAAAATCAATAAACTTATAAAATGTTTGTAGAAAAACTACACTTCAAAATGGAAGCTTATAAAACAGCTTCTGAATTAATTAATGGTTTCTTAGCTAACATAGATAAGAAAGGCCATACCTACTCGTACCTATATTTGTTAATTACAAAAAAAATACCTACGTTTTTAATTTCAAGAAAACTATATATATGTTCGATCCAAACACATACGAGTTTACGGACAAGCCGTATGGATTATCCGTGCTCCGGGGGTATTTACAAAAATTATGCGCGAAGTTATGAGTCACTTGTTGTGAATTTGGTCAAAAATCGACTTGTACCGACAAAGTCAGTAACAATTTTTGGCTTTATGTTAACATTGAACAGATGTCTATTTCTTTACCTGACGATAAGCGTTATAATAATAAATAAATTTATAAAACTTCAAATATGCTCGATACGAGATTTTTCCAAACATATAGGTGTACTGGTCGCAGCTTGTCTAGCAACAAAATAAGTATAACTATGAGGCAAAAATTAAACTCCCTAAATTACTGTTAGAAGATTTAATCTGGTAGAAAAGTATAAGTAAATATACCATTTCCTGTTCAATTACTTCACAAATTTATAAGATATATACAGACGCATTCAGAACAGGCTGGGGAACAGAACAGTATGATTTTTGGAAACATAGTGAAAAAGAATACCATACCAATTACCTAGAATTACTAGCCGTTTTCTCAGGCTTCAAAAGTTAAGCCGGGGAAGAAAGAAATTGTGCAATATTATTGCGTGTTGAAAATACCACCGCAATTGGTTACATCAATAGGATGGGTGGTATACAATTTCCACATTTAAATACTCTAACTAGACACATTTGGCTAGGGCATTTGGCGAGGAACGCAATTTATGGATTTTTGCTTTAATGTTTGTTTGCAAATGTGACGCATTTATAACTAGGTATCCTGAACCGCATGCAATCGATGCGTTTACGATTAATTGGGCGTAATTTTAACCATTTCTTCCATTTCCTCCATTTTTTCCTCACTTATATTACTTTTACTTTTGAAAAAAATACCAAAAAGTTACCGTTACATCGTTAGCCGTATGCACCGACATAGGGTCCAGACATTAAATTAGAAAATATAGTTTTTGCATCCGTACACATAATCATAATATACATCATTAAAACCACAGCCCCAAATCGTAAACAACCTATGTTATCCTTGCCAAACTTTAAAAATAACATAATGATATGTCTTGTATCGACTCTAAAATACTATATTTTTTGTGACGAAAAATATTAAAGCTTCGAACTCGGGGTTCTTGTTTGTAACATGAAAGGCCCCCCTCACAGAGCCGCGTCGAGGCAGACGCTAAGTCGGTGGACAAAGCAGACGCTAGGTACGAGCGGCGTTGACATGAGTGTGTTCAGCGCACTCAGCACGCGGCACGTGCTCAGTGTAGGTTATCCGAGAAATGGCTGGGTGGACCTAAAACTCTCAGGCCTTTACAAAATTTTACCATAAACCTATATTAGACCCATTAAACGACTTTGCCTTGTCCGTCCTCAATAAATGTACAAACCACCCAATGTCTTCCGATAAAGAGATTAATTAAAATTAAATTATTCTGTTTATTTATTTAATTAATTTGGCAATCACCAAGTGTATAATAAACGCCTAAAGGTTACTGAATTCTTAAATAATGTACTCAAGTAAGAAATTTAATGAATAAACGTATTTAAATTAATTATAATTTGTAAAGACAAAAGAAAACAAAACTTAATCTCTAAAAATCTACCTTGGCAATTAAATACTATCTGAAGAATGAAGCGACGAAATATAATAGATGACTTTCAGGGGCAGATAGTTCTCTAGATTTCGAATTACCAGCTTCACCTCTCACGACACAAGGGCTTGATATAACACCTGCACCTTCAACATCTCTTGTTGAAGATTTTTATTGGATGACGAAACTACGTATAACGGTACAAGAAAGGGGCCATTTTACCAGTACCATCTAAATCAGGAATACAGACGATGTAAGCGAGATCCACTTACACTTCAAAAGCATGTGAATTTTCCCCGTTCCAAGTGAGACCAATGCCGAAACCGACAGCTCCACAAACAAATCGGTAATGCAAACGTTAAAAGTCAGAAGTATTGCATCAACCCCTATTAAAGTTACAACAATTTCTTAAATTTAGATGATTGAAATTAACAAAAGTATGTTTTCGAGTTAGCTGGACCTAAAACATCTGTATTGAGTGAAGGAAAAGTAAAAAGAAAAGTAACACAACAATTGAGAGAAAAAGAGAACCGAATTACCGATTTTGTATGTTAAGTATAGAAGACCGGTTCCAGTGTTGTCAGTGTCACCAGTGGGCGCACGAAGCCTGCCGTATGCCTGTCGTATGATGTGCGTGGCAGTTATTTCTTCGACAACTGTGACGATTAAACAGTGTGGCAGAGCGGATGATCGACAGTTTTTTTTTAGTTTCATTTTTAATATAAAAAATTAAGATTTTGTAATTGTGATTATATATGATAATGTGCAAATTAAGAAAATAAAGAAGATAGCTGATAGCTAGCTTCTTTCTATGTATTTTATTCAGTTTCCCTTAAATTATTCGGTATGCCTGGGTTATGGTATTATAAAAGTTAGACATATGCCCGTGCAGGTATAATCGATTTTGTTAAGATTATTCAGAGCCGAGTCACTGCGGTGAGATGATTGCGACAAAATTGTATTGTAAGGAGTTGTTGTTACTTTCTATTTGTCCATATGAAGTCCTACTCATTTATCTTTATATCTATCCACCCATGCAAAGCCGGGGCAGGTCGCTAGTAAATTCTAAAAAGTACATTTAACTGTCACTGGTATCGAACCCGGAACCTCAAGCGTCCGTGAATCTCGGAGTAGAGCGTAAGCCACCATATTATATTTTCTTATCAACGGCGTACGTGTACCAACTAGTGGCCCCGAAAGCCAACCTCACATGCCCGTGGTGCACCCTGCTGATTAACGGACGTAATCGTATGACGTAATCGATCGTATGTTTATGCATGTAGATCGAAGTAGTTTCAAGTTCCGGCTAAGTGCCCACAAAATGCGGTGAAAAGGCCAATAGGTTGAACCATATAATATGTATAAACAGCCCATTTAAAAAGAATTAAATTTTTGGGTTAATTTATTTTGTATTGATCTGCTTGACCAAGTTGGCTTATGTTTCGAAAAAGGCAGTTATTTGATTGAACTATATGTATGTTTGTCCAATCCTATGATTATACAATCAAAGTAATTTCGATGGATGACATTAAACCTATTCGACAATATAAGTGACTACTTTATTTATTTTATTTATTTTTATTTTACAATTTTTGGAAATCTAACAGCTAGATGATTCAATAAATAAACAAATGATTATAAGAAAGCCAATTAGAAGATTTCACTCATAACAATAATATGGTAGTTAGGCAAGAACACATACAAAATACAAAGACTATAACCAAACATAAAAGAGAACAACAAAAAAAAAACAAATATTTACAGACTATTAACTCATTTTACATATGTATAAGCCAATCGCATGGACTGCGATAATATAGGTTGGTGACAATATAAAGAAAAATAAAAATAAATTCATTAAATTGCATCGGAGAAAAATTCTCTTGCTAGAGTCGCCTTAACGCTCTGGACGCCGGCATGAAAGGCATCAAAGTGAGGATGAGTTCGACATGTCATGTTTACCTGCTCACACGCCCTCGCTATGAAAGAATTCTTTCTATAATTGGTACTTGCAGTGGGAACATGGAGAAGAGCAGGATTTCTGTAAAGTTTGGTATGTGTGCAAATACCGATCATAGAAAGAAGTTCGGGGGCATCTAACTTGCCATTTAGTATTTTTAATATGTTGCACGTATCCGGTATTCTCCTTCGTGTTGCTAAAGGCAATATATGGTGGCGCCTACACCTAGACAGATAATCAGCGTCACGAACACCGCACCGGAACTGAATGAACCTCATACATTTTTTCTGAATCGCTTCGTTGTGATTGATATAAATATTATATAAGGGATTCCAAACGGATGATGCATATTCAAGGTGACTTCGGACAAAAGTGCAGTATAGGATTTTAAAAGTTTTAATACTTCTAAATTCAGAGGACATGCGTAATACAAAACCTAATGCCCTAGCGCCCTTGTTTACCACTTTGTCAATGTTTATCAAACATAAGTTTTGATTCAAAGGTAATGCCTAAGTCAATAAACGACTCTACTCTTGTTATAATCTCGTTGTTAATTGTGTAGTCATAAACAATGGGATGAGTCTTTCTGCTGTATGAGCAAATATAACATTTTGATATATTAATAGGTCAAGTCTGTTAGATGTACAGTAGTCAAAGAGATTGTTAAGGTCAGATTGAAGGTTTACATGATCATTAAGGCAGTCAATAGGATAAAGAGTTTTCATGTCATCCACGTAAAGTAAAATTTTTGAAAATTTAAAACATTTTTTAATATCGTTTATAAAAACTGAGAATAACAGTGGTCCTAGCAGGGATCCCTGGGGAACGCCAGAAGGAATATTTTTAGCTCGGGATGTGTAACTATTGATGGCAACAATCTGACACCTATTGTCCACATAAGCGGTGAGCCACCGGTACAAGTTACCTCCAATGCCTGCTTCCAGTAGTTTGCGTAGAAGGATGATGTGGTCAATACGATCGAAACACTTGGAGTAATCCGTATAAACCACATCAACCTGCGAAGGCTTCGCCATGTGGTAACTGAGAAACTCCGAGCACTCCGACAGATTTGTCTCCGTTGACTTGCCCTTGAGTAAACCATGTTGTTCGCTTATAAAGGTATTATTAAGTGCGGCATACATTTGATTGTAAACGATTTTCTCAAAAACTTTAGAGAACAGACACAATTTAGAAATGGGTCGATAATTTACAATATCATTTTTAGAACCTTTCTTATGAATCGGAGTTACATAAGCGGTTTTCCAAATTGAGGGCAACTGACCTATCTCCAAAGAATTTTCAATTGCAAATATCGGTGGGATATGATCTGGGCCTGACCCTTTATGCATGTCAAGCGAGATCAAGATTTTGTAAACCTCTTCCTCCGAAACAATGATGGTATTAAGATCACATGTACTGTTAGGCGCGGTTCGAGATTGATCATATGTGATTGTTGTGACCGGATTTTGAAATGTGGAGTGGAAATATTCACTGAACATTTCACAGATTCCACTAGCATCGCCTGAGCACCTCTCACCATAGTTCATAGTAGAGGGAAGCAAATTAGTTTGGTTTTTACTTTTTACATAAGACCAGAATGATTTGGGGTTAGAATTAATATTTTTCTCAGTATGTGCTACGTAGTTACCGTACATTTAGTTACAGTAGTGATGTAACGAATATTCGCATTCGCATTCGTGAATATTCGCACATTTTTTGATATTCGCATAATTTATGCGAATATGAATATCAGAAAAAAAGCATTTGAGGGCAATAAAATCAAAATCCATTCATTTTTTATATTTTTTAATGCAAGACAAATAACCTAATCACATTATCAGTCTTCACTTTATCATTTGGTATTATTTCTTTATTTAGGAAGTTTACCTCCAAAAAATGACATTCGTTACATCACTAGACTACAGTGGTAAATCTGTTTCAACCACACATTCGAGAGTGCGCAGTCGCAATTCCTAGAGTTATTACGTTAGTGTATTTATAAATGTACACTTGTGTTTATAATTCGGGAATGTACTATACAAGTAGGTAAGTATTTTTCTACTAATGAGGCGCTACCGATTTAAGCTGCTCTGCACATTCCGGACTTGTATCAAAGCACCTCGACAGTGTTAACTACACACTACTGACGTGCACAGGTATCTGGGTAGGTACTTACGTTGATAACGGATGTTCAATACGTATTTCAGAAAATTAAAAACGATTATTTTCTAGTAAATATGAAAATGAAAACGAATATTGAAAAGGATTTTTAAAGTTCTACATATTACCTTAAGGTTCCGTCTTACTACGCCTTTCCCTATGTGTGGTAATGTCTTATGTCAACTGCTTCTTTGATAGGTATCTATTAATTAAAGAGAGAGTTACAATTAGATTTTCAGGTGAAAGTTGTTTATTAGGACATTCGTAGGCGAACAAAGGTCGACATCATAATAGTTCGCAGAACAGACGGCCGTTGGGGCAGTAAAGTACCACTAAAGTGACCATGACCTAACCGACGCAACGGCCGATTGCCGTTACTTACGATGCTCTATCGAGCTGGATACCCGAGAACTCTATTGGTTACGAGCCTCTTGATGCTTACTTATGTAAGCTCCTACTTAAGTCGGCTAATTCATTCTCGCTCCAATCGCCGCCCGGTACGGACGTTCCAAGACCACTCCGATTGATCGGTCTCTTCCCGTTATTCATTTGAACCATTCTCCCGACATCCTCGATTTTGCAATGGTGAAGCATATCAACCTTGATCTCAGGTCTATGGAACCACTCGATGACCTAGGCTCCGATCACCGAACCGTTTCCCTCGTGGTAGGATCGCCCAACGTTAACGAAATCTCTTCTAAGACCTTTACCAACTGGAAAGGCTTTAAAAAGACGTTAGTTTCAGCCTTAGAGGCCTCCGCTCGCGATCTCGCCCGACTCTAGATAGCCCGGACAAAATAGACTCGTTAGTCGATTCCCTCACTGTTGCTATCAACTCAGCCATCACAGATAACGAAAAGTCAAACCCACGCTTCCCTTAGCCATCCGCAATCTCATTAAATCTAAGAACGCGGCTCTCCGGAGACCCAAACTCTATCCCACGCCAGCCTATAGATCAGCTGCGAATCAGCTGCAACGTAAAGTTAGGTCTTGCCTCGCGGATCACCTGACGCTCAGATGAACGATCTTATGGAGAATATCTCCCCGTCCCACCAAGCGTATTATAAAATGGCCTGAGCCTCACGCGTAGGCGCCGCTTCCCACGTTCCTCCTCTCACTCGTCCTGACGGCACTACCACCATCGAAGACGAAGAGAAAGCCGAATGCTTCGCCAACATCATTGCCTCGCAATGCTCGCCCAGCACGCAACCCACGGATCCCTCCCACATCCAGGCGGAGGAGGACGAAATACTCCGCAGTGGCTCTCTCCCCATCACCACCGACCCCGTCACAGTCTCTAATGATGAAATCTCGCTTCTCATTAGAAGTCAGAAGTCCAAAAAGGCTCCGGGTGCGGATGGAATTTCCAACCACGCACTTAAGCACCTGCCTCAACAGGTGTTAGCTATCATTTTCAATGCCTGCTTCGACCGTAGCTACTTTCCAAAAGCTTGGAAAGAAGCGACAGTCATAGGCATTCCCAAGCCAGGTAAACCACTGAATATCCCGGCTAATCACAGACCCATCAGCCTCCTCAAGGCCATGTCTAAAGTTCTCGAGAGAGTCATACTCTCTCGATTGCGGAACCATCTGTTTCCAACGGATGGCGATCCCCTCATCATTCCCCACCAGTTCGGCTTTCGCGCTAAGCACTCCTGCCCTCAGCAAGTCCATCGAATCGTCGAGTACATACTCGAGGCTTCTATCCGCGGCGTTTTAAAACGGTCGCAGTTTTCTTTTACTTAGCCAAGGGTTTCGATAAAGTCTGGCACAGCGGTCTCGTCTATAAACTCTACAAAATAGGCTTACCGGATCGCCTAGTTAGGATAATCGCGTCGTTTTTCAAAGACCGCAAGTTTCGTTTCAAACATGAAGGCACGCTTTCCGCGCCTCGTCCCATAAAGCCTGGAGTCCCTCAAGGCTCAGTCCTCGCCCCTCTGTCGTACACCGTGTACACTAACGATATTCCCATCCCACCGAAACGCGTCGAACTCGCCCTCTTTGCCGACGACACCGCCCTTTACACCAAAGGCCTCCGTGTCCCGGGTCTCGTTACCAGACTACAAAAGGCCGTAAACGCCCTCGGTGCATGATTTCAAAATTGGCGCATCGATATGAACCCAGACAAGAGTTCTGCGGTTTACTTCGACTGCAAACACCGTCGTATCGCCGATTACAATCTCCACATCCGAATGTTAGGCATTCCCATCCCCTGGAAGCGCAGTACCAAATACCTTGGCGTCACCTTACACCAGACGCTTTCTTTCAAACCACACGTCGATAGAGTAACGAAACTCACCCGTTTTTACTTAGGCCGCCTATATAGTATGTTAGGTAGAAAAAGTAAACTGACTAACTAAAATATACCTCGCCAATCTTCGCCTAACCCTCCGTCCTACACAAACTGCAGGTAGTTCAAATCTCTTCTGCCACAGGGCCACAAACGCACCTTTGTACTTGCGTAACGCGGACCTGCACAGAGATCTTGAACTACCTACTGTGCAACAGCACCTCAAAACACTCTCGGAAACGTTTTTCAAACGCTCCGAAACCCACCCCAATCCTCTAGTTCGAGATTCAGTCTCGTATACTACCCCTGTCTTAGATTCGAAGTTCAAAGTTAAAGACATCTTGGTACCACACTTAACGCATATATTTAATATGTGTCTTACAAAGAGCACATTTCCAAGGGTTTTAAAAAAAGCTCGGATAAGTCCAATTTACAAAGGTGGGGACAGAGATCGCGTTATAAACTATAGGCCAATATCGATTTTACCGTGCCTATCAAAGATACTTGAAAAGATTATTAATAGCCGTTTAATCAATTTCTTAGAAACCAAACAGATTTTATCACAACATCAGTATGGTTTTCGGCAGAGGAGGTCCACTGACGATGCTGTTAATAATCTGATTAATTTTATCTCAAACAACTTAGATAAAGGCCATAAGTGTTTGTCTATCTTCCTGGATTTATCAAAGGCATTTGACACGGTCTCTGTACCCATTCTGATTAATAAATTGGAAAATATTGGCGTCAGAGGAGCTCAATTAAAACTTTTTCTAGATTACCTTACAGACAGAAGTCAGTGCGAGAAAATAGGAAACTACGTAAGTACTGACCTACCTCCTAATTATTAAGTCTTTCCCTGGAAAAATTCTCTCATATGCTGATGATACAGCTCTCATTTTCTGCACAAACATGGAATGAAACTTATCCGAATGCCCAAAAAGGATTTGATGTGGTTAAAAGGTGGCTACACAGTAACATACTAACACTAAATACAGAAAAAACCAAATACTTAACTTTATCTATCCGCAACCTTCCAAATAATAATCTACAACTGTATGCCCACAACTGCCCATCAAATGTTGCAGATAGTAAAAAATCCTGTCCTTGTATACCACCTGAGCGCACCAATACCATAAAATATCTAGGCATTACAGTAGATGAGAAACATAGTTTCAAAACGCACATACATCTTTTACAAAAGCGGCTATGAAAGTTGATCTATGTATTTAAAACCCTGGGACATGTGGTAACCCCTGTAACACTCAAACAAATATATCTTGCTCTATGTCAGTCTCTTATCACATACTGCATAATTTCCTGGGTCGGTGCACCAAAAACGACTATGAAAATATTGGAAGTGTCTCAAAGAACCATACTTAAAGTTTACACATTTAAGCCCTTCCGCTATCCTACTGCGCAGCTTTATAAAGACTGCCAGGTGCTGACAGTACGTCAAATATTTATTTTCAAAGTTGTTTTAAAACAGCACTCTTTATTGGAATATAAACCCACCTCAATGAACAAGCGCAGGAGTTACGCAGTGTGTAAAAATAAAATCCATCCTAAAACATCGTTCATATATAGATTGCTCCCATTCCTTGGCGTCTACCTTGTAATAGAATTAATAAAATTATTAGAATTTATGCATATAATCATTACGAGGCAAAGAAATGTTTAACTCACTGGCTAAACTCCCTGTCATATGATGAAACAATGGTTACTTACTAATATACTTACTAATATTGTTATATGATATTCTAAATAATATATAGTATAGATATTTATTTCAGAATCACTTAACGCAATAAATTATAAAAGACGTTCAAATTCATATTCAAATTATTTATTCATAATCATAGGTACATAGGGATGTTACAAAATATTATGGGAGCAGCCATGACTCACCAAATTGGCATATGAATTTTAATATGAATTTCAATATATAAACTAAAGTGTCTAATTTGTAATGTACATGTCAACAGATTCTTTTTTTACCTTTCTTTCATAAGTCAATAGTAGTACTATTGACACGTCAATAGAAGTGTATAATAATATGTTAAAGCTCTTTTTAAATTAAACTTACCTCACTTCACCCACACACCCTCTCTCAAACACACGCTCAGTTTCATTTTACACACAGAGAGGACACAAAACATACAGAACATGTCGTATTGTATCACGGTTGTACTTTTTTCCAAGATTTTATTATTAATGTAATCATTTTAAACATACTTTTTATTAATAAATTTTAATATGTAAATTGGTTAATTTCGGTGGTTGGAGGCGCTGTCTGCTGAAATACAGGCCACAAGCTTAGTTCAGCAGCAGATGCTAATTTATAAACACTTATTTTTTCTGTAACATATACTTAAACAGAACTATTGTAATATAAGTGTGCAAAATCATGTTTTAAGAATAAATAAATATTATTATTATATTATTAAAGGCGCTAGACCGAGAAAATCACACAGGAACGTAGCAACGCAGCTGACGCTAGATCTCGAAGCTCTTCAGGCCGCAAATTCTAATTCTAATTTAAATTCGAATTAATTCAACTTTAAATTTTCATTTTGAGCACCTTCAGTGCTATGTATTCACGTCGTGAATCGTGGAGGGGGAACAAAAAAAATTCCCTGCGGTGTCATGTATTCGTTTATTTGCGGTCTTAGTTCGGACAAATTTCACAATGAGGATATAAAATTTTTTTAGGTTGCGATTAGGTTGCTGGAAAGTTTCATTTATCTTCTAAGGATAGCTGGTCAGTTTTGACAAATTTTAATACAAATTCAGGCTTATGCAAAATAAAGGGTATGTAAATAAGGGTATGTATTCAAATTTCTCAGAGTACCTACCCAGATCACTGTTAATTTTGAGTCCTAGGTAAAATGGTTACACTAACCAAACATTTTTAATTAGGTCTTGAACCAAAGCTTTATTTCTGATAGTAAATTTACTGTTTCTATACAATACTTTAGGGGTAAAGGGTAACAAAAACAATCAAATGTACTTGTGTAGTTATTTTATTATAAAGTTCATCTCATATAAATAGCACATAACCCATACACTTGTCTCACTCACTAAACAAAAAGAACATTCATTTGGAATCACAAATTATTCCGTTCTCTTTGTCAAACTCAGTTCAATAAATCTCCATCAACCTTTATCTGAAATTACACATTCATCTACTAGACTTGGTTAAACTAGCTACAATTTATAGTAACAAATTAACTGGTTTCTTATTCAAATTGTAACTAAAAATAAGATCAGTTAAAATTTGACGGATTTATAAAGAGTTTTAGAAGAGTAGCGTACTCATGCCACCCATTTCTGCTTGTTCTTTCACAAATATTTCAAAGTATTGGTAGATGATGGTGACGGCGAGTAGGATACCGGTTCCAGAGCCGATGGCTCCGAGGAAGTCAGCCAACACTGAGAGAGCTCCTATGCAAAGACCACCGAAAGCTGCTGCGGTGGGGATGTAACGGTTCAACTCATGGATCATTGAGTTGTCACGATGTCCACGCATCACCATTTGTTGCTCTTTAAGTTGTTTAGCAACCTGACAAAAAAAATTGTTCTATAAAAATATGAACACAAACCTTATTGAATTTTCGTCTTTTAGTAATAACTACAAAAACATACAAAAACAAACTTAATTAAATACATACATCTTTAGCGGATGATCCAGACACATCAATCCACGTCTTAGAGAAGAAGGCACAAGATCCCAACATGAAGACAATATAGAGCATAGCATGGATAGGGTCCTGGGCAATATGAGCCAGAGACTCTGGGGGGCTCAGGTAGTAACACAGGCCACCCACAGGATATGCCCGGGCCGGGCCACCGCCGCCGACGTCAGCCCAAACGCCAAGCAAATTCACAAGGAAGTTGCCACTGAATTTAACTGCTAACATCTGTGAATTATTCAAAATTTTTCAAATATTTGCTCATTTATTAGGTGTAGTATGTGTTACTCTAATAAGAATTTTATAGGAAAGGCATCTTAATATATAAAACATGGCATTTGCATATCTTACCTGTGAGATAACATAAAGATTAGAAACCAAAGCCGACTGTAGAATAATAGGAATGTTTGAAGTGTAGAACAGTTTGATAGGGTATGAAGAGTATTGTCCACGGTAACGGGCTGATTTGATTGGTAGATCGACACGGAAACCCTGTAACAAAACACCATTTAAAAAGAATTTAGCAAAGCAGTGGGCAAGAATAGATTGTTCCAAGTTAACATTTATTTTGCTGCTCTAATTACTCAGAAATAAGATTATTTCTATAATCATTAACTTTCAACTATAGTGACATAATGACTTATGAGATAAAACAAATGATAAGAATTATTTAAAAATATATATATCACATATTATTTTGAAATTGAGAACAAAGTATATTTTTCTCACCTGGAAGTATATGACTATAGCAAATACGAGTACAGTAGCCAACAGGTTCATTAAGTTGGGCAGGTTCTGTCGGTAGAAGGCTTCTCGGAGTGCTCTCACTTTGTCAGGGCGGGTGGCTAGCAGGTGGAACAGTGCTATCACTGCACCTTCAAATTCAGTACCGCGACCTGCAATAATTCATTGAAAATATATTATGCTATAGATGGAATTTATGACTTAGATGAGATTTAACATTTTCTAAATTAATGCTTGAATAATTATTAAGTGAGAAGGGACTTTGAATGACTAATGGCTCCAGAAGGTTAACTTGAGACAACTTTTCATTCTAAAATTAGTAATTCATTAACAAAACTTAAATACTAATTATATATCACCTAACTTGCGGGTACATACCAGTATTAACAGTAGCAGGAGAGAATGCCTTCCATACAATTGTTTCACAGATGTTGGTCGCGATGAACAGTGAGATACCGGAGCCAAGACCATATCCTGAAAATGTTTACTACATTAATCCATGTCAATAATAAAATTTCTTAACTGCATGTTTTGACTTTTCAGGCCATACCTTTTTGTAAAAGCTCATCAAGCAGTAGAACAATAAGGCCAGCAACAAATAGTTGGATGATGATCAGCAAACAAACACCAGCACCAATTTCACTGGGTTCTCCATACATGCCAGTCATTACATAGACAATAGCCTGACCAACAGTGATCACCATACCAAATACTGGCAAGAAAAAAAAATATGTTAAAATAGTTGAATAAAAAATATAACTGAATTGAGCCCCTCTGAAATCTGTTAAAAAGGGGAATTTGACCTATTTGTTATTTCAGTATTTTTTTAATTCAATTTAGATTCACTAGTGTGGTTATCAAAATAAATTTGAATAAAAACAAACAATTTAATTATAAATAATAAGCCATGGCAGCATGCCTGCTTAGAATGACTAAAATAATTTGGCAAGTTGCCTGGTGAAATCCCGAGCTTTGCAGAAAGAAAATTTTAAGACTGATATCAAGTTAAAGACGAAAAAGTTTAAACTGAAATTTCTAAAGCACAAATTAATTTTATGAAACAAGAAACTGATATTCATGGATATTAAAATAGGTCTCTGAGGATGGCTCTACATTCAATAATCTATATAATGTATAGTAATATCAACAAGTAACTAACTTGTGTCTACCATCTTATTTGAATAACATTCAATAACTTACATTTCTGGGCGCCATTAAATAGTGCTCTGTCTTTTGGAGTATCACCAACTTCAATTATTTTAGCTCCGGCCAACAATTGCATGATCAACCCTGAGGTTACAATGGGTGAGATACCAAGTTCCATGAGAGTACCTCTGTTCGAGGCCAGGATGACACGGATCCAGTAAAAGGGATCCGCACTGTCTGATGACATTATACCGAATAAGGGAATCTGATGAAGAGAAATTTATTGGGATTAATAAAAAATGATATTTCATTGACTTTTTATGCAAACATATGGTTATGAATTGATACACTACTTATATATATTTTTCATTTTTATCACTGTAGTCTTAGTAGGTAAATATTAATCAGTAATATTAAGCTAAATATCAATTAGATATAATGCTTACCTGACAGCATACTAAGAAAATAAACAGTGTAATTGCAGTCCATAATACTTTTTCTCTGAATTGTATCTGAAATGTAATAATTTAAATATAAGAATAGGGCATTAAATCAAAGATGATTCATTCAGTAATGATACAGTTATTCCAACAATTCGAAATGAAAGGTTGGAACTTTCACTTTTGAACCAATATTTTATAACTTTAAATGTTCAAAACGTCAAGGAATTTTAAAAAGTTCCGATTTGGGTTATTTATTGATTTATTTAATAATTTTTGGAATTTTAACGTAGCAAGTAGGCAGAAAATAGGGTACGAAATGCTTTACCTTTCTCTCCGGTTTCGCTATTTCTGGTAATATACTGCAAAAAGGCTTGATAACTTCAAGGAATTTGACTGTAAAAACATAAGAATACAATGAATTTAAGATGAATTGCAAGGCAAAATATAATACCAACTCCTTTATCGGTCATTTGTATAGAATTCAAATTCTTGCATTTATGGTAATTTATAAGTTAAATTTAAATTGATACTCACTTCCCATTTTGATTTATGATACTTCGCACTATCCTAACTATAAAATTATATGATTTATTCGATGAAAACCATTCAACTTTTGTTCGTAAGTAACACTCCAACAAGACTTTTACAAAAATGAACCTGCGCAACGCGGCCAACAGGCAAACTTCAAATGACACGTCCACAACGTCATGTCACGTGACCTATGATGTTGGCTTGTTTTGGGCTGCCATTAAAAAAAATATATATTTCGATGCATTCTAATTTAATAAAGTTTTACTCGAAATATTAATTTCATTTAAAAAAAACAATACACATAAATAAATAATGCGGCTCAATAGATTAAGATTTTACTTATATTTAAATTTTGGTCTGAACATTTCTTGTTTTCCTATTTTGAACTCTCTAAGATACTAAATGTTGTCATTATTACACGACACCAATTAATAAGGCATGATGGGTCTGACTTAATGACAAACAGAATAATTAAAGATACACGAGATGCAACAGATTTTAAATCATTGTACATTTTATAATGCATAATAAATAAATTGGCTTCGGTTAAGATAGCATTAAAAAAGCAAACACATCTTCATCAAGTTGGACATTTTACAAACCTAAACAAAAGGTTTCTATAATCCAAAACTTAGAGTCACACTTTAGGTTACCTTTGTCAATAAATTATTAATAGTTTAATGAGCCACTTTTAACAAATTTGTTTTACAGATATAGAAACAATATTAAAATTCAGTTATTTGAGAATATTCAGAAAACCTTTACATACCCAATTTCTAAATCAACTTTAGAAAGCGCACTTTTTTGTAGTATTATTGACTTGTACAATTTATCTTGTAACCTATTAAATAAATAATTAAACATAGCCTTTAATTATACAATTCCTTCAAAAGTTTATTTGCTAATCACGCATTCAATAACAATTTAAGAGGCACTTTGACTTAAAAGAGAACACAAAGGGTGCAGTGTCCCCAAGGTCACTGATGTCTTTACCGTAGCCTGTAAATAGTGGAGTTCATTCCAGGCCCTCAATAAGCTTTTGATTTCAGTACTTTACGCAAAAAATTACTATAAGTACCTTATTTTTTTAACATTTTATAATAATTACTAAAATGAAAGTCAGAACCAAATTATGTATATAAATATATAAAAGACATAAAAGCAAACCCTGGAATACGTAACTGCGTGCATCTTTACCGATACTACAGGGTTCTCGAACCATAGGTTAATCATTATGCAAAAAGAAATACTTTAGGTTTTATGATTTAAAATAGATGACATAGATATTCAGTTGAATAAATTACTTTAAAAAATGTCGAAATCGTGAAATATTAAATAATATCACTAAAATATATTTATGTCAGCTGTATAGTCAATATTTTCTTTTTGTGCATTTTATTTGCTTGGGTTTGCACTAAATAATAAAAAATCTAATTAGTATTTAGCTCAAATGATTATAAAATATGGTATAAACCTTATTGATTATTATAATAAAAATAGTTATAACTGTATATTTTACTGAAACATTAGTGGCCGACGACACGAACATTTTGAACTCAACCCTTTACTAAATGTTTAGAGAGAAAGTGTGTTGTTTGTTTTTCTTGATGTAGTATTCTAAAGGAATCGTCCTCTTTAGGGTTGGCTAATTGTCCAGTAAATATTCTGATTTTGTTAGTTTAACGTTCGGCAGATCTTGTTTACCGTCGGATATTTAGTACTTACAAGCAAAATGCTTATTTTGCTTAGGTTGCATATTTTTTATAAATGAAAGTTTTCATTTACCAACAACCCTAAGTACTTCCACTTACTATGTTTTTTAAGCTATGTGGTGGCTTACAATATCCGCAAACCTAAATTTGTTTTCACAAGAATGCCTAAACGGGGCGTTGGTTTCTTAGTTAGCTGACGTGTTTTACTATTAAACGACAATGAATGAAAATTTACTATTAAACGCATTTTGCAACAAAATTCTTTATTGGCCTTTTCCTCTTAGCTTACTTACTTACAAATCAACCTAAATTTATAAAATAGTTGATTAAAATTATAAGAAACATTCTCCATTATGGAAATGCCTATTCGTGTGATCAAAGCACGACATTTAAAAGAAAGTAGTAATGTTCGCCACTGCAGTTCAAAACCAGTCTTATTAATACAAACTGAAAGCCCCTAAAATGTTCATGCATAATTTGTTTAGTACATGGAAAACTCATTAATAAAATGACATTTCTCAAGAAACTATGTTTTATTTTCTGTTTTATTTTCTTTATTTAAGGAGCTTGCTCTATAAGATCATGACGCTCCATAAGTTATTCTTACAATTTAAATACTTAACTTATTAACAAAAAACAACCAACATGCGTAATATCTAGAATAAACAGAATGAGATACAAATTGCATGATTCCGTAACAGTTCACCAACAGTCGATTGATCCATGAACTGTTGGCCAACACCATCTTTTAACCATTAACTTTTCACCCAAAAATCTTGTTACCCATGAACGTTTCGCCAACAGAATTTCATGCCAGTAAATGACTAACCCACAGAGTTTTTGGACCAATAACTTTTCTCCCACCGAACATTTTTTTAATTTTTCAATTGTTTATACGATTTATGTAATTGGTAAGTAAATAAAAATTAATAGAAATAGAATAGGTCCTGCTAAATGTAAAGTGGCGGAGCTGTTTAATTTGAAGAGATTAATAAAAATCTTTCTTCATCAGCTGAAATATTTTTAATTATATTTATTTTCATAATAATTCGCGTTTCGCCAAAGTCGCTTTTCGTGAAAAGCTGGAAAGGGTACTTTAACTAAGCCTGCAACGTTCGTGGACATGAACGTGGGCTTGTATTACAATAATATTATGATGAGTATAATGAAATATAGATGAAAGCGTTGCTGACAGTCTCTTCAGTTGAAATGGTCGTTGCTCCAGTAATGGAATTTGGTCCTGGCACTTCGCCGGGTGCTGCCGCACCACGCTCGCTTCGCTTCCTCGGCTCGCGCATGTATTAACTACATACAAACCTAACCTAACCCAATTGAACGGATGCGTCTCATTTCAGGTTCAGTGGGAGAAAAGTTATTGGTTCAAAAATTCTGTGGGTTAAGCATTCACTGGCATGACATTCTGTTGGCGAAACGTTCATGGGTAACAAGTTTTTTGGGTGAAAAGTTAATGGTTAAAAGATGGTGTTGGCCAACAGTTAATGGATCAATCGACTGTTGGTGAACCGTTACGGTTTTAAATTGCATTCCTAAGGATTAACAACTATCTTCTTGAGAGGCACTTCTTTGCCAGCCACAGCAGAGCTCTGGCTTCATGCGATAGCGTAAAGGCCAGCGCCCTGTTGCACCCGGCCGTTCCTCTCAACTCGGGAAAACGATGAAATACCTCCCACCAGTCAGCTTCCACTCGGGCATATTCCATGATAATATGATAGACATCTTCTATTTTATCGCATACGTTACAGTTGGGAGAAGGAGATTTACGCATTAAAAATCCGAATCTATTTAATGGAATGTGTCCAGTGCGAATCCTTATTATACAAACGGTGTCCTGTCTATTCATATCACAATTGATTATCCAAGAATTTGCAACTTCCGTCTGCAATGTACGATACCAAAATCCCTTATTTTGTTTATTTTTTTTCATATTGCGCTTTCCAGATTAGATTACATTTCTCTTTTACCAGATACATAAAGTCTGTATAAAAAGGAATCACTTGGGCACCTATACCTTCTGTGACGGCTGCACTTGCCAGTTGATCGGCCTTTTCGTTACCAGCTAATAGTGTATGGGACGGGATCCACTGGAGTTTAACAGTTTTAAGTTTTGACTGTAGGATTAATATAAGATTTATAATTTTGAAAGCTACTGGTAGACCTCGACCTGACGAAGTACACAGAGCTAAATGTCGAAGCGCGCTTTTAGAATCTGTCAAAATAACAAATTTTCCAAAATTAAGTGTGTCAACATAGGCTAACGTTTCGAAAATAGCTAAGAGTTCTACGTGCATTATAGAAACTCTAGTATCAATTTTGAATTTTGCACCAAAGTCCACTTGTGGATCGTAAAAGGCCGCCCCACTACCTCCAGAACCCTTCGATCAGCCTGTATATACTTGGTAATAACGACTATATTTAAGGTTTAAATAACAGTAACACTTATCTCGTAAATCTTCCGCGCTGTACCGATGCTTGGCCTGACATACTCCATCAACATTTGTAAAGAACCTTTGTAAAAAACCTTTGACAAAGCTATTGCGCTCATCCGAATATTAAGGCAAAACATATCCAAACTAGAGTTGCTATAAACAATAAGGTCTTTATATTCATCATGTGTTGAGGTTAAAATTGGATCCTGTTTTTGAAACCATAGATTTCTTAAGACACCGATTAATTTTAAGATATTATTCACTGCCAGAGATAAAAACTTGTTTTTGAACCAAAATTTACAGGCCAAATATTGCATTGCGATACTGAGAGGAGGGAGATTTAATTCAACCTCTATTTCATGAATAGGGGTACTTCTTACACAGCCCCCAACTATACGTAAAGCTGAATTTTGTATTAAATCTAATTTTTTTAAATGACTATCAGAGTTGCCAGCGTACAAAAAACAGCCGTAGTCCATGCGACTTCTAATAATAGCTATAAACAATCTTCTTAAATGTTGGATGTATCCCCCAACCGGACCCTGCTAGAACTTAAAGACATTTAGAAATTTTAATACCTTAATTTTTAACTCATTGATATGTTTGCCCCACCTTAAAGAACGGTCTAGATATAAACCTAAATATTTAACGTTAGTTTCTGTCGGTAATGTTTTATTGTCAACTGTTATACTGATTGATTTTCTATTTACCCCCTTTTTTAAAAACACATTATTTACTTTTTTCAGAAGATATTTCTAGACCTTTTTATTCAGTATGAAACTAGCGACACGTCTGCTCACAATGAAGTCCTTCCAATCCAACAGAACCACCACGGCAACTTATTTATTATGACCAAATAATATAATAATTATAATATAAATAAATAATTCATATAAAAATATATGGAATGCTATGTTAAATACACACAAGATGTCCCGGAAGTCAACGTCAAGCACGGATCGGGCGATAGGCCATGTTTTATTAGTCAGTTATCATAATTAAATAAAAAAATCTTGCTGCAACAAATATTTTTTCTTCAATGTTTTTTTTTTGTTATTTATTATATTATTCTGGATAAATCTTTTGTAAATTGTGACCTGAAATTTAAAGCAATCTAGACCAGTTTGCTTAAAAAATTCAGCTTCTGTCAAACCAAATATTAAAATTAATATTGCTTTTAGCTTTAACCGACTGTACTGGATTTCACCCGTCTGGTAACCCAATCTTTTTAAGATTTTGTCGAGCTAGTATTGCGGCTGAAGGAAGGCAGTTTGAACAATAGTTGTACGTCTTATACTTAATCTATTTGTAGCACCCAAACTATTATAATATTTTAGAAAGAAGTAAGAAAATCTGTTGTAAATTAAATAAATATTGTATTCGAATATTTGCAGTTTAATACAAAACTTTTCTAAAAAATTTAAACCAAACCTCAACGCAGAAATAGTGACTCATCATCACTATCGCCCATACCATAGTCCCCTTGGATTTTCTGAAACTAGAGTTTCAGTATCACTTACACTTCATGAAATGACTCCCTCCATCTCACGTAAATTAGAATCTTAGAACATTTTTGGGGGTGTTCGAATGTATTTGTCACTACGGGACAGGAATTGAAAAAGACTAATTTTGGTTTCCCGGCTAGGGAGGAGCTGGAACAACAGATTGTACAGTCGGCCGCAAAAGTCGCCTAACAGAATCAAAAGTGCAAAACAACTGAACACCCAACAAACCATAAGTCTTTGTTGTGACAAGGGCGCAAAATAAACTTAACTTACAAACGTTCATAATAAGCATAACACAACTTATTCATAAGTTGCTAAACGCTTTTACTCCAAAAGTAGCTGAACATCATCAATGTCAAAAATAGATTAACAAATTATATTCAATGGCACTGCGTAAAAAAAGTAGGAAGTTGTTTTTAAGTTTCACCCTCGGTTTATGAATATTCTAATTGTTATCTGAGGTCTGAGGTACTATAGACTAGTTTGTATTATCGTTAAATTACTTTTTCAACACCGTTGTTCGTAATTTGTATGTTGAGTTTAGTTATACTATGAGCCTTATTACCAACTAAAAGCAAAGCACGGTTTTGTAATCAAAACGCTTGATTCATTTGAAAAAAAATTTAGTAACCAAAGGGATTTCATATCTGAAAGTCTTAAACCTTTTCGAAAAAAAATGACTTTGGCTTCAAAAACATTTTAAAATATCAAATATATTTATGATACATATTTATAATGGACATATTAAAAGTTAATGCATTCACAATGCATAAAAATATTGTATACTGGTCGTATATCTTTGTGGCGTATTAACAACACTAAATACAGTGAAAATAACATATTGAGGAACAGGTCAAGTGGCAGAATATCGGTAGGTTTTTGGAGATGGATGAGTTCCAGCGGTTCAGGAGAATTGATAAAGATAGGGGGGCACCTAAACAGTGAGGTATTTTCTCAATGATGTGTTGTTGCCAATAACAAATATTATTTTTCCAGAAGAGAGACCCATAAAGTATATACATGACATGACCCTTTCACGAGTCACGAGTTTGTAGAGCTTGGTTTCAGGAAAATAGAGAGCGGGCTATAGAAATTAATTTTCCACCAAAAACTCCAGATCATAGATTTTGATTTTTGATTGATTATTGTAAAGATGATTTTTATTTGTTTAGTTTATTCTTTCTTTATTTAATTCTTAATTATTTATTAATTGAAATATGTGTCGTGCAAACTATAAAAAATTGAAAACCTTACTTATTGTTTTAATTTTTAATTTTTCCCAAATGACATAAAACTTGTAATAACTTATAAACCAAGGGTAAATCATTAAACTACTTCCTACTTTTATTGTTTTTTTTAAAGTACTAAACGGTACAGACACTGTAGATTAACACGCAGTAACATTAAATATACACACATCAAAAAAGTCTAAGCAACACACAATTTTAGTATTATTTTACTTTGTTTTAAACTTTCATGGAATATCAAACCTTTGAATAGTCAACCTCTTTGATAAACATATAAATGCTGGCAGTTCTTCACAGTAAATTATGTTTTAAATAATAAAGACATTATTTTGTCCATTTCAATGGCATTTCATAGATGCGGTTTTATTTATTTTTTAACGAAAAAAATTTGTAATCGCAGTAATCATTGGTTGTGTCGCGAATAATCGAATAGTCGTCATCTTACCACGGAAGAGATGCAAAGAGCTGTACTCAGATTCACAGCAAACTTCTATTTGTAAATAAACATTTTTTTAAAGAAATTTTGAGAGTTAAATATACAAATACAACATAAAAAATATAATCAAATTGACCACAGAAGGGACATGACATGAAATGACACAGATCCAATTTATAAAATACTGTCATCAGAATCAAAGAACGAATAAATGTATTTGTTACTGAGATCATTTGAATGGTTCGGAGAATTATCTTTTGTAACATTACGTTCTATTTCAATGGAACGGTCGGAGTCACTATCAGTGGCATATATCATGCGGTATATATGTTTTTGTGTTCGTTTAGTTTGGCTTTTTTTTAAGTATTTTATCATACTCTGTAGACAAATAATTATCAGAATCATCCAAAAGTGAGTTCCTAGGAACAGCATTACCTTCAGAGTCAGAACTATTATCTGAACTAAAATTTAAAACGCTTTTTCGTCTGATGCCTGAAGATGTAGAAGCATGTGTGCATTCAGGTGCTATAGTTTTAATATTTTTTTCTGCCGTTTTTTTTTATTAGTTTCTGTCCCGATATTTTCTTCGATGTTCGTCCAGGGCAAGAGAATTATTTTTTTTTTCGTAGCCTTCACATCACAATCTTTTTCTGCTTTCTAATTCTTTTTTTTCTTATTCCGTTAAGTCTTTTTAACTTAAAAATAAACAATTTACATCCTTATGTAGTTGAAACGCCTAAAACACGAACTAAATGCTTCAACAAATCCTTCCTGGTTTGTGCCAAACAATTAATAGAATTTTATTAAATAGAGTCCCTGAATTTTCAAAAGTACAATGAATAGGTACCTCATGGATAGGCGTCTTCATCGTCACATCGTCACAGACAAACGCAAGCCATTATTTCGATAAAAAAATGTAACTATTCATACATAAAAAAAACTATTTAAATGACTTAACAATATAATAAACATTCTTCATAAATATAAACACAATATTATTATAATTAAAATCATACTATAGAAGTTTATATCTTCTGTGCTCATTGTATCTTCCGTGGTCACCGTGGACCACGGGAAAGATGACCACGGAAGAGATGTTCCTAATCAAAACACTGTCTGGTTTGATTGAGTTTTGAGTTTATGACATATCAATTTGTATTTTCAATTCAAAATCCTATTATCTAGAAGGCCAACATCAAATTATATTTTTATTTTAAATACGTAGCTGTATACAACAGTAACAGAAGGGAATTTTGATCTTCTACACAAAATTATTCACAGTGATAATGTTTTTTTGTGATACTGCCTTTGTATTCAACCGGTAAAACGATGCACTAATGTTTCAATGTCAACTTCCATGTGGGTAGAAAGCAAAAATATTCAAGTGTCGTCAGTTTTTTGCAAAATAAATCCCCATTTTATGTATGACCACGGAAGGCTATGCGAACTTGCGGTCTTTTTGAGAACATAACATTATTATCAGTAAAACAATGCCATTCTTTTCTTTTTGATGGAATGTTGTTGTACACGAGGACTTATGTAATTATAGGAGTCTATAAAGAAAAGATTTAATATTTATTTAATATTTTTCGTAATGTTTCAATACTTTTAATAATATGTTTTTAACGAAATCAAGCTGGTTTGTTAAGGAGATCATTTTATTTTACGATATTTTATTTCTAAAATTTTTAAGTTATTTCAATCCAACATGATTTTAGTAGTCCACAAGAATGACGATAAGAAATAATTAAAAATAAATCTATAAAATTAAAAATATTCAAAATTTATAGGTATTGCTTAGACTTTTTTGATGTGTGCAATTTGTTAATCAACTTTTGACATTGATGATGTTCAGCAACTTTTTGAATAAAAGCGTTTAGCAACTTATAAAACAGTTGTGTTATGCTTATTATGAACGTTTGTAAGTAAAGTTTATTTTGCGCCCTTGTCACGACAAAGACTTATGGTTTGTTGGGTGTTCAGTTGTTTTGCACTTTTGATTCTGTTAAGCGACTTTTGCGGCCGACTGTACGTACTGTTAGACGGGGTTTGGTAAAACACTTTTTAAAAAAAGATTATTTTTATTAACTGAAAGGAACTAGGTACACTTTCACAATATAGAATTAGAAATAAAATAAAATAAAATAATGAATTAAAACGATGTTACATGAATGGAATCCCGAGCTGAACTAACTTTTGTTATTTTAAAATACATTAGGTTGAGGAGGATGTTTAGACTAGCCTAAGTCAGCAGAATGCTGACTTTACATTTCATCAGCTTTTCTAAGAGCATTGTATGTATATAACAGCCCCCCGTTTGAAAGGAAACTTACCCTTTAAAGGTAAGTTTTGTAATTACAAGATACAATTTAATTTGTTCTTATTTTAGGTTGATTGTCCGATAGCTCAATTTGTTCTAAATCATTATCAGATTTTACATTTTTATTTAGTTTACAATATTTAAAATATATCAATACAATTGTCAAGCTTATAATAGAAATTAAAGAAATTAAAGAAATAATGGGGAAGCTAGGATGATACAAATATGTTTGTGGATCTATTAAATTTACATTATTCAAAATGTCATCTGCCTTAGCTTTAAAATATTTAAGTTGATTTAAGTTTACATTGTTAATCTTCAAGTTAGGAACTTTATATTGAAGTTTATTAAAATTATTTAAATTACAGCAGCTATCATTGACAATGTTAAAATCGGACATTAAAATTGGAACATTTAATTTGGGATTCGTTTTTGAAATAAATTTAAAATTTTTAAAATATGCTATACAATTATCAGGGACACTTAATACACCTGTACCGGATATAATGGTTTCGGATACAATACTATTATTACATTCAATTGAGAGTTTAGATTGATGCGACTGAACAAATATGAGTTTATTATTATTTAATTTATGCCATACATTTATCTCTCCATATATAAATTTATGCTTACATGTGGTTGGTATATCTGTAAGGGCTTTGGTAATTATATCTATTTCACAAGCCGGGTTACTGGGAATATTATACATATCAGAAATTTCGCAAAGGTAAATATTCGATAAAATGGTTTTACAGTAGCTTAAATCTTTTAGATAACTATAGGATGTCTTGTCTCTATTAAGAAGTAGGTATTGTTCAAAAGGTTCAATCATTACATATGAATTTGGATCATTAGATTTATGAGGAGTAGGTAAAGGTACAGTGTTATATAAGTCATAGCTCTGGGCATCCACAAGGGGTATTTTAACAACAAATATTAACTTATCATCTAAATAATAACATACTAAATTAGACATATTCATTAAAATATGTATGTTACTTAATTCTAAATTAATAGGAAAGTCCCTAAATTTTGGGATCGACTTAAAATTATTAACAATATCATAATACAGTTGTTTAGGGGATAAAATTGAAGGGTGTAAAATATTGGTTTTTGCAAAAAGTATTGAATTTAGAATATCTTCTGTTTTGAAAGAAAGAGTCAGAAGATGTGACTGCAATACATTTATGACGTAGTTAAGCTTGATTTTGAAACTGTCGGTTTCAATAATTTTTGTCATGTTTCTCAGGTTACCGGATATTTCATCTATTACATTATTAAGTTTTGCTTGATTCAAGTTAATTTCAAATAATGAGTCGTTCATATTATAAATTGCAGTTTGGGAAATAATAATATTCTTTTTAATTGATTCGGTAAGCGTTTTGTCATTGTTATATAAAACCTGAATTGCGTTATTATAATTTAGTGCATCATCTTCATCCAATGTACCAAATATATGTTTGAATATAGTACCGATACCAGAAAACCATGCGGACCTCTTGTTGGGACTATCGGAAATGATGTGAGAAATCGACTTATAATCATGGGAGATATCGTTATATAGTGATTCTAAGGGTTGCAACATATTTTGACAAAGGGTGTAGTCTATATCTTCACTATCTCGACATTGCATTCTTATTGAGTTAAAAATGTTTTGGATATCATCAACATGGTGTTTAAAAGGAGTTATATCTAAAGGAATAACTACATGAAATATATCATTGACAACTTTGACCGTGCCGACAGGATCAAAAAGCATGCCAGGGCTTCTGGTGATGTAACTGATGTATTGGGTGTCATAAGCAGTAGCTAGGACGCTATACGCCACGATCATTCTGCAATAACGATTTAAAATAACTATATGGTTTTTTTAAATGTGTAAAAGGATAAAATAATATTAAAGCAAAAAGGTAAATAAAAGTAAAAGTATAAAATCTTAAAATTATATAAGTGCATATAATTCATTCATTGACGTCATATGCCGGTTTTATTTGATCATAATGATGTTTAACATGACGGCGGTTAATTAAAAGAGACAACGTATTGTTGCCGTGGATTTTCACAATTTTGTAAGGACCCTTCCAGATTGGAGAAAGAGCTTTACGAAGTCTCAGATGATTTTTTAAATAAACGTATTCGCCTACTTTATATTTAACTACACGGGAATGTCTATCATAATACGTTTTTGATTTTTCTTTTGAAATATTTATATTTTCTAATGCCTTTTGTTGAGATAATTTCAGACGATGTTGCAGCATTTTTATATAATCTGGATAGGTGATATCGGATCGTAAATCGAAGATTGAATCAGGAAGATACGGTTTATGGCCGAATATGAGTTCATATGGCGTAAATTTAGTTGTAGTATGTATAGAAGAGTTATAGGTAAGCATAGCGGTATAAACAAATTTATGCCAGTTTGTTTGGTTCTCATTTACGTAAGACTTTAAATATTCCTTGAGAGTGGAATGACTTCTCTCTAAGGCTCCTTGAGTTTGGGGGTGATAAGGTGAGGACCATATTTGTTTTATTTTCAGAAATTGGCAAGTCATTTTGAATAATTCGGCAGTGAAATTGGTTCCTTGGTCTGTAAGTATAGACTTTGGAATTCCAAATAGAGAAATGAAGTGAACTAAACACTCACAAGACTCTTCAGCAGTAGCATTCGAAATGGGATACGCAATTGAAAATTTAGTTAGATCGTCTTGAAGGGTGAGTATGAATTTTAATTTCTGAAGTCCTGCTTCAGGTAAAGGACCAACTATGTCTAAACTGATTCTCTCAAAAGGGCGACTGGAAGTAGTAGTGATTTGCATTGGAGATTTATTGGACATTCTCAAAGCTTTATTTGTTTGGCACAATTTACAATTTTTTATATAGTCATCTATGTCTGAGCGCATATTTTTCCAGTAATACCTTTCTTTAATTCTGTTAGTCATTCTATTAGAGCCTAAATGACCAGCAATTGGTATATCATGATTTTCTTTAAGTATTTTGGCTATTTCGGTAGGAACGGGATAAATTATACTATTGTGATAAATGTTAACAACAATATTTGAGTTATCAAAAAGGTACATTAGCATGCCATATATTTTAGTAAAAGAATGTTGTTCAAATTGGTTTTTAAAATCTGAGATACTGATTTCATTTATGTTACCGTTGAGGAAAATGTCATCTCGAGCAGATTTTATGGTTTTGAATAAATCTGGATAAGTACAGTTATCAAAATAATAGACTTTAGTAAAAAGGATATAGTAAGTTTTATCTTTGATAATGATTTTCTTAAAGTGGTGAAGGATACGTTCACCGTCAATTATGCTGTTTCTATCTTCTGAAGTGGCTAGTATATCTTCAATATAAGGATTAGAGTCGTCGAAGTCAATGGATACAGGGATAAGAATGGTTTTAGATGGGCTCTTAAGTAATGTCTCGTTATGTTCTATAATTTGTGTAGTAAAAGTTTTGTTTTTGTCGTTGAAAGATTTTAAAAAGTTTGAATAGTCGACATTTCGGTTGGTTATATTTGTATTGCTAGAGTCAGAGGGATTAGGAGAGATCTCATCAGTTATTGGATTAATTGTTTGTTGAAAAGGTTCTGGTTCAGGTGGAGAACCTAAGGGATAGAAGTCAACATTTTGTTGAGGGCTTAAATCTAGAGCGCCAAGTTCAGTAAGATCTTCAAAGAGTTCTAAAGGGATTTCGGATTCTTTTCCTAAGTTTGGATTGTGAGTGGAAGTTGAAGGTTGAGGATCTGGGTTATTCTCTATAATTGGATTAACAGGATATCGGGATAAGGAATCGGCGTTACTGTTGACCTTGCCTTTTTTATATTCAACTTCATAGTCAAACTCTTCTAATTTTAGTCTCCATCTGACAAGTTTGGAGCCGGGCTCTTTACAATTGAATAGCCACTTTAAAGGTTTGTGGTCTGTTATGATTTTGAAGCGGCGACCATAGAGGTAGGGTCTGAATACTTTAGTTCCAAAGATAATAGCGAGGCATTCTTTTTCAGTTACACTGTAGTTAGATTCTGCCTTATTTAATGTACGCGATGCATATGCGATTGGACGATCATTATTAATAGGGCCTTGGGAAAGAATGGCAGAAATTGCAAAATTGGATGCATCACAGGTAAGGAGAAAAGGTTTGGAAAAGTCTGGATACGCTAATACAGGAGCAGTGGTAAGAGAATTTTTTAGGTTTTCGAAAGCAAGCTGTTGCTGGTGTTGCCAGACAAAAGGAATATCTTTTTTAAGAAGGTTAGTAAGTGGTTTCGAAGTTTTTGAAAAGTCAGGGATGAATCTTCGGTAATAGGACACTAAGCCAAGGAAGGATTTAATATCTTTTGGATTTTTAGGAATAGGAAATTGTTGAACGGCTTTAATCTTGTCAGGATTTGGTTTGACACCTTGATCTGTAATAATATGACCAAGATATGAGACTTCCTTACGGAGGAACTCACACTTGTCAGGTTGAAGTTTCAAGTTAAAAGTTCGAAGTCTGTCAAAGACATTGGATAGGTTTTTAATGTGTTTTTCGAGGTCAAAAGAATAAATAACGATGTCATCAAGATAGACAAAGCACTGGACGCCTTGGAGGCCAGTAAGAGCAGAATTCATAACTCTTTGGAAAGTAGCAGGAGCGTTTTTGAGTCCGAAGGGCATGCGAGTAAATTCAAAGTGTCCTTGCGGTACTGAAAATGCGGTTTTTGGTGCATCCTGCGGCGACATTTTAATCTGATGAAAGCCAGACGCCAAGTCTAGTGTTGTAAAATATTTACTCTTTCCAAGTTGATCTAGTATCTCTGAAATATTTGGAATTGGGTAAGAGTCTCCTATGGTTATATCATTGAGCTTTCGGTAGTCGATTACTACTCGCCATTTGCGCTGACCGGAAGAATCGAGTTTCTTTGGTACAACCCATATTGGGGATGACCAAGGAGATATAGAAGGTTTTATGATACCTTCATCAAGCATTTTATTTATTTGGGTTTGTACTTCTGATTTATGCACGTCAGGAAATCTATAAGACTTAGTAGTTATAGGAATAGAAGAAGTTGTAGTAATTTCATGTTGAAGTATGTCAGTAAAACTTAATTTGTCAGTTTGCAAATGAAAAATATCGGAATAAGTAGCACAGAGTTCAGATAAAGCATTTGTTTCTTCATTATTTAGATGTGAGACTCTTAAAAGTTTAAGGACTTCTTCAGTCCTGTTTATAGCATTTAATTCAGTATTATTTAATGATGTAGTATACAATATAGTATGTTCATGATTTTTTTCTAAAGGTAAAATATTAAGTTTTAAATTTGAGTTTACACATAATTGGGATTCGGAAATGTTTACGACAGAAATATTTATTCTAGAATTAGATTTTACTTTTACAACACAGTTTGCTATTAAAAGTGAATCGATAGGATTCTGGTCAAGGATAAGTCCTTCTTGGACTTCTGGATTAGAAACAGAACATTCGATGATGGATTCTGTACGAGGAGGAATTGTGTAAACTGGATCATTGAATTTTAAATTAAGTTTAAGATTGTTTATAATGAGGAAATTTTTGTGGTAATCAATTTTACAATTAAAATTCGAAAGGAAATCGTTGCCTAAAATACCATCATAAGGAAAGTCTAAATCAGGAACTACATGGAATTTATGTTTTAAAGAATTAAATTCAACAGTAATACAACCTAATGAATGCATAGGGTGATTTGAATTGCCTAAACCACTGAAAGAGACTATCTCTTTTGAAATATTGGATAAATTCATTAAGGATTTTTCTTTTATTAAACTAATTGATGCTCCACTATCAACAAGGAGATTAATTGCTTTGGAAGACAACGAGGTATGTACTTCAATAAAAGGTAAGAAGTTTTTTGATGGATTAGTCGTTATATTATAGGTTTTTTGTATTTCATCTTTGGAATTGGAATTATTAGAAATAGGAGTCAATCTTTCGTTTTGGGGCTGGTTACCCTGCTGCATAGATTGATCGGATTTCAAGATATGCAATCCTTCATTTTGGGGCTGGTTACCCTGTCGCATGGATTGACTGGATTTAAATTTATTCAACCTTTCATTTTGGGGCTGGTTACCCTGACGCATAGGTTTACTGGATTTAGAATTAATATGCAATCTTTCATTTTGGGGCTGGTTACCCTGTCGCATAGATTGACTGGATTTAAGAATATGCAACCTTTCATTTTGGGGCTGGTTACCCTGTCGCATAGGTTGACTGGATTTGGAATTAATATGCAATCTTTCATTTTGGGGCTGGTTACCCTGTCGCGTAGATTGACTGGATTTAGAAATATGCAACCTTTCATTTTGGGGCTGGTTACCCTGTCGCATAGGTTGACTGGATTTAGAAGTGTAACTTATGTTAGAAATAGGATTAGAATTTGATTTGATAACGCTAGGATTTGAATTAGAAATAGGAAAATGGACTTTGGTTGTACCGACTTTACCGATTATGTTTCCCGCACGGCACTGGACGGGTCGGCTTGTTCGTTTAAATATTCAGATTCGGATTCATTAGGAATATCGGATTCTAAGAAATTAACTGCATTAATAGGCTTATTTGGCCATTTGCGATTATTAGGATTATTAGAAGGTTGGCGTTGTTGAAATTGTGGTACGCCATACCGTTTGTTATTAAATTCTCTTTTTGAGCAGTTATTAATAGTATGACCTGGATTCTTGCAATACCTACAGAACAAAGGGAAATTAGGAGAAGAATGAGGTACTGCCTGGTTTTGAGGTCTATTAAAATTAGAACTTTGTTGCTGGAAACTTTTATGGAATTGGAATTGACGCGGAGGTGCACGCTGATGTATGGAATTCGTATTGGTACTATTAAATGAAGACGGTGTACGCCTAAGAGTAGCTTGTAAAATTTTTTCTTCTGATACCGCGAAATTAATTGCATCATTAAGGGTTTCTGGATCACGACACCGGACAACAGTCGAGAGTTTTGGATTTAAACCTATCACGAAAGTATGTAAGGCTAGGTCCTGCATAGCAGCGACTCGACCTGCTAATTCGGCCTTTTTCTTAGTCGGAATGGATATATTAATTTCGGTAAGCAATTTCGATAAACATGACTCTATACGTAAGGAAAATTGGTTTACCGTTTCACTGTTTGATTGTCTACAGTCTTGAAGATCGGATAATAATGCGGCGTAATGTTTCTTATCTCCAAACTGTGCTTTTAAGAATTCTTCTAATTGGAACCACGTTTCAAACTCTTTTATGGAACACGCACTTTCGGCACGACCTTCGAGTTGACTAATTATGTACTTTAAAAGGATGTCTTGTTGTTGAATACTAGCAAGATTAATGGCATTACGGCAATTATTTATGTATGCATTTAATTTTTCTCTGTTGCCGTCGAATTTGTTAATGAATTTAATTAAAATGTTTAAATCTATTTCTTTTGCTTCTTTAGTCGACATTGTGGATATGATTATTTAAAACGATTAGAATTAATAAGATTTGAAGTTAGGTTTGTATGTAAATTTAATTGTAAGGATTAGTTTTTGTATAAGCGCAACAAAAGAATTAAAAAGTCAATATATCAAATAAATCTGGATAAAATAATGTTAAGAAATAAAATCTGTAAAGGAACACAACACAACAATATACAATGTAAAAAATAAAAATGTAAAACAAAAGTCACGACGCAAACTTATAGCTAGGAATTATTTCGATTCTACGAAATTAGTGATTAGCTTCCGGCGTTGAACAATAGCCGTTGTTGATTGTAGCTTATCGAAATAAAGGAACACTTTGTAACTTCACTGATGGATTCTATTTATAGATTTGAACCTTAGAACGGTTCCACTAAATGTTAGACGATAGAAAAATAGTTTCTTGAATAAATTGTAGAAATAGTCTTTCGAATAGAATAATAGGATAAATCTTGACTTACAGGATAACAGGATACATTTGAACAGTAGAATTAGATGTAGGATATATGCCTTCAATTGATCGGTACTGGATAGCCAGGATTCCCGTGGGACACGCAGAAAGCGCTGTTGCCTGGTACCGCTTACGGTACAGTGGACCAATGGGCTGGATACTGGAGGGAGTCTGCACAGACAGCGCAAACTCACTACCTGGATTACGGTTGGGTGATTGATGCTTACAACCGGAGTATCAACTGGGATTCTTGGATAATTATACACAATTTGTAACACTTTAGACACATTCACTTGCACTGATTTCAGGATAGGTACCCGAGATCTTAACTGATCCCCTTTACGCTGCCACCAAATGTTAGACGGGGTTTGGTAAAACACTTTTTAAAAAAAGATTATTTTTATTAACTGAAAGGAACTAGGTACACTTTCACAATATAGAATTAGAAATAAAATAAAATAAAATAATGAATTAAAACGATGTTACATGAATGGAATCCCGAGCTGAACTAACTTTTGTTATTTTAAAATACATTAGGTTGAGGAGGATGTTTAGACTAGCCTAAGTCAGCAGAATGCTGACTTTACATTTCATCAGCTTTTCTAAGAGCATTGTATGTATATAACAGTACACCCATCATCCGTCACTCCTAGCTGCCATTGTCATATGATTATATACAGTGATGGGTAGGACATTGATTCTTTTTGAGTTTGTATGAGCTACTCAAATTGTCACATGAGGTGGTACAATGTACCGCCTCATTTGAGGACCTCTTTTGTATGGTAAGGTCATTGAGTAATGAGTTGAGGTGATGAGGTATCTAAAGTACTGTTCATGACAAATAAACCGAGGGCCTCAAATGAGCTAGTCATTGGGGGGCCTCGTTTTGTATTATTTTATGAAGTAAGTATCTGTTTTATGTCCTAATTTTGTATTAATTGAATTTATTCAATTTAAAAAATGTTCTGCGAGTGTTTTTGTTATTTACTTATGGCACATTATTATTGTACTTACATGTACAAGAGAAGAAACGAACGAAATCGAAAATGAATATAAAAATATTATAACAACAATTGGCATTAAGGATATTAAATGTATTAAATTGAATTAAAACTTTCATAAAAACAATCAAAACGTTATAAGAACAAAAACAGCAAACAAAGAAGATTGTACTTAGAGCAAAAACAATTTTGTAGTGTTAACCGTTTTTACTAAATGACATATTCTTTCTACGCATACTCATTCGTGTAATGCTTCAATCAATTTGAAGTCCATTTCATTTCCTCCCATGTCATGAGGTAAGGTGTCGCTTTCTCTTTCTCGCAAGCCGTTCGCGTACAAGTGCGAGCGAGCGAGCGAGATTTGAGTCGCCTCAATTCGCCTAGCTTCGCCACTACTCGTAGTCGACAGTGACAGAGACAAAGAGTAATACATGCAGTTACGCTACTTCCTCAAATGAGGTGGTACAAAATTTCAGTTTGAAGTGACGGGACAATGGACAACTTTGTATGGGACATTTGAGGTGCCTCATGTATGTGTTACTCAACACTAATTATATATGTCACAACAGATAACCTGTCTGTGCCGTTGGGTGCCATGCGTGTTTTACTTGTAAACATAGTATTTTTAACGTAATTATCCATTTTTCAACAATAAAAATGCAACAAGCTCATCGTCCTGGGCAGTTTAAACAAAGTAACAAATTACATAAGTCGAGACACCGCTCTAAGCGTGGTATTTCAGCCGCTGTAAAAGGTTAGTTGATTGTTTTCAATCTCGTTTTTTGTAACAAACAGGCCTTTTAAGGATGTTTTTCTGTCTTTACTGCGTAATAACGAATTATTAAACATAATTTATTTTTATTATTGTATTAAACTTTAAATTAGTCTCACTTTTCTTGGGGGGTAGCTAAGTCTGAAGAGATTGTTGTCCGGAAAAGAAGATAATGGACGATGTTAAAATCCTTCTGGTGATTCGGCATGTGGTTTATAGTGGCTTTCTGCATATAATACATATAGTATATGAAATGTTTGTGGGTAGATTTAATGTTTTCAGGCTATTTTTGAGTGTCTTAGGAATGATGCCGTTAGAGGACAACACAATTGGTACGATGTGGACGGTTTTCGTATTCAATTTCTTCTGGATTTCTATTGGTATTTATTACATTTTTCTGTGATGGTTGATCGGATATTGCTTACATTTATCTTATGTAAATTGCATATTTATATGTTTAGAAAAATATTGAGTTACATACATTTGAATGAGATTTGGGCCAGTAGTATATGTGGTGTTATTTTGCTTGAGGCATTGCAAATTTTGTCGCCAAGTTTTCATTGATAGTCGGATTTTATAAAGGGGTGAGAACTTCTAAAAGCCAGCTATGGAGCACTCAGTCAAAGGCCTTGCAATTATCTATATACATACTTTTATATTGGTATGCATACTTTTTTTGTTTTTAAGCATTTGAGTAATTGCTACAGCAGCAATCATTAGCAGTTCCTTGCCTTCTGTTGTTCAGTCAATATACTATTAGTTTCTGGGAAAGAATAAATTATTCTATTAACACATGACAGGCTGTCGTTATTTTGTAAATGGTTTGGAGGCAGGTGATCAGTCTGTACATTGATGGGTTACTTGTATCATTTAAATATTTGGGTAGTAGATAATTCTTTCCTTGTGTAAGGGAGCGTTCAAGTATTACGCAATTTGTGGAGATTTTGGACCCCCCTTCCCCCCATGTAATGCGCAGTAACGTTTTTCCATACCCCTCCCTCCCCCTAGTAAAACGTTACGTAGACACCAAGTGACCATATTTACCTAAAAGTCACAATTATGTGGAGTAATGTACTGAAAAATACCTTTTTTATTGTTTTAATCGCGTTAATATTATTTTTTAACATCTTAAATGCCTTGTATTTAAAAGCATGAGATTTTTAATGTTATTTCTCTTTTTTTATCCTAATAAATTTTTACTACAAATTTTTTATTTATTAATTATTAACATTTAATTACGTCGTTTTCCTGACTTTGCCCTGCCCTTACAATTATTATTGCTTTCACCGCCATTGTTCTACTCATGCATTCTCCTATTTTAGCCTATGGTTTTGCCAGCCACTCAGATTCTTTCATTACTGGCATCTGGAGGGTTTTGTTACCTACTTTACTGGAGTGATGAACATGCAAGCAATTTTGTGAAGCTAAAAAAAATTTCAAGTTCTCATTCCACTTGAAATTTTGAAAAAAAAAATGTTTTAAAAAATGAGTGAGAGAATCTTTCATCGCGACCGTTCTGAAGGTTAAAAAAAACAATGTTATGTAACGCGTAGTTCAAAGACCCCCTCCTGCCCCTGTAACGCATCGTAATGTTTTACAGGACCCCCCCCTCCCTCCAAATTCGTTATGTAATACTTGAACGCTCCCTAATGTATTCTGGCATTGTGTGAGTTGAGTGATAAATTGGTTAGCAAAATTGTGAATGTGTGGGTGTACAGATGCAAAATTTTAGTTTCAAAAATTATGAAAGTTGTGTGTTCCAGGTCTCCAATTTTGGGTGTTCTTGATGACTTGTGAGAATATGTCTACTGGAATAAATTCTTCAGGATTTGTATTCTTCTTTATTTTGTCAATACTTTCCACATTCTCATTATGCTCAATGATGGGTATCCTATAGAGCAGCCTAATTCATAAGGCATATTGCTGGTCTGCTCCTGCTCACTTTTTAAGGTGCTATAAAATTTCTTTTTCATTTTTTTAAAAATAGCTTGTTTTGGGAATTTTATTCGTTCGATGTGAACAGGTAGTGTACTTTTTGCATGTATTTGCTTTTACATTGAGTTTTTATTTCAATGTATCTAAAAACTGAATAACTTCAGAGTTCAGGTCTTCATATTGTGTGTGTATTTAATAGTAAAAGTAGGTACACTTATTATTCTTTCTTCTGCTGTACTAGTCTTTGGGTTCTATTACCTGCATTATGAGGAGTTAATTGACTTATATCAACCCTAAGTTTGTTAATTTTGGTATAAAATCTGATTTCCCATGTGGTTTTTTTGCACTTGGTATTATTATGCTTGTATCCATTTTACTGCCATTACTAAAAGTGTGGTATACATAATTTGGGTTTGAAATGACTTGTAATCTATGTCATTGTAAAAATACTTAGGTAAATTAGCATATATTAATTTTGTCTATTACTTAGAAAATTTATGTGATGTTTTCGGTTTTGGTATGAAAGGCCAAGAAAAGTGTTTAATTTATTCAAACTGTTTTAAGGTATCAATTAAATTTTGCTCTACTTTATCTGGGCTTAAATTAAATCTTTTTTTGAAAACCTAAGAGGGACTTAAGACGAACCTAGGAGATTGTGCTGTATTATTCCCATTTGTTGTTTGACATTTTCTGTAAAAGAATTGTTACTGTTCTTAATTATTTCTTCAAGTTTTTGTGGAGAGTAATTTGTTTTTTAAAATTGCCCTCTTTTAATCACCAATTTGTTGTCTCATCACATTCATATGCAGAAATGTCTCAATAAAGCGTACAAGTAATAGCTCTAGGTATTTTAAAGTATTGTTATTTGTAGATAGTCACACCATATAAACCTGTCCATGTCATTGATCCAATGCTTGTTTAGTTTAGTGGCTTTTGCCTCCTGTTAACACTAACAGACATGAGGAGTTAAGTTGAAGAACTCATGGTGGATGGATTTTGAAAGGACTGTGTTGGTGAAATTGGGGATTGGGAAAAACTATGGGTAGATGAAATTGGCGATGTCGGCTATGGAATTTTATTAAGCTCATTTACAACAATGGCGAGTCAGGTGATATGAAGATGGTCTGGTTGTAGGTCGGCAAAAGAACAAAAGTGCGATATGGTGCCCCCCTCAGATACGACTGGGGCAGCCTGAAGCTGCTGGCCCAGGGCGAGAATCCCCTGATGAATTTGTCTATTTCTAAGATGCATCGCATACTCGTAGTCTACAGCACTGTTGGTCGTTGGTAGGTAAGTAGCAAGATGCTGCCAATGGGTGTTACCACACCAATCGATCGATCGTCGATCGATCGACCCGTTCCACTCTACCATCGATCGACGATTTGTGCCGTAACACCTCATGTCCGCCCCTCTTGTGCTGGACGTGGTGTAGATTTATGAGGGGCTTATTATTATTAAATCTGCAATCGATCAATAATCTGTGGTTACAAACCCTTAACTTTAATGTTCTAGGCAAAGTCAACTTAAAAGAATTTGTCCGGAGGAATCGCCATGTCCTTAAGAAAGATGAACGCCGTCATCAGGCCTTACAGATACGGAAAAATAAACGAGAAGAAGCTCTTGCAAAGAAAAGGGCACTGGGTGGAACAAGAAATCCTCCTTTTTTAGTCTGTGTTATACCATTAAATGTGCAACTAGATCTCCAGTCAGCTTTGACAGTCTTAAAAACATGTTCTGAAGAAGCAATCATTACTAACTCTCAAAAAGGAGTACTTCATTTAGGGTATGTTTTAATTTTTTTTACAGTAATATCTTGATTGTTGACCATTAATATAAAAGTGCTAATTTCTATTTGGATTTTAGGTTGCCGAATTTCAAGCAAAGGTTTTCTTTTGTATGCCCGGAGATAGATGATGATTTTGGGCTGCTGGATGCACTTAAAATTGCAGACACAGTTTTATTTGTGTGTTCAGCTTTGGATGAACCAATTGATGAGTGGGGTGAAAAAGCTCTTGCTTTGGCCATGTCTCAGGGTATGCCAACTCCAATTGTTGCTACTATGGATATTGAGGGTGTTCATCCTAAAAAAAGAACTAGTGAAAAACAAAACATCCAAAAATTCATTTCTAGATGGCTTCCTGAAGAAAAAGTTATGCAATTAGATAAAGCATGTGATGGCCTCAATATCCTCAGACGTATTGCCAACCAAAAACGTAATATTCTTCATCATAGAGAAAAAAGGCCATACATGTTAGCTGAGGAAGTAAACTTTGTTCCTGAAGCTGAAGGGGACTCGGGTTGTCTTCATGTTAGTGGTTATCTACGAGGAATGCCTCTAAACGTCAATGGATTAGTACACATTAGTGGTTTGGGAGACTTTCAAATGTCAAAAATATATGGTCTGGATGACCCCCACCTATTGAACTTGGGTAAAGAAGTTGTCAAGTCAGATACAATGGATACAGGAATGATGCAGGTCTCAGTCCTACAGGTTGCAGATCTAGCGAAACAAGAGAGTCTTGTGTCTGAAAATATCCCTGATCCAATGGATGCAGAACAAACATGGCCTACTGAGGAAGAAATTCAAATGGCAAATATGGAGGTAAAAAGTAATAAGTTTTTAATTTACTATTTTTTAAATTTCTCTTGTGACACAGAAATTAACACACACACATTGGAGGATACTTTTGGTGCCATATTTATATTTTGTGCTAGTAACTTATTACACTTTTTTGTCATCTAACTAATCATATTCACTGTTCATTAAACATGTTAAGAAAAGGTGAAAATACTAGAAAATGTAAAAAAAGTACCACTCTTTGCTTTTATTTCTTTATTCAACTAGTTATACTTTTTAATCTGGCCTGAAATCAGGCTGAATCCATCCAGTATCAATGTAAAAATCTGAGAGTTCTACGTGTAAATTGCGACCTCTTTGCATAATAATTTATGGTCTCCCTCATATTTTTTCTTTTCAGAATAAAAATAAAAAGGTCAAGAAGGTTCCCAAAGGTTGGTCAGATTATCAAGCTGCATGGATTGTAGAATCCGACGCCGAGGATGAATCCAATGGTAGTAAGAGTGATGAGGATGGAAATGAGGAATTCATGTCCTGCGAAGAAGATAACTCTGATGGGGAGCCTAACGACGACGACATTAATGACTTTGAATCAGTAACTGAATCGCAAGTTGGACCTACTGACGAAAGATACGACGCCACAATAGATGCTGCAGAAGAACACGAAATGCTCCAAAAACTAGCTGCAGCTCGTGAAGATCAGCAGTTCCCTGATGAAGTTGACACTCCTCAAGAGTTCCCAGCAAGAGAAAGGTTCATACGTTACCGAGGCCTGGAATCGTTCAGGACATCGAGTTGGGATCCTAAAGAAAACTTGCCAGAAGATTATGCAAGAATATTCCAATTTGAAAACTATGAACGGACTCGTCGGCGAGTTTTTAAAGAATTGGATGATAGTCTGGAAAACATGGTAATGTGCAAATTTGAATGTACCAAAAAATTTGTTTATTTTTCAGGTGATGTAAATACTAATAACGGATTTATATTTTCAGCATGGCCTTTACATTACAATTATTGTAAAGGGTGTACGCAAAGACCTTTGGGAAGCTTTTAGTTCTGCAAACGGAAATGCGCCTTTATCTGTATTTGGTCTACTGCCACATGAACATAAAATGTCATTAATGAATGTAGTATTGAAGAGAACTGGGGCAAGTGATGAGCCAATCAAAAGCAAAGAAAGATTGATCTTCCAAGTAGGATACAGAAGGTTTATTGTAAATCCTATTTTTAGTCAACATACAAATGGAAGTAAACACAAGGTAGAAACAGCTTTCTCATCTTATTGATTTGTTCTTATATTTACTAAACCTAAATAACTACTAAATATACATTTTTTATTGTTTCAGTATGAAAGGTTCTTCCAACCTGCGTCAACGTGCGTGGCGTCGTTTTATGCCCCTATTCAGTTTAGTCCCTCTTCTGTGTTATGTTTCAAAGTAAGCAACAAAGTTTTTATTTAAACAATAATTGCACACATTTTCACAATTTCATCTTTCAATCTCCAGTTTATTTTGTTTATAGGATAGAATAAACATTTCGGTGGAACCTATGAGCTGTAGAGTTGGCTAAAAAATACATGGAAAATAGTTGTAGCTTTTTTTTTCTGTAGACAATCTTAGCATCAAAGAGTACGTACTTGTAATAGGTTTAAAATGTATGTAAAGTTGTTTATTTGTTTTGCAGGAGAAAAAAAATACAAAATTACAGTTGGTTGCGTCAGGGGTGCTCCTTTCGTGTAATCCTGACAGACTAATTATTAAAAGAATCATATTATCTGGACACCCTTACAAGGTACTTACCGCTGTAAAAAGACTAAAAAATATATTAAAAATTCGGAGCATTTTTAAAACATTTTTATTGTCAATTACAGGTCAACAAGAGGTCGGCGGTGATTCGGTTCATGTTCTTCAATAGGGACGATGTTCTATATTTCAAACCTTGCAAACTTAGAACCAAATATGGCCGTGCTGGGCATATTAAGGAACCTCTTGGTAAGTTATTACAAAACTAGGGTTTACCCGTGACTGCCCGCGCATCTGTTCCGAAAAGTGGCATTTTATTTTTGTCTAATGTCTAATAGGGTTTCCGATTCAATTTAAGTTAATTACTTAAATATTTGAATCATGTGTTATTTGTTTATTGTCGATATTTGCTTTATTAGCTCAGCTTCTTTACTTTCCCTTTTTCGTATTCAGCCCGTGACAGCTCGGGCGCTTTTGAGCGCAAACGCGCAGTTCATATATACGTCAATGCTATTATGTACCAATGACAAAATGACAATATGTTTGCAAAGTTTCGTGATGACCGCTTGCGTATTGTAGGCATTAAAGTGTAACAAACAAAAACTTATCTGTGAATTTTATATACGTTTTAAAACAACAGCTTATACTCGAGCGTTATTGTCGGAAAGGTTTCGACTAGTTTCGGACTCGTATGGAGTCCATCATCAGGGCTGAGTACAGTGACAATGACTTACTTAACATTTTTAAAATTATTATATTTTTATGATAGATTAATTATGATGTGGTATTATCCAGGTAAAACTGTATAATACCCACATCTTACGTTGTTGATATCGTACAAGTCGTAAGACTACATCCTTGGTTTTGGAAGACATAAAGAAGAACTTATGATGCATACGAAAAAGAAGCAACGCATATAACTTAAAGTTTTGCACGCTGCTGTAGGTTACTTCTTCACCCGCCTTCTACCGCGAAAGGGAAATAAGTGGGTAGATAAATAACCTGTATGTAATAGTCCACTAAGATGAAGTTATCCAGTAAGTGTGTTGCTTTCCACTGTCAGCGAGAAAGCGAGGCAAGTCGGAAAAGAGTCAGGAGTTTTTTTATGTAGGTACCCGCCAATCTATATGACCTCGTTTAAAACTATCTCATTCTGTGCTCACTCTTTTTTATTGGAAACGTTTTTTATTGGAAACAATTAATGCTGCTATTAAACGGAGTTCGCAACGGTTTAGCTCCGCTCACGGTTGATGGCGGGCATTATATATTATCAGTTCACCAAAACCAAAATATGTGAAAACAAACATAACTCGTTGACAAATAACAACAAACAAACAACCAGCAACCATGTCCCGGGAACAAACATCTATGTTCATCACACAAATCAATGCCCCGGTCAGGACACGAATCTATGACCTCCGGCGCATGAGGCAAGGCTACTGACCACTACGCTACTAGTTCGTCAATATTTTAAGATTAATGTTAGGTATATCATTTTTATTTTCAGGAACACATGGTCACATGAAATGCGTTTTCGACGGCCAACTCAAATCGCAAGATACAGTTCTACTCAATTTGTATAAACGAATGTTCCCTAAATGGAATTACGAAAACTGTATAGTGACTAACAGAGACTTCAAGATAAATTTTGATGGAATGGAATCGTAGGTTGCGTGCAGTTTAATAAAGTTATATTAAGATACTTTGTGTTTATTTTACGAACTCTAATAGTCATGAGTTCATGGCCGACAACTTTGAGGTTAACTCTCTGAGTATTGATCTACGTTACGTGTTTTCCGCACTGTATATCGCGCTCGCACTAGACTGTGCATTCAGGTAAATTGTGCGTGGATGCATGTCGATGCGCTAAGAAAATTACACCAATTGGATAAATTCGTTCTCCTAATAAAAAAACAAATGAATATCCTTTTATTAAATTTTGTCCCGCACGTCTTTTCTGGGTACGCTGCCTCATGTTAGGGTGTTACCACACCAATCGATCGACGTCGACCGGCAACGTCGACCGATTGGTGTGTAACGCCCTTAGTGCGCACACAGCGACATCCTTCTACGAGCAGTATGGAATAACGATATACAGGCTAGGAGTAGCACGAAGTATTTTATTGAAGTTTGTTTTTTAATTTATAATAAAATCCAGTGTTATCGCACTCGTTCTCATTCAAACTTCAGTGTAAATTAATAGTTTAATTGAAGTATAAAGATTATGGCATTTTACGATACTCATTTGGTGACGGAACTATAAAAGTAGTTTGTTGTTAACCTATGCCAAACAATAGCAACACATATAATAGTATTTAGTATGTAGTAGAAATTCTAGGTGGATATTCGTGGGTTAAGTCATAGGTACCGCAATACCTATGTACATTATACACAACCATTACCCCACTTACGAACGGTGGCCGTTTTCGTCTGTGAATTGGAAATTAGCTAGAACTGTTAAACCGTGTTTCTCATTTCAGTGTATTATTTTTGCATGGAAACTTCAGTGGTCTCTTTACGGACCAGATGTTTTAATTTTAAATATATATAACGACTATATAAATAAATAAAACTGTTAAGCTAGTTTTGTAATCTTATTCTGTAGCTGGTCAGTTAGGAGTAAATTCGCTGTTACTGGAAACTAACAGCGAATTTACACGCGCCTTTCTGGAAAACTGTCTTAGAGGGATCTAAGATACAGTTTTCCAGAATGGCGCATTGGCCTTCCACTGGCGGCGACGAAAAGCAAGCGGGAATTTGCTGAATGAGAATCAGATGACCCCAAGGTTGTGTAAACAAACAACGAAGCGCAGTGTTGGTCCAGGCATAGGTAATCGTAATTTTATTATTTTTCTTTTTTTGTTAATTTGTAAATAATGAAACTTTAAGTTAAGCGACGATTTGTAGGGCGTATATTTAAAAAAAATGTTACTGGCGAACGAGAGCCAAGGTAGGTAGGAAGGGGAAGGTAGTTAGCAGATTCCGTTCCAAACTAATTTTCGAGGCCATTCGCAGCGGACCCAGTTTAACAAGCTCACTCCGTTCCACTTTATTATTTTTCAGATACTGTAATGTAGTGTTTTTCGAGCTGATAACTCTTTTAACACGCTTTACCTACGCCGATTTTATAATTTTTTTACCATTAAGATAGGTACATAAAGAATATTATTCATATTGGTTTATAAAAGGTATTAAAATTAAACTACTGACGATTATAAAATAAGCATTATTTCCAATGTGTAGCCTAGTTTTTAAAACTATGTAGTTTTCGTACGCAAGGTAAATTTGACGAGTTTGTATTGTTAACGTACTTACCTAAATTGAAAAAACAAAGCGTGATTTAGCTGAATCTAGCCGTTTATTGATCCGGTGATATTAAAAATAGCATTCATTCTTTCTAACTTACAGCAAATTCGTACTATGAAACTCATCTGTGAAGGAAAATCCGCAGTTGATATGTATAGAATGTTAGAAAATCACTAAAATCTTAAAAAATCTTCTGCAAAATAAATTTAATCATTTATTCATAATTTCGTTAAAATATGTGCAATTATGCGAAGTAAATGTTTGTAGGTACAGTAGGATTATTTAATAATAATGAAACAGCACAATATGTTTTATATTATTTTATTGACACATGAAGCGCAAATGCTACGCACAGTGAAATCAAGTACCTCATTGCGACTAGCCTATTTTATTGATGTTATAATCTCAAAGGCAGTGTGGGAAGTTACTATCATCGCACTCATTCCTATTTTAAGACCAGAATATTGTCATAAAAGAAAAGTAGTCAACAAAACGACGCGGATTCGCGTCAGGTTCAACATAGCTAAAGAAAATAATATCAATTCAAATATTGATGACAATAGTCAGGCCCTAAACTGTGAAATAACATGAATTAGTAGGTAGTGATTAGTGGAAATTACAATTTATGATCTATTTACGTATCACAGTTTTATAATAATTTCAGATTCACAATATTTTTCCTCAGAGTTGCTTATATAAAAGAGTTTTGTTATCAGTTGTATTTCCACTAACTTATATTGAAATACTCCATAAATCTCTTCATTTAATCCAATTAAGAATGCAAATAAATTGTACTATATGTTTATTTTTATGATACTTTATTTTATTATTGCTCAACGAATCATTCTAATGACAAAAATTAAAGCAAGATTAGCAAACTAGCGTTATTTAATAATTAAAACTCAATGTATCTTAAACCTTATAAAATCGATCTGAAAAGAAAATAATCTTTACACGCAATTAATTTTGTCTATTTACGAATGACTATTAATTTGGTCTTAAAACAAAATTACTGACTGAAAAAAAAATATTTTAACAAATAGTTTGTATCCACAGTTTTTACTTATTTAGTAAACATACAATGCCGTGCATAGTGTTGTTACCTTTTGAAAGCAGACATTTTAACATGTTATAATAAAATAAAACGTATTTATTTCGTGATGTTATTAAATTATTGAGGAAAGTAAAAAATGTATCCAACCGTTTTGTCAATGTTGAGAAAAATAAATAAATATTTCATAAAATATTTCCTTTAAAATTGTAAAATATGAACTATTTAGTATTAATTTTGGTTCGAGTTATCACCTTTAATGATTCTCTCTAGGTTCCTGACCACAACAAAATATAAATTGCAAACTTTAGGTCATTACTTATAGCAAAATAGACTAAAACTGATAATAAATAGGACACAATATTCTTACAATCCTATCCAATATCTTCAAAAAATATCTAAACAAATATATTTGCTTTCAAAAGGAAACATGGGCTTATTTCTCCGCGTTAAGGTTTAGTTTTCTTGTTGCGCCGTTTCTTAGCGTCGTCGGGCGTGCTTGGTTTCGGCGGCGGCGAGTGAGGCGCGCCCGACTTATTGTACAGATTGTTCAAGAACTCTTCGAGATTTGGCTCATGGCTGTAAAGTTAAGAATAATGTTTTTAAATTTGTTATTGAAAACTTATTACTGGGCGCTGGCTACAATGCTGAACGAAAACGTCGTGAGCACACCCTTAATAATGTGAAGTGGCATTATTAAGGCTGTCGTGGCATAAACACAGATTTAGAATATTTAAAAATAAATTGAAAGAGAGTGACCACTTAAACAACTGTAATCAAACTGAATTTTTGTATTATTAGCACATTGTATGTTAGGCTGTTTAAATACTCTGGCATCTGAAATCCCAGAGGTTATTTACCGTAGTATATACTTTCTTGGCGTATTTTGATCCATAGTTTTTAAAGCAATTGGGTATTTGACACTATTTAATAAGCAAGTTTTTATTTATTTATTTTCCTATTATGACAGAAAAATGTCTTGAAAAAAAAAATGTTTTAAATGTACATAATATCGAAATCATATAAATTAGAGTACTTAAAAAAGAAGCAAAAAACTTAATATAAAATATGTTAAATTGTACCGTTTTGTATGGAGCGTCTTTCGGCGGCTCGCAGCAGCTGCTTAAACACATGACTTTATCTAGAAAACTTTTTATTGAAAACATAATGTTCCTTCTGCAACTTTACTGATGATAAACTATTTAAATATGTAATTTAAAAAAAAATGTCAAATACCCAATTGTTCCTGTAAATGTAAAGTCATATTCACCCGGGCGAAGGCTGCGTGACGTCGGCGCCGCTTTTGTTTCCCAACACAATGCGGTATTGTACCACGTGACAATCTGGCCGAAGCTGACGCAAGTTTTTCTTCTGAAATGTGACCAAAGTGTTAGTTGTAATGAAGTTGTTATTTTCATTTTTTGTTATTGATTTATTCGGTGCCACAAAAATGTGCTGGATATTCCTTTTGGTTCCTAGTCTTTTCTAGAACTTCAGATGTGTTTAAAGTATTTTTTTACTATTGGAAACCTAAAAACTAGACTTAGTATAGTAAACACATTGGGAGACTGTGTAATCAAAAGTGCTTTTTGTTAAGATTTATCAGAAAATCCGATATTCTGGGAAATCAAGCTTTTTCATGCAATGAGAGGTTTCCGGAATGTCAAAAAAATTGTACCAACTATCCAAGTAGATGGCTGCTCTGCCTGAAACTACTGTCAATGTCATTGAATGGTAGAAAAACAATTAACACAAAAATACATTAGAACAATACAATAAATCATTAAAAACTCTTGCTTTTTTAAAAACTTATACGACTTACTCATATAGATATGGTTCAGTGACTGACAGCCGTCATCACATGACATTGACATATAGTTTACTAAAGGTTTATAGTTTACTAAGGGTTCAGTACAGCACCCACATTTAAGATTAATGAGCAACTTATTTTTTTTACTGAAATATTACTAACGCTACTCATTTTAATGTTGAAAAAAAAAGAGCTCACGCAATTGAAACGTTTTGCAAACATTACCATCGTCAAATAATGGATATCGGAGTGTTAAGCAATCACCTGATCCGAAATTAGAACTCCTTACAATCAATAAATTATTACATATTTTTTCTCAATTACATTATGTGGTTACATTCACTCAGCTGTACTAAAAAATAAAGTATTACTAATTCATGCTCTTAGACTTAATAAATTACAATTAAAGACACTTACACATACTTTACGTGCAATGCTTATTCTATATTACTGTAAAAAGTACAGTTTCTTAAATGAATAATGTCGATGCAAATCAACTTTATTCTAGTACTATTCTACTTATAAAATGTGGTTACACAGAAATAACATAAGCCGATGTACCTGGCAGCTGGCCCACTGCGTGATCTGGTACACGGCTCCGTCTATGCAGGCGTAGTACATCACGAGGAAACCCAGCATGCTCGACTCGGCCCAGATGTCACCCTGAAAACAATTTTATTTATATTTAGCTGTTATTGTTAGCCAATATTGGCCTACTCACTCTCAAACTATCTTTATCTCACTCTGTTTTGACGTGAACGAAGAACAAACACACAATCACATTTATAAATAAAAAAATACATTTGTTTCCATGTATATGAAAGCTAAACGCTAAAATCACTGAATCATAAATAATATATTTCACAGTAGGAATGCTACATTCAAAAGTAGCATAGGCTGCAATAATGTCTTGAAATTGTAGATCCTGCCTTTCAGCGGCGTATCACATCAGTAATTAGGTAGGCTAAAACAAAAACCGAAGGACAAAAACTTCAAAAAAGATAAGATACTACTTTTTTGAGACGGAAGCAGTGTAATCAAATCCTTTGTTAATAGTCTTATTTTCATAACTACAATCTACACATTATATCTTAGTGAAGAATGTAAGACAGTAGGACAGCTTATTAGAAATCGACGATCGATTGGTGTGGTAACACCCTTACAGATAAGCGACCTAGCTTTAGTAATTGTATAGTAAAGATATCATGTGAGTATGTGAATGTTGGATAAATAAAAATAAAAAATGGATGTCTCCATTTTTGTGTAGATGTAGGAACAAAAAATAAAAGTGCCGATAAACGGCCGAATGGTGCAAAAATTACAACTATTCGATAATTTTTGGTTGTTTAAAACCATTTAAAAATGACTTAAGAGGCAAAGTCCGCGATTTTCTAGTGTTTTGAAAACTGCCAATGACTGAGCAATCATTTTATTTCAAATATTTTATTAAAATTAAATTACGATTTTTAGAAATAATTTATAATAATCCAATATCATCTAGGGATGCTAAAATAATTAAAAACGGCAAGGTAAATAAAACTGATATTTTCTTATTTGACCCTTGCTGTTCCAACTAATTGCCGAATTTCAGTTCGGTTTAGGAAGACTATAGTTAGTCACTTTACGCTTTTTAATTTGTCAATTGTTTTATAATTTGGCATACGCCACCAGCGCCTACAATTGCAAAAATCAAAGACGCACAAAAATTATTTGACAACAGCCAGTCTAGTGTTGTTAATATATGTCAGTGTCAGATCGACATTGAAACTTGAATTTTGGTATAATGAGGATTTGGTACTGCAGGAGGAGAGAACAGTTGGTACTTAATAAAACAGTGTATACCTCTTTAGCGGAGTGTCTTATCTTGCACTGCGCGCAGTATCGGGCGGCGTAGCACGGCCGGTCGGTCAGCACGCGCTTGTGTCGCCGTCCGCAGTTCGTACACCTGGAGTTACAAACATTAATGTGGCTAAGTTAAAATAATAAATTTGATTCACGACTAGAATTACTCTAATACTCGGGCAAGACAACTGGACGACGTTCAAATGTGACGTCATTTCTTTCAGACGCGGACAGTACTATTATTATTTATTTCACTAAGGGCTGATTTCTCAATGCTTATAACTTTTATCAGTACAATAATATAAATAATTTGACATAATTTATATGGAAAGTCAAGTGTCAAAGTAAAAAGTGGCGAACCAATTAGTAAATAAATAAAATATTTATTTGTTAAATAAACAAAGTATAGACCAGCATGCTTTCACTTGTTTGTTTTGTTCATCAGTTAAAAATTCGAAAGTAAAAAATATTAGCCATAATCCAGTTTTACAGTGAAACACACCGGGTGCGCTATAAATATACGTTTGTGACTCAGAACAGCTCTAGTCACAAACCAGTTTTTATCGCCAAGATTTGCAATGTGTAAAGCCTACTACCCTATGTTGGACGTCTAAGGTTTTCTTTGTACCTACATAGGTCAGCAAATACCAGAACAAAAAATGAAAAGCACTTAAAACCAAAATGTTTCTACAACACAACAGATTTCGAAAAGTAACTTCAAACAAGTCAGTTTAAAGTTGGTCTGTTTATCTTTAATTGAAAAAATTACAAGAGGTCTATAATTTGATTTTAAAGTTCAGATTGGTGTTTATGTGCACACGTGGACGTTAATAATTAATTGCCAAATTAGGCACGTAGCTTATTTGACATCTAATTAGCAGAAACGAATTAGAAATAACTTTTGTAAATGGTATTAAATAATTTAAACATTACATTACGGGGTTAGTTTAACATATATATATATATATATATATATATATATTTTTTTTTTATTTGGTTCACAAACCAGACAAGACATAAATGGTCACAATATTTATACTTAGATGTATTACATCAGTGCTTATCTTAAAATAGTGAACACAACAAAACATATTATTAAATAGTACATTTCAGATATATAAGAGCTGTAGGATGTTAGTAGTAGACTTTCTTTGTTCAGATCTGGTCTGTTGACGTGGGTGTGTTCAGGTAAGAGGAAAGTAACAGTCAGAGCAATGACTGGAACTACGGCTATTTCCTCTGGAACCTAGGGTCGGCAACGCAGTCATGATAATGATCACCATCACTATTAATGAACAAAATACCTACGACTAATGTAACGGCGTGCGGATGCCTGCCTACTATCGGGTGGGTCGTGCGCTCCTTTGCCGGCTATGAATACAGCAAACAAAATAGAAATAAAATTGTATTAAGATTGACTAATGATTTGTTGTCCAATTAGTCGGTTAAGTAATTTTCATGTCTGCCATAAGACATAATTTGTGTGCTTGACAAGGATAATTCTGCATAGCTTTCATGCTATCTGGGCCAAACCAATGGTTCTTTTTGAGGGACTATATATTGAATTTGTACAAAATGGGGTTGTCTCTTTAGAAGACTAGAACTTTATTGATTCAATGGCTTATCTGTGTGGCGTGCTCATTGCCACTTAAGTTTAGTTTTAGTAGGTAGCTGCTGTAGGTAGCTTTAGTAAGCCACTGTTAATGAATGTACATTAACAGTGGCTTTCGTTAGAAAAAAAATCATTTTTATTGCTTATTCGATCCAGTGTGAGAACTGAAAACATAGTTTTCTTCATTGTCATAATTTTTTTGTTTACCTGATAGTATTGGCTGCAAACTCCATTTTGTCATGAAGTTGGGTCAGCAGCTGACTGAGCTCGCTCCAGGTTGCCTCTGAAGCCAACTTGCCTCTCTCGTACGCCTCTCGGCGTTCCTAAAATTATAACAATATAAATACGGTCAACATACGTAATTACAGGTCCACTATACAAATGTCTATTTTGTTGTTGCAATTAGATTTGAAAGTAGATTACATAATTTTTTTTATGTAACAATACATCTTTTTTATTAATAATAAAAATAATAAATCTTTATTTGTTCTTCACATACAAGGTACATAGACTATTTGTGTGTATGTATATGTATGGTGAGTCTGTGTGAGACTGTGTGGTACAATTAGTGTGATGGGTTTAGTAAGGATTCGGTAGCGAAGTATGACTTTTCTTTAAGCCATGTAGCAACTTTATGTTTGCAGTTAAATGTATTTAGTGGGTAAATACTAATATATTTATTTATTTGGTGGTCTATGTACGGTCCAAGAAAGTAAAAAAAATCTTTGGCTAAAAGAGATTTTCGGAAAGGTGTAGGAGATAACTAGGTGATTTCTTTTAGATTGAGACTCAAGACAGAAGGGTGTAATTTTATGCTGCAGGAGTAAAGTTTGTTACTACTTCAAGCACTGGTCTCTGCGCTCTTTCTAATTTGAGCAGATTCGCCTTAGCCAAACTACTATAGTATACGAGAAATGCAAAAGAGTTCGTCCAGTCATATATTGCAAAGATATAGTTAAATATATGTTTTCAACTTAACTACATTTTCATAAAACAGGCATTTGAAAAAAAAAGCAGGTAAAAATTCTCTATCTTATTGTTGTTAATCAGGCACTTTTAAAGAAAAACTTCTTTTACTAAAATCTGTATTTATGGGCAATTTAATTTGCTACGACTAACTCAAAATAGTTGGTCATTAGACACTTGGGCATGCGTCACTGCCATTTCGAAACATACAAAACCACAATTTCATGCAATTTTATCATTATTTTCAAACAAAAGGGTATCACGGAAAACTTAACGCCGACGAAGTACGAACAATGCCACAATAATGGTAAATCTGCTCACCAAATAGCCAAGGACTTATCCTTACCAAGATCGATCAGTTCAGACCATCATCAAACATCACAGGAAAATGGCACGGTTAAATGTTTGAAGAAACTTGGTCGGCCGCGAATCACAAGCGAAGGTAAAATTTGAGCTTTAAGGAAAATCATTAAAAAGGATCGTCGTGCCCGCGCAGGAGAACTTACCTTGAAGTGGAGACAGATGATTCACAAAGATGTATATGTCGATAGCTGCAAGAGGGTCGTAAAACGATTGGGCTATCGATTTTATACTGCTAAGCAGAAACATTTACTCACGCCTCTCCAAAACAAGAAAAGGCGGAAATTCCCTAAAGATCATGAACATTGGACTGCAGACCTATCGCGTGAAATAATATGGTCAATTTAAATTGACCATAAGGAGGATAAGGAACCAAAACATTCTGGTAACAAATCTCGTGCCCTCGAACCCAACGTTGAAACATCGTAATGCGTACACCTTTCAACAAAGATTGCGCTTCCTGTCACACTGCGAGGACAACCAAGGCCTGGTTTAATCGGAATTAGATCCCTACAATGGAGTGGCCTTCTAGTAGTCCAGATTCGTCACCAATTGAGACCCTATGGTGGAAAATGAAGAAAATGCTGCGCAAGTATCCAGCAAGATCTAAAAGCAAGAAAAAATTAAATCTGTGTGGGACTCAACTACACAACAACGTGAAGAATTGGTAGCAACGATGCCACGAAGAATAAAAGCCATGATCGATGCTAAAGGTGACGCCACTGAGTGGTTGACGAACTATTTTGCGCCGTTGAATGCGATGGTCGAAGTTTATTGCGTGGATAGTTCCCCAAGAATTTATTTTATTTTATTTAAATAGGGAAATATTTTGTTACTTTTCTAAATTAAAAATAATCTTCATTAAGTGTTCTAAACCACTGTGTATTGAACTAATAAAGTTAAATTTATTCATCTAAATTTTACTTCCAATATTAGACACTTGTAATATTTGGAACTAGACGAACTATTTGGCTTGTAGTAGCCATATAAATAAAACTGACATAATTGGTTTAACAATGATGGCGCGTAGCATATTTACATTAATAAAGCATTATTTGGAGTCTGCAAATGATTTCATGTTATTTTTATCACATGAAAAGTAATCCACAACCATTTTCATTGCCTGGAAGAGATCACTGCTTTAGTGAAAAGGCCGCCTGAATAATCATTCTCTTTTTATAGGTTATTTCTTATTTTTTTTTGTGTATTTTAATTTTTGTAACTGCTTTGGCAATAAACCGTTTTTCATATTCTGAAAAATAAATATTGATTAATTTTAGGTACACAAATAAAGTAAACTACAAACCGGTTCCCCAATGATGTCAAAGGCATGTTGCAATATTTTGAAAGCCTCCTCAGCCCCAGGTTGCTGGTTCTTGTCAGGATGTACAAGGAAGGCTTGTCTTCTATAGTAACGCTTTATTTCTTCATCTGTACATGTTACACTAACACCTAATATACTGTAAATTAAAAATATATTATTTAAATTATACTGAGGTAAAAATAAATAGAGTAATTTAGTAAGTAGACAAGTTATGTTTGTATGTTTGCTTACTTACATAATTATACAGGCACATCAGATATTTTCTACTACAGAAACAACTAGCTAGTTTATAATAATAATTGCTTGGCTAACTCTATTAAAAATTGGTATATTAAAAAAAATGTGTTTACCTATAAGGATCTTTTCCTTTGCATGCCAACAAGCGTTTCATTGCTTCCTCACCAGTTGAAGGTAATGGGATGTTTTCACTAAGTTTTGTTGGCTCATTATTGCTATCTTGATCTGAAATCATTAAAAACATACATAGCTAGAATTTCTTTGGACAAGAATATACTTTAAAATAAAAAGTTTTGACATAATTTTCCATGAATACACACCTTTTTTCAACCATTTTAACTTTCGCCAAAATCCTATTCTTGTATGGCCAAATTTTCTGTCAACATACAGAAGATATTTGTTGTCACCAATTTTCATAAGCCTGTCTTTTGTACTTTTCCATACAGTTTGAGAGCTAACAAAAGTTTGTGTGAACACAGATGTGCAGCTGTGGAAAGATAAAGTACTATTCAATCTGAGTTAAAGAAAGAAAAAGAAAGAAAATATAGAACTGTATATGATAAATGAAAGGAAATTTAGAACTAAGGAGTTATTTTTATAGATACAGCAAATTCATGGCAGCCCACAGTAATGATCCATAAACATTAGAAGAAAAAAATACATTCACATCACACAAATTTACATTCTGCACATCAGCCCTAAAAATCCCACTGCAAGGATGCTGCTGAACATCAGCCTCCCTCAACTAAAGGGTGGTATTTGGCAATTTATAGTTCACCATGTTTGCAAAAGAGAAAACTGTACCTTAAGATTGAGAAGCCAGCGATTATCCACTGCGCCATCAAAGCTCCTAACAAGAATCAAACCTAGCCTCTTCCACATGCACTGTGACAACATACACTTTCACACATAAAGACTGTGTCCACGAACATAATATTTAGTAAACAGCCCACATTATCCAATTTATTTTAAGTTTTCTTTGACTATCTCTGAATCATCCTATTTTAAAAAACTATTCTTGAATATTTTGATGATTATTACAATCATGCGTAATTAACAGAAAGCTTAGAAATATCCTTTTTATCTGTTACGGTTGGGGATGGATGTTGAAATAAACTTAACATTGGTTAGCTAAACATAAATATATTCAAGGAGAAGCTAATGTTAATTTCTTTCATCTTTAGCCAGCTTAACTTAAGGGTACCCGTAACTCCTTGGTTAAAGATAAATTAGCTTATTATAGTAGAAATAAAAGTAAAAAATAACTATTACCATAGTGAACCAAACTTCTTGTTTATAACAAATCCCTAATTTTTGTCATCGTTGACAGACATCAACTTCATTACAAAACATAAGCAGGAACTCCTATAACATTATTAAAGAAATAAAAATCAGGACACTATTACCTAGCAATGACAGACTTAAATGATCATTTTCCATAGTAAAAAGAAAATACTGCAGTATTCATTGTTGAACAATCAGACTCATTTTAAAACGTGTTGGTACGTTTCGAAGTAAATGATTATAAATTCAAAATATTTAATATAATAAAAAATATTTCAGTATCAACTAAAATTATAATAAAACATTTTAAGGATGTCTATTCTTGCAGTTGTAAATTAAAATAAGACTGACTATATATTCGAACATGATAAACTAGAGTAACATTTAGAATAACACAGTATTATTAATTCAATTAATTAGCTTATACCACACTTTGTCTTACAATGAGATACACCTGATATTAACACTGTCCACACATTAATCAAATATTCATTAGCTGATGCGTATAGGTTAAGATGCAGTTTACCCAGCCATCAATGAAATCATATATTGGAAATTCAAGTTATGTCAAAGAGTAGCCTCTCCTTCAAAATAAACTTAAGTTTAGCCAACTAATTTTTAATTTGTATCCACACCCAACCTTAGCTGTAGCATATCCATTATTTCACTGGTTAATAGATTAGTATAAGAGCTATGGGAGGATTCATTTTAGATTCAATGCATTATAAAAAAAGGCTTCTTAAAAGTGTTATACCACTTATGTGAAGTCCACATTTACTGTATGAGAATTTTTAAGTACCAAATAAACTTGATTAACAACTTACAGATCAAAAGACAGATGAAGGCTCATCCCGAAAATATCAGATAGAAGATAAAAAAACCAAATAAATGCTTTCCAAGTGGCTTCTCCCCAGTGCTCTAAATATCCTTGAGCAAGGCCAAAGTAGCCTGGCTTGTGTTTACGTAATTTATTCAGAGTATTTTTCTTCTTATCTTGTAAAGGTTTAGAATTTTTGTGGTGATTTCTACCTTCCTTTTTCTTTCTTGTCTTAGAAGAATCAGCAGGATTATCTTGGAAGACAAATTGAGACTCATCATCTTCTTCAAACTTAAAATCATCAAGATCTTCAATATTCTTTTCAAAACTTTTATTTTTCTCTCCCTTTTTCTCTTTTTTTGATAATTTTTCTGTTTGGTTTTCTATGAACATAAACTGACTTCGATTACCATTAACACTGGACTGTTCCTCATTAGGAACATCATCAAAGGAAGACCATTTCTGAGACACATGTTTTTTTGATTTTTTACTAGGCTTTTGACGCTTTTCAGTTTCCTCATTTACCAAGTCTCCCGATTCACTACCAGAAGAAATTGTGCTGTGCTTTTTCTCATTTTTTTGCTTGCTATCATCATTACAGTGTTTAACATTGTTTGAAGGCTTGTCAGGTTTTGAGTTACCCTTATTAGTTGTAGATTTAAGATCTGGAGACACTTGTGGCTTTGTTACACGAGTTACATCAGGGTGGTTATTATTCTTTGTATTTTTAGCAAGTACATCTGAATATGATGGTCGCATTGGTTTGACTTCAGCTACAATGCGCTTTTTGTTACTAGTATCTGCCAGAGGACTGTTTTCGTTCCTCTTTGGGGAAGCCTCAGTTTTAATAGTAGGAGCAATAATAGCTTCATGAACATTATTAGATAGAATATTAAGTGCTGGTGCATCTGGATGATTTAAAGGGTAATTTTGTCCAAAGGGTGAATAAGTACCAGTAGAATTAGGTTCCCAATTACCTAGCACTTCATTTAAGAAATTTGATGTTGGCACAGCTTGGTTCACATTATCTTGATGATTAAATGTACTATTTTGAATTGTAGCACTTGAAGGTTGCATATGGATATTATTAGTGTTAGGGTATTCCTGGTTAATTGTAAACAAATGTGAAGGTGAAGCTTGTACTGGTGAATCTATTATACCTTGATTGTTATGTTTAAATAGTTCATATTGGTTGGAAACTGGAAAAATTAATTGTTTGTTGTTTTCATCATAGAAGACTCTGACCAGCTGGCCATTGCCAAGGTTGAGCATAGCATTTCCATAACTTTGACGATTAATACAGTTTGTATTTGCCATATCGTTGAAAGATACATTGTTATCTTTACTTGCAACAGCATCTCCAGTGTACGGGAGTTTGTTCATATGGTAGATGTCGCCAGAGAAGTTAGAGTTAATATACACACTGTTATCATTCATAACGCTGGGGTTTGGCGATATTGTGTGCTGATTCCTGTTATTTATTCCTCCATGTGCACAATTTTCATTCGATTCTTTTCTAAACTTCCATGTATTGTGTTGTATGTCACTAAACCTCGGATCATCCTTCGGCGACCTTGCCATTTTTGGTTAGGTTCTGAGTTACAGATATACTGATTTAGAAAGAATTAAAACTGCAATAGTAATTTACACAATTTTGCATTTTACAGCCAAAGAAAGAGTAAAGACACAGTGGGAAAATAGCGTGGATTAATTTTCATTACAGGCTTGATTTCTTTTTTTTAAAGATCTCTGACTTGGATGCAAGCTTTATTAAGGCCGGTTTACATTGATACAGTAGCTGGCGCCAGTGTCAACGCTTTCACCGTTACTTGTAGGTCTAGGCTAACAATTACATTAATAAAAATTTTAATATACCCGCATCTTCTCGTAAGTTAGATTTATGTGTACCATAGTTATCACCCTAGACGACTGGCTACTGCTTATAAAAAATATAAGCAGTAGGTTTCGCAATTCAGCTCCTTAAACATCTCAACTATCAACTATTATATAATAGAAAGAAAATATAAATAAATAAAACACAATTTATATAGACGTTTATAGTGTTTATTAACGCAATTCAAAAATTTTGGACAATTTTAACCTTAATTCTGACTCGGTATCAAGTCGATTTCTATATTTGGTTTTTATCATGGCCAGGTGTGAAACATTCTCTCACATAAGTATGTTGTAGCAAAGGTAAAAGTGAATTCACCGCTTTGAATCAGTTAAAGTTACCTAGATAATAAAGATATTTTCACTTTTGATATCAGGTCAGCTTTAACAAAAATAGTTGTGTTTCCAGTGTCTACCTCTATATTACAGGTGCTTACGAAAATGTGCATCTCCCTCTCCTATTGAATGAGTTATCTGCCATTGGAGTTCCTTCAAAATTTATATTGTTTATTAAAAACTGATGACCTCTTGTTATATTTAATAAATACCTTAGTTGAAAAAATGGGTTAGAACTGGCTCCCTCAAAAAATGTGGTAGTTATTTTTCCAAAAAAAGGACCAAATCTGTCATTTTTGTGTAGTAATGATTTCATTTCTACGAAGAGTCATGTGAAACTGGGTATATTTTTGGACTATGAAATATAATTACAGGAGCTATGTGCAATAGCCCGAAAGACTTTTTGCTCAATTTTTGGAAGATAGGTACCTGTTTAGATTCTTAATTTTCATAACGTTATACAATGTAGCTACGATAGCAAGAACAAACATATTCCGCTCTTGTTAAATAGTCCAAATGCCTGCTCCGAAATTTTACTCTCCCATGCTTCCTATATATTAATCTTTAATAATTAATTAATTCTCATTTCCATCATGCAGGGCTGTAGCTAGAGTCGAATTTGAGGTAGGGCAGCATTAATTACAGGTAGGGCGGAAATAAAAAAGTAATCATAATTGATCTGCCCTCGAAGCACGGGCTCCTACTAAATCCATCACCATGTATGTATAGTTGTATACGAATAATCAACAGCTTTTTGTAGACAAATAATTTCTGTGAGAGAGCATGATCATGGATCTCATAACTATTAAATCCTGAATGATGAAGAACATGCGAAAAAGAACGGTTGAACTTCCAGATTTGGATGTAGAGATCCACGTCCGAGTTAGAGTGAGGTAATAATTAATTGCAGGGTGGGGTGATACGAGTAAATAGATACAACCAAAAATACCATTTAGATTATATTGTTTCTGCAATCTTATTACAATAATTAACATAGTAATAAACAATATTTAAAACAGCTGTATTCTACGATTCGCCATGTTATTAAAAATGCGAAGAACTTCGTTCAGATCAACTGTTTTTGTTCTCTTTTTTTCAAAGGCCAAGAACACCATACCAGCCATTCTCTCGTGACCCACTGACAGCCTTTGAGGCCTATTGATTGCAGTTAAAGTTGAAAACGTAGATTCGCACACTGCAGTGCTACATCCTATGGTCGCCACAGATGCAAAAATTTCATATGTATCTTTGAACGCCTCTCGTTGCCTGTACAAAACTTGCAATGTATTTTCCATGTTATCTTGGTTACGACTCAAGTAAGCTTTAACCACACTAGCCTCTTCTCTTGATGGAATTTTCAGACCTGAAAAATTAGTTAAAATTGTAAATTGAACATGACAAATATTTTAATTATAATTTTTTTTCAAACTTACCTAAATTTTTCAGTGGAACCATTTTATCTACATCCAACTCATCGAGACTCGCAATTGAATTGATTAGATCATCGTTGTCCGAAAACCTTCTTTGTAATTCAGCAATTAGTATGTCCAACGTTTCGAAATACTCAGACTTAAATGGCTCGTCGTTCTCTTTTATATTTTGTCCGGCGGAGGAGCAGGAGGGGCCTCGTCAAATAGTCATCCATCCGATTTAGTTTTTTTTACTTGCCTCTTCGAGGTCTGTGTCCTATCTTCATATTCGCCGCAGCCGTTGCTTGTTAAAGACTGAGCTTCTTGCAGAAGTTGACAATACATTTGATTTGATCTTAATTTAATAATTTCATCTTCGACACACTTTATGATTGTTATGGCGTATTTCAATTCTGCGCTTCGGGCTTGCAAAGCCGCGTCTGCAGGTTGTAGCGTGGATAAGATTTTTTTGGCCGCAACCATGGCCATTCGGAATTCCAGATCAAGCATGACTTTTTAACTCTTGGCGACGTCATCACCGTTGAATCTGCCATTTTTAATTTCATTCAAAGTCTGCAAAATTGTTAAATAATTATCATATACAACTTTTGTAACTGCCAAATGTCCAGACCAGCGTTGTTCGAGGAGTCGGAAAATCCTTTTTCCACCATATAAGGCAGCTATTTTGCCATGATGAAAGAATTCATGTAACATGATGCATTGGTCAAAAAATAAACGAATGAAAGTCATTTCTGAGATAGTCCTGATGATTATTAAGTGCAAGCGATGGTTATAGCAATGGACGTAAGGAATTTTTCGGCCCAATTTATTTTCTATTCTAGTCGCAACTCCTGAAACTTTTCCACTCATTACACTTGCGCTCGCTCCGCTCGCTTGCCAGGACGGGCACTTGACGCACACCCTACATTGCCCCTTCATTTTTTATAACTGCCGCCGCGTTTCGGCGCGCGGCTTGCGTTTTACAAAAACATTAATTGTGCCTTAAGTTGTTATTGTAACACTAACAAGTGTTATGTTTTTTATGTTGAGTATGAATGAAACTATATATTAAAGTGTTAAGTTTGTTAAGTACTATTCGATAACAGAGAAGAATTATGATACGCTGAACACAGAGATAGCGCGTTTTTGAGCACGACTTGTGTTTAATCTCATTAGTATAATTATATCTCAAAAGTTAAATCGATGACATGGGGTTTTTTATTTTAAATTACAATGTTGAAATTATATGGATTAGGATAAAAAATAAAACCATACACCGGTCCATACAAAATAATTTTTTACAGCCCTTTGATTATGTACAAAAATCTGGCGGCGTGCGCAGTGCGCACCATCGACAACTTTATTTATTTATTTATTTTATTTATTTATTTATTTGCATATTAAGTGTTTTACAGAGGTCTTCTTGTAACAGTATAGAACTTACAACTTAAACACCCCTGCATGGGGTATTGCAAATGCTAGAGGGCATTACAAATAATATAGAACGAAATATTCATTTAGTTTCTTAACATTAAGATGACATTTTATTTTAATTTTAATTTAATTGCAGATGTGATATTAATGTTTGACCTACCTAATTTCAATATGATTTATTACTATATTGAGATCTACCATATCACTGCATAATTCTTTTTATTATAATTATATATTTGTTAACTTTTATTTAATATACTACTTAAGACTATATTTTATTAGGTTTCATTCATACTTTAAGACTATATTTTAATAGGTTTACTTAAATATTCATTTACTGAGTAGTAACAATTTTCAATAATGAATCCTTTTAAATTTGTGCTAAATGTTGATAGTTTATTTTCTTGTTTTATATTTCGAGGTAGTTTATTGAATATTTTTACAGCCATATGATGTGGGCTATTTGACAGCATATTAATTCTTGCAGTAGGCATATATAGTCTATTTCTATGACGAGTATTAATGTTATGGGTTTGATGAACTTTTTCAAATGTTCCAATATTTTTAAAGACAAAAATACACAGGTCGAATATATAAATACAAGGAAGTGTAAGCAGTTTATATTTTTTGAATAATAGTTTACAACTTTGTGAATTGTCTACGTTGGCAAGTATCCTAACAAGCATTTTTTGCATGATGAATAAATCTTGGGAGTCTACACTATTTCCCCAGAGCATAACTCCATACCGCAGCCAGGCGTAAGCGTATGCATAGTATGTAGATAAAGCGGTTTCCAAGTTTGTACAATTCCTAATTTCAAAAAGAGCGTAACTAAATTTAGCTAATTTACATTTTATATTTTGAATATGGGTTTTCCAATTTATATTTGAGTCTATGTTTAAGCCTAGTAAGTTAAATGTGGCTACAGTTTCTAAATTTACGTTTTTGTAATTGCTAACTAGATTTAGAGGTTCAACATTATATGGTCGGAAGTGGAGTAACTTTGTTTTCTTTAAGTTTATTTCTAAATTATGTTCTTCGAGCCAAGCTGCAATAGATTTTAAGGTATTTTGTATTAGGGATTTTGGGTCTATGTCATTCTCTACCTTAAATAATATTGAAAGGTCGTCAGCAAAGAGTACTGGCAAGGTTTCAGTCCTGTTTAGTGTTTTGGGAAGATCGTTTATATAAATGAGAAACAGGACACATCCCAAAACACTGCCTTGTGGGATTGATCCAGTTAGGGTTATTACTTTAGATCTAATTGTTTCAATGGTCTTTTTATCTTCATTATAATGGTCAATTTGAACTATTTGTTTTCTATTTTCTAAGTAGGATTGGAACCAGCGATAGGCTGGACCACGAATACCTGAACCATATAATTTGGAAAGTAAGATTTTATACGATACTTTTTCATATGCTTTTGTCATGTCGAGCATCAAGCCTAAAGCATGATACCTATCATTTATGTGCTGGAGCGCGTTTTGAACGTATTGGTATACTGCCAGAGTAGTTGATTTTGATTTCCGGAAACCACTTTGACTATCGTCTAGTATTTTGTATTTCTCGAGAAATGTATACAATCTATTACACATCGACTTTTCAAACACTTTTGCGAAACTTGGGAGGTGAGCTATGGGTCTATAATTAAGAGGGTTCGTAGTATCGTCTTTTTTATGTACGGGTTTAACGAGAGATATTTTTAATGCATCAGGAAATTTACATTCACAAAAACTTTCATTAATCAGTTGGGTTAGGGGCATGACCAGCTCATCTGCACAATGTTTAATCAAGGTGGGTGGAAAGTCATCAATTTCAAAGCTGTACTTATTTTTCAACCCTTTGATTATTTGGTGTATCTCTTTAGTATCAACTGGGTAGAGAAAAAGTGAGCAAGTTGGAGGGTTTTTTACAGGATGGCCAGTTTTCTCTACACTAATTTGATTTTTTGACTCTCCTGCTGCTGCAAAAGTTTCGTTAAAGATGTTTGAAATCCGAAGTGGATTTTTTATAACATTGTTTTGAACTTTTAGAGATATATTTTTTTACTTTTTATGTTTACTTTTACCAGTTTTTAAGTTTATTATTTTCCACATAGTTTTAAATTTATTTTCTGAATTTTGTAATTGTCTTTTATAGTTTTGTAGTCTTGATATTTTAATACTGCGTTTCAAGATTTTACTAAATGTGGCATAGTGTTTTTTAATTATTGTACTACCGGTTTCATTTAAAATAATTCGCAACAATCGTTTATGTTTGCACGATTTTTTTATGCCGGATGTTAACCAGCCCTTTTCGCTTTTATTTTTTATTTTTACTACTGTTAATGGAATATATTTATCTAAGATTCTTTTAATTTCATTTTCAAATAGTTCATAATTTTTATTCAAATTATTACTATTATTTAATATTGTATGCCAATTTACTTCTTTTAATGTGTTTTTAAATTGCTTAATTTTATTTTTAGTGAATATTCTTTTTTTGGTTACTCATGTTACGTTAGTACTTCGATTATATTGTGATTTTAATTTAACATAAATGGCTCTATGGTCTGAGAAGCCATAGTCCTTAACACCGAATTCTGATAGTGAAGATTCGTTATTGACAAAGGCCAAGTCTATCCCAGACGACCTGGATTTAGTAACTCTCGTTGCTTCATTTATAATAGATTTTAGATTAGCAAATCGCATATTATTTAATAAATTACACTTTTGTTTACTATTTTTAAGTATATTTATATAAAAATCACCTGTTATTAAAATATTCCTGTTTTTATCTTTGGTATTTATTATTCTTAATAACTTGTTTATTTGTTCATCAAAAACATTCATATCACGATCTACTCTGTATAAGACTATAACTAAGTAATTTATTTTTAATAATTCAATTGCACAAAATTCTATAAAATATTCTAAGGATACATTTTTTATATCAGTTCTTTCTACATAATCTATGTTTTCCTTAATTAGTATACAAACACCAACCCCTGTATGTAATTCACGACAAAAATTTGCCGCTACTTCATAACCTGGTATTACAATAGAGTTACAGAAATTCTTATTTTTCCATACTTCAGTAAGCAACAAAATATCAGTATTTGATGAGTTTAGGAATTGTTCTAGGATATCTAATTTATTACCTACACTTTGCATATTCTGACATATTATTGTTAAGTCAGTATTGATATTTACTGGTTTTTTGACAGTCTACGTTCTTGTTCATTCTGCTTCTTTTCTGGCTTGTAGTTCTCGGCGGTGATTGCGTATTCGGAGCCATTGACGTAGAGTTTATTGTTCTTTATAACAGCGTGGTGTCCGTTTCTTCTGGCGTTTTGAAGGTTTTGACGTAATAGGTTTCGTTCCTGTAATTTGTCGCCTTCCATGAAGATTTGTACAGCTAGACCTGTATCTCTAAATTGCTTTGAGTTATGTACTATGTAATTTTTTAATTCTTTTATTCATAAATTCAATCATGAGTGGTCTGCATGTTCCTTTTCTTCCTAGGCGTTTTAGGTCTTCTATATAAGGATCTATGTTCAAATCCAAAACATCATTAAAAATTTGAGAGACTCGCGAATATAACTCATTTTCTGTTTCGTGTCTTGATTCTGTCAGTCCGTATAATACTAATTTCCTAGAGTTTTTGATGGAGTATAGCTGTTCTTCTATTTCTTTTATTTTACTATCAATCTTGTTTACATCTGCTTTTATATTGCTCTGCTCTTTTATTACTGCGTCCGTAGTTTCCTTGAGTTCGTCTCTTACTATTTTAATTGCGCTGTTAAGCTGCTCTTGTATTGTAATTTTTATGGTTTCCAGTATATCAGTTTTTATTTTTTCTAATTTTGCATCAATTGTTTTATTCAATTGTTGATCTAATAGTTTCTCAAATTTTTCAAACGTTATTGTTTCTTGGTCTGTGTTCGTTTTAGTTAAGGTGTTTCCTAGAATATCGTCGCATGAAAGTTCATCTAAATCATTCAAATATTCTGTGGCTGGATTCATTAAGGTATGGGTTGGTTTAGATCTAAATGTCACATTATTTGACTCATCTTGGATGGCTTCTGAAGGCTGGGGTTTTAATGGAGTGTTCGTGTTGTTAGTTTTTGGAATTTTACACAAACAAGCTTGACACTTCCATTTCTTCTTGTGGTCAGTAGTTATCGTGTTTCGAAAACGTTTTTCTGATACGTTTGCGCATTGCAAATCGTAATATTTAACTCTTTATATTTTTAATGGCATGGATTAACGTCACGATTCTATTTGGTAGATTATTTTACAGAGAAGCAAGACAGATATATACAAATAGGCCTTAAACAAACGGGGACAGCAAATGTCAATAAAATAGACGACTGGGGAGCAGAGAGCCGCATGTCAAGTGGTACTTGACACGGGCAATTTGGAGTACAAAATCCATGTCAACTGGTAGTTGACATGACAAGTTAGCGGATAGCATTGGCTAAGCATACAAGAGGGGTCAATGTTATTTTCCGTAAGGATATTTAACGTTAATTCCGTGAAAGTGGCTGCATCAAGGTTTTCACTAGTCTTAACCATCAGCAACGACTCATTGACGACACCATCCTTGACGTAACGTATTGCTAATGCAATATTTTCGCGGTTATTTTTATCTCTCGTCCCATCTTCCATTAGAGTTCGTTTTTTTCCAAAGAAAGCCCGTATATCCATCGCGTAATCAATTAATCTTCAATTTACAGCAATAAAAATAACAATTGTATAGATTTTTGACTAAAACACTCTTTACCGTCCACTTCACTAATCAAAACTACAAAGAATAATAATCAATCTGTAGTGAAGGGGGATTCCCCGTACACGCCCATATTGCAATCTATGGTACGGGGAATCCCCTCTGCACCACAGATATTATAATCACAAACCAACTCAAGGAACATATACAACCAACTAGTGGTGCTGCGCATCAGACGAACGTCTAACTAACTACAACTTTTTTTTAATTAGATTGTCCTTCGTTTCTTAATTTTAAAATGGCTGCATTGGATTTTGGCGTAATGCCATTGTGGCAGAACAAAAGACCTACTTCTATTCTACAACATAATTTAACAATCTAAAAGATAAAGGTAAAATAAATAAAAGACTTGTATATTTATGAATTTTTTTATTACTAAACTTTGTTTTATATTTTTATAGGTATTCTTTGTTTGCATTGCATGGGAGGCAAATTTTTATTTTCTAGACGCGAGACATTAGAACCTGTTAATATTCTGTTCATTATGATACACCAATTAAACACCGTTCTTCTTATTGAGTAACCCAGAAAACACTATATTTTTCAAAATGAAAACTCTATATACCTACCACGGACGAAGTTCGGGAAAGCCATAATCAAGTTCGTTTCTCTTTTAAATGAAGGTACTGGCAAGATGGCACTCCGGCACACAACAGCCGCCTTACGCGTTCCAGTTTGAATAGGAAATTCGAGACACAGTGGATGCATGGTCCAACTAAGTGGTCACTTTGCAGCCCCGATCTAACGGTGCAAAAAGCAATATAAATGTGTTCAGGAGCTGAAATATGCATTAAAGAGGATTTCAAATGATATCCATCCAAGAAAATTATCGTCTGCTACTTGCTAAGTACAAAAAAGAGTGCACTTATGTATTCGTGAAAACTGCGATCATTTTGAGCAATTTATTTCGTAGATCACCTAAATGTTACTTATTTACGTTTGAGTTTCAAAATACATGTTTAATTGATTTAATTTGTTTTAGTTCTAATGTTATACTCGTAGAAGATTATCGATTATAATGTCAAACCAAAGTAAACTCTATTTTAAATGACGTAGGTACTTAAATGCAATAAAAAAAACAAATGTCAGCTAAAAAATAGTCTCGAGGTAGACTGGCAGTAGCTTACTGTGTCCCTTTCTAACCGATTGCTATATCAAATGTTTTACTAATTATTAGTAGATTTATAATATTTTTATAAAAAGGGAATTTTTTTTGGTTTTGTTTGTTAAAGCTGCCTGTGAAGTAGTGAATTAATATTTTATATTATACGTCGGGGATATTATGTAGTAATAAAATGAAAAAGACATGCAAAATTTGGGTAGTTTTCGTGTTTGTCTTTGATCCACCACATTCCGTTTATTACTCTTTTAAAATTTAATAATGTTGATTAAAACCTTCGAAATGTTATGTTTATTTGTATTATGTATATTTATAATCATATATTTAATTTTAATATGTTCAGTGTGACCTCAAGCATGTTCAATAAAATAAAACGCATTTTTCAGTAAAGCAATTTAACTATAATTAAGTAGGTACCTACTTATAATCATTTTATAATGTAAACAATATGCGTCAAATTCAATGTCTTTGTGGGTGGAAAAACATATTAATAAGATCCTTAACCACTTTATGTTTAGGTCCAAACAACCACGGCGACTAATAGTGTAGTGGACGCATTTACTTTGCCCGAATCGAATTAAGACCCTTCTGTATTCTGCTTCCAAAGTCTTGATATATACGCGAGTACTGCTCAACAGCACGATCCTGAAGATCCCGCGTCGCGAAACTCAAAGAACCTACAATACCTTTAATTAGTCTACTTTTTTCGTCTTCGGTCATCTGATATAAGTACCAATCCCTGGCTTGCTCAAAATTCTGGGCCGCAGAATCCTGTTCCAATTGTATCAGTTCTATATTATCTTCATCTTCGTACGGCTGTGGCCCATTAAATAAGTTCGGGAAGTAATTAGGAGAACCACCACCATTATCGTCCACTGGAGCCACGCTATCACGATTGTATGTAAACGCTTTACTTTGAAATGGACAGTTCACGGTGATTTTATTGAAATTTACTCCTAATCGGTAATATTGAGCATCTCTGTATGATAACCGCCTTGCCTCGAAAATTTTATCAGGAGCTCCATACATTCCGTTTACATAATTCGACGGGCTAAAAGCTAGACGTTCTATTTCAGCATCGTAATTTTTCGGATTTCTATTTAAAGTGATTATGCCTACAGGCCTCAGAGGATACTTGCTCAATGGTAATATCTTTGAGATATCAAAAACATCGAATCCTGCGGTTTTCACATCTTCGAAAGACAGTACCTGAATACTTACGTTCCAAGATGGATAATTACCCTTCTCTATGGCCCGGTACAGGTCACGAATAGCATAATCGGGATCGCCAATTTTCTTTGCATCCATTGGTGTGATCGTTTTCAAACCAGCGTTTGGCCTTACATGGTATCTAACAAAATATATATCTCCCTTCTGGTTAGCTACTTGAAATGTATGTATACTGTACCCTGGTATATGCCGGTATCCGTCAGGAATACCATAATCTCCAAAAATGAAGAAAAATTGGAACAAAGTTTCCGGGTGGGAGGTGAGAAATTCCCACAAAGCGTTAGCATCAGAAAGATGTGAAGCTGAGTTTTTATTCGCTGCTTTTGAAAAAGCTGTAAACAATAAGGGATCTTTAAAAACAAAGACTGGGTTATTTATTCCAACTAAATCAAAATTTCCTTCTTCCGTGTAGAACTTCACAGCAAGACCTCGGGTTCCTCTTGATAAATCAGAGGTCCCTTTTTCACCATTGATAATGGAAAATCTTATTGCCACAGGTGTTTTCTTTCCGATGTTACTAAAAAGCTTTGATTTAAAAATGTCTGTGACGTCATGGGTGACTTCAAAATACCCGAAGGCCCCGGCACCCCTGGCGTGGACTACCCGTTCTGGTATCTTTTCTCTGAGAAACTGCGTCAAAGTTTCCAGGAAGTATTGGTTTCTAAGTAAGCTCGTGTTCAGGGTATTAGTCGCGTGCCTCTTCCCAACAGGAGCACCAGCGCTAGTTGTCAGGAGCATAGGTCCCTAGCAAAGGAAACATCTAATTTTTAAATTAGTCTGTAAATTATATTTAATGATACAAGATAATATTTTATTACGAAGATAATGTTATATGTATAATACTCCCAATATTCCAAAATACCTTTTAAGTAGATACTTAATCGCATGTATGTAAGTGCCATCCACATAAGGTTTGACGGCCTGTTTGGTGTGGAGGTAAGTACCCTTGCCTTCCATGCCAGAGGTCCCGGGTTCGAATCCTGGTATAGGCAAATATTTAATTATATTTGCTCTCTAGTCATGGATGTGTATGTATGTATATTTAAGTTTATTTCTTATATCTATATATGAAAAAAAAATCTATTTGTGCTTATATATTTCTTAAGTTTATTTATCCATTATCTAGTATCCATAACACAAGTTCTTAATGATACTTAATTTGGGCTAGATAATGTGGTGTGATTGTTAGAAATATTTATTATTATTATTATTATTATTTATTGTCGGCCTATTAATCTTAGTTAATAATATGTATGCCAACGAGAGACAAATGAAACGGCCAATGGTAAACTGTACTCACATATCAGAAAATAAAATAGTGGGGCGCGTGTTCGTGGATTAACCTCACGCTGTATAAACTGTAGTTAGGTTACGTTTCGATTAATATATAATGTAATTTTTTAGTTACATATTTCGAAGGCACTTCAAGAAAAGAAGTAGGTAGGAAAACTTTAATTCAATATGATTTTTTTTATTTAAAAAGGCTAGATTGAACCCTTATGAGTTCTATTCGATTCTAGAGTTGAGACTGAAGTGTGAATTCATGAAGTGGGAAAAAATTTTAACAATATTAAAGGCGATCGCGTATTTTTTAAGAAATCTTCGAATATTAGGGGCAAACATAGATAAACTACATTTTCTACTTTTTGAGCAACATATTCAAATTATATATTACTTTGCCTATATTTCTTGTATGTACGGCAAAAGTATAACTAGGTCATGGGAAAGTATTAAGAACATGCAATTTTAAAGTATACTTTTTTATTTAAATGATAACATGTGTCACAAATACTTACGGTGCGGTTTCCCGCTGGATCACACCCACAGTTAAATGCCGCAGCACCACAAACAAATACGAGTAAAATTACCAACATTTTGGCAAGGTTTCCCTGTTTCGTACACTACTTATATAAGAAATAAAATTAATTAAACTTATAATTTTATTAACTTTTTATCGGTAACATACTTAAAGTAGTTATTTCTTATTGACATATAGCAGCCCGCGGCTTGCGCTGTATATTGTTATTTCTTTACTTCGATTCTACTGCCACAAAGGCTGATTTGCCTTTTTAGAGAATTTTAACCATTCTCATCGCCTGGTAGTGATATTTATTTGAATAGCTTTATACCGATTTCAACTTACGAAGGATTTTAAAAGAATATAAGTATAATGAAAGAATGTAGACAAAATTTTCTTATAAGTATTTCACAAACTCTCCTCACAACAAAAAATACATATTAATTTTTTTATTACATATACAAACAGCTTTGCGTTCACAATTTCATCAAATATCCACCCTGATACTGTCAAGATGCGCGTATACACTTAATGAAAATAATACGAATGACTATTACTCAAAAAACCAGGCAAAAACCTGAAAGCAAATGTTTGTGCTCATCAAAAGAAAAATATCTATACTCTATCTATAGATTGAAATCCGTGACGTCTTGTGCGTGTGGCAGACTTAGCCGAGAGTCCATTAGTGAGAGCTGTTACAATGTTTAAAATTTTAAGTCTAGTACGAACAAAAACTTGATTGTTTTCCAAGATTTTGAAATAAACAAGAAAATGTTATATTTCATTACTAAGTAGGAAGAAAAGAAACGTATATTTGTTAATTGCAAGGTAATCTGGTAATTAATTAAACTGGGCCAATTCTTTCTTTTTCAGGTATTATCTAACTCCGATACGTTATCTAAGTAGCTTGTTACAATTGTGCATAAATATACAACACGTCTTTAGTGGGTTTCAGTTATTCGAAATGCCAACGTTGCGAAGTCTGCCAACCCGTAGTAGACAGGCGTGGTATACATTTATACATTTGCTGAAAACACCCCCTTAACTGGGTGAGGGTCCTTGCAGTGAGATGACTAAGGCTGTCGTGGCCTTGTGGCATAGTAAGCATTCATATTCATAGTTATCTTATTCTAGTAATACAAAAAATCCTGGTAAGTATCCTAGGTTTTCCTACTGGTAACTCCGAAGATTACATTCGTGTATTTTCCGGTCCCGTCAGTACTTTTGGATAATACGTACAATTTGTAAGTTACTTTTGGACAACGTTTTTTCACTGTACTCATAGCCGACAAACGAGCACGTCAACCTGGTGGTAAGTGGCATCCGCGCCCATGGACATCATTAGTAGTAGGTGTTTTATTTATCAATATTGAATGTGATTGTTATATCGACTAATGATGCGTTGCCGACCGAAGGCTTTAGTTGGGATTGCCTTTGTTCCAGCAATGGCACTTGCTGTTCATTTCCTTCAACCGGAACACAACCATGTTAAAGTGGTTATTATGATGGTAAAAATAGAGGAACTCTAGAACTGCCCCACACGAGGTCTTAATATAAGAAACCACTATACCACTGAATGCTGCTTGCGTTCTATTTATTTTGTTTTAAAATTGAAATCGTTTTACATAATTACATTTTTAAAAGAAATCTTTAGAGATTTTTGCGCTTGCGTAGTATTTTAACAAAGGCTTATTAACTACAAAATTGCTATGCAGAAACTAAGGGCGTGAAAATATGCACATTATGCTTCAATTTTAAAGTTTAAAAGTTGATTCTGCAAGCATAAGGATTCTTTACTATATCTTTTCTTCAAGAGATGTAACAAATATTAAATTTCTCAAGTGGAAATATTTTTTTCCTTCCTAGCATGCATGAACTGAAGTTTTTAAAAGATAATTAAACTTATAAAACGAGTAGATTTACTAGTAACAAACTGATTAAATGTAAACCTGTTTTAGACTAGACGAGCCAACGAAACGATAATAAATTTATACGTAAGTTTAAATTCCAGTTCCACAAAATATCTATTTAGTGTTCGAATAATTTACTACATGTAACAATAATGCTGAATACTTACAAATGAATCAATTAAACCTAAAAAACAAAAAAAAAATGAAAGTCTGTAATATTGTTGTCTTGGCTATGTCGCAACTAAGTTTGACGAAGATTTGAAAGTCTTTTCTGTAGGAAGAAAGTGAATTCAATTCTCCTACAGACAAGCTGTAGGAGAATTGTTTTGTCTCTTGAATTTAGGGAAGAGTTCTCATGATAGACCTGCTGGCCTACCTGGAAGCTTGATCGATTTTCAAATTTGAACTCTTTGCCCTTGCGATAACGAACATGTGGACTGGGATGTTATCCGTAATGAAAATAATTAATTTCTTGCTCACCAAATGCGGTCGATGCAACAAAGTCGCCATTGGTTACCTTCCACGACAGCCTCAACAATCCTGGCGCAGGGATATCAGGCTCGCCCAACTAAGATCCAAATAGTAAATACAAATTATTAATGTGAAAATCAAAAAACCTTGCTGACAGATTGAATTGTCTTCGCCGTTTTTGGAGCCGAACCTCGTCTTTTATTCAACTATTTTGGTTGTGTCTTCATCTCAGGTGGGAAATGGTTGACCTATGTTTCTAAATTAATAAAATAACTATCTGTAAACTATAGTCAAACACTAGATTCAAAACGTTGTTTACGGTCCATTGCAAATATGGCAATGGTTTCATGCGTAGCACTTTTTCTATAATTACTTTTTTTCAATGGTGTTCCGTGACAATTTCGTGGATTCCTTTCAATTTAAATTTTTCTTTGCCAACCACTGACTACACTTCACAGCTCAGTTTAAATAGAGATTATACCTTGGAAATGAAATGTTGTATCACAAAACTAACCAATAAAGTTATTGTTTCCCTTAAATCATCTCATGTACTCTACAGGACAAGTACATTTGGGATTATACTCAGTATATGGGTTATTTTTTCAGTTTCCTACCTACCTACATGTAAACTTCATTTGAAACAACGCGAACGGTCTGGTTGTCTTTGCATATGCACATACAGATAAAAAATTTTGTGAATATTTATGCAATCAGCATATTAATGAAGTAACATAATAGTATAAAAAAGTATTGAATGTTTAATTTGGCCTCGGTACTGTCTGGTTACCATGTTTGTTTTATTCAAATGTAATCTATTTAAAATTTGGGGTATCTTATGATTTTATTATTTTAAGAACACACAATTTATATGTTCGTGTTCCAAACACGAATACCGTTGTTCTTAGCTGACTTAAAAAAAGGAGAAGGTTCAAAGGATTATATTCAACTAGGTGTTTTAATGAAGTCGATGACAACGTCAATTAGCCAAAATCAGGAGGGTGCTTATTGAGTTATATTTCTTTATGAAGCATACAGGCGTTTTCCACAGTGGCTAGATGAACAAATTGTTTACTAAGCAAAGCATTCATATCTTAAAAACTTTTGTTCTCAAGATGGGAATTGTTTTGAATGGTACCTAAGCAGAAAGTCCAACAGTACTAATTGAATTGTTATTAAAATGTAAAAATTAAGTGTATCAATTTTTTTTCTTTTAACATCAGTGTTTACCTTGAGAATAACAAATGTTTTTTTACTTTATTTCTATTGCTAACCAACTTAGAACAACATGTTCATATTCACGAACACTGATGGTTCCGTACAATCGGTTAACTAAAATGTATATTTTAGGTAACTCTAGATAGCCACACTACTCCGAACTGGGGAGTGCGATTAAAACCGGACTTGCAATTTCGTGATTATATTGTAGGTAAAAATATTTTCATAAATATATTGTGGTGCAAGAGTTAATATTTCAACTTCTTTAAAAGTTTTTTCTTAGATATTCTCTATTTCTAGATGTATATATTCCACGAATAGCTCTCTTCTGCAGAGTGAAGATCGTTACTGTGTCTGCAGCATTTCCCCGCAGTAGGATATCATAAGACATTGAAACTAACTATGAAAATAACTCAAATATACCTGGCTGTATGCACATCTGTCACTGAGCGAATTTTCTTAACCGCGATCGCTGCAGAACAAAATCTACTCGCCAGTTGTGAAATGTGGACCCCCCCCATTGAACTTTTGAATCTACGGTTATGCCAAGGAAAACAGTACTATCTACTTAGTTTAACCTGTTAAAATACAAGTAGACCACTGCGGGACTGTTGAAGATGTTTACCACTTGTTGGTAGAATGTGTCCAAAATAGCAATGAGAGAAGTGCTTTAATGGATGAAATAAAGTTAAATAAAACTGATTTAGGTATTTTCCAAACCGTTTTAGCGAGGCCATGCAGTGAAAGTGCAAGTAAAATTTATAAATTTGTTCGAAATTCCATTAGTAGTTAAGGCAACTCCTCATTATATAGGCTATGATGGGGCTGACATGGTTTGTTTTGTTTGTAACCAAAAGCCTCTAAATAAAAAAAAAAGAATAAAAAAATAAAGATACGAGTACTTGTTGACTTGTTTTACATTAGGTTCTGTTTTTTTGTCATTAAATGCTAGATTATTTACATTAAACCACTGCACAACATAAGAGAGAGCTTTTTTTTCTCGTCAAAATTGTTTTTTTGTCCATTCGGTTTAAAATTAACGATGTATCATCAGCAAACAACACAACATCGTGATTCTTGCTTATCATATAATGTCGATCCTTTCGTAGTGTTGGAATTTACTGATTAAACTAACATGCTGAACGCAGTCAAACGCCTGAGATACCAGTCGCAGATAGTCACAAAAAATATCCAAAGCAAGTTACGCGGCCATAATCCGACGTGTCAGCATATTCCCACGATGACTGACAAACAAATGTTTCTTATTACTATTTCTATCAATAACATGTTTTTTATGTTTTAATATTTCATAATTTAGTCTTGTACAAGCCACTTAGTTGTTAACATTAAACTTTCATTTGTAATAAATAACTCTTTTTTTAAAAGCCCCTTTCTGACGGCTGATAACTGGCGTAGTCGGTAGGACCGTGGCATTTTCGGGTATCAGTCGTATACAAATTTCCGCGTACTATCGAAAGTGAACAATATCTATTGTTTCTAACCGCGATCCGAACAAGAATCTACGCAGGTGTCGGAGAAGATACATTTCGGTAATCCAGAATAAAGGAGACCTGAGGCTGACGAGACCCGGCAGGAGAAGCAAAGGAATTTCCGGTAAGTGTATTTATTAGTGTATTTAGTTCATAAGTGTGTGTTTTGGTCTATACGCTAATATCGCTACGCAGATTTTTAGGAATATTTAAAAAGTGTTATATAATAAAATCTTTAAAATGGCGTTATCCGATTGCGGATCTAATTTTAAGATAGTGGCGGATTTAATGCCTCGATACAACGGCAATCCGAAGACTTTAAACTATTATATTAGAGAAGTAGATAGTATTATAGATTTAATGACCTCTCAGGATGCGAAGTACCCAGCGTTAGTGTGTTTGATAAAAGTCGTTTAAGCGGACCTGCTATTGATAGCATTGCGTATGAAGAATGCCTTGGATATCAATTAAAATTGCTTTGTGTAGGAGGCTTGGCGAACCCCGCAACGAAATCCAGCTAATGCAGGAGCTAACGCGCATGCGTAAGAATAAAAACGAAGATGCGGAAGCGGTAAACGAGTTCGAGAAATGTTAGACACGTTACACTCTGTTGGAGGTCACTCTGTTAAGAACTATTATGAAAGCATGGCTATAGAGCAATACGTAAATCAGTTAGAATTCAATGTTTCCATCGGTGTTAAAATTGCAAACCCAGATACACTGGAAGTGGCTATAGTAGCGGCACGCCAAGAGTAAGCTAGGCTTGCATATAATCGCAACTTAATAAACAATAATATACTCGTTACGTCACATGTAAGACCGAAGGAACCACAGAAACCTCTCAATAACTTTAACCCTAATTTTAGACCAGCATTGTCCATAATGCAACAGCAACCTATGCAACTACCTTTACAGCAGCAAATGGTAAGTACTTCTTTCCAGAATAATCCGTTACACGAACCAAGACAGCTATGGGTTAACCCTTTACTACCTTGGCAGCAAAACCCGGCTAACTCGCGAAACTCAGGTAATTTCAGGAACAGTGGAAACTACCGTGCACAACAAAATATTCCACGCAACCATAATCCACCGCAGAAGGTGTCAGATGTCACGATGCGATCGGTAAACAAACCCGCAACGCAGCCGTTTGCATTCCAAGAACTATGTTATACGCCAAATAACAGTTTTTACCAAACAATAATCAGTCATATTTTTACAGTGAACTGGAGTACTACAGTGCAGTGAATAGTAATAATTACGAGCGGTTCCCGTTAGACAATGCAGAGCAGAGCAGTAACGAGATAAGTGATAGTAATAATCAGGACTTTTCATTGACCGAGAACAACGAAGGCCAAACCTAGTAAAGCTAGTGCTAGTGAAATCCTCGATAATAATCATCTACCCTGTGTCGAAATAAAAGAATTTAGCAGTAAATTTCTAATTGATACGGGCCTCTCGCTGAATGATATCTCCCGAAGTAATAAAAAATTCTGTTTTAGAAAATTTTGTTGAATTCGAACCTTTTGAAGTCAAAACTGCACATGCCACTACTCGACACAACCACGTAGTAAATTTACCTTTACCACCTATTTTTAACAATAACATTATTCACAAATTTCTGATTTTTGAGTTTGACCCTAAATATAAAGTTTTAATAGGTTTAGATTTTTTGAAAACTTTGTCTTGTAACATTGACTTAAAACATAAAACTTTTTACCTTACTTTTTTTCGCGCCTCAAATAAGACATAAACGTGGTTTAATTAATGGCTTAGGATAAATAGTAAAATCTATAACAGGAAATTTAGATAATCATTATCAATGATCAAATGCGATCAGATGCGATCAAAATTGAAAATGAAATTAATGCTTTGAAAAATAACTATCAACATTTAGAATCACCTTTGAAAAAACAATTAGCTTGGCTCAAAACGCAATTGAGGAATTTAGTGTTCAGTTAGACAAAATCAACGAAAATCAAATAACATTGTTTTCTTATCTAATAAACGCAACCCATACCTCTAATATGATTAGTAGTCATTTACAGTTCTTAGATACTTACGTTCAGATAGATTTTAGTTTACAGATAATTTTAGATAAGCTATCATTATTAGAAGATGCTATTAGTTTTTCTCGTTTAGGCACGATGCACCCTAGTATAATAAGTCTGCAAAATTTAATTTTAGAAGTGTCTAATTTTAGTGATAGGTTTAAAAACAAACTAGTGGCAGAAGTAGATATAGGAAATATACATAAAATTGAACGTTCCATAGAGGTAAAAGTATAGTACTGAACATTCACTAACTTTTATTTTAGAAATCCCTTTAGTTTATCCCAATATTTATGATTTTATCGACCTTTCCCCAATAAACGTACACCGCTATAATCCCTAAATCCATTTACCTCGCACTCGGGAGCGAAGAGTAAACTTACCTGGAAGATAACTGCCGCACTATCATCACGTCACACACCTGTGCAAGCTGCCGAACCTGAGAAATAACTATTATATTGAAGATTTCTTCGTCTCACTCGTACAACACAGGAAAACCAACTGCACCCATGCAAAAATAGACCTCCAAACTGGAAAAATACAGAAAATCCAAGCCAATAGCTGGATGATAATTACAAAAGAAGAGGAAACCATGAGAAGACAATGTGGACAGAAGGTCGAATACAAACGCATGTCTGGCGTTCACGCAGATGACATCACAGATGACTGCCAGATCGTCGTCATGAACAGAACCCTAGATTCACACATAAACACCATCTTTATTAATGATATCATACCTCTTCCGATAACCAGCTATATAAATCAAGTAATCACCAAATATAAGGTGAAAATGGAAGACACCCCACTCGACAGCATCCATGAACTAGTAAAACAAGCCAAAGAAATAGGAAAATTTGAACAGTATCACAGCATCAGATTGATCATATAGATGCTTTCGTATACCTATGGTAGCCCAATCACTGAATGATTTACAAGGGTTAAAGGAATTTTTTTCTTGTATGTACATTAATTGAAATTCATGTTTTTAAAATTAATTGATGATAATTTAGCTATCGCCTTAGGTTTAGTTTAAACAAAAATTTTAAAAATCAGCGTTGTCTTATTTACAAGGTTCACTAAACACATCTTCATTAAAATTTTCAAAACATATGTAACGCTCAGACTTGGCTTTTTTAAAGTTTTATTATATGAATAAATAGAACTGCAGTTACTACCCTGTTGCCAGAGGTCTTTGCTTCTAATGAAAGATGTAAGATTTTTGTTATTAATAAATAAAATACCTACCTTGAATAAATAACGCACCATTTGGCCTAAGAAGCATCACAAACAACTTTAACTTAACAATTGCAAAGTTGATAAAAATTTTGTTTAGGTATCATTGTAGTAGGAACCCTAAAACAGTATTTTAATTTAAGACTATTTAAAACCAGTCTGATCCATTGTTTGCATACTTGTAGTTGTATATTATCAAAATAAAGGTGTGTGTGTTTGTTCCACATATTTTTTAATAAGATAATATTAATTTACCAGGATTTTATCGAACCGAAACAAATTTTTCAAACCGGTATATATGTATTTGTCTGACAAGCAGACTATTGACAAGCAGATATCTGTTAATAATGAGGAAATTATTTGGGATAGGTGAAATGCACTTTTTGGCTGTTCCGGAATTAGAGACTAAAATTGGCAATGACTCATTGTAACACCTTAATGTAGCTTTCTCCTAAATAATAAAAATGTCCTCCGAGCATTTAATGGATCACCGAAATTCAGTTTCATAAAAAAAAAACTTAATAACTTCCATAATTTTTATTTCATGCAGCTCGAGTGATAAAGTTAAAGTGTGATGACCTATGATGTCACTTATTTAATTTAACTTAATTAGAGTGTAATTGTTACTACTTGTTACTGATAAAATAAATACCTATTTATGTACCTACTAAAGTATAAAACTTACTTACCAGCTGTCACAAATGTAGTCTTGTCAGAAATGTTAGTGGTTTTCTTTGTACTAGTTTGTGGGGCCTTCGCTTCGAATGCGGAAGATGATCCTGCCACAAACCAACTTCTTACATATAAAAAAGATCATCCGGTAAGAAGTTATCAATCATAACTTACTACGTACGTTTTTATTGTACTGTGGTGTTTTATGAAAGGAAAGATTAATTAAAAATACAAAAACTTCTGTGTACATTTCTTTATTTTCAGCAGTTGTCATCAGTGAATAAAAGAGTCTTAACTGCGTTAGTGGTTTTTTTTAATAAAGAAAAAAATAAATTTAAAGATGAGCCACCAGTTTCAAAGCAGGATTGTTTCATTATTTTTGTGTTTTTTCTAGGCGCCAACTACCTTAACCACTAGTGCTGGTGCACCTGTGCAGAAGACGCAAGCTACAAATACCCTGAATACAAATTTACTAACAAACGAATATTTCATAGAATCGCTGACGCAGTTTATGAGAGTAAAGATACCGGAACGAGTGGTACACGCCAAAGCCGCTGGGGCCTTCGGATACTTCGAAGTCACCCACGATATAACTGACGTTTGCAAATCAAAACTTTTCAGTAAAGTTGGAAAGAAAACACCATTAGTAACTAGATTTTCAATTGTTGATAATGAAAGAGGAGTCCCGGATTCAACTAGAGGAACCAGAGCTATCGCTATTAAATTTTACACAGAAGACGGAAATTTTGATATTGTTGGAATTAGTCACCCAGTTTTTGCTTTTAAAGATCCTTTATTATTTTCCAGTTTTACAAATGCTTTAAATAAACATCCAGTTACGCACCTGAAAGATGCAAACGCTCGGTGGGACTTTATTACCTTAAATCCAGAGTCATTGTTTGAATTCCTTTTTATTTCGGGAGATCCTGGTATACCTGATGGATATCGCCACGTTCCAACATTCAGCGTTCATACTTATCAAGTTGCTAATGAAAAAGATGAATTGTATTTCATTAGGTTTCATGTACTACCAAATGCTGGTTTAAAAACATTAACATCAGAAGAAGCAATGAAAATAAAAGATCCTGACTACGCTACCCGTGATCTGTACAACGCAATAGAAAAAGGTCATTATCCATCTTGGAACATGAGCATTCAAGTACTATCTATGAACGATGTGAAAAATGCAGGATTTGACGTATTTGATGTGACAAAAATATTGCCAGTGTCAAAGTATCCACTAAGGCCGGTAGGTAGAATGGTGTTGAATAGAAACCCGAAAAATTACTTTGCTGATATCGAACAATCAGCATTTAGTCCTGCAAATTATGTAAAAGGTATGTTCGGTGCGCCTGATAAAATTTTTGAGGCTAGGCGTTTAGCGTATAGGGATGCTCATTATTATAGATTAGGCGTTAACTTTAACAGAATTCCCGTGAACTGTCCATTCCAAACAAAAGCTTTTACATATAACCGAAATGGCGTGGCTCCAGTGGACGATAATGGAGGTGATTCTCCAAATTACTACCCGAACTCATTTAATGGCCCACAGCCATATGTTGATACGAGTGGTATAGAAGTGATACAAATCCAACAAGATCTACCAAATAATTTTGAGCAAGCCAGAGATTGGTATTTAAATGATACAACAGAAGACGGAAAAAGTAGACTCATTGCGAATATCGTAAGTTCTTTAAGTGAAGCATCACCAGATCTCCAGGATCGCGCAGTGGAGCTGTTCTCGCGGATTTATCCAGACCTCGGCTGTAGAATAGAGAAAGGGCTTCTTAATGCGACTCTGACTAATTAATACAAACAATAATAAAATTTTGAATATTAAAAATAGTGGTATTCGTTAAGTTCAATAATTCACGAATAAAATGTAATCAATTTTTTACTGAAGTTCTTTTTTTTGGTAATTAACTTATTGGACTTGCTAGATTAACGAAAAGTTGTAAAAACATATTACATTTTTTTGTTGATCTGATTAGGTTAATATCGAATAACCTCATGGATTAACTCGCTATTAACAGTTCAGCTTTTAGTTTAAATTTAAAATGTAGCATCTATGCCTGATAAGTAGTCTTGACAATACTTGTCATGCTTTTTAAATATAATAATAATGATAAACCCCCAGACAAGTTGTTTGTATTTATATATGTATGTTTATTCTGGGATCCCACCCAGTTCGCTGTATGGTCATCCATAACACAAGCTCTGCATACTTTGGGGCCATACACTTGGTGTGTTTGTCTGGGGATTTGTTATTATTATTTAAAAAAAACACACCAACTGCATGGCCCCAAAGGAAGCAGAGCTTGTGTTATAGATGACCATACAGCGAACTGGGTAAACATGCATACCCAGACTAAACATGCATATATAAATATAAACAACCATGACCAGAGAACAAACATCTGTGTTCATCACACAAATGATTGCCCCGGCCAGGACTCGAACTGGGGTCCTCCGGCGTATGAGACAGGGCTACTAAGTACTACGCTACTTGGCCGCCAATTAAATTTATATTAGAACACCTGCTAAGGGGTCTTAGTGGTAGGAAGTTGTTTTCAGTAACTTTGTATTACTTATGTCTCATATTGCTCAGCGTACTGAAATATTAGAAAATACAATATAAAAGTGAGTCAGAAATGGCACTGCAAACGTATTTGTTTTTAAAATGCCTAGCTAGCCAAAAAGTAAAGCCAAATGGGCAAACGCACAGCGTTCCACGTGGAAGCCATGTTGGTGTCGCTCTGACGAAGTTTAACTGACACACTAGATGTCAACGTCAATTGAAGAACAACAAATGTTTGTTTTACTCTATTTTACTTTAATTTTAATGTTGTTTGTTGATAATGTTATTCGTAAGGTTTATGTTTTAGGTTCTACACACGGTTACACTGGAGGTACTTAAGAATAATAATGTATGAAAACGTTACTTAAGCAGTCATTCAAAGATTTGTTTCCAGTGGATATTTAACATTGTTCATACACTAGATGGAAAGTAATATTACAAGGAGTATTTCAGATGTCAAGAATATAAGAATATAGAGTTCTAGAAAAACTAAGAATTTTTTTTGTTCAAAAATAAGGAAAACTGTTTTGTAGATCAGGAAGCCGCATCGGAACCAGTGTATTTTTCAGAGCATAACCATTAAACGCCAAGCCGTTATTAATTGGGCCACCTTCCTTAGCTGATTCTATATTACTTAAATAATTTTATAGTGTACCGTCACTCATGCTTTTTACTCCGTTGATGAATTTTTGCATTTAAATCACAAGTTAGAAATGAATAACTGTCTTTTAAAAACTCAGCGGGAAGGGTTTTCACATAGATACTAATATGTCAGTATTTCGGAAATAAATAATATACCTACTTATGTAACGGACGTTATGGATTTTAAAATGAAGAAAAATATTTAAATCTTTATTATATCTAGATAAAAAATTACCCCATTATTGCTTTGTTAGGTTATTTCATGATCAAATTAACTTATGTATTTACATTTGGACATAATGACTTGTTTGTGTGTATATCACTGTATATCACAATATATCATTACAAATATTATATCTAAGAGCTTCCTGGGTAGAACACATTTATGTGCATTATGTGCAATTTAAAAAAAGAAGTGAATACGTTATTTATATAGCTGCAGCACAGAAGTCACGGTAATTTGAGTATTAATTAACCTATTAACATTAATTTTACATATAAAGAAAAATATTTAAGCCGGTGTTTTCGGATGTAAAATGTTGTATTCAGTCGACCTACCTCTGAAATGGTGGTTTTATTCTTACTCATCTGTTGTGCGGCAGCATCGAACCTTGAAGATGACCCCGCAGGCAACCAACTTTATTTATACAGAAAGGAAAATCCGGTAAGTGAATATACTCGTATAAATAAATAAGTACCCTAAAAAAAGTGCTTGGTTAAAAACAGTTGATAGTTTTTTGCCACAATAAGTTTTGTAAAGTTATTTGACAGTTGAGAGAAAATTATTTGAATTATATTGGATGCGTCGAAAGCACACCTGGTATGAGCTTTGGGAAAGTTTTACTAAGAAGCAAAATCGAATACTTATCTCCGTAACTAAATATAAGTGGTAGTAGAGCTTCTCAGTTGTAGTATAGCTTTTGTTAAGATCTCGCCAAGAGCGATGCTACAGTCTTTGGTTGTGTTCCGGTTATGAGGAAGGAGCAGCTGGACCAATAACTAGAATAAAGACAATTCTAAGCCCTCGACCAGCATAGCATTCAAATCAAATATATATTTCTCAACACCGACAATTAACTTGTTCTTGTTGACGTTATATAGTGCATGTCTCTACCATCATTAAAATAATCACAATAAATCAAGTACCTACGATTTTTCGGGTGCATGGCCACGAAAACTATTTAACATCAGATGTACCGCGAGCTTGTCTGTCAGCTATACAAATAATACAATAAATAAACATTTGTATAAAAATAATATTAATATACTCTACAAAATATTGCAATATTTACATTTGGTCTTTGAAATGATCTTTTCTAGGTGCCAACAAATTTGACAACTAGCGCTGGAGCAGCCGTGTCGCGAAAGCAAGCAACAACCAGTTTGAACAGGAACATACTTACAAATGAATTCTTGTTGGAGTCTATAACACAGTTTGTACAACAAAAGATACCTGAAAGGACGGTCCATGCCAAGGGTGCCGGGGCGTTCGGATATTTTGAAGTCACCCATGACATTACAGATGTTTGTAAATCAAAACTTTTCAGCGAAATCGGGAAGAAAACCCCAGTAGTTACTAGATTTTCACTTATTAGCGGTGAAAGAGGAGCCTCTGATGCGCAAAGGGGACCCCGAGGTCTTGCAATCAAGTTTTATACAGAAGATGGAAATTTTGATTTGCTGGGATTAAGTTTTCCAGTGTTTTTATTTAAAGAACCGGTAGGGTTTGCTGCGTTTTCAAGAGCAGCAATTAGAAATGCAGCTACCAATCTCGCAGATGCAAATGCTTTGTGGGACTTTTTAATAGCATACCCAGAGGGTATGTTTATAATTCTTTTCTTTTTTGGAGATGCTGGCATTCCTGCTGGATACCGCTACACCCCAGCATTTAGCGTTCATACTTACCAAGTTGTCAATCAAAAGGGTGAATTACATTTTATTAGATTCCATGTAATCCCTAATGCTGGGGTGAAAACGATTACTTCAGAAGAAGCGGCCAAAATTACTGATCCTGACTATGCCACCCGTGATCTGTACAACGAAATAGGAAAGGGTGATTATCCGTCCTGGAATATAAGTATCCAAGTACTGTCTTCAGAAGATGTGAAAAACGCAACATTTGATGTGTTCGATGTTACAAAAATATTGCCAGAAAAAGAATATCCGCTAAGGCCGGTCGGTACGATAATTTTGAATAAAAATCCAAAAAATTACTTTGCTGAAGTCGAACAATTAGCATTATGTCCAGCAAATTACGTAGATGGCATGTTTGGAGCGCCTGATAAAATTTTTGAGGCAAGGCGTTTAGCATACAGGGCTGCTCATAATTATAGATTAGGAACAAATTTCAATAATATCCCTGTAAATTGTCCATTTCAAAAAGCATTTACATACAATCGTGATGGTGTGGCTCCAGTGAACGATAATGGCGGTGGCTCTCCGAATTACTTCCCGAACTCATTTAATGGGCCACAGCCGTACGAAGATGAAGATAATATAGAACTGATACAAATCCATGAGGACCCAGCAGATAATACTGAACAGGTCCTGGATTGGTATTTAAATGATATGACAGAAGACGAAAAAAGCAGACTTATTCAAAATATTGTAGGTTCATTAAGTCAAGCAATACCAGAGCTCCAGCAACGGGCTGTGGAAATGTTCTCTACCTTAGGTGCAGACCTCGCGTCCAGGATAGAGGAAGGACTTAGCTCGACGCTAGCCAATGAGTAGCACCCATGTCAGCGCTCTTTAGACGCTTTCGATAGGTATTGAATTAACTTGATATTTTACAATTATTACTTTTCCCCAAAATCACAGTCCTCTTCTTTTGAATATATAGAAATTTGTATGTATAGGTCCATCACATTAATACTATAAATGTAAAATTATTCGATACGTTGACTAGCTTTTTTATATTATATTAATAAGAATGTTTTTGTTTCTATAATTCGCGTAATTAAATTGAATCATGTAAAATTTCTGGGTATTATTCTGGACTGAACAATGTCAGGCACTCTCATTATTGTTGATTACATAGCCTATACATGTAAAAAAACTTGAATGTAATGAGGTGTCTGCCAGGATGTTTATGGGGTGCTCACCCCATCTCCCTTAAACTCCTATACAACGCTATTATTATTGTTGGATTATTTTTAATTTCCCTCTTAGAAAACCCGATATTATTAAATAAGAAAAAAATCATTACAGAGCTTTAAAGATCATTACAGGAACTATGAGCTCCGAAGACTCTCTTTAGCAGGTCTAACATGAAGCCCTAGACATACATAGCCAATTTGACAGCCAAATGAAGACAAATGTAACGCCAACTAGACTACTTTCAAACATAACGTCATGTAAATCTATTCTTAAATTTTCGCAATGCATACTTTAAATAAAACACTTTTTACCGGATATTATCGCGTATATTTTAGTTAATTTTAAAATTATTTCGACGTTTCGGCATCTTTGCAGTTGCCGTGGCCACGGCAACTGCAAAAGTGTTTTATATAACGTCATGTATTTCGGATACAAACATTATTTTATATTTATTATATTTACTTATAACTAAATTACCAAAGTGTTGAATTTTTTCTTAAGCAGCACTTGTTTTGTTTTTATTAGTAAATGATTGAAAAGGGAAGCTACATTCCGCCCGTTCGGCTAGTTTGCTTGGTCCAAAAGTAGGTTTATCTCTTGCAGACAGTGAAGAATTCTCATACTAGGGTGTGTCGACCCTTTTGTTTCACTTCGTGCGCATTTTTTAGCGGATAGGATCCTGTTTAAATATTTTCAACTTTCTTTCAACACTCCCAAAGCTTTTGATCTTCATAACCTTATTAAATTTAGCTCCAATGAAAATAACAAACATATTACCCTCATGTAAGTTTCAAAAAATGTAACATAACTTCTGCTCCAAATCCTTGCTCCAAGTCCTTATAATTTAGACGAATTGGGAATAAGACAATTTTCAGCCCAGTAGCCCAAGTATTAATTCGGCTGAGTTCTTCATTAATTTACTTACTGCTAAGTTACATTGTTACATTACATTCACAAGATCGGTAATCGGTAAATCATCGCCGTAAGTATGAAAATTTTTATTGTTGATGCGACTAGTCAGGTCGGCACTCTACAGGTGAAAATAATTGTTCCTAAAATTGAGCCTTGTGGCACTCCTCGGCTCATCAAAACCGCTTCAGACATTGTACTGATTCATCTTCATTACAGACCTCAACATGTTTCATTGAACCTCTAAGGTAGCTGGAGAACCGCTTTTTGATCGAAACCATAGAATGCCAATTAGGATAACGGGAGAATGTGGTTTATTGTGTCAAAAGCGTAGGAACGCCGCCAGAGCCATGTACTTGGCTTCTGTGGTGGAAAACGCGACTGTAAGCTGCTTGCGTGCTTTCCAAGATATCGGAGCTGCACTAATTAGAAATACGAAACCGGTGTATGAGCGTCAGTCCACAAGATTGCTTCCATAGTCTGCGTCTACATAGCACACTGGCTGGAACTGTGTTGTGGTCTTAAATTTCAATTTCAGGTTCTTTGTACTTTTGAGGTACCGTAAAACACGCTTAGCGTCCCTCCAGTGTTCTCCCCCGTAATGAGAAAGGTAGTTTGTCTTCCTTCTCCGGAAGTGTTAATTTAAGACCAGGTTTCAAAGGAGTTGTTGTCGAGATAGCATCAGACATCAACTAACTTTTCGATATATTTAGTTTGATCGAGCGTTATTGAACCAAGGCTTTGTTCCACTCGCATACCTAGGCAGTCCTTAAAGGCTCCTAAATCTTTAACTACAAAAATACTTTTTAACTTATCTTTAAATTCGCTTTTAATGACTTCATTTGTGCTTACTAAAAATAAATCATCTACAAAAGCCGCTACTAAGAGGATGTCCTTATCATCTCGTTTATAATAGATGCAGTGTTCGTTAGGTGCCTGTTTCATTTCAACCTTGTTCATAACTTGAACAGACTTTCAAATTTCACGGTCGTGGAGCTTGTTTCAGACCGTTAAGAGCCTTTTCAGCAAAAGCTAGCAGTAGTCACACTGAAGACAGCCTAGCGACAGGTGAAAAAGTTTCACTGTGGTCTATCCCAGCTACTTGAGTAAAGCGTTTTATGAAAAACCTAACCTATTAGAGTGACGTGTCCACTTGCGTTTTTTTTAATTTTACTCATTTGCATTTCTTGTAATTCTGCCAAAGGGTCTCTCGAGAATTTGTGTACCGTTCTTGAGCAATTAATTATATTCAGCCTGCATTGCTCCGAGCCATTGACCTTTTTGGGGGTGATCTGTCACTGCTTTATAAGTTTCTGGTACAAGATCTGAGGTCAAGTAACTGTACTTGTCAGGAGAGTTTCTTGATATACTTAAGATCATCTACAAGACTGGTCTGAAGTAATTTTCTTGTCAAATGTAAAAAAAAATTTATAAAGCAAAAAAGAAAAAAAATTGAGAAATTTAGCATTTTTTTGCTTATAACTTCTTTGTTTTTGATTTTACGGTAAAAAATTATATGAACAAAATTGTAGACAAAGCGACTTGCTACAAATTATGTTTTAACAAATTTTTTGTACGATTAATACTATAGCAGATATAGTGAAAAAAGCGTTCTCACCCCTTTTTCCCAGATGGCAGCCGCGGGACAAGGGTGGCAACCCCACAAACTTAAGGTTAAGCTTCTACTGACCCCCCTACATGTCCCAAAAATAAAATTGCGTTTTCAAAGAAATGTAAATGTTATGTAACATTTCAATGGAGTTCATGGGCATTGAAAAAATCAGAACGACTCCATACCACCCCCAATCGAACGGGATGGTTGAAAGATGGCACCGCTTCCTGAAAGCCGCAATCATGGCTCGCAGCTGTGTAGAAAATTGGTCTACAGTACTGCCGTATTGTTGGGTTTACGTGCGAGTCTCCACCAAGATACAGGACTCAGTGCTGCTGAAATTATTTATTGCACTCCCATTATATTGTCGGGAGAGTTTTTTGAAAGGAAGACCTGAAATGTAAATTTAGGCCTATAAATTGTAACATTTCAATGGACTAATGGGTTTGTCAAAACTAACTGTTTGAAATTTTCTGATTCGAACTGTCGGCCTTGGTCCGTCGTAGTTTTCTCTGGGCATCCAAATCTTGTGATCCAACCATTGTATATTATTTTGGCGACTGCCTCCGCTGTGATATCCGAAACCGGGAACGGTTCAGGCCACGATGTACAACGATCTATTGTCATGATTTCCGTTATTTAACATCTGTTGATAAGTAATGATTTGACCGGAAAGTAAAGTAATAAAAGGGAGGGAGATCAGGTGGTAAAAAAATCTAACGCGTGGGGACAAGGGTAATTTGAAGATGGAGATGTCTCTCGGGATTTGAATCGTGAACTCATGTGGATAATTTAGTAGTTAAATCATAATAACTTACAGTGAGATGATAATTGCAATATAAGATTTAATGTTTCAAAAGCGTTGCTGAAGTGACTGTGATTAGAATATAACTATATTTGGAGCAGTATTTGTGAGTATATTCAATGGAAATCTTGAGAATGTGAGTAGATCTGAAGTATATTTGTGTTTAGTGGTACTGATATTTCGTTAGCTAATGATCTGATCAAACATTGTATTTATTCATAATCAATCATTTTCTTAAGAATATTATACTCGTGGAGTTTCTTGCCAGTTCTTCTCCACGAGGGTATTTTCCGAACTGGTGGTAGTATTCTTAAAGTAATTAAAGGAAAAATATCTTTAACTGAGTATCACAGGTGTTTTATTTTTTTCCTTACAACTCAGAAGTGGGATAGACCAGACAAAGAAACAAAAAATCGTAAGTAATTCATAACATTTTTATTTTCATACCTATCTAAATTTCATGAACCTTTTACGCCCACTGTATCTTGATTTTAGAGTTTTTAGAGTTCACACTGACTGGGCAACAATGGGAATATGCAGAAGTAGAAATAGATTATATGAATTGTACAGTGAAAGAACTTATAATCATAATAAGACATTTTATGAATATGTTAAAAAGTATTCAAAATTATTTAAACGAGTTTGCAGTGTAGCTAAATCTAATTACATTAATAATAAAATTAAATATAGTACTAACATTTCAAAAATTGCATGGAATATAATTAATCAGGAAACTGGGAAAGCAAAAGAACCACACACCAAATATAATTTAAAAATTAACGATAAAGTGTTGCCAACTGACAAAGAATTTGCTGAAGCATTTGAAAATTTTCTTACTGCCATCCCTGTGTCAACTACTTCGAGTATTAATTCATGTTCCACTCTTGCACAGTCACTGCTAACAGAAAATGTAAATTCATGCGATATTGATTTTATTTTTAAACATGTTACTGTTCCACAAGTTTTAAATGCATTTAAAAGCATTAAAGTAAAAAATACTGCCGATTTAGATGGGATTTCTGTTAAAATTATTGAATCTGTCATTGATGGTATAGCCCCGTACTTAGCCAGTATATTTAATGACTGTGTTGATAATGGTGATTTTCCTGATTTAATGAAATTGAGTAAGGTCATTCCAATATTCAAAGCAGGTAGTATGTCTGACCCTAAAAATTTTAGACCTATATCTATACTACCAACGCTCAGTAAGATTTTTGAAAAATTAATTTTAAATCAATGACTTTCTCATTTTTACGGTAATAGTTTAATGAATTTTAAGCAGTTTGGTTTCACGCGGGGTCGCTCAACAACCGATGCCGGTGTTGAGCTCATAAAACACGTATTCAGCGCCTGGGAGGAGTCGTGTGATGCTATTGGTATCTTTTGTGACTTATCCAAGGCGTTCGACTGTGTGGATCATACTACTCTACTCATGAAACTGCACCATTACGGCATTAAAAACCGAGCGCTTGCCTTGATTAAATCATATATTTCTAATAGAAAACAGAAAGTTGCAATAAATGGAGAAAAATCATCAGGATCGGCAGTGACAATGGGTGTACCCCAGGGCTCAGTTCTCGGTCCTTTCCTATTTTTAGTTGATATTAATGATCTGCCATCGGTCGTTAAGAATCAATGCGAGGTCATATTGTTTGCTGATGATACTTCCTTCTTGTTTAAAATCAAAAGACAAGAAATTGACTATCGAGCGGTGAACAAATGCATCTCTAACACAGAGCAGTGGTTCTCGGCTAATAATTTGCTCCTCAATGAAAAAAAAAACTAAATGTGTTAAATTCACATTGCCAAATGTCTAACAGGTAAACACAAACATTGTAGTTAAGAGCCAGGAACTGACTCCTGTAAACTCAATTGTATTTCTGGGCATAACCTTAGACGCCAAACTCCAGTGGGGACCGCATGTTTTGCGAAAAGGCTTGGCTCTGCCGCATATGCTGTTAAAAAAATTAGACAAATTTCAAATGAAACAACTGCTCGATTAGTCTATTTTGGTTACTTCCACAGCCTCATGACATATGGTATTCTGTTATGGGGGAGTGCTGCCGACATCGATACTATATTTATTCTGCAGAAAAGGGCTGTTCGCGCAATCTATCAGCTCGGTCCAAGGGTGTCACTTAGAAGTAAATTTTAGGAAATAAATATTCTTACCTTCCATTCACAATATATTTTAGAAAATTTAATGTATGTTAAAAAGAACATAACCTTGTTCAAAATAAAAAAAGATCTGCACAATGTTAACACAAGAGGAAGAAATATGCTGGCAGCTCATAATAGTAGGCTTCATAAAGTCACTAACTCATTCATGGGTCAATGTATACGCTTTTATAATAAGGTTCCTGAGGATATCCAAGGTCTTCCTATTGACAAATTCAAAGAAACTATAAAGGAGAAGTTGTGTGCTAGAGCATATTATAAACTATCCGATTATTTGGATGATAAAAGCCCTTGGGTATAATCCCCTCATTAACAGGATTGTACTAGTATTTGTAAAAAAGCATGTGTAATGTGTCTGTATGTTCGATGAGTTCTTCGTCCCGATGAATATCTAAAGCGTCATTGTCACTAAAGTACGTCTTCTTATGGTAGTGTCGGGTGACGGGTCGCTCACTTCCCTCTAATATGGTTGAGGAGGGCGATGGCTGGATCCCGCGTTAACTCGTGAACGGGTGCCGTTTGAGGGTGTTCGTCGTTTGGATACTTGGGGGGAGGGAGACTTGCCGAGCTTACAGATGCAGAAAAGAATAATTTTGTATAGACATAAAGAGACTCTGTAAATTTATTTAAAAAAAAAGACACCCGTGAAGTTTCTTGCCAGTTCTTCTTCACGAAGGTTTTTTCGAACTGGTGGTAGAATCATGTTTTATTTGACGTCAATAAGAACAAATAATTGTCAATGTTGAGAAATAAATATTTGATTTCATTTCATTTCACATACGAAATTATCTGCTATTACAATATTTTTACTTTCCAATTCCTTGATTTAATAAAAATAGTAAGAATGTACCTACAGTAAAGGTTTTTATCTTATATTATTTATTAATATTTAAGATTTTAATAAATAATATAACGCACACAATAAGAGAAACACTAAAGAAATTATTTCAACATATTACTTTTCATCTAACTTTAATTTTATTTAGTCATATGATTTACCGACCATTAAACAAAGTACTTTCATAAGTATATGATTTATGTTGTCATTTTATTTGGATGAATATACAGGGTGTCCCAGAAATGACACGCAAGGGTGACTCTGGAGGTATATGGACTTTAGGCCTATCAGATAACACCAACATGCTTCCAGTAAAGGTTTTCTGGTTTTCGAGATATTGCCACTTTTGTGATATTTTATGAAATTTCCACTTTTTGATCCCTTTTTGCCTACGACTGCAATAAATATCTTTTAACTCACGGTTTTATTTACCAAGACTATCGTTATTAGTTATTTGAGACAACTTAGTTATAATTTTGACGGAATCTAGCACACTATGCTAAGAAAAAGAGTTAAATTGTTTTATTTTATTTCATTGCGAAAAACTTGACCAAAGTTTAACTGATTGCTGTGAAAAAAAATGTATGGCAATGATACTGCAACTCATCTTAAAAAAAATCTTGTTTAATGACCTTTTCAAAATAGCATCACAATAGCCATTTTTTTTAAACCAAATCTCAGAAAATTTTATTTTTCATGAAACGCGTGCTACTTGGACTATAGTACAACTGCATGATAATGCTTAATAACAGGTCCAGGTGTCTTTTGTGGCCAAATTACTAATACAATATGGGATGAAACCAACAAGGTAATGTTACGTAATATTTTTTTGGTAAATATGTATTTTTAAAGGTTATTATTGCAAAATTACACAGCTTGAAAATATGTCTTTATATCTATAACGCCCATTTAAATTACTTGAATAAAACTGACTCCTATTTATCATCAGCCTTATTGCTGTGTAGTGACGGCATAGAATTTCACTACCCCCTCTCATCCCGTGGGAGTCGTAAGAGGCGACTAAGGGAAACTTGATCCAAGGAGATGGGCAGCAGCGTCTCCTTGCGTGGGCCGGAGAATTGGCCCATACTGCGATCGCCAACCCGCCTGCCCAGCGTGGCGATTATGGGCATATCCCCCCAATGAAGAGGCACAGTAGGCTACGGCCCCCAGTTCCCGGCGGCCCCGCTATTCCTGGTCATGGTGGCGACCATGGTAACGGCGGGGCAGGGGGTGCGAAGAATCACCGGGCTACGGGAGGCCACCACAACAAACTGACCCTGGCGACGTACAACGGACGCACGTTACGGCTTGACTCGCATCTGGCGCAACTGGAGGTGGAACTTGGGAAGATTAGGTGGCACATATTAGGATTGTGTGAAGTCCGAAGAGAGGGGGAGGACACCATAACCCTCGAATCAGGCCACCTAATGTACTTCCGAGAGGGAGACCAACAATCCCAAGGTGGCGTGGGGTTTCTGGTCAATAAGTCCATTTCTGACAGCGTTGTGGAGGTTTCCAGTGTGTCGAACAGGGTAGCGTACCTAATTATAAAGCTCACTGATAGGTACAGCCTAAAAGTGGTGCAAGCGTACGCACCGACCTCGACACACTCGGACGATGAAGTGGAGGATATGTTCGATGATATATCGAGGGCCCTCCACTTCACTACTAAGAGTCACTACAGCGTTGTCATGGGGGACTTTAACGCTAAAGTGGGAGTACAGAATTGCGGCGAATCGGTAGTAGGATCCCATGGATTTGGAAGCAGAAATGACAGGGGGCAAATACTCGTCAACTTCCTCGAACGGGAGGGGCTGTTCCTGATGAATTCTTTCTTCAAAAAACAGCCCCAAAGGAAGTGGACGTGGCAAAGCCCCGACACTGTGACAAAAAATGAGATCGACTTCATCATGACGGACAAAAAGCACATATTCAGAGATGTCTCCGTGATCAACAGGTTTAACACCGGTAGCGATCACCGACTTGTCCGAGGCTCTCTGAATATCGACTTCAAAGCTGAACGTGTCCGCTTGATGAAGGCCAAGCTCCAACCTACTCCGCTCCAAACCATGGCGGGATCTGAAACGTTCCAGTCAAATCTGGAGAACCGATTCGCTGCCGTGGAAACCGTGGAAACCACAATAGACGTTGACCAGAACCTTAAAAATGTGGTTCGAATCCTCAGGGAAGAAGGTACGAGATTTTGTAAGATGCAGCGTATGGGCAGGAAGTCTAAGCTTTCGGATAGGACTTTAGGGCTAATGAAGGAACGACGTGAGAACCCACCCGTCACTTCGTCAGGAAAACGAGCTCTAAACCAAGAGATCAGCAAGCGCGTACGACACGACCTCCGATGCTCCAATACTCTCGCTATTGAAAGAGCGATCGAGCAAAACCGGGGGTCAAAGGTGTTCGTACAATCTCTTGGAAGAAGCCACTTGACAAAGTTGACCACAGCAAGTGGAGAAGTCGTTGCTTCGAAGCCGGCAGTCCTTTCAGAAGTGGAAAACTTCTATGGCCGGTTATACGCTTCGCATGCATCTCGACCTGATCCCGGAAATGATGATCCTAGAGCCACATTAACACGCCATTACACCGAAGACCTGCCAGAAGTCAGCATTGGCGAAATCGAGATCGCTCTTGGGCAGCTTAAAAATGGAAAAGCCCCTGGAGAGGACGGCATCACGACAGAATTATTAAAAGCAGGAGGTAGACCCGTACTGAGGGAGCTCCAAAAGCTTTTCAACGCTGTCCTCTTCGAAGGGAGAACTCCGCAGGCGTGGAGTGAGAGTGTAGTCGTCCTGTTCTTCAAAAAGGGAGACAAAACCATGTTGAAGAACTATCGACCCATTTCTCTCCTAAGTCACGTCTATAAGCTGTTTTCAAGAGTGATCACGAACCGTCTTGCGCGGAGACTTGACGAGTTCCAACCACCGGAACAAGCTGGGTTTCGGAGCGGATACGGCACCATAGACCACATCCACACAGTGCGGCAGATTATACAGAAGACTGAAGAGTATAATCAGCCCCTGTGTCTAGCATTTGTGGACTATGAGAAGGCCTTTGACTCGATTGAGATCTAGTCCGTTCTGGAGTCCCTGCAGCGATACCAAGTAGATTGGCGATACATCCAAGTGATGAGATGCATTTACGAGGCCGCCACCATGTCCGTCCACATACAGAATCAGCAGACGAATCCCATACCATTGCATCGAGGAGTGAGACAAGGAGACGTAATATCTCCCAAATTGTTCACAAATACAATGGAGGATATGTTTAAGACGCTGAACTGGAAAGGACGTGGCATAAATATCAATGGCGAGCATATCACTCACTTGCGATTTGCTGATGACATCGTCATTATAGCAGAAACGCTGCAGGACCTACAACAGATGCTGAATGACCTGGCTGACTCTTCTATACGCATCGGCCTACGGATGAACTTGGATAAAACCAAGGTCATGTTCAACGAACATGTACTACCGGAACCGATTGCAGTGCACGGAGCCGTTCTCGAAGTTGTTCAAAAATATGTTTACCTCGGGCAGACATTGCAGTTAGGTAGAAACAACTTTGAGAATGAGGTGAATAGAAGAATTCAGCTAGGTTGGGCAGCGTTTGGAAAACTACGTCAAGTCTTCACATCCACGATTCCACAGTGCCTAAAGACGAAAGTCTTCAATCAGTGCGTCCTACCCGTCATGACATACGGAGCCGAAACTTGGACACTAACGGCACGGCTGGTCCACAAGCTGAAGGTCGCTCAGCGTGCTATGGAAAGAGCTATGCTCGGTGTTTCTCTGCGGGACAAAATCAGAAATGAAGTGATCCGGCAGAGAACCAGGGTCATCGACATAGCGCACCGGATTAGCAAACTGAAGTGGCAGTGGGCTGGCCATATTAGCCGAAGAACCGATAACCGTTGGGGTAAACGAGTTCTTGAGTGGAGACCGCGTCTCGGCAAACGTAGTGTAGGACGTCCTCAGACACGGTGGAGTGATGATTTGCGCGGGATGGCTGGCAGGAGCTGGATGCGAGTAGCCGAGGATAGACCTCGATGGCGTGAAATTGGGGAGGCCTATGTCCAGCAGTGGACGAATATGGGCTGATGATGATGATGATGATGATGATTATTGCTCGAACATATTTTGAAAGGATGAATGGATGGATAGTGTGCATCAGAATGGACACATAAATCAATATGAATCATCAAATGTAAAATGTGATGATTAAATTGCGAACGCGGGTAATCAATAATTACGCTGCGAGGCCATGGTAACTAGAACCAAGTTAAGAGTATAATGAAATAAAGCTTTTCTTATTGTTATTATTATGAATTTCGTTTTCTATACGCTGATTTTGTGTACTTTTATGTAGGTAGATTGTTTAATAAGTGTGTGTGAATTAATAATTGTATAGACAAGGTATGGGCTATAGTGCTCGCTGGTTTTATTGAGCCGGTAACATTGATGGATCTTGAGCGATGTCACGATGTGTCGGATTACTGAGTAAGCTATGTTTTCTTACTGGATTAATATTTTTAATAGGTTTTGTTGGATTACTGAGTAAGATATGCTTTCTTACTGGACTAATATTTTTAAAACATTTTTTTTAATAGGTTTTGTTGGATTACTGTGTAAGATATGCTTTCTTACCGGATTAATATTTTTAAAAGGTTTTGTCGGATTACTAAGTAAGATATGTTTTCTTACTGGATTGATATAGGATTACTGAGTAGGATATGTTTTCTTACTGGATTAATATAGGATTACTGAGTAAGATATGTTTTGTTACTGGATTAATATTATTAAAAGGTTTTTTTTTAATAGGTTTTGATGGATAACTGAGTAAGTTATGCTTTCTTAATGGATTAATATTTTTAATAACTTTTGATCGATTACTGAGTAAGATATGCTTTTTTACTGGACTTATAATTAAAAAAAAAATTTTTTAATAGGTTTTCTTGGATTACTCGGTAAGATATGCTTTCTTACCGGATTAATATTTTTAAAAGGTTTCATCGGATTACCGAGTAAGATATGCTTTCTTACTGAATTTTTAAAACATTTTTTTTTGAATAGGTTTTGTTGGATTACTGTTGTGATGAAAGGATGATATCGGATGGTGAGCCTGTTACTCCAGATGCCACACCACTAAGATGTCGAAGGAAGTCTAGGAGGAATAGATCATATTCCTCATCCAGCTGTTCTAATTTCTCATCATTAAGAAGTACATCCACGGTAATATAAGGTTCAAGGTCTAAAAGGAAGCGTGCTAACTCAAATTCATGTGATGACAAAGTTACTTCAACAACTTTCTGGAAATAATAACAAAAATCATCTAAGCAATAACAGTCTAAATAATGTTGTCTTTACTTGGGAACAATGGCAGGCGAAACTGCGGAGGGCGTTCCCGAGTGAAGAAATTTTATGGTCTACTTTCGGAATAAATGCTCAATCGTACATCTCGGCCTTATGAAAGTCTTCGAGAATATTTTTATGATAAGTTAAGTCTTTTAAATCGTGAAATTATTGAAAAAAACAAGGTGGTTGACTGTGTTATTCATGGTATAAGTGATCAATCTATAAGAAACGTTGCGCAGGGCCTGAATTTTTCGGAGCCCGAAGATTTGCTTAATTTTCTTGTGTCACAAAAGCCCCAGGCAACAACAAGCAATAAAATTTATGAGCGTTCTACTCCCAGGCGTAGTAATATTGTTAAAAACAAAGTCGATTCACACAATAATTTTTCTAACTCGATAGTTTGTTATAATTGTCGTTCTAAAGGTCATCCTTATTATTAATGTGTAATAGAAGGTCATGACAACGAAGGTTGTAAGCGAGATCCTTAATCAGTAAAAAATCAGCACCAAGTATGGACGTGTTGACGTCAGCAATAACAACATTCCATCTAAATTGGTGACTTAGTCCTAAGGTTTAATGTTATTTCGCCGTATGTTCTAATGAGGCTACCGTTCGCAGCGTGTACTCTATGACTTGTAACATACTTGTGCTTGAATGAGTTTCTTCTTAACACTGATATTTTGGCCTCGGTGTTGACTAAAAACCTCTCGCCACTTTGTCGGTCGGCTAAGATAAGGCGGTCGTTGGGGTGAATTGCACAAAGTTCCGCCCTGGTCCGTGCTAATTGTAGTTTCCCTGATACTTTCGTCGCTTGATCTGGTTTTACCAGGCACATGGTTGTTGACATTTATATGCCTTTTCTTTGGATCGCCTATGATATTGACACAGACCTTGATTACGATACCTTGATGCACTTCTTGACCTTGATCTTGAACGGCATTTACTGCGTCGTCGATACTTTTCGTTTTCGTCGTGTAGTGCAGCGATTTCAATTTTCATCTGTGTCAGATGGTTTGTTTTGTAAGACCAGTGACCTCGTTAACTTCATTACTTGCAGAATTCGACTTCGAGTTTTCAAATATCATGTCTGCCATCTCACTCATATTTTTTGTGTTGCGTTTTCTGAAACTGTAAGGATGGATGTTGTGTTATTCGGGAGTTGGCTTAGCCATAACGACAGGATTGTGTCGTCGTTAGTAATGCCTTCTCCTAGTTCCTTCATTTGACGCAGCAACTGAGATGGTTTTTGTCCCCTAGTTCAATTTCGTAGAATAAGCGTTGAAACTTCTTGTGCTTTGATTCTTCATGACAAGCAATGAGGCGGTCTTTAATTGTTATATATTTGTTCTCTTCCGGAGGGTTAATGATGTCACTGACTTCGCGTACATCATCCTTCGATAAATTTGCGATTAAAAGCTAGTTTTAGAGTCTAGCTTTCCTCGTTTTTCTTTTGGCAAGAGAACATGGGCTTTGCTACCAAAATCTTTCAAATGAGAAAGTTTTGATTTTCTTTTAGACCATAATTCCTCTGGAATTTTTTGGTCCAAAGGCTGAGTTGGCATACGGTTTTTTAAATATACTGCCAAATTTACCGCTTCTGCCCAATAGTAGAAGTTTAGAGTCTGTAAGCATGGATCTGGCTTTTTCTATTACGGTTCTATTTACGCGTTCAGATACTCCATTTTGCTATGGAGTGTACGGTACCGAGTTTGGTGAACCGTTTTCTTTCATGAAGGTGGACAGATCATTGCTGACATATTGACGTGATAATGTTATTCGTAAGGTTTATGTTTTAGGTTCTACACACGGTTACACTGGAGGTACTTAAGAATAATAATGTATGAAAACGTTACTTAAGCAGTCATTCAAAGATTTGTTTCCAGTGGATATTTAACATTGTTCATACACTAGATGGAAAGTAATATTACAAGGAGTATTTCAGATGTCAAGAATATAAGAATATTGAGTTCTAGAAAAACTAAGAATTTTTTTTTGTTAAAAAGTAAGAAAAACTGTTTTGTAGATCAGGAAGCCGCATCGGAACCAGTGCATTTTTTAGAGCATCACCATTAAACGCCAAGTCGTTATTAATTGGGTCATGTTCTTTAGCCGATTCTGTATTACTTAAGTAAGTAATAGTGTACGGTCACTCACGCTTTTTACTCTGTTGATGAATTTTTGCATTTAAATCACAAGTTAGAAATGAATAACTGTCTTTTGAAAACTCAGGGGGAAGCGTTTTCACATAATAATATTTTCATTTTTTTTACTTGTCAGAATTTCAGAAAGAAATAATATACCTACTTATGTAACGGACGGACCCCGTTATGGATTTTAAAATGAAGAAAAATAATTAAATTTTTAGTATATCTAGATAAAAAATTACCTCATTATTGCTTTGTTAGAATATTTCACGATCGGTGTTAAAATTAACTTTTGTGTAATAATTACAATTTGGACATAATTACTTGAAATTTGAACGTATACCACTGTATAACACAATATATCATTTAAAATATTACATCTAAGTGCTTCCTGGTTAGAACACATTTATTTGCATTATGTGCAAACAAAAAAAAAGGAAGTGAATACGTTATTTATACAGATGCAGCAAAGAAGTCACGGTAATTTGAGTGTTAATTAACCGATTAACATTAATTTTACATATAAAGAAAAATATTTAAGCCGGTGTTTTCAGATGTAAAATGTTGTATTCAGTCGACCTACCTCTGAAATGGTGGTTTTATTCTTACTCATCTGTTGTGCGGCAGCATCGAACCTTGAAGATGACCCCGCAGGCAACCAACTTTATTTATACAGAAAGGAAAATCCGGTAAGTGAATATACTCGTATAAATAAATAAGTACCCTAAAAAAAGTGCTTGGTTAAAAACAGTTGATAGTTTTGTTGACACAATAAGTTTTGTAAAGTTATTTGCCAGTTGAGAGTAAATTATTTGAATTATATTGGATGCGTCGAAAGCACACCTGGTATGAGCTTTGGGAAAGTTTTACTAAGAAGCAAAATCGAATACTTATCTCCGTAACTAAATATAAGTGGTAGTAGAGCTTCTCAGTTGTAGTATAGCTTTTGTTAAGATCTCGCCAAGAGCGATGCTACAGTCCTTGGTTGTGTTCCGGTTATGAGGAAGGAGCAGCTGGACCAATAACTAGAATAAAGACAATTCTAAGCCCTCGACCAGCATAGCATTCAAAATCAAATATATATTTCTCAACACCGACAATTAACTTGTTCTTGTTGACGTTATATAGTGCATGTCTCTACCATCATTAAAATAATCACAATAAATCAAGTACCTACGATTTTTCGGGTGCATGGCCACGAAAACTATTTAACATCAGATGTACCGCGAGCTTGTCTGTCAGCTATACAAATAATACAATAAATAAACATTTGTATAAAAATAATATTAATATACTCTACAAAATATTGCAATATTTACATTTGGTCTTTGAAATGATCTTTTCTAGGTGCCAACAAATTTGACAACTAGCGCTGGAGCAGCCGTGTCGCGAAAGCAAGCAACAACCAGTTTGAACAGGAACATACTTACAAATGAATTCTTGTTGGAGTCTATAACACAGTTTGTACAACAAAAGATACCTGAAAGGACGGTCCATGCCAAGGGTGCCGGGGCGTTCGGATATTTTGAAGTCACCCATGACATTACAGATGTTTGTAAATCAAAACTTTTCAGTGAAATTGGGAAGAAAACCCCGGTAGTTACTAGATTTTCACTTGGTATCGGTGAAAAAGGAGCCTCTGATGCGCAAAGGGGACCTCGAGGTCTTGCAATTAAGTTTTATACAGAAGATGGAAATTTTGATTTGCTGGGAATACATTTTCCAGTGTTTTTAGTTAAAGATCCGATACGGTTTCCTGCTTTATTAAGAGCAGTAAATAGAAATGCAGCTACCAATCTCGCAGATGCAAATGCTTTGTGGGACGTTTTTATAGCAAACCCAGAGAATATGTTTGTAATTCTTTTCTTTTTTGGAGATGCTGGCATTCCTGCTGGATACCGCTACATGCCATCATTTAGCATTCAAACTTACCAAGTTGTCAATCAAAAGGGTGAATTATATTTTATTAGATTCCATGTTATCCCTAATGCTGGGGTGAAAACGATTACTTCAGAAGAAGCGGCCAAAATTACTGATCCTGACTTTGCTACCCGTGATCTGTACAACGAAATAGGAAAGGGTGATTATCCGTCCTGGAATATAAGTATCCAAGTACTGTCTTCAGAAGATGTGAAAAACGCAACATTTGATGTCTTTGATATTACAAAAATATTGCCAGAAAAAAAATATCCGCTAAGGCCGGTCGGTAGGATGGTTTTGAATAAAAATCCAAAAAATTACTTTGCTGATTGCGAACAATTAGCGTTCTCTCCAGCAAATTACGTAGATGGCATGTTTGGAGCGCCTGGTAAAAGTTTTGAGGCAAGGCGTTTAGCATACAGGGCTGCTCATAATTATAGATTAGGAACAAATTTCAATAATATCCCTGTAAATTGTCCATTTCAAAAAGCATTTACATACAATCGTGATGGTGTGGCTCCAGTGAACGATAATGGCGGTGACTCTCCGAATTACTTCCCGAACTCATTTAATGGGCCACAGCCGTACGAAGATGAAGATAATATAGAACTGATACAAATCCATGAGGATCCAGCAGATAATACTGAACAGGTCCTGGATTGGTATTTAAATAATATGACAGAAGACGAAAAAAGCAGACTTATTCAAAATATTGTAGGTTCTTTGAGTCAAGCAATACCAGAGCTTCGGCAACGGGCTGTGGAAATGTTCTCTACCTTAGGTGCAGACCTCGGGTCCAGGATAGAGGAAGGACTTAACTCGACGCTAACCAATGAGTAGCACCCATGTCATTGGCATGGTAACAATATTCAAAGCGTATAGTAAATAAATGAAATAATAAACTGAAAGTAAATGTTTTATTTCTTAAAATTCAGACGATCAAGAACCTATTGTTATTTACAATAACCTGAAACTTCAATCTCGAAAGTAATACGTAAATTTTGACTTAGTCTTTTAAAGACAGTTTTCTGACGACTACGGTTACCGTTATTTAAATCTTTCACTATTCAGTGAAATTCTAGCAGTAAAAGAAAAGCTTTCGGTAAAGTTTTATCCCACCACGCTAGCCTATTGCGTTGGCAGCCCTTGCACCTACTTTAAATAAGTAAATTTTTAGGTATGTGGGTTTCCTTACGATGTTTTCATTAAAAGCGACAGATTTCGACTTAATTAATATTCATATGTTGTAATAGCTCATTGCTTTATTTTGCAATAGCTGGGATCAAACCCGGGCACTCAAGTCGAGAAAAGCGCTCTTAATACGTTTTCGATAGGTATTGAATTAAAATTGTATATTTACATTGCACTTATTCATAAATTCTCAAAAACAAGTAAATTCAACAATCTTGATATTTTACAATTATAACTTATACCCAAAATCACAGCCCCCTTCTTTTGAATATATAGTGGCAGTTACTTTACAAAATGGATACCCAAATCTATCATTTTTGTGCAGTGGGAGTGCTATTTCTTTTAAGAATCATGTAAAATTTAAGGGTATTATTCTGGACTGAACAATGTCAGGCACTCTCATTATTGTTGATTACATAGCCTATAAATGTAGAAAACTTGAATGTAATGAGGATGTTTATGGGGTGCTCACCCCATCTCCCTTAAATTCCTATATAACGCTATTATTAAAAGTTTATTAGATTATTTTTAATTTCCCTCTTAAAAAACCGGATATTCTTAAAAAAGAAAAAAAATCATTACAAAGTTTTAAAGATCATTACAAGACCTATGAGCTCCACTAAATAAATATAAATATATCTAAACAATCACACCACATTATCTAGCCCAAATTAAGTATCATTAAGAACTTGTGTTATGGATAATAGATAACGGATAAATAAACTTAAGAAATATATAAAAACACATAGATTTTTTTTATGTTGAAATATTAGAAATAAACTTAAATAAACGTCCATGACTAGAAAGCAAATATAATAATATATCTGCCCCTACCAGGATTCGAACCCAGGACCTCTGGCATGGAAGGCAAGGCTACTTACCTCCATACCAAATAGGCCGTCAATGACTCTTCAGCTGGTCTAACATGAAGCCCTAGACATAGCCAATTTGACAGCCAAATGAAGACAAATGTCTAGAAGGAACAAACCAACTAGACAAACTTCAAACATGAAAAAGGTTTAGATTAGATAGGGTTTTTAAGTGTAAATATTTCTTGTTATATTTAAATAAGTAGTGTATATATATTCTGTTCGTGTAGGGTAAGTTTTTTAATACTTTTATATGGACCCCCCGGATGACCCGGGGGCACGGTCCCCACGATATGTCAAAATATAATCATTGCTTCCGGAATGGACACAGATTGCTCTGTGGCGTCATCATCAAACCGCAAGAGGATAAAGGCTCCTAAGCGTATTTGCAGACACTGCAACAAAAAAAAGGCGACGTTCCTCTCAAGAAAAAACTACTGATGATTACTGCACTCACAAGAATGAAGATGTACTCATCTCTAAGCAGCCTAATAGTAATAACGTTAATAATATTACATCGAATAGAGATCCATCTACTAAAACTTTACTAAAGTTGCTAGAGATTTGTACACCAAAGATGATCTTGCTCCCTACATTGTTCAAATTAAAAAAAAACAAGAAAGCGAACACGACTCTGTAATATTACATCCAATTTCTTTTGGACGCTTCCTCAAGCGTCATTCTTTTTCCAATATTGTTGATGGCAGCCTCAAACGTATAGGTCGTAACCGAATAACATTATCATTTAACAACTTCATTGATGCCAACACATTTATCCAGAATAAAACAATTGAAAACAATGGGTACAATGTATTTATACCTACTTTTAGTGTTACACGCATAGGTTTAGTTAGGGGGATACCCATAGACTTATCAGTTGATGATATAATACACAGTATTTCACTTCCGTTTGGTTGTGGAAAAATATTAAAAGCAAGACTTATAATAGAAGAACAACAGAAAATGACAATACAGTATGGAAGCCAACCCAAACAGAAATTTTTACATTTGATGGTCAGGTTTTACCAAAAAACAGTATATTTGAGCTACGATTCTTTGCCGGTAGATTTATACATCTACCCAACTATACAACTAACAAAGGTGCTACAAATGTGGAAATGGCCATAACGGGGAACAATGTCACCCCGATGAGGACTCCATTATGTGCATCTCATGCCAAACCACCACAAATGAAACCACTTTGCCACTAACAAAATATGTCCAGAACATATTAGGCAAACTAAAATAAAACTAGTAATGGCCCAAAGTTGCATATCATATCAAGAAGCAATAAAACAGCACCCTCCTGTTTCCCACCCCTATGCAGAGACTATTTCATTCCCAGTTACTCAAGAAATTCCAATCAATAAACCAAGCAGTCTACAACCATCACTTAAAAAACAAATTTTTGGGAAACCTCGCAGCCCTAAAAAATCTACTATTTATATGTATGATGTCAACGCTCACAATGATTTAATTAAAGATTTTAATATGCCATCACAAAGTGGGAATGGTGTTGTAACATAACAAACTCAAAAAACATTAACAAAGAACCATCAACTACTGAACTAATTATTAATCTTATTAAAACATTATTAGCAATCAAAGATAATAAACTTGCCCACGCAGACCTTACAAAATTTTAATTAATTCTATAAATAATGGTTCAGTTTTAAACTCTGCAGTGGTATGCACGCAGCCTTAATAATAAAAAAGTGATCTATTTTAATTACTAAATAAATATAGACCTTTTCTATTTCCTCTCTCTGAGACATGGGTCAGACCTGGATCTAACTTTAAGGTCCAGGGCTATAAGGGTATTAGAGAAGACCGCGATAGGTATTATTGTAAATAAAGTATTACATGTATCTATATAGGGTTGCCAGGTCGCCAAACCTAATAGCCGGACAGACCAGCCAGTTTGGCTGGACATTTGGGTAGAAAGGCCGGACACCCTACATTATTGAGGATTTTGTCTCAGTATTAATAGGTACGACAATTTTTTTAAATGTAAAATCAAGCTTTTTCGCAGAGTGCAGGGGGGCGTCTCTCGTCGCCTGCGCTCGGCCACGCTTGTTTGCGAAATGTAAAAAGCCTAACAAAGGCCGGACAAGCCGGACACTGTTCATTTTGGCCGGACACGCAATCAAAAAGCCTACCTATGTCCGGCTTTATCCGGACGCCTGGCAACGCTATATCTATATATTTATCGAAAAAATCAATGCAAATTTCACAAGATTTTACAGATATTCTCACTCTACTTTTTGTCTTATTAGGAGACCTTAACTGTCACAATCAGGCGAGGGGATGTGGTAGAAATGATTTTTATGGGGAAGAATTGTTGAAAATTCTTGATTCATTAAATTTATGCATAATTAATGATGGAAGTCCTACTCGTAGGACTAAACCTGCAGACCTTTGGGGTGTAAGGGGGAGTCGCCTACCATCAAGACTCTCCAAATGCCAACCTCACCTGCCCGTGGTGCACCCTGCCGGACAGCGGACGAGGCTCTGGCGACCGATGAATGGCGGGATAACCATTTTGCAGGTGGTAGGTTTCGACCGTGGCTTGCAACCACCCTCAAGACAAAGCCATGCCGCCAAGTGACCTAGTCACGTTCCGGCATGATGTCTTGAGTAGCCATTGGAGGAGAATAGGTCCGAGTAATTGCGCAGCGTATGAGAGCCGTTTGAACTCGATGGGTTATGATGCACCGGGTGGCTCATTCTGGAGGGCAGCGGGATCCAAAGAAACGGTGCACCGCTGGCCGACCGCAGGTTGTAGGGGGCCCAACTAGCGTTCTAGCCATTCGCGAAAGGCTGCCCCACCGCCTGTGTAAAATCCCGGGATTGCTCCATCGTGCCGGTTGGCGACCGGATGGAGAGGGCCCGATGGCGATCCCCGGGGGGTTTTGGGCGTCCCCGCGGTCTCCATGTGAGTCCCCCACCAGTGGGTCTAACCACTCGAGTTGCTTGGTTCCAAACGTTGCGCTTCACTCAACTTCTATTCCTCTCCCCTATTCACCCTAACAACAACATAATGGAAAAGTCCAAAAAGAAAAATAAGTGCCGACAGCGGATGCACTCCCTCTTCCTAAAAGTACACTTCTCTAACATCCGAGGAGTGCACTCAAATCTCCACGATGTCCACCACCACCTTGAGACAGAGAGACCGCACTTATTCTTTCTGACAGAGACGCAGATCTGTGATCGTTCGGATCTGGCATACCTGCATTACCCAGGCTATATCCTGGAGACCAAATTTCACCCCAATGCGGGCGTGTGCGTGTATGTCAGAGACGAGATCTGTTGTCGGCGTCTCCGATACTTGGAAGTTCCGGATTTTTCTGTCTTATGGGTCTATGTAGATACTGGCCTGGACCGAATTGTATACTCCAGTATTTACCGATCACACACGGGAGCTCAGGAGACAACTCGACTCATTGAATATCTCAGTGATACTGCAGATAAGGTCCAACGACGCTATCCCTCTGCGCAGTTGGTGTTCCTTGGGGACTTTAATGCCCACCATGGAGAGTGGCTGTACCCGTTCAAGGACACCGACCACGCTGGCAGAGAAACCTATCGGTTCGCAGTAACTCATGGTCTCTCCCAGCTCATCCACGAACCTACGCGCATTCCTGACGTTGTTGACCATACTGCGTATTGCTTGGACCTTCTGCTGACAACCGATCCAGACAGATACTCGGTGTCCGTATCTCCACCATTAGGGACATCCGACCACTGTCTGGTGAAATCTGTGTCGCATTACTCGCCAACCGATACCAGCCCAAAAGGCAAAAGGCGAGTATGGCGGTACAAGTCAGCAGATTGGGATGAGATGCGTCACTTTTTCGCCTCTTATCCTTGGCGGCAAGCTTGCTTTACTTCTGATGATCCATCATGCTGTGCTGATGCTGTCTCCAGTGTGATATGTCAAGGTATGGAATACTTTATACCATTCTCTGATGTATCCCTGGAGTCCAAAGCCCGCCCATGGTTTAATGCTGATTGCCTCCTAGCTGAAAAGCGAAAGCATGTAGCATACCAAGCCTGGGCTAGCGCTCGCAGAAGCAAAGCTATGGATCTCCCAGCTAAGAAGCAGGCGTACAATGCTGCTGCCAAGTCCTGCAAAAAGGTGATCAGAAGCGCTCGTTTCGACCACATTGGCCGTATCGGGGACAAGTTAGCATCCTATCCCACGGGGAGTAAAGCTTTCTGGTCCCTTGCCAAGTCGGTTGAGATGAACTTCTGTCGCCCATCACTGCCACCACTGCAAAGGCCTGACGGGTCTTTGGCCCACAGCGCAAAAGAGAAGGCAGACTTGTTCGCAAATCTCTTCGCGGAATGTTCACGTCTAGATTCCAAAGGTAAAAGCCCACCCACGTTACCTCCATTCGGCCCCAAGATGGAGGCCGTCCAAATTCACCAGAAACAGGTACTCAAATGCTTACAAAATCTAGACGTGAATAAGGCCAGTGGTCCGGATGGCATTCCCGCAGTGGTATTAAAGCACTGTGCCGCCGAGTTGTCTCCTGTTTTGACACGCCTATATCGACTCTCTCTAAGGACTGGAAAAGTTCCAAAATCATGGAAGTTTGCAAACGTACAGCCCGTACCAAAAAAGGGCAGTCGAGCCGACCCAGTCAACTATAGACCTATTGCAATCACTTCCATAATTTGCAAAATTATGGAACGTGTATTGAACCATCGTCTCCTGACGTACCTAGAGACCAATGAGCTCCTCAGTGACAACCAATATGGTTTCCGCGGAGGACGCTCAACAGGAGACCTTCTAGTGTACGTCACGCATCTATGGAGCATGGCCTTGGAAGGGCATGGAGAGGCAATAGCCGTATCCTTGGATATCTCCAAGGCCTTTGACCGGGTATGGCACGAAGCCCTTTTGAGCAAGCTTCCTGCGTATGGCATACCATCTGGACTCTGCGACTGGATGTCTGATTTCCTGAGGGAACGGTCAATTCGAGTTGTCGTCGATGGCTTCTCATCGGACCTAATGGCGATCAACGCCGGCGTACCTCAGGGATCTGTTCTCTCTGCAACATTATTCCTGCTGCACATTAATGACCTTCTTTTATCGGATGGCATTATTGGTTACGCCGATGACAGCACTGTTGTAGAGAGATATGTCTCCAATGCGCGAGCGAGTCCAAACCAGATCCAATTTCAGAGAGAGTCGATGATCGAACGGGTTGATTTGACACTTTGTAGGGTTTCCGATTGGGGTGAAGCCAATCTTGTCAAATTCAACCCTTCCAAAACCCAGGCGTGTCTCTTCTCCGCTAAAAAGAGCACATTCAACTTGACGCCCACTTTCCAAAGTGTATCTGTACCGATCACAAACCAACTAGGGCTTCTAGGCATGACCATCACGTCGAAACTTAATTTCGGTCAACAGATTGAAACCATGGCACAGTCAGCTTCCAAAAAATTGGGAGTCATCGCAAAGGTCCGGCGGTACTTCAACTCCGAACAGCTGCTCAACCTGTACACAGCCCAGGTTCGATCTTGTATGGAGTACTGCAGCCATCTTTGGCATGATTCCGCAAAATACCATCTTGAAGCGTTGGATTCTGTCGACCGAAGGGCCCGTAGACTCATAAGTGACGACAAACTTACTTCTTCGAGACTGCAAAGTCTCGAGCATCGTCGAAAAGTTGCTAGTCTATCGGTTTTTTACAGATTGCACTTTGGAGAGTGTGCGAATGCTCTTTTTCAGTTGATCGAACCTTCCCCCTTTCTCCACCGGTCAACCAGGCGCAGACAGAAGTTTCACCCGTTTGTGGTTAGCGTGCCGATGAGCCGAACTAAACGGTTCGATAGCTCATTTTTGGTTCGTGTTGCCAAAGAGTGGAACGATTTGCCTGCGTCTGTTTTTCCAGACAAATATAACCCTGGAGCTTTCAAGTGTAGAGTGAATAGGTACCTCTTAGACAGGCGTGTACGATCCTCGTCTTCATCGTCACTTTCCATCAGGTGAGATGGAAGACAAACGCCTGCTAATTATTAATAAAAAAAAAAAAAAAAAAAAAAAAAAAAAAAGAATATAAGAGTGCAGTCGACCTCACTATATGCAGCCCTGACATTGCTTCCACAATATCATGGAACACACATTTTTCCATTATACTAAGAACGCAAACAACAAAAAACATTCCTCACAATATTAAGCACAAATTAAATTCAAAATACAATAGGACTTCAGGAATTTAGAGAGGAAGTTACAAAAGAATATTGCAAATTACCAAGCTTGTCCTCGGATGTTCATGTATGCAGTGAAGCTCTGGTAGAATGGTGCACTACGACACGCGACTGACCACTCTTGTGGTATAAATTAATACGAATCAAACCAATTTAATAAATTTATTTCTTAATAGTTTTATTAGTACATCTTGCTCCGATGACGGAGCAAGTCAGAATGTATCGCTTCATTTCTTTCTGTTCTGTCAACAGTATACTTAAATATCCTTTATTCTTAATTCATAATATATTCATTCTGACGTGCTCTCTAAGGCTTAGCCGTGACGATCGGCCGCCCTCATGAAATTTATTCACACAAACAAGGTTGGGTGGATAAATTTCTTACAAAAATTATTCTAAATACCTGCCTGAACGAGGATGTGTTTGTACGACGGCCTCAGGAGAGACTATCTCTGTCAATTAGGTTATTCCTGGTTGTTGGTGTGAATACTTTACGTACAAATAGTAAATATAACGTTACAAAAACAATGGCTTCACCATGAATAACTGCTCCGAGAGGAATTCCCGCCAGTAAAACCTCGCAAAAAGCAAGCGAACGTCGCCTAAGCTACTTTCAATATGGCTTTCAATAAGGCATGTATATAAATGCTGACAAGTACCGTTTCTTAGATTCTCTCATCCCTCATATCATGACGATAATGTCCACAATGGCCCCTCAGGCCACCCCAGTTCCCCAGACCCCTCAGGTCTTAGGCCCTCCCGCGTCCCCTTTCTCCAGTGACATGGAGTGCGAAGTAGACGCCCCTCTGCGCCGCAAGCGCGCACCCGCGACTGAGTCTTCCTCAGACGCCACCCCAACTGGCCCTGAGCCTCCCTCTTTCACCCTTGTTAAGAAGCGCTCTAAGAAGCGCTCGAAACAAGACCCGGCGCCCTCGGCGCCCGTCCCTACACCCCCTGCGGCGTCTTCAACGCCAGCTGCCCCGGTGTCTTCAACACCCGCTCCGGCCCCAACTTCTGTCAAGGCCAAGGTCCCACCACCCGTTTTCCTTCGGGAAAAGGGTAAGTGGACTGAGGTTTCGACATTGTGCAATGAGCACAAGATTCATTACACCCGAGCGGCCAACTCGGGTGAATCTATTAAAATCTTAGTCTCGTCGATAGACGACTTCCGTGCTTTAACAAAGCTCCTCACCGATAAGCAATATGCTTATCATACTTATGCTCTGTCAGAAGAGCGTAAGATCAGAGCTGTTTGATCAGAATGTTTCCTAATCACATGTCAAATATTCTTATGGAAATGTTGAGATGCGAGCCAGAACCGTTATAGAGATGTCATTTCATTGTTTCACGTCCCTGGCAGATAACTTCATTATTGGCAGATATATTCCTTATTGCGCGCATCGATAACCAGCTTGTCACCTGCAGCCAGCAAAGCATGCCACCTATTCTTTAAGAGAATGTATGGTGTTGGTGACCGCCTGATTACAAATGAACGCCCCTCGGTTCCATCTCCAGATAAGGACATAGTGAAACACAACGCAAAAAAAATCTTTATTGATCATTTCACATAACAACTTTTAAGACAAGATAAAGTAATTTCATATTTTTTGTATCGCCAAGGGAGGGTTGTCATTAATCCTCATCCCTCAGTGGTTGCCATCTCATCAACTATTGGCTGCCATCTCATCTGCTATTGGCTGCCATCTCATTTCAGTTATAATTCACAAGATGAAAAAGAAAGAACATATTAGTACATTAAAATATAACACTAACACATATATGCCAACACACATTCTTAATGATAATATATAATAACATTTACTACGTTATAATCAACATATTCACATTAGTCATATATCTTTCAGATTGATAAATGTCAGACTAATGTCGCCTCATTTTAGCCTAAAAACTAGAAAATAACAATTATTTACTTTTGACACTTTACAACATTTACATATTTACAATTATAATTTTGATAGATTTTTTTATTATAATGAACTCAACAAAATTATCGCAAATTAAAAGGTTTCAGCCGATTGACATGGACAGTTATTTCTCGACCTCCATTCACCGCCTTTATTAAATAATTGTTGTTTCTCAAACCTCTACATATTTCATATAGACCTTTAAATGGTCGGCTAAGTTTTTTACTCTTTCCAGACACTCTTTTTGGGTTATGCAACAATACAAATTGACCTGTCTGAAGATTAATAGATGAAGTTTTTTTATCATATAGCCTTTTCTGCGCCAAATGAGCTTTACGAGAGTTCTCTCGTGCCAAATTCACATTATTTCTATATGTATTCCTCCTGACTCAATATTTAAGTTAGGATTTAATCTTTCATCGGACGGAACTTCAGGATCCCTAGCGAACATTAAATAATATGGTGAAAACTTAGTGGAAGCTTTTTTGGATCAGTTATAAGCATACACTACTAATGGCAAAAATTGACACCAATTACGTTGTGTTGAGTTAACATATTTAGCTAAAATGTGAGAAATTGTTTGATTAAATCTTTCTACAAGACCTAACGTTTGATGGTGCATAGTGGTCGCAAGACATTGTTGCACACCAAATTCTCTCAGTGTATTCTAAAATAATCTCGACGTAAAAATCGAGCCTCTATCTGATAGCAATTCTCGCACCCTACCGAATTTCGTGAAAATTTCCTGTACAAGAAAAGCACTTACTGCTTGAGCCGTAGCTCTAGGAATTGCTCTACATACAGCGTATTTCGAAAAACATTCAACGCAAGCTATGACATACCTATTACCATTTTCAAACGGTTAAAAGGACCTAAAATATCAATTTCGACCCTATCAAATAAACGTTCAACTATCATAGGTTGCAACGGCACAACCTTGTTATATGGTTTTTTTTCTTGACAACAAACACAACTCTTCACGTACCTTTCTACTTCAGAAATTACATTAGGCATAAAATATCGAGAACGGAACTTCGCCAATGTTTTCATTAGGCCGAAATGTCCTCCTGTACATGGATTGTCATGTAGTTCAAACATTACATTATTAAACAATGACTTAGGTAAAACGAGTAACTTTTTTTCTCACGTTATTTATTCTAATATTTTTGTACGATAAATTATTATATACTACAAATCCTTTAAAAGAACCCTGATTATTTCTCGCCACTGCATTTCGCCATCTACGACAATAATCATCTAATCCCTGCTCGCGAGATACCTGGATTACCGAAATTTTATACACTTGTAAACCGTCGTCCACCGGTTCACTCGGAGGAAGCTCGTGTTCAATTAGCGGATTCCGACTCAAAAAATCAGCTACTACGTATTGATTTCCTGAGCAATGTATAACGTCAAAGTCGTGCGCTTGTATTACTAGAGCCCACCTAGCTAACCTACCGGACATATCTTTCCGTTCTCTAACCCAGCACAATACCTTATGGTCTGTCAGTATTTGAAATTTAAGACCCCATAAATAATGTTTGAAATAATTCAAAGCCCATACTGACCCTAAACATTCTTTTTCTGTTATAGCATATTTCTTTTCCGCATCGGTTAATTTTCGTGAAGCGAAATATACCGGCAACATCTATAGCAACAACAACATATAGCTAGATCACTTGCATCAATATAAAGCCTAGTGCAAATACCTTCTTCGTTACTAAAATGATGTAAAAGTGGTGCCTTTTGAATTAATGATAAAATTTCGAAAACCTTTTGTTGGCATTTAGTCCAAACAAATTTTTCCGTCTTTTTGAAAAGTTTTGTTAATGGTAAAGCTAGTGAAGAAAATTTTTTTATAAATTTTCTGTAAGAGAATAAACCTAATACTGATTTTAACTCTTTAACATTTTTGGAAATTTTCATATTCCTAATCTTTTCTATTTTATTTTGATCAGGCAATATGCCTTGACCTGAAATAGTATGCCCCAATACAGTTATTGGTTTATACCCAAAACTACATTTTGATGGTTTTAAAGTTAAATTTGCACCCCTTAATCTTTCTAGCGCCTGACTGAGTGCTTTCATAAACTCCTCAAAAGTCTTCCCATAGATAATTACATTGTCTACGAAGACTATTACATTCCTATACTTAAGCCCAGCCAACACTTTGTCCATCGTTCTTTGAAAAATAGCCCCACTAGTTTTTAAGCCAAAAGGTAATACGTTAAATTCATACTACCCTGATGGGGTAATAAATGCAGTTTTGTGTTTGTCCTGCTCCTTTATGGCACATTGCCAGTAACCATAATTCAAATCGAGGTCGGCATAATAATTAGCACCGTCTAAATGAGAAATAATATCATCAATTATTGGCAATGGCTATGCATCGGTGATAACTTTTTTATTAAGTTCTCTAAAGTCAACACAAAATCTCCTTGTGTCGTCGGGTTTCTTAACCAATACGACTGGGGATGCATATGGGCTTCTTGATTTACGAATTATGTTATTTTGTAACATATCTGACACTTGTTCGCGTATGATTCTGTGTTGTTCAGCAGAAACCCTATAAGGCGCTTTATGAACAGGAGCTTCGTCCGTAGTCTCTATCGTTACTTCGACAATATTGCACCGATCTAAGCTATTTTTATCGAAAGCAAACGTGGACCTATATTTATTTAACAATAATGACAAAGAATTACGTTCACTATCAGATAATTCCGGCGATAAATCGAAATCATTGTTTTGGCTTGCCACCACCTCACTCCATAAGTTATCTTTAAAATTATCTACAAGATTACTAAAATAAACATATTCACTTTCACACATCTTAGGTAATTGCTGAATCAGCTGTAAAGAATTATAATTATTACATATACTTTTTACACTATCTTTACATAGAAAATTACAAAGACATTTGCCGAATCTTACGTTATTATTCTTAAAGTCTACTATGGCTTCTGCCTTTCGTAGGAAATCCTGTCCGAGGGTTAAATCTTGCTCAACATCCTTCAGGACGACGCATTCCTGAATATGTAATTTATTATCTATCGTTATAAATGTCTTCGTGTTTCCCAAGCAATTTAATTTATTGCCATTTACGGCTTTGATGAACAGATCGTCCGCTTTTTGCATTGTTAAGTTATGTTTTTTGCAAAGTCGGTCAGACACCACCGACACGGATGCCCCTGTATCTAATAAAGCAATAGTGTTACATCCGCGTATCTGAACACAAATAAATGGAACAAACTTACTTGAGATAGGGTTTTTTACTTTCGTCGGCGTCTGTACAAACCCTATTACTGACGCCGATAGGTGTTTGGGTAATGCTTTTGTAGTGGCATTCCCTGGCTTTGATTGGTTGCACGGTCTCTAAAATTGTAATGGGGAGTATTAGGTTTTGTAGATGTGTTTTGTTTGGGTATGAATTTTATATGTTGCCTGTTTATGTGACTCGGATCCATATCGCCTGCGTTCTTTGGAGCTGGATGTGTAGACGCCGCCGTTGACGTGACGTGCGTTGGTAAATCCCACTTTATTTCGGGTGCGTCATGAAATATTTCATGCATTTGCATGATTGTTCGTTTCCTTGCTATCGAATACTTGTGAAGCTAATCGGCATTTATTAGTGTATGAAAAGGTGCGTAAGAATTGTCGTATAAATGTGCTCTCTGAAATTGCTGGACCAGCCTTGGCTGCAAGTGCGTCTAATGCATAATAGTAGACTAGAATATCTTCTTCAGTCTTTTGTTTCCTTTCGTAAAACTTCTCTAAGTGATCGACGTCTGTATGAAATTCTTTGATCAATTCGTTTTTAAACTCTTCAAAGTTATTGCAGTTATTGGAGACTTGCGAGTTAAAACTTAGTGCTGGCCCTTCAAGATAAGCGGCGATAACTACTTTTTTTTCTTCCTCGCTGTAGCGATTCAACGTTGCGACGATGTTAAGACTATTTAGGAACTCTTCTACGTTCCCCTGCAATCCGGTGAACTGCCGCATTGCCATTTTGTTTTTTCTGTTCCTGAAAAAAAAAAATTCCATTATAATGTTTTTTAGGTAGCCTTGGTCCTATTTGACCGAACGCGGCGCCACTCCACCAAATGGTGCACTACGCCCACACGCGACTGACCACTCTTGTGGTATAAATTAACACGAATCAAATAAATTTTATAGATTTATTTCGTATTTATTAAGTAAATGACCACAAACCGAGGACACCGAGATACGTCATTGAGGAACTAGCGCAGGAGCATGGACACCACCATACCACTGCCAATACAACGCGATAGAACTGATTTGGGCTCAAGTCAAAGGTTAGTTCACATTCTTTCGTTCTAATAATTAAATACAATTATAATTTGCACTATAATCATAATTTATTTATTAAATTTATGTAACAAAATATATTACAAATAGATCTTATTATGTTCAATTAATAATTAATGATGCCTGAGTTACTATAGGAAAAAGACTATCATATTTCTTTCTATCTTTTCTTAATTAAATTATTTCTTAATTAAACTAAGTTCTCTTTTTTGTAGGATACGCAGCGAGACGCAACACAGTCCCACCATTTACCCCGAAAAAAATGGGCCTTCTAAAAGAAGCATGTAACCATGTTGCAAAAGATGACTGGGAGAAGGTGGTTGAAAAACAAAAAAATTAATAGCAGAGGACTTTGAAAGAGACATACATATAGACAATCTACGAGACAACGAGTTAATTATTTTTGTCTCCGATAATGAAGACAGCAGTTCAGAGAGTGAATAAATATCATTTAATACATGTTTCATGGTTTCATTAACTTATCCTTACATAAGTACCTTATGTATCTTAGGTTTTATTTTTTGCAAAGATGCAAATTGTAGATAAAAATTGTTGATAAGTTAAAACGTCTTTGTGTAGATTCATCAACTTACTAAATCAAATGTATGTAATATGCGATTTTGACATAAAAGGAATAAAATGCCAACATATTGTGCCGTCAGATCTATCAAAATGGCTTAGATCTGTTTTCATCTGACAGCACAACATAACGCCATTTTATTCCTGTTGTTGTTAAGATCGCGTAGAAAAAGTTATATTTGGCTTCAAACGGTAGCCGAAAAAATTAATTCGTGATAAGATCGTCACCGTGTTTCACAACCTTAATTTATTTCTCTCAGCTTAAACTCGATCAAAATAGTTGAAATATTTGTTTGGCAATTTGAAATGATCGTTTATTCTATGCATCGGATCTATTCCTCTTATAACAAAATCTATACCTTTTATTACAATTGAGTAACTATTTCATTCCTATGCAGAGATTTTTTGACAACTCATTTGTAGACACCTCAACCCTAAACAGCAACTGTCAAATCGCAATTCTTAAATTAATCTTACTGTAATCCTGACCGCTTCGCTCGAAGATTGACAAACAGATGGAGATGATTGAATGCCTTCATAACCGTCAAGATGCCTGTTATCTCAGTCCCTCGTGACCACGGTATCTGTAACGGTACCGAAAGGTTGAAGTAAAATGTAAAAGTATAATTAAAAGCGATAAAATCAGGTTAAAAGTCTTTTATTTAATAAAATGAATCGTGAAAACTTAGAAAGTATTATCGATTTTTTACTTTTACATAAGTTACCTACAAACGTTGATCAGTTGACACTCTTTAGTTTACATGATCATAGGACGTTATAACATGGTTACTATTTCTCTTATTTAAAGTATAGATTAAAAAATTGAAAACTTTGAAATTATTATTAAATAAATTTTGTTATTTTACGAACAAAAACTAACATTCTCCGAGTGCTTAATGCCTATGCTATCTTAATCGCATATTTTTAGATTATTCCTTAAATACAGTAAAATAAAAAATTGGCACTCATCTATCAAAAAATTTAACGCCAGTAAGAGGAATTTATGACTTATTAATTAATGTTATTAATATGTTACCAAATGGTAACGTCCCGTAGCATGAGTTATTATTTGTAGTTTCAATGTGCAACGGAAAGCAGATTAATTGCAGTTGCGAGGTCGATTGTTGGTTTCAACTCTATAGGCCTTTGTTTTTAGTATCAATATTAACCTAAAAAGTCCATTTTGTTTTGCGCTAAGTATAACTTTTATTATTATGTATTTCACTATACGCCCAGAGGTACAGAATTTATTGATTACGAAAAATAAACAAAAACATGGATTAAATGAACAAATAAATATTTTCTATTAAAAAATAATAGGATATACAACACTTCTGCCCGCGACTTTGCAGGCATCAAACTTATTTCAAGCTGATATCACATTTTTCTGAAACCCACGTTTTCAGGATAATAAAGATATCTTTCTAATAGGGAGAGTATTATTAAAGTAGGTTTTTTTGTTTCAAAGTTGGTCGATTCCAAACAAACAAATTTCTCCTTGTTATAATATGAGGAGGTAATTAAGTATGGATATCCATAGCAGATTATTTTTCCGTTATTAGTTACACGGCACACTGTTTGTAGTAGATGTCAGTTGTATGTATCACAATATTTTGCCGCATCTTAAAACCTTCTGCTACAGTTCGCAAATATTCGCTTCGAAAAAATAAAAAGTGCATATAATTTTGATGTCCGTACTTACTGTCGGCATCGCAACAATATTCTCGCATGATAAACTATATTAGTTTAAAACAATGAAACGCCTACAACAATTAATGTCTGTCAGCATTAATGCAACCTACCGTCAAACGGGTATCGTTCTCATTTATCAGCTAGGACAATTAAAAAAAAATAAACGTTTTTGGCGAAGGAAAGCTTTGCAAACTGAGTCAAGACCGAATAAACGCCTTGCTAGTAGATCAATGTAGAACATTCCAATATCGCTTGCTTCTGTATTAGTTAGGTATATTACTTAGTAGTTCATCCGTGGATCATTAGCAAAGTAACACTCGACTAGCGTAATAAATACAAGAAAAATGCATTTTCAAATAGTATTATGCACATTATGCGTGGTTGCAGCTTCGCATGACCCTGTTGGTGAACAAATACTTTCTTTCAAAGAAGAACACCCGGTAAGTATTGAAATGATTTCAGAACTGTGATATAATAATAGATCTGTTTCCCAAAGAATTTAGCTTAATAACTGTATTTATTGTAATTCAATCTATCATGGCTATGGAAGAGTGGCTTCCTGTGATACAGGTGCGTAAGTAATTAAAAGAGGAGGTTAACGTTTAATAGTTTGATAAAGAAATAATCATTTTATTTTCCTTTTTCTTTATAATAATGCGTGATTATTACGTTGAGTCCAGCAATGCGCTCGCCGCGAACGACTCCCAGGCCACATGCAGTTACTGGTAACTGTCGCGCGCCACTGCCTCTGTGTGTGATCGGTACCGGTCACAAAATCACACCAGGTGGTTTGCAGCAACTACAAGTGTCGAATCACGGTACCGGAAAACTTATGATTACGTATGACAGCTGCTTGTAGCTGGCCACCAAAACCTGTGGTAGGTGGAGGCGTGTGGCCCGTTGAGTCTTATTGCCTTTTGTTGGGAGAAATTTTATGGTATCGTGGCTTTTTGTAGAAAATTAATGATATCCATGTAAGTAACAGTTATTCAAAACATCGATCTTTATCTATTATTATTAATATTTATTCATGTCTAGTTACATGCTTTAATGATACACAAAATGTATGAAAGACTAAATTTGTGAGTGTTTACTTAACATCTTACTGAACGTAGTTTAATAAATTTCAGAGAATGTACCTATATATATCGGTGTAATTGATGTCTATTCTTGAACATCAGAAAAATAATATAAACTTTCTAAAACAGTTTATTATCTAAAACTTATTAAATACACTTCAATTCAGTTTGCAATTTTACTTATTAATTTGTACTATTTGTCACAGGAGCCGACTATTTTTACAACGAGCTGGGGCGCACCGCAAGAACTGAAAGGTACAAGGGTCTCTCTCAATTCCAATCTAGCCCGCAACGATTTTTTCGTGGATTACCTCATTTCATTCCTGGAGGAAAGAATACCAGACCGAATAGTCCACGCCAAAGCAGCTGGCGCTTTCGGATATTTTGAAGTAACTCACAATATTACTGACATATGCAAAGCTAAGCTATTTAGTCATGTTGGGAAGAAAACGCCGGTAGTAGCCAGATTTTCACCAGCAAACCTCGATGTCGGTGGTTCTGACACCTCGAGAGAAGCAAGGGGATTCGCTGTTAGGTTCTACACTGAAGAAGGAAACTACGATCTCTTAGGATTTAGCACACCAATGTTTGTCTACAAAGACCCACTTCTTTTCTCAACTTTTGCAAGAGCTGAAAAGAAAAATCCGGTGACTAACGTTCTAGACGCAAACACAAGATGGGATTTTCTCACAATCCAACCTGAAAGTTTATTCATTAATATGCTAATATTCGGGGATCGCGGTATTCCCGATGGATATCGACACATGCCTGGTTTCCCTATCCACACATTTCAAGTTACCAATAAACACGGGGAGTCACATTTTATAAGATACCATATTTTACCTGACGGTGGTGTTAAAAATTTAACAACCGAGCAAGCAAGAAGAATTGCCGGTTTCGACCCAGATTTCGCTACAAGAGATTTGTTTCAAGCTATAGGAAGAGGGAACTATCCTAGCTGGACAATTAGTATCCAAGTATTAACTTTAGCTGACGTAAAGAATGCTGGCTTCGATGTTTTTGACGTCACAAAAGTTTTACCTTTGAACAAATATCCATTAAGGCCAGTTGGTCGTATTGTGTTAAATAGAAATCCAACTAATTATTTTGCAGAAATTGAACAATTAGCTTTTAGTCCGACGAATTTAGTGCCGGGAGTTTTGGGTGCGCCTGACAAATTGTTTGAAGCCAGAATGATTGCGTACAGAGTTGCACAAAACTATCGTTTAGGGGTGAACTTTCACAGAATAGCAGTAAATTGCCCTCTTCAAAGTGTAGCGAAAACTTACAATCGTAATGGAAGAGCCCCTGTGCTTGATAACGGCAAAGATTCTCCCAACTATTATCCTAACACTTTTAATGGCCCTACGCCGTACTTAGATAAGGACAGGGTCGAGTTGATAGAGATATACCAAGATCCGCCAAATAACTTTGATCAAGCTAGGGAACTCTACACGAACGAGATGACAAAGGAAGAGAGGGGTAGGTTGATAGAGAACATTTTGGACACGCTGGTGAGTGCGGCGCGGCACCTACAAGAAAGGGCGGTGAAGCTCTACACCATGATACATCCCGATCTTGGTTACAGGATTGCACATGGCTTATTATCGAACTCTAGTAGGTACAGTGACGAGTACTAAATTAATTATTGTTGTACAATAAACAGTGTTCTAAATATTTACGATCAACGGATTGTTTTATTATTTTATCTGAAAGTAAGTACAATATGTGCGTTCGTACACATATTGTAAAGTAGGTATAATAAAATTTTAATAAACTATACCAACCACTTTGATCACCTCAAAGGTTAAACTTTCTGATAGTGTAGTGAGTCGCACTCGACTAGAGTCTTACTCATTTAATTCAGTTCAGGTTCCCTGAACCTGATATGATTGACTTGACACCCATTAAAAAAATTATTTGTATTTCATTCAAATACAGTTTCTAATAAATACTTATTTAGTGAAACACATTGGCTTTACTTATTTATCAATCTGTTTTTTTATTTTCTTCTTATTTATAATTTTAAGGTAAAACTTCTTCAGCTTGCTCTATAACCAATACTGATGTTTAATTTTTAATTAATAGCTGTTAGTTTTCTCTGTAATTATGAAAATAAAAATGGTACCTTACAAACCAATCGATGCTCAATACTGGGGTATTTTTGTTTGAATAATACTCGAAAACACTTGTGCCGTTAGATGCAAGATATTATATTACATTAAAAGTTAAGTTGAGTTAGACGAATACTGTTTCGAAACAAAAAAATATATGTGGTTGCATTGCTAAAACAGCTACACGAATTTCAACGATAACTTGCAGTGTGATATAATTTGATCATATTGAAGTAAATTCCACACTTTTTACTCGGAAATTAATTATCATCGCCTCGCCACGGGCCGCTGCTGGAGGATATGCGGCCGCGGCTTTCAATTCTTGTTAGTTCGCGTTGCACTACTCATCTACCAAGCCAACTAGACCATTATCAAATATGAATCCATTTATTTCGGATAATAAATGCAAAAAAATTTTTAATTATTTCGGTGTTTTACGCCAATATTTTTGTCCTGACAAAATGATCTAATTATTAAGTGAGATTTCCTTAGCTTTGCTTGCTTCACTTATTAGTCGCTCTTCAGCTGTTGGTCTATTTGGCTTGGTTGTGTAGTCGTGGTTTTTTTTACGAAGAATAATAAACGGATTGGGTCATTTTGATAGGCGATAATGATCCGGTTCCTAGCGCTAATATATGTATGATGAAATCTTTAATTAAAAATACAAAGTTATTTACTGCACTAACGATGCTTGTCTGAAGCTAAGTCAGATTATTCCAGTAAAATGAAATATTATGAGAATACCATTTATTTTTCACCAGTCTGTAGTACACCAAGATTGCGGAAATGCGCTTTTTGCCTAGAAACATGCCTAAATCATTCAAGATAAAACATTGCTTATAAACTTGATCTTGTTCCAATCACTAAGCATTGAGTTGCAGAAAAAACAAATTTGGGAATGTGAAATCAAGGTTATATGTTTTTATTCCCAATATCTCTCGTTTGAATGAAATAGAGTTTAGTTCAGTGAAAGATGGTGATTGGAGTGCTTGAATAGAGATAAAAGTGGAGCAAAAATGTTTTTATTCGGGTTTGCAGTGTTGGTCGTAAATGTCGCCTTTGCTAAAGTGGAAAACGATCCTGCGGGACAGCAAATATTGATTTTTAAGGAAAAACATCCTGTAAGTAGTTAATGTTTTCATCATTAAGACAAGATGAGCGTAATCAAATTAAAAATACTTTATTTCATTATTGGTTCACAAGAAAAACACTGAGTGTCAAGCAATCACGAGCAACGAAGAAGTTTGGCTTTTAAAGGTAATAATAGGTAGACTGAGAGGAAAAAAGATCCTACGAAAAAAAAAAACCTTTCGGCACTCTTTTACCAACATAAATAAATAAATAATAATATTAATAAATATTTCCAACAACCACACCACATTATCTAGCCCAAATTAAGTATCATTAAGAACTTGTGTTTTGGATACTAGATAACGGATAAATAAACTTGAGCAATATATAAACACATATATATTTTTTTTATATACCTATATAAATATTACAAATTAACTTAAATAAACGTACATGACTAGAAAGCAAATATGATAAAATATCTGCCCCTACCAGGATTCGAACCCGGGACCTCTGGCATGGAAGGCAAGGCTACTTACCTCCACACCAAACAGGCCGTCAATAAATAATGGAATACCTTTAAAAAAATACTTTGATCTCGATCTTTTATAGCTATTATTATCTGTTTAATTATATTATGGTCTTTAAGGTCCTAGTGCTTACTACAACAACAGTAATGGTGTGTAATAATTTTTCAATTTGGAAATATTTATAAAGAAAATTGTACAGCAAACGACATGATGGCTTCATCGCGATTGCCAGTCAGTGTTATAAGTTTGGCAGAGAATTGGGGTATTGACAAAGTAATTACAGATGCACAGTTGAAGAAGATTAAATAATAAGATTTAAAACAAACTAGTAAAGCATGCTTAAATGCAAAAACTTCGAATCGAGTATAATAGCTAAGTTTCAGTTAGGAAGTACACGGAAGACGAGTATGCGTTAGCCCAGCAGCGCCACGGTCTTGGATTTTGAAATGCATTTCTGCATTATAGAGTAACTAAATTGTCAATTTGTGTAAAAAGTGTGACAAAACAAACATGATGAAATACTTTATCAGTGGCTTGAGTAGAATAAATCTTCGCATATAATTAAACGACGTAAGCTTTATAGCGTAAACATATAAAAAAAAACTGGTTAATTTTACTCTGACTTTTCATAGAAAGTCATTTATTTGGAAGGAAAAATATCCTATGAAATATTATGCTAAAATCAATAAAACCTATAATTAATATAGCCTTCATAATTCATTGTATTACAAAATTTGAGGCACGTAAACTTGTCGATACGAATAATCTAGACTAGAAAATTGTAAAATGGCGAAATTCTAAGGTGTTTCACAGCACAGAAATATTGCACGGAAAATTACAAAACGTTTATTTAAAATCTTCACGCAATATCGGAAATAATGAAAACCATGACTTTGTTATTGGGAGGAAAAATAGATAAAAACGGACCTTTTACAAAGGTGAAATGCAAAACTAGACACTTTTTGGCGGTAAGCATATAACATCAGAAAGACCGTAATATTTAGGCGTCATCGATGATAGCCAAATGAAAGCAACGTGAACGAACAGCCGGTGAAACTACAGAAGAAAGGTTCTTCGACTGAAGCTATGGCCGGCAACGAATCAGCATCAATCATCATTCATTTTATTCTCAATAAATAACTCTTCCGATTATGATATCCACGGGCAACGATCCACTGATCATCTGATGATATTGTGGTAGTTTGCCGGCCATGAAATATAAAATAAAGAATTTCTGTTACTTCAGAGTAAAGTTTCACAGAAAATAAATATTGAGGAATGGATTTTTTTTTCTAGTTAGTGCACGATAACTTTTTTAGATTATGCTCGTATTATTCAAGGGCATTGTCCACTTTTTGTCGAAGCGTACTGTATTTTTTTCAATGAACGGTACTAATGTCGTGTCCTTTCTTTTTTTGTTCGCTATAACTTACTTACGCCAATTACTTATTATGGTTTCTAAATAACTAGGTTAAGCCCACTATCATTTAATGAATTTACAGGACTCTTACCACGATTTTCGATTTTTATTTCGTGCGTCCGATATTTTGATGCTGTTGCAAGCACCATGAAATAAAAATCGAAAATCGTGGTAAGAATCCCTTAAATTCATTAAATTATAGTGAAAATAACCACGATAGTTTAAAACAGTTATTAGGTTAACCCCGTTGTGTTTAATTTATACAGTGTTATACCTAGTTGAAAAAGTATAAAAGTATAATTAGAATGGTTATCAGAAAGAGGACTAGTAAAAACGAACGTCCTTTAAGAAATAACTAATAGAAAGTGCTATTTGTAAATTTCTGCAATATTTCCTTTTTTTCTATGTATGCACTTTAAATACTCTACGGAATAAAACTTAATTCTCAGTGCGTTGATGGTTTTGAACATTATGTTATAAAATAATTGCATCGTGCAATTGTTACGTAAAAACGTAGAATATAATAATCATAACAACACACCCACATTTAATTATGTGGTTATTTTATCAATTGGATAAAAGTTAGCAAGTGTGTTATTCCAGGTGATTTTTTTTCGCATGCCAAATATAATCCATGTCTTATTAGCCGTTTTTCAGTTATTGAGCAACAAACAATAAATTTTTCATACTTATAGTATCGTTAGGAAGTAGGTTTAGCAGGATGAGGTTAGGCTGACTTCTTACTCACCTGGATGTTTAAGTATTTTTGTGTGAGTTAGGACAATCGTATCAGTATTATGAGATAATTAAAACTATTTGAAGTAAATAATAAAATCTGTATTTTCAGAAACCCATTGGTGTCCTGACCACTAGTGCCGGTGCACCCATAGAATATAAAGATGCCACGAATACACTTAATTCAAGATTGATTTTCAATGAATACTTCATGGACACGATGACGCATCTTGTAAGAGAGAGAATCCCAGAGAGATTAGTCCACGCTAAGGCTGGAGGCGCTTTCGGGTATTTCGAAGTTACTCACGACGTTACAGATATCTGCAAAGCTAGATTGTTCAGTGAAATGGGAAAGAAAACTCCCGTGGCGGCGAGGTTTTCTCCAGTAGTTGTAGAAAGAGGAGGCATTGACACCTCGCGAGATGCTAGGGGCTTTTCTGTTAAATTCTACACCGAAGATGGCAACTTTGACATTGTCGGCTTCAACACCCCAATGTATGTTTATAAAGACCCCTTATTATTCCCTACTTTTGTGAGAGCGCAAAAACGAAACCCCGCTACTAACTTAATCGACGGAAATACTTTCTGGGACTTTTTAACTGTTCGACCTGAAAGCTTACACATGTTCTTGCTAGTATTTGGTGACCGAGGAATCCCTGATGGATATAGACATATGCCAGGTTTTGGTATTCATACTTTTGAAGTTGTAAATAGTCATGGCGATAAAAGTTTTATTCGCTTCCACTTTAGACCAGACGCCGGAATAAAGAATTTAAGATCTGAAACAGCTCGAAAAATAGCCGCAGTTGACCCTGATTACGCAACCAGAGATTTATACCGAGCAATTGGAAATGGCGAGTTCCCAAGCTGGACAATTAGTATACAAGTGTTATCTCTCGAGGATGTCAAAACTGCGGGCTTCGATGTGTTTGACGTAACCAAAGTGTTGCCTCTCGAGAAGTATCCATTAAGACCATTAGGTCGGTTTGTCTTGAATAGAAACCCAACAAATTATTTCGCTGAAATAGAACAGCTCGCATTCAGTCCCGCGAATTTAGTACCAGGAATACTCGGTGGTCCTGACAAGGTATTCGAAGCTCGTCGACTTGCATACAGAGATGCTCAGTATTATCGATTAGGTGCAAATTTCAATAATATACCAGTAAATTGTCCCATACAGGCCAGAGTTCTCACTTACAATCGAGACGGCCAACCTCCAGTTAAAAATAACGGAGGTGACACGCCCAATTACTTTCCTAATACATACAATGGAGCAGCACCCTATAAAGATCCGAAAAGATCAGAGCTAATAGAAATTTATCAAGATCAGCCGAACAACTTCGAGCAAGCCTCAGAACTATACATTAACGAAATGACAGCTCAAGAAAGGACTAGACTTGTCGAAAATCTTCTATACAGTTTGGGTGGCGCAGCCAAGAATTTGCAAGAAAGGGCTGTAAAATTATTCAGCATCATTCATCCTGACCTAGGCAGCAGAGTCGAAGAAGGCCTACGATCAAATATCACTCACAATGATTATGACAATTATTCATATTTAGACAGACCGTCTACAGATGTGCTGTCGGATGATTACTAAACAATGATTATCTACGAAAATATTATTAGTCTTAATGATAATATGTTACGCAATTGATGTGATCATATTCTTATCTATATCATCTTTGTAAATACAGTCTCAGAATAATAAATAGAGGCTAAATCACATAAATGATTTGTTTGTCATTCATACAACGTGCAGGCGCTGGCCACTATCTATCTATCACTAAAAGTGAAATTATTTAATTAATAAAAAAAGTTATTAACGGTATCGAGAAAAGACTTCAAGATTTTAATTACTTTGCAGTGTGTACAGTTTTTTACTGTTTTCAAATTATCTTTAATCTCTGAAATTTTGTTTAAACTATGTTTCGTGGAATTATCTTGTTAGTTACTATGATGCATAGAGCGCCGGCAATATTGCACACCAAATTTGTAAGAGATCAACTTCTTAATTTTAAAGAACAGCATCCGGTAAGTTTTGATTTTCGTTACCTATTGACAAATATCGCAGATGTATAGATATCGCAGATGGTTTCACACACTTCACATTTACATTATATACCTTTTTTTTATTTCCAAGACAACTGTCTCAAAATTAGAAACTGCATTAATACCTTTAAATAAAATTATACCCGTGGCACTCTCTCATCAATAAGTTGCTTGACATAACAAGAATGTTCTTGTGTATGACACATTTTGTCATACATTATTATATTTTCGTTTTGACGTTTATCTAGTTTCATTTCAATTTCATTAATGACAGACATGTTATGTTATGTTGAATGTTATGTTGTTATGACTGAAATATTATGACAGAAATAAAACGTTTTCAAGTTCTCTCCTCTCATCTATTCAGTCTCTAATCCTAAAAATTATCTGTAAATGTATCATTCAGTTTAATTTATCTTTGTAAATATGTTGATAGTATATGTTAATGATGTATTTATCTTTATATTGCTAATTCTTTCATAAACGTTTGTGTTCAATTACTTATTGTGTGAGTTAACTCAGTGATTGGTTTTCGTCGCGTACCTTCTATATCAAAATTGAGTTTGAACTCATAATACCATGTGTATTTCATCACGTGATACGTGTAGCGTGATACCTGTCGCGCAATACTGACGGCTGGTTGCCATAGCGCTCAAAAAAAAGTACAATATTAGGTCTTTACCTATGAAATTGCCGTTTTTCACGAAATAAATGAAGTGTAACTTTTTTATATATTTTTTATTTCTATTAATCAAAATAATCACCCATGCAATCAATGCATCTTTGCCAACGCATTGGTAGCTTATTGATGCCTTTCTTGAAGAAATCAGCTGGACGGGAGGCAACAAATTCTTCAAAGGCATTTTGTACTGCCTCTCGGGTATTGAATTTTTTCCCCGCCAAGAAGTTATCCAAATTCTGGAAAAAGTAGAAGACTGTAGGCGCAAGGTCTGGTGAATATGGCGGATGACGGAGAACTTCCAACCCCAACTCTTGTAGCTTGGAGACCGTCTGCTGTGCAGTATGAGGTCGCGCGTTGTCGTGCAGGAGCAGTGGAGCCGAACGATTGACCAAAGCTGGTTGGGAGGTGCGAGCTTCTCCATCATTGTGTTCAGTTCTTCACAGTACACATCTGCAGTAATGCTTGTCCCGTTTGGCAAGAAGCTGTGATGAATTACACCCGCGTTAGACCACCAAACAGTGACCATCACTTTTCTAGGGCTAAGTTTTCGTTTAGGGCGTTGTTTGGGTGCTGAACCAGGGTCCAACCAACTTGCTGAGCGCTTACGATTGTCAAACAGGATCCATTTCTCGTCACAAGTAACAATGCGGATCAGAATTTCTTCATTTGTATGCCTGCTGAGCAGTGCAAGGCACGTCTCCCGCGTACTTCGCGCTGGCGGTCATTGAGTTCGTGGGGTACCCATTTGTCAAGCTTTTTTACCTTGCCAATTTGACGCAAATGGACCAATATTGTTTTGATGCTAACGTCGAAAGCTGCTGCTAATTCAGCCGTGGATTGAGTTTCATCAGCTTCCACAATTGCCTTTAATTCGTCATTGTCGACCAAAGTTTTCGGACGACCACGGGGTTCATTTTTCAGGTCAAAATTTCCAGAACGGAAGCGGGTAAACCAATAACGGGTGGTGCGTTCGTTTGTAGTATTCGCTCCGTAAACGTCGTTGATGTTGCGTGCCGCTTGTGCCGCTTTGCTGCCACGACGGTACTCGTACTCCATAATTACTCGAATTTTTAACTTATCCATGATGACGAAAAATGTTCGAATGCGTTGAAAACAAAACACTAACTATTAAACAAATGACGATTTTAGAAAAAGAATTCCATGTTTGTCAAATAAAATTAATTTGAAATTAGAATTATCAGTCAAAAAAAAATATTTTCATTTGAAATAGCCAGTACGGTAAAACGGCAGTTTCATAGGTAAAGACCTATTATTACAAACAAAACCTTATTTGATAAATGAATAACAGATTTTTTACTAATTAGCAATTTATTTGTACATTCTATCTTTATTATAGAGTCCTATCGGCTTAATGACATCCAGCGGAGGAGCTCCTGTTGAACTGAAGGATGCAACATCGACCTTAAACACAAACTTGCTGAACAATGAATATTTCATGGATATGATGACTCACTTAGTCGGAGAAAGATTGCCTGAAAGAGTAGTACACGCAAAAGCTGCTGGTGCCTTTGGTTATTTTGAAGTCACCTACAATATATCCAGAATATGTAAGGCTCTGCTGTTTGGCGAAGACGGAAAGAAAACCCCAATAGCAGTAAGATTTTCTCCTTTGGCAGTTGAGAGAGGAGGTAGCGACACCACAAGAGGTGCTTTTGGCTACTCCATCAGATTCTACACAGAACGTGGCAACTTTGACATTGTTGGTTTGAATATGCCAGTCTTCGCTATTAAAGATCCGGTTTATTTCCCCGCATATCTGCGAGCACAAAAAAGAAATCCGTCGACAAACTTAAATGACAAAAACATGCTTTGGGACTTTATCACATTAAGACCTGAGAGTATGCTCATGTTTTTGATGATATTTTCTGATCGCGGCATCCCAAACGGTTACCGCCATATGCCTGGATATGGCATTCACACATATGAAGTAGTTAACAAAGAAGGTGAAAAACACTTTATCAAGTTTTATTTTCTTCCGGACGCAGGTATAGAGAATCTTAAACCAAGAAAGGGTTCAGAGTATTTGTACAAGGATATCGATTATTCAATAAGAGATCTGTACAACGCTATCGCTAGAGGAGAAAACCCTAGCTGGACCGTAGCAATCCAAATTTTATCTATAAGTGAAGTAAATAATGCAAAATTTGACGTTTTTGATATCACAAAACTTCTACCTCTCAAAGATTTTCCACTGCAAATATTAGGGCGAGTGGTTTTGGACCACAATCCAGTAAACTACTTCGCAGAAATCGAGCAGCTGGCATTTAACCCTTCGAATTTAGTTCCCGGTATATTAGGAGCTCCAGACAAAATGTTTGAGGCGCGTCGTTTAGTTTATAGAAGCGCTCAAAGCAATCGTCTAGGCGTGAACTACAACCAGATACCCATTAACTGTCCATTGAGAACTCAGCCTTTGACTTACAACCGCGATGGTTCGGCCCCCGTTGGACACAATAACAGAGACATCCCAAATTACTTTCCAAACTCTTTCAATGGCCCATTGCCGTACTATGACAAAAATAGGAAAGAACCATTACAAATATTTGAAACTGAAGCTAATAACTATCTAGAAGCAGCTGATTACTACAAAAACGAATTAACTCGAGAAGAAAGAGATTTAGTGGTTAAAAATATTTTACACAGTTTAGGTGGCGTTGCGAAGTTTTTGCAACAAAAGGCAATAAAAGTATTTCATTACATACACCCCGAACTGGCTAGCAGAATCGTCGATGGATTAAAAAGTAATAAAACTATGCCTTCTAAAAGTAAGAGAGGTTTAGACTATGACCATGATACTTTAATCAAAAAATTATGGAATACCTACTCTTTTACTTTTTAAAACCAAATTGAGATTATAGTCTTTTTAATTTATTATAATATTTAGTTATTCAATGCGTGTTACTTAAATAATATCAGTTTTTGTTAAATTATTTGCGAAACCCTTCTTAAAAAAAAATACGCGCCTACGAATAAAAACAAAAATACTGCGTTGAATATTCATTGTTTACTTAACAATGAAACATGCATTCAATTAACATTTTCAGTAGAGAAAGAGCGGTATAATATAACGAAGGAATTATTGTTTTTATTAGTGATTGGTGATCAATCGAAAAATATCTTAATTGTAATAAATTGTAGAACAGCAAGGTCAGTGTTTTCGTACCGAAGTGAAACCTAAAAAATAAATTGCTTGCGGCATACAAATCTTTGTTTGACTAGTTTATGTTATGACTAGGGTTATACTGATCACTGCAATTTTGTGTCATTAAATAATGCTTTGAGAATAAAAATACTTTTAAAATCTTTTGTTTCTTGTTAATTATCTTAATATAACCTACAACTTTACCTTTGGAGCAACTGGCTGCAGATCCAGCAGCACTGTATGTATACTTTCAGAATAATTCATATGCTTTTTCTTAAACTATCTATGCGAGCACTACTTACCGCATACAGTTACATAATGTCACGTGTTAGTAAATGATGCTTACAATGAATAAAACGAATTCAATGATCGTTGTTTATTCCTAGATCAGTTGTAAAAACAACTGTTCGATAAAATAAGTTTATACTTATAGTGTCAATTTAACACTCCCAGTGACCTGTGAAATATTGGCCTAGACTTATTCTAAGGTTAGGCCTATTTTCGACATTCCGACGATCGACAACTATATCAATTATAAAAAAAATCAACAATAAAAAAGTGAGGGACAAGTTTAGTATCTGCAATTATTAATTGTGGTAAATTGTTACTAAATATAAGCATAGTATAATAATGAGTACTATATAAAATGAGTATTATACTATTTATAATAATGAGTATTAAATTGACAAAGTAAAGATCAATATTATGTTGCATATATATATATATATATATAATATATATATATATATATAGTAATTCTATTTGTGTTTTTCACCAGGTAGTATAATTAATAAAGGTCAAATATAAAAGAAAATAGTAAAAAAAATATTAAGTTATTTATCCATTTATGTGAATTTTTTTTTACAATTAGTTCAGCGTCTTCAGAGTTTTTATGATTACATATAAATATACAAACAAATATATCCGCTTTATGATTTTAGAATTTATATACAATGATTCTTTGTACATCATATTACCTACTTATTACATTCCTGTTTTGTTCAATATACGCCTTTCAAAATGATGTCTGCAGTGTTGCAGATATACAACATTGATATATTGATATCAACACCATGGCTTTTATTTTATTGTAAAACTCCATAAAATTATTGGTATAGATTAGTATATATTACTGAAAGTGGAAACAGATTTTTAAAATATGCTAAACGACTGACTAAGATTTAACGTAAAACTGTACTAAAATATACCTAATTGATAAATTGTAAGGAATTGTTATTGTTTTTCTTTGGTTCAATGAAACTTGATCTATTTTTGGCAGCAAAATTTGAGAATAATTTTTTTTCAATTTTTGAAACCTACGTCGCAAATTACCATGAGTTGTCTGTAAATTAGAATAGTTTAGCCCCAAACGTGATCGCATGCAGAAACCCAATAAATAATACAACGTTGATGCCGCTTCCAATTCGTTTATTGATATTTTTTTTTAATTGATAATTTCAAATATATTTCTTTCAATTGAAAAATCAGGGATCAGAGGATGTAGAAAATTGTTTTTTCAGCAACATTGCAGTGCAATTTATGTAGGCTTTTCAAAAACGTTGTATTTGTATACGTACTTGTTTAAAGATTATTTTGTATAAAGGGTAAGTATTTATTTAGTATTCTATAACGTTATAAAAAAAAAGCAGCATTATTTAAATAATCGACACAGGTATCAAAATGGGTATTTAAAGCTCTTTACTTTTTATTTAATTTAAACTATTTTTACTTTACTGGACCTTATCGGAGAATATCACCTATCACCTGTTGAATATCATGATGAAACGAATGCATTATACTCTAACCTGATTTATAACGAGTTCCTGTAGATAGTTTGACACATCTGAATCGGAAATCTGAAATAAAAATTCAGAATTATGTAATTCCGAATTTGAATATTCCGATTTTTTTAATTCCGAATTTCACAATCCCAAAGAGTCTTAATTCCGACTATTCAAGAACACGATTCTTATTTTACCGAATTTCATAAATACGAAATTTTAATTTTCCGACTTTCATTAGTACGAAGAATTAAAAACCCGCTGTTTTACTAGGCTGAAATATGGTAATCCGAATTTTAATTTTCCGAAAATTCAATGCTAACATTCAGATTTTATATCTATAACGGGTATATTTTGAAAATTATAATCTAAATCTCCTGTGACACAAATTAAAATTAAAAAGGCACATTTTGAAATGATACAAATTAGGCGCGACGACAAGCGAAGCGAGGAGGAGCAGTTAGACTGCGTGCAGATAATGATAAATGCGCCAAAAAGGGATTTGCATTTCAGTACATAAACTACAAACTCAAGAAATAACTCGGTACAAAAAACTAAATAAACTTTCTCATTTCCAGCTAACTACTTGAATGCTCGAACGAATAAATTGATGTGCTCATGCAGTTTTACAAGGCGTTTGTTATTGCAACTAATATTATTCGGAATTTTGACATTCGTGATTCGTATTTATGATAGTGCGGAATATTAATAATTCGGATTTTTTATGGTTCGGTATTTTCAAATTCGGCATATTAATTTTCGTAATTATAAACGTTCGGAATTTCGAATTTTCAAAGAAGAAAAAGTCGGAATTATTTAACGCGGAATTTTCATTTTCGGAGATATGAACCATTCAGTGTTATAAAATCCGGAATTTTGAAATTTGTGATTATGACTATCGGAATTAAGTTTTTCGTATTTATGTAGTGTACCCCAGGAGAGGATTCCAGAACGAGTCGTACACGCCAAGGGGCCGGCGCTTTTGATATATCAGACATCTGCAGCTCCAAAGAATGAAATAGAGATGGCAAAAAACCCCAGTGATTGTCAGTTTTCCCAGTTGTTTCAGAAAGAGGTGGCAGCGATAAAGGTATACGGCTCAAGCATTCGCTATTAAAGGAGGCTGAGTAGTCGTGGGTTACACAGATAACAGGTGGAAATTCGTGTCATAAATAAGTTATATTAACCTTATTATAAATATAATGAACGAACAATGTTATTTCTGGAAATGAAATAAATTAAAAATATGTGAATTCATTGTGATTTTTATGAGTGGAATTTAGTTTTAACGACGGCAATACTGATTTTTATCCCCCAATAACGAGCGAAAAGAACGAACGACACGTACGTGATTGACGAGCCACTCACTCATCCATGCCGTCAAATGGCCGCCAATCTGATACTCGTTTGTTTGGCTTTGTTCCATGCGCTTGAGTTGTTTTACGGTTTTCCTATTTTCTTACGACTTACGCTTGTTATACGGACTAATAACGATTCTCTTTTACTCGAATACTTTCTGCTTGCCTACCAGATCCCGAGATCCCGACCTTACACGACGAATATTGGTTTTGTTCCCTTGTAGACCCGATTTTGCATTTCGATCAGTGTGTTAACTGTGGCAATGCGTTTGGTCGCTGTGCTACTGTTGGCAGACGAGTTTTAAATGAAGAAATATTGGTTGTAAATCGACAATGGCGTATGAGAGAGAAGAACGCCTTGCATTGAAGACCTTACGCAATAATGACGAGTTAACAGTTCTCCGTGCAGATAAAGGAAATGCTACCGTAGTGATGGATACATCTGAATATAACGAAAAAATCTTGGAGTTGTTAGCGGATGAAAACACATACAAAATGGTGAATTACGACCCCACCAACAGGATTATGAAGAAAACATCCACTTTAATACAAAAACACAAAGATTTGTTACATTTAGATGTGAAAAAGTTAACACCAGCAAGTGCAAAACCACCAAAATTGTATGGGTTACCAAAAATACACAAAGCTAAAGTACCTTTGAGACCTATTGTGAGCCAGCTAGACACACCAACTTACAAGCTGGCCCAGCACTTAGCAATTGTGCTCTCACAACTGCGAGGAAAGACAAGTGCATATGTAAAGGATTCTTACCATTTTGTTAGTGACCTTAAAAATCTCAAGTTAACTAACAATGAAACTATGGTTAGCTTTGATGTGTCGTCTCTATTCACCTCACTACCTGTTAGAGACTGCATTGATATAGTAAAAAGGAAGCTAAGTGAGTCAAACTTGCCCGAGGAATATGCAGAACTATTAGAGATATGTTTAAAATCTGGCTACTTCATGTGGAATAACAATTACTACATTCAAATTGATGGTGTTGCCATGGGGTCTCCGGTGTCACCTGTTGTAGCTGACATTTACATGGAGAACTTCGAGGAGCAAGCGCTCCGAATGGCACCTGTTGTGCCGAAGATATACAAGAGGTACGTTGACGACACCTACACTATATTACCTAAGCATGAAGTGACTGCATTCCTAAACCACCTCAATTCCCTTAATTCTAAAATTAAATTCACTATGGAATTGGAGCAGGAGAACAAATTAGCTTTCTTAGATGTCTTAATACAAAGAAATCCTGATGGTACACTTAGCCATACTGTTTATAGGAAACCCACCCACACTGACCGATATCTAAATGGGAAATCCCATCACCACCCGAGCCAATTATCTGCCGTAGGCAACTCTTTGTTTCAGAGAGCACATGGAATCTGCGATCCCCAACACATTAATGAGGAACTCAACCACCTGGTTAAAGTGCTGCGGGATAACGATTTAAAAACACCGCGTCGCCGTCGCAGAAACCGCGTAAAGCCACTCACAGTTGAACGAAGACCAGCATTCCTGCCTTATATAAAGGGTGTTACTGACAAGATAGGAGGCATTCTTCGGCGAGCTTCAATCAAAACTATCTACAAGCCGCACTCAAAGATAAGCCAGCATCTTCGTCCAATAAAATCAAGCATCCCTTTACAAGATCCAGGCGTTTATAAAATCGACTGTGACTGCGGGCTCTCTTATATCGGTCAAACCAAACGAAATGTGTCAACTCGCATTATAGAACACATCTCTGATGTTAAAAATAAACGAACCTCAAAATCTGCAGTTTGTGAACATTCCATAGACAAGCCCAACCATTATTTAAGATTTGATACCGTGAAGATCCTAGCAAAAGAGAAACATTTTATACCTAGGATGGTCAGAGAAACTATTGAAATTAAAAAACATCCAAATTTCAATAGAGAAGATGGTTGGAAACTTTCATCAACATGGGATCCAATACTTAAAAACATCAAAATGAAAAACCAGCAAACTGTTAGACTGCAAACTCAGGACACAGTCAGTGCCTTTTGTGTCAATCCGGGACGTTATGCGAGAAGACTGAGAAACAGATGGCGTTAATATGTATTGACAATCATGTAGTTTTTTATTACTGGCAATAGATGAACAACACCTTAGTCTATCGTGACCACGGCAACTGCAAAGATGCCGAAACGTCGAAATAATTTTAAAATTAACTAAAATATACGCGATAATATCGGGTAAAAAGTGTTTTATTTAAAGTATGTATCGTGAAAACTTAAGAAAAGATTTAATGGCGTATGATTGAAACAGTAAGTTTGATCTATTCTTGCGCATAATTTCAAAGTGAACAAGATAGTGATTTAGATAAATGTTTATCCTATTTTGGGGAGCATTCAAGAGGCAATAATGGTAATGTTATTGAAGTTTGCAAGGAAATTAGCAGCAGCCTTCTGCTAGAGCTGTGGACTTCAAATGCATCATGGCTTCTCCGGGATCGAATCCAATCGAGACACATTAGCCGAAAGACACATTTTATTTATATATTAGTTGACAGCTCTCTAAGGGGCATAGAGTTCATCCTACCATATTATTGTAGTTGTATTGTAGGTAGGAGAACTGTGGGCTGCTGCGCCCATGTGATGTCGATTATATGGTACCTCAGCTGGGCTAGGTACCAACAAAATTTTGTACCATCAACTCAATCCTTGGATTATGCACTAATAATAATTGATGATTATTAAGATAATTAAATAATTTAAAGATGAATATGTTATGGTTTTATTTCCACAGAGTTATCAATTTATTTATAAACTCCCATATATATTCTTATATTTATGGAAAACAAGTAAAGAAGACACCATGTGGCCTGATTAAAGACTGCCAGTCTTAAACCACTTACTAGTTTCCCAGTCAGAATTATTTTTAACAATTAGTTTAGTTTTACTTTTAAAAGTAAGTTGAATTTTGTATTACATGTTTATGTCTGTCTGTATACATTTTTATGTTTATCTTAATAGCATATTTATACATAAATATGTATAACCAACATTAGTAATCTGATAAATAAATCTCGTACAAAACATATGTTTAGGTAGAGGCTTCAAGATAGATATCTTTGTCCAACGAAATAATTAAAAATATCATTCTCATAACCTATCTAAACTTTATATGACACTACTAAAATATCTTATATCTTAACATCTAGAAGTACACATGTTTTCAAATTTTAGGTGAACACTTCAAATGTAAGTTTTTTATAGAAAACACAATTTTCAAGTTGTTAACACCATAGCCCAGAAATGTATAGGATGGTATCTGCCTCCTTTTATACGGAAGAAGGGAATCTACTTAACTAAAGGCTTAACTAAAGCTTTAAGTACTTTCCTGTTTGCCATACAGTATTTTTTCCCCGCATTTGTTATGACGCAAAAAAGGAATCTCGCTACTAATTTTATGGATGGAAATATAATAATAATAATAAATCCCCAGACAAACACACCAACTGTATGCCCCCAAAGTAAGCAGAGCTTGTGTTATGGATGACATACAGCTAACTGGGGGGGATCCCAGAATAAACAAAAGTACATATATAAATACAAACAACCATGACCCGAGAACAAACATATGTGTTCATCACACAAATGAATGCCCCGGCCAGGCTCGAACCTGGGACCTACGGCGTCTGAGGCAAGGCCACTACACCAATCGGTCGTCTTTATATAATAATAGGTCTTTACCTATGAAACTGCCGTTTTGCCGTACTGGCCATTTCAAATGAAAATATTTTTTTTTGACTGATAATTCTAATTTCAAATTAATTTTATTTGACAAACATGGAATTCTTTTTCTAAAATCGTCATTTGTTTAATAGTTAGTGTTTTGTTTTCAACGCATTCGAACATTTTTCGTCATCATGGATAAGTTAAAAATTCGAGTAATTATGGAGTATGAGTACCGTCGTGGCAGCAAAGCGGCACAAGCGGCACGCAACATCAACGACGTTTACGGAGCGAACACTACAAACGAACGCACCACCCGTTATTGGTTTACCCGCTTCCGTTCTGGAAATTTTGACCTGAAAAATGAACCCCGTGGTCGTCCGAAAACTTTGGTCGACAATGACGAATTAAAGGCAATTGTGGAAGCTGATGAAACTCAATCCACGGCTGAATTAGCAGCAGCTTTCGACGTTAGCATCAAAACAATATTGGTCCATTTGCGTCAAATTGGCAAGGTAAAAAAGCTTGACAAATGGGTACCCCACGAACTCAATGACCGCCAGCGCGAAGTACGCGTGGAGACGTGCCTTGCACTGCTCAGCAGGCATACAAATGAAGGAACTCTGAACCGCATTGTTACTTGTGACGAGAAATGGATCCTGTTTGACAATCGTAAGCGCTCAGCAAGTTGGTGGACCCTGGTTCAGCACCCAAACAATGCCCTAAACGAAAACTTACCCCTAGAAAAGTGATGGTCACTGTTTGGTGGTCTAACGCGGGTGTAATTCATCACAGCTTCTTGCCAAACGGGACAAGCAGTACTGCAGATGTGTACTGTGAAGAACTGAACTCAATGATGGAGAAGCTCGCACGTCTCCAACCAGCTTTGGTCAATCGTTCGGCTCCACTGCTCCTGCACGACAACGCGCGACCTCATACTGCACAGCAGACGGTCTCCAAGCTACAAGAGTTGGGGTTGGAAGTTCTCCGTCATCCGCCGTACTCACCAGACCTTGCGTCTACAGACTTCTACTTTTTCCAGAATTTGGATAACTTCTTGGCGGGAAAAAAATTCAATACCCGAGAGTCACTACAAAATGCCTTTGAAGAATTTGTTGCCTCCCGTCCAGCTGATTTCTTCAAGAAAGGCATCAATAAGCTACCAATGCGTTGGCAAAGATGCATTGATTGCACGGGTGATTATTTTGATTAATAGAAATAAAAAATATATAAAAAAATTACGCTTCATTTATTTCGTGAAAAACGGCAATTTCATAGGTAAAGACCTAATATGTTACGGATTATATCATATATAATATGTTATGGAATATTTTAAATCTGAGGCCTGAAAGTCTGTTATTGTGCATTTTTTAAATTTGCGGTACAGGAATACCTGATGGTTCTCGTCATATACCTTTAAAGTTGTTTATATTGAAGGTGATAAAATTTATTTTACATTTTGATTTTGAGGTGGGCCTGATAATGGGCCTATACCCTATCTTGATAATAACAGAGTGAAGGTTATTAAAATATTCTATGACCATTCAACTAATTTTCAGCAAGGGAGGGAGGGAGCTTTATGTTATTGAAATGAAGGAGAAAGAACGAGGCTCGTTGAAAATATTCTAACCAGTCTCGGCGGGGTCGAGGCGTTTCTTCACGAGAGAGCTGTGAAGTTGTCGTTAGCTATTATATTTATTTATATATTTATATTTATTGCTCAGATAGCAAACAACAACTCCAGCTCAAGCTCTTGCTTCCTAGACAGCACGAGGTCTTTAAGACAAAGTGACACCGTTCGATGACTTGTAACAAACTTACTTATTTATTAAATTAATTTTGATGATCGCACTTATTAAAAGGCTGAACATTTTAAGCGTTAAAACATAAATAAGTAGTTTCCATCGGATAGCTCATCTGATAAGAGGGCGATTAAACAAAAAAAATTAAGATAATCCATTGTTGAAACCAAAAATTTTAAATTAAACTTTTGTGTAAAAACTTGAATTAATCGCCGATTGTTGCCGCTCATTATGTTTCTGAACCTTTGCGAGCTAAGTCATGCTGCGAAGTGCCGTTCACCATTGCATTTTCATAAATATTTTCATATTTGTATTATGTGACCATTTATCCAAGAAAAAGGTGAGTTAATGCATATTATCCATTTATGTCCCGAGGTTCTAATCAATTATTGAAATGAATATTTATTCGACGAAACCAACAAATATACTACTTATCTATTAAATAATCCATTTTCGTATTATCTTATGGTATTCATTTATATTGTTTTAACAAATGTAGACTAGACTACTAAGTTGACACCCAATACGAGTATATGATTATTCAAAGAAAATAAATAATGACGTATTTCTTAATAATTTATATGTTGTATCAATAAACATACTAATCTGTTAAAACATTAGTGAGAGCCACAAAGGAACAAAAAGGTTGAATAAATGTGTTCAATGTTAAAAATTAAAACAATGTTAATTAGAAAATTGTATTGTTTCCTTTTAGTTTTACTATATAAGTAGGTAGCTGACGTGTCAAAAAATCTTTTTTACAATAGTTTTTTGAAATAGTATGTGTTGTTTTGTGATGCCTTTTCTTGTTATCAATAACAATATTGTTTATTATCATCAGATTTATGTATATATATTTTTATGAATGTTATTTATACATCCTGTTCTTGCACCATTAATACACAAGCAAGTATGTATATATCATTCAAATGTTGAAATTAAACATAATTTCTCTAAGTGGTTTAAGGACCAACCGTTGACTTTGAAATAAATAAACAAATATGATAATATTTTTCAGCTACCCCATATCTTATCAGCTTCAAATGGCGCACCAGTTGATATGAGAGAATTAAAAACTTTAAATATGTCTTTAATAGACAATGATTACTTTCTCGAGACCGCGTCACATTTCGTAAGAGAGAACATTCCCGACCGAGTAGTTCACACGAAAGGAGCTGGCGCATTCGGGTATTTTCATTTAACAAATAATATAAGTCATATATGTAGTGCGAAACTATTCAGTACCAAAAGTAAAGCCGTGCCGGTGGCAGCCAGGTTCTCCTTGCCCTATTCAGAGAAAGGTTCACCGGACACAACGAGGGGCCCTCGAGGCTTCTCAGTCAGATTCTTTACTGAAGATGGTAACTTTGATATCGTAGGGTTAAATGTTCCAGTTTTTATGATTAAAGATCCCATTCTGTATCCTAGTGTGGTGCACAGTCACAAGAGGAACCCATCCTCAAATTTGTATGACGATAACATGGCTTGGGACTTTATCTCTCTACATCCAGAAAGCCTGCATTTCACACTTTTAACTTACTTAGATGATGCCGTTCTAAATGGATATCGGAAGATGCCTGGATTCGGAATTCACACTTATCAAGTGTACAACAACCGTGGTGAGATACATTTTATAAAGTTTCACATAGTACCAGACACAGATTTGCGGAACATTTACCATGAACAGACCACCTACGCCTCCAGAAAAGACCCGGATTTCGCCAGTAAGGATTTGCATGATTCAATCGAAAGTGATGACTTTCCCAGCTGGCATCTGAAGGTACAAATATTAACCATGCAAGATGTTAAAGAATCTCGGTTTGACGTATTCGACGTGACTAGAACGTTACCTGAGGAAGCGTTTCCGTTACACACAGTGGGAAAAATAACTTTACTAAAAAATCCGAAGAATTACTTCGCTGAAATTGAACAGATGGCCTTTAATCCTGCTAATTTAGTTCCAGGTATTCTGGGTGCCCCTGATAAAATGTTTGAAGCTCGGAAACTTATTTATAGAGACGCACTTAACTACCGTTTGGGAGTTAACTATAATAATATACGTACAAATTGTCCACTCAAACCGCCTACTTCGTATTTACGTGATGGTAAACCTCCGCTTCTGTACAATGGACTGAATCAGCCGAATTATTTGCCGAACTCTTTCAATGGTCCAGTACCGGTAATGGATAGTAGCAGGCCGAAGTTAGTACCTGTGAGGCTGAGCCCTGCCTATAACCATGACCAGTGTTCAGATCTCTACACATCTTTAAGTGATGAGCAAAAGTCGCGACTGATAGAGGACCTGGTTCTAGACCTGCGGGAGGTGGTCAGCTCCATCCAGCGGCGGGTAGTCAACCATTTGAGCGCTATCAACGAAGATCTCGCCAAAAGAATAGCTGAGCTCTTATCTTATGGTTAACTTAAATAAACGATTTTAATATAATTTCGTCCTTTAATAATAATAATAATAAGAAGGAAGTTGCCGGAGCACATTGGCATTAAGGCCCTTTGTAAACCTCTGCTGTTTTATGATCGTGCTGTATGATTGCCGTATTGTATTTGTGACATGTTTTGACGACTGCACAATACATGTTATTGCTACGTAGCCTGTGGCTGGAGTATAGTTGCAAAAGGTGTATTAGTAACTTTTCACACTCCGTTTGATTTGAAATGTTTTTATATTCTGTAAAAATTTGGTTTTTGTGTAGTTTATTTTGTAGGAAATTACATACAATCTTATTATAAATGATTTAGTATCTTTGTATATTTAAATTGAATAAGCTTTAAATCAAACAAGCGTTGAAGCAACACTTGAATCAAATCTATGGACAACACATTAATTATATTCAATCTAAAATCTATACTAAATAGGGATTAAAACTATTATTTACATAACTGTAAGATTTTTACATCAACAATAGAAAAAAAAGGAACCGGCAGGGGGCGTTGCCGTAATGTTCGGACCGGCACGTTTGGGTCGGCAGGATTTGTTGAACGACAACGCTGGCCTGAAGCATTTCTACACATATTTAGTTCGTGCCAATGGGGTAGTCCGTTGGGGCTAAATGGCTCAGAACATTCCGTTTGGTTCGCCAAAACTCGAACGGCATAACGCGGACGGCGCTTGTTTCCCAAACTGTCACCCACACATTCTCGATTTTGCCGCTCAGCGGCAGTGCCGATTCATGCCGGCCGGAATATGTGGGTAGCACCTTTTAGAGGTTAAAACACTAAATTTATTACCTTAAATTAAAATTCAAAATATTTTATTTTATCACAGGTAAAACAATTGTATCTTGGTAAAGTCTCGTTTCTCTTCATCTTCATCGAGATTGCGTAAATACAACTTATCTACGGCTTTTCAAAGGTATTATGGGAAGTGACATTTCGAGGGGCTTCACCCAAGTAGCTCCCGATCTTGACTTAGTTTCCGGATAAAATACCCCTATATCCTGTATTACTCTTAATATTAATTTAGCTTTCTAGCGGTAGAATAATCCTTTGTCTTTATAATATACAAGAAAGCCCCCCGGCTTTTGGGAATTACTTACACTCAATAAAATATATCCAATATTATTTCTGGAATTTTCTAATTATGCGAAAATTTTTGAGATCAGTTTGGTAGTGTCAGAGTTTATCTATGAAATATGAGCAAACAAACAAAAAACGATTTCTTTCTCTTTATAACAAAACTATAAACGTAGGACAAAATTACAGAAAATCCTCGTTGAATAGCAATCTAAATGTTGTGCAAGAGAAGTCACTATACTAACATCATGGTATAAGAAATGTAAGAATAAATCTCGTTTTATTTATAAAAGCCATGTTTCTCCTCCGGTTAAGCACATCGGATTACGTGCAATCAAACAAATGACTACCGATATATTTTATACACAATGTAATGCCTCGGAGAACCTCGTTATTACATATTTATCAACCTAGTTAGGTAGAAGTTTATTATAATTCATTTCCTACTATATGTTACCTGGCTACGTAATATATTTGAGTTGAATTTCTGTCGAGACCTATATAGCCTTATTTGTTACTTTAAATTGTGGATTAAACTTTCCTTGAGTGACTTGGTAAGTGGTCTGTGAGAATCTAGGGATGATCGGCAATTTGTTCACAGTAACTAGTCATTCATAATTTGACATGAGATTTTCCTAGTTATTAAAAGTTTAGGAAAGCCTATGCGGCATTTTGTTATTTATATAACGTAGTATCTCGGTACACAAGGACACGTTTAATCTAAGAGTAAAGAAAAAAAAGAGAAGAAAAAGAAAAAAAGGAGAGAGATATTGATCCTGTAATATTGCTGACTTATCCTCTTTGTGTGAAACTAAGCTTACAACTAGTTATCATGGCGTTATGAAACGGAAATAACAGATGTACGTATGTACCAACCTATATTCATATAAACATTCAAAAACATCTGCAGTATTGTAGGTATCGTTATGTGCGGACAAATTAAATAGTTATTTACAATTATGTTTATTTTTTATATTATTTTATGATTTAAATTCACTTTGAAATCTTATTGTTAATTATATAACATACTTTTGGATAGCAACTTTGGATAGTAATTATAAATTGAAATTGAATGGCCTTGTTAATCTAACTAGCCAACGAAGGAATTTGTTTCTACGTAGCAATTTATAGTTGAACGATATATTTTGTTCCACCCAAGCAAGTGGTCAAAAACTTCCTGTGTTACCAAAATATCTGAAACGCTGACCTTACTGCAATATCTATCTACGTAGATTGATATATCGTTTATTTGCATTCAACACAATTAAAAAAACAAGTCACAAACACAGACTAGATAAAAAAAAAACAAAAGAAAAAAAAAACAAAAGCAGAAACAACAAATGTAATAAAAAGTAAAATGAACATCATAACGCAAAACTTGTAAGTTTATAAAGAGATGAAGGCAAAAGGGTGAAAGCTGATTGTCTCGTCCGCAGTAACGCGAACCACTGATTCTCAGTTATCACCCATGGGGACTCACGCGCAGACACTTGCAACAATACCAATTATAGCTGAGAATTAAAATATTGTGAATATTTAAATAAAAATTCATAAATACACACACAAACAGATATACATATATCTCTTAATGTAATTTTTTTTATTGTAATTATAATAACGATCCTAGTCCATAAACATTAATCAAAGGGAGGAATAAATAGGGAAATAAGGACTGTTTTGGAACCAGAGCAAGACTAAGATAGATTTTAGTAGTTCCAGTAAATATGTTTTAATTGTTTTCTTAAATAAATAAATGATATATAAAGCATAACCGACTGTCAGAATATTATTTACTGGAATAAATATAATAAGGCAATTCCGAAATAAGCCTGAGGTCGGCAACGCAAATATAAATCGATAATCAATAAATCAACAATAAAATCAATCAAAACATCTTAGATATTAACGACGTCCTTGCTACTAACCATCAGGTGCTTGTTTGCCGGCTATGAAAATGTTAAAGAAAACGATGTGCATGAATGAATGATGAATTTCATCGGTAGGGTCATAGGCTAGATTTTGACCGACCGTACATTTGGCAATCAATACAATCTCACCCGGGATTGCATATAAGTATTAAAGCCATAGCACCTTAAATGAATTTTAACAACCCGAAACACCAAAAAATTCAACTACATACTCGAAAGAACATCTCAATATTGTATTTGTTTCTTTACACTTCTCACGGCAACAGCCGAGGACCTGTATAACTATAGTCAAATTGTATGAAATCCAAATTAAACAGTGTCACTTACCATCCAAATTGATTTATCATCTGCCAAGCTGAAAATAGCCGTTAAAAAAATAACTGTAAGGAAGGGTAAAAGTGTGCCAGAATAAAGGAGACATTTCATTTTCGGCTAGCGTGATGTACACCAGTTTGTATGAAATTGTATGAATGTATGAAAAAATGTGGTAAATACACTAAAAGTATTTTTTTAATTACTTACATTCTGCATTATGTTCTACTTTGAAACAAAAAACAAAACATCACGTGGCCACACCGAGGTGACGTTTCCATATTGCGCCATGTTGAACCAAAATATCACAGTATGCTCAATCAAATCTGTGGTAACTTGATAATGATCGTTTTGGCAACCTGAAATAATCAAAATATTATTTTACGCTTTATCGACTATACATGAAGATTCTTGCAGTTGTTATATTAATGGTAAATAACTAAATCAACGAAAAACTCCAAAGGAGCTCGTAAAAAGGAAAAATAAAAGTTACAGCACACTTAACCCCAAAACTTGAAATCTTAATAAAACATCAACATGACAGATGACGCCATGTTTTCAATATGTAGTCTAGCTGTTGTACGGATTAGAAAATGTTTTCCTAAGACAAACCTTGACGAAATTATGAAATATTGGCACTCAATATTGCCAATTTTGTTTTATAATTCTATTTGTTTTATAAAATCCTGGAAACAACCGTACAAAAGCTAGCCGAGCACCCCTTAAATATTGAAACGTCTCCTTTATCTTTATAGGACACTCTGGCAGTAATAGTGACTGACGGCTGGTTGCCATAACCTACAAAATGGAATTGAATTGAAAATTTAGGTACGGTAAGTATTTTTTATTGCTAAGGCATATTGTCCTCAAATTCCGCTCAATATTTTCGAAACCTACATTCTAAATGAATAAGGCACATATTTATTTATCGAATAAAGCCGCATTAAATTAAAAAGAGCGTGAACTTATCTATTAATTAATCAGAGCATTTCGACGTGTTTCAATCGATGGTTTTCGACATCCGATACGTGAACGCTGTACAACTGATATTCGGTGTCTGGACTTTCACATCCGTGGCAAGAACTTGTCATGTCTAGAAATATGAGATCTTTGTAAGAAATATAAGTTATTTTTATTTGGTTTCTCAACAATGGTTTGGACTATTTATTTTAACCTTTGACGCAAAAATAGATGACATATAAAGATCTAATTGGGGATTTTCGATAAATGGATTTCTCAACCATGCTTGCTGGAAATTGGTTCGGCTGATCCAAACTCGTAAATTCTTAATAATATGTAAATCCATTAACTTTTTGTTTTCGGTTGGTAGATTTTTTGAACATTGCGTTATTCGGGTATACAGGACCGCGGTTAATTAAATGCGATCGAATTATGTACAGTCGGCCGCATAAGCCGCTTAACAGAATCAAAAGTGCAAAACAACTGAACACCCTACAAACTATAAGTCTTTGTCGTTACAAGGGCGCAAAATAAATTTAACTTACAAACGTTCATAATAAGCATAACACAACTGATTCATAAGTTGCTAAAAGCTTTCATTCCAAAAGTAGAACTTTTGATTCTGTTAAGCGACTTATGCGGCCGACTGTACAACGCGATGTAGAACTAAAAACTATAAAAAAATGCGTTTATGAATTCTACTTTAATAATTAATGAAAAAATGTTTAAATCCCCAACTTCATGATCCCAAAAGAAGCCTATTTTGTGTAACATAATACCCATGACCCGAGAACAAACATCTATGTTCATCACATAAATTAGTGCCGCGGCCAGGACTCGAACCTGGGACCTCCGGCGTATAAAGCAGGGCTACTAACCACTACAACACTCGGTCGTTATTGTAATGTTTTGTAATAGTTTAAATGTAAGCTGGACCGCATTTGTATCATTTTTGGAAGTGGATTTAGCTCTACTTTCTACCTTACTTGTAACTAACAATGTGAACAGATCTTGAAAGCTAAATGCAACCGACTTTTTATTGATAACAATTTGAAATTTTCCAAATATATATAGGTAACACTGATAACGATACAGCAATGTTTCTAACGAGCTGATCTGATGTCGGAGACGGGCGGTGTAACTTTTCATTAGCTTCTAATAAGTTGAGGTGAAACAACGTTCACACAAACCGAACGGACTTGGTGTGAGTGTCTGACGAGGTCTGAAGATGCATCATTCGTGATGATAGTGTGTTTTTTAATAAAAAGAATGTACCATTCTCTGGCTATGTAGGTATTATCGTTTAAGTCTTGGCCTAATAAGAACCTACCAATAAACGTAGGTAGTTATGTCTATAGAAACATAGCAGAAAGATATTAAAAAATGAATAGCAATTTGCAAATTTATTTATTACTTACTTTTAACTTTTACTTACTTTAAATTTAGTAGCAACATTTTACACAAGCATTGTACATACCTCCTAGGTTAGATATGGTTTGAACTACCTATTATAATCCAACATTTGTAAAAACCCATATTTGTGCAAATAAATTGATTTGATTTGATTTGATTTGAACAAATATTTATTGTGTTTTAACTTTATTATATTATATAGTACAAACTTTATTGTCCATAACATTTATATGCAGAACCAACCATTAAATCTCGTCAACAGGTCCCCGGAGCAAGCCGGAAGTGCGCACGATCGCGTTTTTGCTAAAATTTCGGATTAGAAGGTGCGAATGCCATCCACGCAGAATAAATAGTTCCGACGGGCGTCCACGCCGCAGGAGTAATGGTCACATGCGGTCTTATTACGTGGCCGAATGCTAGGTGCTGACAAAACTGGGACGAGTGGCGTGAGAATGTTGGCGGTTCTCTATTGATACGATGTTAAAGTTAAACGGATTACTTAATAATGGCTTGATTAGTGTAGAATGGAGTATAAATATAATATTATTAATTTGAATAAAACTATACGAAATTTATTACAAATTAACTCAATGTGTATCCAGTTTCTACACACTTCTAATTTTCAAGTCGGCAGAATTAATGAAATAAAGCTAATTATATTTGTACGACAGACCATTCTAGGACTATCTACTTAACGGGTCTCCTGCTGCTTCATCTGTTCTTAGAGTTTGAAATAATTAATTGACTATTATTAGAACAACAAACTCATTAAAATTGCTAAGTATGCGTTGAAAACAGAAATAGAATCCATACACTACATAAATATATGAGCTGTAACAGAGTCTTATGAGCAATGAACTTAGGGAAAGAAACAAATATAATCAAACATCTAACAAAGGCCTTGAAAGCGTCCTGTGGATCGCCTTCATTCACAAATATTTATCACGTCAAATGTTTGAAACCAGGATCCTCCCGAGCCCTGCTGTTGATGAGGCAGTGCTAGAACTGCATACGTAAAAAACCGTTTAATGATGTTAAGATCGAATAATATTTTTCTGATTGGTTACTTATTGAAAAACGTCTTTTGAAATTAACGTTAGCTTGCCTAATGTACTCGTTAAGAAGGTTTTATAAAAAAACACATCATTAAAAGAGATTTTCTCAATCTCTTTGAATGATTGTCCACTATTTGACAACATTCTCTTCTTTTAAAGCCACGTATTGCGATAAACCAGGATTAATTAGACACATCTTTAGAGAGACACATTTAAAGAGGTCTATAACACGGTTAAATTAAACCAAGAAGTTCAAACTTTATCGCAGTATTGATCGGTATTACCCGACGTAACATTTCTAATTGCACACGCTTATTCAATCAGATTAAGTTGTTGACGATTGCGATTCAATCGTTTGGCTGAATGGTTAGTGGCACAAATATTAATAAATTAGTGGGCTAATGCGGTGATGTAAAAAGACAGGAAACCAAATTTACTTTCCTATTTAATTACTGATTGGTTTAGGTGTTATATTAATATTGAGTAATTGCTCTTGTGAGGAACTTCGATATGATCAAAAGACAGAATAATCGTGCAAATTCTTCTTCATTATGTAAATATATATTTAAAAAAAGTATCAATAAGTTAAACAGTATTAGTTAAAGAAGTTGTTAATTATTTTTAAGTGTTTTAGTTTTTTTGCATTTTCATTTAAATTTTAAAAGATTTTATGCAGGATAAGATATGTAGGTCTACTATTCGTGAGAGGGAGTGGCAACCTCAAGTATCAGAGTTGATAACGGCACAAAACTGGAAAAAGGAAAACCCACAGGCCTCCGGAGTACGAAAACACTCAAGTTCTTCAGTCACTAGTGGTGTCATCCCATCCTACGTCTGCTGCACTAAATGTTCCTTAACTTTGACAATCGCCGAGCGACAGTGAATACCGTTAGCTTTTAAGTGCTTCCTCTTTTTCGCACGAGAAAAAGCAGCATTTATTTAAAGCTGTTTTTATACGTGCTACTGATAGTAAGTTCATCTCTATTTTATAGAGGTAGTTAAATTACGAAAGCACACACAGTAGGAAAACTTTACGTCAATACGAAAACAATACAATACCATTTTGAATTAGCTGTATTTGATTTACAGTACCACAAACTTATCCGTTCTGTAGCAAAAACTGGGACTAGGCATTTATTAAGTGACTAAATGTTAAATTTAATTTAGCCATCTTTACCGAACAGATGAGTTGCTCGGACTGGTACGACCAATGTTTCATAAGTGGAAATTGATTAATCTCGCAATGCCACAATAGGGTGACAGTCATCTACACAACACACAGGTACAAGTCAATGATACCTAGTTGAGTGTTGTTAACAAGCTTTATGAGTATTACATTATTTTGAGAAAATTTCTAAGGACTGGTTGATATAGGAAACGGTAATATTGATTGATGATATAGAACATTTTTATTAATCTTGCCTAGGTTATTTCTGGATAATATAAATCTTTCACTATAGCAAGAATAGTGTTTAAAAGTAAAATATGAAAATTTTTAAACAAATGTATTGACTTCTTTTGTTTAAAAAGCTTTCATAAAACTGAAAAAACGACTGTGGGGTCGAATCGCCTCTAATGTTTTACTTAATTGTTCCAAATTTCCCCGTCAGTTTTGTGTTATTTGTTTGTATATCAATTTATGAAATAGTTGACTACTATTAAAATCGAAGAAATTTGAATTCCACGTTACTTTTAATTATATATCTATATCTACGCCCCAACCTTTATTAATAAAGTTATCATGGGATAGTTTACCATTTTACCGGCAGTTCTACTATTACACATATCGGTTGTGGCTTTCTAGTGGAAATCTGACATTGTGTCGATTTCGCAATGCGCCGGAAGTCGAGATGTGCACGCGCAACAAAAACGACAGAATGTCGGGACTGTCCAGGCTCGAAAGCGATCTTTTTACATTTTAACTGCAGCTTCTGATGATGATATATGGATCAACTTTCTTGAGAGCTTTACTCTGGGATCTCGAAGGGTTTTTGTGCGTTGTGTAAATTATAAATTATTTTTTTTGGAGAAGAAATCTTGTTATGTGTCAATTCAATGACAGGAGGACATGAAATATCTGTAGAAAACACGGGAAATCGTTGTTGATCTACAGAAATAGTTTGAAATAAAAGTAGGATTATGATTAGCTTACCTTAAGGTCAATATGAAAATAAACGTAATTAAACCCATCTTTTATTTCACTACCTTGTGTTGTGGTTTTTAGTAGTGGATTCATACGTCTGATATGTCTTAAGCCCTAATAAAGAGAGTAATTTTTATTTGTCTGTTATTTTTGTGTTTTCGAGTCAAGGTCTTTCTTTTTACCTTGGTTTATTCTTACGCACTACTTTAAAAAAAAATAAAAAAAAAGGCGAACTTTAGTTTTTAATGAAGATGTTGAGTTATATTTTCTTCTGAAACTTATGGAATATGGTCTAGTCACTTTGATGTTAAAAGATAGCAAAGTAAATAAAAAATGGGAAGGAAAATCCTTGTTCTAATTTTAATTTTTTTATACCTTGTTTTAGCTAATTGCAGATATACTTTTAGTAATCCTGGCGTATATTTATTTATCTCCATGTTTTGGCTTATTGCCGTCTTAAAATTGAAATATTAATTAAGTCTTAAGATTGAAAGATGAAATTCCACAACTGCTATAACTTACAGAGGCATTGTTACCGTGCGTGCTGTCGGGGCAGCAGTAAAATCAACTCGAGTCGTAAAACTCGAGCTTTGAGTAGTTCAGGAATTTTCACACGGTGCCAGCCATTTTGTTTTGTTGTACGGTTATAACTAGCCGTCACTACGAACACCATTACTTTAGACAGACTGCTCCAGACGGAAGTTTAAGGTCATTTATTCAATACATCGATCTTTGATTAGACATTCGCACGGTGCCCTTAATAAGCTTTTCCCGTATATTTAGTTTATATACGATTCGTCTTTATAGTTTTCCTACTTATAATGTAAGCTTCCTACATTAAAGTACATACGAGTACATTTACTGTACTGTTTAAATTACAGATTTAAAAAAATATTTTAGTAAAAGTATTTGAGTAGAGGATATGTTGACATATTTATTCTTTATTGAGTTGACACCCCACAAAAACTTCGCGTTCACTTGGAAAAGTTGAGATGTTTCTTCTCGTGTTAAAACCTAATTCATTAAGGGTTTATTTATTGCTTTAACATTTGAAAACACAAAAATCTAAATGAAAGAAAACATTTCAAAATCATTTTAATAAAAAAAAATTGATTTAAAATTGATTAAATTTTAAAGAAATGCGATGTTATTAATTTTTACGTGCTTATATTTCTAAATTTAATGCAAAATAACTCCTCCCCAGGCTCGAACGCATGTGAAAAATCCTCCTGGTTATGATGTATCAAGTTTTATAATAGTTTGAGCTCCAATCATTATTCCGCCCCAAAAAGATACGGAATTGCCGCTTGTTCAACGGCTCCAGAGGTAGTTCTTTGCCTTTCGGAATTCCCAGGCCTTCTCCAGACACGGACTCGTCGGTTATCAGGGTGCGCCTTAATCCTTGTTTCTTCAACAAAAAGAGAATAACGCCAGATATCTTCTTCTTCGTCTTAATTGGTTTTGAAGCTGCCTGGCCCACTGCAATCTACGTCACTACCGTGTATTCAAGGTTCGCCAGGATTTCCTTAATCGTAAAACAAAGCGATGTAAACAATTACGAATGGTCTGAGTGCTTACATCCAGTCCAGTAGCAGCACGCAGCTCTAATCTCAGTTTAGTAGCGATGGTTTTTGGATCACGGGTGGCAAGAAGTCTGATGTAGCGGTTCTGAACATCGCTAAGGACAGCCACGGCAAGGTCGATCAGCCAGGTTGCCCATGCTTTAGTACATCAGCAGGGTACTAACGACGCAAGTTTGAGAAAAGGAGACTCTGGCTGCTATTCACCTTGTAGATTGCGATTCACCATCCTTCTTCCTTGTAGGATAATAGACCTTTTTTCCGTGAACGGAATTTTTTTGACGTATGTACATAATGTTAAAAATAAATTACAAAGTATGTCTAATGCTTGTATGATCGTAGACACATAATAAAGTTGGTCCATTTCATACAATGCGCAAACGCATGTATTGGCGACGTTTCAGTACAATAGTAACAAATATGAGAGGTGATTGTGTTCGGTTTGACGAAGAATAGTTGGACTTCTAGGTATTGAGGTCTGTAAACGTTGAAATACCCAAGTTACGTTATATGTTATTATTTTAAAGAAACTTAGGTTAGCTCTGACTACGTAAGCTCTGTTATTAGACATAAGTACATAAGTCTTCAAATGCCCTCAATAAATATGGGTATTAATTCACTAGTAATGCTTTTTCCAGTTAAGATGATTTCTTGTAAAATCAAAAACCCAACCATCAACCAAACTTGAGTAACAAAAAAAAACCTTACTTTGCGGTTAAATTAAATAACGCTAAATTATTGTGGTAAAAATTCAGTAAACATCCCTTTGACAAATTAGGTAAACAAATAACCTTCTTATTTATAATATGAACAGGCCGTATCACATATATTTTGATAGTTTTCAATATCTGAAAATACAGGCAATGTTGCAGGAGAACGTTTTACCTTATTTTAGCTGCAGGCGTTGAGTTACGTGGACTTCTACATTAGTAAACCCAATAGTAGTTTAAAATAACAAATACTAAAAAACATGACCAAACAGTAATTAAGATATGGACACATACAATTAACTAGGGTAACAAAAAGCACTTCAACCTTTATCAAACGTCAATTTTTTATCATTTCATCATCAGAGCGTTTTCATACATTCAGACTATCGTTCCAGCCATATGCATCAAGTTTTGTTATTTTCTCTGCTTCACTGTAATCATGTATGTTTGCAATTCTTTTGTCATTTGAAGACAAGTCGTTACGAAGACGAGAATGCTACAAGTCTATCTAACAGCAGTACTTAGTGACGACAAATGGATACCAAAGGCGCTATCTATATTTTATGTGTACTTAAGCCTTTTTTTATTTTTCGAAATGGACAGCTTATTTATGACCCTATGGGTTTTTAAATTTGACCGGACTTTGTAGCTTAGCGCTGACGGCGCTTGGGCGGAACTTAAACTACTCCTACATACAATACGCCTAAGGGCACCCGAGAGGGCACGGACCTCGGCTTAGGACGTTGTATATTGAAACTGCCACTGGTTCGGAAGGATCATCTACTGCTAAAGAACCAGCAAGACACTCAGTAAGAATGCGTACGCCGCGTTAGCCTGGTTCACCGGTAGGTTAGACGATTCGAATGCCGTGTTGCTCTATTTCTAACTGGAACACCGGCGTTCCTTGTTGTAATAGCATCGTCGGAATCTGTTAAGACGTTACGCGGACGCCTATAACGAACCGCCACGTCAGGGATAGCTGTGTATTCAGCTGACTTATTGGCCAGCGGGTTATTTACTACCAAAATATCAAAATCATAGTTGTCTAAGCACGATCCATTTAGCGCCTCAAGCGTTGGCCATTTCACAGTGTGGCCATCCAAGAGTTCTGCCAGTTCGTATATAGTACAAAATTTTAATTTTTCAATTGTTTAAAATTAGAATACAGTGTTGTGTTTGAAGGTGGGTCCCGTCTTTGGGTGAGTGTTTATTTTATTTAATACTGTAGGGTGATTTAATAGGGAAATTAACTTTTAGATTATATTTATGTAACTTAGGTCTTGATTTATTTATTAATTCATTTTATATTGATTTTATTTGTATTAAAAGTAATTATCCACATACACAGAACACAATACATTCATACTAAAAATGCTGCCATTTGTGGCGTGTTTTATAGTTGCCTAAATAATAGGTCTTTACCTATGAAACTGCCGTTTTGCCGTACTGGCCATTTAAAAAGAAAAAATTTTTTTTTTGACTGATAATTCTAATTTCAAATTAATTTTATTTGACAAACATTGCATTCTTTTTCTAAAATCGTCATTTGTTTAATAGTTAGTGTTTTGTTTTCAACGCATTCGAACATTTTTCGTCATCATGGATACGTTAAAAATTCGAGTAATTATGGAGTATGAGTACCGTCGTGGCAGCAAAGCGGCACAAGCGGCACGCAACATCAACGACGTTTACGGAGCGAACACTACAAACGAACGCACCACCCGTTATTGGTTTACCCGCTTCCGTTCTGGAAATTTTGACCTGAAAAATGAACCCCGTGGTCGTCCGAAAACTTTGGTCGACAATGACGAATTAAAGGCAATTGTGGAAGCTGATGAAACTCAATCCACGGCTGAATTAGCAGCAGCTTTCGACGTTAGCATCGAAGAGTAATATGGTTTTACTATTCAATTTCATTACAATAATCTGAATTAGTGCTTAGACAAAACTCAATGGCACATATTAATAAAGTGGACATGTATCTGTATTCATCACAAATATATTGCAGAGTACTTCCTAACCGCGGTTCCTAATCAGTTGATAATTTCTTGCTTTTTCTGGTTTTTCCCCATTTTGCTGGTTAGTCATCCTTAGCATAAACTGTGTAGCATTATTTTGGGGCCATACAGTTGGTGTGTTTGTCTGGGGATTTATTCATTTTTATAAACCTCCTTTTAGCAACATCATCAAAAACTAACAAACATATGTGTGTACATAATCATCTAACTTACAAAAAGCGCTAAATTACATAACAAAACGTTAAAAAACAGTTTAAGCATTGTCGATATGTAATCACTTTGTACAGGCATGGTACTACCGCCGCCACGCCGTCGACCTTCACTGCGCTGAAGAGAAAACAATTACTTTGGACAATTAACCTAGCCTGGTTCTCGCGTGACATAACTTCGCGTAAGTTCAGATCTGAATCTTTATTTGCTGTAGTTGTATGTAAGTTTTAAAGTTTTTTTTTCGGCCGGAGTACTCTTCAATGTTTAGGCCCCTAAGTAAGAAAATTGTGGGGAGACCTGTACAAAACCATATACCTGGGTAAAACCGTATAGCGTAAATATTTTCGCCAATAATTCAAATTTCGCAAGCACAAGCCGCTTATTTGTAAACAAACACTTGTCGCTGCAGGTTCGCGCAATTTTGAATTATTTTATTTTATTCTTTTTCGGTAGTCCTGATCTTATTTTCATGAATATACAAGCAGTGATTGTGAAATGTACATACGCTGCAAGTAAGTCTCTAATCAATTTTGTTGTAGGTGATGTATTTGCTCCTAAATGCAATTTTTGTACCGGCAAGTTTGTATTGACCATGTGTGAGTGAATGATGTTTTTGTTCTACACAAATGTAGGGGCACAACCGTATGGGGTAAAACCGGCTATATACGATTTTGACCCGAATAGATAATTTTTTTTAGTACAGCTGCTTCAAAAATTGCGCGTAATTATCAAAGAACCACTACGAGGCAAGACTGGAATCCAGAGAATATGAAAGAAGCTATTCAAGTCGTATATGGTGGAACTATAACCTACCAGGTACCAAAATCAACGTTACAAGATCAAGTCAAAAAATACAGAGAAATCTATGATCTCAACTATTCAACGTCCAAAGGCTTAGAACGACTGAAACCAACTTTTTTGATCTCTGGACTGCTAAGTCTTGTTGACCATGTTTTGATAATGGAAAAACGGTTGTTTGGCCTCACATATAAAGATCTACGCCGTTAAGCGTATCAGTTCGCAGTTCAATAAGACTCATAAGCAAGCAGGAGAAGATTGGTTGGCTGGTTTTAAGATTGCAACCCCTAGACGTAAGTATTACGGATCCCATTAGCACATATTACACCCAAGAAGTGAACAGAAATGAATTAAAAATAATCCGCGTAGAGTAGTTACACAATTTCAGCTGGCAAGAATTTTTGAGCAGCTTACTGTAAGGCAGCAACGATACAAAACGCCGTGTCTGGGTTTCTCAAAACGGGCATTTACCCAACAAACCGAACCGTCTTCAGTGAAACAGATTTTGTCGCAGCTGAAACGACAGATATGCCCCAAAACCTACCTGTGCCATTCGACTCGGTAACATCAACTCCATCAGCGCCGCACGTTGACCAAACACCGTCAACTTTCAACGTGTCACTTAAGCCAGTGCCATCAACTTCCACTGCGCAACTTGACCCGATCTCATCGACATCCACTTCACAACTCGACCCAATGCCATCGACATCCACTTCACAACTGGAACGGTGCCATCGACTTCTGCTAGGCCGCTGTCAACTCCTAATATGTTGATGGTGGTCCTTGAAATTGTGCCTTCAGCGGATATAATGCCAGTCCCTAAAATAAGCAATGATCGCAAAAGAGCAACCGATAAACCGTCGAGGAAAAACAGCTGTCATCACGTCCCCTCCTTATAAAAATGAATTGGTTAACTCACAAAACCAAAAACCTAGACTGAATCTGAACCAGCCACCTAAACCATGAAAACTAAAACAAACCAAAAAAAAAAGAAAACTTTTTTTTGTATTGCCTACAAGAGTACGGATGAAGGTTAGGTGAAATGTATGGGCTGTCAAGGCTGGGCCCGTGAAGGCTGCACCGGCTATTATACAGAGGAGTCGGATGACTGCTTTTGCACCAGATGCATTGTCTGACGTTAAATTCCGGGGCAATATCGTACATAGTATACGGTTTTACCCATGAGTCGGGGCAAACCCGGAAAAGGTAGTTACTTGCTTTTTTATTGAAATTGTCGTCTAATTTTATTTTTTTCGGAATTTTTAATTTTAATGTGTACCTAATGAGTCTGACTAATTATAAATGTTGATATAATATATTTGCGTTTTGAAAGGGATGAACTACATGCCTAGATCCTTAGCTATATGTCATTGCCACGGTCTTCCGTATGTAATAATATATACAAAACACAAAATGCATTAGTAGGTTGATATATAATAATTTGTTTTGACTCATAAAGGGAACTTCTTCTTCTCCTTCTTCTCGTGTTCCTTCTTCCTCTGGTGTCGAGTTGATCAAGCCTTTGCGACAACAATCAGGACCAACTATGGTTTTAGGTGTCTCTCGAAGAAAGAAAACGCATAAAAATTTAAGCCACTGGCCACCCATGGGTGACCTCCATCCAAGGACTGCCACACCGCACGTTGCTTGATGATCGTCAAGTTTTCAAGGTGCAGCGAGAATCGTTCGGCCAATAAAGTCTATTTTGTCTTACAAATAGCTCTTCCAACCAAAACGTCCAAACTGTAACGAAAATCGTGGTAAATTCGCAAAAACGTCTTCTAGCACACTTTACCCGCAACATATCATAACATTTTGGATTAGGATTCATTCACACTTCGTCCGCATATGATGCAACCATGGTTAACATATCAACTGCTTTGTGAGTTCATCTGTAACAGCCTATTGTCTTGCAGGGAATATGCGAGACCCTTAAAATGATTTGCATTCAAGATGGCAGCCGACGATTGCTGTGGGAGAACTTGTAATAAGAAGGAAATGATTCATCTGATTAATGAATAAGAGAAAATAATTTTTGTATTTGTATGGAACTCACTATTTTGAGAAAATTTTGTGGTTTTGAATGCCTGACCTGGTTATTTGATTCATTACGTTGTACTTAAAGTATAATCATAAAGCGATATAATGAATGAAGTCAGTAAAATTGTCGAATACTGTCTAAGCGCAAGTGAAATCCATGTTTCAATAATATTTGAATCCTTAAAGCATTTACTGTTTCTACGTATAAATTATTTAATTTAATTTATGAAAATAATGATCTAACTCTGTCCTGATCTAAGATTAAAAAAAAAAATCTAGATCTAGAATATCTCAAAGGTAATATTTCTGCCAAAATAAATAATTAATTTGTAATTAGCGGAAATAATCAATACTACAAATAGGAAATTGCTAATTAAAATCCTTAACTATTACTCTTACATACTAATTAACTACCAATAAAAAAGCAATTAGTATTAAAAAGTTTGTTACGAGTAATATTGCTTGTCTTTTATAAAAAAGAATGATTTCCTTAGTTGGAGTATTGCTGCATCTTTGCTGTGGTACAGTCAAGAGCAGAATTGATGAAAATAGTATATTAGATAGGAATGTATCTTTTCTTTCAATATTTACAGGTTTTTTTTGGTATTAAACATAAGGTGCATAGAAAAAGTCCATGATATTTACATGTGCATTGTCAATTAAAAAGGAATTTTGTTTTTATCTTTGAAATATTACTATACTTGTTTGATCAGTGGTGTCGGAGACGTTAATGGTTCGATTGATAGAATAGTTCGATCAATTTTATTAAGAAATCACCTTACATAAGATGTTTTTCTGCAACCATGATAAATTGAAAGTAGTTTAATTTAAAAAAAATGTGAAGCTCGGGTACCCCTATTAATAAATGCAATACCTATTCTGATAAACACAAAAACTACTTTTTACACACTTACTAAAATATTTTGATAAATTTTTTGATATATATTTATTACCTAAATTCTTGGCTTTTATACCAGAACTCTTCTGTGTTTGTAGGTCATCTAAATAGATTTAGCTAATTTAATATACACACTTCGATTGACACGAGCTTCGATTGCCAAAAACGTTAAATAGCTGCAATTTCCTAATCATTGGCGAAAAATACATATGTTTGAATCTATATTATCTAAAGAACTAGTTTTTAAAAAATATTTACAATTTTCAAAGAGTTCTGGCATCGATTGTACTCATTATGTTTGTCACCAGTCATAACAAACTCTTCATGGTGTTATACAATCTATTGGTTTTTTTAAACCATTGATATGCAATTACTTACGTTATTACATCAGTTTTAATTGTAGAGCAATATTTTAATACTTGGTTTATATTTAGTATTGCACTACCGCTTATAGGAAAAGTTTCTATTTTTCCGAGAAGAGAAGCGAGGGCACAACGGATAGATGTTTTGAACAGATAGAACTGCTGAATCAATTTCATTTTTTAAAATCCTTTGCAGAAACATTAAGTCTTTAATATGCCGACGGTTCCACAGAATGATAATTTCACCAGTTGAGGCTGAGGGGAAACGGTATTTAAAGCACTTGATGAATTTATTTTGTATTCGTTACAATTCTTGAATGTGGACGTTATACTGAGGGTTCCATACTGTGGAGGCGTATTCAAGAACTGAACGAACAAAACTATTGTATAGCAATATCAGAGTACTATAGCTAGTAAATTCTTTGCTAATTCTTAAAATAAATCCAAGCTATGCTAAAATAAGAGTTAAAGGTAAGTTTGCTATCCAGGTGAACATCCAAATCTCTCAAGCCATTGGACCTATTGATTGTTAAGTTTTTTATTTTATAATTGAAACAGATTGATTTTGATTTTCTTGTAAAAGAGATAACGTTACACTTATTCACGTTTAGAGATAATGAGTTAATTTCACAATAAGTCGCCAGTCTGTTTAGATTCTCTTGTAACAAATGACAATCTGAAATTGAATTTATTTTTTTAAAGATTTTCATATCATCAGATTAAATCAAGCATCTACAGTTACGAGAAATCTTTACTACGTCATTGATAAACACTAGAAAAAGTTCAAAAAGGTCAAAGATGGGAACCTTGAGGCACGCCAGATGAAATGGGCATGGAAGAGGACGTATATCTAGGATCGTGACAGCCTGATTCCGGTCTCGAAGATAGGATTTGAGCCACTCCAATAAGTCCCCATGAATACCAGAGCTTACAAATCAACTTCGAATGGGAAATCTTGCCAAATGCTTTAAAGTAGTCGGTATATACCGTATCAGTCTGGAATCTATCGTCCATACCTTTAAATACGAATTGGATAAATTAGCAGAGATTTGTTTCCGTTGAACGCTTACTTAATCCGTATTGTTCGGCAACTATAATTGGTCTTACGATTGGAATTAACGTGTCGTTCACAATTTTCTCGAACATTTTAGGTACCATGTAAAAGCAATGTTACAACCTGGGCTAGGTCTTTGTACACCACCTAAAAAAATTGACAAATAAATGGTAACTATAGGAAAAATACAATTAGTAGTTAGATGGTAAGAAAATAAGAAAGTCAACATTATTTGTGTTCATTTTAGTCATTATATATAGAAAGATATAGAAATTATAGATATAAAATATAATAATATATCTATAATTTCTTAGGTATTTGATGTATGATTGGGATACACTATTTTTTCTTGTATAATTTTTATTTTCCCATTGCAATCCGTGTCTGCATTTCCTCGAGGTTATAGCTGAAAATCAGCGCTTTGCTCCCTGAGCTAAAACCGCTGAGCTATGGCCTTTTGCTCTGCTGCAGCACACATGCAATACACTCTTGTTGTTTTCTCGTTTAGTAATAATAATAAATTTTGTTCTTTTTTATGTATGCATCTTGTTTGTGATTTTAAAATATATATTTCTTTTTTGTAATGTTTGTGTGTCTGAAGTAACAATAAAGCTTTTTATCTATCTATCATTGACAATGAGTCTTTTCTATGGCGGAAGTTGTCAAGTGAAGTTAGTTCACTAAGCATAGGGGACAGCCACCTCACTCACAGCACACTTCACTCACATCACATTGATAGTTGTCTGTCTGTGTGCTTGATTGTTCGTTGCGCTTGAGTTCTTTCTTTCGGTTTCGTTTTACAACTTTACAACTGTTAAATAAGCTAAAAATACACAAAACAATTCAATTCAATCCTTTGGACTTGACGGCAACCAGCCATCGATACCACTTGATACACAAAACAAAAAGATGAAAGTGAACCATAGCTGTCAAAATGACGTTTTTTCGGCCATGATGTTTTTTGTTTGTGTTGCACACTATTAATGCACAATTTCATTTCCTTCCAATAAACAAAGTGTTTAAATAACAATTTAACAATCAAAAAGTGTTCCAAGCATCTTAAACTATTTTTTGATAAAGTGTACAAAGATCTGGCCCAGACTCCTTGAATTTTGGGACATTTCTTTTGGAAATAGGGCGATAGTTTTTAACATCCTGTTTATTACCCGATTTAAAGATTACTCTTTCCACTTATTAGGCAAGCGCCCTGTTTGAAGTGATAGATTAAATAAAATATATAGGGGACAATACAGGGAATCAGTATATTTCTTTAAAATTGTAGTGGTAAGCCATCTGGTCCGCAGCCCTTATTTATATTGAGATTGTTTCAGTATTGTTAAACAGTATCCAAAGACAAAGCGACGGAACCCACACTGACACTACTGTTGCTGTTTTGAGATGTATCAACAGAAATATTATTTGATGTTATATTACCATCCGAAGGCTCGAACATCCTTAGCATTCAGTGAATATTCATACTGTGAATATCGTAATGCAAAGTGTCTGGGATATCTTCAGATTTCTTTTTGGATTTTATAAAGAGCCAAAAGTATTTGCAATCTATGTTAATTTTACGTTCAGCTCTGTAAATAAATGCTTTGTAACATTCCGCTTCTATTAACTTTTGTCTTCCCCTAAGCTTTTTAAACGTGTGATAATCTGAGCTATTTTTATATATTTTCCATTTTTTATGGATTTAAGCTCCTCTTTTATTATGTTTATTAGAGGTTTGGTATACCATATAGGATATCGATCATAAGACTCTTTATATTTTTTAGGAACATGCTGTTCTATTATTTTATTTACGGTATCGTAAAAAAGATCAGTACATTGCTCAATGTTGTCACCCTGCAACAATGTAACCCAGTCAACCTCCTCCAGTGCTTTATGAATGACAAGATGGTCAGCCACATGAAATAAACGAACTGTTCTGGGCGCAGAACTTATTCCTTTGTACTGAAGATTTGTAAGGTAGAAATGAAGGGCTGGACGATGAGCATCTTCTGAAATTGATGGAGTAGAGCATGCTGACAATACACAGAAACAATTACTTATAACCAAGTCAGCCAGTAGTCTATTGTTTTTATAAAAAAATTTTTATATGGGTTAAAATTGATAAACTTATTTAGTTCGAGAGTGAGAGGGTCGGCAATTGTAGTGACAAGTTTTGGTGGTTCAGTGGATAAATACCATTAAATATAATTCATCGCACTAATTTTTTAAATATTTTTCGGGGTGTTAATTCTTACGATCAAGTACTCCTCTTTCTATATCAGTATAATCTATTCAGTTATCCATCTATTTTATTTGCATAAAGGAGGCAGATACCGTCCCATACATTTCTGGGCTATGGTGTTAACAACTTGGAAATAGTGTTTTCTATAAGAAACATACAATTGAAGTGTTCACCTAAAATTTGAAAACATTTGTATTTCTAGAAGTTAAGCTATAAGATATTTTAGTAGTGTCATATAAAGTTTCGTTAGGTTATGAGAATGTTATTTTAAATTATTTCGTTGGACTTTTCAATAAATTACTTAAATAAACTATACTTAATGATGTCCCAAAACGAATCGTGTATGTATTTCACCCCTTGTATGCTCCCCAAAATAGCATAAACATTTATCTTAACCACTATCTTGTTCACTTTGAAATTATTCGCAAGAATAAATAACTTACTGTTTCAGTCATACGCTATTGTCAAATCACAACCAATATTTCTTCATTTAAAACTCGTCTGCCAACAGTAGCACAGCGAACAAACGCAATGCCACAGTTAACACAACGATCCATGTCGAAATGCAAAATCGGGTATCCAAGGGAACAAATCTAATATTCGTCGTGTAAGGCGGGTTGTCGGGATCCGGTAAGCAAGCAGAAAGTATTCGAGTAAAGAAGAATCGTAGTTAGTCCGTATATAACAAGCGTAAGTCGTAAGAAAATAGGAAAACCACAAAATAACTCAAGCGCATGGAACAAAGCCAAACAAACGAGTATCAGAATGGCAGCCATTTGACGGCATAATTGAGTGAGTGACTCGTCAATCACGTACGTGGCGTTCGTTCTTTTCGCTCGTTATTGGGGGAAAAAATCAGTATTGCCGACGTTAAGACTAAATTCCACTCATAAAAATCACAGTGAAATTACATATTTTGAATTTATTTCATTTTCAGAAATTAAATCGTTCGCGGTTTATTATATTTATAATAAGGTTAATATAACCTATTTTTTGGCATGAATTTCTACCTATTAACTGTCTAGCCCACGATTACTCAGCCTCCTTTATAGATCTGTTTTCGCATACACGCCCAAAATGAGTGTTAATAAGGTGTTAATCGTTTTCCAAGATTGCATAAATATTATACAAACATCGAAGCTTTGCAATATAGATGCTTATTAAGCGTGGGTTATCAGAATCTCTCTAATTTACACCAAAAACACAATATTTGCACTATGTTTAACAGATCTATTCATAGATATACAAAAAATATAAAATAAAATTGATCGAAAGTTTTTACAGAACATTTTTATAGTATCTAGATGACAGTGAAGGTAAATATCGCGATGACACCAGCATAACCATTAATTCATTTCAAGGACGTGTATCAAGTCTACCAACCCCCAGTAGGCAAGTGGTGGGGATTGCAAATTGCATGAAACCATCCACTTTGTTGAGTGAGGCGTATGTTCCTGAAGTGGTCTCTGTCGCCTGACGCTGAACGAAGACATCGTGAAGAACTCCGCCAAAAGTAAGGTCTTCCAGTGGTGTGCCGTGGACTATCGAATTATTCAACAGTCAACCCTTAAGTATCTCTGTGTGTACAAGCAAGAACATTTACAAATTTACAATAGGAAAAAGAAAAGCAAGGAAAGAAACAATCAAAAATAGAACAACGCCTTAGTTGCTTGTGGCTGAGCTTTTATTTCTTATTTATTAATTCGGCATTAGTAACAGATATGCACATTACAATAGTAGTCACGGCAATTTTATCTTTTTGATATTAAAAGGGACACTTAATTATGAATTCTGTCTAATTTTATAAAATGGAATGAAATTAAAAATAAAAAATTACATGACAATAACAAAACGAAGAGATACATGCATTGTCTTGAAAATGTTTAGAATGTAATAATAAAAAACCATTTAGGAAAACATTTAGATAAACATTTAATGCTACAATTACGCAATAACAAGCCATGAAAGAAAATATTAAACAGTTAGTTAGTAGTTAGTTAGTGAAAATTAAACATTTACAGGTTTGAGATATTACTGGGGAGCAAGATTTTCTTTAAAATGAAGCCGACTGGTCGTGAAAGATGTCAAGGTTCAAAATGTTGTGCCAACTATTGTAAGTTGAGATAAGCCTGCATAAGGGGAGTTTTGACCCAAATTGGTACGACTTCTAGAGATTTTAAGGAACAATTAACTAAATATTATTTAAAATATCGTTGCATGCAGTGTTACCGTTACATTTTTTAGGAATGAAAGATCCACCATACGGCGTCGTTGCGTAAAGGTTTTACTTGTGCTAAAGATTGTTTTAGTTGTGTTTGTGTGAAATATCAATATGTGCGAACATTTACACTACGCATTTGTTGCAGTACACCAGAGTATACGGGTTCGGATCCTGATACGGCCACAACTTTGTGTTGTGGTTATTGATGTAACTTCGCAAGTCTGGCCCTTTGTCGTTTTATTTTTGTGTTTATTCTGTAACTCCTTTCAGCTCGCATTGCGACTATACATAATGTAAGTACAGGAGTATAGTCATATTGAAATAATGCTCTGGCGAGAAACTAACAAGTATTATTATTATTAACTAATAATTTCTTATTGATTTACTTTACATTGAGGATACTATATTGTTGAATTCGATTACACAAATTAACTACACAAGGAAGGCATCTCGTCTCAAATCTCGTTTAATTTGAACATCAAATTACTTGATACGAGTACTTACAATTATCACTTATCACACCTTCCCGAGCCAAGATGACATAGACAAAGTATTGAAGCGCTACTTAGCAAAGCTCGATTGAACTCTAAGTTGAACGAAGCGATGGTGATTAATCACTGGAAGCTAGCGAGCTTCAACCGATGTCCAATTTCTAACAATTACTACGCCATTATCAAATTATGTGCTTTAATATAATGGTTGAGGGGAAAGAGTTGTGGCAGAGAGTGGATATGCAGAAGTTGCAGTTGGGGCTTTACCTTACTTGAGTGTGTTTTTCTCAAGGTTTTTCTGCAAACCGTGTATTATTCTGTCACTAATGGCGTAGGTATTTACAATCTTTTATGGGATGGTCATTTTTTAAAGGTCAGCTTTTTGTAAAATTTTAAGTGATTTAAAATTAACGTAATTGGTTTTTAATTAAGAATAATGTATAAAAACAAAGTCTGTTAGTAATTTATCGCAGTTTATTTACCAAACTGTTTCGTCGTTTTCCTTTAAAGTAATAAAGAAAATAAAGGAAATGTAGCATTAATTTGTAAATAAAATGGAACCTACGTTTTATATCCATCTTATTTAGTTTTGAAACAATAATATTATTGACTTTAAAAAATCCCAAATGTTACTTATTTACGATTTGTATTAATATTATACTATACTTGTTGATTTCTTATAACTTCTATAAGCTTAACAAAACGGACAGCTTCCAACATTTAATGACTTGTTCTATCTGCGCCAACTTCTCTTTGCCGTAAGTTCGTCTGTCTGATCAGACGAACGAGCCGAATTGATTACTGGTTTCCAAAGCCGATTCCGATGCTTTATTGAATTATTGGTCAGCGAAAGTACAAAGAAAGTGCTCCGTTTGAACTTGCAAGGCCGGTGTTTGCACACTTGTCTAATTGTTTTGGTAAAGGATATTTTACGAAGCACGTGATAGTTACGTCTTGATAACTTGCATTGATCGTTGTTACCACAGCTTATCAAATGAGGATGGTTTCAGAAGATGTGTATTCAGAACGCAAGAAATATAGACATTTTCAGATTTAGAAAACAGGTTATGTTTAGGTTTAATTTAGGGTACTTGTTACAGATGCAATTTCACATATGACACTCGCCTACTGTCGGATAGGATACTCTCGTAGCCTGCTATATACTGTCCTGTGTAAAATGTCTCTTTAAAAAACCGGAGCTGTAGTTGCTTTTTATTTATTTTTTCTTTCTTTTTATTTTGGGTTCAAACAGTAATTACATTTAATTACTTCGAAATAAATTACTTAAAAATAGACCAGACCATGCCCACATTTTACTAATTACAAGATAAACTTAAGAACTACCGAACTAAGTGTCGTGTTTATAACAAAATAGATTTTGTATTAACTAAACACAGAAAATAAACATTACATTTGCAATATTTGGCCTTCTGTATCTATCTTTCTGTAAAAAAAAATACTAGCTGTAAATTTCCCCAATATTGTTAAATAAATAAATAAAATAATATTTTCAAGTGTTTCGGGACTTCCCTGATAGTTTAGTATGATTCTTTCGGAAATAAAACATTCGCAGACACTCTGTTAATTTTAATTTTGAAATGATAAATTAATAATTATATTCTATTTTTCGTTATTGTGTTCTCCAGGAATATGTCTTATATTTTGTAATCACATACATTCTATTGGAATTAAAGAGAAGGATGATATCATAGCAAATAATTTGGCTACCTAATATAGCTTAATCCTAATTAAGTGCCATATAACTTTATTCGGAGGACCATTTTTGTAGGTTTATGCAATAACGGTTAGTTTTAAAGGATTTCATGGAAACCTTATTTATGACAAAATTTGTCATTGCGAATAGATAGGTAGATTTACCATTTGGCATATTTCGAAATTCAAAATGGTGAAACCGAAATTAAACGAATGTTATTGGGATTAATTTAAGTGTTGTACATTCTCACTGAATGTTTACTTACAATGAGCGAGACAGAATTACTTTTATGGGTATAAAACGTAAAATATGTTTTTAATATTGGACAAGGATAATCCCAGGTATGGATTGGAGAAGGTTGCAGTGATGTGCACTGGTGTTTAAGCCTGGGTGGTTACCACTATACTACTTGGTTGTAGAATATTGTGAAGAACATTCTTGAATAATAAAATAGATAAAAATAAATAACATCACAACAAATAGTTAAGGAAACTCTCTACACCAGAGGACTGCGTCTAGTTTCTGTGAGACTTAACAATTTTAATGCACAAACAAGTCATGCGGCATCGTAACCCCCACCATGTTTTGAAAGTTGCCACATATTATTGCCCAGTATACTAAGGGCATATAAAAACATTTAGTTAAGTAAGGGGAGATCGGGCATGAATTGGTTTTTATGTACTAAGAAGTACCTATCTTTACTTGCATAACTTTTGATCCCATAGGAATTTCCAGTTAAAATATATTTCATTTCTCAATCATGAAAGGATATTTAAAATTGGTTTGGGGATTTCCAAGTTCAGAGTGTCAATCACATAAAAGCAAACAAACGAACACACGAACAAAACATTTATCTTTATAATGATATATTAAGTGCAATTTATATAATTATATTCTGGACCTTAAAAAAAATTTGTCTTACTACACCGGAAGGTTCCTGTTAACTTTAGAACTATATTTTTCCTGAATATTTTATGAAAGCCGTACAATATGGTACATATCCTCATTATAAAATGTACTTTTACAAATAATAACAGCAACTCTTAAAAACTGAACGACATATGGTTGCAAATAGTGGGCGAAGCATAAAATGGAGTCAATAAATTAACTTGACTTTTAAAGCTAATGCAACCAATAATAAACAAATTCGGTAAAGGTATTGTGACGAAATAAAACTTCAACGCCTTTTACATGACGTTACCCGTTACGCTCATGTACTTTTTGAAGCTGTATAGCCCTGACTAATTCAAAGGTAATTTACATCGAGATTAGTTCATCTCCTAATGAAGTTTGTACATTCCAAAGTGAGTTTTATTTGTTATTGTTTGAGTGATTTAAACTCTGCAACCGGTTCCCCCCCCCCCCTGAAACTAGCTTAAAGTTGGGTGAGATTTTGTAAGCTCTTTGTCTAGGATCCAGAAACGGAGGATGTGACAAAAAAGGCCTGTTTCCGAGGAAAGCATGGCTCAAATCACACAACATCTCACGAGTACATTTACTTTTTAAAATATCTACTATTCTATTCCTTGCATTTACTGTATTTATTTTGAACATGAAAAGCCGTTCCAGTAAACGTGTGTTCGTAGTTGTGCTCTGTATTAAAGTAGGAAGTAAATGATTATAAAATAATCTTCTAATAAATCGCGGCGTTTCTAATTATTTGCAAACAAATTATATTTATGATAATTTGTTTTATAATTAATATAACAAGATCATCGTTACCGAGACAAGAATTACATACAAAATCATACGTAACCGAACATTTTAATCATTTCCTTTGACAAGTTAGTATTCTCTCAAACTTTAAATTACAGAGCCGATTACTGAATCGATATATTCTATCTCTGTTTAGTGTAATAGAAAAGAGTGAGATGGAGTACTGGTTGTTGGTATGATGTGTAATAATGAAAGCATAATTCGTTTTTGAATTAGAAGCTTCCGTCCAGTAACAAGGGTTCAGTTCGACGAGGTTTCATATAAATTGCCGTGAAAGTGTTGTGATTCCGACGAACAGTGTGCTTCACTTTTGTCCGACGATTAAACCTTAACTAGCTCTGGTTAAAACCAAAATTGTTCCTAGTATTTGTCTTTGTATGTATGTAGATAAATAGACACATTAGAAAAAATATGGGATTTATTTATCAGTGCCCATATATCTAAAGTAAAGAAATACTATTATATAAATCGGATTGTATTTTAAAATCTGTGCTAATTATTTTCTCAACTAAGGACGTGTAGTTTGTGCATTAGCCAATAAATTTGAGCCTAGCTTTCTATATTAGTAATACCTATATAGGTATATTCAAATCAAATACTCGTTAACATTTTTCAAACTATCAAAACAAAACCAATAGAACAGAGATACAAGCGGAAGAAACCTGCGAATATTTGAACCTGTTACGCGAAATAACATAATAGTCAAAATGATTTAAGAACGGCCAGCTTTACATTACGCGCGATCACTTAACTCACTCACTTACTTTCTTTTTGAAGCAAATTTTGTAAATCTTCAATTGGACATTGAAATTACTATGTTAGGTAATGTCAGTGACTTATCATCTTCGTATAAGATTTTGTTTATCGATGGAAAAACGAAATCCGTTTTTTAGTCGTTTTGGAATAATATCTGACAGAAAAATGTGGAACATGTTTAAACGAATTACTCAAATATAGCGTTAAATAAAGCAAGTATATAAAGGTTAATTAAATGGTCTGGGCTTTTATAGGTGGTTTTGAATGTTTGGGTGCAAAATTATAAAAAAAATTACTGAGTAAAGAGAGCAGAGCGCAAATATATCCTAATTTTATTTAAAGCACAATATCCACAACCCCTAGCATGCAATATAATTTTAAAAGATTCACTTGCGTATTTTTTTATTCATTGTCTAAACTTACGATATAAGAAGTTACGTTATACTTTACGTAAAATTGCACAACTTTTAGTCTAGCACTTGATATTTTTGACATAAAAATATAAGAAAATGTAGGTAACTTTGTAAATTTCTTATCCTATTGATAAATCTTCATAAAATACAAGTACTTTCACTCGTATTTTCAAAACGTATGCCAGTTTAAAAAAAGAGCTCTAAAGTTGCACAGTCAAGAATATGTCTAAATTATAAAAAATCGATTTTAAATATGGCATAAATGCCGACCACCGATGATGATAAAGAGATTATATTGGAACGTAACGGCATTACCACAAAGAACGTAGCACATTTAACTGTAATGTATAAGTGAAACCTCATTGCGTACTTAGTTATTTGAATACCGCGAAAACAAAATCAACCCGTGTAGGACGTTCCAGGTTGTATTTTTTAATTAGCCATCACACATCCGCCTACACGTGATACATCCTAATATTACAAAGTTTTTGTCATCAAATGGAACCATAATGGAGGGCTTTCTCTGTTTAACTTGTACATCCTATATGGAAATAGTGATTGATTACCAATGGTAACTATGCTAATAATTAAATTTATCTATGATTACGTTGCATCAGCCGGTGTGCCAGTTACACCGTTGAGTGTTTACAGGAATACAATATTACTAGTAAGTAATATAAGTGTGAATTAATCTTCTGATACAATATTTTATATGTGTGTATATCAAAATGTATATCAAAATATATCAATAACAATGGTTGTTTTGAGTTATTTAAGACATAAATGTGTGTTTTATATAAATTAAATATGTATTATATTATAGTGTATTGTAAAATAGGTATCAATTTGTTTTTTAGCTACACGAAGACAATATTAACGCTTCTAGCCATCAAAAAAACAATTACAAATTATACATTTGCAAGTGTAGTTTTAATCATAGTGAATTTTTAAAACAATAACCCTAAATACTTACATAATATTTTATATCTTTGCCTAAATACTACCTACCGTTACATAAACATATGCTGGTTCATTTCAACATTTCTGTTATAACTACGGTTTCACAATAAAACTGAGAGCTCAAAAGCAGCAAAGCATTATTAAAGAGTTTATCTTTTACTTTTACTAAACAGTCTAACGGTGTAATGGAGGGTTCTGTTACATATGCTCACACTATGATAATGTATATTAAACTGCTGAGTTGCATTCCCACGATGCATCTCTTACAGTAAACAAAATGATCATATTTCAGTTTTGTCGTTTTAGATTTAATTAATATATTTTTCAGTCTCGGTTCATATCTCGAAGTAACTACACGGGTTGATATCTAAAGTCAATTTCAATTCCTATTTCTTTGTGAATTTTCAATATCTTTTTATTCTTATAAATAAACTTTATTCTAGTGTCATTAAAATATTTTTTTTAAAAACACTTCTCCGACCCGCGCCGTAACAGTGGTGTCAGAAGTGGGATGTTACCATTGTTCGTTGCGAAATTGGTAACATTTCTTTAAAGCGAACCGCGGGTGAAGTGCAAGTGACATTTAAGAACAAAGTGTAAAAATCTACAACCGAGTCTCCGGGGTATTAGTTGTACCTCGACAAACTCTCAAGAAAACCCAGAACCCGTCTCGTCGTCACCGTTCCTGTGGAGTCCGATAGACTCCTCCCAAATCTCCGTCTCCTTCGTCGTTGCCGATCCTGTAGAGTCTGACTGGCTCCTCCCAGATCTTCGTCTCTATCATTGCCGCCGTTCCTGTGGGGTCAAGCCGACTCCTCCTACGTCACCGCATCCGTCGTCACCGTGCTGTGGGCAGCACAGCAGCAACGTTGGTCGTCGCGAGCCAACCAGGAATTACAAGTTTACAGAAAGTGCAGAATATGATCGTGATTTTACTGTAAGCCATTCTATCATTTATTTTTGCTATTTTCGTGTCTAATTTAATTCTCTAATTTATATTTCAACTTTCCTAAACTTTACCTTTTCAATATGTCGAAAACTGAGTCTACTTCCTTGAAAACTAATGAAAACGAATATCCAATACAAATTCTTTGCAATTTCATAAATATTTATAGGGGTGAACGTGACACATTGCCAGCATTTTTAACAAATTGCAAAAATGCTCTTGATTTGGCTACTAAGTCCCAAAAAGATCTCTTATTTAAATTTATAATCGCAAAACTTGAAGGAAAAGCTCAAATAGCTTGTTCTAATAAAGTATTCGAAAACTTCGATGAGCTCAAAAACTTTCTTAAACTATCTTTCGGTGAGAGAAAACATTATAACCACTTATTCATAGATCTGCAGTCATGCAAGCAACAGTCCGGCGAATCAGTCTCAGCATTTGCCCTAAGGGTTGAAACATGTTTGACTTCGTTACAAACCGAAATTCATAACTCAGAATCATATAAAAAGGATCTACCAGGCCGTATTGCCATGACTGAAGATCTAGCTTTACACACATTTACAATCGGGTTAAATCCAAAGATTAGCACCGCAGTCAGATGTCGAGATCCGAAAACGCTCAACACAGCTATCAACATGGCTATAGAGGAGGAAAAGATACAGATTATGCTAAATAGTAATTCATCCTATTCTAAAACATCTTATGATAATAATAATAGAAATATTTCACAAAATCGCAACCCCAATTATTCGCAATCACAACGCTATTCTAATAACCATTCTCGTCAACGTAATTTTAGTAATTATAATCAACCGCGAAATTCTAATTTTCCAAATCAGTATAGAAACAGTAACTTTGATGCCCGACAAGGAGGATCAAATTCTAATTCTTTAGTTTGTAGTTATTGTAAGAACGTGGGTCATCATATATCTAATTGTAGAAAACGTTTGTATAATAATGAAAACAGGGCTAAACAAAATAATAATGCCCGAGAAAGCGTAAGGCATGTTTCTTCTGGAGAAGAACATGAAAATTTTCAAGAAAATGAACAAGATTTAAACTAAGCAATAGGTTTTCGCATCAGTGCCGGCAAAACCTATCAGGAAATATAGGCACTCCCTCTAATTCTAAGTCGTATACAAATTTTAAACCCACAAATATGCAAGGGTTTAATACTAATACTTGTACTAAATCATTTACTAAATCGTGTACTAGTTCTAACTCTTATAATTTACAAAATACTAAATCTACTATGTCGTGTTATAAAAATGTACCAGTTGTAAATCCTAACTCTTATAATTTACAAAATACTAAATCTACTATGTCGTGTTATAAAAATGTACCAGCTGTAAGTCCTAACTCTTATAATTTACAAAATACTAAATCTACTATGTCGTGTTATAAAAATGTACCAGCTGTAAGTCCTAACTCTTATAATTTACAAAATACTAAATCTACTATGTCGTGTTATAAAAATCTACCAAATCGTCATTCAAATCCTAATTCATACGACTCTACTATTTCATGTTCCAACAATTTACCAAATCGTTATTCTAATTCTAATAATTTACAAAATCGTAATTCCAATTCTTATGAAAATTCTAGTTCGTATAAATCTACTAATTCGTGTTTAAGTAATTTACAATATCGTTGTTCAAGTTCTTTAAATAATTCTAATTCGTGTAACCTACTTAATCGTTTTACTAATTCTGAAAATACTATATCTAACGACAATTTACAAAATAAGCCTAGTTCTAGTTCTATTCCAAAATGTGATGATGTCTCAACAAGTAAACCACCGTGTCGTGTTGAACATAAGTCACCTGAGACCATTAGCGAAAAATGTGTAATCGATAGTTTCATCGAAATTGAAAATCCAATCGGTGAAATATATGACATCTCTCAAGGAAAACCTACTCAATTGCCTTATATAGAAGTCGAATCATCTCATTCTTCCAAAAATCTTCGATTACTAGTAGATACGGGAAGTTCTATTTGTCTAATAAAAAATTCTAGTTTATCTCTTAAACCCGATCTCGAAAACGAAAAAATTAAGTTCAAAGGTATTAACGACGTAAACACCTACTCTGAATCATTAGGTAAATTCTTGCTATCTATACGTCTTAATAAAAAAGTAAACTTACCATTTTATTTCCATGTCGTTGAAAACGTAAATTTAAATTATGATGGCATTATAGGCTCGAACTTCTTAAAAGAGTACAAAGCTCGTATTATCTTTTCTTCATGTAGGTTAGAAATTAATGAAAATCCAAAAACATATTTTATTTTAAAAACATTTCAAAATCAGATTTTTACTATTCCACCTAGGAGTGAAATGTTTATCGAGTGCGACGTTACTAACCCTGAAATAAAAGAGGGACTTATCTTAAGTAATCAATTACCTGAATATCCTAAGCTTTATTTTTCCCGCTGTCTTGTACGAGTAAACCCAAATGATAAAATTAAATTATCAGTCCTCAATATTTCTGAAAACGAATGTATTTTGAAAAATTTAAAATTCGAATTGCAACCAGTTTCTCAAATCCTAGAAACTGAGTCTATTAATTCTACTTCTTATGACGTTTTTAACACTGATATTTCACATAACTCAAATTATAAAAGCCAAAGGACAGTCGATAACGTCCAAAAGGCCCTCAGATGTGATCACCTAAATTATGAAGAGGAAAAACGCCTCCGGGAATTGTGTTCCAGATTTTCCGATATTTTCTTTATGGAAGGCGATTCATTAACATCTACTAAAACATTAAATCATGAAATTCGAACCACATCTGATAAACCTATTCATGTCAAAAGCTATCGCTTCCCAGAATGTCACAAAGAGGAAGTTTCTAAGCAAATTAAAGGTTTACTCGAACAAAAACTTATCCGCCCTTCCATGTCTCCTTGGTCAGCGCCAATATGGGTTGTCCCCAAAAAACAAGACGCCTCCGGTAAAAAGAAATGGCGCATAGTTATCGATTACCGAAAGTTAAATGAAATCACTATTGGCGATGCATATCCTATTCCAAACATTACTGATATCCTTGACCAGTTAGGCCACAGTAAGTATTTTACCACCCTTGACCTTGTATCTTCTTTCCATCAAATTGAAATGAGACCAGAAGACCGTGAGAAGACCGCTTTCAGTGTTTCCGGCGCTGGTTCCTCATCAGGTCACTATGAATGGACCAGAATGCCTTTTGGGCTTAAAAACGCCCCATCGACGTTTCAACGTCTCATGAACGTAGTTTTGACAGGTCTCCAAGGTATCGACTGCTATACCTACCTTGACGATATCTGCTGCTTTGGCCATAACCTCGACGATCATTTGCAAAAATTAGAAAAAATATTCGAAAGACTCAGATCCCATAATCTAAAATTACAACCCGATAAAAGTGAATTTTTACGTAGAGAAGTTCAATACTTAGGTCATATTATTTCTGATAAGGGCGTGAAACCCGATCCTAAAAAGGTCAAATGTGTACAAAACTTTCCAACTCCAAAGTGTCCTAAGGACATCAAATCCTTTTTAGGCCTTGTAGGCTATTATCGTCGCTTTATTGATAATTTTTCCCATATTACAAAACCCTTAACAAGCCTTTTAAAAAAAGACATAAAGTTTAATTGGCAAACTGAACAACAGAATGCATTTAATTTACTAAAAGAAAAAATAACCACTGCTCCTATTCTACAATATCCTGATTTTTCAAAACCTTTTATCCTTACCACCGACGCCTCGAACTTCGCCGTTTCAGCAATCCTATCCCAAGGCGAAATCGGTAACGACCTTCCTATAGCATTTGCTTCCCGAACTCTAAACAAATCCGAAGGTAATTATTCTACCACTGAAAAAGAATGCTTAGCTATTATTTTCGGCACTAAAGTCTTTCGTCCTTATTTATACGGCCATCAATTCTCGATAGTTACGGATCACAAACCCCTCCAATGGCTTTTTAATTGTAAAGACCCCAGCTCAAAATTAATCCGCTGGCGGTTAAAGCTAGAAGAATTCGATTATCAAATTGTTTATAAAAAAGGTAAACTAAATTGCAACGCTGATTCTTTATCCAGAAATCCTATCCTAGCTCTTGACCAAAATAATCCTTCCCAAAGCCCGTCTCACTTACCTAACTCGTCTCCAAGTTCTTTAACAAACAATCCTCCGAGCTCGTCCGCCTCTAATAATAATTCCTCTGAATCATACGAAAAATTCTTAGAAATCTGCAAACAACCTCAAATTCGTTACGATACTATTATTCAGGAACACAACGAGTCACTCTTAAAAACAAAGATTAAAATGATTTGCTATCCTACTTCAATTGACCTCGACGAGTCGATTCCTTATTGTAAAGATATTTTGGAAATTTCACAGGAAAATATACATGATTGCGAACGCGAATTATATACATACTTATCTACATCTAACGAAAAACATGTTTTTACACATTTATTTACAAAAGTTCATTTTTACGACGAAACTAACTATAAAGCTATTTTTAATTTATTACGCGATTATAGAGATATGATTACGACGTGGTATTTGGAAGAAAAAGAATTCGCCATCTCTGATTTTAAAGACCCATTTAACAAAATCTCTTACACTAAAATTTATAATATGTTAATGTTTCTTTTTCACGGCACAGGTGTCAAAATTCATATTTATAAAAATAATATCATATATCCAACTCCTAACGAAATACCTAGAATCCTTAAAGAACACCATGACTCACCTTCTGCGGGTCATCCAGGAATTAATAGAATGTTAGAAAAACTAAAAAGTATATATTGGTGGAAAAACATGTACCACGACATAGAATCCTACGTTAGAAACTGCCGATCTTGTCAAATTAATAAACCTTTAAGAGGTACGAATCGAGCGCCTATGATAATCACGTCCTCTGCAACCCGTCCTTTCGAAAAAGTTTATTTAGATATTGTCGGTCCTTTACCTGAAACGCAAAATAATAAATACAAATTCATCTTGACCCTACAAGATGACCTTACAAAATATTCTCAGGCCTATCCTATGTTAACTTGCTCAGCCGAAGAAACCGCTAAATGTTTTGTTCTTTTTATCTCTCATGTAGGTATTCCTAAATTAATCGTAACCGACCAAGGCACTAACTTTTGTTCCGAAATTTTTAAACAATTAGGAAAACTTTTTGGTATCAAACATATCTTAGCTTCCCCGTATCATCCCCAAACTTGTGGCGCATTAGAAAGAAGCCACTCTACTTTAAAAGAATATTTGCGATCTTACATAAGTGATAACCAACTGACCTGGGACTTATACATACCTACAGCTATGTTAGCCTACAATACTAACGTTCATACAACTACAGACTTCTCGCCACTTGAACTTTTATTCGGTTTTAAACCCTATATTCCTAAAAGCATAGATTCCTTAGAAAATGATACATACACAGATTATATTAGAGCATTAAATCACCGGTTATACTATAGTAGACGTACAGCTTTAGATAACATACAATCTTCGAAAGAGAAATCAAAACGTTACTACGATACTCACACAAAACCGATAACTTATAACACAGGCGACTATGTTTATTTACGCTGCCATCACAAACAAAACAAAGCCCTGTCGCCCGTCTGGAAAGGTCCATTTAAAATAATTAAAATCAACGGCAATCATACTGTAACATTATTAATAAATCGTAAATATGTACGTCATCACTACGATGAAATAAAGCCAGCACCACCACAGTAAACTTTTATTTCTTTCCAGGTTGACGTTTACCATACCTTGTTATCAGTGCCAGTTCGTGACTAATATACACGGAAGTCCAGGCTTATACTTTGATAAAACTTTAGATATAAAATTTATAAATAATAATTGGAATGTTATTACTTATTTAGACGTAAGTCATGTGCAACCTCATATTAACGATATAGGATATTTCTTAGAAAAACTGTTATCTCTCTGTAAATCTTTTCAATCCTCTAGAGTTCAAGTTGACTGCCTCAATTCTTACCATTCCTTGCAAAGCCAACATAATAATAATATTAAGAAGTTTTCATCCATTTCGTATCTTATACAGTCAGAAAAACCTAGTCGTGTTAAGCGTGGTTGGTTCGACGCTGGTGGCTCAATTCTAAAAACTTTCTTTGGAACTCTAGACAATGATGACGCAATAAAATACTCAGATGCAATCAACCAAGTACAGTCAGACGAAAAACGCTTAATTTATCTCATGAAGGACAATATTCATATCATAAAGTCCACTTTGTCCAAATTCAACGACACTATGTCTAGAGTTAGTGAAAATCAAAATAAGTTAATAGAAAATCTAGATATTATACAAAAAGCCTTCGAAAATCTTAGTAATTCTAATGATAAACTTCAAATTCAAATTAAACTCAATTCTTTGATGAACTCTTTAGAAAGTATTATTATAACACTCTCTTTCGATATCGATGACGTAAATAATATTATTTTATTTAGTAAAATTAACATTTTGCATCCAACTGTACTAAGTCCGCATCAGCTATATAACGAATTGGATAAACACATGAATTATTTACCCCAACACTATGAATTACCTACTTCTTTATCTTTACAAAGTATACACGAGCTTATCGATGTTTCGAAATTACATTGCTACTTCCATGACAATAAAGTAATACTTATAATTCAAATACCTCTTGTTATTCCTCAAGTTTATAATCTTTATCACGTTATACCATTCCCAGTACCATACGACATATTGAAACCCGATACGTATGCACTTGTGTCTCCGAATAAACCTTATGTAGCATTAACGGATGATAGAATGTTTTACTCGTTGTTAGAAAGTGTTGACAAGTGTAAAGTGATAAGTAACAAGTGTTATCTGTGTGAACTAGACAATGTTCTTTCTACAATAACAAACCCAGTGTGTGAAACTATTTTACTTACTGAAGTTATAAATAAATTGCCAAGTCTATGTGAAATAAAATTGTTGTATGGCTCTATCGATGTATTCCATAAAATTAGTAACGGTAGATGGATTTTTGTCCAATCAAACCCTGGCAAATGTCATATAACATGTGAAAATGATGTCAAACCTTATGATGAAATTCTTTTTGGTACAGGAATATTACACCTGCCTAAGTCTTGCAAAGCTTTTTATAAAACTTTACAACTGATTCCTAAAGATAGCATAAGTCTTAATATCACTACGAATAAAATTTCTTATTTTAATATTGTTCTTGACGATTGTTGTGAAAAGTCAAAAATTAATAAAACCTTATCTAAATTACCTTTCGTAAAATTATCTGCTCTAAATAATTTTGACTCTTTGCTTCACGCTAGTGTCCATTTGTCACAGCTTGAAAATGAATTAAACAATGTTGAAAGTCCTTCACACTTTCAAAAATACTGTACACACTATTTGTCGATTTCCTATGTTTTAGGTATTCTTTTCTTATTATACATTTTGTTTAAAAGTCGAAGATATTTTTGTAAAAAGAATCCTAACTCATATTGTATACAAATTTACAACCAATGTCATAATTCAAAAGATAAGAAAGTTACAAATAAAATGCATAGTTTACAAGAAATCATTAATTCAAAGGATGACGAACTTTCTGTTAGATCTTTGCCTGTAATGTCGAAACGTAATATTATAACTTAATCTTATAATTAATATTGTATGTTTATAATTAGGTATTGTACTTATTAGTAATTGCTTTGATAAATAATTAAGTATACTTAGTAAGCTACTATATTTCCTGGCCTATGTCTTTATGAATCCTATGTTTAAGTGTTTCGTAACTTTCTATAGTAGTGAATGTTAATACATTACTACTTGATGTTTACAATGTTGTACTTACTCTTATTATATGTTACTTTTAAAATGTCTTCATCTTCACTTTACTAAGTCGTTGAGTTTGTTTTAAAACCTTAAATAAGTAACAAACATGTTTTTGTTTTCTAAATATTTTATGTGGTTTCTCAAGCTACCCGATATTTTATACAACACTATGCTATGTCGTTAAACTTAGAATTGTAAATTTAGTTTATCATATAGTCCTATTTTAGTTTATTATAATAAGCACATTATTTCTCTATGTAGATTTAGTAAATTTCAGGAAACTTAAGTTTATAACAATTAAATTGTACTCATGTTTAATTCAATTCTTTTATCACTTTTTCGTAATGTGTACTTCTATATTGTTTAAATTTAGTCTTTAGAATTTTAAATATTGTGTATCTTAACTGGTTTAAAATTATAATGTCATATTTTTGTTATAGATAACAACCCTTGTTCTAACTTCACATCACAGTTTAAGGGTGATGTTCAGTCTTAAGGTGGGGGGTGTTACATATGCTCACACTATGATAATGTATATTAAACTGCTGAGTTGCATTCCCACGATGCATCTCTTACAGTAAACAAAATGATCATATTTCAGTTTTGTCGTTTTAGATTTAATTAATATATTTTTCAGTCTCGGTTCATATCTCGAAGTAACTACACGGGTTGATATCTAAAGTCAATTTCAATTCCTATTTCTTTGTGAATTTTCAATATCTTTTTATTCTTATAAATAAACTTTATTCTAGTGTCATTAAAATATTTTTTTTAAAAACACTTCTCCGACCCGCGCCGTAACAGTTCTCTTATTAACGTACTAAAGCTGAATTGATAGAATGTAGTTGTGGTCGTCTATTTGAACGGAAGAAGTGGATGCATTAATAATATAATCTATTACAACATATATATTTGTACACATATCGAATTCTGATTGATTTGTTTTGTCATGGCTAATTTATTAGGTTATTTTATACGTAACTTCCATATTAACGAACCTAAAACATGTCATACGGTTGTATAAAAGTAACACACCTTGGTTATTTAACTAGGAAATTGGCCAATTTGTGTATTGTGACATACGAACGATTTAAAGTGGCTTATCTTACTAATCTATCTAATGATTGGTATTTATTTTACCCTTTAACATTTCTAATTCACAAACTTAATAAAGTCATTGTGAATTGAAAGAATATTCTCTTCTCGTACACCGCACTGCTAGGTATACGTTCTTTCTCTTTCTTTAGCGTCGGGTGACGAGTCGCTGACTTCGCTCTAATGTAGTTGAGGAGGGCTGGATCCAGCGTTAACTCGTGAATGGGTGCCGTTTGAGGGTGTTCGTCGTTTGGATACTTGGGGGGAGGGATACTTGCCGAGCTAACGGATTCAGATAAGAATAACTTTGTATAGACGTAAAGAAACTCTGTAAATTTATTTTGAAAAAAATATACCCGTGAAGTGTCTTGCCAGTTCTACTTCACGAAGGTTTTTCCTAACTGGTGGTAGGAAAAAGTCATGTCATGGTAGGAAAAGTCATGTTTTATTTGATATCTCTTGATGTCAAATAAAACATGACTCACTAGACTCACAAAACATGAACACAACATGAGAACAAGTAATCGTCAATGTTGAGAAATAAATATTTCATTTCATTTCATTTCTCCAACATGGGATCCTATAATAAAAACGTAAATTCAACATCCAACAATTCAGTCAATACCTTCTGTATTAACCCTGAACGCTACAGTCTGTCCGACTGCAGAACAGATGGAGATGATTGAATGTCTTCAAAGATGTCAATACGCCTTTTACCGAAGTTATTCGTAACCAGAACGAGATAAGATATAAACATGTTAAAAGCGATAAAATCCGGTTAAAAATGTGTCACAATGAATCGTGAAAACTTAAGGAGATTTTACGTTCATTATTGTAATAGCAAAGTGATTAGACAACTCCCGCTTTGTTCATGCGCCCAAGCTTTTTTTAATAATATTTTACATACAAACCTTTTGAAGGGTAAAAAAAGGTAAAACGAAAACTTTTGGTTTTTAATTTATAGTGGCATATCTTTTGTGCTACAAATTCCGACCGGCACTAAAACCTAAATGTGAAAGCGATTTTCTATAGATTATTTTGGTTCTATTTTATCGGAGTGACGAGGTGGAAACTGCACTTTTGCTTTCATAAAAATTCATACATCCAAGCGAGCGTACGTCATATTTCAAAACAGCGCATCCCTATTTAATGTAATTTTTCTCATATCTTTGTAACCACAGTCGATGCAAAAGCTCATAATTTAGTAGGTTAAGGGCCAATCCATTCCATATTTTCTAACTGATGTTTGCATAATGTGGACATATATGTACAATAAGAGTAAACATATGTTTTGGAGTTCTAATTAATTTGCATCTTTCCTTTAATAATGTTCGTAGAAGGAGAGATCTGTATTTTTATAGCATTTTACTTGCAAATAGGACAAATAAAACTAATTTGCTTCATCGAATCTGTTCAACTGTTCGAATTCAACCGTCGTTTTAAATAAGCTATTCCTTTTCGATTCCAACAATATTAATGTCAAGAACTTTTAAAAGTATATGGCCAATTTCATAACACATAATTTACAAAAAAAAATCTGTTATAACAGAGCTAAATCTTACATAACTGTCATCAGTTTTATCATCTACAATTATACTAACACTTTGTAAATGATACAAATTTAACGTTTATACAAATGCGCACGCTATTTAGCAACTCAATATTAACGAAACGAAACTTTGAACTTTAATTTCAGTGATTAGAGTTGGTTTTTGTTTCGGATTGCTCGAATGATCATACTTAAACAACAGATAGAGACACTAACTATAGTTGATCATATGGTCGATACCTAATAATTTTACATATGGATATGCGCGGTAATCATATTCTTGGTTATTGCTGACACAGTTTGTAGTGAAAAATGTATGATTATGTGATGGTTCCTAGCGCCGTAGGTGCAAGCTGTAATAATGTATTTTGACAACTGGCAGTACTCGTAAGCGTTGTAATCATGCGATTGTCGATTTTGAAATTATTTCGATGATGTTATTATGTCATTTGGAATCTTAGACTGTTGTTATAATAATTCAAATATATGTTTATATACAATTTTATCGCAAATATAAACCGTTCACTCTTAACTTTTGTATTGTTAAGAATTTGAAACAGCGAAGTATTCTATACTTGTGAATCTACACCATAAAATAAAATAAAATAAAATCCGGAGACAAAGCCACTCATCAGTTGTGGAAGAACATACAGCGAACTATAATATTAATCGTAATTTATAAACATGGAAATGAGAGACACATGTAATAATGACGTAAAATTTATTAATGTGCAAATGTGCAGTGATAAGAAACCAGAAAATCGTTTGAATCGTGGGAAGGCCACAGATTTGCGGAAAGAAGTCGAGAGATGTGCAAGCTTTAGGTGGTCTATTAAGTTGACAAAATTATATGTATAGTTAATATTGTGGCTTAATTAATATTGTATTTTGCTTTACGTCTATTTTAATGAGATTAAACCAACAACTATTCATTTCATTTTTATGGGCATAGTAAGTGTAGTGAAAGTGGCTCTCCTTCTGAATGACCGTCCTTCCCTGGGTATTAAAACGGCTATTTTAATAAAGCTTTCTAGGTCTAGATATTTTTCTGTTATTAACTAGTTTTATATAAAGTTTTAGCCAATTTGTTCATATCCTAAAACGGCAACTTGAATGTTACATGCGTTTTCTATATTCAATTATAGTTAACCAGACAAACACTCAAAAATTTAGAATAATATATAAAAAAATTTTGATTTTAGTTTTAGCTCGACTAAACTTACGTACTTAAGGCTTAAGTACGTAAGCGTAGCTTTTGTTACTTAACAAAATTACGTACTTAAGGCTTGGTTATCCTCGATTTACGATTATTAAATCAATTTTACAGACTCAAATGATATTTTCTGCGTTAAAAAAAATTCGCAACAACACCAAGGATAGCTACTGTCTAAACGAAACTGCCGTTAAAAAAACGATGGATTAAATTTTCCTCGATAGAAAAATTATCTGAACATAGGTCTTCTCACATTCTGTTAACACTTTTATTTTGACCATAATGCATGGTCTTGATTAAGTAGTAAATAAAAATTGTATTATTAAATCAAGTTTTGTTTTTTAATGTTTCGGTGCGGTTAATTTTGCAATTGTATTTGATATATTTTTAACAACCGAAAATCAAGTTTTATGTGATGGTGTTACGATCGCGGCTCGTGTCAGATGCCGTTCAGCGTTGTAAAGGTAGGACTTGAATTGTTTCTTGCGCAAACAGTCACCGTGGACACGTTGGCAAATTTTGTAAAACTTGTACATAGTATAGGCACACAACAGCATGACTGCCTGCAGTAGAGCTTTAATTAATATTTTGATTTACAGTGCAATATTACCACGTGCAAAAGAATTGTACACATCAAAAGCGACTCTTGGGAACTGATGAAGTTCTACTCAGAAATTGTATTGGCTTATTGTATTGGCTTATTGTATTGGCTTATTGTATTGGTATATCTGCATTAGAATCTGATGAACAATATCTTGCTAGTGTGTACCAAGTTACTCAGACTAAAACTATTTGATGAAAACTCTTAAAAGCCTTGAAATTAAAGCGTCGCATCAATATTGTAAAATAGTTTAAACAATGTATTCTTTCTTCCAGACTAGCAAGGCAAGGACAATTCATACATTCCAAAAGTTGAAAAAATGCTGAAAAATTCATTACTATTTCGGTCCTGTGGATTAATGATACTAATCATATGTAAAAAAAATTTGAGAGAAAAAGGCCTGTCATGATGAAATATTCAACTGTTACACTGTAATTTTTGAAAATAGTTGTTAGTTTTCACAGAAAACACCACATTATCTTCATTTACGGAGTTATTTTAAAGTGAAATTGATTGAAACTTTTGCTCCAAGTCATAACACTTTTTTTACTTTGTCAGTTTGATAGTTGACGCAGCGAATTCTGCTGGAATAGATTATAAGTTTGTTATTAATCTTAGACTTTCAACATTTTCATGTTCCTGGTTCAGTGGTAAATTACAATATAGAATTTTTGATCTAAGAAAACAATTACGATATTACAACACAAAAAAATTTCTCTTCAGAAAATCTAAATTCAGATTTTAATGTCAAAAATGTATGTGATAACAGTGACGGTTATGACAATTATTTATTGATTGTAAGTAATAAATTACCTCGAAGTCTCGAAAAATTTATAAGTATTCTAAAATTAATCTAATACCGGAAAAAGGTATCTAGTCTTACATAGTGGATTATAAAGATAGTATTTACCTACTAATTTTATAATTATATTAGTGGATTACATATTTATTTGATATAATCTTAATGCTCATATTAAAATTACATAAAAAAAGTTAACTTAAATATTGTTGCAATCACTGGTAGCCCGTTCAAAACAGACATTTCAACTTGTATGAATTTACGTAGTACTGAACTACGGTACATAACTTAAGGCGTTATTACAAATCGATCCCACATGTTCTAAAAAAGTCACTCAAACTTCTTTAGGATTAAATTTCCTATGAAACTGTAAGTTTATTTCAATATAAACAGCTGCTGAAAAAGCAGAGGAGAAAAGAAATAGCTATCACGGAACGCCGAATGATGAATGGTTCCCTGTTATTGATGCTTACGGAGACGGCTCATGACGTCCTCGGTCATGTTGATGCAACTTTATAACTACACTTTCTCTCCTTGAAATTAGTTCATTTTCAAATTACACGGGCCACGAAAAAGCGAATTGATAAATCAATTTGTGAACGTGAATAACGTTTGTAGCACATACCACGTCCTCCCATTTTTTGAAAGCTGTTAAAAAGGTGAAATCAGTCTTCTTCGATAGTACTTTTATTTTGAGTAATATTTACAATCTATGCATTTCTGTACTTCGTTGCCGTAAATCCACCTAAACATCTAAACATCAACTTAGAAAAGTTATAAAATAATAATAATACGATATGCTCACTTCATACCAATATAAACGAACTAATTTTCTAACTTCTACCTAGTAGTGCAGTAATCCTACTGGAAATAATGTTTGTACTGTGGTCAGTCACAGGTGTCACGCGAGTTTACTTTCTCGGAGCTTTTGCGATGTTTGTTAGACGCGCTGGGGATGCACTAAATGGCTAATTCATGTCCTCATGGCCCTAACAGGGCCTTAAATGTAAACAAGCTTTTTGTAAATTCAAACTTAAAACCCGACTGACACGTAAAACATGCGCAACTTTCTTTTTAAAATCTAATTTCAGAAAGAAAAAAATGTAAAAAATTTGTCCGTTCTTATCAGACAAAACACATTATACACAGATAAACACGTAAAACTTATAACAACCCTCCATTTGCGTCGGAGTTTCAGAAAATCGTGTCTATCTTTCAGCTCCTCCAATCACAATAACTTTGATCTCCACATCCACCTAACAAAAAACCAGTGTGTATATTCAAGTTTTACTCCCTACATTATCACCTGCCTGATTGAATGAGTGAATAGAGCAGATAATTACGGTTTTACTCGTACTTAATCCGTTTTATCATTGAAAGTTGAGTAGTTTGCTATGTATTAAGCGTCCATTGACAGACCAGCGTACATATATGGCGCTGGTCATAATAACTCAGCAGGGACTGGTACCCACCTAGTTCAATACAATGTTGTTGATTTATTTATTAAATGGTTAGTTACTGGAACATTTCATTGATTTGATTTATTTTATGTTGTTTTAAAAAGGTTTCTAACAGTTATTGGGTTAATAAAAGTTTCTAACTAATTTATTCAATTACTAGCGTGTTTGAGTAGTTGTTATCTTGTTTACTTGTGATAACGTCTATGCCACAGACAAAATAATTCAAGAAGGATCTTTTTGCGTAAGTTGACCCAAACAAATAAGTACCAACGTCCAACTTGACATATCTAATCGATTGTGTACAACTTGAAGCCGTATGTTTATCGACGTAAGTTTGTTGAATAAGATCGCCTGGGAATCTCAGAAATATCTGTTAATTGTAAAAAATGAAATTTAATACCTAAGTTAATCGAATATTAAACAAACTGTTTATTAGAAAGATAAGACTAAAATAACAGTCACATTTTACTCATAACAAATATCTTAGTTTAAATGTGTGTCTTTAAATTAAATCGTAAAAAATTGCTGCGGTTTGTATCAGTGTTACAATAAATGAATGCTATGATCATACACCTCTTAAAATAATTATTAAGCCTTGAATCACATCACGCACAGTATTTTAAATGATAGGAAACCAAAATATTAACTAGCATTTTTGTAACTACATGAAACTTTCACAAAATCTAACCTATCAATCTTACAGTGACTCGATACATACTAAATACAGGTTTTTAATGAGTCTAAAAATAGTTTTCTGAGTCATACTAATTGACCTCGCAGGGCAGGAGTCTAATTAGACCACGATCTACGCTACTGCTCGACAACTTTAAATACGCACTTACAAGTAACTGCTACATATACAAGCCGAACGCACGAGTTCACTCTCTTGCTTCGAGATTTTAATACATTGAAATTAAAACCTTATTTTACTAACAGAAAGGTTAAGTTTACTCTGTTAATGTCTTAGGAAAATTGTTTTACCTTGTACGGCCTATATGAAATTTTCATCATTAAATGTAGTAGTTAGTGAACACTTTTATTTTTAAACTGGTATACGACTAGGCGTAGGTTGTGTTGGTGGCGGCCGTTATGAATGAAAGGCTTAAATAGGCACTACAACGAAATAGTTTGATCTTATGACTGTAGATAGACTCTTTAGGCTTGTAATAGCATGTGTTAATATAAAAATATGGAAAGAAAAAGTGTTAAAGTGATATAAACGAACGAAACATGGTTTAAATTGATGTAAGGTCCTTTTAAAGGTGCACGAATGAGGGCTTATTAGTGTCAGTTTGATAACAAGAAATATAAAGTTACTTATAAAGGTTTAGTCTGATTTATTTAATTGCGTCTTAATTTTGTTTATTACTCGTTAGAACATAAGAAAAACAAAGAAAGTTGCAAGTTGGCATAAGTGAAATTATGATATAATAAATATAAGGTATGCCTGAAATGTTATTTAAGTACACAGGATGAACTAAAAAAAAAATGGAGCGAATATTTTCTACTTTTATCTTAATGGGCATTTAAGCCAACATGAACGCTCGTCCTAGAAAGATGGAAAGCTTTTGAATCCTACACGAGCGATCTATCTATTTTCACGGTTCGAGAGTCATGTCATCAAGTTGCTTGCTAAATACAACAATCTCAAGGATTCAGGTTCGTTAACTGATGGGTATATAGGTGTATTGGAATAAGTACGCGAAGGGTAAATTATATGTAATAATAATAAATCCCCAGACAAAACAGCTGTATACCTCCGAAGTAAGCAGAGCTTGTGTTATGGATGACAACACAGCGAACTGAGGGGGAACCGAGAATAAACGTTCATATATTAATATCAATAACCATGACCCATAACAAACATCTATGTTCATCACACAAATAAATGCTCCGGTCAGGACTCGAACCTAGGACGTTCGGCGTATGAGCAGGGCTACTAAACATTACGCTACTCGGTCTCCGATACCCATATATACATATAAATTAGGTCTTTACCTATGAAATTGCCGTTTTTCACGAAATAAATGAAGCGTAATTTTTTTATATATTTTTTATTTCTATTAATCAAAATAATCACCCACGCAATCAATGCATCTTTGCCAACGCATTGGTAGCTTATTGATGCCTTTCTTGAAGAAATCAGCTGGACGGGAGGCAACAAATTCTTCAAAGGCATTTTGTACTGCCCCTCGGGTATTGAATTTTTTTCCCGCCAAGAAGTTATCCAAATTCTGGAAAAAGTAGAAGTCTGTAGGCGCAAGGTCTGGTGAGTACGGTGGATGACGGAGAACTTCCAACCCCAACTCTTGTAGCTTGGAGACCGTCTGCTGTGCAGTATGAGGTCGCGCGTTGTCATGCAGGAGCAGTGGAGCCGAACGATTGACCAAAGCTGGTTGGAGACGTGCGAGCTTCTCCATCATTGTGTTCAGTTCTTCACAGTACACATCTGCAGTAATGCTTGTCCCGTTTGGCAAGAAGCTGTGACGAATTACACCCGCGTTAGTCCACCAAACAGTGACCATCACTTTTCTAGGGGTAAGTTTTCGTTTAGGGCATTGTTTGGGTGCTGAACCAGGGTCCAACCAACTTGCTGAGTGCTTACGATTGTCAAACCGGATCCATTTCTCGTCACAAGTAACAATGCGGTTCAGAATTCCTTCATTTGTATGCCTGCTGAGCAGTGCAAGGCACGTCTCCACGCGTACTTCGCGCTGGCGGTCATTGAGTTCGTGGGGTACCCATTTGTCAAGCTTTTTTACCTTGCCAATTTGACGCAAGTGGACCAATATTGTTTTGATGCTAACGTCGAAAGCTGCTGCTAATTCAGCCGTGGATTGAGTTTCATCAGCTTCCACAATTGCCTTTAATTCGTCATTGTCGACCAAAGTTTTCGGACGACCACGGGGTTCATTTTACAGGTCAATATTTCCAGAACGGAAGCGGGTAAACCAATAACGGGTGGTGCGTTCGTTTGTAGTGTTCGCTCCGTAAACGTCGTTGATGTTGCGTGCCGCTTCTGCCGCTTTGTTGCCACGACGGTACTCATACTCCATAATTACTCGAACTTTTAACTTATCCATGATGACGAAAAATGTTCGAATGCGTTGAAAACAAAACACTAACTATTAAACAAATGACGATTTTAGAAAAAGAATTCCATGTTTGTCAAATAAAATTAATTTGAAATTAGAATTATCAGTCAAAAAAAAAATATTTTTATTTGAAATGGCCAGTACGGCAAAACGGCAGTTTCATAGGTAAAGACCTATTAGAATGTAAAATAATAGTTTTTATAAAGCAGTCGGCTATATCGAAAACCAACATAGTATTGTGTCTTGCGATTACGAGTTTACAAGCCCGTATTAAACCTCACTCAATCTATGCGTCATCCCAAGGAAGGGGACAGATATCATTTTCTGTACCACAATAGTAGAACTATCTTGCTCCTTTCCCAGTCTCAAGATGACGCTCGTGACTTAATGGAGATCTATTAATACAGGGCTCTCCTTTATAATCTATCCGGAAAGATCATTAAGTTTGGAAGTCGAGGGCTGAAGGATAAAACGAAAATACATATATTTCAATTGTTCAGAACCTCATAGAAAATCTTTGCCCAGGTATTGTATTGTACGGTCTTATTATTTCACTCACATAAACTTCAATAGTTACGCTTCTGTACCACCCTTACAAACCCTGTTATTTTTTCTTAGCTGGTTACAAGTTCTCTAAAAATGCATGTCATAAACCAAAAAAATGTCCTACATATATGAATGAAACATGTATCAAATTAAATACGTGTGTACTAAACTGTTGTATAATAAATAGAAACAAAAGAACGCAGACGCAACATTGCAATTAAAAAGATAAGCGTTTGTTTTGTCCGGGTGGGCACTAGGGGATACATGCTAGTCATTACACAATTTGTTGTATTTGCGGATTAGAATCTAGACCGCATGCATTTTATACACGTACATGGGTGTACCTTTCGTTGCTTGTATGAAAGTCTAGAGATATTTGTTCTTTTTAAAGCCTGGTTTGAAGAAACCATTGGCATAGCTCATTAAAGTCTATTAATGTCATGTTTAATGAAACACTATTGTAGAACCTTCTGTTCTTGCAATTTTAATTTGTGACATTCATATGTTACTTCCAAACTACGTAATCTATCTATACTAGTAGTGGGTAGAACCGAAAGAAAAATTGCTAACAATGATATCTTTTGTACATATTCTCTTTTAAACCAATCACGGAGTCAAAAGTCTACACTGAAATTATGTCATATCTTTTGTTTGTGTTTAAACAAATTTTTGCTCTGTAACTTCACACACTAATCTATAGATTCATCTACTACTTATGATTCAAGTAATGACGCTGGTTGTGTTCGGGCGGGAGTCGTTTAATATCGTAGCTGTTACCCTTTGGTTGGCTTATGTTCAGCAGCACATAGAAATAATCCAATAGATTCAGACAGTGGCGGATTAACCAGCAGGCTGAGTAGGCTGGAGCCTAGGGCGGCAGATTTTAGGGGGCGGCAAATTTTACCCAAAAACTTTTTTTGTCTTATATAAATGAAAAATAAGCATTATTATATACACGGAGAAAATGAGTCGAGAATTCAACAAAAATTACAATATTTTAGTGCTGTACAGTAAATTGATTACTCCGTCGTCCGTTTATGAAAAAATACTGAAAGTAGCCAGTAGGGGAACAAAAAATCAGCAGGAGCGGCAAAATTTGAATGGCCTGCTGGCGACAAATGTGTAAATCCGCCACTGGACAAACAAATTTGAATAGTGGTTCTCTAAAGGGTTTGCTCCATGGTTAGAAACCAGGCTGTCAGCCAGTTGTCTTTGCTGTGACCTCTACTTTAAACAACTCTGCGCATTGGCTTCCAGTTACCATTGTTAGTGTGTTCAGAACTGGCGTACGGAACGGTCGCATCATACATAGGACAATATTTCTAATTACTTCTAATTCGGCTCTTCACTGCAGGTTCAGAACGGTTCTGAATATAAGTCTAGACTTCAATAAGACTTAGTATTTATTATACTACTCGTACAAAGGAACATTGTTGTCAGACATTGTTGTAGCAAGTTCATGTATTGAATACAAAAATGGCTTAGTCCAAATAGTCCATTGTTGAATTCAGCGTATTGATATCTTTAAAAATATGAATTCAAACAATCCTGTGTTAGGTCGCGTGCCGATCAAATATATTTAACTTAATAATTTTTACAATAAACTTTTCGGTAAATGTTTTAGACATTGCCTATCTAAAACATTATTAATCTAAAATATTAACAAATCTGTCATAAACGTCTGTACGTGAGTTTAAAAAGATCAATACAAATTTTCTTTGAATCTGAAAAGACCAAAATCCGCGGTGTGCCCGGCAATATGGCCGCGAATAATATGAGAAGAACGTGTGTACGTTCTTTCTAACGTGTATAGAATCTTTACAAATTAAAGTATACTGTTTTAGAACATTTTAAGATCAAATTTTTATTAATCTGAGTTTTCAATCCTTCTTTCCTTTTTATAGTTGCAGATTGAGATAAGTAGCGGAGCTGTGGTCAAAATGGTTTTGGGAACTTATAATTAGTTCATACATCTTTATACGTTGTAGTAATCAAGCTGAGTAGAGAAGGCTGTATATCCTCTTAGCATCAGAGGATAATCAGCCTTCTAAGCAGTTGCTGTTTTTCTAGATAACTCAAGTTTTAATTTTTTGCGAATTATGTTTCATACTAGATAGGTTTCAGGTGTTGTTTTAAGGAGTAAAAGTTGATAGGCCATGTTTTTTTTCGTCACTGTTATTGAATAGATAAGTAGGTGCTACCACATTCTACTAGCTACCGCAGCGAAATTTGTGTCTACCTACATTTGCTGTCTTTTCCCGAACTTGATTACTGGTAGTTTGTATTGCTACTTTTATTGTTCTATAATTACCTAAGCCGGACCTGGATTTGTGAGTAGGAACTGAAAATTACGCAAAGGTAGAACGTTGCTAGATGGTCTTTGAGGTTAAGTTTAATTTTGATACCAAAATATTTCAAAATTCAATAATTTTTTTACAAGGTACACTTTAGGGTACAAATTTTACACTACTTTTTTAGGGTACACAGTTTAGGGTTCAAACCAGTGTACTTTGTTATCCAGCTATATGTAAGTGTTAGGTTATAAACGATGCAGGTGTTGACATTGTTATTTGAGTTCGGTGTGGTTTTCTATAATTAGGCGAACACTAAGAAAGATTGAAAAAATATTCGTATTTTTTGTTTGTTTTGTCTGTGATCTGTCGAAAAATCCTAAATACTCTACAAATAACATCGAGTTTATTTAGAAATGCATCATATTTACGTAATATTGATAGGGAATCGACTTAGTTAATTTCATTTCAATAAATAAAATTATACGCGGACCTAACGTTAGGTTAAAAGCCCATATTACACAAACAGCATTTAATAAAGCACATCTATCTCCTCCTGTAGGTGTAAGTAGGCTTGCCTTCTAACAGAGCTCCTGACTTCAAACTCTCTAAGAGACCGATAGATACTGGAGATTTCTGGCCATATGTTTTATACGTTAATTTTTAAAACTTAATAAAAACGGCCGGATTTTATCATGTTTTTACATTTAAATTCGACGTTTAGTTACCTTTACAGTCACCTCGTCACGAGAATTTTATTTAATAGAATGGATCGTGAAAACTTAAGAAAGTTTTATGCACCACGTCGTATAACATAAATGTCTTTTCTTAGTTAACAAACTTTCGCCAAATACTAACAAGAGATATAACAATCGCCAGTATTAGTACTAGATGTAGTACTAAGTATCAGTACTAGGTCCGGTTGACAAAGGTCGGATCACGATCTGAACCTGGGACTCTACTCACGACCTCTGTGAAATCTCTGAACTATTGTATACATTAATTATACCGCTGAGGGCGTGTGGAGTGAATTTATATCTGGTTGAAATAAGTTTATTCTATAGTTTGTACCTATAAAACCTAGTCTCTGGGTCTAGCAAAATTGGTTTGATTAAAGGTTCGAAGATAATTTAGGGGTAGTAAAGTTTCTTATGTTAAGATGTTCATAAAAAATACATCTACGTGGTTGTGTTCCGGTCGAAGGGAATGAACAGCGAGTGCCATTACTGGAACAAAGGCAATCCCAACTGAAGCCAACGGTCGACTTATCAAAATCATATTCAATGTTAATAAATAAAACATCTATGACTAAGGTTGTCCATGGGTGGGGATGGACTTACCACCAGGTGGGCCGCGTATCCACATACCAGCTATTAAAAAAATGTTGATGCTGGCACACTATTGATAAAATAAAAATATCAATTAAGAAACGGTATCTTATCAATTGTAGAGGGTCATATCTTGCATTTTTAATACTGAAATTTTCGTCATTTTTTCTAATATTACTGCTGTAGTTTTTGACTATATTTAATGGCAAATATCATCAATAAACAAACAAGGATTAATCGTACCCTTTATATAATTAGTAGGTATAGAGTTACAGTGGACAAAGATCTTTTTGGATTAAGAATTTTGTTTCTAGTACTTTCAGGAATAAAATGCCCAAAAAATTATGGAACTATATCCTTTTGAGAAGTTAAATTAACAAATTAATGAATAATTAAATCCATTAGATAAATTTTAAGAGCACCTTCATAAACAGATTGTGAACTTATGATAAAAACTTATGAACAAATATTACATAGTGGCAGAGACAAATATATTTCTCCAAACCTATTGCCCAATACGAATCCGTGTTTGTGATAAATCTGTTGGCGCGTTCACTAAATGAACAACAAATGTATTTCGATATCACCCTGTATATACTTGTCACAGCGCTGTCAACGGTTTCACGCTTTATGTTGGAAATGCTGTGACACTGTTGCGGTGTAGAGAACTTAACATTTTTTAAGTTTTAATATAATGTTCTGTTGTGAAAGTATAATAATAATTTTATTAGTAATTAGTCTATGTTACATAGAACAACGCTGAATTAAATCTCCATACGAATTTACGTTGGGAACCACCTACTGTATGGGCCGAAAGTATGCTTGTACTGTGAAGGAACATAGAGAACATAGAGATATAAGGGACAATCTGGACAAGCCTTACATGTTATAAGAATAGTTAACATGCGTGAATTATTAAATAAATTATTGTCGAGTTCGGAACGCTGCTAAATGGATCTGTGTAGGTAAACCAGGAATTACAGTTACACTTTGTTTTAGTTTAGTTATAAGTAAATAAAAACCCGAATACAAAAATAATGACGTATCAAAGAAATCTAAATTAAACTATTGATTGGTAAAAACTGACTAATCTTAATCCTATAAATGCGTTTATTTGTTTGTAACGCTTTCATGTTTGACATACTCAGCCAATCATCATATTTGCACACACATTTATAAGGATCCAAAAACGGAGCTTTCTATTTAGAAATATTCTCGAGGGAAACGCGCACGAAGCCGCGGGCAAAATCTAATTAGTAATAAAATAAACCAATGAAATATTTATTTCTCAACATTGACAATTACTTGTTCTTATTGACGTCAAATAAAGCATGACTCCACCACCAAGTCGGAAAAACCTTCGCGAAGAAGAACTGGCAAGAAACTTCACGGGTATATTTTTTTCAAAATAAATTTACAGTGTCTTTATGTCTATACAAAACTGTTCTTATCTGCATCTGTTAGCTCGGCAAGTCTCCCTCCCCCCAAGTATCCAACCGACGAACACCCTCAAACGGCACCCGTTCACGAGTTAACGCGGAATCCAGCCATCGCCCTCCTATACTACTACTTGATACAAACCTCTATTTCTTCATAGCTCTATGATAAACCTAAAAGCACTGTATGCTAACAAAATTTGTGAAAATCAACGCTATTCCCTATCACTAAAGTTCTTTTTCTAATAGCTACAGCTCAGACACAAGTAGAACCCGCTTTGATAAGTCATAAATGCATCTTGGTCCAGCATTACATCGTTACTAAGGTATCCTGATAGCAGTGTTGCTGATGTATATTGTGTGTATTTGGTATGGTTTATTGGGTTTGTCTGTGGAATCATTGGATAATTTTTGAGAATGTCGTTTTTTAGAGTCCTTAGCCATGGGGAGCAACTAGCCTCCTCTCAGATTTTATTGATGAACCTAAAGCATAAGTACGTGACTGTTGCTTGTTCTCTATTCGGCCAATATCGCGTGGTAATGAACATTTTTTGGTGTATATTTACGTTTACACTTTAATTTATTATGTATTACACTTTAACATAATAATTTTTATCAATACGATAGTGGTACTAAATGAAGTTGCTTTATTAAGGTAATTTATTTTAACCTACGGCTTGGTGGTATTTATTATTTGAAATGTTAAGGCAGATATAAGTATAAACTATTCAGGTATTTGATTAGTGACAATATTCTCCATAACCATGCTCAATTTCTAAAATTAATAACTTACACAACATCTTTATAAAATCATTCAATTACTATTATTTAATCTACTTTTGAAATTCAGACTTTTCTGAATAAACATAGGTAGGGAGGCAATTAATACCTAGTTCTTGGAAATATGAACCAAAAAGGATTACCTTTCCTAAAGTTTTCCTTTTTTTCTATCTACTCTGCTTTTTTATTTTTTATTAGTTTCATTCGCAAAACTGGTACATAATTTAAATGTTACAACTAAAATACATGCTTCGAACAGTATTCCTAATTATGACCTTCTAGAGGTGAATCTAACAGTACAAGAATTAAATATACATATTATTATATAATAACAATAATGTGTGGGCTATTTATACCCGTTCAAGCTATAATGAATGGAAATTAGTACAAAGGTTAAATTAATGAAATTTTTGTATAATGTAACTATAGTGTGTGCCAAAATACCTTTTCAGTTTCTTTTTTAAAGCGGCCAAAGAATTACCAAATATATATTTTTTTTTATTGATTAAAGAATTAGACGTTTGTCTTCTATCTCACCTGATGAAAAGTGACGATGAAGACGAAGGTGTTACACGCCTATCCATGAGATACTTGAAAGAACTAGGACTATAGTTTTCTGGAAAAACAGACGCAGGCAGTTCATTCCACACCTTGGCGACCCGCACCAAAAAGGAACTATCGAAGCGTTTGTTTCGGCTTCCTAGGATATCTACCATAAAGGATGGAAGGCCTGTCTGCGTCTAGTAGTCCGATGTAAGAAGGGAGTGGGTTCAACCTGATTAAAAAGAGCATTCGCGCACTCTCCAAAATGTAATCTGTAGTAGACTGCTAAACTGGCAACTTTCCGACTATGGTTGAGGCTTTGCAGTTTTTTGATGGTGAGGTCAAAGTTGTTAATAATATATCTGAATAGTTTCTGAGACAATTGGCTAGATGAAATGTACGGTGCAGCTGAGCATGGCTCCCAACATTAGAGTTCACTTTATTTACATCGAACACTGTACGATTCAGCAGTCTGCTCCCTTGACGTGGAACAGCTATATTTATTTGATATATAATCTCGGTGGAATCTATATGACCGTGAATGACCTTGTGTAAAAACATTAAGTCCAAGGTTTTTCGTCGTTTGTATAATAGGGTGACTTTATGATGTTTACATCTTTCCTCATAGGAACGCAACGACCTACATTTTTTATCGGAGAAACCTAGATGGTAAAGGATTTTTTTTTTAAACTGCTCAGTGATATTAATGTATATTGATAACTAGGGCTCCAAACTTGACTGCAGTATTCTAGGATACTTCGTATCCAACAATTATACACCAATTATTTCACAGTTAGATCCCTAAATACCTTCATCTGACGCGTTATGAATCCTGATAGTCTATTCGCCTTATGTGTGATACTCTCGAGGTGACTTTTGAATGTGAGAGAGCTGTCGACCATCACCCCGAGATCCCTAAAGACGGAAGCTTCCTTTAAATTTATCCATTAATACTATATACACATGGTGTCGAATTTTTCTTTGTCTAAGTCCTGTACCTGTAAGAATCTGTACTTTCTCTAAGTCCATTTGCAACTGACAAACATCTTGGGTCGAAACAATTGTCCTATACATCTTGAAATGATCAGCATACTTTTTAAATTTGGACGTTATTACCTCTCCTAGGTCATCTATATACATAAGAAAAAAAAAGAGGCCCCAAATGTGAGCCTTAAGGAACTTCTGACGGTATAAAAAAGACATCCGACGAAAAACCTTTAATTACTGTCATTTGCGATCTATTAGTCAAATAACCGAGTAGTATCTTCTGGTGGTAGGCTTCGGCCGTGGCTTGTCACCACCCACTAAACAAAGCCATACCGCCAAGTGACATGGTCGCGTTCCGGCATGATGTTTAGTGTAGCCATCGAGGAGGGTAGGTCTGAGTAATCGTGCTGCATCAGAGAACTGTCTTCAGCTCGTAATTTATTGACTCGCCGGGTAACTGGTTTTGGAGGGTAGCGGGATCCGGAGCAACGGTGCACCGCTGGCCGACCGCAGGTAGTAGGGGGCCCAAGTAGTGTGCTAGCCACATGCGAAAGGCTGCCCCGCCACCTCGCGAAAAATCCCGGGAGGCTTCATCGTGCCAGCTGGCGACTGGTTAGAGAGGACCCGATGACAATCCCCGGGGGGGTTCGGGCGTCCCCGCAGTTCCCCATCGGTGCGTTGTTTATTGCGAGCTGCTTGGTTCCATTTGCAGCGCTTCACGCAACTTCTGTCCTCCTCCCTATTCACTCACACAACTAAAATGGATAGTCACAAGAAGAGTAAGGTTCTACAGCGGTTGCACTTCCTCTCTTTTAAAGTGCACTTCTGCAACATCAGAGGAATGCACTCAAATATCAACGATGTCCACCACCATCTTGAGACAGAGAGGCCTCACCTACTCTTCTTAACGGAGACGCAGATCTGTAATCCGTCTGACTCGGCATACCTTAGTTACCCAGGGTAAATCCTAGAGTCCAATTACCGCCCGAACGCCGGGGTGTGCATGTATGACAGTGACGAGATCTGTAGTCAGCGTCTCCGCTACTTGGAAGATCTGGACTTTTTCGTTATGTGGGTTCACATTGATACCGGCCTTGACCAATTGGTCTACGCCAATATATACCGGTCACATAGGGGAGATCGGGAGACAACGAGGCTCATGGAGTATCTCAGCGATGCAGCAGATAAGGTTCGGCAACGTTTTTCCTCAGCGCAATTGGTGTTCCTGGGGGATTTTAAAGCTCATCACGGGCAATGGCTATACCCGTATCAGGACACTGACCACGCTGGAAGAGAGGCTTTTAAGTTTTCCGTGACTCGAGGCCTCTCACAGCTTGTGCACGAGCCCACGCGCATCCCCGATGTTGCCGGCCACACTGCATATTGCTTAGACCTGACAACTGATCCTGACAGGTGCTCGGTGTCCGTAACTGCACCTTTAGGGACATCCGACCACTGCGTGGTGAAATCTGTGTCGCAGTACTCGCCGCCTGACACCAGCCCAAAAGGCGCTAGGTGAGTATGGCGATACAAGTCAGCAGATTGGGGTGAGATGCGGCACTTTTTCGCGTCTTATCCTTGGCGGCAGACTTGTTTCGTAAAACCGATCATCGTGCTGCCCTGATGCTGTATCAAGTGTGATAGGCCAAGCAATGGAGTATTTCATCCCTTACTCTGTCCTATCCCTTGAAACCAAAGGTCGCCAATGGTTTAGTGCTGCTTGCCTCACAGCTGAAAAGCTTAAGCAAGCTGTCGCTCGCAGAAGCAAAGCCGTGGACTCGCATGAACTGAAGAAAAATACAATTCTGCCGCCAAGTCTTGCAAAAAGGTGATCAGAAAAGCTCGCTTTGACCACATTGGCCACATCGGAGACAAGATAGCGTCATATCCTTCAGGAAGCAAAGCTTTCTGGTCTTTGGCCAAGTCGGTTGAGTCGAACTTCTGTCGCCCATCGCTGCCACCTCTGAGGAAGCCTGACGGTTCACTGGCCCACACTGCAAAAGAGAAAGCAGACCTCTTTGCTAATCTTTTTACAGACTATTCACGTCTAAATAGTCAAGGTAAAGTCCCACCCCAGTTACCTCAGTTCGGACCCAAAATGGATACCGTTAATATTCGCCAAAAGGAGGTTCTTAAATGCTTGCAGAATTTAGACGTGAACAAGGCCAGCGGCCCCGATGCCATACCTGCAGTTGTGTTAAAACACTGCGCAGCCGAGTTGTCTCCCATACTAACGCGCCCGTATCGACTCTCTTTGGAATCTGGAAAGGTCCCTAAATCCTGGAAGCTGGCTAACGTGCAACCAGTACCAAAGAAGGGAAGCCGTGCAGATCCCATCAACTATCGACCTATTGCAATCACCTCCATACTTTACAAAGTCATGGAACGTGTATTGAACAATCGTCTCCTGGCATACCTTGAGTCCAACGAGCTCCTTAGTGATAACCAATATGGTTTTCGCAGTGGACGCTCGACTGGAGATCTTCTTGTGTATGCCACTCACTTATGGAGCGAAGCCTTGAAAGGTCACGGTGAAGCTATAGCTGTATCCTTAGACATTTCGAAGGCTTTTGATAGGGTCTGGCATGATGGTCTCTTGAGTAAGCTTCCAGCATACGGTATACCTAAAGAGCTCTGCGACTGGATATCTGATTTTCTGAGGGAACGGTCAATTCGAGTAGTCTTAGACGGCTGTTCTTCTGACCTAATGGCAATTAATGCCGGGGTACCTCAGGGATCTGTTCTCTCTGCAACGTTATTCTTGCTGCACATTAACGACCTGCTAACACCCAGGAATTATTGGTTACGCTGATGACAGCACCGTTGTAGAGAGATACATGTCCAATGCGCGAGCGACTCCTCAAGAAATCCGGGCTTTTAGAGAGTCCATGATTGAGCGGGTGGATTTGGCCTTAAAGAAAATGTCCGACTCCAACTTGGTCAAATTTAACCCGTTGAAAACACAGGCGTGTTTATTCTCCGCGAAAAAGAGCAGTTTCGACCTAACGCCCACTTTCCAAAATGTTTCTGTACCCTTAACAAACCACCTAGGGCTTCTGGGCGTAACTATATCGTCCCAACTAAACTTCGGGCAACAAATTGTGTCCATGGCTCAAACTGCTTCAAAGAAGTTGGGAATCATCTCGAAGGTCCGGCAGTACTTCAGCCCTGAACAGCTACTTAATTTGTATACAGCTCAAGTTCGATCTTGTATGGAGTACTGTAGCCATCTTTGGGATGGTTCTGCAAAGTACCAACAAGAAGCGATGGACGCAGTTGACCGAAGAGCCCGAAAAATAATTAACAACTTTGACCTCACCACCAAAAATTGCAAAGCCTCGACCAGCATCGGAAAGTTGCCAGTTTAGCAGTCTTCTACAGATTACATTTTGGAGAGTGCGCGAATGCTCTTTTTGATCAGGTTGAACCCACACCCTTCTTGCATCGGACTACTAGACGCACAGGCCTTCCATCCCTTCATGGTAGACATCCCAAGAAGTCGAACCAAACGCTTCGATAGTTCCTTTTTGGTGCGGGTCGCCAAGGTGTGGAATGAACTGCCTGCGTCTGTTTTTCCAGAAAACTATAGTCCTAGTTCTTTCAAGCGTCGAGTGAATAGGTATCTCGTGGATAGACGTGTAACACCTTCATCTTCATCGTCACTTTCCATCAGGAGAGATAGAAGACAAACGTCTAATCCTTTTTCAACAAAAAAAAAATAAAAAGCTTTGGTTATGAGCGATTGATGATGAACGAGATCGAAAGCTTTACGAAAATCAGTGTATATGGCATGAACCTGAAATGAAATTAAATGAAATATTTATTTCTCAACATTGACAATTACCTCTAGCCCTTTATCTAAAGCGTTGGCTATATTTTTTATTTACAACCTAATTTAAAGTTAAACATTTAAAAAATTTATTTAAAAAATAGGTACAAAACATAAATTATTGAAATGCACATAGTAGGAACTTGGATGCAACTCAACAATATGTGCAACTTAAAAATAATTTATAGTTGAACTCCGTTACAGAATGAAACATGTCAAGCAAGAGAAATTATAATAAATTGAAGTCATTAACATTAACAATAACAGTTACTATTTCATAAAATTATATAATTATCAAAGAAATTTTTAACTAAAAAAATAATCTATATAATATCAAAATAATGGTGATAATGTCAAAATTAAATGTAAAAAGAAAAATTATTCTATATAATGTCAAACATGTGTGATAAAATCAATAAACAACAATGTACAATTATGTCAGAGCAGAAATATAAATGTCAAAAATAATGCCTAAGATAATCATGTCACAAAAATTAAATGAAATAATATAAAAAATATCTGTAACATACTCTATCAAGTTTGTGGCTGTCGATTTACCAGGTCTAAAACCATGTTGATGGGCCATGAGTTGTGTTTTGACATGAGCGTAAATCACTTGCTGCACGAAGGACTCGAGTCTTTTTGCCATTGAGCATAGTATCGAGACTGGCCTATAGTTCTCAATGTCATTCTGATTCCCGGACTTGAGTATAGGAACCAAAAATGCAGGTTTCCACGCCTCAGTGAAAGTTCCAGTATAAAGTGAAGTATTAAATATTTTTGTTAATGTTACTCTTAAATTATCTAGGCATTTTTTAGAAAAATCGTAGGTATAAGGTCTGGGCCTGGAGCTTTCTGCGTATCAAGTTTTAAAATATAATCCTTCACCTCTTCTTCCGTGACCACTACTTGAGAAAGAACCTGTTTATCTGTATAGCTATCTGTGTTATGATTTGTGTGCTTTCTTATATTAGAGTGTACCACATACACAGACTTGAAATAAGCATTCAATAGAGTAATCTATTCAAGTAATTATATCCTGTCCACCTGTAGCTCGTTCGCTTTTAAAAAACATTTCATTAAGTATGTTGGATTCCTTACTCTTCTGCCTTTTAATGTACATCCAAAAGGTACCGCTGATTTCATTTTGAAAATTTTTAAACGCGTCATTGATTAATTTGTCACATCTATTTCGTAAACAGTCAACAGTCACGTGGGTTCCTATATTTTTTTAAATTTGAATGAATTTTAGCTTTCTCCCTTAGAGCCTTAACTATTGCCGTATTATACCAGATAGGATACTTTGCTTCACTTGGGTTTTTAAGCGGTGTATGCTTTTCAATTATAATAGATATATTGAAATAAGATAATTTTACCATTTCATTAATGTCGCTCGTATTATTTCATATAAGATCCCAGTGTAAACCATATATGGTTTACATTTATGGTAATTATAATTCATCATTAATTGCACTATAATCACACAAAAAGAAATTCAATTTAGGTTTAATTCCGTTATTACTAGCTTGTTTTTTTAGATCTATAAGTAAAGCAGGATGGTGATCCTCTGTTGGGACCAATGCGTCATTAGAGCATGAAACTTTAATCTGCATGTCAGCGGTACCTAAAACCAAATCCAAAATTCTTCCATTTTTGTTGTCTATTTTATTCCATTGAGTTAAGTTGTTAAAAGATACAAAATTAAGGTAGTCTTTTTCTAACATATTGTAATTTCTGCTTTCAATATCATAGCTATTGTTGTTTTCAGAACTCTAACCTATGATACCAAAGTTAAAATCCCCTAAAAAGCAAAGGAGAGGTTTTCAAAGGATTAAGGGGTGCATACCAAAAATACATATACGTACGTACTACATCTTTTACGTACGTTTTGAATTTTTAACGGAGATTTAAGATGAAATAAAGAAGTTAACGCGACGCTGACCACAAAGTGAGCTCGGCGGCGAGTGAGCCACCGGTGGCAACGCTCGACTACATCGAAAACACTTGAAAACAGTGGAATATCAGCTAGAAAGCATGCTTGTATTTTTATTTTGAATAATTAAAGAATGTTATAGGTCATTAAGTTTAAGGGAACAAATGTTGTTAAATTATTTTTTAAATAGCTAGCTTAGACACAAGTTAATGTAACCATTTCTGAATACTCATAATTATTCCTTTACTGATGATAGGATTATAAAATAACCAAGAAAAAGATTAATAAAAAACGTAATATCTAATATAAAAGCGGTGGAAGTTTGTTCAGGAAAGTGAGAACTAAAATGGTAAGTACAATTAGTAAATTGTACGTAATTTAATATGTTTTTGCAAAAATGTGCACGTTTACACGTTTCCAACGCCTAACGAGTGACCTATATAGTATTCAATCAATTTTCTTACTATTAAAAACGATTTAAAGTAATCTCCATCGACACATGGAATATCCTACTTCTGACATGTATGATTAATTGATACGTTCCTAATGATGGTGGATCAAACGAGCCATACAATGGAAACTCAGATTTCTAAACATTTCACTTCGATTACTCTAGATGTATATTGAATTAAATGAACGCTTCTTCAATTTATAATTTATTGAATTTTAGCTAGGCTTTATGTAGTCCGTTGAAGTAAGATCCTACAGTGATCTTATTCAACTGCCGAAGTAACCATGGAAACGTTGCCAGTAAAATTACAAGAAAGAAGGCAATTACATCGGTTGCTATACCATAATATCGTTCTATTACCACTTACCACCAAATATTGAACCTGTTTCGTTTCTTGGTTACATTACAATTGAATAATATACAGGATGACCACATTTACAGTTCGAAAAAAGGTAAATGGGTTTAAATTGCCGATTTTCCAAACGGTAAAAAAGTCCCCCGTTACAAGCAGTATTATTTTATTAAACTTATCCTGATCGGACACAAACTAAAGGAGTTTCTTAGAAAAAGTTCCTTCTTCCTGGACGAAGAACCAGGGCGATGTTAGATACTGTAACATTCATCGCCATCGAAACTGATAGAAATTATTTCAAAGATCTTTCTCATTTTTTTTAAAATTACCATTGAAGCCAACATGTCATTAGCATTAATTTAAAAATTAAATATGTTATTAGTAAAGTGTTCTCTTATGTCCTTCCTATTTTAACTACCGAAATAACCACGTTTGCGTGGTTGTGTTCCGGATTCAGGGAAGGAACAGCCTGCCAACTGGAACAAAGGCAATTCCAGTGAAGACTAACGTCGACAACGCATCTTTAGTTGATAATCAATAAATAACAATATGATGAATAACATCATCAATAAATTATGATCACTTACTCGTTTGCCAAAGTTTAAAAAGAGGAGTTTAAAAAATATTATTAATTTAATTTAACAGCAGGTTCTTTTGCTGCAGAATTATTTTCTAAAAATCGGACTCGTTACTGGTTATCCTATTTTACGAGAGGATGGTATCCAGGTAGAGGATGATAAAAACTGAAGGTTTTATGAATAACAAGATGCTCCAACTGTTCCAGAAAACTAAAATACAGTCCTTACTGGTTTAAGAGTTTTGTGATGTTATATAGTGAATAGTTACCTATGCGTGGTGTTACACGCCTTAAAACCACTTTTGCAGATTCTATAATACCCACGCTTTGGCGGAGTAGCTAAATCAGATTTTGCAACCAATTAGCAAAATAATACAATTTACATCCACTCGCGAATGTGCAATTGATGCAATATTTGGTATTTTTCTTAGCGAAACCACTGTGTTGCCAAATAAAGAGAATATTTTTTAATAAACTTATGTTACATTAAAAACACATAAACGTCAGTGAACTTGGATGAATCTTAAATTGTTAAGGCTTGCAATGAAAATAAATAAACTAGAACAATGGAAGTTTTCATTCAACAATTCATGCAAAGTAGGGTTGTGTAAACCTTTTTATCTTCTAACGTCAAAGGCCAGATAACACATAGAAAATTTAAGGTTATTTTCGTTACATATAACTACTTCTTATCCTAGTTTCGTCCAATTCCCCATTTATTTTAAACAAAAAAAAAAAGCTTCATTTCGCTTTCCATACAGATTCTGACTTAAAAGCCCAACATCTGTAAGTTCCGGCTAAGCGCCCTCAGCGCTAGGCCGCAAAGTCCGGTGGAATTTAAAAGGCTAATAGGGCCGAAAAAAAAGAGCCCAACATCTCTCACATAAAATTTTATATTGTCTAGGTAAAACAAGGCACTGGAATTATGATATTAAGAATTATTTAGTGGAATAATCAAAAGTTTGATTTTGTAAGCTCAAAGTATGTTTGGAATTGAAGAATATTAAAAAGTTAGAAAATAAATAAAAGACGTGGTTTTTATATATTTTTTCTGATTCATATATGAGAAGTACATTATCTAAAGACTGGGCAGGTGTAACAGCATTATTTTCATACCTTGCTCAGCCAAGGTACCAAATGATTAGGACAATGTGTGCGCAGCAACCTTCCGTCCTCCTTATTGTAACATTACAATAATATTGCTTTATTGCATCTGTACCTTTAGTATTACGTAAATATAGTCTACTTTGTATTCTGCCTCTTCGAATGGTACAGTTTTCAGCCGGAGGCAAGTCATTTAAAGAGTTGCTGCTTTTAATACATACATCAATTATATACGAATCATCTCGCCTTGTATCTTCAGCATAATATGACCGTGCTGGCTGTAACGTTCCACAAGTTATCACTATACATTTGTCTTGGGAAGGGCATTCATTTACAGTGATGCTTTGAAATTGCCCTCTCCTCCAGTTTTAATTATTTTCAATTAAAAAATCAACTAAATCATTATTCATGGGTAGTTTTTGCCTAGAGATTTCTATAAATTATATTATAATATATTTTAATTAATTTGTTATGATTAATCGCAGTGATAACCTAGTCATTAAATTAGCAATAACATTATTTGTTTCCTAACCTGTGCAGCCGAACGCCAGGACTGAAATGAAGCGTTTAAATCTAACTCAGTTTATCGCTAAATGAAAAATCTATCTATTTATTTACCAACGCATAAAATGGGTCCAAAACGGAAAGCTCTGTTTTGAATCCAGTTAAAAAGGCGGAAATGATGCCCTGAAACCCTGCGACACTTAATTCCGCCTAGTTATTTACGTCTCTATTATGGTAAGTCTAAATACCAGCTTATCACTGGGTAAATGTTAATCGTGCGAACTGGGGTCGTGTGAACTCGATTTCGTCATAGGCCCTTAGATTTAGACCGAGGTGGATTTGAGTAGGGTAGTGTGAAAAGTTTTGGTATAACGGTTCTATAAACTAAAATTTTAACGAGTTTATGAGAACACTCGGATCCTTATAGACTATTTTAATTTAATTTAATTAAAGCTAGGTGGTGCTGGTATAATCATTATAATTGTAACTTTGTTAAAGTGTATCGTAATGTATGATAGAAGATTACGTCATACTTCTTTTATAAAGAGGGAAGATTTGTGTGATTACTCGTAATCAATTCACTTTGGAACTACGAAACACAGTTTTGAAATGTTTAGAACCCTACATGAGCGAGAAATGAAATAAACAGTATTTCTTTTTGTTACATACCTAAACAGTTTTACATAATAAAAATTTGGAATGAAACAAGATAATAAAAATATATTATTTTTCATGATTAAAAAACTAAATTCAGATATTCAAGGTTAGTTATAAAAACGTTAAGAAGCTTAAAAGAAACGAAACAAAATTGTGTGCAAATATAATTTATACAAAGCTTTAATATAAAACACTGTGAAACATTAAGGCACAACGCTAAAAAATAATAGATTTAAAAAACGGAAACTTTTTTATGCTAGTAAAAATAGAGTGACATTTTTATTTTTCGATAAAGAACTACTAGTTTTAGCATTATATATATTAGTTTCGGGCCATTCCATTTGCGCACGTCCTAAACCCAAGCTGTTTCTAAATCAGAATGCATGTAGGTTTATTCAGAATTGGTTCAGTAGTTTCAAAGCAAATTAACCAATAAACAATTATTTACTCTTCATCATAGTAGGATAGATTATTATTACTAAATATCTTTTCCCAGGATTATAAAATAAAACAGTGGAAAGTAACAGTCACTTTGTCCATGATGAGAATTGAACTCGGAGCAGACACAACCGTAATAATTAAATTACTGGTAGATATGATCGCGCGATTTAAGTAAGTAAGTAATCTTGTGAGTAAATTTATCTATTTGAAAAATATTGTTAATTTATTAATTGTTTTCCTTATGGTTTTTAATTAATTAATGACACAATAAAATATTTAAACATACCGCTTTCATGTAAGCAAAGTTTGAATTACCTTAGTAGATAACATATGGCAAACTGAGGTGAGCGATGAATATAGGTGAGTACAAATACATAACAGCAGTGTGTTCAGAACACAAATGTACATCACCGACAGAGTACAAACCGGAGACCTCCCGTGTGAGGCAGTGCTATTGACAACAAAAGTCCTTTGACCGTTTTGGTTAACCAGTAAATGTTAATAGTAATTGTAAAAGTTATTGGTTATTCGACTTTTCTGCTAATTGGATCATCTCTTTTTATTCCAATTAATCAAATTAATAACGTGTGATTACTTAAATCATAATTAATTCATTTTGCAACTTTGTTCCTGTAGAAAGTACGAGCCGTTTATTGATAGTTCTACCCAACAAAATATTAGTAGTAGCATGCAATGCATGCTCAGGATCTTAGTCACAGATCGGCCTTTGTTACCAAAGTTTAAATATGTAATTCATACTAATATTAGGAAATATGGTAAGCCTACAATTAAGCTAGTATAACCAGCACTTTATATACTATGATATGACGTTTATGAGTTTGTGCATTCGGGGGAAATGATATTGCGATTTGGAATTCTAATTAAGTAACATAAAGATTATGTTGCCTTATTATAGAAAGAATGAAGGAAAATACATTTTAAGGCAAACGCAAATTATTTTATATACAAATTATTTATTTATTTATTACCAATCCTCTAAGCCATAATGCAGGTGCTATTACAAGTATGATAATAATTACTAAATGTTAGGACGTAAAACACCCTTGGATGTTACCCACCTTACTTAAATTTATTTTATATTAAATTATGAAAAACCTGTGTGGTTTAAAAATTGGCTTTATGATGAAATTTTAAATACCATATTTACGAAAATCGACGCAAGATGGCTGCTTTGCAAAGTGTGTTCAACTAACATCCTAGTTTATTCAGACATTTTTTCTCTAGACAAACACACCAACTAGATGGTGTACACATTTTTATGTTAATTATATTGATATGAGAGAGATGATTATTTTACTAACGAAACCTCAATTCATGGCAACTACTTGAACATACATGGAGGTTCAATAGATAGGTATGAAAGTACCCTATCATCTGGCATCTGCTTGACAAGTTATGGAACGCCCTCTGTAAACATAAACAACCATGACCTGAGAATAAACATCTGTATTTACCACACAAATTAATGCCCAAGCAGGAGTCGAACCTGGGACTTCAGGCGCATGCGCCAGGGCTACCACTTATGTCGCTACTCAGCCGTTAGCAATTGTAGCGTGTACGTAAAGGTGAACCCCAGCGATCGACCTAATTACTACATTATCCTAAATATTCTTATGCAAGTAGAGGTAATAAATATACAAGTAAGTAAGATATATGTAGTTCTATATATAAGTATCTAATAATCTGACGGATATTATTGGCATGACAAAGCTTAAGCTCCGCAAATTACATAATTTTTTTTTTTTTTTTTTTTTTTTTTTGGTTCCCCTCCACGGGAAGGGCAGGAGGACATAAAAAATGCTCTGACGCATACTCCGCGCGCGCGATCGGAGTTATGTGGGACTCGCCCCGACGCCTACCAGAACCATACCCACTAAAAAACCCCCTGTCGGCTCGTGCATTTTTGCCACTCAGCCTTCATCTGAGCGACGGCCAATTGGAGAAAGAGGCCGCGCTAGCGGGGCCCTTAAGGGGTCACCCGCTGAGATTCACATAGCACTGAAGGTGCTCAAAAATGAAAAGTAAAAATAAAAACATTAAAAATGAAAAATAAAAATTGCATTAATTCGGATTTACGTTAGAATTAGAATTTACGTTAGAATTAGGATTTGCGGCCTGAAGGGCCTCGAGAGCTACAGTTAACTGCGAAGGTTCGCCCGTGTGCGCGTTTCTCGGCCTAGCGACTTTGAATTTCGAATCTAACACAGGAGCAGTATATGAGACTGAATCTCGAACAAGATGATTGGGATGGGATTCGGCGCGTTTGAAGAACGATTCTGAGAGTGTTTTGAAGTGCTGTTGCACTGTAGGCAGTTCAAGATCTCTGTGCAGGTCCGCGTTGCGCACATACCAAGGTGCGTCTGTGGCCCTGCGGCAGAAGAGATTTTGAACTACCTGCAGCTTATACAGGACGGAGGGATTGGCGTGGGCAAAGACTGGCGAAGCATATGACATGACGGGTCTAACGCAGACCTTGTAAAGCGTACGTTTATTTCTAAAGGACATTTTACTTTTTCTACCTATCATACTATTTAAGCGGCTTAAATAGAAACGCGCGAGTTTCGCTACTCTATCAACGTGTGGCTTAAAAGAAAGCGTCTGATCTAAGGTGACGCCTAAGTATTTGATACTGCGCTTCCAGGGGATGGGAATACCTAACATTCGAATGTGGGGATCGTTGCGGCGATTACGACGTTTGTGGTCGAATAGAATGGCAGAACTCTTTTCTGGGTTGACATCGATACGCCATTTTTGAAACCAAACACCGAGGGCGTTTACGGCCTTTTGGAGTCTGGTGATGTTATACGGGATTATTTTACCTTTAGTGTAAAGGGCGGTATCGTCTGCAAAGAGGGCGAGTTCGACGCCTTTCGGCGGGATGGGCATGTCATTAGTGTACACGGTGTACAGCAGAGGGGCGAGGACTGAGCCTTGCGGGACTCCAGCCTTTATGGGACGAGGCGCGGAGAGCGTGCCTTCATGTTTGAATCGAAACGTACGGTCTTTAAGAAACGACGCGATTAATCTGACTAGGCGAACCGGTAAGCCTATTTTATAGAGTTTAAAAACGAGACCGCTGTGCCAGACTTTGTCGAAAGCCTTGGCTACGTCAAAGAGAACCGCGATTGATTTTTTACGATGCGGATAGAATCCTTCGAGAATGTACTCGACGATTCGATGGACTTGCTGAGGGCAGGAGTGCTTAGCGCGAAAGCCGAACTGGTGGGGAATAATGAGAGGGTCGCCATCCGTTGGAAACAGATGGTTCCGCATTCGAGAGAGTATGACTCTTTCGAGAAGTTTAGACATTGCCTTGAGGAGGCTGATGGGTCTGTGATTAGCCGGGATGTTCAGAGGTTTACCCGGCTTGGGAATGCCTATGACTGTCGCTTCTTTCCAGGCTTTTGGAAAGTAGCTATGGTCGAAGCAGGCATTGAAGATGATAGCTAACAAGGTAAGAACCTGCTGAGGCAGGTGCTTAAGTGCGTGGTTGGAAATTCCATCCGCACCCGGAGCCTTTTTGGACTTTTGTTTTCTAATGAGAAGCAAGATTTCATCATTAGAGACTGTGACGGGGTCGTCGGTGATAGGGAGAGATTCTCTGCGGAGAACTTCATCCTCCACCGCCTGGATGTGGGAGGGATCCGCGGGTTGCGTGCTGGGCGAACATTGTGCCGCTATGCTGTCGGCGAAGCATTCGGCTTTCTCTTCGACTTCGAAGGCAATGGTGCCGTCGGGACGAGTGAGAGGAGGAACGTGAGAGGCGGTGTCTACGCGTAAAGCTCGGGCCATTCGATAATACGCTTGGTGGGACGGGGAGATATTCTCCATGAGATCGTTAAACTGAGTGTCACGGAGTTCCGCGAGGCGAGACCTAACTTTACGTTGAAGCTGATTCGCAGCTGTTCTATATGCGGGCGTGGGATATTTCTTGGCTCTCCGGAGAGCCGCGTTCTTAGCTTTAATGATATTGCTAACGGCTAAGGGAAGCGCGGGTTTGCCTTGCTTAGCAATGATTACGTTGTCGCTGATGGCTGAGTTGATAGCATCAGTAAGAGTATCAACTACTGAATCTATTTTAATCGGGCTGTCTAATTGGTCGGGCGAAATCGCGAGCGGAGAGTTCGGTGCCTCTAAGGCTGAAACTAACGTATTTTTAAAGCCTTTCCAGTTGGTAAAGGTCTTTGGCGGTGTGACGTTAACGTTAGGCGCGCCTAGCACGAGGGAGACGGGGCGATGGTCGGAGCCTAGGTCATCGAGCGGTTCGATAGACCTTAGGTCAAGGTTGATTCGCTTGATAATTGCAAAGTCGAGGATGTCTGGAGAGTAGGACGGGTTGTTGGGATAGTGAGTGGGAGTGACGGGGGATATGACGTCTAAGTCAAGGGAGTTGGTGATGTCGAGGAGAGCGATACCGCTGGTGTTGGTCGATAGGCACGTCCAGTCAGTATGTTTGGAGTTAAAGTCTCCGAACATAATGACTGAATGGCCGAGGGCGAGAATGGCCTCAAAGTCGCTGCGGATTGGTCTGGTACCACTAGGTATGTAGACTGAAGCTATGATGATGGTCGGATGACCAGTCATAGCCAATCTACACACAGTGGCCTCCATGTTGAGGAGAGGAGGGGTAGGGAGAGGACAGCAATGGAAGCCTCTTTTGTAATATATAGCGGTGCCGCCGTAACCGTCGGAGTTGGGCCTATCGTTGCGAGTAAACGCGTACTTAGGTATAGCGAATCCCCTGGAGCGGTTTGGAGTAAGCCATGTCTCCTGGAGAAGGAATAAGTCAGGTTCTTTGTTCTGAAGGAACAGTTTAATCTCGGGAAGGTTGGTATTAAGGCTACGAGCGTTAAAAGATACTAGGGATAAGCCCTTAGGTTTAATACGACTGGACGCGGGATTCGCGGGTCTAGACATTAAATTAATTTATTTACGAATTTATACAAAAATAAAAGAATTTACAACGAACTTAGGAGCGAGTGATGCTCCGCTAACGCGAATAAACGCTCTTGAGGAGAGCGGGCGGCTCGCAGTTTGCGTGCGAGTACGGAAATTTCGTTAATGTCGACGTTTTGGATGACGTCGAACACGGTCTTCATGTCCTCAGCCAACGACGACTGAGGGGAAGATGACAACGCGGGACGCGGCCCTACTGGAGCTACGGGAGCTGGGATGGGTCGGGAAGGTGCAGGCGGGACGGCCGGACGCTGCCTCCAAGACAGAGCCGGAGTAGGCGTCGGCTGAACGGGCTTTGCTTCCGGGGGACCCCGGTTGCGCAGCGGCGGGAAGTTAGCGGAGGTGAGCGGCGGCGCCGGTTTAGGCGCGACCCTCTTGACAGTGGAGCGCGGAGCGCGCGGGCAACCCCTGTAGTTTGCTGTGTGGCCGGACTGGCCGCACAGCACACAGGCAGGGGGGGAAGTGGATTCGGGAGTGCGAGTGCACTCCTTAGTGAAGTGGAGATCCAGGCACTTAACGCACCTGGGGGGAGCTGAACAGTTGGCCGCTGCGTGGCCATATAGCTGGCAGCGGTGGCACTGCCCAGGGTGACCACGGGGGTTGGGACGCTCGACGGAGATGTTCGAGAGTCCGCAGATTGTGCGAGCCTCTTTGAAAATCTCCTTCGAGTTGGGAGTATTGGACAGTATTACTAGCGCTAACGGAAAACGCCTACCGCGGTTGGAGTGCATCTTGTGCACTGCTGTGACCGGGAAACCCTGAGACTTAAGGTCATCGAGAATGTCATCGTTGCTGAGTTCGAACGGGACGCCCCGTAGTACTGCGCGGATCTTACGCTCCTCCGGGAGGGCGTAGGTGTGATACGCGATTTGGTTTAATCCGAGTAACCTGGTAAACTCGCGGAAGTCGACGACGGTCGCTAATTGGACTTTTATTGTATCGCCAGCGTTGGCGGCTTTTAAGTAATTGATTTTGTGCACTTTGCACAAGTTGGAAACCGCGGTCCAGCGCGCTTTTTCACGCAGGAATACGGGCGGAGGGAGCTGAGGCTTCGGCGGGACGGGAGCGCAGCGCGTCGCTGGCTTTGATGTGACCGACGGAGACGCGGTTACTACGACTGATTTTAACGGCGCGGGGGTTGGTGTTGAAGACACCGGGGAGGGCTCGGGTATTGAAGATACCGAAGCTTTCTTAGAGCGCTTCTTAGAGCGCTTGGCGACGAGTTGAAACGCGGGCTCAGGAGAGCCGGTTAGGGTGACGGCATCTGACGACGTATCAGACGCGGGTTCGGAGTCGCTCCCGGGAGCGGTACGCTTACGACGCGACGCGTGAGAGGATGCGACCGATTCGCAGTCCATCTCGGACGAGGCGGGAGACGCGGGAGAGCTTAAGACCTGAGGGGTCTGGACATCGGAGGCCTGAGGGGCCGGGGTTGAGGCCTGAGGGGCCGGGGACGCGATAGTTGCCTGTAAGGCCTGCGTTATTAAGTCATCCGATATGCTGGCGCCGGACGCAACGAGCGCCTGGGCGAACGACCTAAGAATGTTTGCAATGTCCATTGGAGGGCTTGGGATAATATGAAATATATAAATATATTATGTATGCCTAGGTTCCCTAGCAAACCTAGCGCCTATTTATATAACAAATGCCTAGAATTTCTAAATAAAAATCTAGCGAACCCTAGCGGCAAACCTCCCTACCAGCGGTAGGGGGGCTGGGGAGAATAAATTAAAACTAACAATAGTACGCCGAAGGCCGCTACCTAGAAACCTAAAAAAGGGTGCGCAGGTAAAGAGTTGACCGCGTTAGGGTCAACCTTTACCGACAGAAAGGACAAATACACACGAAAATACACAAATATGATAGAAATAAATATGAAAATAGGAGAAAAATAAATAAAATAGAGAAGAGAAATAAATAAAAATAAAAAGGACTGGTTCAGTACAAATTCGTTGGCACCGTTAAGTATCCTTTGCACTGAAACCAGACTACTTACGCCGGGCACAACACTGCACTCAGCACAAGCACAACACAACTTAGCACAGCACTTTGAAGACTAAGAGGCTTAGTCGCAAAGAAAAATCGCACTTCGAAAGCACTCAGACGGAGTAGAAAGACTTAGGAAACCGTAGCACGGAGCCAACACGCTAGACTGCGACGTCAGTAAACTGAGCGCCGCGGAATGGCGGGAAGGGACCGATCAACGGAGAGCTGGGTCTTGCACGTCCGAACCGCGTGGCGATCGGAGCGAGAATCGATGAATTACATAATAATTATCAAACCTATTTAAATAGACTTACGGTTCCCATGCACACACATCAGGCTCTCTCTGGTGACCGTGCTGCCCTCTGTAACCGTACTGGGAAACTATCAGGACATCTAACACAATTACGTAATGATTTATACACTATTGTAGTCTATTTTGTAAGGTGTAGTTGTCGAAAGTATTGTTATAACAGTGCATAGGTTAGGTTAGTACTGGTATGTGTAGTGAACTATTGGGCTTGAGGCGCAACGCCGTGTTTCCAGCCAAGCTCTGCGAGTACGCTTGGCTGTGTGTTAGCACTATCCACCCAAAGGATTACTATTGCAACATAATAAAAAGACGTTTTTTTTAACTTTTCATAGCTAGCAAACGAGCTCGCGATTTCTGATGGTAACCAGCATCCGTGCCTAGAGACATAATTGGACGTGTTTCCATTAAAAAGTACCAAGGTAATAATGCACAGTAACTTTTGAGATATTGAAGACTAAACTTAGGACTAGTAGGATTAAGCATAGCAAATGTATTTCGCTATATCCTAGTGGCTTGGAATGTTTTAGATACGAAATTTGATTTTTTCATGTTATATTCATTTATTTTATAATAATCCATGTAGCTTGGAGCGTTATCAATAAACAAAAGAAATACACAGTCTAATAAATGGTACCTTGTATAGATTAAAACACTTTCCCTTTATATTTTTTACTGATACAGCTGTTTTTGTGATGCGAAATTTAATGATATTAGCGCGTTTTTGTAATACTGAAGTGATTTTGGACAAAAATGTGGGTTGGATTATTTTTAACGATATACGTCCAATTAATTGTAGATGTTATTAATTAACTAAATGTTATTTATTGATTGTCGATTAATGACGCGTAGCCAACCGTAGGCTTAAGTTGGAATCCCTTTTGTTCTAGTAATTCAACTAGCTGTTCTAAACGTTGTATTAACGCAATCTCGATGAAGATAAAGAAAAAAGACTTTCACCAAGGTACATTTTTTTTAGCTACGATGAAACAAAATATTGTACTAACAAACATTTTGAATTTAAATTTTTGTTCCTTTCCTGTATCCGGAATGCAACCACACAAACGCGGGTATTACCTATGGCGGTTACAATATGAAGTAGTACCGCTCCAGACGAGATCTCAACATAATAAATTCTACAATCACTAAGTGAAGTGATCTTTTAAATACCTATAGAGAGGTGAATCTTTTTCTTTTTCAAATATAGTAATTTTTTTAGTACCACGTGCGGCTGTGGTTTGAAAATATTAAACCTTTTGCTGTCCTACGGGCCTAAGCATTTTTTTTGTGATTTCAACATTAGCCACAACCCAAATCATCTATTTTGAAATTTGTATCTAAATACTCGTAGTGTACCATTACATTTTATTTTATCAACATTATTACCATTTGCAATCGGTTCCCATACATCGCAACCAACGTATTAAAAAAAATTGGTTCCAATGTATTCAATTTTTTTTTACTTTTGAAATTAGAATTGTCTCTGTATATTATAATGCTCATTTCAAACAGGCCTTTATTTAAATGACAATATTTTATTTTTGTAGTAATAAATTGTAATAAATGTAACTGTTTTATTAATATTATTAATATATTTTATTAACATAGTCGCTTAAGATCCCGCTAATAATCCTTAAGTTTTCGGGAGTCCTTATATTAAATAAAACACCTCATAACCAGATTTTATCGCGTTTCATTATATTTTTACATTTTAACCCTTCAGATGTAAAAAGATAATTAAACTAGTTAAAATCTTGAAAAAGTGTTTCATTTAATCCATTCTACTCATATTTATGGAAATAGTCTGAAATAAATAAATAAAAATGATATTGGTTTTCTTCTTCAATGTTCATTTAAAAAAAATATGTTTAGGTTTTCTTAAATACGTGTATTAAGTAATTCATATTTTTGTAGGTTTATATATTCTAATATTTAAATTTTGGTGGTCCCACAAGAATTCATTATTTTTAAATTACCCAAATTAGCAGATGGTCACGTTTTAAGAACATTTTTTATTATTTGTCGATTACCGATACAAGAAAAAATAATGAAAATGTGGTATTTATTTAGGCACGTCACCATGGAATCTAGTTAAGAATAATTTGAAAGTAGTAAATCGGTGTACCTACGTAGATATTAATCTATGTGCATATTTGAGATGACTGTTAATTTGCTTCATTTTGAACAGATTTTAGGTTAACTGTTCAAATAATCAGATTTCATTCTGTAATTTCAGATAATTAAAGTTTATTTTTTAATTTTGGAGCAATTTTAAACTTTAAATGTCACCCATATTTTACAGCAAAAAATACTTTTAGTTAAGTTCAGCTAAGTCAACGCAACAAACAACATTAAAATTCAGCATACATTAAAAAATTGGGACTTAATACGAATATCAATATTAGATAATGAGCGCTAATAAAGTGTATAGAGTTCGGCGTCCTCACATAATGGCAGTTTGAGACGTTTCTGCCAAGGGTCTCGCCAGACGGTCTCAACAAAAAGCCAATTTCATAAAACTATGCACCCGACTGCAGCCATAACAATAAATGAGCAAACCTACAGAACCTGATGCCTTTCCCATGACTGTGTTTTACATGTCCTTTGACAACGTGTCGATGCAGTCACACAACCATTGCTGCGTCAAAACTAAAACAATGTAGAGCTTTGGTTTAGGCGCGGGGATGTATGTAGCGTTGCAAGTTACTTCGCGCCACTGAAACAACATAGTAACGGAATCTGCAAGCTTCACACAGACGTAAATCTCACGTAGCTATATGGAGGCTTTGCTCGCACACCAGCGAGGATACCGTCGCAGTCAGTCCGCAGCTAGCTGTCGTCCGAAACGTACGTGTCACGCGGCGCGCCTCCGCCTCTCGAGCACGCGAAAAAAGTTTACATCCGAAACTTTCTTTAAAGACTCTCCTTTCAACCCGAACGCTGTTGAAGTGGAACTGTCTCTACTCCCCGGGAAGCAAACGAATGTGACCTTAACGAAAACCGGACTACGATAGCCCCAAAACGGGTTTAGCTTGGGACCCGGGGCGGCAGGACTTTCGTGAAGTGCTAACTTGATTTTTCAGAGTGCCCTGTGATCTGTGCAGTGACGGGATAATTTAAACACAACCAACCACTACATCTAGAAGTAACTCCATAAAAAGCACGTGTAAAGGTCAGCTGCTGCCAAAGTGCTGTTAAAAATTGCAGTAAGTTACTTTTAAGTTCAACTTGTTTTCGTTATCAAAAAATGCTACTAAAACCTTAAGAATTTAGTTACTCAATAATAATAGCAATAGACCTTAATGGTCTTACTAGTCAGTCCTTGCTCTTGTTACCGCAATAATATGGTTAATTTAAATCTGTTACAATTACGAGCGAATGAGTAAAAACATGTCGGTCAGATACGATTTATTACTTAACACTTGACAACAGTCATAGTTTGAAAACTCCGTATCAGCAAGAACGTGGAATTTAACCCAATGCGTATAATTAAAAATAATATAGCCGGCGATGATAAATGTACGCACGTGTATATTGTAAGTGTATGTATGTGTATATTTTTTGCGTAAACTCAAATAACAGTCTAATTGGGATCTACTATTTAAATCATGGCCTAGTCGAAAGAGATTTCATTTAGGTCTAAGTTTAGTCGACGAAAAAGGTATGTTTCAATTTGTCCTCACAGTACGCGAATCGAAAGTGCCATGTGATCGGTTTAGTTCAACGGATGTGCAAAAACCAGCACCAAAAAAGACTATTGGTCTCTTTGTAAACAGTAAAAAACTTGAACGGAGTGTTTATTATTTTTTTACACGGAATTTCGTTTGTACAAAACGCGCAGTTCGGTTTTTGCTCTATTTTTAGAGAAATTACGTTTATCGTCGATTGTATTGTATTGTGTAGCGAGTTGAACTAAAGTTGATCTGCACCTTCCGACATCAAGATCTTGATATTCGATGAATAATAATAGGTAACCTGTTATCTTCTTTTTGTGCTATATCTGTAGTTTCTTCACCTTCAACTGATGAGATAAAATTGATTTAGGTGTGTTGTTGCACTTTTAGTTATCTTACTCTCAATGTACAAAATAATGAGATGTACAACGATTCACAAAAAATGGTTCAGGTTTGACTTCTTCATATAATATAAAACAATATTACAAAGTTATAGCGTGGTTTACAATCGTGTGTATGTATTTTTATTTTACACGTTGGAAAAAAAAGGCCATTTATTTTTGTCTTTCTCCGACAACAGTAATTACTCTCTTTTATAAAAAAGAAAACAGCAATTTTTTCAGTAAAATAAAATACAATTTCTCTTTAAAATATTAGTTAAGATTCGAAAAATAAAATGATTATGAAATGTAGAGTATCATTTTCAAGCAATTTATACACCGAAGTTCCCCGAGCAACTCAAAACCACATTAAAAGAAGCAGAAATTATGATTAATTACAGTATCAAAATGTAAAGGTTTCTCAATTTATTTTTTATTTTATTCTTGTTTTTATAAGCCTTACAATCATATGATTAAGCCGGCTTAAATAGGTACTAAACAGAAGAATTTACAATATAATCTAATCTTACAGCTAGGGAGTGTATGACAAAACTAAGAAGTCTGTCGCTGTGTCCTTGAGTGAAGTTAGAACTTAGTATGTTATGGAACTTAAACAGTAAGTCTTTCATAGAGCACTGAGTATCCCGCATAAATGACAATCGCATTTCCTCGTTAATTTGGCATTCCAGTATTAAATGGAGTAAATCCTCTTTACGTTGGCAAATTACACAATTAGGACTGTCTGTTTTACGCATTAGGTAATTAAATTTATTAAGTGGCATATGATAAGACCGCATCCTAAAACATAGCACTAATTCTCTTCTGTTTAATTTTAGAGATTTGAACCAAGGTGTGAGCGGTGGTTCACTCACGAGAGATTTATACCATATGCCTTTTGTTTGTGAGTTTTTATCAAAGTAGGTTTTCCATTGAAGATGTATATTTATATTTTATAGTATCAAAATGTAAAGGTTTCTCAATCTTAAACTCACTTTTCCAACAGTCGCTGAAATAGAATCTGTGAGACCGCAGCGACCCAGATCAATAACGCTACATCCGACACGCCATCGATCTATAGATCACTCCCTACTCACAATCATATCAGTTCCTAATAGAAATAAACAAATACTGGGTTTGATTTTATTACCTTATTATTAATGCGGCAAAAGATTTTTACTATATTTGATTAATATTTTAAAATTATGAATTGAAGTTATAATAAATTATTGAAGTAAGAAAGCAAAATAAATAATATATTAGTAGAAATAAACGATTTTCAGTTATGTAACTTAATAGTTACAGTTTTCTCGATTATGTTCTAAAGTCAAAATTCTTACAAGTTTTGGTACGCGTTTCCAAATTGTGGAATAAATAGAAGAAAGCTGCATAAATAATCTTTAAAAATAGAATTTCATCTCATGTTTTAGCTGTATTGTTTATGTCTTTATGGTGACTTCCTATAATACGAGGCAAATTCTAAAAAGTCATTCGTAAGAATATATGAAAAAACATCTTGCTTCTAAAATCAAGCTTAGTTGTAACATAAATACTTAAAATTTCAAAAAGCTTCGAATTAAATGTCATGTAACGGTATTTACTTATTTTGGGGTCAAAACTTAAGAGGTGGCGTCTTAAAACGCCATCAATAAAGAAGCACTAAGCGTAATTCAACAATTTATTTACCAGTTCTGAAATACAATCTCATATTGAACGAGGAGATTTAAATAAAAAGTACATACTAACAGCGCCACCAAATTACCTATTCCGTATCACAAATTGGAATTAAAGCATTTGTTACAAGCCTCAATAACAAACTTCCTTAACGCAAAGAACGCAGCGCCACCTTTTTCTAAACAGGTAAGATGGTCAGGCTGTAAGTAAAACATTTGAACCTCATCGATCGCGGACAAGTTGTTATGTTTGACGTTTATAAAGACGTTATCTTACGTGTTTTCATCGACTTGACATCGCTATCGATGATTTGACAGATGATTGCTGACGTTGCGCCCGTATCTATACAACTTTTTAGTCGGAATTATATACATATAGGTACTTGCATTTTAATTTTACATTGTAGAGTTTTTCATGACAGATTTTATGGACAGTGATAGTTTACAAAGTGATAGTTTAAAGATTGTCTGATCTTAAATATTCAGTCTCGCAGAAATTAAAACAACAAAGTTATTTGGGTTTGATGATGTTTTGAGCCAAGTGAGGCAAGCAAGAAAAAAGTTACCTTACAAAATGTAGATGCAGAAAAAAAAATTATTTTAATAACATTTTAATATCTAATCTATTTTGAATTATAATGCAGTCACGCCACAACAGTCATGTTCAGATACATTCGAATATAGTTATTACGGATAATACTTTAATTGCAAGTAAACCTTCATTAATATGAGAAAGTACTGTAAACAGTTAAATTTATTTATGTCTGTGCATCAAATTTGACTAAGTGATGCAATATTGAGGTTCGAATCTTATCACGAAGCAGTTATTCAAAGCGTTTGTAACCGTCAAGTATGGCCGACCTTGCGGTTCTAAGCAATTTGTTAAAAGAGGCAAATAAAGTCAAGTATGATTTGATCATTATTGTTCGTATATTAAGGACCACCTAAGTTTGTCAAGTACAGTTGGGTAACATGCATATGTCAACTTTATTACTAGTTACAAATGCATGAGATCATGATTTGTCAAATTGTTGTTATTGCCTTGACATACAGGCAAGTGTGTGATCTTTACCTTTTGCCACACCTTGTTGATTTTATCGTGCTTTGGTTATTAAATATGTATGATGGGATTCTGGTTTTCGATCACAAAGTTTTTCCTTAAATTGGTTGTAATAATACAAGGTCATTTGCTTGACTAAATGTTATGAATAAGCTGTCCAGATGAAATGTGAATCTTTATATTATATGTGAAATAACTAAGGAGAATGAAATGTTAGTCAAAATCGAACAGCCGTCAACGTGACTGCGATGTACAAAGTATAAAATAGTTAGAAAAAAAATTTGCATTGCTAAAAATTGTGTGACGCGATCATGCGCAGCAATTCTGCCCGCTATTTGTTGTTTGTTTTGTCTTCTGCCTTTAATTATTGTTCTTCCCTTCCTTTTAATTATTTTTCCTACTGGTAATTTTTATTTATTCTTGTTCTTTAAATCTTTGTGCATAAATAAGGATAATTTACTATACAATTTTAATAACAAAAGTAACAAAAGTGAGAACCAATAAAATAATAAGCTCATATGTTTATTTATTAATAGACTGCAAAGGTTTTGTTTTCGGTAGGGTTAAATATAGCTACAAAAGCGACTTTACTTTCTAGAGAAAGATAGCATTTCACAGTTGTCATTATTTAGTTAAGATTTAAGTTTCAATGTGCAAAAGAGACTCAAAGATTTCGCATAGTCTGTAACACATTGACACATAACAACCACTAAATATCGCAATTACATTTGTAATGTTCCTATAAGGCTGCATTCAAACTCGGTACGTGTGGCCGTTGGCGGCGCAACTTCTAAATATTTGTTCAGGCGGTCAATATTGCCCCAAACCGCACTCGAACTATCCTCTGTTTGTACACGATCACTCCGGATACAACAATTCAACTCTTGTGTATTCAAGCTTATAAACTAAAATCAAATCCAAGGTTCACAGTTTTAGATCATATTTTTGAGTAACATTTCGGGATTTTTGATCCTATTCAAGTTCTTAGAACTAAAATATTTTTTCTCACTTTCTTGATGCAATACAAAAGAAATGAAGCTGTTATATCTTCTATAACTGTCTTCTATGCACGTTATTTAATGTTTAATCTTGAATTTGGTACATTTTGACTTTAAATTCTAATATACTCTCGCATATATCTTACAGGTTAAATCGGCAAGAAACACATACATAGCACACTATAACTTATCATCGCCGACATTTTTTGTTTCCGGCCGTGACCGCTCAACCGACTTCGACGAATCCGACAGTTTCAGCAAAGATTAACAATTTTTGCAAAGTAACAATTACATACCATATCGAATACTATTTTGTATAACACCCAATCAATCAAAGCCATACTGATTGATTCAATACCGCCAAAGACAATCACGATTGACCTCTGTCCTCATTAAAATTGTCTATTCATTAAATTGGGATCATGGCGAAGGTAGAGTTTAACCTTAATTTGTTAGTTAGAAGACACTAATGTTAATTGTAAATACTCTTTGTTAAACGTGGTTAGTGCTGGTCTGCCGTAATGAGGCGAAGGCTCGGTTGTTGTTTCATGCCTTAAATAGGTAAAATGTTTTATCTGAACTTTACATTGAAGGTTAAAGAGTCGGCCTATGGTTCCAAGTTAAGCAAACTTGTTACGTAAATTTTGCATGGAACACTTTAATTCAGAGCATTCTTTTATAAAGAACGATCGATGGTTTTTAACTAATATAGTGACTAGGGAAAAATAGGACAGTTGTTTTACGTAAGTACTTTGTTCAAAAAGGAATCTAATATTAGCCATAAAGGAAAACTGGTTATGAATAGATTTGATGAGTGTAAGTAATAAAAGCCATATAACTCCGCAGATAATTAAGTTATTGGTAATTATTCCGACAAACAAAAAGAACAAGAATATTCTGTTAGAAATTTCATGATCTCGTGGCAGATCTTTTTTTTATGTAAACACGGATTCGATTAGCCGCAGTAAAATTCCATCACGAATTCCTGCCTGTATAGCAGTTTGAAAGGCTTTCAGAAAAATGACTTTTATTGATTTAAGTCAACACTTTGAATGCATGCTCATTAAAGACCAAAAAGTCTTATTTTGAGGTCAGCCTTTGTGGTCGAATTAGCACTTCCCTACAACAAGGTCAAAGGGCCGAAATCTGTGTGTGCACAAGTAATTTCTGTTTGAACATTTAGCACCATTCGTTTAAGGTATTATTGGGCTACGTTTAAACAGTATATAGGTTTTCATTCTAGCGTAAAATTTTAATTTCAACAGGATTTTGACAACTTCTGGAATTTTTTGTACCCACTCAGTTGTTTTATGAAGCAATATAAAAGTCAATTTTTCATTGTAATGGACAAAATAATATGTTTCATTCCATATTTATTTATTTTCAAGCAAGAATATTTACAAATGAATATACGTAGTAGGTATCATTTATTTATATTATATTAAAATAGTGTCAAATATTTTTCGATATCTATAACGAGGCCAATCGTAAGGTTAGTCAGGTCTCCACAGATATTAACTGCAGCCGACAGATACGGTGGAGTCGATATTTCTTAAACTTATCGATTACTGAAACGGCTGGGTCAGGTCTAGCAAACAAGGCCGCTTTTTTGATATTTCTGATAAGTAAACAACTTATTTCATAATTATTTTATGGTTCAATTTCGTTCAATCAAAATAACATGGAACTAAAGCTTCAGCTTAAAAATTAGGAAGGTACGTGCTTTTTAGGTATAAAAATATTAAAGTAAATAAAATAGTTTTATTATATAATTCGTATATTTTCAACAATTTAACGCTGTGTAAATACACGTAATAACTCTTTTTAGCAGTTTTATCACACTTAAGCTACTCAATATAATTACTTGGTTTTCATCACAAAGTAGCTTTTTAAAGTAACGTAGTAAGGTTTAAAATTAAACGTCTAAATGAATCGTGATGGCAAAGTAGAGCGATCTTGTAACTTCTGTAAGATAGCGTTTAATCACTTTAAGCAGCATTTATAATGTCTATCTGCGTTGTAACGTAGATAACCTCCATGCAGGTTAAAGTCCAAGTTTACGGCTGTTCGTTACGAATAAAAGTCGAACGATAATCAGAAGTGTCAAAACGAAATTTAAAAAAATAATCCCGTAAATAAATAAGTAAAACCAGGATAATCATAATCAAGTCGAGTTCGCGTACAAACATAGACTACTACATAGACTACACCTAGAAATCGTTTACTTATTTGGAAACTTTAAAATATATGTGAATACTTTTCTGTTCTAGTAATATAACATGTAAAAGTGCTATACTTTTTGACAAACTGTCTTACTTTACGAATCGTTAAAGATTGAATAGAGGAAAGAATCCTTAGATTGGCTTAATATTAGGGTATTTTTTTGAAGTGAGTATTGTTTCAATAAAGTGACGGCTACAGATTATTCAGATTTTGGCTTTGGGTAGGTATCACTTCACATTAGAGTGCACAATTTAGTAGCATTTCACGGATTTGCATCCTCCAAATAATTTATTCAAATTATTTCTTTAAAATGATGTACTGACGGCGTCAGAGTTGAAACAATGGGGAATTTTAAGAATGAAAATAAATGCATATTTTTGTAATATTGGTTATTGTAAAAAACTTGTTTTATTCTATTGTTAAGTTCTTATTGTTTTTTACAGATGCCATATTTGAATATTTCTAATAATATTCACAAATAATAAATAAAATATTATGTTTTTCTTTCATATTAAAAACACTTATTCGTTTATCACAAATCGTGTTGAGTTGTTATATAACCCTTCAACAGCCATTTAATAAACAAGTAGTATTAAATACTAGATTAGAAAACAACGAAAGATAGATTTTACATAAAAACATAATAATTTTTGTAAACATTTTGTAACAAATTAATTGGCAATAACAAAATTGTCGAATTTACTCAAATTCCTAAATTCGGATGAAACTAATTTAATCGATAGATCGATACGTAATCAGTAAAAGTGTTTCACTTTCATTTTCGAGTTGATGTCTGTTCAAGGTCGAGAGCGGTGCGGTAACGCAAAGACAAAATATTCGATTACTGCGTTATTCGATTCTATACATATTTATTTTGTTTTGGAAAATTTATGAACCTTGAAAATTAATCACATTGATTACGTTATCGATAGGAAGTGAAAAGTCATACTGAAACTATTTCCTGAAATAGGAAAAATAACTGTTCGAAATATGTTTATGTCGATTGTGACAACGTATGAGATTTCGACAAAAATAATAGGTATATCACATTGAAAATAAGTTTGAATTTAAAAACTACATTCTCTATGTATTGTTCAAATATATAACAAAGAAAAATTATTTAATTAAAAATAATTACTGTACTTTATTATCCATTTGTAAAATATTTATATATAATGAATAGCTACACTGCGATAAATAATATTGACGTATATACATTATTTTAATTATTTTTATTTCTGCAAAATATAGCCTTTAAATCCTACTGAAGGGTCGTCGGTCTCACCTTTCCAAAATAAAGCTTATGATACTTCTAAGTAACATCTAATGCTAGGAGAGTTTAGCGGTAGCAATTTCAATAAATAAAAAATAATCCGGCCTACCTAAAATAATGGATATCTTATGATTATGAAAGATTTATACGAACTTGAATGTGTTAATTGATTGTGTCCAGTGTCTAAGATGTTGCCAAGCCTTAAATAAATAAATTTAGGTTCCTTTATTATTGTATCGGGGAAAGGTGCGGAACAGCCAGTGTACATCCTGGAAAGAAGACAATTCCAACTTCAGCGTACGGTCGGCAACGGATTATTAATTGATAATCAATAAATAACGACATATTTATTCAATAACACTTAAGATTAATGAGGTCCTTGGGCACGGATGCCTCTTACCATCAGATAGATCACAAGCTCGTTCGCTTGTTAAAAGTAAAAAAAAGAGACAGACTAATCTTAAGGAACGGAAACTGTAGTTAAATAAGTCGTTTTTACAAACTATTTAGAAACGAGCCTATACGTTATTTTTGATAATTCATGCGGTGCGTACTTTTTTTGTTACGTAGGAGTAGTTTAAGTTCCGGCTAAGCGCCCTCAGCGCTAGACCACAAAGTCCGGTGAAATTTAAAAGGGCCATAAGTAAACTGTCTATTTCGAAACAAAAATTTTTTTTGTTAGTGGTAACTACAGACTCGTGAAACACATCGAAACGTTGCGCCTGCGTTCCCACTACAACGTTGTTTAGCGGTATACCTGCAATAAAATATGTGGTTATTACAGCTTACACAGAGCTAAAAATAAAGTTTCGAAAGTGATACGGATTCGATTGTACAGAAGAGGTAACAATTGGTGTGCTTTAATTAATTACTGGTATTAAATGTAAGAGTTAAGTGAAGTTTAAGCAGTAAGTACTTAAATTGTTGCTTTGCTAATTATTTTTTTGCTCTAGAGTTTAAAGATCAATTTGAGCATGTCGTAACTGATAACCAAGCAATGGCTGTCGTATCGAATTTCAATCTTAGCTGAAAATACGCACGTGTGGCGCAAGTTTAGTGGAATATGGCGTAAATTTCGACATTATAGATTAATATCGACATTTACAGAATCTTGTCAAACTTACAAAGAAAACCAGGATAAACCTGGAGTTGATTATTCTTTGATTCATACAAAATAAAAACTTAAAATATAATTATAATTTTTTTGTAAATAGGGTTTGAAAAGAACTGCCTGCCTAAAATTTATCGGGAATAATTTCTCCATAAAATTTTATCACGGAATTGCTGTTACTCTTAAATATTTTTGTTTGAAATATTCTTGAACAGTTATAACGTGGTTTAGTTAAACCCTATTTTTACTAGAAACGCAACCAGATCTAAGTATGTGCATAGTAATAGATAACCTCGACTTAGCTAAACTACGTCATGGAAACAAACTTTACCTATTATTTATGAAAATAAACATGTTTCGCCGGCAAAAAGTAGGCCCTGAGCCTTAGTCCCTTCAAGTACCTATTGCAAATAGATACTTACATATTATTTGCTTTGAATGACTAGTTATCTCTATGCTTTGGTAAGAAAGTTACATTTTCTCTCCTTAGAGTAACCAGACCGTTTCGGTATTACAATGTTTGCGTACAATTACTTATTTACTGTCCTAAAGATTTCAATAGTATAATATGCTAATGCCTCTTAGTAATTGAATTTATTTTGTAAAGCAAACATTATGAATTGCTTATTTCGATGTAGATCTCTTATTTAGTAAAATCTTCAAAGGAGCCGGGAAAAATAAATCCTATTTAAATTTCGCTTTTACTAAATCGCTTTCTTAAAATGGCACATAGGCTAATTGTTAAATTAATTAAATAGGAAGAGCACTGTATGCTGAAATACAAGTCCTAGGACTTAGTTCGGACACAGCTTTTGTTTATACGGCAATATTGTGTAGCCTAAATAATTTTACAAAAATTTTACAATCTATTACAATAAAGATTATTATTATTTTTAAGTTACGCTAAGTATATTTTTGTATCGTAGAAGAAAGTTCAAATTAAATTATAGTTTTACATGTTGTGAGGTTTTACATTTCGGCTTTGATTTTAGAAAAGCTTGTGGATAAAATTAGATTCTTTGTTTGATAATTTGGAATTGAAAAACCAAAACAAATGTGTGATTAGGTTGTTTTTTGAATAGCACCTTCGGCTTGAAGTAAAACGAACCTTGGAAATTATTTGGTATGATTCTATTGATTTTTTTATTCATATCTATTTTCTAAACGGTCTTGTTCTATAATAATCAAGTCTAGTTTCGCACGGCTTCACCTGCTTAGATACTCATTCCTTGAAAATTTGTTGATAAAATACAGGTTCAATGTTTCTTTTTCCTTACATCTTACAATAAGTGTACCAAACTTCATATTGAACGGTTTCGGAGTTCAGCTGCAAAATATAACAAACACACTCACTTTCGCTTTTTATTATAATCATTATTATGTTACTTCAAGATAAAGTTGTCTAAACCTATTTAGTGTTTAAAAAGTAACAAAAAAATACATATAAAAATACAAAATTTACCACACATTAATTATAATAAATGAAAACTTGAATGAAGCTTGACACCTAAACAAAGCAAGTTCAAATTACCCGAGGTTAACATACAAAAGTGCGTATCAATAAGATGCTAAGTAAGTGGGTCAATCAGACATCAGAGGTGGCTCAGGTATACCTTAGGTGGTAATCTCGGCACAGTCGGCGGAGACCCGGGCTAAGGTCGACATTTGCTTGCGCCTTGTTCGGTCTTTTGTAGGCGCTCCGCATACTAAGAAACGAGGGCACTACAAGGGATTCGAATGCGACCACCAGTCACCCGACTGACTTGGTGAAACCTGATGCTGCGTGTGAGGTATCTAGTAACTGACGCCTCTCTTTGTTTTGATTTGAAACTAACGTAAATTAGATATATTTAATAAGAATAATATGTGGATTCCCACGATTATGATGAAAACACTGATAATATAATATAATTGAATGAAAAGTGATGATTTAGTATGTGGGGAACGCTTTTCAAAGCTTGATTTATATTTACTCGTTGGTATTTTATATTTAAATGTAAATAAGTGCATTTTGATTAATAGTCGTCGCGGTTTATTTCTGTCATTTTGATACGTGATTACTACGCTGGTGATCTGATAATTGTCCTGATGTCAGTGGCAGCTCGTGGGTAGAAGCTATATAATCACTAGAGATCCCTGGTTCACATATTTGTATTGTAAAGTCAGTAATGTACAGATATTTTTTTTATGACCCGGAACACAAAGTGTGCTTGTTTTTGTACTCAAATAAGCACAAGTTTAAGAAATTCATTGATTTACTATCTTTAAGGCTCTATAACAAACACAAATATATTCGTCTTTTAAGGCTATTTCCCTACTAAATAAGCATACATTTTTAGTGCTAGATCTTGTGTTTAGATTTTGTCTGGGACGATACTTACAGTCTATCCTATTTTGACCGTGTAATAAACACGTTTACATGCTTGTGTTCCAGTCAAAGGCAGCGAGCAGCCAGTGCAATCACTGGAACAAAGGCAATTTTAACTTATGTCTACGGTCGGCATTGCATCATTAATAGATACAACAATAAACAACAGGACAAACAATCAAAACTCCTGCGGTTAATGCTGTTCATGAGTGCGGATGAGAGTGCTCGGTGGATCGCGAGATCGTTTGCTGCCTATGACGAGGGTGAAAAGAAACTGTTTTTAAGAAAAACGTTTGTCTTTTCTACCAATGAATGGGTGTTTCACATGTTAGTCAAACGATTTCTTATACAACGTAAGAAAATATGTGGATCGTTCTTCTATAATCTTTTTTGTTGTTTTTTTTTTTAATAATAATAAGTTGTTTAAATAATAATGTAATGTATATGTATGTGAGTTTGTAGTACCAACATAGATTTTATCTATCTATCTATGGGTACTATTCGGTTAACCCCTTGTCTGTGCAGAAAATAATCCGACATGCTTTTGGGGAGAATTTGGAAAAGTCTTTTATAAAAGGCAAGGGTTGAAATGCATTTAAGTATCTACTTGGGGACATATTTAGGGGAAAACAATGCGCCATTAGGGGCTTTTGTCAAAAGGAAAGAAGGTACAGTCAGGGTACATGGTGGCGGTCAGATTCGCACCCGAATCGCCTGCAGTGTTGGCACAACTTAGTATGCGAAACACATAGGTAAGACCAAACAACGCGCAAGCGATTCCCGCTTTAGTGTGAGCGTCCGTGGAGTTTCCCGACCTACCATTCAAGATGGATGCCACACTTTTTAACATTTATGGATTAGTGATGCTTTGACCAGTAAATCATCACGGCCACCTTTATAATCCCAGGGCTATCAACATCACCCAACTGAGGAATGGTATTAGGCAATTTGTGGTCCACCATGGTAACCTACTATAGGTTGGAAGACTTTTACGCAAATCTTTAAAATAATTTCCTGGGCTTCCTCACCTTGTTTTCCTTCACCGTTGCAGTCGACTTTATGTATTTAAGGTGAAAGAACTCATTGGTACATTTGGCAGTCACGGGTATCGAACCCAAGACCTCGGGATCGAGAAACCACTGCGCCACTAATTCATCGTTCATTAGATACTATATATTTATATTGGCTCTGATAGCGCACCTACAGTAGTTTCCGAGCCAGGGGTATTCTCTCACTGTAACCTATATATGTTACCTTTAGATCAAAGTTTAAATTGTCATAAGCCTTAAACTATGTACTGTATTTTTTATATTGTTTGGTAACAAATACATTATTATTATTGTTATTATTATTTAGGTTCAATAAATAAAGACTCTTAATAAGAAAATACCTATAGATTTTTACAACTTACGCATACTAAGTAAGGAGAGAAAATCCACATACCTAGAAGTTATATAGAAGTTATATCGTAGACTAAAATTTGCTCGAAACCACTCCTTGAGTTGGGAGAAGCTCTCTGCAGTGAACCCATGTGTCACCCATAAAAAAAATCTCCAAACAAACATACCAACTATATGGCCCCAAAGTGAGCGGAGCTTGTGTTATGGATGACCATACAGCAGCATACATAAAAACAACAAACATCTGTGTTTGTCACACAAATGAATGCCCCGACCAGGAAACGAATTTGGGACCTCCGATCTATGAGGGCTATTATCCACTACGCCACAAGGTACGCCTAAAGAATAGGTAGCGTCGGGTTACGGGTCGCTCACTTCCCTCTTATATGTTTGAGGAGGGCGATGGCTGGATTCCGCGGTAACTCGTGAATGGGTGCCGTTTGAGGGTGTTCGTCGTTTGGGTACTTGGCGAGGGAGACTTGCCAAGCTAACAGATGCAGATAAGAATTTATTTTTTTGCCGCCGAAGCAACACCCTCCGCCGGGAGGGAGGTGGAAAATGCTTCATGCATACCTCAGCATGAGCCGCATCTGCGGGATAATGTGGGACTCACCAGAGTGGCACCTACCCGCTAAAAACCACCTCGTTAGCTGTAGCAAGATTTTGCCGTTAGCCTTCATCGGAAGCGACACCCGTTGGGAGGTTGCTGCGCTGGCGGAGACCCGCTAACGGGTCATCCACCGGATGTGCAAGTTGCACTGAAGGTGCTCAAAGGGACATGAGGTAGAGCCGGTCTGGGCAGCTTCCGGTAAGCCAGGGCTACGCAGAGCGGCCGAAGCTTGACTGAGGGATCAATTCATTTAAATGAACCTATAATGGACTGAGAAGGGAACTATGCCCTGTCAAACAGTGAGTCGCTCTGTAGGCGAAAGTGCAGCCTTAAGCTTGCGGGCTAGAACTGAAATTACCCTAACATCGACATGTTTGATGGCTTCGCAAACGATACGCATATCGTATGCTAGCGATGGTTGGGATGTAGGATTGAATGGGCCAGGAGCCGGGGTGGGATTCGGGCATGCAGCGGGGCGCAGTCTCCAGTTCTTTTTTTGCTGCCGAAGCACCCTCACGGGAGGGAGGTGGAAGATGCGTCATGCATACCGCCGCAGGCAACCGACTTCCGCGACGGTGATGTGGGACTCACCAGAATGGCACCTACCCACTAAAAACCACCTTAACGGCTGTAGCATGGGAATGCTGTCAGCCTTCATCGGAGCTACACCCGTGTAGGGAGGTGGTGCGCAAGCAGGGACCCGCTAGAGGGTCACCCGTTGAGAATGCTAATCACTTAAGGTGCAAATGACATTTATATTGATGATTATACGGCCTGGGCAGCCTTAAGCTGGTCCAGATGAGCCGAAAGTTGATCGGGGGGATCCTAGAGTACATTTCTCGATCTACGGACTTTGTACCTCGACGGCATGGACGGAGCAGTATAAGCTACTGACTCGCGTATAAGGGGGTTAGGGTGCTCTTCGGATCGCTTAAAAAAAGCGGTGGAGAGCGTCCTAAGGTGTTGTTGTATAGTAGGTAGTTCGAGATCTCTGTGCAGGTCTGCGTTTCGCACGTACCACGGAGCTTCCGTGGCCCGGCGGCAGAAGAGATCTGGACTACCTGTAGTTTATACATATCGGAGGGTTTAGCATGTGCAAAGATTGGGGCGGCGTACGTCATGACTGGTCTCACGCAAACCCTAAAAAGCGTTCGTTTGTTCCTAAGAGACATTTTACTATGCCGGCCTAACATACTGTTAAGGCGGCCCATGTACAGATGGGCGAGTTTGGTAACTCTAAGTATGTGAGGTCGGAATGAAAGCGTACGATCGAGCGTTACGCCTAGGTACTTGGTGGTTTGTGCCCACGGGATGGGCGTACCTAGCATTCGGATGTGGAGGTCGTAGGGACGACGGCGTTTATGATCGAAGTGCATCGCAGAGCTTTTCTCTGGATTTACATCGATACGCCATTTTGTAAACACAGGCTCCGAGGTCATTTACGGCCTTCTGGAGTTTGGTGATGAGAGTGTCGACGTGCACGCCCTTGATGTATAGGGCAGTGTCGTCGGCAAAGAGGGAGAGTTGAACACCTTTAGACGGAATAGGTATGTCATTGGTGTATGTAGTATATAATAGCGGGGCGAATACCGAGCCCTGAGGGACGCCCGCCTTGAGGGGGCGGGCGGTGGAGAGCGTACCTTCGTGTTTAAAATGAAAGGTGCGATTTTAAAGGTAGGAGCCGACTAGTTTGATTAGTCGGTCGGGCAAGCCTGTGTTGTGAAGCTTGTAAATGAGATCCGCGTGCCAGACTTTGTCAAAAGCCTTGGCTACGTCAAAGAATACCGCGACTGTTTTCAGTCGTCTAGGGTAGAAGCCGACGATTCGGTGGACTTGCTGAGGGCACGAGTGCTTGGCTCGAAAGCCGAATTGGTGGGGGTTCACCGACCGCTGTGAACAGGTGGTCCGAGCGAGTATGACTCTCTCGAGAAGTTAAGCCATGGCCTTGAGTAGGCTTATGGGTCTGTGGTTAGCCGGGATATTCAAGGGTTTACCCGGTTTGGGAACGCCTATGACTCTGCTGTGCATTTTATCCACAGCGAGTGCCGGGAAGCCTTGGAGCTGCAGGTCCTCGAGGATGGCCGCGTTCGATAATTGGAGAGGAACTCCTCTGAGTACCGGTCTGAACTTACGCTCTTCTGGGAGAGCGTAAGTGTGGTAAGCAATTTGCTTACCGGTTAGGAGCTTTGTTAGGGCTCGGAAGTCGTCTAAAAACGGAACAATGACCCTAATGGATTCACCCGCGTTGGAAGCTCGGGTATATTGAATCTAATACGGCACGGCCACTGTCATGAAAACGACGTGTGAAATTTGGGGTGCTCAGCTAGTACGGGGACTAGAGAGCGGAATAGCGACAGCGATCGGCGTGCGAACAAGTCCGCACGCAAACCGAGTCTTGAAGATATGAATAATTTTGTATAGACATAACAGACACTGTAAATTTATTTCGAAAATAGGCTAGTCTAGGAGGAGCCTGGTCGTGGATAGGCGAGTCACGGAAAGTATCGGCATCGTCACAAGTCGTATACGCAGAAATCATAAAACGTCCAACGATGAATTTGAAAATAATAGGCCGCTTTACAATTAAAGCCAATAAATTGATCATCAGTGCCATAGAGTTCATCTGAAACACATCAAAACATTTGATGTTTACATTTCACTGTCTGATTTCTAACTGTCTTTAGTTATTGTGCAATGTCGATTTTACTATTTGATGAGTTATCGCCATATTTTAATTTATGTGAAGGTTGATTGTAAGTGCTTAAGAGTGATTGCAAGTTTTTGAAGTTTCATTTTAATGTAGTGGTACTTAAACTTTACAACATTATCAACTTTACTTCTATTTATTTGTTTTTATATGTAGGTTTTTATTATACGTACAAAAATACGGTTCGGTAATTGAAAGTTATGGAAGGGCCCGTTTCTTTAATATTTCTAATGATTTTTATAGACATTTCTACAAAAAAGTCATGAAATATTGATTACGGTTCTAAGTATCGAAGAGCAAATGAAATCAGAGGTTGTTAAGTGCTTGTTAAGTGCGTTGCCTACATGTGCTGAATGGGTAGTCCATTGGGATCTTCACGTGAAAACCCGAACGTCCACCTACACATTCTTGCATTTGCCGCCCAACCCACCGGAGGGCCAGGCTAACGCGGCGTACGCATTCCTACTGAGTTTCTTGCTGGTTCTTTGGCAGTAGATGACCCTTCCGAACCAGTGGTAGTTTTAATATACGACGTCCTAAGCCGAGGTCCATGCCCTCTCGGGTGCCCTTAGGCATATCGCATGTAGGCGTAGTTTAAGTTCCAGCTAAGCGCCCTCAGCGCTAGGCTATAAAGTCCGGTGAAATTTAAAAGACTAATAGGGCCATAAATCAATTGCTTATTTCGAAAAAAAAAACTTGCATTTGCCGCCCGGCAATGCTGAATAAATGCGGAGCGCCCCTTACTCGTAAAGTAGAAGGTAGTGAACAATTTCTCAATTTAGCGCTGCGGGCGGGGCCTAAGAATTTGAATATATTTTTCCAATACCGGAGAAAACCCAGCTGCATAGAGTAGTACAGAAACCGAGCCAATTATCCGAATGTTACAGTATGTCAATTAATAAGATTTATTCAGCATATCTTGACTGAGCATTCGAGGTACAGATAAACTTTCGCTCCAAAGACGTCCGTCGTGCCGGACTGTGCGTGTTGTAGAATCGAACTCGGGACCGCAAAGTTAAGACATCGAGATATTTTAGACTTTAAAAAGAAGTGATAGTTTGATTTTGGCAAGTCGTAAACATATGAGATCATACATGTGAGTGTCAGGAATAGAATATTGTAGGCATACGTAAGAATTTAAAATACAATAAATAGTAATAGACAAACACACAAACTACGAGTATATAGCACAAACAAAGATAAAGTTGAATTATTAGTTAGGGAACCTAGAACTAAACTTAAAAAATAGAAAAGATTTGGCACTTTACATACCATATTTACCCTGAAGCGTAATGCCTTATCGTGATTCGATGGACAGGTTGACAGGACCTCTGGTGCTGCAGACAAAACTAAAACTACTAACGCTGCCAATATTTACAGACTTATTTTAGGATAAACACAAACTAACAAACCATAAAATACATACTATCCCGATCAATGCAAGCTTTCAAATTTAGAAAACTCCAAGCTCTGCTTGTAAATCGTCAAGTATATGGACGCCTAAGGGCGCCTGCACACGGAGTATTACTTCAGCTATCTAAAAGTCAGCAGAAACTGCTTTAGGTACCTATATTAGCATAGTCGATATACCGATGCAGAAAGTTTTGTAGAGCTTGTAAATAAAGTAATTCTGATGTAAGCTATGTGGAAAACATTCTGCAGTGGCGTGGCTGAAAAATATGGCCAAAGGTTGAGACGTAAACTATACAATGTTTATTTTAAAATAATTGTCGTAAATAGCGGAAGTTTATTGCTTGACGCTAGTAATAAGAAGCATCTCATAATGTTTTCAACGCATATAAAATAATAAATAATTAATTTAATTAAATTCTAAGATACGGTACGACCCCATATTCGTACGGTATGAAGACCTTTACTGAAAATGTTAGATATGATATCTCCTATATTTGTTTCTAGAATAATACATTACGCATATTGTTTTTGGTTTAAGATACATCGGAATCAAAATAGAATAGATATCTAATCGCAGTCTTACGGTAGATACAACGCATGAGATACAACACTTGTTTTATCATTAACAAGTAGATAGCATCTACTGTTCATACTTAGCTGTTGAAAAAACGAACTAGAAACAAACAAGTTGCTTAGTTTTTGCTTAGTGTTTAAAAAAAGGACCAGGATTAGCTATAAATAATAATTATTGAGAAACAATTTGATAAGAGACATAAAATAAACACAATGAATACAAAACAAAATAACTCTTATTTTGCTGACTATTTATTTCTTAGCTCTTGAATATAAATATTGGAGGACATCAGAATCACTTTATGAATAAAATACAAAACAAAATAACTCTTATTTTGCTGACTATTTATTTCTTAGCTCTTGAATATAAATATTGGAGGACATCAGAATCACTTTATGAATAAAATACAAAACAAAATAACTCTTATTTTGCTGACTATTTATTTCTTAGCTCTTGAATATAAATATTGGAGGACATCAGAATCACTTTATGAATAAAATACAAAACAAAATAACTCTTATTTTGCTGACTATTTATTTCTTAGCTCTTGAATATAAATATTGGAGGACATCAGAATCACTTTATGAATAAAATACAAAACAAAATAACTCTTATTTTGCTGACTATTTATTTCTTAGCTCTTGAATATAAATATTGGAGGACATCAGAATCACTTTGTGAATATCGTCTTGAAATTAATTGGTACCCACTTTTTTTATCGTTTTAAAATTTAGGAACTACCTAGGTATATGATATAGCAAGTGCCATCTGCGAAGTCGCACCAACTACCTAATGTTTTATGGTGGTAAACTACGATGCATTGACCAATAAAGTAGGGGGCGGGACTTCGCGGGACACTCACTATATTCGAACATTTGATAGCAATGTCGTTGAGTAATTTTAAGTATAAAATTAATAAGTATAAGATTATACAGTAGAAAAGTCTATATGCGTACATAGTATCTATTGCTCCATCAAATGTGTGACCACCTATATCGTTTTACGAATTGGACGTAATTCTATTTAAGCGTCATTCATATTAAGTCAAATCATGGTGTGACTTTCTTAAAATACGATTTCAAAACTTTTAAGCCAATAAAAAAATGTGAATAGCAACAAATGATAGCTTAAGATATCTGCGCATAACAGTTTTAAAATAACAGTTCCCTCCAGTTTCCTGCTTGATGTCACAGCCACAGAAATTTTCATTGTTCTGTAAAGTGATGTTTCTGTATATTTTTAATTTAACCGAATAAGACGAGACTGCTAACTAAAGCCGTTTCCCAATCCTCCATCATCAATCACCGCTGCCCTGGGCATGATGTGTTCAGTCCTCGGACTTTCACTGTATCTCACAATCTCAACTTATTAGAATACAGCTCCAAGGGCCCGCGGTAAATCTCCCAACCGATGGTATCACCCAACTTTATAGGGCCAATATTTGCTAAGTGAAATTAGAAAGTCTACGCATGTATGTGAACAATGGGAAATTAACGACATCGGTTTAAAACGACGGATTTCGACCAAACCTCGTATGTAATTCTTGGATAATATTGGCTCATAAATATTTCGAGATTGTCGTGGGAAATTCAGATTTTATCTGTTTTAATGAAGCTACTTTTCTTCTTCAATTTATTAAGCGGGGTTTAGGAAATATTTTGTATGAAGTAATAATAAGTTATTTTAATCAAAGATCTACCATAATAATCTAGATAAAAGCTTAAAATTGATTATATCAATGAAGTCGCTTTAAGTGGACTTTCCTTTTTTACAGGCATTATTTAACTTGCGTTGTTTGTTTCATGTAATTATTTAAACCTATTAAATTGAATGTGGACTATTCTCGTCCTTACACTTATCCTTGGAAGTTAGAAATATACCTGATTGTTAACTTCTAATGGCACTGTTTTTATTAATCAATATTTTTTGCGGAGACGGGAACGATAAAACGGAATTCAGGGAACGACATGTCTCCACAAAGCTAATCAACTTTTCTGCAAAAGATCCGTAATCTGTTATTTTTACTGATGTGAACACGTGTTTTACTCGCTGCATCCTTTTTTTTTTTTTTTGAATAATTACTCGTTATTGCTGGTGTTAGTCAAATTATAAAGTTCGACAAATTCATTACAAGCTTATTAGAAACTCGGTGCTAACAAGATACAGGAAGGATGACTCGACGATGACACGCTCTTTAAGACATTCAAGCGACACCTATTAACGTGCTTATTTACAAATGTTTGACAAAAGTGATAAGTACAAGCACATCGAACAGTTTTTACAGAAAATTTTAAGGTTGTGACAAAGTAACTAAGCAATGTACTTCGACTAATAAGTCTTACTTAAAAAGTCGACCTTCCCATGGTTTCCGTAACTTTAAAGAGTGATGATTGTCGTATTTAGATAACATCTTAAGTTACAATGCCGCTGAATGGTTTGACACTATTACCTACTCTGCCTTGGGAAGTGCGAGATTACTGCAACTTATGATGTAATTTTGAAATGATGTTCTGAATTAACCTTTTTTTGGTAAAAACAGCTAATGGTTTGTTTCTTTGATAGTATACCTAATATCGCTAGCTTAGAGTTGTCCTTAGTTTTGAAGTTGCGAGGTTAATTATCGTAAAATATATAATTAAAGGACGATGAGGGAAATAATAGGTCTTTACCTATGAAACTGCCGTTTTGCCGTACTGGCCATTTCAAATGAAAATATTTTTTTTTTTGACTGATAATTCTAATTTCAAATTAATTTTATTTGACAATCATGGAATTCTTTTTCTAAAATCGTCATTTGTTTAATAGTTAGTGTTTTGTTTTCAACGCATTCGAACATTTTTCGTCATCATGGATAAGTTAAAAATTCGAGTAATTATGGAGTATGAGTACCGTCGTGGCAGCAAAGCGGCACAAGCGGCACGCAACATCAACGACGTTTACGGAGCGAACACTACAAACGAACGCACCACCCGTTATTGGTTTACCCGCTTCCGTTCTGGAAATTTTGACCTGAAAAATGAACCCCGTGGTCGTCCGAAAACTTTGGTCGACAATGACGAATTAAAGGCAATTGTGGAAGCTGATGAAACTCAATCCACGGCTGAATTAGCAGCAGTCGACGTTAGCATCAAAACAATATTGGTCCATTTGCGTCAAATTGGCAAGGTAAAAAAGCTTGACAAATGGGTACCCCACGAACTCAATGACCGCCAGCGCGAAGTACGCGTGGAGGCGTGCCTTGCACTGCTCAGCAGGCATACAAATGAAGGAATTCTGAACCGCATTGTTACTTGTGACGAGCAATGGATCCTGTTTGACAATCGTAAGCGCTCAGCAAGTTGGTTGGACCCTGGTTCAGCACCCAAACTATGCCCTAAACGAAAAGTTACCCCTAGAAAAGTGATGGTCACTGTTTGGTGGTCTAACGCGGGTGTAATTCATCACAGCTTCTTGCCAAACGGGACAAGCATTACTGCAGATGTGTACTGTGAAGAACTGAACACAATGATGGAGAAGCTCGCACGTCTCCAACCAGCTTTGGTCACTCGTTCGGCTCCACTGCTCCTGCACGACAACGCGCGACCTCATACTGCACAGCAGACGGTCTCCAAGCTACAAGAGTTGGGGTTGGAAGTTCTCCGTCATCCGCCGTACTCACCAGACCTTGCGCCTACTGACTTCTACTTTTTCCAGAATTTGGATAACTTCTTGGCGGGAAAAAAATTCAATACCCGAGAGGCAGTGCAAAATGCCTTTGAAGAATTTGTTGCCTCCCGTCCAGCTGATTTCTTCAAGAAAGGCATCAATAAGCTACCAATGCGTTGGCAAAGATGCATTGATTGCATGGGTGATTATTTTGATTAATAGAAATAAAAAATATATAAAAAAATTACGCTTCATTTATTTCGTGAAAAACGGCAATTTCAAAGGTAAAGACCAATATTGTGATTGAATTTCAGAGGTGTCGATGAATCTCAATTTGTAGCAGTTGTGTAAATTGAATAAATCACCTAGACCGCTTATATATTTAGATAATATAATTTAATACCACAAGCTTAACCGGATAGATTCGGGTGTTTCCATGTCATGTATCCACTAAACCAAAAGCGATGTATCAATTAGAGGATGTCACAGTACCTACATGGTATGTTAAAGGAATATACACGGTGTGCCAATTAAGTATAAGTATAGGTTGATATACTTATCAGTAAGGCGTCAACGAATTTCCTCTCGGCGATTTAAACATAAAATTGAAAGTAATAAATCTTTATACCTAGCACATAAGAATTTATTATTGAGAAACTTAGTATACACATCAATAATAGTTAAAACAATAGCTTGTCAAACCTTTCGTCTGCGTGAAATAATGACAAGAGAATTTAAGAGAATAATACATTTCTCAGGCCAATAACCTCAACCGCGTAAGCTAAAACAATGTTTCAATACTTTAAATTCAGAACTAAAGAAATTATGATTTTCATTCGATTTTCAATGAATGTCTTCCGTCTCACCTGACCAAAAGGATAAAGACGAAGACGGCACGTGCGTACGTATCCAAGGCGAGACCAAGTTAAATAAATAGTAGCACCACCTACTTCTAGCTACTTGTCTCAACTTGTTCAGCGTCTATTGTAGCACAATCTTGTCATTCCCATGCGTATACGCTTACACCAACCAAGCACTGACAAGGCCGTCTCGTTTACGTCAGATGCCGCAGTCACCTGTCAATTATTACCTCTGTTGACATTTCCGCCATATTGTTTTTTGCTAATTCACTACAATAGCTGTCGACACGTCTTCAAATTATAAATTTATATGGTTTGCAATTCGAATTATGCAAACAGTAGGATGTGTCGTTTAAAACCATATGTTTATGATATGTTAATTGTATTTTATTTAGAAGAATCTCATGGCAGGTAAATTGTTTTGCAAATATTAAGTACAAACGCAGTCGGCCTAGCAGCGTTAATAATCCTAGTTAAAGTTTGTTCGCGTTAAGAATACAGTGAATCATCGATGCAACTACAAATACTAGCCAATGAGATTGCCGTATAAGAAAAAGTTTTCTTTTTGTCGGTGACGCTATTGGCTATAACCTAATGCTGAGTCGATACGTCACTGTATTCTTAACGCGAACTATAATTCAAGACACATTCAGGGTTCCAATGCTATTAGGAACGCATACTTACGTGATGATCACACATGTTTATTGTAAAACAAATGGACGTTTTTTAATTTAAATTATAATAGTTATTTTCAATCTAGGTTCTTAGAAGTTATCTTTATAGGCTTGTGATTTCACAAGTTGTTCTTAGTTTTTGATAATATTTTGAGCATTATGAAGATTTTTTTATTTAATGTATAAAGTCGTACACTTTAAAAGTAACCTTAAAGTGACTAAGCAAAACTCTAGTATCTATTAGGTCTTTACCTATGAAATTGCCGTTTTTCACGAAATAAATCAAGCGTAATTTTTTTTTTATATTTTTTATTTCTATTAATCAAAATAATCACCCATGCAATCAATGCATCTTTGCCAACGCATTGATAGCTTATTGATGCCTTTCTTGAAGAAATCAGCTGGACGGGAGGCAACAAATTCTTCAAAGGCATTTTGTACTGCCTCTCGGGTATTGAATTTTTTTCCCGCCAAGAAGTTATCCAAATTCTGGAAAAAGTAGAAGTCTGTAGGCGCAAGGTCTGGTGAGTACGGCGGATGACGGAGAACTTCCAACCCCAACTCTTGTAGCTTGGAGACCGTCTGCTGTGCAGTATGAGGTCGCGCGTTGTCGTGCAGGAGCAGTGGAGCCGAACGATTGACCAAAGCTGGTTGGAGACGTGCGAGCTTCTCCATCATTGTGTTCAGTTCTTCACAGTACACATCTGCAGTAATGCTTGTCCCGTTTGGCAAGAAGCTGTGATGAATTACACCCGCGTTAGACCACCAAACAGTGACCATCACTTTTCTAGGGGTAAGTTTTCGTTTAGGGCATTGTTTGGGTGCTGAACCAGGGTCCAACCAACTTGCTGAGCGCTTACGATTGTCAAACAGGATCCATTTCTCGTCACAAGTAACAATGCGGTTCAGAATTCCTTCATTTGTATGCCTGCTGAGCAGTGCAAGGCACGTCTCCACGCGTACTTCGCGCTGGCGGTCATTGAGTTCGTGGGGTACCCATTTGTCAAGCTTTTTTACCTTGCCAATTTGACGCAAATGGACCAATATTGTTTTGATGCTAACGTCGAAAGCTGCTGCTAATTCAGCCGTGGATTGAGTTTCATCAGCTTCCACAATTGCCTTTAATTCGTCATTGTCGACCAAAGTTTTCGGACGACCACGGGGTTCATTTTTCAGGTCAAAATTTCCAGAACGGAAGCGGATAAACCAATAACGGGTGGTGCGTTCGTTTGTAGTGTTCGCTCCGTAAACGTCGTTGATGTTGCGTGCCGCTTGTGCCGCTTTGCTGCCACGACGGTACTCATACTCCATAATTACTCGAATTTTTAACTTATCCATGATGACGAAAAATGTTCGAATGCGTTGAAAACAAAACACTAACTATTAAACAAATGACGATTTTAGAAAAAGAATTCCATGTTTGTCAAATAAAATTAATTTGAAATTAGAATTATCAGTCAAAAAAAAAATATTTTCATTTGAAATGGCCAGTACGGCAAAACGGCAGTTTCATAGTTAAAGACCTATTATTTCGTATCTATAGTAGTTTCACTGCAAAGATTTCTTGTTATCGCTTGAGATAACTTTTCTAGTTTCCTTTTAGAATCCAGCAGTCTTTTATAATCTCAACTCTAAATTTACATAAAGGCTTAATTACGAATCAATGCAGAAGTTAATTAAAATAAATATTATGAAGCTACTTGCATCCGAGTTGGCCGCGCTTGGTCGCCCAAGTGTCACGTATTACATACGTTATGACACCGGCCATAATGGAAATTAGAACAAAACGATGTATTTACTGAGAACTTATTGATTCAGTAAGCTGTTTAGTCGTGTGGGATGCTTTATAGAGATTGTAAGCAAAAAACAATTGCACACTAAATCTAACAATGACTTGCTAACGTTCGGTAGAAAAACTAAAATGTACTTGCTTCCGTTATGTTCAATTTAGGTTACATTGCTAAGTAAGTGAATTATTCTACCTAAATAAATGAATTTATATTTGATAAATTTTCTGAATTTGAAAAGGACTTCTAATTTTATTTTTTCGGAAAATACTACGTTAAAAACGCTCAAGGAAAATATCTTTTATTCCGTCGTCTTTTATACTTTATTTTCAAACTCACAACACTTTAGCAGTTATCTACATTAGAAACGCCAAATGTGTTCTAGTTTTATGCATGACCTACTTTTTATGCATAATCCATAAAACTTCGGAATACACTTTACATAACATCCATGCTAAAAAAGCCTACCGCAGCTCTGCCAACAAAAAGTAAAAATATATGCAAGTGCAAGGTCAGATCTACTACTGCAGTGCAGACTGCAGGTATACTATGTATTTTACGGACTATTTTCCTTTGGATAAACTTTAATTAATGCTAATGGGGAGTGAAAGAGATGCAGGTATGGATGTGAATGTGTTATCTCGTTTACTCAATAGGTTTTGGGTGTACAGTGTGGTTTCAGAGTCCCAGACGGTTATATCGATCGCTGGGAGTCTGAACACGCACACGCTGACTTTTAATGGAACACCCTGTAGATGGGATATGTCTTCGATTGGAGGCTGAAAAGTTTAGACTTTAAGGTTCTATTGCTGATAGAGTTTAAGTTAAAGTGACGGTCAGCTTTTTTCCAAGCAACGCTTGAGTTTTGTCTACGCGCTGAATGCGTTAAACGACCGAGCTCGGTGGAGATCAATAAAGAACTTTCGAGATACCTTCGAAAGAAGTTTAAGTTCATATTTAATAAATTGTCTTCGTTGCAGATTAATTTTCTCTTAGTACTTGTATTGTCGATCTGGAGTATTGGCGAACTTTATAAGCACTGAAATGTATTTATATCAAAATCATAATTTAATCTACATAACACCCGATGTTTGTCCCTACCAGAATTCGAATGCGGAATTAGTGTTTAAAGTACCTACGACATTTTATGAAATAAAAAGTTGGCAACTCACGGAAGCATAACTAATGTAGTAATACTAATAACAATATCATGTCTTTTATGCTAATTATCAAATGTAGAGTAAATTCTAAGTAAATCACCAGTTCAAAGATAATTAATATATTCAGCAGACAGTTTGTTATGAAATCATTAAAAGCATTTTATATAGTTTATTTATTAGGCACGAGTTTGTTTACGTCATCGCAAGTAAAAATAATATTTGGAATTGTAGTTTTTATTGGAAAAGTAAATAGTCTACAAGTATCGTAACACTTCAGCCGTTCTATGTTCTATATGTAAATTAGTAATAAATACAGCATTTGGGTCATCATCACCAGAAAAAAACAAATCTTGGCCTTTCGCAGACATGTTTCTGACCCGTAATAAAAAATTTGTCTTTTTATTTTATCTTAATCTTAAATGTCAAATTTATATGGTTATTTTTTTATACTAAACTTAAGTAAATAAATTGTTCTTAATTCATTCTAATACTATGGAATATACAGTATACTTTGCCTTTTGATTTCGATTACTGCCTGTTTACACTGAATAATGTAGTTAACTTAGAGAATCCTTTCAGCAATCATTTGGGTGTTCGGTGTCTTGAATGTAGTTTATTTTTTAATGTATATAATTGAGTATTATTAAATACTACATGGTAAAACATAACCGAATGTTCCAAAAATTCCAAACTTTGTTTAGTGATACAGTACTTTGTCCAGGTCTTAAACATCATGTCTTATGCGGACGTAACGTAAACGCTCGATTGAAACACTATATTGTATGACACATAGCTTAGTCTCCTTTTAATTATTCTATTTTTAAAACACTACCATAGAATTGTATTCACGCATGGTGAATCGACAAACCTTGACAGTCTTCGCCGTGACAATGTCAATTATGTCAATGTCATGATGTTGTCAAAGCATGGAGTTTAGTTACAGACAATATTTGGTTTGCCTACTTCGAACCTTTGTTATATTATATCAAGTGACTTAAATTTTTCTTATGATTTCGACTTTTAAGTATTATTAAATACTATTCTTGCTATGTAATGTGAACTTAGGTTTAAAAACTCTTAATAAACCCAGAATAAGCATACATATATAACTATAAACATCCGTGTTCATCACACAAACGATTGCCCCGATCAGGCCTCGAACCTGGGACCACCAGTTTATGAGGTAGGACTACTACTCACTACCTACGCCATTCGGCTGTCTGTATACGTCAGTACACGTATGGTAAGTTTTTGAAGTAATTTATATGTGCCGTTCTTCTTTTTGGTCATGAATAATTTCAATATTTAATAATATTGAATGGACCAACCAGATGGTTGATGGGTCTCTTTTTATTAAAATAGTTTTGTCCTTGCACAGGCGTAATAATATAAGAGTGTCACCTGTTAAAAAATTATGTTTGTTAATTATCACGAAACGCACCTGCCTTTTCATACAACTTTGAATACTTAACAACAATGTTCAGAAATAAAAACTTGAATATCAAAAAACCTCGCACTGTGCAAGACTTTATTACATTTAACATCTGTTTAAAAAGAAGGAAGAAAATTTGGAAGTAAGAAGACCGTTTTTCTACGGGAAAAATCTATCACTGTTTCTCTTATATCTTTGATCGAAGCGCATAAAAAACCTCCTAGAACTATACTAAAAGGAATACCTATTAGATTTTTACGGTTATCTTACTAATAGGTCTACTTATTAACCCAACAGCGATGTAATCACCTTCATTTGTATTATGTTTCTTTCGGGTATCGAATAAGATTAGGGTATTGACTTTTTCACATGTGGTGATACATGGCTTTCTTACACAAACCATTGGTTAATTTTCATTGTGCTTATAAGTTTTTCTGTAGTTAGGTTGGTAGAACACTTGTGGTAAAATCCTGTCTAAAATCCAAGACAACTACATGATTGTTATTAGTTTTTTGTCCTATCAAACAGTAACTTGAATGTCAATAGTGATAATATACTAAAAATTTTCTGAATATGTTCCAACAATAATGGACCGATTGGCTCATCGATAAGAAACGTCATTCTTACAGGCGATGCTTGATCTTCTTCTTGCAAAACGTATTTGAAAAGTGCAAATGTGTGGGTATTTACAAGTCAGGATAGAGGGCCCGATTCATCTGATGGTATATGGTACCCGTGACATCAATCTTATTAATCTATTTTTCGAGTCAATTGTAGAGGAAACTGAGTGCCACGACAAAAATTTTGGCCTATTAAAAAAAACTAGCTAATTTCAATTTCAGTGGTGCCGTGAAAAGCGAGCACAGAAGCATGTTTATTTTGATTTACACCTTTTACTATAATGTAACGTTTAGCCAACTATTTATACAGTGCATTCCAGTCAAGTATATACAGCATTTTTAATTCCACTATCCTTACAAGGAAAGTCCAAGCCAAACATTAATATACTTGGTGAGGACAACACAACTTACTAAATCAAAATTAAACACTTCTCCTTCTAAAATTACAACAGAAGAAAGAGGTATTTTAGGCAAAGCTTCTGGAATTTAATAAAGCTAGGAGTGTTCTGATTGATGTACCTTTGGGTGGGAATGTTACTTTTCAATTAACCTGCCATGCTTAATTTATTGCGCGTCAATCAAAACTTTACCTCCTAACTAACAAATTATCACAACACTTTACTAGTTTCAAAGTACATCGATTACAAGTAAACAAAATATCTATCGTCTTTAAAGTATGGCAATCAAAACAAAATATGGTTCGCAGTAGATCCTTATTGCTGAAAAAAAGACTATTATATTTTTATATGTGCTGATTATCCTTAATATACACTAATGAAGGCTTTATAAAGTTCAAGCCACACCTTACTGCAAGCGACAGATTCCGGGGTCAAAGCATGGCAGCGAGGGCTATGCAAAACGGTCCCGCTATACTATAATCGCAAAATTCTAATATAGCTAATAATGGCTTTCCGTTAACTATTGAGTACTAATAATCCCTGTGGACGTATATCCGGACATACCGCTATGTCCGCTTCGGAATGTGAATGTCAAGTGCAAGGACTTTCGGGTTACGTAAACACAAAAAAAAACACTTAAAACATTGTGGGAGCTAAATCTCATAAATATAAAGTATAATTTGCAATAAAACTAAAGTTGATAGTTGAATTTGAGTAGCAGAGGAAACGAAAGTTGTTCTGTTGTATGCCTTATAAAGCGTTTTCCCGAGCCGCGGCCGATTGGTATCTATAGCACGGATCTCTTTAAACGGATGTCATTGAATGCACATGATGTTTAATTACTGTCTTCATTGTGTGTTTATTGAGTAAAAGTAAACATTCAAATGAGTTTATAAATGTGTGTTTACGTAATAGGATATAAAGTGGCTAGACTAAGCAATATATAAAATCTCATCAAAATAATGCAAACTGTGTAGCTTTATATAAAGGAAAGCTTGCTTTACGAAGTTGGGCTATTTCAAAGTATTTAGACAACTCGGAAAACTTAGAGACGACTAAGTGTACATAATAGAAATTGTATATCATAATTTTTGTCTATACCTACGAAAATTCACCCCGTATATCCTGTGTATGAGACCGATTACTACCACCGTTATTTGAAATACTTTAAAGTTTTTTGTTTTCAAACACCTACGTTTTGTACAGTTATTAAATTATAATATCGGCAAGTAGATGCTCTAATTTTTTGCATATGTCGGACGAAAGACCGTATTACACGTATTAGAAACTTTAACCTATCCTTAGTGATACTTATGATTTGAAAGTTAATAACAAATTATAATTATTGACATAAATGAGAACTGCCGTGAGTCTGCGTTACTTAGCCACGCTAGATGTGCAGCGTTTGGACCATTTCACGATTAAGCACGCAAATATTAATTTATAGTTTTTATCTAAGGACATAGTCATTTCTTTATGGGGCTCATAAAATCATCGAAGCACAGAGCATCAGAAAACATACGCAAATCATTGATTTTTTATGAACTACCTAAAGTATTATAGTTTCATAACCAATAAGTTTCATGTTATTTTTTTAAGTCATTATTAGTTACCTTAAATCTGCTGACGTGCTACTTGTAGTACATCATCCATAGACCACGCAAACCTTTTGTAACTCCACAAATGGTGAAACATAAAAACAAATTAAGTCCAATAGCTTTAGAAGTAAAATATTAGTATAAAAAGGCGTGCAACCTACACGTACATTACATGATACCTAAATTGGTGGGTATCCGTTATAATGACAATGAGGTCCGGTGAGGCACGACCTTAATTCCAAAGATGGGTCTATTGGCGTTGTGTATGCGCGCTGAATTAGGAGCCTTGTTTGAAGATGTGGAGTAGATGTAGTAGAGATAGTGGTATGGTACATTTATTCATCGATTTTACCAGCAAGACAAACAATAGGCGGTGCGAAAATAAATTGCTACTTTTGATAAAATAGATTGCTACACGATGAAAGTGGTTATTGTGCAATTAGAATTATTATCTACCTGTGTATGTAATATTTAATTTTAAAATACTGGACGTATTGAGGACGTACAAACTGACTGATCGCCACATATTTAGTACATATTTGTTGCCAAGGTAGTAAAGGTACAAATTAGTTCCTCTTTTATGTTACCATAGGTCAAGGCTAGTGTGTGGTTTCAAAGAAGCTGTAAGTTTTGGAATTTTTGTTATATCATTAGACGGCCTGTTTGGTGTGGAGATAAGTAGCCAGAGGTCCCGCGTTCGAATCCTGATAGGGGAAAATATTTTATTACATTTGCTTTCTAGTCATGGATGTGTATGTATGTTTATTTAAGTTTATTTCTAATATTTATATATAAAAAAGTATGTGTGTTTATATATTTCTTGAATTTATTTATCCGTTATCTAGTATCTAGTAAGTTCTTAATGATACTTAATTTGGGCTAGATAATATGGTGTGATTGTTAGGAATATTTATTTATTTCTTTGTGTATTGTTCTCGTAAACTAGATTCAAGAATATCAATATTTATATTAATTCCATTTCGAGTGCCAAACACAACAAATACAATTTTTATACAAGTAAAAAAGCTCACATACAGAAAACTAATTTTACAACAACAATACAAACAGCTCAAACTAATCCAGTCCACAAATACACTTCTAGCTTTTAAAATAAATCGAACTGAAATGTAGAATAATTAAATTTAAATTAACGATAAATACCGGAGCCATAAATCACTAAATCACATAACACTTTAGTTCCTATTAAACCACTTGTCTTTTATGTAACACTTGCAAAACAATGGCGTCCATTCGGATTGTGTCCGACACTACACTTAATAGTTAAAGATAGCGTTAATATTCACTGTAATGGAGTATGGAGTGTGTCCATATTCTGGTCGGATCCCTTCCTGACGAATTAAATCAAGATAATTATGCAACGCACTGTTCCAACTGCGCTTTTCGAATTATCTTTCTTATACCAATGGCAGTTGTAACAGATAGTAAACTTTAGTGTTATTGCTGTAAAGTGTAATTTGCAGCGGCGTAAAATTTGTCAATTGTTCAAATATGCTTCCTGTTTATGGAAATCTGCTACTTGATTTATTTTTAGATTTTTTCATTATCTTACAAGAAGTATTAATATGAATTCTATACGATTATACAAACACAAAAATGTTTATATGATGAATAAATGTAGCTGTAGTTAGGGATTTTTGTTAAACGCGCTTTTCAGTTAGTTGCTGTGATGAATTTTTTATATTTATTCGAAAGATACTTTCAGACTAATCAACTTTTTATTAATCAAAACGGGAAGTAATCATTGTACCCAGGCGATGATATGAGGCGCGTTCAAAGTATGAATTCATGAAAAAAACAATTGGTTGCATCAGTTACCAATTACCTCTCGCGCGTCACTTGCCGACTATCGATATACACGATAGAGTAAAGTTAAGCGTTATTAAAAAAAATTACTATAGTTGGCATGGCACTGAAAGTCCTGTGAAAGCATGTGAAATTGTTTTAGAAATTCCACGCCTAAACAACCTAATTGTAAAGGTTTATTTGAAAGTTTGATTTTAAGTTCGAAATATAACCCCTTTAACTACATTAAATAGCCAACTTGCTACGATGACATTTCAAAAGTAGCAATATTATAAATTTTTCAAGACCTTGTCCTATAAATACATTTACCGTAGACACCGTAATCAGCATTTTTCTGAAAACAATTGATATTTTCGACGCCTGCGTACTGTGACAAATGCGTGAATATTTAAATTAACACGGAAGGTTTTGGATTGCAAAACAATCCGTTATTAAAACACGTTTTTACGAATACTAAGAAAAAACATTAAAATTTTTAAATTAAATAAATATTAATTTTTTCATAGTGATCAAGATTTAGAAGTATACGTTAAAAAAAATTAAGAAATATCCTGTATTACATGCGTTTAATCGTACCGTTCTGACAGTTACATTTTGATAGATACTGCTTTTCACTCTATACACTCTAAAGTTTTGTAATAAAATCCTAAAATATACCGCTTACAAAAATTTTGGTAAGCCTAAACTCAGGATAAAAGTTGAACCATGACGTAGCGTTTCCTAGTTTACAACCAAGCCTCTCCGAAAGTGTAGCTGTAAACTACTGGTTTAGCGAAAGTGTTTGTTGAAAAAGCAAACGAACGTTCATTCCTTCCCATGTTCGAGTTCTGTCCTGAGGAGAAATGCTTCACTTTAGGTCAACCGAACGTCATAAGCTGAAGCGGTCAATTGATATGGAAAAGTTAATAACATTTGTAATCGTAAAAGCATTTTTGTCCTCTACACGATAAGTGATTTCCAATGAATTAAGAAATTACTATCGTGTGGTCGCAGCCTGGTATGCATCCTTGTTTGAATAGGTACTTGTAATAGTAAATTTTAAGTTCATACGTGTTAGCGTAGCAATCCTACTTCAAACATTCCATAAAATAAAAAAAAAATCTGCTGTAAATAAAAACCAAAAACAAGTACCAGAAATTGGTAAGTTTTTACCAATGCCATTAAAAGTTTTATTTAATGACCACTAAATACTTATTCATTTTTGAATATTACACGACATGACTGCGCACTATTAGCTGTCCCGAGTTTGTATCTTCTATGTCCTTTGAAATTGCATACCTACCAACTAATGTGTAATGGCCACTTTTGACTAAAACTGCCGAGAAGGTTTTCCCACAGGTTTTTTGTCTCAAGCCGAAGTTTAAAGTTGTATCTGGCAAACTGTGAGTTTCTTTAGAAGTTCTTCAGGATCTAATAATTAACTAAAATATTTCAAATTTAGAATACAATGTAACCAAACCTTTTTTATCCTGCAGAGCATGCCGCCCCCCGCCTGAGCATGAGCGGGCGCGGCGCGGGAGGGCAGCGCTGCCAGCTGATCCTGCAGCGTTGCCTCGCCATTCACCTCGCCAAGCCAGGGAACGCTCCCGATGACTTCTGGATGTATGATTCTGGATATCTGCTGTTTCAGGTATGTTATAGAGAAAAGAACGAACCAGGTGTGAAATGCCTTCTATAAAAATTTGCTGTCGTCAGTGGTTATTGAGAAGTGTTTTTATACATTTATAGAAATTGACCGCCGCGCGTAACATTTTTTCGAATAACATTGCAAAAGATCAAGTTAACTGCAGTGTCAATGTAAGGTTCACTGTGGGCTATTTCGCTTGTCCTGAACCTAGTTTCCAAGGTCTTTTTATGATATTAATTTCAGCGAGTGTTATGGATTCATAACTGACTGTTGAATTGGTTCTTGCTCATGCTTTTTCAATAACTTCTTATTAATTTAAAATACAGTCAAATTCATTCCGCATAACTAGAAACACATAAACTTATTGAATTTTCAAATTATTAAAAATAATTTACTTTTTGCAAACAAATCAACCAATCACCCAACTTTCAACTTAGACCACAAGCCAATAAACGACGCAGTAACAATGTTATTGTTTATTTACAATGCGCAAACGCATCGCATCTGAGGTTAGCGCTTGCGCCGTAACTCACGACTTGATAAACACGCGGCGGCAGGCGGTAATGGCTCGCAATCGGCGCACGCTTGGAAATGGGCCACCGTATGTGACTTTGTTCAATGTGGCAGTAAAGTATGTATGCATTTTTATTTCAGTAGCATAGTTTTACAATGGGAGTGCTCGCTTCGTTTATTTACAAAAATTAGGGCGGGTCGGACTTATCGTGGAGCTATTATTCGATTATTTAATTAAATACATATTTGCAAACGTTTATAACAGCTTCGCTAGAAGTTTGAAAGTTTATTCTATTTATAGGTACGCCAAAGGAGTTCTTATTAAAATGAAAGTTTTCATACCTATACTTAAATTTATTACATAAGTTTATGTGGCATCATTGAGCGCATATTATTATATTTTTTACGAGAATAAATAAATAAATATGGTTATTGCTTATAAGCGAACAAATGAGATTTTTAATGAAATCAAGGCCAAGTACTCAGTGCATTTGACTTTCCTATAAATCGAAGGGCGTCAAGCGTTTCTTACAGATTAGACTAATATTTGATAAGTTTACGTTAACGAGGCCGCCGTGGCATGGTTTTGTTTTATTAATTTGTCAATAAAAAAAAACCCTTAAGATTAGTTAATAATTTGACTCCTAATTAATTACCTACTGATGTGTTGCAGAAACTAAATGTTTGTTTTATTTCAAATTCAGATATTTATTTCTCAACATTGACAATTACTTGTTCTTATTGATATCAAATAAAACATGACTACCACCAGTTCGGAAAAACCTTCTTGAAGAAGAACTGGCAAGAAACTTCGCGGGTATAATTTTTTCAAAAAAATTTACAGTGTCTCTTTATAGACAAACATAATTATTCTTATCTGCGTCTGTTAGCTCGGCAAGTCTCCCTCCCCTTAAGTATCCAAACTACGAACACCCTCAAACGGCACCCGTTCAAGAGATAACGCCGGATCCAGCCATTGAAACTACTTAAGAATAATAAAGTATCAACATTTAAATCTCCAGCCATGATATTATCAGATTGAGTTCTCACACACAAACCAATTGAGTTCCAATCCAATAAAACTCAAAAATCACTTTCCACTTAGAAAAAAAGCGAGCGGATACAAAAATTTTCTCACATTAAACTACAAAAGCAATACAATAAAATCTTGAAATCTCTGGGTAAAGCCGACTGATTTGTCACAGTGTAGTGTACGTAAATTGACCGTGGCGTAACAGCGCATTGTGTGTCGTAGGGGACGGTGATAGCCGCCGATCGTAGGACTGATAACCTGGAGACTGTGGCTCTAAGGCGATGTAACATTAGGCGTTTAGTGCGATGTAAGATGATTCCATTATATGTTGCATTGTTGCCAGTTGTATTGTTTTATCTTTTGTTACATTAAGATTTTCTTTTTATGGGAGGATTGAGTAATTAACAGTTTTCGTCAAATGGAACTGTGTTATTCCTGTAGATCGGTGCTAAAGTGAAGATCACTAAAAAGCCTACGTTTTTCAAAGGAACTTTTTACTTGATGTATTTTTATGAGCCTTGATTAAAGGCCCAGCGAATGAACAATAATACAAATTTTTCTCTGCTCCTTTGTTAAAATTCAAATGTAACCTATAGACAAGAAAGCACTAACATGTACCTTAAAATTATTTAAAAAAAAATAACTGCAGTTTTAAAAGGCATAAAGTAGCCCATGTGACTCAAGAAATAATCACAAATAACCATTTCAAGAATTTTTTCGAGCTAACAATAAAACAAAAATACCTATTAAATAATCACCAACGCAACAAATAATCATTACAGTTTTTCACACGAGTCACTGCGAAGTTATCACGGCTACTAAAGCATTCTCTTCATATAAAAATACCAGATCTGATCATAAGAGAATTCTTGCATCTCTACATTGTTATTTTCCTCATCTTCTTAAACTTTCTCGGCCAAACGATACATTGAAAACATTCTTCTAAGATTTTATCATGAAATAAAATGAGACATTAATAGATTATGCAATGAGATTATCAAAGAAAAATCGATTAAATGTGGAGGGTTATAGCTCACGCCTGAAGGCGATTTAATTAGAATAAGGACGTAAAGGGCTTTCGACCAGTAATAAAAGGTTTATTTATCGCTACTGTACTGTTACTGGTAAATTGAAATGCATAATAGTTTTTTTTTTGCTAGACTTTGGTACCGAAGAAATTCTTAACTAAAGAGTTTGAGAGTCGGTTCACGCGAATGGGGTGTGCAAAATATGAGATCATGCATTTCAGGAAATAAAAAAATTTTAAATGAAACTTCAAATTTCTTCAGTTGTAGTCTTTTGACTACAACGGTTGCTATGGATTAAGTATAGGTTTATGTGAATTTACCAAACGCCAATAATGTCGTAGTTTATTAGGTATTAGGTACTTCTATGGGTTAGTGAGCGAAATGTTTTCATGTATGCTATGGCACAAAAGTAACTTTAATAACAAGAAATCAACTAGAACAACCGGGAGCGGGGCCCGGAAGGGTCCACTCCCAAAGAATGTAAATTGGGAAAGCGTGCCGCTTGTTTCATATCACTTCCCGTCTTGGGTAGCAGAATGGGTTCGTTCTGTGTGAAACGAAATAGAACGCTCTCGTCTTTGGATCACTTTGACAGTTCTGATTGCAGACATATATGAAAATATATTGATGAAAAAAGTTAAAGTAGCTGATTTATTGTTTGCGTAAGACCATATAAGTATTGCATGTAAAATTGGCTTTGAATCGAGGGTTTCGCTGTTCCAGCGGTCACGAGATCCTTGTGCGGCCCGCTCCATCGCTTTCCTTCAATTTTGAACACATAATCGGCCCATGTTGCATTGAGGTATAAAAAGTAAAAAAAATTACCAAAATTAATATTGTCGCACGAAGTAATAATATAAACCAAACATTTATAAATCTTTAAGCAAAACAAGTAATTAAAGAAAACATAAATACACTCCACAGTAAAATCATTATGAATATTAGATTAAAACGATGTCTAACGTAATAATCAATTACCCACGTTACAGTTCGGTTAAAACCAGTTCATTATATTGACAATAGTATGTAAGGTAATATTACGTAAACAACATATCTACCTATTAAGCCCTTTTACTATCTAATGCATTAGTTTATTATGACCATTAATTTGATATACAACCTTTCTTAAATTATAACAACTTTCATTGAAAACTAATTGAAATACTTTTCCGTCTATTACGTGTTTGGAATTAAGTAATTTTTATAGATTTATAAATTTTATATACAAGTTTGTATGTTTAAAGCTTACACACGTTTTTTAATTTGGCTATAAAATACATATGAATTTATACAGATTGGTACCTCGAATGATATATGTATAAAAGCTTAAGTTGATTTTAGAAGTTTTGAGAAGATTTCAATACAGATAGTTGAATAAGATATGATTATTGAAGATCCACTGTTTATTTTTCAGATTAAATGAGTATAGTTAATGTTTTGAACTTGGTGCAGAGTCAGATTCGCATTCGTACCCACTGCAGGCTTGTTTCCCCTTAGTATGCGGAGCGCCTACAAAAGTCCTCCGCCGAGCTCCATGACTGTACTAGACTTAGTTAGAGCAGTCAAAACTGATCATTCGGATAGATTTATACATTTGATAGGTAGGTACCGCAATGGTCCGGGACTATTGGGGCTACTCCTATCAATAGCAGTTCTTTTAACTATGGAGAGATAACGCTTTAATTATTATTTTAATATGTATATTTTATCTTCACTTAGAATCAATAAAATTTTTATTTATAGAACTATCGAGGCGGCTGCCCATAATAGAATGCTAGAACATTCTTTTAGGTTTATCTCTGAGTCAAATTACGTCAAAATTCTAAGTTGCCAGCAAGTCTGCGCGATAATGTATTCTATTATATTCGTAACTACTCGTACTCTAGCGTACTCAAACGTTGTGGTACTAAAAGTTTAGCATAGCTTAACATTCTTTAACATAGGATACTTGAGTCGTTGAATTTTTTTTTTTTTTTGTCATAGCCGGTAAACGAGTTCGCGGTCCACCTGATGGTAAGGCCCTCCGTGCTTATAACACATTAATCGTCGATGTTATTGAATAATCAGAATGTTCTATATTGATTATTAATTAATCATGCGTTGCTGACCGAAGGCTAAGTTGGAATTGCGTTTGTTTCCGCAATATCTGTTCGGCTGTTCCATCCCTGCAACCGGAACACAACCATGTAAACGAGATTATTTTGGCCGTTAAAGTAGGAAGGACTGTAGTACCGTTATCTTAACATATGAAACTCTACCACCACAGAAAAGTAGAATAATATTTGACATTAATAAGGGATGATTATTGTCAAATACTCTTCTATCCCAGTTTCTACCTTGAAATGAAATGAAATGAAATGAAATATTTATTTCTCAACATTGACAATTACTTGTTCTTATTGACGTCAAATAAAACATGATTCTACCACCAGTTCAAAAAAAACCTTCGTGAAGAAGAACTGGCAAGAAACTTCACGGGTATATTTTTTTTCAAAATAAATTTACAGAGTCTCTTTATGTCTATACAAAATTATTCTTTTCTGCATCTGTTAGCTCGGCAAGTCTCCCTCCCCCCAAGTATCCAAACGACGAACACCCTCAAACGGCACCCGTTCACGAGTTAACGCGGGATCCAGCCATCGCCCTCCTCAACCATATTAGAGGGAAGTGAACGACCCGTCACCCGACGCTACCATAAGAAGACGTACTTTAGTGACAATGACGCTTTAGATATTCATCGGGACGAAGAACTCATCGCACAAACAGACACATTACACATGCTTTGTTACAAATACTAGTACAATCCTGTTAATGAGGGGATTATACCCAAGGGCTTTTATCATCCAAATAATCGGATAGTTTATAATATGCTCTAGCACACAACTTCTCCTTTATAGTTTCTTTGAATTTGTCAGTAGGAAGACCTTGGATATCCTCAGGAACCTTATTATAAAAGCGTATACATTGACCCATGAATGAGTTAGTGACTTTATGAAGCCTGCTATTATGAGCTGCCAGCATATTTCTTCCTCTTGTGTTAACATTGTGCAGATCTTTTTTTCTTTTGAACAAGGTTATGTTCTTTTTAACATACACTAAATTTTCTAAAATATATTGTGAATGGAAGGTAAGAATATTTATTTCCTTAAATTTACTTCTAAGTGACACCCTTGGACCGAGCTGATAGATTGCGCGAACAGCCCTTTTCTGCAGAATAAATATAGCATCGATGTCGGCAGCACTCCCCCACAGCAGAATACCATATGTCATGAGGCTGTGGAAGTAACCAAAATAGACTAATCGAGCAGTTGTTTCATTTGATATTTGTCAAATTTTTTTAACAGCATATGCGGCAGAGCCGAGCCTTTTCGCTAAACCATCAACATGCGGTCCCCACTGCAGTTTGGCGTCTAAGGTTATGCCCAGAAATACAGTTGAGTTTACAGGAGTCAGTTCCTGGCTCTTAACTACAATGTTTGTGTTTACCTGTTTGACATTTGGCAATGTAAATTTAACACATTTCGTTTTTTTTTCATTGAGGAGCAAATTATTAGCTGAGAACCACTGCTCTGTGTTGGAGATGCATTTGTTCACCGCTCGATAGTCAATTTCTTGTCTTTTGATTTTAAACAAGAAGGAAGTATCATCAGCAAACAATATGACCTCGCATTGATTCTTAACGACCGATGGCAGATCATTAATATAAACTAAAAATAGGAAAGGACCAAGAACTGAGCCCTGGGGCACACCCATTGTCACTGCCGATCCTGATGATTTTTCTCCATTTATTGCAACTTTCTGTTTTCTATTAGAAATATATGATTTAATCAAGGCAAGCGCTCGGTTTTTAATGCCGTAATGGTGCAGTTTCATGAGTAGAGTAGTATGATCCACACAGTCGAACGCCTTGGACAAGTCACAAAAGACACCAATAGCATCACACGACTCCTCCCAGGCGCTGAATACGTGTTTTATGAGCTCAACACCGGCATCGGTTGTTGAGCGACCCCGCGTGAAACCAAACTGCTTAAAATTCATTAAACTATTACCGTAAAAATGAGAAAGTAATTGATTTAAAATTAATTTTTCAAAAATCTTACTGAGCGTTGGTAGTATAGATATAGGTCTAAAATTATTAGGGTCAGACATACTACCTGCTTTGAATATTGGAATGACCTTACTCAATTTCATTAAATCAGGAAAAACACCATTATCAACACAGTCATTAAATATACTGGCTAAGTACGGGGCTATACCATCAATGACAGATTCAATAATTTTAACAGAAATCCCATCTAAATCGGCAGTATTTTTTACTTTAATGCTTTTAAATGCATTTAAAACTTGTGGAACAGTAACATGTTTAAAAATAAAATCAATATTGCATGAATTTACATTTTCCGTTAGCAGTGACTGTGCAAGAGTGGAACATGAATTAATACTCGAAGTAGTCGACACAGGGATGGCAGTAAAAAAATTTTCAAATGCTTCAGCAACTTCTTTGTCAGTTGACAACACTTTATCATTAATTTTTAAATTATATTTGGTGTGTGGTTCTTTTGCTTTCCCAGTTTCCTGATTAATTATATTCCATGCAGTTTTTGAAATGTTAGTACTATATTTAATTTTATTATTAATGTAATTAGATTTAGCTACACTGCAAACTCGTTTAAATAATTTTGAATACTTTTTAACATATTCATAAAATGTCTTATTATGATTATAAGTTCTTTCACTGTACAATTCATATAATCTATTTCTACTTCTGCATATTCCCACTGTTGCCCAGTCACTAAACCTAAATAAATTATTATTTATACATATTTTCTTTTTTTTAAAAACAGAGTCATATTCATTTCTAATTATATTATGAATAGAGTTATATTGAGTAATAGGATCTGCACAGTAATCTAATTTAAATGTTTTTTCAAATACATTTTTCCTAAATGTTTCAAGCCGTCTCTCATTCAAGGGTATAAAGGTAATTTCTCTTTTTAAAGTCTTTTTTAGCCCAATATCAAAAGTGGCCAACTGCCCACTATGATCTGATTGTAGTTTATTAATTACTGACTTTGTACATGGCATTAAATTTGTAAAAATGTTATCAAGACATGTGGCTGAGGTCGCTGTGATTCGCGTAGGCTCTAAGAAGAGATTTTTTAGGTTGTAACAATTAAAAAGATTCAAGAATCGTTTACTTAGTGATGTCTCTACTAATAAATCAATATTAAAATCGCCACAAATAATTATTTCTTTGTTTTTGTTATTTACTCTATGTAATACCTCATCCATAGTGCTCTCAAATACTTCAAATGGTGAGGATGGGGGTCTGTATACACTTATTATAACAATATTCCCTATCTCAATACAGGCTATTTCAACTGATCGCTCAACAGACAGACTTACAATATCAGTGCGTTCTTTAAATGTTAGGCTCTTATGAGTGATGATCATTGAGCCGCCGCAAGTTGTTTGTTCTCTGTTGAATGAACTAGCAATTACATGATTCTTATAAGAAGACATAATTTGACACTGTATGAGCCAGTGCTCTGTGATACATAGTATATGAATATTTTCACAGTTTATGAATAGTTCGATCTGTAATTCCTTACCATCAATGCCCTGCATATTTTGATGGACTATGTTCAGAAAATTATTTTTTACATTTTTATTGCTTAAATTACTACTTAGAATACTGGTGCTAGATGTATTATCTGTTGTCACTAACTTATGTTTAAATTATTTCTAATACTATGTTTTGGAATATTACATTCCAACGGGTCAAAAGTATAAAGTGACTGCTCAATAGAAGCAGCGGTTGTAGTCAACGAATTGACTGTTATGAATAAAATATATGATAGCGAGTATGCTATATGTCGTAGGTCATTACTGTACAAATTGTACCTATTATTGGTCATATATGGCTTGTTAATAAATGTATTTAAATCAATAAACTGAAATTTTTCACTATGACGACATGTCATATTTTGTACATCTATATTTAGTCGATGCTTCATATTATTTTCTGAGGGGCTCTGGGTAACTCTGGGTCCTTAACTTCGCAAAATCGTTAAAAGAACCATCCGTAATTTTCTTGTTATTCTTGCTGAATCGTTATTTTCCAAACACAGTTAATTGAACATTGAAAATCATATCTTGTTGAAAACATCGTTTATCAATTAATTTTCAAGGACACTTCAATAATGATTATCATCTAGTTTGACTTGGTAATGAACTTAAGTATAACCAGACTGTCAATAGATTTATCTAGTATCAAAACCACTTCAATAAAGTAGAAATAGATAGAAGTTGGACCGGTAATACTTGTTCATCAAGGATGTATTAGATACTTTTCTAATTAATACTCCTTGGGTTTCTTATCGATAAATGCTTACTGGTAAAAAACCTGAAAACTTTGAGTGATAAATGGTATCGATATTTTATACTTCATAACTAAACGATTTCAAATAACATTTGCCACAATATGTCCATACTTTTTCTTTTCTATGTCTTACTCTAACTTTGACAGTAAAACAAGTGATACTTTTCCAAAAAATTACCTATTTGGAGCAGATACGAAAATTCGTTAAAATTAAGTATTTGAAAATGTTTGAAGTAATTGGTTGAGCTGTAAAGTTTGAACATCTCAATAACTTTTCCGTTTTTGTCGTAATAATAAATCAACTTTTGCACCTACTGGCAATATCATAAGAAACTGTAAGAGAAGGTTAACAGTTCCAGCCAAACTACTGAGTAAGGGAGAGTGAGGAACACCTGCTCGTTTGAGGAGGATGTTGAATATATTTCAAACGTATTTCCACAACATCACCCTTAATAAAAATGTTTATCTGCAAATAATACTAAGCTTAAACTATATCTAAACAAATTATATTAAAATAACCACATCAGTGGCAATATTTTGAAACCACCGCATCGTTTTCAACTAATTCAGTTATCTTATCTCACGATATCTCATAGATGCAATTGAACATTTACAATCACTCGTAATATCAACACTTCCTTATGAATAATGTGTGCCTAAAATTGCGCAATTTAAATAACAGAACACATATTGCGAGCTTAAGAATCGCCAATTAAGAGATAGATCGCCGTTCAATAGAAAGCAAAAGCGTCATTTTAGTCACGACTCGCGAACTTTTCGACAAATTATGAGATAACTTTGCCATTATAATCTTTATTAACTTGTAATTTCGCACAGTGTGTATTATCAATTAGAATCAATTGATCAAATAGTTTTATTTATATTTTATTAGCGAATCGTGTTTTTCTGTAATATTTATTGCCTTGTTTGGCTCCTGGTTTGTTGTACTTACTTAAATATTATTTTATTTAAAACTTCTGTGACACAATCGAACTTGGTGTTTAATAGCAGATATCTAAAATATACGAATACAATACTGTGGGCAAATAGTTATTGTGACTGGAATATATTAACAAATGTAATTTAAAAAATAGATTGTGGTGTGGTTCGTAATAATGTCATTTCCAAAACTTGAGGTTCTATCTTAGTTCTGGAAGATTTTCACTTCAATTGTGTTCAAAATCTACGCTGTTATTATGGACGCACGCAATTTATTTTACACCTTCAAAGCCCAACCCGAAAACGCCAATTAAGTGATTGTGATTGAATCAAAACTACACTTTTTCATAGGGTCGACGTACCATGTAATTGTTTTATTATGACCGCTATTCATACAGAGTGAACTCTGACTTGCGTTCTGTTCTGTCGTAATATAGAAATACAAACATGAACTTATGTCGTGTTGCATAATGGCTTTCTTCCTCTCTCCAAATCAATAATTTAAAATTCAATGGATCACAACACAGCATGCGCAAACATCTCGAGATGACACGTTTTGGTTGTTAAACACTTACTTTCGACAATTTTAATTTAAACTAAATCAAATTACACGCCTGCCAGTTCTTCGAAAATAAATAAAAGTTACTTGAGAATTTGCGTGCTCATTCATTCTATTTTTGAATTTGCGTAAACTTTTACAAATTACAATATTTCGTTCATGTGACACTGTTCTATTTGTTTCATTAAAATTCATACTAAGCAATAATGATTGATAAGCCAAGTTGGTTTAAGCAGCGTGGGCGAACTGAGCGAGACAGGTTGCTAATATAACTTTATATCGATATGCTTAATCAATTTATCACATGCATGATATTTACACGCAATTACGAATTTTCAGATCGTGGGTTTCAAATTACAAAATGTTATCTGTGAATCAGTCTACGGTTGATAATGGTAATAGTTGAAACTTTGTTATACTATAAGGCGTCCCTTTCATCATTCCACGTATCATCACTGTGCTGTGCGACTCGCATCCAATATATTTTATCTGTCCACCACGTCACGCCATCTTCTTATTGGTCTGAAATCTCACAAATGATCCTAATATTATTTTCGTAACAGTAAATTAAGGTTAAGTGTTATAGTGGACGTCCGATACATCAGTCAAACATTTGTCAAATGTTTGATTGTGCATTCATTTAGGGAATTTTTTACGTTTTACACTTGCCGTACTTAAAGGGTAAAACAAGTTTAATTAACCATTACCAGCTCACTTTGTCGTTTAAATGTTTACAGTTCAATATGATCAATTAGCGATTTACGAAAGTGAAATTGTATTCGTAAGGGAATTTGATTGACTCGGAGTGAAATGCATTTATAACAAGTTTTATTACGAAAATTCACATGGAATAGTTGTAGAAAGATGTGAAACAAGAATCCAGCCGGATGCATATATTTCTGCATTTATTAAGAAACTTCTGTTTGGCGACGCGTAATCGGAAGCACAGATAAAGTAATTAGTTGCTAATAGACTTAGATCCAATTTCAATTTGTATATTAAATACTTCCAAACTTTTCTAAATCAAACATTCACTGATGCATTGTTAAATTGACATCGACGTTAAAATGTCGTTTATTATTGTGTGTTCCACAGAGAAATCGTAACAGATGATTAGCAAATCGAAAATCATAGGAATGATTCCTTTCGTTCGTGATGTGGTTTGTTGGATGCCTGCCTTTCTATAAAAAAAAATTAACAGACATCAACATTTGATAATAATTGTTTGTTTTATTGTGACGTAAAATTAGAGAATAGAACGAGAGCTGGTTGGCAAAATATGAGTAACGAAATGAGTAAAAAAAGGATTATAATGGTAGATGTTGCCCGCAATTGTTGATTAAATTTTTTAGGCACCATAGCCTTAGATATCAAGTTAATCGAAAGAATGAATGCTTTAAGTCATAGTAATGACTGTTTTAGAGACAATATGCGGCAGATCACAACTGGCGAGTAGACTTTGTTCTGCACCATTCGTGGTGCAGAAAATTCGCTCACTAACTGATGTGCATAAAGCCATGATGGTATATTTTAGTTATGATTATTTTCATAGGGTTGAATGTCTTACAGTATCCCACGATTATACCTATTCAAGTAAAAAAGGATTACGATTGATACCTGACTCTTAAATTTTTTGAGGTACCTGACCAAAACTCGATTCATTAAAAAGCTGATTCATGGATGATTTCTTACATATTTCATGCAGTCAAAATTTAATTTGTCCATATCATAATCCTCAGCGCCGATACTTTACGATTTTTTCCATAATTAACTTTAATCGGAACATAAAATTTTCATTGTGAAAAATATTGTCACTAAATGAAAAGTAAAAGTGGCTCTAAACCATTTATACAATCGAATTACTTGACAGCGAATTAGAGGGGTAAACCAAATAAATGATCCAACAAACTTTCCGCCAAGATATATGTCATATCTGCAAGCTTTTCTTAGCTTAAAACAATCAAAATGGGGTCCTCAAATTTTGCAAACTCAACTTTGGCACCTACGCTTCAAATAATAATGAAAAATCAGCATTATTATATTATACAAACTATAGAAAACGTTCTTTGTAATTTCCAGGATGTCGTATTAGGTATTGTATAAATCATACAAACTTTCCAAAATCCTTATCTTTAATACATATTTTTGGAAAATTAAACTATATGCCAGCATAACGCAGCGTCCATTTTGATATAGTTTCACAGAAATTAATCAACTGTTAGTATTTTAACGTACCAGAAGACGACCAATCAAATTTAACATTACATTAAGAGAGTTTGACATTTCTTAAAGCATGGCGGAACAGAAACTGTCTTTAATGCCTTGTCAAACAAATAACTGGGCATTAATTTAACGAACGGAGTGTGTTATTTAACCGAAACAGTTCCAGTTGAATACGAGTACTTTAAGGTGAAGGGATAGAGTCATATTATGATACAGCTAATTTATTTCTGTAAGGTTGCAGTTTTTGACACGATCATTTGATTCCAGAGGTCTTTGGGCAGTTTTAATCACGTATTTCTTGATTGCGTAGAAACTCCAAATTATATATAAACATTTACTACACTACATGTCTTAACAGAAAGTAAGAGAAAAACACATGAGTGTTCAAGCATTAACTAAAAATATAGCCAAAGCAAAATAATTATCTATACTCAGTTTCATATTTAAATAATGCATATTATTGCCCCGAGAGGTCATGATTTGACCATTACATTATTTTCGTACGTTGGCTATACTTTCGCTGACATACACAATTACAATGCATTTGATAATATATTTTATGAATGTGTAGAATGGCGACGGACTCTTCTCGCCTCAGGGGCTGATTCCATAGAGTACGCTATTGATGTTTTTAAAAATATGGTGTGATATAGAAAGTTCAACTTCGTATCCGGATGTGGAATGGCTATGACTTACTGTGACTTTAGTAGTTAATAAGGTATATTTTTTATGGTTAATATGACTTTATTTAAATAAATGTAATAATACCTGTATTTTTACTAAAAATTTACTTTTTTTCATTTTTTATTATTATGATAATTAAAAAAAGACAATGTTTATTTATAATAAGAAGCGAGGTTTCCCGAATACCGTGGAAATTTAAAGTTCAAATCTAGCTGCTGTGTTATTCCTGGGTGTCGCATGGTCACAGAATTGTTTGATTCCGTTCAGTAGATACAGAGATTATCGAGCATTTAGAGTAAAAATAACAAAATATTTGAAATGCATTTGAAATATTTGACATGCAAGCATTTACAAAATGTATCTTGTGGCGCTGTGAAATTGGAGTATTGTCATAACAGTTGAAAAAAGTTTAACCTTGAGTAAATAACTGCACTCTAAGTGGATAATACTGATATCCTCATATACAGGGTGGCCAGAAAATTGACGTGCAAAAATTTTTTTAGGTGCCTCATGTGGAGAGGTATTTGAATCACATCTATGTATTTTATACGATTTCTCATGGTTTTCGAGGGTTGATTTTTTAATAAAAGAGAATGGCAGACCGGGTACCCTGTAATATTTATATATTGTAATCATATCAAAACCGGGCTATATTTAGTTTATAGGTAAATATTAGACACGTATTTACAAAGCTCAAATATTGAGATAGTTGTTGGGGATACAATACAATACAATACAAAAACTCTTTATTGCACACCATATATGAAAATACAAAAAAAAATATATAATAAAAAACAAGACAGAGTACAAAGGGCGGCCTTATCGCTAAAAGCGATCTCTTCCAGGCAACCGTAGAATGGACAAGATAACCAGATTGTAACAAGGCGGTACGGCGTACACAAATAAACACTTTCATCTTTACATAAACATACATATATACAATACAAAACAAGAATTACATACTACATAAACATGTAAACTACATATCAATATTTACATTCATAAAATACTTAAGTATTAAATTTAATAACAATAATTATTTATTACTAAATAAACTAATAAAAAATTTAAAACCCGTAATCAGCAACTTGTCATTGACAGGAAATAGTTAAAAACTTGTGATTTAAAGGCTGAAGGAGATTTAGCCAGTCGTATGGCAGTAGGCAGAGCATTCCAAAGTTTGACGGCCTGTACTGTGAAGGAGTTACCGTAAAAGGAAGAGCTATGCACAGGTGTCATCAGTTGAAACGTATTTGAAGATCGTAAATTAAAATTATTGGATTGGTGAAGGAACTGGAAACGGTCTTTTAGATATTGAGGGGTTGTTGGAATAAATAGGATAGAGTACAATAGGTATAGTATGTGGGAGTTTCGACGGTGTCGGATGGGGAGCCATTTGAGTTTTGTGCGAAATACGGATACATGGTCATACTTGCGCAAGCCAAATATGAACCTGATGCAGAAATTTTGGAGCCGCTCCAGCTTATTCAACTGAAATTCCGTCAAATCGAGATAGCACGAATCTGCGTAATCTAGTATTGGCAAAAGAAGTGACTGTGCAAGCGTTACCTTCGTGGCAGTAGGAAGAAAGTTCTGAAGTCTTCTGAGCGATGCAGAAGATGCATATATTTTGCGACTTACTTCGTTTAACCACGGATCCCAATTCAGTTTGCTGTCCATGACGACACCCAAGTTTTTAACGGTAGAGGTGATGGGAATGTGAATACCGTCAAAAGCAATATTGGGTAAATCCGTTAATTTAAGCTTGGAAATCAACCTTGAACTGCCAATAATAATGGTTTGTGTTTTATTAGGGTTGACTCCAAGACCGAAGGATATACTCCAATTACAAATTTTGCAAAAATCACCATTTATAGTTTCGATAGCTTGATCTATATTTTCTAATGAAGCCTGAGTATAAATTTGTAGGTCGTCTGCATACAGGTGGTAGGAAGAAGATAAATTAGCGGATATAGAATTGATAAAGATCGCGAAGAGCAATGGAGAGAGCACGCCACCCTGAGGTACACCGGCAGATAGATCACACCATGAAGAGACAACTTTGTCGACGCAAATTCGTTGCCGGCGTCCGTACAGGTAATTGTGAAACCATTCAATAGCCGCGGGAGATATGTGAAGAGAGCGGAGAATGCCTATAAGTATGTCAAAATCAACATTGTTGAAAGCATTGCTAAAATCTAGGAGAGCAAGCACAGTTAACTTTCCCTCCTCCATACCATGTCTTATGTCATCTGTTATATTTAAAAGAGCAGTTGCCGTGCTGTGACCCGGTCGGAAGCCAGATTGGTAAGGATTTAATAGGGAGTTTTGGACTAGGAATGTATTTAATTGATTGTGTACAAGACGCTCCAGAACTTTAGAAAGGAATGGAAGGATTGAAATAGGTCGATATTCGGAAAAACATGATGGGTTTGGTTTTTTAGGTAAGGGAATAATCTGAGCTTCTTTCCAGGCCGAAGGAAACATACCTTTTTCAACAGATGCGTTAAGAATATAACTAATGACCGGAAGAATTTGATCTATAATAGGCAAAATCATGTTTCGACTAATACAATCCGTGCCAACTGCATTAGATGTGATAGACATAACGCTTTTCTTAACATCACTGTCGGAAAATTGATTAAAAACAAATGCAGGATGTTTGGGGACTGGCAGAGAAGAAAGAGTATTTAGTGTGTGATTTTTATTTGTATAATTAATTTTCGAACTATGTGAAAAGTGCTGGTTGAGAAGATCAATGTTTAAATTACTGATAGTTTGACTTTGTTTTGACTTACCTATCCCCAGCGTTTTCAAAAATTTCCACAGTTTAGATGGATCTTTGTTTTGTACTGATTCATGGATATAACGGCGTTGAGCATCCCTACACATCCTGTTGCAGCGATTTCGGTGTTCAACATATTTCATTTTGTTTTCCTCTGTGGGCTTACATTTGAATTTAAACTTAAAGACATTTTTTCTATGCATGATTGCTCGGATATCATTGGTAATCCAAGGTGCTGGCGTGTGCTTAATTTTTATAGAGCGCAGCGGAGCATGAATATCGTAAAGCTTGGTTAGGGTTTTATTAAAACTATCCACCATGTCGTCCATTGTACTAGCATTCAAAACCTCAGACCAATCTGTTTGCTCAGCGTCATAACGTAATTTCTCCATATTTATGCCACCAAAATTACGCTGCAGAATAACATTCGGTTTGACTTTTGGCGGACGAAGTTTATAGGAGAGGAATAACAGATCGTGATAAGAGAATCCATCCGCGGTGCATTGTCCATGTTTGGCAACGTTGTTAGAAGACGAGACAAGTATTATATCAAGAAGTGACGGCGTTGAGTGGGGATAGAAATGGGTGGCATTTAAGGGAAGGATGTTAAGATTACTTGCTTTAGCGAGGTTTTCAAATGCAATGGAACGTGAATCTTGTTTAAGGAGACAAGTATTAAAGTCACCCATTATAATGGTATGATTGTATAGGGGGATAAGGTTTTCTAATAAGTTTTCAAATGAATTAAAATAATTCATTCGCATAGAAGGACTATAATAGACTCCAAGGAGTACCTTTGTGTGAGAAATGTTAACCTCAATAAAAAGATGCTCACCTGCGTTACATTGTGGTGGCTGCGAAGAGGTGCTTACGACAGAGAAGGGTAAATGTGAACGAAGATAAATAGCCACCCCTCCACCACCACCACAGGCACGATCATTACGTATAAGATTAAAACCAGGGAGTGAGTAAGAAGTTGACGGCAAACAAGGCTTAAGCCATGACTCGGAGACTAAAACAGCGTGAATATGGATTTGGTCAAAAGAAGCAAGCATCTCGGAAAAATGGGCTGGAATGCTCTGTGCGTTTATGTGGATTACATAAAAGTTTTGAGAAAAATCCGCGAACTCTGCTGCCAAGGTTTGAGAAAGAGAGGAAATACTTATGAAGCTGTCATTATCACTATTGCTAGAAGAACATGATAAAAATTTAGAACTATCGCTGTCGCTGCTTTGGTTTAACATACGAAATTAAAATAAATAAAATAATATATATTATGTTAAATACCTAATCAAAACTGAAATAAAAAAAAAAAAAATGATAATAATAAAATAAAATAAAATAAAAAATTAGAATAAAAATAAAATAAATAAAAACAGATAAGTAAAATTGAAACGGCTTGGCTTTGTCAAGCAATATAGTCCTCCTGACCACCCGCCGATTGTGCTGAAAGAGATAACAAGACACACAACATAAATAGCTCACTTAAAAATAAAGACACAGTAAAATATTTGCGGAAAACGATAGTACAAAAAAACAATTATATAATTTTAAAGTACGACAAAGGTCTTTCGGCATTTGAGTAACAGTGAATTTGGAGCACAAATGTGAATTTATTAGAAACAATATAAAATTTTCATACTTTTAATTTAATTTTAATTTTCACCTCGCGCCAAAAGATAGCTTTACTTTGAACGCACCCGTTTGATAAATCGACTGACATTGACATTTTATATGACATTTAAGACATTGACATTGAATTGGAGGGTTACTTTACTTGGGGTTTGTTAAATAGTTTGTTTACATTTTTAAACTTAACAAAAGTAAAAGTTAGGTAGTAAAAATAATAGTAAAAGACGGTACCAGTTATAATGTTAAAGTAAAGCAAAAGAAGGTACATTCTGAGATAAAGAAAGAAGAGAAAAATAAAAAAATAAAAAATAAAAATTTACCGATAAAAACTAAAATAACTATAATCAAATACCGCATTATCTCTTGGACGTAGTTGGACGTCTAGACTTCGGCGCAAGAGCGTCCTTTACTGGAGCTGGAACTGGCTTTGGAGCGCTAGGTTTTAGTGATTCCTGTAGTTTGGCGAAGATGTCGAGGTCACTTATATTGTTCACTCGATGGCAGACATTGTCGGAACCCAACACAAAAACAGAGCCTTGGCGCGTCCAGCATTTTGTTATGCCGAACCGTTTCCTCGCCGCCATGAACACTTCGTGCCGCGAATGAGTTAAAAACTCAGAAACTGTTATCCCGGAATCCTTCAAATTGCTCTTAGCAAACCAGATTTGGTCTCTTAGGGTCAGATCTCGAAGTTTTATTAGAATAGGCCTTGGCTTATTAGATGAAGAGCGACCCATACGGTGACATCTACTAATGTGTTCAGATGTGAATTTTGGAACCTTTAATTGGTTTGAAACAACATTGGTTACTACTGTGGCAGTATCTTCTTTTTGTTGCTCAGCTATGCCATGGAGTAGAAGAATCTTCCTTCTGCTGCGCATTTCCATGTTATCAACACTCTGTGCTAAGAAGTCTACCTGTTTTTGAAGAATTTCTACTGTTTTGAAGATGAAAGACTTGAAGCTTAAAAAGTCTGCGCTCAAACTTGCAATTGATGAAGATGGCTCACTTTGCTCTAATTTATTACTGAAAGCAGTTAGCTGCTCACAGAAAATAGCCTTCATTTCTGCCATAGATCTTTGGACTTCCTCGATATTAGATTTCTGTGATTGTGCCATTGTTGTGGTTATGTTAAATTTATAGTGTAGATTTGTAAGGAAAACACTGTTTGGCAGGTAGTATTTATTAAACTATTAATTCATTCAAAAATAAAGTTATATTATTTACTTTTTCTAATATTCCCAAAATAATTTAGAAGAGCTTCTGTTTCACTTATTATACACCTACCCCCGAAAAGGGATACTTAGAAATATAATAAAATCCAATTATTTCCCGTAACAACGCCATTTATTTTTTCATCGACGTCTAGAAAAAATATATACTGTCAATCTGTCAAACTTCAAAGACATTGAGACGCCATTTCAATTTTATTTCATTTCATTTCATTTTCAGTCTTGTCACGGTTCGCTGCTGCATATGTACAATAATTAAAATTAAGGTGTTTTTTTTAATTTCAATAGCTTCATCTGATCATCCTATGAACATATTAACCCTCTTACCGTATTCGTCCTATTAAGTAAACAACGTTTTCACGTCTTTTTCACGTGTTTTTTGAGGTTAGATTATAATTTCGACTTTTTATTCCCAACTTCTATATACATTTTATGATTGCATTTCGATTATCCATCATTCAAACAGTCAAACCCACATATTCAATTTGAGATACGTGAATTTTCTGCGAAAATAGAAGCGGTACTGACACTGTATGTAAATTTGCCAATATTCTTTTCGCAAAATTGCGACCGAATCAGTTTCAAATTTCTAAAAAAAGAAATAGGTTTCTTCGGATTTCTATTTTTGCTAAGTACTAAATCTGTATAAACTGTGTGTTTATGCATAAAATAAACAGCCTCATAACTTTTATGAAAGTTACTAAACAAATTACCTAAAATTGAGAATTATATGTTAAGTGAGTTATCATTAAAAGTTTCTAAAACTATGAAAATTCGTATAACATACATAGGGGTAATTCAGTTGCCTGAGAGGTACGTAAAAAAATTTTTTGGTCGACACTTTTCTGGCCGCCCTGTATAAATCAGTACGTTTTGAAACTGCAGCACAAAGTTAAGTTCACTCCACTTGTGAGACGCGAACAAATTAGTTGCAGACGAGTTTCAAGAAGCCTACCTATTAAGGCGAAGAGATTAATTATAAAACACGTAAATTTACACAAAATTATACAGATTTTGGGTATTCAGTAGACCCTTGTTTACAAAAAAGCTTAATTTCATGTTGGAATCTAAATTTATAATACGGAGGAAAACATTAATGCATCTATTCCTTCAAGAACAAACCAAATAAACTGACTCATGAAAAGATATGTCTAAGATATTTAGTATTAACGTTTTACATTTGCACTCGTATTCGAAGTTAAGGTTAGAATGAGGCCCCAGCACTAAATAAAATTGTTATTATTATAGCTATCACCTAAAAAGACGTTAATATTATCTAATACAATGGAGACTGCGTTTTAACTTAAGAACATGAGTTTCAACTTGACTAAAGTTGCACAGGATCATACTCAGTTTAAAGTTACGCAAGCGTGAAGACCCTGACGCCACAACTTTGTGCGATGCACTTAGCGACACTCAGCGTAACAAAATAGCAAATATAAAGGCTAAACCATATTCTACTTAGTTAAATAAGATATTAAGAAGTAGTCCTAATAAAAACCATTTCTTAGTTACAGAATGACGTAGATTTGAATCTGAAATCAAACTTCATACATTTTCCAAGAATGGTATTAAGTAAAACCTCTTCTTGCTATATTGATTTATAGAACAAAATAATAAAAGAATACCATCACTTCCTCCTAAAGTTCAATGATATCAGTCCACTCTACACCATATATCATTCCTAAAAAACTCAGATTACCCACATGATAAAGAAACAAAAGACTTAACGGATACGACGGACCTACAAGTTTCTGTAATTAGCAAAAAATCCAACCGCTGAAGAACCGTTACCTTGAGGTCATCAGGCCAACTTTGAGGCATAATGTGAAACAATTTAAATGCCTTTTTTTATAAATAAAAAATTGGAGTGGGTTTCCTGCCTTGCCATGCCTTACAACGTGCAGAATTATCGCGGGTACTGACATCATTTATAATTTTGTAAACTTCCAATGTTTTTTTTTAATTATTATTAATAATTAGCAGGCGTTTGTCTTCCATCTCACCTGATGGAAAGTGACGATGAAGACAAGGATCATACACGCCTGTCCAAGATAAAAAATAAATAATAAATATAATAAATCCCCAGTCGAACACACCAACTGTACGGACCCAAAATAAGCAGAGCTCTCGTTATGTACCAGATTAAAATGAGTAATTTAATAATAATAAATCCCCAGTCAGATACACCAACTGTATGGCCCCAAAGTAAGCAGAGCTTGTGTTATGGACTATACAGCTAATTGGCGGGGAACCCAGAATAAACATATATAAATAAAAAACAATCATGACGAATAATTAAAAATATGCTTTGTTTTTGTACTCTGTTTTGACATGACGGAGTTCCGTCATAAAATTGTGTCAATGAACCATCAAGGAAAAATTTCCCAGAATTTTCCTTTAAACCGGAAAAAATTTTCCTGTATTGATTTAGCATCATAAATTCAACTTTCTTCTTGACCCGAGCGCGGCGGCGGTGCGGCGCATTTATCATAAATCTCCCACCACCGGCGCGACCTACGGGCGTCGGCGCTGCTGGCGCACGCGACCTGGGAACATCTTTGATTGATTGTCTCGCATAATAACTATTTCATAATATCTCGTATAATCTGCGTAGTGTCCTACATTACTATACTCTGCATTTTAGACCTACTTTCTGCATAGAAAGCTGCAGGAAACCTTCCAGACTTGTCTTGGTTTTATTTTGCTGGCGACAAGTTCATTCTAATAAAGACTAAATGAAAAGGTCAAACTTTAATAGATCTTAATGTTTCTGATTTAATAATTGAAGATATAGAATAACGTTTGTGCTAATGTAACGGGCAAAGATCTATTTACTTAAAAATATGTATAAGAGTATTATTTAATTTCAAAGTATCACCACTACCAGACGTCCCAGACGTTTCAGGTTGTTTTGGAAATAGATAAACACAAGTTTAAATCGGTCATCAAAAATCTAGTGATACTGTCAATGCAATAGAAGAAAACTATCATTAGATATGTTTTTTTTTCTATCTCAACTCAGCAAATGCATCATTTCCATACAAGAAGTTGAAATACTATTGGCCTCTTTGCTTGAGCATGTTTTTTGGTGATTCGCCAACGAACAAGGAAGTAACAATTGCATAAGTATTGTATATTGTATTCATATTATTTTATATGTAAAGTGATAAGATTGGTTTTTTTCCGTATTAAGTCATTTCGTTAATATAAAGTTTGTTATAATTCCTAAAAAGTTGATTCGATTGAATGACACCGAAGTTTTTGCTGTATATGACTTATACATATCTCTATTTAAAATATATGAGACAATTTAAAAAACCTTTTTTGTTTATCGTTAAAAATGCATATTAAACCAACCACGAAAAAAACAGCAATAAAAACAACAGGCCCAAGTTAAATAATAATTTTTTTTTAAATCACACACTTCTTAATAGTCATTGAACTTAAAACATGACACTCTATTCTAATGTACAGTTCCACAATCTTGTTCAAAACTGGAATCTCCCGTTTGGCGTCATTTAAATAAAAACGTTATTTTTATTACAATCCTGCCAAGTCCAGTTAAGCAAACGTCTGGTTAAACAAACGGTCGTTTTCTCACGAGGTTGTACACTGGACTTTGCACTTTTCTGCAAAACGTCACATTCTGGCATACAATACAATTTTCGCAGTTTTAATTATCTATGTACATATACTATAATTATATATTTTCTTAAATTTTCACGATCCATATTTTAAATAAAACACTTTTTACCGGATATTATCGCGTATATTTTAGTTAATTTTAAAATTATTTCGACGTTTCGGCATCTTTGCAGTTGCCGTGGTCACGATAGACTGAGTCTATATAATATAAATATTTGTAAATACTATTAAAACCGAATAGCAAAAATACTATTAAAAAAAAACAAATAAAAAAAACAAAAAAGAACAAAACAAAACAAACAAACAAAAAAATCCAGTATCGTTTCAATGGAAAATAATTAGAGCCGGAACAAGACAGACAAACTGTTTTATTGCTTCTCGAGCAATAATGTTTTTTTACCACCATATAGCAAATAAACCGAATGAACAATTATAGTATATTAAATAAAACACTTTTTACCGGATATTATCGCGTATATTTTAATTAATTTTAAAATTATTTCGACGTTTCGGCATCTTTGCAGTTGCAACGTCGAAACGTCGAAATAATTTTAAAATTAACTAAAATATACGCGATAATATCCGGTAAAAAGTGTTTTATTTAAAGCATGTATCGCGAAAATTTAAGAAAATATATAATCACCCGCTTGTGCCTTGAGCCAGCCTGTGACCGCATCTTTGAGCTCTTCGTCGTCATCAAACCGCTGGGACCCGAGCCATTTCTTCATATGCATGAAGAGGTGATAATCGCTTGGCGCCAGATCTGGGCTGTAAGGTGGATGGTTGAAAACGTCCCACTTGAAGGACTCAAGAAGGGCTGTTGTTCTGCGAGCAGAGTGAGGACGGGCGTTATCGTGCAAAAAAACGATACCGGAAGTCAGCATACGACGGCGTTTGTTCTGTATAGCCCGTCGTAATGTTTTTAGTGTTTCACAGTACACGTCTTGATTAATGGTCGTCCCACGTTCCATGAATTCAACCAACAACACCCCTTTGGCATCCCAAAACACCGTTGCCATCAGTTTTCTGGCAGAAAAATCTTGCCGGGCTTTTCAAGGCACAAGGGGGTGATTTTTATGCAGAAGGAATTTCAAAGCTTGTGAAGAGATACGATAAGTGCCTCAATCGTTATGGAGACTATGTCGAAAAATAGTGCAAAGATGTAGTTGTAAGATGTATATATTAAAATATTTTTACTTAACTTGGTGTATTTTTTTCAATCAACCGGAGGTTAGTTTCTGAATTGCCTACGTATATACTCTCATGCCAATTGAAATCTCGCTACTCCGACCTAAATTGAAGACTTTAAAATAATGGAACAGGACTTTAATTCACATGAATCCGTGCTTACTGCAATTTTACACATTCCCCTAGAAATCCGGTGCAACGACCTAGACTAAGCTAACTAGAGTTCATGTTTTTCATTTAGAGTCACTTAATCGAGTTGTATAAATATATCGATTTCCACCGTATTCGGAAAGTGTATCGATCGATCGATAACTCGGCAATCGGAATAGATAGCGATAAAGTGAAACTGTGCTAGTTTAGTTAATTCGATTACGGATTATCGAAATACGGTGAAATATTATTTTCTCGTCTTACTTAACTGCTTTTTAGTTATATTACAACACGGTTTCGTAATTGTAATTTGTTTATATTAAGATACCTCTAGGTGACTAGGTGGTAAAATAATTTATTATTACAAAAGCTTTTGATGTTTATGACTTGAGTCGTAAGAACGTTGGTAAACTCACCATTTCGAATAGCAATTTTAAAGCTTCAAAGCACTTTGTATTTATAGGCTTATCACTTACTTAAATAATTAACTTACCTAATATAGACATATTTAGATACTGGTTACCCATATCTAATAAATATTACAGCGTAATTAAACTAAAGGCTTTATAGATTTCACCGCCATGTATTAGATTTAAAAAGACTTTAAAAATTACTTTAAACAAAAGGGGTGATATTAATTTTCATCGGTCATTGGCCGCTGCGAAAGTCTCAAGGACGTACCATGCCCCCTTTGCCTTTCTACTACAGGCTGCATGGCCACAAACCAGTGCTGCAGATATGGCATGCACTAATTCTTCTAAGAACTGACACTGACATGAGGGCTTTTATCAATCATTCTGCCTTGGGAACTGGCACTTTTGTAGGTTAGGATTCATAATTTGCTGAATTAAAGATTAGGTTTTGACGTTTCTATGCCTTAGTCTTATTTATTGTGTAGTCTGGTATTATTATGTTTGTTTTATGTTTATATGTCACGTTTGCCTTAAATGATTTGCAACGGTATAAGTTACGAAAAATATTGTGCTGGTCTTTAGGTTTGATTCATTTTTGTTTGAGGATATTTCAAAAAAATGTGCGTCGTTGCCGATATTTACAGTTGTTACTTAATAGTTCTTTGTTGCAATACAAAAACAATAACCATAATTTAAAACACATGCTGTCTTAAAGTGCACAAGTAAACCCAACATCGAGTGCGGAAACGTTCTTCCGTATATCAAGTAGTTTTAACCGCACAGTAAAACCTGATCCAACTTTTTGAGTCTTTATGTGGTATCCTACAAAACCACAAATTTATATTATGCATAATATGTTTCTGTTACAGATAAACAAAAAATAGAAGCATTTTTATTCTATTTCGAAAGTTGTAGAACACCGCTGACATTTCCATTATGATGTTAGCCACGTAACCTACTCGTTAGCAAAGAACGTTCTAAGGGAAATACGCGAGACGAATCAAAATTAAACGCGACTATCTCACAAGATATTATACCATAACAATATAAAGCTGATATAATAACACATAACACAAAGTCCCGTAGAAAGCGCAAGACAGGTCACGACTAAAAGATTGCTCGGTGTGCATAATTGCACAGAATCTGTGCTTAATTGCACACAATTTGTGCGTAATTGCGCAGAATTTGTGCACAATATGGCCGCCTGTGACATTATAAAGCAATGGTTGATTAGATTGATGATGAGCAAATGGTGCGATGTAGAGTACAGTTTTTAATTAAGTTCGTCTTACATTCGGTCAGTGATAAATACATTAAGGGTTCGGTTGCAAATGGATAATATAAAAAGGAAATTATAGTCAGTTTGAAAATTCAAAGTTACAATGAGGTTTTGGAGCTCAAAATCAGTTGCGGGGCTATATCTATTTAAATTTTATTTTTATAACTTTCTCAATTCTGTCTTAATAAACAAAAATGTCAAAATTAATAAAACAGTGACAAGATAAGGGATATAACAATGTGCATAGGATATCTTAGCCACAAAAAAATATGTATATACATAATATAATAAATATGAGGCAAATATTAAATTACTCAAGCAAAAATACTGAAAACTGTGGCAATATACATATAAAAGTAAAATAATGCTGGTTCTCAGTGAATAAATATCACTTTAATGTGCTGTAAATTTTCTTTTATACCTACAACTTGCTGTAGAGGATATGAGAAAACCAAAAGGCAATATAATATAATAAACTGTATTTTGTAAGTCGAATAATTTAATTTACTACTAAGCATGTTTTAAAATGTCTGACTGACTAAAAGACTGTCTTTATGGGGTAAAGACTACCAAACTAAATTAATCAAAGCTTACGGTCTTACCATAAAAAAGTAAAACAGTTGTTTTTTTTTCTTTAAAAATTGTCTTTAAATATAATTGAAGCCGTGAGAGTAAAACAAATAAATATCTTTTAATCATAATATTAGGTAGGATCGAGCCACACGACTGCTGAACTCATCTGGTAACCGATTAAAGCAGCATTTAGATCCGGCAATATTGCATGATATGTTTTTCAAAGTTTAGAGGTACCAAGGAATATTATCCACCAACTCCTCAAATGTGACGTCATTTAATGTATTATATGTCACTCTTCGTTTAGCTGACTAAATTTAATTACGAAAGTATTGAGCCCTTCTTTCGCATCGCCTTTTATTTTTATCATTATTAGTAAAGGGTTGATTGGGGACACCGGATTCCGCCCGTTTCTGTAGTTCGCTTAGTCTAAGCCAAGCGCCTCTTAAGTTAGGGCTCGCATGATACGTCACCGCCGCAGGGCTGGTCACAAAAGGTTACTATTGAAAGTTTGTTCCGCTTGACTGCGTTCGCGCACCGAGCTAATGCTGATAGTTTTATGTACTTGTTTAATGTATGGGTGAAATTTTTTTAGTGTTATATTTTCTTGAATTGAAGAAGTTATTTCGTCGCAGACAGGTGAGATGGTGTAGAAAATCCTGCTTTTTATTTTGGATATTTGACCATTTCATGATGTTAACGCGAATTGCGGAAATTAAGATGAGTAAATTAGAATTCTTAAGAATACATCTTTATATTCTTATTGGTTTTTTAAAGGCCGTGCATGAAAATAAATAAACAAACAAAATAACTTACTTAATTTTAATCTGATACGAGGTATGAAAATGAAAACATTGGATAGATAAAATATTTAATTTCGGGTTTATCCAGAACGATAAATTAGTGTCTACGTTAAAATAGGTTGTCTCATCTTATTTATAACCGCTGCGTAGTTTATGATTATGTTGAATATTGAAAAAATCTGATGATTATTTTATAACTAGAAAACACAATTAACTCGAGATCATAAGTTACACAGTTTTCATTACAAGGAAGCTAAGAAAGGAGCATTTGCTGTAAAACCTTACCATTAAAAATACAATATACCCGTAACTAACCGTAATAAAACCGATACGAAATTCCAAGTTTCACGTTACACCAAAGCAAGCTATCAACTATAAGGGACAAATTCCCTAGATCATAAATTACTGAGCTCAATTTAATGCAATTAATCTATCGGGTAGATTTGTTACGTGTTGTGTGCAGCGGCAGGTGCACGCCGGAACAGTATTGTCACGCAATTTAGACTAGGGTTTACTCGGAGTTAATTTTTGTAAAAGTTTGCCAACTCGCAGTAAGCAAGCGGGGTGGATTATAATTTCTCCTTAATTGGGTAATCTCCCTGCATTGGGATAAACAAAAGCTGTTGTAAATGTATGACCTGAAAGGGGATTTATAAAGAGATTTACTACATGTTCAATGATTTAATTTTTGAATAAAACGAGAGCGTTATAGCTTATTATTGGGTTAAGGTAAAATGTTTACCCTCACGAAATTGAAAAAAAAAACTTTTATTTAATGTTATTATTACTTTGAAACGGTTACTCACTGACACAATTACACTAAACTTTGCACCGAAGATGATCTCAATAAAAAATTTTTACTGAAACAACCGTTCCCACACCAGCCATTAACACATTTACATCCAATCTTAGCACGCAACCTTACATAACCTCTAAGATTCGTATCTCACCAAATTTAAACACTTACAAGCTTTACATTAATTAATTACCCATTTAAATTCACATTTACTACAAGTAACAAGAATATTGCGTGCCATTGCGCAGTCCATCAGAGGCACTAGTAGACTTTCGGAAAATTCTAACTGAACGAGTACGCAGGGATTTACAATGCAAATTAAAACTATTAAAAACGTCATGGAGACTGTAATTACTCAATCGAAGTTTGTGTTTCAATCGGATATGGTAATGAGTCCTTTTTGTTACGTAGAAATTTACTTGCATTTAGTATAGGCGTACTTCCTGGATTTAGTTATGTATTTAATAAACCTTTTGTCATTTGGCGGCACTCGGAGATGTTAAATTATTACTTACGGGGATACTAATTACAGATTTTGCTAAGCCTTAGACGATTAAAGCATCTAAACTTAGACGAGGTATATATATAAAGTATAAATGTTCTATACAAAATCTATACTTAGGTGCGACTGATGGAGGCTGAATATCGTGGTTGCATCATTGAACTAAAATAATTGTATATCCTCGTTGTCATCGTGGATAAGGACAAACGCATAGCTAATGTGCAAGAAAATAATTAATATAATAACAAATTAAATTTTTTTTATTGCTGACTTCTCCAATAAAATATATTTACTTAAAGGTCTCCTATGCTAATTTTAATTAATCCGGTATCCTTTGGCAACCAACCATTGAAGTCCTTAGGCAGATTCAAATTCAAATATTTATTTCCCAACATTGATAATGATGTCAAATAAAACATGACTGTACCAGCAGTTTGGGAAAACCTTCGTGCAGAAGAACTGGCAAGAAACTTCTCGAGATATCGAAGCGTTTTAGAACATTCACTTTCATTTAATTGCAAGATCGAATCAAAATCTTACACCATTTCCATTTATTAGTTCTGATTTGTTCTTAATAGTAGTATTTTTTCCCCGAAGTATTTTTTCCAAATACTTGAAATGACACATCCGCCATCAATGTGGTCCCTTTTTTCATTGTTATACATTATTTAGAAGGATTGTATGTGATAAAACATGTATGTAAATATTTTCCGTTCATGAAAAGAAAGTATAGTCCATGAACAAAATACACGCCCAAGTTTTTACATCAAACAATTTCTTCCTACAAAGAAAATGGCTGGTGTAAGTAAGGAAGTAATTATTTGTACATATTGCTGTACAATGGGGTACGATTGCGGTTACCACGCCGCAACTAGAATAGGGCCCTTCGTTATATGGGCCACTGGAGAAAGCAGAAATCTTTGTATTTTTTAGAATGTATCATCAATTTACTACATATATTTATCCTCGTTATGCACCTTGTTTGCGCTTAGTTTTGCTTTGTAGGGAATCAGCTGGCCCATATTCAATAATTGTAGAAATTGCGATGCCTATTCACTTCGTCCTAACTTTGTAGTTAGAGATACAACGTATTATGAAGAAATAGCATATTTAGAGAAGGTATACTTTTCGAAGCGTTGCGTTGTGAACATCTTCAAACCACAGGTGTGTATATCTTCATTTTAGCTTGGAAAGCTTTGCGGTGGTGGCTGAGAAAATGATACCTCTGCAATAACTAAATGTGTATATTTTACTATGATCGTATATGTTTTGTAAAAAAATAGATGTGTCGTGTGACAGGTTGTTTTCTCATCCGATGTATGTATGATGTCGTACTCTAAAGCGCGCGGGTGAGCAAAACGCCATACTAACTCTTTTGTCGTGTTGTGTAGCAGCAAATTATATGTTATATAGTGTATATATTCAGTTATAAAAAGTATCTCACTTTAGTAGATAATCTTGATTTAATGTTAAGTTTGTTAAGTGAAGTGTAAGACTTCAATAAATTTATAAATTAGTAAAACGAAGGCACATAAATGTGTTATTATGATTTTAATCCTGCATTCTATCTTTAAGTAAGCATTATTTCTTTTTGGGAGCCAACCTAATTAGATTATTTAATTATGAACAACTTGTATAAAATAAAATGTTTTCAAATGACCAAAATTGTATGTGTTTAATAAAGTATTTTTTTATTTGTGCCGATGCGCGACAAGTACTTAGTTCCTCATTTGCTTTTTGGCAAGCATTTTTAATTAATTAAAAGCGCCGTCCACTATTTTAAACAGATACATAGCAGAATATAGTATTTAATATTTATTTTATTTCCTGATATTTTCAACCTGATATTTTGATACAGGATGACAAAGCACCTTTACTCACAGTCACTTAAAGTTTTCTTTAGACTTAATAGCTGATAGAGAGTAAATTATAATAGTAGAGTAATATATAATATATATAAAATATTTTATTATTTGTGAAACAACTTTTGATCCTTCATAGGACGTTCTTTTGTAGCCAAATCCATCCATCGCCATCAAATATATTTACAGATATGGAGTGCATTATATGTTTTAATGAAAAATCTGTTTCGCTGACGTGTAGTCGGTTAGTCATATCTGTTATCTACACGATCGTGTTACTAATTTATGTTTCAAATTTCCTTTTTTTACTATGTGATTTAAGTTTGTAATCCTTTCTAGCCTGTAAGATAACTTTTATGCTCTAACACTCTTTTATGCCTTAATAAAGCACCCCCTCTTTTTCAGAAAGCTTACCCAGACAGAAAGTTTGACGCCTCGGCTAATTATTCCTTTTTAAAGAAAGCTTTTGCAGCAAAAATGAGTTTTGATTAATTTTAGGACCGTTCTTGTTCAATGGTATTCTTTTATACCAAGTTTGATATGGTTTTTTTAATATTTTTTAAAATTCCTACTAACCTGTGCCAGGGAGTTATAAACGATGACACCTCTTACTAAACTGTGAAGTTGTGGTGTGTTTATTCTAATAAACGGCTTACAAGAAAATTCAAATTTCGAATGGTTACTATTATCTCTTCGATCATTTATCCTTCATTTGGTAACTAGACAAGGATTTAAAAAAAGTTTTTATTAAAAGTAATATTGTAACATATATAATGTGAGCTGAGATTACATTGGAGCTGTCCGGCTCGTTGATGCTTGGCAGGTTTTTTGTGACGAACATAATTGTTCGTTCAGTAGATATGTATGTATTCTAGTTTTCCTCGATTATCCATTCGGCAACCATAACATGGATTTTATATACTTTAAGGCAAATTGATATTTATGATTTATGGTATCGAAGTATTGTAAATTAAACATGCTTTCCGAAATTTGCGTGCAATCTCTAAATCTGTAAGCCATTCAGCAACGAAAGTTTTTACGTAATCATATACACTCAACGTAACATTTTGTCACTACCGAAAATAATCTCAAACCTTGTTTGAATCTGTCACTGTCAGAAAGAAAGTGAAAGAACCGGTCGCCTCCTTATTTGCATGTGACATTGTAATGTCACACCGAGTTGACATTGTACTTAATCCACGTTTCCTAAGGTCGTTATTAATGAGGTATTATAACAAAAGTTTTATGTATTTTGCCCTGTGCTTAGATAATCTATCTAGGTGATTGAAAGGAACGAAAAGTACCTACTTGAGTTTCATACGACTCGAATCTCAGACGACTTAAGAGAAGAGATTTGTATTTGAATTTTAAAGTGTTCAACGTTTTTCTCCCGCGAAACTTCATAGTCGATTCTTGTTCCATAGCAATTGGTAAAAACAGTTTCGAGCAATTGCTCTCCAAATATGCAACCCGAAATCTTTATAAAAAATATTAACAAATAGATTACTCTTTATTACGCTTGGGTACACGTAACTTCATACAAATGTTGGTCATTCCATACTGAATAGGCGTTTTACTGTAGCTTTGGTTAAGCGTAAATTGTATGACAACATTTAAAAATAGACCATAAGAGTGGGCTTTAGAGACTATTTTCTAGTCGCCAATATTTTTGCCACATTTACCAGACTTTAAATTCTATATCTTCCACCTTTACTCTCGTCATCATACGTGATTAAGGCCACCCGTCAGAAAAAAATACAATAAAACGCCTACATTCATATTAAGCAAATTATATTCAAGTCTCTCTTATACCAAGCCAGTAGCAAGCAGCCTCCCCATCCATCAAATTTCATTCATTCATACATATGACGAATGGAAGCTGTCCAAATACAATTTCACTTAGAACCTACATGAAATCTAAAATAAATTAACAATTTTCATTTCTAATAGCAAAACTTTAAAGCTCAATTTAGGTTTAATGAAAGATGATGCTTAACATGTCGTTTTGGACATATAAATAAACAAACATAATTATTTGTTGTGTTACGTCTGATGTGTTAAATATGTTTGTTTATATCTAAATTTTTTAATGAATGATAGATGTTCTTAATACGGGAATATTTGTGAATTTGAACACACTATGAATTATTGAGCTTTGAATATAGAATCGTTGTGAATAAAAGAGTTGAAAGCAATTTTAACATACTAAACTAAGTACCTAAAATCACTTTTTTTGATAGTTTCAAGCAACATTTTATTGATTGTTTTTGGCCACATTGCAACCAAGTAGTTTCGGATTCCATTGAAAAATGTTTAAATATTTGCTTTTTACTAAATATTCAATCTAAGAGTATATAGCAGTTTAATAAAAATAAATATTACTTATTGCACAGAAGCACAAAATAAACAACGAGCTTATCGATTACAAATAACAAAGAAACCAATTTTTCTATTTTTTGTATTGTATTCGTAAATAAATAATTAAGGATTATACCATGTTTGGTTATAAGCCAACCTGCAGTTTTCCTATGTTTCCTATTTTTAATATTAAATTTCACTCGAAGAAAAAATTTGACTGTTATATAACACCTGCTCAAAGTAATTCTTAAAACAATATCACCAAGGACACACATAGTAAAGATTTTCTCTCGGGCTCAGCAGAAAATACTGAAGTACTTTGATTTAAGTGCCATATGTCAAAGTCAAGTGTCTTGCGACTGACAGCTAGCGACTAACGACCAAACAAGCCTTTCGTCGGATGCGAAAACTGTTTTCTGCTACCGGTGGTTTTCGTTGAGAGGTATTTTACATTTTGGCTGTATTTATTAAACACCTACTTAAGAGGTATGTTTATACACCAAATTAAAATGAAATTAATATTAAAAGGAAAAATTCTGCAATATTTGAAATTATAACTAATAAAGATAAAAAAATCCGTTTTAATAATCGACTGCCTCGGATCTCGGCAAGCTTTTAACTTATTTTAGCCCAAACTCGTATTGTTTGACGACGAGTCCGGCCCAAAGAAATTGTTATAGATATTCGGCTAGTATCGATCGCGTAGTCAAAATCACGTAACTACATAAATCAAGGAATATAAACAAAATAAATCTTCATTCCATAATAAAATTGTATACGTATATCAATAAAACAAGCTTTGCTTACTTTCGTGTATCGCATCGTGGGCAGCGTGGCCGAGCGACACGGGGGACGATCTTGCATTACCACCTGCAGACAGGAGCAGTACATCAAAAATAAAAACACTGTTCGACGGAATAGTACCACGACCGCCAAAACGTTGGTTACGAAGCTCCACAGCTCATCAGGCTTGTCAATAAGCGATCAAATCATCCGAAATCGTTTACGAGAAGCGTGTCTGCTTTCCCAAAGGCCGCTGAGAGTCTCACCTATAGCAGTCTGCAATCATAGGGCTAGGCTCGTACAATGCGCTCGTGCACACAGAGATTGGGAAGAAGACTAACGTTGTATGCGCTTTTCCGACGAATCTCCGTTCGGAATGAGGCCAGAACCTCTGGACGTCATGAACGTTTAACATTTTGTTAAGAAGTTCATCCTTATGGTGGGGGAACAATAATGATATGGGCCGGTATAGTGATATAGATCTCATGTGGATCACGGGTAACCTCAATGCTCAGATTTACGTGGAGAGGATTGTTTCAGACGTAACTATACCTTTGAGGGGCCGGTTAGGTAATTTGTTTCAACGAGTGCACGACTAGAGTCATAACACGCACTCTAGCCGTAGCTGGTAATAACGTTCTGCCGTGGCTTGCTCAATTGCCAGACCTCAACCCACTTGGGCACGAATGAAATATGCTCAAAAAAAGAGCCTTGCTGAGTATGGATAGTATCTTCTTATCCCCAGGCAACTGTTTTTGACTTTTTGACTCGTTAGAAAGCACGTGAGTGGGCATACCTAAAACTGATTTTGATGGACTGATATTGAGCATAACTCGCTGCGATTGTGTTATTCGTGTTAATGGTGAAAACACAATAAAAATTTATAAAATCCTAATACATTTCCTTTTTCGCCATTTGATTCACGCCGTTAATTTCGACGCCGTCGAAGTATAGATATAGTATAAATTCGCTAAGCAAAATCTATATTCAGGTGCGCCTTTATTCCCAATTTAACGACTCTGAGTGTGGCCGTAAGAGAATACGAAACATAGGGCATACAGTATTTACTCAGTACCTTCGTACATAATACTTATCTACACTCAAAACATAGCATAAACCTCTACTAACCATATTCAAAATCAATATAACAGAAAAACAACGCAGCCATGCAGCCTCGGTTATTTACTACCCATTCATGTCATAGGAGCATGTAATTGTGTTATGCAACCCTGATGACATTAATTATAGCGACTATATACGAGGTTTGTGTATATGGCAACACAGGAATCGAGCCATTTTGTCCTTCGAAAGTTGCGTAGAGATACGAAATTTGTTTGAGAGGACATATTTATAAGGAGGTAAGTATACTGCGTCGTGATTTACTTAAATTTATATTGCGTATAAGAAACTTAGGAATTCGCGTAGCTAATTGAAAAGTTGCTCAGGTTATCATTTGAGAAACTTTTATAAAATCAAAAGTGAAATAAAATGTTCATTTAAACGATTTTATATGTTTCAGGAAAAATAATTCGATTATGAATTACATATAAAAAGTTAAAAACACTAACATGACAACGACTCCATGACACCTAAGCAAGGATTGTTAGATAATTAGTGTACAATTTGTAACATTAAATTTAAGTTTAATTTAATTAAGTATGAAATTGTTACGACTCTTAACCGTTTGATTACCAGTTTATTTTCATCACACAAACGTTTATCCCTACCATTTACGACCATGGACATCAAACCTAAGAAGCAGGACGACTATCCCTTAGACTGGAGGTCTACCAAAATATTTCGAAAATAAACTCACAGTTTCACTCCTTAGACTTACACCCTCAACTTTTAAACCGCCATTCCCGTCTAACCGTTGGTTACACATGAGTTCAGCGACAAACATACTCGTAGTTGGAACTACTCGCGCGATAGTCGTCGCCGATTGCGACTGGTTTAATAGAGGGTTATCGGTCCAATCGGCTGGCTTATTTCGAGTGATTGCATCGGAGGGCTACTATTAGAACTCGTGAAAGGGTGGATTCAATATTTTAACTTCATTTCAGTCCTGGCTTTTGGCTGCCCAGGCTAGGAATAAAATAATGTTATAGTTAAAATTAATAGATAGATAAAATTAAGATTAGGTATCGTAGTGCAACAAATTAATAAAATACAGACAGCAATATTTTTGTAACTGCAAGGTAGGCTGGACGACGGTTGCTGCGCACATATTACCACAAACATTTGGTACTTTGGCTAGGCAAGGTATGAAAATAATGCTGTAACACCTGCCCAGTCATTAGATAACGTACTTCTCATATATGAATCAGAATAAACACATTAAAAAAACTATATCTTTTATTTATTTTCTAACTTTTTAATATTCTTCAATTCCAAACGTATTTTGAGCTTACAAAATGAAACTTTTGATTATTCAACTAAATAATTCTTAATATCATAATTCCAGTGCCTTGTTTCACCGAGACAATATAAAATTTAATGGAAAGATGTTGGGCAGTCTTAAGCGTCTGGCTTAAGACGCGCGAGGAAAGTGAAATGAAGCTTTTAATTATTCGCGTAGTTTCGTCGTACATTAAATTAATTAGATGGAGCATTTAAACCCACTGATTGCTTAGTTTTCTAAATCAATGGTTTTAGACGTTTTTTCTAAATTCAATTGTTATTAGTCGGTGACAGCTAAACTCAGTAGCTCAGATACATACAACGGGCGCTACGCACTTATTCGGGCTAGCATCACTCGGCACAGCCGGGTGGCTTTAAAAATACGTATTGAGAGTAATGTTCGGGAAAATGCCGCCCGGCTTATGACAGTCGAGTTTAACATATACGACATTAATACACCTAATAAATACTATATTGATTGTAATGTGGTTTCAACATTGTAGATATTCAACGAGAATTCGTCTAATAAAATAAATAGGTATTCTTGAACTAGAAACAACAAGTTTCTAGAGTTACACAGTCCTAAACACGAAAACAGACTGTCACTTAGTAGGGGTAATTCTCAGCATTCGTACTTTTCCAGCGTTGAATAGGACTAGCTCTGAGTGGCTATAACGCGACACGAAAATAAATGAAATTGGCAACACTGAACATGCGTCTAACGTTCCAGCGCATTATGCGAGATTTATAGTCTATGCTCTTTGTGCGTTGGGGCTTATGGGATTGGTAACCCAAGTTGAAATGAATTTATAGTTTAATTTAGCAAAAGGTACGAAAAATACCTCCCTTATCTGCAAGTAAGACTTCTACAGCATAACCACAAAAAAAGTTATGTTTGTCTTTAGACACCGTCTAAATGTATATAACCTAGTTAAATAAAATGTCAGTTCTTACTGACTATTCTAATGGTTTGACATTTCTTTTTAATTTAACTAGATATGAAAATAAGGATATTGGTAAGAGATAAACAGGTGTGAAACTTTTTTATGGTTTAAGACGTTAGAAATTTTAGTACCTACTAGTAGTCCTAATTTCTATTAAATTATGCAAAATTGGCAATGTTGATAAATGGCATCGATTTATTTAATCCTGTCTGTCAAATATCTATCACGACAACTGTGGCATGCTTTTCGACATTGTTTATGCATGCCTAAAAAGCCTAATATGGACTAATTGCAAAATAAGAAACCATTAATTCCTTTGTATCAATGATCAATCTAATTAATAAATATGTTGAATTGATCAATCAATTAAAGGCCCAGTGTAGACATCATTCACAAATCACTGCCATAGTGAGGTGAAGCTGCCATTCAGTTGCTTTATCGATTGATCTAGCGAGATTTATTGAATGTGATACTGATTTATTGAATCATGATTGTGGAGCAATAAGGGTTAATTAAGTTAAAGATCGATTGAAATTTAATTTAAATTGTTTTTAAGTTGTTGATAATTTTTCATATATTTAAAATCATTGTTTTTCAAAATCAAATTCGTACGAATTTTTATGCTTCTTATGATAAACGGGTCTAAACGATTTCATATTAATGAGAAGCTCATTATTTTTGTAAGCACTCCAAATCAATAGTAAAACAAATATATTAGCGTCATCTTATTCAATAACCGGCCACTTTCTATTATTTAATAGCAGTAATATTTTCAAAGCTAATTAATCACTGTCTCATTCTACATCCGACCACACGTCCTCCATACACGATTCCCAGATAACCAAATCACGAGTAACAGTAACACTTACCATCTACATAATTATAATACCGGACAGTAACAGTCGCTATTGATATATTACATAATTTTAACCTTTTGAACCCTAACTCGTTTCCTACCGTGCAGAATCGGTTCAAACGTGTATCGGGTAATTTATATAGATTTAACGATAAACTTTTTATCGACAGGTTTGTATCGATAGCGAGTTATGTTGACTCTTGACCCTATTGTTTCGAAGTATCAAACAAAAGAAACTAATAAGCCACATACGGTCACATTTACAGTCCAACCAACTTTTCTGCTCAGTAAACAGTGGCGCTGCGTTCTACGCGTAAACGAAGTTTGACATTTAGTCACCTAGCAAATGCTTTAGTTCCAGTTTTTGCTACTGAATAGTTAATTTGGTGGCACTGTACTAGAGGAAATGTTAGATAATATGATTTGGTGTAATTAAGGTCGTGTGCGAAATGAATGTTAGTTTGTATGGTATGGTCGATTACAAAATAGTTCATGTACTTAGTTGGAGTAAAGCTTAATGTATATTTTTTTCTTAACACTCACATTGCGGAAATAATAATTTATGAGCATTAAATTTGACATAGGATAAAGTACCGTACTAAAATATCTTTAGATAGGATTTTGTTTTTCTAAATCCTGAGAGTTCGAGTAGTGTGCATTATAAATCTAACCCTCTAAGTCACTTCAATTATGAGGCCAAAAATAAGTTAGTTCGATAATTGTTACGTTAACTGGCGATTTCTAAATAATGTATAATGTATACTTACTGACCATTACCATAGCTCGTTAATAAATGAATTTAATCATAAAGCGTAACTAAGGAAACATATATGTGTTTCGTTGGACGCTGATAAAAACGTAGTCGTCCTGATAAAAGTGAAATTTACAGGAAACTGTGTGAAAGTGTCGTGACAACAGTTGCATACGTTTATAGACCTAATTAGTATTCAAATTATGCGCCTTGTAAAGACCTACACGGACTTTTTAGGTCTAAAGGCCATAAATAAATAACATAGGTATCGTAAAAATAAAACAGGAAATAATACGAATAAGTAATTTTTAAAATGTTTGCGCAGAACTTTACACTCAGCTTTTTATTATTAGGTGTGTCTTTGACACCCTTAAACCATCATAGTCTTATATCTGCCACAGGTGGATGGTTGAATTAAACATGTACCTAAACTAAGCTAGCCATAAGTACAATAGTTAATTGTTAAGCAAGGAATATGCGATTTGTTACTAATTTTCTTACAAACAATTTGATAGCCTGCGATTCGTGGAAGCCGAGGAAACGTACTGAGCATGGTGCGGAAGCATTCGGCGAAGCGCCTATATAAGAACACTGAAGATTCTAAATAAAGGGTATATTATTCCATCACATGACAAGCTGTTTAGTTGAATAACGTATTCAACCATTTGCTTGCGACCTATCTATAACCCGTTACGTCACTAACGCATTATGACGAGTTATGACATTGACTTGTAAGATATCATTACTTTTACAACCAGAGCAAACCCTTGTTTCGAAGTAACGTAGGTAGTAATAGCATTTTTTCCCAGACGATAACAACCAACAGTTAAAGTAAGTGAGATAAGGAATTTCACAATATGCATAAAAACAAACGACATATGTTTCAATTACGCAAACTTTCACAGTAATTAAAATGCATATGGCGGCGGTCGTCCCTTTCATATAAAAAGTCATTATGCCTCCGCTGCAACATCTACCATACATTTAACGCGATCCTTTCTTTTATTTAATACTAGTAATTGTCGAGTGTCATTCTAGGTCACAGTCTAAGTATACTTCAGGTATAAGAACTTCCAAATTGGGTCCAAATCTGTTTGCATGAAAGATTAACAAAGATTCTACGACATTTTGTAAGAAGCTCCAGTTTTTTGGATCTTCATAAGGAAGGAGGACCGAATCATAAAGTCAAATTTTAAATCAGAACCATACCTTAAGGATTTTTTATTAGTATCTGTGGCACAAACTATGAGATATTTCTTCTATATAAGGTGCTCAAATCCTGCTAGTGCCTTCTAAGTTGGATCAATAGTGATGTGATCAATTTTTCCAATGTTTAATTATATTTTAATGCTGTGATACCCCGATTTCTCTACTTTGTCATTCACACCTTTTTCTCAATGGATGAAATTAAATGTACTTATCGTAAATTATAATCTAGTTTAAAGTTAAGTTTGATCATAGAACATCTATTAACCGCCATTATAATACAAAGCTAAAGTAGCAGAACTCGAAGAACTGTCACCAACAGTTTCTTCAACTCGACGTGAACGCACAGACACGCTGATGCCCAGAAAGGTGCACGCTTTATTTAGTTTCTAGTGTCTTTAGATCTCATTCATAGTTTTACTTTCTCTTGCCATTCATTCACTGATATCTGTTGTCAGTGTATGGGAACTTAGTAGTATAGTGAACTTTGTATTTATACGAATTTGTACAGGAATGTCACATTTTTAAACATTTGTACTTTAGAAATAAGTTGAGGACTTTACGTCGTACTTACCTACCGACGACCTACGTACGACTTTACTACGTTAAAATTTAAACAAAAGTGTGTTTTTGGTGCATTTTGTAAAGTATAACCGTGGCACTTCACATCGGTATATGGTATTTGCGTTTAGTTCATCTTGTTTGGTTATATCTGTATTAAATCCGAGTGACCGTCACCGTCCAGAAATCCGGGTGCATACGTGTATTCGTGGTAATAGGCGAATATAGGCAAATAGAGCTACTTCACATCGTCGTATTTTGGCAAATAAGATGAATACGCGAACACGAATACCGATGTGAAGTGCGATCATAAGAGATAGATGTAAGGACTCTAAATCTTTTTTGTATACATAATAATAGGTCCGTCGATTCTCAATGCAAACACAAGACATTTATGGTATGCTTATAATATAAAGTTATAAATACTCAATCGATTTCTCACGTAGCGAGGATGTTAAACATTGCGAAAAGCTGTGTAGAGAAGATTTTTACGGTTAATATTTTATTAGACTTAGACATCTTTTGCATAAGTTTCTATTATCGTGCAAAATGGCCTGTTGACAATGTGAGTCTGAAAGTAACTTTCTGAAAACAAGCATCTATCTTCATTTGGTGCTTCATGCAAATCACTAAAGTTTCTAAATACAATGCAAACTATCATGGATTATTATGGAAAACTATTTTCTTTGTTTAATTTAAAAATATTTACTCCACAACCAAGTTACCGCTTTTAATACTTTTCTGAATCCCCAGACAAACACACCAACCCCAAAGTAAGCAGAGCTTGTGTTATGGATGACCATACAGCGAAGGGGGAACCCAGAATAAAATAAACATAAACAACCAAGACCCGAGAACAAACATCTGTGTTCATCACACAAATGAAAGCCCCGACAGGGCTACTACCCACTACGCCACTCGGCCGTCAAATTTAGATATTTATAATTCCGAAGTATTAAAAAAAAAAGTTGGAAATCAGTAAAAAACTGACAAGCGATCACATGCAATGCTTTTATTTAGCAGACTGTTTCTATAACAATCGTTACGTTACATCGTAATACATGATGTCCAAACTCAGTGCAGCAAACCAGAACACACGACCCTACATTGGCTTTAATTCACAACATCGTTTCTATTCCCCACACCGAATCGACTCCACACGAGCTCGTATCGTAAATCTTCATCAAGTAGATATTCTTCTAACATGTCGCAATATGACCATTTTAAATTTATGATAGTGTTTGTCAAACCGTATAAAAGCTTCAATAGACAGAATTGTTCTATCATAATTGAATTACAGTCAATCAGAACTTGTTGTAAATTTTTATTGATTTGATTTATATTTCCTACCATTTGTGAATTGGGTTAATCTGATTATGAAAGATGGCTGATTGATTAAAGGGCTGCCTTGTGTTATGTCATGTTTAAGTACTACGATGAGATTAATTTAAGAATGACACATTAGTGAATTATTGCGAAGAAATTTAATTCAATATAAATTGAGATTTAAATTTTTTATTTAAATATCCAGAATACCTTGACCTAATAGGCCTTATTGCATACACCGTAACAAATATTAATCCTTTATCTGGTTTTCAATTAAGCTTTTGTGGTTCTATATTTTAACATATCTTGGTGCTTACGTTAGGTATTAGGTTTGTTGACTCTTGTTATGTAATTTCAAGTATTATGATACTAGTAAGTAAATCGAAGTATTGAGAAACTACTACACTAGAAATTTTACTACACTGTCAGCCGCACTCAGAGAGGTAAAATAATTACTTAAAGGTTTTCTTAATTATAGGTTTTGCTAAGCAAATGTGAACTTAGAAGCCTTTATGATAAAGTACAAAATCGCCAAACAAAATCTATTCTTAGTTGTGCCTTAAGTAACCATTTGAGAATTCCAGCCGATTGTGGGATTAACGCAGTACCTACTTGTAGGCACTGAGCATTAAATCATCATCAGCACACGTTTTTTACTTTTATTTAAATATTCCAAAATAAGAACAAACGGTACCTTATAACTATAGTTAAATGTTAGAAAAAGGGCCCTAGACTAACACTTTCATACGACATCGTTTACAATAACACCGATAAATCTTAAATATAAAGCATTTATCTAAAGTCACGGCGAGCACTGGAATGATGCCAGTTTGTCTGTATTAAACCTGCGCCTGCGTTGATTTATTGAACATTTTCCATTTTCACTTATACCTAACTGTCATAGGTTATACCGATGACTTGTTCGACATGCGCAGCGAACACTGTAAATCACGCATTTAAATTATCCTTGAGCTGATTTAAATTCTAAAATAACTGACGACTAATTAAACTAGACATTTTGGAGAAAGAGTAGAGAAGTGTGTCGGTATTTCACAAAATGCATTTTGAGAGCACGCTAATGCTTTTTGCGTATTTATTGAACCGGAATACTAGAAGCATGCACTCGCTTCGCCATTACATTTTAGGATTTACTACAAGTTGCAAACGGAATGTATTTTAGGTGAGTTTAAAAAACTTTGAAAATCTATCGATTCGTTACCAAAGTATGTAATTAGAAAAGCTTTATGTGATAATTTGACATCTCTGATCGTGACTCTAAGTGAACCTAAAATTAATATATTACTTTAGTTTATGATTTAATGATAAAGCTTAATTTTGAACATCCATATCTCGCTAAAATACCAAAATATTTTGAAAATAACTCGGAAAAATTTATATAATTGACACCACCTGACACATTTAACAACGTCCAAAAAGAAACAGATCCCAATACGAAATACAAAAAAAGTTCCCTTTCATTTCACAATTACAATTCTGTACAAAACAATGGAGAAATGCCTACATATATCATAAACACACAGACAGCTGGCCTTTCTCAAAGTAGTCGCGTATTAAATTGCCGCAGTAAGTGAACAATTGTGAGGACCGAACCCGGGACTCACACGGGAATGCCCGCCCGAGCGTGATGTGCCAAGTGAGAAGGAACTTCTGCGTGTTAGTAAAAAGGTGGAAATGAAGGTTTTTGTATTATAATTAGGTAAAGGTTCTTTAACGTGTATATTGGAAGTCTAACTTATTTTTTTTGATTATATTGTTATGTGAATCGTATGAAAGTGTTGTTAAAAATTGTACTACGCAAAAACTAAGTATTGGGTCAAAAAGGGCGTTTACACAGAATAAGACCTTTATTTCCCGTAATATTTACAGGAGAATTTCTTGTTTCCATGGTTAATAAAAGGTATAACGTACGTTTAGAAAAAAAATAAATCCATATTCCCAGCACTTTCAAGTTTTCGGCACATACGTATGCAAGATATTAAACTATAGAAATATTGAACTATAGTTATTGATATCAACAACGATTAAGGTTAAAAACTTAACATAATAGAATTGTAAGTTATTGTAGGGTGCCATGCGCACGTGCCGTTTAAGTGCAATGCCTTGTTATATAATAAGTAGGAAGCTCAGAAGGTATTATGAAAAAAATTAAAATGTTTCATAGGTTATATTTTTTTTTATTAAAAATGTTTAAAGAACTCTCCACCAGGGCCTTTAGGAAGTTTCATGTGTTTGAACCAATTTTCAAAGCACATTTTCCAGTCTGCAACAGGTACTTCCTCCACAGCCTTCTCAAACGCAGTGAATGCACTTTCTGGCGATGAAAACTGTGGTTTTTAATTTTAGGAAATAAGAAGAAGTCACGCAGTGCCAAATCAGGCATGTGAGGCGAATGACCCAAAAGTTTTACCGGTGTGGTGTTTAGGAGGTCCCTCGACTTGATCGCAAAGTGCGCGGGCGCATTGTCGTGGTAGAGTAAAAGGCCTCGGAGTTCAGTGTTAGTTTGTAGCTTTCTGCATTGATGCTACTTTGGTTTCTTAAGAGAATTGATACTTTATACCCTGTTAAGGATCGTTTCACTTTTGTAGGCGTTGGTTCGTTTTGAAATAGCCACACGGTTAACTGGCGCTGTGCTTCTGGAGCATATTGATGAATCAAAGATCCTGCACTTGTTATGATATCGTAAATACGGCAGGAAGGACCTGGTTTGAATGTATCAATCATATCAAGGTATCGTACCACGCGCTTCTGAGCGTTGGTGAGGTTGTGGAGTACCCAGCGCAAAACAGCTTAAATCTGGTTGTGTAGAATATCATGAACACTTCCCGATCCAATCTGCAGATTGTACCGAAACTCCTCGTATGTGAATCGCTGGTTTTGTTGAATCAAGTTTTTCACTTGTAGCACGTTTTCTTCCTTTACAGCAGTCAAAGGATGACCACTGCTTTCGTCATCCTTCAATTTTTTTGTTTTGCGCCTAAGCAGGCACCCTCCGCGGGGAGGGAGGTGGTAAATGCATCATGAATACCCCACAGCCGGTCAGTAGGGTGATGTGGAACTCACCACAGTGGCTCCTACCCACTAAAAACCATCTTCAAGTGGTGGCAAGGGATTGTTAAACAGCCTTCATCAGAGCGACACCCGATTAGGGAAGGGGCTGCGCGAGTGGGGACCCACTGGCGGGTCAGCCGCTGTTAATCAAATGACATTAATGGTGCTAGTGTAGGGTTGGGGTTTGATTCGATCTGGGCAGCCAGAAGGTGGTCCAGATTTGCTAAGAGTTGATCGGGGGGGTCTGATAGAGCATTTCTCGGCCAGCAGTACAAAGTTGCTTTAGAAGGTGCCTTGTTCATAAAAGCTAATTGAAGTCAATTAAACGATTTATCAAATTTTAAGTTAGACTTGAACTCGTAATCAAATCATTGCACGATAATGTTTCCGATTAAGATCTATTTTTCTATAACAAACCATAATTTCATAATACTAGTAAAAAAAATTTTGAGGAGAATTTAAATTTGGAATACATATATTTTTACTTTTAAAAAATCAAATTTACAAAATAAATTATAACTCGCCAGCGTTCCATTCATAAAAACGTTTTTTCACAAAACTTTTTGAGTGGCTTGGTATATTCCTCAGTTTATTTACATTAGCTTTAAAATATGGTGAAATTAGTACCGTAGGATCTTACTAAATACTTAATTTGAAAAATATAATTAGTAGAGTTCTCTTGGTTAACAACAAAGACATTCATCTTCTTTTTATTATTTTTCTTTGTATTGTTCCATAAAAACTCTGAGCTTTTACTTGTTTGTTACGCAATAAAACAATAAGGCGTTAAAACACTTATCTTGTCAAACCGATTCCAGTCCGCCATTTCATAATAATACTTCTTTCACTTCTTAAACCATCCGAATGCCGCGAAAATACTGGTAATCTCTTATGTAGTAGATAATCTATGATTAAAAATCAGATAAACAGTAAACTGAACTTTGTCCAATTGTGATACAGCCTACATTAGAGAAAGCTTGCAAAGGTCAGTTTTAAGCTCAATGGAAGCGCTAGTTCTTGGTAAATTGGATTCAAATAAAGCTAATAGGCTTATGGAGATAAAAAGTGTTACTAACTTTGTTTTTAATGTATCAATGTGAACAAGATTAATTTATGGACTTGTCAATAATGGAACCATTAAAAATTTTTATTTGTTACAGTCGGTGGGCGTCTGTTCAAATCTGTAGTTTAAGTTAGATTACTACTCAAGTTGTGGCCAATGTTAATTATTAGTTCAATGATACTTATTAGAATAGTTGGGGTTAGTATGGGTATAATTCAAAACGAGGAATGGTTTTTGATTCGAGTCCGTCTAAAACACAGCTTTGTCTAATATTCACTGGGGGTCTATTGTTCAAAAAGTAATTGCAAAAATATTGTAATAATATTTTTTGTATTTCTTATATGTCGTCACTTTTTTGTATGTTTACCATAATATGGTGAATTTGTTATAAATTTTATAAATCTTCTCAAGAATTTTTCTCCAAGCTAAATATCACCTATATTACTTAATTAAAGTTAGAAATACACATGAAGCTGCATGGTTTATTGTAACTGGGTTTTTTTTATATTAATTAATGACAGGTAATATTTTATAGGTAGCTGTTTATTGCCATTCTTCATATTGAAAAATAACGTTTAGATTCGTAGTTAGTTTTAAACTAAGTGATATATTACTCATATATATTTTTTGCAAACAGAGGAAGACTTATAATGTGTATCTCTGTAGCAGCAAAACAGAGGCAATTTTTGATTTTATTTTTTCTTGTAAAAACAAGTTTTGATTTTTTGGAATAGCTTCTGAAATTACAAACATATACTAGTTTCATAAGACCAATACGTAGCACCACTTACAATTATTAATGATTTCAATTATGCTCCTAGAAAGCCGGTATAATTCCCCGCTTACCATAATAACTTTATAGCAAAGTTATTCTCAAAGTGGCTGGTAATTACATGTTTGCAGGCGATAATGTTCAGAGCAAATCGTCTGCCACCACCACTCTCTACTGGTTTTAATTTACATTATAGGCAGTAGAATGTTTATACACCTGGAGGGTTATCTGGTGTAAAGTCGTGTGTATGAAGGAATAAGAAGGTATGACTGAAAGATGGTAAAACCTGCTTAAAGACGATAGCAAAGATAATCATGCATAATATTGTATCTACGACAGCCTTAATAATCTGCTCTGGAGGAATATCAGCGTCAACCAACTAAGGGGTGGTTCCAGGAAAGTGCACCACGTCTGCCTATTGCGGGTTGGCCAACTTTACTCTTAACTTTGAAATATTTTTTTATGTATATAGATTTTCACCGTCAGAGCAGCTGGCTTGATGTACTTAAGCTGTAATAGCTTGTTGGTACATTTGGCTGACCCGGAATTCAACCGACGACCTTAAATTTAAGAAGCAAGCGCTTTAATGCAATTTAAATTCAAATATTTACTTCTCAAAAGAGACAATTACTCGTTCTTATAGATGTCAAATAAAACATGACTCTACCACCAGTTCGGAGAAACCTTCGTGAAGAAGAACTGGCAAGAAACTTCACGGGTATATATTTTTCAAAATCAATTTACAGTGTCTCTTTACGTCTTTACAAAATTATTCTTATTTGCATCTGTTAGCTCGGCAAGTCTCCCTCCCCCTAAGTATCCAAACGACGAACACCCTCAAGCGGCACCCGTTCACGAGTTAACGCGGGATCCAGCCATCGCCCTTCTCAACCATAATCGAGGGAAGTGAGCGACCCGTCGCCCGACGCTACTATAAGAAGACGTAACCAGATGCACCACCGGTGCTCTTTATTGTATGTCAAAAATATGTCATAGATATAGCATAGCAACAATTGTAAGAACAAATAGGGCGCAGTACTTACAATTTTTATTTCATAGCGAATCCATTTTAATCAGCTTGATATATTGCTACTTTAGAGCGGTTCAATTAACATGTGTCGCGCTCTGTAGGAAGATGTATATCCACCAAAGATGTAGGAGTCAGCTCAGCAGTGCAAGGCGTAGCGGCCTCTCTTTCATCAAACTCATTCTTGTAGTGAGTAAGAAAGCGTACCGATACTGTGCAACAGTATGATGCATCCCTTGCACTCAATCCTCGCTCGCCTCCCGCTCTCACACTTCTTTTACTTTTTGTGTTTTTAAGAACTCTCCTAGAGATGAGCTTTTCCTTGTGGACATTTTCCTCGCATTGTACTAGCTTCCACATCAGGTAAAAACGCAATATTATGCGCTAGTTGTAAAACTATGATTTTTCTAAACAAGTCATAAACTTGTAGCTCCTTGGAATAGTAAAACATTGTAAATCCATTATAAATTATTTTAAATTCAAAACACAACCTCCCGACGTATTAAAAATATAATGTACAGAAATCGTGTTACGTTAAGTGTAAAATAGCTGGTATAGAACCTTTATTTAGGTTAAATTTTAAGTAGAGCTAGTTTTTATGTAAAGACCGGTAGAGTAACAAAAACTATTATATTATAACCAGAACTTCTTAAGCAAGACTGCAATTATAAGCCTCCCCAACCACCAGATAAGTGGTGACCACCACGTGGGCAGTAATTTATGGCGCATTTCGCATATTTTACCTAAATAACTGTACACTCAGGGAGATATTTAATACTCATATATGTATAGTTCAAACTCTGCATCTAGTTTTATTTAGCTTAAAGAAAATCATCTGTTCGAAGCATAAGTATTAAACAAATTATAAAATAAACTAATTATTTTATCTTGTAGGCATACGAGAATCAGTTTGTTGCTGGTAATCTAGTGGAAGATTGCATTGACTTTATGATATAATTTTAATAAAATCAAGTCAGTGGTAGATAATTAACTAACTAATTATTTCAGTTGCCGGAATAATAAAAGTCTTGTTTCTAACTAACAATAAACTAGTATTTGAATCATTTTAAATCCCAACAGGTTACTCATAAAGCATTACATTAACTATTTGTAAAACATTAACTGTAGTCAGTTGTACTGCCCTAAAGCAATAAAGTTTGTAGGTGTCTAGTTTCTGTCCACTTCCTATCTTAAAGATTGGACTGACAAAATGGAATCTTGTATGAAACCTGCTTGATTGTACCTCTTTGGTAAAACAAATGTTGCTATATAAGGAAATTATCAATGTTTATTACCTGGTTTCCTGTTAATACTTTACAGATGGAGATTATCAGAGCAGTTGTCAATTTTGTGAATAAGTAAGAAGACAGATAAATTTAAAAACAAGTAAATATATTCTTCATTGAATTTAATTTAATTAGTATACTATACAAGTTCGCTGCTTCCGTGCTTCTGAGTGAGCAGAACAATCATGTGTTAAGAGTCGACACTGCTCGCCATTATGCTACCCTGTAACCAGCATGTGATACATCCTGTCGTTACAACCCCAACCAGTAGAAAATGATGTAACAGGTTGTAGATCCCTGCAAAACAATTGCACTTCTATTCAAATAATACGTTTTTGTTGTTACGGCAGTCTGTTGCACCTTGATACAAAAAAGCACCAATAACAAAAAAACCGAAAGCTTATATTCGCATAAAATTTTTCTTTAACCAATGCTTTACCTTAAATTAATTCTAGCTTGTAACGTAAAACCTCATTTCATAGGATTCAAAGAAGTTCAACAAACAATTCCAATTACTCATGAATGTAGTTTTTATAAAGAACTAAGAAACCGCGAACGAGCACTTAAACCGCAACCCATGTCCTGAGATCTTTGATAACAAGGTTAGATCTGATGTCATATGTATAGTCAACAAACAAACGTATATGCGTAGTTGTAAAGTACCATTTTATGTGCAATAAAACACAAGCGTTTGTGATGCATATAACTTTGGCGTTTATATTTATTACTAAATGTACAGGTGAAAAGGTTTCGACGAACAAACGAGAATAATAATGCTTTTGTTTAAAAAAAAAACGAATTAGGACGCTATTATCCTCGTTAAGTTTTGAGCCCATTCGCTTGGACTCATAGACGGATTTTCCTTTTGTTTTTTATTACATATAGTGTGATTATGACAAGTGTATTGAACGCCATGAATAAATAAATATGACACAATGATATTCGTAACCCCTGGGTTGCATCATTTTTTTTAATGATATTTGGTATCGCACTGTTGCTGACTTTATTCAGTCATATTGCAAGATTTGAGATAGTCAAGATCAACTATTTTATTTAAATATGAATTCAACAAACTTAAGGTACTCATATCATGTGCAATCCTAAATATTCTTTCTTTATTCATATAAATGTTCCGATAGCTAATATTAGCAAATCTTATATCCCCATGAGTAATTTTCAGGATTCCTGTGAGTCACTATGAGGGAGAGTCACGCATGAGATTTTCTTTTATGTCTTACTCGCTTACTTACGTCGGATGACTCTTTTACTGGAAGAATCTAAAATAAAAAAGTAGATTGAGCTTTATATACGCATGTTTACTAAGATACGGAAAAACTGAGCTTTGATGTTTTAAACTGTAAAAATGAATAATACTTAGCTACCTTCATATTTTATCATTTATTAAAACGCTATCAGAATGATCATGCACTCAATTTATTCTTTGATTCTCATTTATTTTCAAAATAATAGACGCGAAATGTTTATTTTTGTATAGTTTAAATTAAATGAACCTTTTATTGATAATTTTTAATTATTAAAATTGCCTCACCTGATGAAAAGCAATGATTAAGTCGAAGATGTTCCTATTGTGCAAAAGGTGCCTATTACCTCTACTTTTGATAGTTCCAGGACGTTTTAAGAAATATAGACACCGGCAGCTCATTCCTCATCGTTTGCTTTGCCTTTAACATGATTATGAAAAGTATTGAAGAAACCCTCAACATATAAAAACAGTAAAAGTTTTATTCTTGCCGACTGAAAGTAAAGTAATTGACAAAATTATCTTTTTACGTTCCAAAATTGATTGTAATCTTGACCCTTTTAATAAAATTCAACTGTAAGTGTCAAAACAACGCAAGTAAAGGACCGTTAATCGGCATTTAGTAGTAATAAATATTACAATAACGCTTAAAGTCACTATCGAAATGTCGACAAGTGGTTCAGTTTCGCAACTCTACCTGTCACAGTGCTAAAGGAGTTATAAGTGGGGCATAAGTGCATGTACTGAAATGTTAATGTGATATTTTGTGTTAAAGATGGTTATTATGGTATTTAATGGTGTTATTTACACCAATTTATTAAATTAACCTTTACTTTGCCGATGGTGCCTGTGTTTCCGAATCGAAAACAGACGCTTTCATTTTTCATTTAACTCAAAAATGCCGAACTCAGCCGTTTTAGGTTTCATTACCAAAAAGCTTGGACTTCTGTAGCATATGCTTGTCCTATTTACAGAATCTAGACTTTCAACGTACTTCTTTTATTTACATAATTCTTATTTAAAAATAAACGTACAATTTTTATCTTTGGAAATATGGAACAATACCTAAACACTACTTAAGATGCTAAGGTACTTCGAGTAAATGATTATCTCTCCGAACAACTTTGTCGCAAGTAATTTGCTTCAATGTGTCAACAGCCTAAATGGGCGTCAAAGCATTTCATCGACAAATGCCAGTCGCTTACAGGTCAAGGAATACTTCATACCTGTCGGAATACTGTCGTATCTAGACTGTGGTTGTGGCTGAAACTAGTTTCAGCTGATTCGAAATTCTAATTTGATGTTACAAAAGCCTTGTTGGGAATGCTAGTTGGATAATTTAGTTTTTATCTGTTTGAGTTTAGGTGTACGATTGAGATAAAGCAAGATGAATGACATAGAAAAGTTTAAAGTGAAATGACTTGCCAAGGAACTTTTCCAACGAATGCACCCGGAATTTCAACGCATACTAAAAAAGCTCGACACTCTTTGATGTTTTAAGCCAGTAATTAGATGTTTTACAATATTTTTCTCTTTCATAAATGCTAAAAAAATATATCTTATCAGTGATCTAACTGTAACCTTATTTTTCTTTGCAGAGCTTCCTAGCTGCCAACGCAAAATGCTGGTGGACGGGGGCACTTTCGGCAGCCACGACGGAGCTGCGCTATGCTGGATACGTGGCCCCTGGAGTGCTGCTAGTGGCGGGGGCGCCAAGGGCCCTGGAGACCGTGCGCGGGGCCTACTCACGCTCCGTGCTGAAGGCCCCGGCGACTTATTTGATTTGTGGATTGGGTGAGTTCGAAATTTGAAGTTGATCTTGTCGGCTTCCGATACTACATAGACATCTGATGTGGCTTAAGGTCTTTTATCTTGTTCTTGATTCCTTCAGAAATAGAGATTAAACACAGATAATTGGGTGGGTATTCTTTCCTTCCAGTCGAAAGCCATCTACTGCAGAATATCTTCATCTCCAAGCCGCTTATTATCCTTATCTTTTTCTAAATAAATTAATATTTTTTCTAATAAATGCGTATACCATAACCAATATATTATTCAAAAATTATTGTGCGCCTTTGTTGGTATTACACAATACAAGATCTATGAAAGATAAAGTCTTTTATTACTGACCAACAAATTAATTTTTCCCTCTTCTAGAATCATATCAACAATTACTATCGTAGTATATCGTTCCCAAAAACCCACACAATAAGAACAGCAGAAGAAGATATATATACGAGTAATACCTACACATATAGGTTTTGCAACTGCTTGGTTTTTCCCACTATAATATGTAACTTGCCTATTTACTGAAGTTTAAGTCGTCGTAGTTCGTTAAATTCCCCAATCATAGCAATATAGCCATAAGCAAATACTGTAGATGATTTACGGCTTTTAGTATCATTTTCGAGGCACGTTCCTAAGTAGAATTTAAATTACGTACCTAATATCTAATCCTATTCCTTTGAAATCCATAAAGTTTATCAATAACTTCATTCCATTCAGTAATCGCGTGATATATCGTCGTTACTTGTCTTAAACTATTCAATTTGAGGCACATTTCCACCAGCTCGTAAACTGTTTAGCAATATCAACAAATCATAGCTGCAACGAAAACATTAACAGGCATTTTGAACTCATTGCTTATTCGTTTCTTATAATTTGCACGCATAGTTTAGGCGGGTATTAAAGCTGATATTTATCCAATAATGTACTTTACTTAATTGTCTTTAAGAATAAATTCGATTACTTTAAAATACTGGTTATACTTGTTAAATTCGCGCGCGCCTTCAAAGGATTGCGCCCACACAGGCGGCGGCATATTGAATTGCATATAGCGACACCTACTGGACGGCCTTGCAAGGTTACTCATGAAACAATAGGACACATGGTGGATAAAACGAGTTTTAATAATGGGATGAATACGGAAATCCGCTAATTTTATTGTTATGTTGTTTGAGTTTATAATGTGTATAAGGTAGATGAGTTGGAAATGAATGAAAATTTTTACGTTCGGTTGTACCTACCTACAACAATTTTATTTTATGAACTGACCACATATTGGTAAAAATAGCAATTCTGTGTTGTGCACGAAATATACTCAGTCTCTTACTTATAAACCTGTTTGTAAGATGAAATACTGTCACGTCTTAGCTCAGTCTAACATTTAAGAGATACCAGTTGTAAGAAACTGGTAAACACGGAATAATAACTCGAACATGACCACTCGTTTATTGTCATATTCTTTTACTTTGTCTTCCTTACTTAGAAATGTAAATTGGTAGTTTCATCCTTTTAGGCGATTCTTTTTGTTGAGCATGACTTGACTAATTTATTATCCTTTAAGAACATAATAAAAATAGTATCTGCAACACTCTCCAATTAAAAGTTTTGTTTCAACGGAATTCGCCATTTCACGAAAATAACTACATCGAACAGCTCGTGCCAACTTCGAGGACAACATATATATTGTTACTGTCAAGTTTGGTCCGAAATGGAACTTGATCTGATGCATCATGGAATTCAGTAGATTTATTTTTATAGTTTTCAAGTGTAAAATATAACTTTGCTGCAAAATCGTTTAAAGTTTATGGACTTTGGTCCGTCGAGTTTATTTAGCCAGCTATTATTTTACTTTGCATCATATAAAAATAAGTCAGTTGTACCTACTTTATACTCGGGGAATATTTTATCGGTAGATTTGAACTTTCGATTCATAGGGTGCTTTCCGAATGCCGCTCACAGCGCGATCAGCGCTAAACTGCTCAAAACCGTTCCGATTCGTATTAGCGCGCTAAAAGTGATATTTTTGATATTTCAATCGGAACGATAAATAGCGCGCTAATATTTTATTTTAATAATTCTAATTGTTCTTCGCTTAAATTTTAAATTATATCTTCATTAATATCTTTGACCCCGATTGACCCCTGCTAACAATTTACATTTATTTGATAATATGTATGTTCTAACCAGGTAACTACCTAACTATTTTTGCAACCGCAATATGATCATTTGTATTTTATTTTATTGTGTACAGTCATTATTTGGTAAACAGATGACTATGTAATGAAACAATATCGCAAGAAAATCTTAGTTACAATTCAAAAATTGATTTATTGAAGAATTTATTGACAGTTTTAGTAGCAATTATTGAGTTTATTTTATGAAGATTGAGTCTGGGCGGCATAACAATCTTTCCTATTGTAACCATCGCATGGCTGTAACGACGTTTTGTGCCCTAGATAAAGGCGAGGAACTGTGAAATTACAGACACAAGAACAAATATATCTAAAGCCTTTTCAGCCAAGCATCATTAATCAATATTTCAATGAACATATCAATATAAACCGATTAAAAATATGATATCAATGGGCGCGAAAGCCAATCAACATCAGGTGGATCAGGTGGTTTGGTGGCTGTGAAACATGTAAAAAAATATGTCTTGAGTCATTTTGTTCTTTGTTCGCTTAAAAGCTATTTTCGAAAATCCAGAACTGATTCACACAGTAAATGTCACCAGCTGCACGAAATTATTCAAAACACCTTTTTTTATAATTCACCGAAAGCACTGACTCGTGTATTATTTTTGTAATCTTGAGACCACCAAGATAGAATTTGCTTCAAAGTGAAATATAACATTGTTTGTACAATTTCGACGACCGAGTGGTGTAGTGGTAAGTAGCCTTGCCTTATACGCCGAAGGTCTCAGGTTCGAGCCTGGCCGGGGCATTCATTTGTGTGATGAACATAGATGTTTGTTCTCGGGTCATGGTTGTTTGTATTTATATATGTATGTTTATTCTGGGTTCCCCCCCAAATCGCTGTATGGTCATCCATAACACAAGCTCTGCTTACTTTGGGGCCATACAGTTAGTGTGTTTGTCTGGGGATTTATTTATTAATTATAATCTGTACTGCGTCATTAATTATTGGTGTATAACTTTATATTTAATTACATTTTTAAACTTACATTTGGGGCAATAATTTGAAGCATTTAATAACTAAGTAGAATTAATTTACGGACTTTTAGAAGGGGTAGCAGTAGGTCCTGAGTTAAAAGGTAATCACAGATGTGTCTTAAATATCATGGATATTAGCTTTTCCCAGGTCTGCGTACGGTCACCCATCCTACAAGTTCTGCCTACTAGTAATATTTTAATTCTCAGATGCAATTGTGTGAGCTTCTGTGCAACTGTTATTCCAGTATTCGTAACACAAGTACAGTTCATTTGGTGAAAATTGACCTTGACCTGACCCAAATACCACCTTGGACAAAGAACTGTATTGTAAGACTATCACCTTAATAACACAAAAACCCATTCTCTTACTGATAAGAAAGTGAATATCAGCTGTCCATAGCACGAAAGGACCATAGTATGTCCAAATAATTCGCTCACCTAATGCAAAACGAACACATCTGCTAAAGACGTCATTAGGAGAAATGAATTATTGAAAATTTTAGACTTCTATTAAAAATCGAATATTCCATATTGACGCAAACCATTGTTATAGTTATATGAATTAAGAATGTTTTTAGACATTACAGAATAAATAATCGATTAAATAGCCTATTTGGGCATATAATGTTAAATAATGTTCTTTTACAGAGTGTTTTTATGTGGTGAAAGGAAAAAAGATGAAATGCAAAACAAACACATTACAATATTTTATTGAAAATAAATAAAATGTTATTCAGAGTCATAAGAATGTGACTCAGGAATGGCATTAAAAAAGCTATGGTAAATTTTAGGTATCACATTAGTTGTACATAAGCTTTTTAAGTCACTAATTTTGGCTGCTGCAATTCCTGGAGGGCTAGTATATGCAGGTTGCAGGATTAACTCTTGTGGCCTACCACGTTTTCTCCTTCGTATGTCTACCAGTTTGAAATTCTGGTCACTGTAACTAGTTTTATAAAAAAACTGAAATGGGTGTTCTTTGGAAACTTTTAGCACCACAATTTCATGCCATAGGACCTTGTCACCGTCTTGGTTAACATTATAGTTTGACCCCATTGACTGAGCCAAAGCCATGTAATTATTAAAATTGGATGTTGCCATTTCATTAACTATAAATGGTTTTGAATCTTTTTTCGCCATACGAAGTACTGGTATCCATTGTTCTGGAATATAAATCGGGCCAGACTTCAACACTCTTTTCTTTTGCCTCTCTATGCATGAATGCATACTGTCTCCCTCATTTTGGGTATGTCCAGCAATCAAAAACTTATGTGTTATGGATGGCACATTCATATTTTGTACAGCTTGTAAATACATTGCTACCATACCCTTATTTTTCTGCTGTCCAACACAATTGTCAGAATAAAATATCAATGCATGCCCAGGAGTGCAACTTTTAATGAATTCATGAACACAAGAAGATATTTCATTAGAACCCCTGCGAGCTATTGATTCATTCCAGAAATAGCAGTGACCTATTTTGGCCCCCATTTCAAAGACTGTAAAATTAAAACAATTTAATTTTCGTTTATAGTAAAAAACTGATATTTCTCCACATGGGGCAGTCAATACAGCCTGAAGATCATAACAAGCTACTGTTATATTATTTTCAGCAGACTTGGCCCTTGAAACATCTTTTGCTTTTTCTTTGCGACTCAATTCTTTCTCCTCTTGATGTGTTTTATATTTCTCCCCATATTTCTCTTTATCTTCATCCTTCATGTTCTTAAAACTTGCACATTCAGCACATTGGTCTTTTTTTGGGGAAAAAAAAGATAAATTGTATTCCTCGTTAAATATTTTAGCATAGATACACTTCTTTCCTACGGCTTCCTCTTTAGCATTTTGTTGAGCCACATACATCCTGTACATTTCAGATATAGAAAGACTGCCACCTTAAAAATTTTCGTGTAGTGTTAGCCCTCGTATAATGTGATTCAACACATGGGAATGAAGAAATATGTTCGCGCATTGTATTTTTTATTATCTCTGGTAATCCTTTTTGTTTCCCGTGCTTTCCTCTTTTTTCTTCTTCTAAAATACCTGTTGAGCTATCTAGTTTCTTAAGTGTTTTTCTTATAAATGTGTCTCCAATACATAATGAATTCATAAAAAATTGTTTGCATACTTTTATCATTATTCCATCTTGCCAGGTCAAATAGTAAGCATAATTATTGCTTCTTGTTTTATTTTCTGAAACTCTCCTATAGCGGGGACATACTTTTTTTGTATGTGATACAATAAAATTTCTTCGTTTTGAAGGGTCACCAAGTTCCCAGAACCTCTTGTTGATTTGGATTTGTGCTTCTGAACAAATTTTCTCTTTACACTTTAATTTACAAATATCTGAACAAGAGCCTTTAACACATTTGGCAGGTATAGTTTTCTTCACCGATCTGTGAATCTTCCCTTTATTCACCTTTTCTTTTAAAATATTTCTTTTCCACTTATGTATTTGTCTTTTACGTTTTCTCCCTTTCGCTGGTGAAGTACTAATTGTGATTGCTTCATTGTGATTTCTTTCTGGTGGAGAGCTGATTGGTATTGTTTCCATATCACTAAGATCACATTCATCTGAAGAAGTTTCTGGGACATAACAATGTCTTATTTGTGATGGAGGAATGTAATCACTATCGGAGTCACTTGGACTAAAGTCAACATCATCATTATAACCCTGAAATAAATTGAGAAAATAGTTCAACTGTCATTTGATTTAAAAAATATAGGTAAGTATATAAAGTCAAGTCAAATATTCAAAGTAAATTTCACCTCTAAAATGTTTAAAGATCCTTGAATCTGAAGCTCTTCTTGATCAATCACATTTAGTGTATTTGTTTCATTAGTTTCAGAATTATGGGTATTTGTAGATGCTATTATATCAGGGTTGTTGAGTATAGTATTAGACTAGAACACAAAAACAGAGGTTGGTTATTAAATAATCATATATCGTTTAAACTGAACCAAGCATTAAATAATTTTATACATACATCTAGATTACACTGAGCCTCAAAGAACCTGGCATGCTGGAAGTTGCGCTGGTCAACATTATGTAATTTTGTTAAGTTTTCGCAAGAACTTGTGCTATTAATCGCGTCCTGGAATTATATGCATACAAATAAGTGTAATAGCTGAAATATTAAGAAAACTTAAACAACTTACCGCTTGAACCCAGTGATACGTTGTAAACAAGTTACCTTATTCTCTAAAACCATATTTATTAATTTGCGTCCTCTATTCATTTTTCGTTATTTTATGTAGGTATTTAGCTACTTCTAACGATAAAATATTTTAAATGCGCCAAAACAATTTGCTTCTAATCCACCTTCTAATCAAAAGTAAACAACGACAAAAGCAAAGCGCGGTAAACACATCTTTCAAAGTCACTGAGCGAGCTGACAATTGATATTGATTTTATCGTTCAAAAACAACAGATCTCCAAATATGGCCGTTTTGTACTCAAAAATTTTGCACATACCAAAACTGCAAAACAACCACATTGGCTAATGTGTTTTTTTTGTATTATATTGTTATAAGAAATTAAATAATGTAAAAGAAAATTATCTAACATCTAGTATGAGAAAATAGTAATTGTGAGATATGTTTGTTTTGCACGTAAAAGAATGGGTCATAAGGCATCACTTCTAGTAGATATCCCGAAAATGAAAAATTTTGCACTTGTGGTTGTTTTGCATTAGGTGAGCGAATTATCATTACGAATAAACGATCATTTAACGATATTCGATATCTATAGGTCTTGTTCTAAAGACCCAAATGTTGAGTATTTTTACCAAATCGTTTTCACATCGTAAAGGAGAATCAGTGTCAGTAGTTTTACAATTACAATTACACTCAAATATCTTTAGCGTTGCGCCATAACGCCATGTTCGGCAATTTTAATAATTACCTCGAGGTAATCTGAGCCCCTGCGAAATTACGTAGTTTTCATTAAAGAAATGCCCATATAAGGCTTAATAGATTGTTGCTTTTGTCCGGAGGAGTCTTGTAATATTTCAGTCTGCCAATTCTGCGAGCCAAAATATTAACTACTATAAATTGCAAGGCAGCTCCTTAGTTTAGGTCGAGACTTGAAACTTCGCATGATTTGTAATAGAGCTAATATTAGTATTTTGTTTATACAGTCGTTTTTTAGGTTTACTACTATAATCTTTCTTTTGTTTTTTCTGCACTTGATATTTCTGCGCGACAAGAACTAAAACTTAGCAAATTGATCCTAAAATAATTGTTTTATATCGATTGAAATAGCATGCACGATATGGTCATTTTTTGGGACTATAGATTTTTTTGAATATTATTAGAAAATAAATATCGCTTTAATTATCAATAATAATCATACAATACCTACATCATTTCTTATTTTATTTTCTATGTCTTAGGTAAAGTTATGTCGATTATGATTGAGGTAAACCAGATTGTAATCATATAATTAGAAAGCGTATTAGGAGTTCTTAAAGTTTACGTTAGTAACTTTGTACACAAGAAATAGTTGTAAACTAATGAATATTTTCAATAACAAGTCCGGTCACCAAAAGGCAACACGACAATAAACTAACCAGTCTACAATTATTGTTATTATCTAGTTTTACTGCTAGCCAAAGAAAGTGACCTCGAGCCTCGCTTTCATTTCAGGTACCTATTTTGTAACGACGACAATTTGTAGATGAAAGAGAAATTAGTGACCATAGGAGTGTTGATAGGGTGGTCTTCTTTGAATCGTTCTTTTTTCAATCGAATCAAATAGGAGCCAATCGGCTCTCAGTTCGCTTTATTGCTCAATTTTTTTGTCCTTTTAATTCACTCATAAGAATATTTTATGTTATTCAACGTACTTTTGTAATTCAAATTAATTTATAAAACGACGTTAGGTTTAGCTTCAAAACTAACTTAGTTTAGCCAAAATGAGTCAAAACTGAACCATCATAATATCTATCGTCTCCTTCTTTGGGAGACGGAGATAGCATACAAACGCAATATTTGAAATAAATAAGTTTATTAGAATCTAAATATTTGGTAATTTTTCACAAACAATATATCAACAGAGGTCTTTGACTTGCCAATATCTAGAACAATGAGTAGAAAATTTAACAAACAGTAAACAAACAACAGTTTCACTTTCTACATGCATGATTTCCGTAACATTTTATAATGCACCATGTAACTTTTACAAAGCAAACTAGACATTCATTTCTCTAAAGCTTCTATTATACGAAGGAGGAAACGTCATGCAAAATTTCCAATATCCTGCTTCCTAGGCGCATAAATCAAACTCGCGGGCATCGCGGTAAATGTTCCATAGGCTTTTTTGCTTAAAAATAAACTCGTAATAACCAAATTCTTTAACTAGATACAAATAATTTAATAATTTATTTAAGATAATTTTACTAGATAATTCTTTAATTCTTTCCATCAGGTAAGATGGAAGACAAACGCCTGCTAATTATTAATAAAAAAAAAAAAAGAGGAACGTATACGGTAGAAATCAGCGGTGAAATTACGGATTTCAATCAATTTAATGAAGGAATTATAACTACGACACATTGGATAGTTTTAGTTCTAGTAGGCACTCTAGTTTCTTAAATACCTATAACCTATGCAACAACAAAATAAATGTTGGTATTGCTTTCAATATAAGGAGGTTACATCGTCCAGACGCAATAAAGGCTTATTGACTTGGCTAAATTTGATCCAAAAAACCCCACGGGATAAGTAGCTATATATCCCGGTAAAACTTAAGTTAGTTAAGAACGTTAAATGATCTTGCAAATAATATAAGGTAACAAAAAAAAATAGCGAGAAACAAAATAATCTGAAATCGGTAATCAAATATTTTTAAATTATGTTTATTTTTGGAAATTAGAAATTCGCCTGCCACACGCAACATATGGTCAGCAAAACCATTTGTACGGTAGAAAGTGGATATAATTGAAACTATGAGTAGATAATAGTAAAATTTACTCTAGGTCTACTTGAATTGAGTAGACACATTAATGGTCCATGCACGCGATGCTTTCAGTACTATTCAACATTATACTATCTGTTATGTGTTGTATTTTAACAAATTAAACATATATGTGTATAACAGCTGATACAGGCTTAAAAATGGCTATACTGAAAAATAACCCCATTCCCAGAAAAACTTCTAGTTAACCCAAAAAAAATTAGACCTGGTTAAATCTATACCTACATAAAATAGATTCTAAGCAACTGAAATGTTGCAAATATCTAAAAAAGACCTTGGCCCCGTACAGTTGAAAAAATCTGTTCTCGGAACTACATAAATCTGATTCAGACTACTGAAAAGTTGTCTTAAAACAAAGTAAGCCTTTCTTCCAAGCAAATGAAGCTGCATTTGTACACATGGGTAGATATGACCTTCACGAAGCGCGCATGCATGATTTTGCAATGGAACAAGGACCATTCACTGTCCTTCTTGAATCGTCAATGACGTACGTGGGTACTGGTAATGTAAGAAGTTTCGCGTTGTTTTACCTGCGTGCCTAGTTATTTAAAAAAATTAACTTACGCAATGTTAATTTTGTACAATGTAGCTTTCTAACAGATAAAGAATGATCAAAATCGGTTCTATAGATTAAGGATTTATCGATAACATATGAACTCAAATCTTAATAGGTACCACAGACAAACGGTATAAGTAATGACTGAATGTTTTGATCGGTTTCGTCCGTATTCGGTATTCTTGATCCCGTGGAAGTTCTTTGATGTTATCTTGTGTAGTTCTATGTATTATCTATTTTTCCAGCAAAATATATTCCAAGTTCTTTCAAGCGTCGAGTGAATAGGTATCTCATGGAGAGACGTGTAACACCTTCGTCTTCATCGTCACTTTCCATCAGGTGACATAGAAGACAAAGTTCATCGATTGTAAATAAACAAAATAAGAACCTTGCCGCTGTATAATCTTATAGTATATATCAACACTTGTAATATTGGAACAAGTGTGTTTAAGGACACAGTTTTATTTGATCTGGTTCTTAAGGACATGCATCGACCTTGCCACTTGTGAAATAGCATGACAATAAAATTTTGTGGGTTTTACTCGGTGACGTCATATTTCTGTTATTGCTACAAATTATAGTATGTAATTTATAAGTACTTACGGCTTACAACTTCTTATAGTCAATTATATGAAACTTTGTGATTTATAAACTGGAACGACTTTCAATTGCTTATGTTGTCATATTAATTTGTGCTTGAGATTCAAGTAGTAGAAAATTATCAACATGCATCTAAATACAGAAATGTACATATAGCCGATATATATATCAGAACTCAATTATATCAAAATTACAAATATCCATAATGTTTGAGTAAGTATGTGCCATGATCAAACCCAGGACCTCTGTTGGCACGGCTGTTAGTATGCCACAAAGCAAATGAATTGTACCGCAATATTGCTTTGTTGATAAAGTTTGATCATTTCATCACACCACAACCTTTGTTTAGTCTTAAATCAATTTAGTGATACTGTACATACCGAAATTGTCAAACCATATTTATAACCATAATGATCTCAGACGTAACCTTCATCTCACAGATTGACACTTTCTACGTATTAAGTACACCAGAACGATGAAACTAAAATACCTTTCACTAGTCCCTTTCAAGGCAGTGGTTTTTGTTACCCCAAACAAGGAGGATCGGCACAATTTCTGTCAACGGTGAAAGTTCAAGTTGACATAACGTCGGTAATGCACCATCGATGGAAGATTTGTGACTCTCTGCTGACAATAGAGCTGAAGATAGCATTGAAATTATGTTGTTTATAGGTATCGAGGAGGGGGAATGTATTGAATATTTAGACCCGTGTGAAGAATAGATTCATTTGGCCTTTAATGTTAAATGTATGTATATGCTTTCATCTCAGCTGTCAAAGTTTGTGCGTGGTTTTATGCTTGACAAAAAGCGTTTAGAGTCTGAAGCTAAATATTTAAACAATTTCCAGCAATTTTGCAAGGTTTAAAGTACAAGGGTAATTTTTATACCGTGGGTATCTTTTAATAAGATATTTATGTTGTTTCTCAATAATTCAGTTAACGAATAGTAATCAAAAAAGTATCACAATCACATTGACAATTAAATCTTTCCAGTGCGATAAGTTTAGAATTTAGTCAAATTCAGAAATTTTAAATAAAAATCTAATTCATTTCCAGGTAGAGGAGGTAAACTATCATAATATTAAAGCAAAACATATTTGTGACAGCTATTTAGAGACAGGACGCTAAATTCTGCGATCGAAATCGTAAAGTTAAAGATCAAATTCCAACTGAATAACAAGCCATTGAAATACACATGCCATGATCTGTATTTCCATTGAATAAAGGCTATAACAGAACGTTTGTGACAATTTATAATAATATTAAAATATTTGTTTATACCGCGGAATACAACAGTAGAAGAACGCGCGTCAATTTTCTTGTACCAAAGATAGCATCGAGTCGTGACTTCGACACAACGCAAATGTCCCTTTGATCTCTGTGGAGGGAACCGATTATCTATAATTTCCATTTATATCCCCAGTCTAAAATATTGATGGCCCAGCTACGGCGCTATGAACGATAAGTCTCACTTCCGCAGTTTATGAGAGAAAATCGATATTTGTTGCACTTAGAACTTCATTTACTTCATCTTTCGATTTCTTCTGGTTTTTCTTATTGTTACTTTGGTATGCATATTGTTGATACGAGGGTGGATTGAAAAGTTCGCGGCCTAACATAGATAGCGTTGTCATATTATTATAAAACTACCCTCATATGAAACCTAGACTCTTTGTCGGTCTCTGTGCAATTTTTCTCTGAGATACATGCGTAATTATTTATTTTATTGAACATTAAGTGTCAGTAAGAGCCATTAATTTTGAAAATGGATAGTTTAGAGCACCGTGCCGTGATCAAATACCTCCACAAGAAACACTTAACTCCAAAGCAGATTCATGAAGATATGGTGGCTTCTTTAGGAACATCTGCTCCGTCGTATACAATGATAAAAAAGTGGACAGCTGAATTTAAACGTGGACGAGAGAGCATTAAAGATGACCCCCGCTCTGGACGGCCTTCTACAGCTACAACTTCAGAAAACATCGAAAAAATATGTGATCTCATCATGGGAGACAGAAGATTGAAGTTATCTGAGATAGCTGAAGCTCTAGGGATTTCATATGAACGTACACAAAACATGATCGTTAACGAATTAGGGTTCCACAAGGTGTCTGCAAGATGGGTACCGCGGCTCCTTTCAGTTGAACAGAAACGAACTCGGCTCACGATTTCTAGAGACTGTGTAGAGCTTTTTCCAAACGAATTTTTGGCAAAGTTTGTTACTATGGACAAAACATGGGTTCATCACTATACTCCTGAATCGCGAAGTCTATGAATTAAATTTTCATTTCTGGTACATTTATTACTTTCTTTATAACAGCTATTTGTTTTGTAAGTTACATTTAATGGCTGGGTTTGTAAAGTGGTACTACTGCGCGGATATACAAGTCTTGCGTAATTTTTTCGATCGTAACACATTTGAGTGATTGTTCTGAATGGTGTCCCTTATTCATAAATTCTTGCATAAAATACAATAGATACTTCCTTATAACCAGATGTTTGATAAAGTAAAGCACGGTTGGCGTAAACCAAAGCGAAAGTATTGTAAATGAGTTGCACCTTAGGCTATTGGCGGCAACCTCAAGCAAGCCGCAAATTGGCTCCCATTTGACACACTCTTCCACCAATCGTCGTAGTACAATACAACGTTGTAACACAAAATGTATCTCATTTCTAGTACGTTAAGACACATTTCTGATCGCTCCTATTCAAAATCTCGATCTATAAACAAAATGGTTAAAATCATCCATGAAAGTATACACCCAGCATTTCACTCATAATCCGCTAAGCATACGGTTTAGTTTCACTCAGCAAGAGCCACTATTGTACTTATGCAAATAATATAGATCGCCGCTGATTATTTTATACTGACAAGCAAATTAGACGAAGCTTTTGTCTTGTTTAGATGTATTAAACGTACATTTGATTGAAAGAGTTCCAGATAAGAGACCGATACGTGGTGTTCAATTAAACAGCTCATTTAATCTTTGCTGAATGGAATTACATTGATAGTACGAGCGGCTGTTACCCAATGTGAGCTAACAAGTGAAACTTTCTTTAATCTACTGAACACATTGTCTGGCGATAGGTTACAATGCTTACTTTTGTTAACTACTATGTTTACTTTCACAACATTATTGATAATAAAACAGAGGTCAACGTATCCGTTTTCGTGTAAATACAAGCGTTATCCGTTTGTTAAAAGCAATGTAAAAAATTAAGGAAATGTCTGTAACGGTCAGAATCAAGTAAAGTACTTATAGTAAATTTAACCTGATTTCGACGGTTACGGTAAACAATAACCCACCGTTAGTCCGTAAATGTAAAAGATCGTCACGACCACGATCACATATGACCCTGGCTTTTACTTAAAGCACACCTATTGAAAGCAATCCCTGTGCACGAGAAAGTCTCCGTAATTGTATGGAATTCACTTACGCCTATATTAAGAATACTCGGTATCTTATAATTGTGAGAAAAACAATTCGAATGATTTGTTCAGCCTTACATGCACCTGTGGTTAGCAGTTAAATTCAATGATCGATAAATAGCATTCTTGAGATGATGGAGCTTGTTATACCTTAAGTCCTTTTACGATTTATCTTCCGTTCTGTGATTTGCATACAAACTACGGTATCGAATTAAAATTATGTTGCTTAACCGATCACTTTCCCCCTGCCAGGCTTTTCCTGTCTTACTGCTAGTATTTAAATGTGAACGCAGACCGAGAAAACATGTTGTCATGGATTTTCACCAGTCAGCGATTGTCACGACAAACGTTTAGACGAACTTGTGACAGGGTTCATGTTAAGAGGCATGTAGGTGCACCCCTGATATCAATTATATACCAGTATGGACTTCCTTTTGCTGTCAAACAGTCTACAGACATAGATAACGAAATAATGCTTTAACAGAAAGTTCAACCAGTCATGGTAAGTGAAATTGTTTTGACTTACGACTATTATGATTGACAAAATATGATCTCATTGTATCAGATATAAGTGAATTCAAAAGTTAACTAACAAGTAATTGAGATAGTTTTAGAAATCTAAAAGTTCATGTTCAGAAAACAAGTTTCTTATTTTCAAAAGTGTGGGCTATGCTTAAGTATAAGTACAAAACTGTACAAAATATATACAGTGTGCGAAAAATTGTTGCGAAAATTTTGTTGCTAGTAATATTAAGTTATCGTTTATTGTCATCGTCGGGTTCTTTATGGAGTGGTCGGGCCGGGTTCTACGACGAGTTGACATCGGAGCACCGTTAGCCGACAGAATCATTGACCCGAGCAGTTGTTTGTTTAGTATGTAACCGCCAATTAGCATGAAACAATCATATCTGATTTCAAATTGTTGTGGAACTTGTAGACCAAGAGGTTCCCATTATTATAGTGACGATTTATTACTTGATGAACTTAAAGTTCGAGGATAAACGGTGATGCTTTATTAGCATAGCTATAGCTATAGCAAACGCGTCATTAACTTATTCTGATAATTAAAAAAAAGATACCTTTTACTAATTACTCAATCACCGGAAAACCTTATTAAAATGTTCAGAAACATCTAACAAGAATCTTGTAAGACTACGCAAAAACAACTCTATTGAGAAATCGCGTTCAAAACTCCCTATTATTAAGTCGTACTGCAATTTAGTTTCCACATTGCTGATGAGAACTGCCAACTTGGGATCCATTCATACCAAGAGCCTAAGACCTGTCATTCCTTTGTAAGTTACTGCAATGCGTTTTTAGGTTACTGTAACATTTCACTATCTTGCACAGAAACCAGCCACCGTAGCTACAATGGTGCAAACCGCAAATTTTCAATTATGAACCTTGGCATTGAATTCTTTTGTCACGGCCGTGTCGTTCTCAGATTATTTGATGAAAATATAGTAATCGTGACTCTGGTCTGTTATATCTAATTTAACTCGTAACTAATAATTTAAATTCTTATCACATTTTTATTACAACATTTTCGTGTGAACATTATTAGTGATTGCAGTATGTTAAAGATCTTTCCTGGGGTTCATACGAATGCAAAAATGTGTTACTTACTTGATTTTTATTGCCCACAATGAATTCGAGCTGCATGTCAATGACCTTCCAAATATCCAAATTTGGTGCCGTTTGCGATTCTTGGAAAGTTTTGTTGACCTTCAGTTTTTAGAAATTGTAAAAAATTATTTGAATTCATGCAAATATATGTTCGTTTATGTTCGTATATGCAGAGATTGTAGTTTTAAATAGATTTCTTTGTATAAAAAGTTCAATACTGACTTTCACCCAATTTTGAACTTAAAACTTAGGTAAATTCATATTCAAATATTTATTTTTCAACATTGTAAATTTTTTTGACGTTAAATAAAGCATGAATGAGCCTACCACGAGTTCGGAAAACCCTTCGTGAAGAAGAACTGGCAAGAAACTTCACGAGTATAGGTTTTTCAAAATAGATTTACAATGTCTCTGTATATCTATACAAAATTATTATTACCTGCTTATTATAAAAACATAACTCTTCTGTATCTAATAATGCAGAATTATTTGTAATTATAACAATTATTGGAAAAATAGTGAGAAAGAATTACAAAAACAAACTACAAATTCTAAATAAAAATGTACAAACATTACACTTAGTTTTCTCAAAAGAAAGTTTTGGCACTGAAATTTAATGCCTTAATTAACGATATCTTTTGTATCAGATAACAATAAGAATGCAAATGTTATGAATATATAGCTCTCAATTAGATACAATACCTTGCACCAAATTTGAGAGCAAACCGATTTCGAAGTCTTATTTTTTATCATCCATATTTAAAAAGTTGACCTTAAAATCTGGGTAATTGTATATTCAGTTACAGATGTTATAGAAAGTAAGAGGATCGATAAAAAGAAAGAAAATGATAAGCAACCTCTCGCTGAACACAATGGAACAGACCATCTTGCTCCAGTTCTCAGTGACAAAGCAACAGTTTCTAATCCCAGAATTTAGTAAACATGCCATATTCACACACAGCGGCATGAAACAGAAAAAGCCAACTTCCGATTTCGCGCGTAATGTATTGTGGAGCACCGCTATTTTATAGCGCATAGCGGTGATGATGCAGTTTTTGCGTATGTGTCGTTGTAAAGGCAGGTAGGACGCGATATGAAGCATAGATACTGTTTTCCTAGCTTTTCCTTTCATTAAGACAAAACAGGAACTTGAAATTTTTAATATTTTCAATTATATTTTGCTTAAGCACTTCTTTATGAACTGAAAATTGTAAGTTACCACTTTACTTATTATAATAGCAAACAACGGTATAGCGTTGCCACTGACCTTGTTGGTTGAACGTTGACCAAAACGAAAGTGAATCTATTGTGTATTTCGCGGGTCAATATTCTGTCTTTGGCCGTCCCAAAGGGAGCTGTCACGAATTCCCATCACGATACAATTTCACGACGGCTCCCGTCACGGCGTGATACTGCCGCTGATACCTGAAGAGAGTTTACATTCAAACCCCTGAGAATTATAAATTCACTAAAGTTCGGTACCGTATAAAGGTTATCTAGATCTTAGGACCTATTGAATTAGGGACGAGCTATCACGACCGCGGAAGTCGCGGCTGACGTAAGAACTGATACACGCGTCTCTATGATTTCACTTTCATTCAAAACAATGCTGCCCACGCTTGAAGCTATAATTAAGTACTCAAAGGTCAGCAAGGTGGATCTAATGAGCATGTTATTAAATAGACAAATCGAAATCAATTTCTCTACCCGCGGCGGTGACGCGGCCTTGCGGATTGATGGGTATATTTTGGTGATCTATACCGCTTTCTATGATGATTATCCTACGCTTTATGTTACGAAATGTGTTGATGAGCATTATGATATGTTTATTGTGTGATAAAGTGTTATGAAGTGTTATATTTGTTGTAATGATATATTGTAGAAACTTGGAAAAGTAAGTCATAAAAATTCTGCTGCTTTATTATAACAATTCCTAGACTCAGTTGTATTAAAAACTTTGTAAAGCTTTAGCATTATTTTTTTTTTAGGTTTTAATCATTTTTAATTATCAGGATTCTGCGGAAACTATTTTCTTGTAACAGGCACCCTATATTTAACATAATTTCTGTTTAATGGTTCTCATGGTGTCTTAGGTGACATGTTCCACAAAAAAGTTAATTATTGCCTTAGTAGTCTTATTGTTGGACATTTTATTCAAGTATCGTATCTTATAATTTCTGCTAGCATCTTGATTACAGGATAGAGCCAATCTTGTCGTAATTAGATATACTTGCTGTCTGTTTTACAGCTTAAGTAGCAAATTCTTTTAAGAATCACATGTATATTACGTATATTATATGTGTTTTTTTAGCTTTACTATATGAATGTTGTTTAATATATTTATAATTTGGACCGGTCGTCGTCATTTGTGTAATAGCTGGGTATCAAAAAAATATCACAGTTAATAAAATATAAGCCCATCCATTCTGTGAAATTAGTACAAGACTTTCAAATAAAAATTATTCTATCGCATCAAATTGACATAACAATAAAATTATTGCACAATTTTCCACACCAAACATAACACGTATAATTCAAGAGCATTTCATAGTAATGCTATTGTCATACTTTTTGCATGGATTCCAAGATTCATAGCCGCGGTAAACGATCCTCTACGGCTAGTTGAAATATCAACTTATAAGCTATTTACTGTAATTTGTTGAGGTCTAGTTTTTATAATGCCTGAACCAATAGACCACAAGTCGGAGCAAATTGGATCGTACAGTAAAAACAACTGAGTGAGAAAACTGGGACCACGTTCCTGGTTTGTTGAATGGGAGTGCACTGTAAAAGGATTTATTGGCGGTGCCTAAGTGGTTAATTACTTTTAAGTGGTATTCGTTATTTATTTAAGGGAATAGGTCCGCTATCCGTTTTAGATCAGCGTGGTGGTGAATTAGTAAAAAGCCGAGCGGGGCAAATGCTGACACAATTGAAGTGTGTCTACAGAATTTCTGTATAAGGGACCGCGTCTGCGCATGCCGTCGGCGCCGATCTTGTTAGAGATGTAAAACACACATAAAACTACTATCAGTTGCGTACTATCTCAGTCTTCCGTAAACGTGATGTTACAGCAGAGAGATCAGAATGTTAGAGCAAACAGAATGCTTAAAGAAATAAGCCCAATATAAACTTATTAAAACAATGCTTAGCCTTAGAATATCAAAATCATATTCCACTAGGTAAAAAAGGTAAATACCTACGCAGGTAACTACCTACCTACTCTTAAACTACCCACTCTTTTGTAACAGCTCGTAATTACTTTAATAATTAATCCTATTTTGGATACGTTACTAAATATGTTCAATCATACAGATATCTCTATCTGGTCGTAATCGAACTACCTGAATTATTATTATTAATTTTTTCATTGGTATAGTTTTTTTTTTCTTTAAAAGAATGTTATGTTGTGTTAGCTAGTGTTATGCCTGTTATGTAAAAATATATTGGTCAAGTTATAAATGATTTGATTGATTGATTGATATATATTTGTTTATCGCATTGACTTCGATTTCGAATACATGTAATGCATAAAGATGCCATCAAATAAATGAATGTCTATACATTTACTTCAAACAACATTACTACATTGTGTATAACACGAAACCACAATATGCGAAGCAAACATATAGAAACATACTTGAAATATTTCTACAAAACCCTTACAAGAGGTACTGGTAATAATATAAAATTACGAAGCTATGCTCTTGCGCAGAGAGGACTTACGCAATGTCTTTATTCTCTCTCTTCCTGATAACTTCTTTAAGGAAATCCGGGATTATTTCTAGTTTGTAATTAAAACTAAACAAGTCCAGGTACAGTGATATACTCCTCAGTGTGTCATCATTATGAATTATTGTTTTTGTGAGCGCGTGTTAGTAGAACTCTAAGTTACGCAAGTAAGAACTGGTAGTACAGTTAGCAGAGCCCTATTAGGGTGTTTGAGACCATTTGACTTCTGCGGACCGTTAATAGTGGTCTTTAGAGGATGGATGCTATCTCTGACGTTTTATCATTTTAAATTGTTGGGCTTAAGAACATTAATTGACTTGATGATGGCTTAATCATTTGTTGATCTTCGTCGTTAATTAAGATTTTTAATAAGCTTTTTTTATGTAACAACTTGTTTGTTTTTTCTAAGAAAAGTTTGTAGTTATAAGTTACTGGACCATATCATTAAAAAATATACTTACCTTTACATTTTACCAAAATAGGTTTGTCAACATTAGAATCTCTTTAGTTTAACTTGCCTTTTCTAACTAGAAAATGACGTATTTTCATCATTCTAGTGCAGTCATTAAACGTTTAACCCACTTTCAAATTTTATAGAGACATTTTACCATGTATTTTAACTAACGTAGTTAATTTACTCATTCACAGCGGCGAGTTAACTACACCAGTTAAATTGAACAAAGTTTTTGTCACCAGTGGGTCTGATTCCCACAATTTATTTCTGAGAGAGGTGTGAATAATATTTAAGAAACCAGATCATAAATTGAAATTAAATTCCCATAAAGAGTACCGAAATTTGTCCACCGGACGTGACCTTGAATAATGTCACCTTAAGGTAAGTTTTCTTTGAAAGAAAATAACACATTTGATAGTTCCTGTTGAGGTACTTAGATAATTGAATACAATGGGTATTTTGAACCTCATTTAATATGAAAAATAATGACCTTCAAATTCTGAAATGAAAAAAATTTTAATTACAAAATCGATAACACTATTGTTAAGCAAAAAATATATATGAGTTTATGTCATAAATTGATTTGTTATGGTGGAAACTAAGTGTATAACGAATTGTTATGTAAAAAGCTCTTTCATTATCTTTCCTTATCATGGCTTTTATAAATCACAAGTCAAGTTTGCATTCATTAAAAACTTTTTTCTTCAATTATTGATAATTTGTTGTTTCAGACTCGAGTATGTCTGTATTAAAACCCTGAATAGCATCACACTAATAATTTGAAACTCGCCAATACCTGTGTTATTAAAAGGTGGACCCATACAATGTTCAACTTGCTTACTGTGGAAAACATATGTGATGATGAAACGATATCTTAGTGATTTATAAAATAGACACCTCTTTAGCTAGCTAAAAATGCATGAAGCTATGTCAGACGAGGCAACTTTATTCAAAACTGGCTCTTACAGTCGGACCAACTTATCTATTCAGTAAAGAGCGGTGCTGTGTTCGAAGTTCAAGTAAAGTTTTAAATTAATTGTCTAACGTATGCATTGGTGCCATTTTTGCTACTGAAGATCTTCATACTTTTACAAAATGACTGTAATATGACCTCGTATACAGTCTTTGATTATTACGTAATTTTATGAGTATGGGGTATTATGATCCCATCGTTGCTTTGGGCACTATTCAAAATACATTTTAGTTTTGGACATTTCTAAAAAAAAAAATTACATGTTACCTACGTTTTTGTTGCTTATTTTAATTTGAAGTATAGCTGACGTTACCCCACCCTAAACTTTCCTTATCAGTTTTATGCGTTTGATATGAAAATTATCATCATTCGGCACTATTTGAACACAAGTTTTGGATACTAAATTATACACATAACTTGGAACAATTATAGAAACAAATTTAGCAAAAAAATATCTGTTAACTATGTATCTTGCCATTTTCTTTTTAGTGCCGCCAAATGACTATTTGTATACCATAAAAAGTCCTATATGTGAGGCTACAACTTTAAATTATAAAAATAGCTTTAAAAAGATCTGTTCATTAAAAATCCAGCATCTCTGAAATTTTCATACTAAATTCGAAGTTCGATCTAATCTGGCTTTCGAAACTGAAGAGTGAGGCTGTTTGAAGCTTTTCATCACGTCCGGAGTGTTCATGTTGAGATTTAGGTTACTTACTCAGGCCCTTACATGACACTCAAGTTTACCTACTGTGTCATATGAAGATTAGTAGCTTATATAGCTAGCAATTGGGCTAAGTTTCGCGCGCTTGGCGGTCGATCTCGTAATTTACAAAAGTTAATTAGGGTTCCTTTCATAAATTAAGGAAAGTAGAAACCAAACATGATTATACCTCATAAAAATTTTGTTCTAAATATTAACAAAGAGTATTCAAATTACGGTATTGTGGAAGTATCAATATAGGCAGTTTAAGGTCCTATCAAAGTCCGTAGTAAACCTATATTTCTTTGATGATCTGTCCGTCATTATCTTTTAGTATCGGCATGAAATCAAAGCGTTGCTACCAAATCGTACGTATTTTTTATTTCATTTCCTGTTTGCCTCTAAAGGATTTTCAATTCATTTCGAAATAATAAATTTCAAACATATAAACTTTACGTTTGTTATAAACTTGAGCTAGTAATTAAATACTAGTTGCGTTGCATTACACGTATTGATTTCAATATGGCGGTTTACTTTCTATAATGATTACTAAATAATAAATTGAAATCCGACCACCTCTAGTGAAACCAGTAAAAGTTCATTTGTAACTAGTTCATCGTGAATATCCAAATACGGGTGTAATAACAGGCAATACAATAATTTTAAATTATATTCCTTTGCCTGTACATGGTGCGCTGTCAACAAGAAAACCAGGAAGCGAATTGTAGTGTATCTACGTAGATGGATTATTGAGTGCTAAATAAATGTTAGATAAATAAACATTTATCTGGAACTCGAGTAACATAGTTGTGGACCCAGTTATGTAAACTTGCTGATTGTTCTGCTGTGCTGAAGCAAAATAATAGTATACAAAGCAAGGACATTGTGAAAACTAGCTTTTGCTTTAGCTTATATTTACTTTAATCCCATTTCGATTTCAAACATTTTTACGTTTAAAATAAAAATACAGTAGATTTCTAGAACCTTGTCCTAAAAAAAGTACTTAAACTAATAAATAACAACAATGTTTAAAATACATAGTTGTGGGGGGGGGACTGCACAAAAGAAGTACTCATTGACTTGGAAGGATTCATTTCGTAATTACCAAACTTAATACGGCGTAAGCTGCGAAAAATATTTCATTATTATCATTTACAGGAAGTCATTTTATTTCTTCTATTTATTTTATATCCTGCCACATTGGGGTTTTACGAAGTCACTTTAGAAATAAATTGCATTTTTTTCATAAATATTTTTAAATCTCACAAAGGTATGTAAAAAAATGCCGTTAAAACCGATTCAAAACGTTACAAAAATCCGAGTTTTGAAACTATCTACGAGCGTGACGTCACGCCAGGACAGCGAATCAAGCTGAAAAAGGTTTCTGAAAACATGAAGGCCAACAACGTTACAAAATTTCCTCTGAAATTATTTTAAAACGATTGATGAGTGTTTTTCGCGACCCTTAAGCTTAGAACTTATACAGAGTTAATTGTTTGCGAGCCCTTGCCCGTTTGTTGTATGTATGTATGTTATGTATGTATGTATGTATGTGTATGTTGTAAAAGCGTACCCTATCGAAGTTATTTTTCTTTGTCTAAACTGGCTCCCTTCTTTTATCTACTTCTACTTTACTTGTTTACTTGTAATGTAAATAAAGTATTTCTTCAAACACAATGGAATCAAATAGTTTCTCCATTTCTTTATTCAGAATGCTTGATTTAAGTACTACTTTTATCCATATATATTGTAAACATTGTCACTAAAGTACGTCTTCTTAAGGTAGCGTCGTGTGACTGGTCGCTTACTTCCCTCAAATAAGATTGAGGATGGTTCAGGAGGGTGATGGCTGGATCCCATGTTAACCTCGTGAACGGGTGCTATCTAAGGATATTTGTCGTTTGGATACTTTTGGGGAGGGGACTTGCCGAGCTAACAGATGCAGACAATAATTATTTCGTGTAGACATAAGAGCTATTGTAAATTAATTTTGAATAAATGATACTCATGAAGTTTCTTGCCAGTTCTTCTTCACAAGGGTTTTCTGAACTGGTGGTAGAGATGACTCTACCACCAGTTCAGCATGAGCTTTATATAACTTCAACAAGCACAATTAATAAGTCAAAGTTGAGAAATAAATATTTGAATTTGAGTATACTATCACCCTCGCGCAGAACTGGGGCACGACAAAAGCCTGAATATCATCAAACCAACCTACTGAATAATAGCTTTCAGGAAACACTGAAGCGAATAATCTGCTTTCACATTGTTTGAATCATATTCAATTGTTTTGAAATGTTAGTTGCATACGAGCTTTGCTAAGAACTAAATAAATTATTTAGGACATTCACAACAATTATGTATAGGCCACATTTTCATAGAATTTTCTTTACCAAAAATTGTTGACGTGGGAAGAACACGTTCATTATGAAAGTGTTCGTCCCCTTTATGCTTCATACCTTAAGGTCGATAAATAGTTGGAAAATATATTTTATCACTGTTTTCACTAAATGGTTACCAGTTTGAATACAACCATAATTTTACACACTGACCAGTGCTGACCAGTGAGATTGTGCAAATGACCAACGAGTTTGAGCAAATTACTATTCTGCAGTAAATAAAGCTGTCAATTACACTATATTTAAATACAGTGAAATGAAAAAAGGACGTATACCTATAAAAATTAACATTGGGGTAACGCGATAAGTAAACACTTTATCGCCTCATTACAGTAGAAATAACAGTTTTTCAAACTTTACTTTAATCAATTTACTAACTGATAGCGATTTGCTATCAAATTAGTAACATCTATATGAATGCTATTTTACAGCACAAAGCAGTCGTTTGAGAAGTAGAGAGCACTGCTCTACCCAAATAGTCCGTCAATAGCTAAACTAACCTTAAGCAAAATAGTAAAACTCTTGGTCTTTTATGAATTTCGGATCTATTATGTTGCAGACAAACGCTAACAATTACTATGTAAAATCAACAACCAGAAAAGTGTTGGGCAATAACGAAGCTGTAAAAATTCACCTTCGTAAAGAACTAACAACAAACATTTGGCCTATTAGTAGTGGCCCTATTTGAGAATATTATATAACGCCATTAAGCTCTTCTAACTTGCACCAACTTAGTTCAGCTTTTGGCCAAAAGCCAAGCCCTGGGATATCCGCAGTGAATGCAGTTTGCGATACAATTTACGTTAGCCGTAGCCCCGGACGCTAGTCCCAATTTACGCAACCAGTAGGTTTTTTATTTAGTCTAGTTGACAATATACTGGGTAGGGATTAATTGAACTTTTGAGCTTTAGAATTTTGCATTAAATAATGCTAGATTTACGGTACGAAACCGACTTACCTTTGTACATTTAATATGTTCTAACTATTCTTTAACTTTATTTTAAACAGTAAGAATTATTGCCATGATTTATTTATATATAATATCACTATATTATATCACGGCGTCTCGTACTGTCCTCCCTGACTTGGTCAACGGAGGTCCTGGTAATCCAGGGACTAGCTGTTCCTTAACAGATGATCGATGTCTTCTGCTGGGTGACACGCTCATGGTGTCTTGTGTGGATAGTTGTATTTTATTTTATTTTTTATCAGTAAGTAATTTCGTTTCGTTACACGGGTAAAAGGTTGAAAGTTATGAACATACACATATACTATTTTAATATAGAAATTGTTAGTTTCTATTTAGCCAAAAAATATTGTAAAAATTTTACTGACTCGATGTTTTTTTTTCAATTTAGCGTTAGGCATAAGTATTGCTTTAGTTACGATAAATTCTAATTGCCACTATTTCCTTGTTGCCAGGTGACATCGAAGACTGCATAGTGACCCCGACGTACCAAGGGCAGTTCACCCCCCTCCCCGAAGCCTTGTGCGACTGCATCATGGATCTGACGTCACAGGTTTGTACACAATATTCTAACGGTGTACATATCACAACAACTTGGGCAATTGGCAAGAGATAAAGAGTTTTTACGTAAGCTTAGTTGTTGTCTACAATGGAAACTTGCTTGAGTTCAAATTACTGTCGGCTTTTAAAACAATAAATTATTGATTTAATACACTTATATGTCATTCTTTAACTGTCAATATTTTTAATAAACCTAAATTTTTACATGAAAAAACAAACAAGCTTAGAACTCTAAAAGAAAAAATATACATCTAGACCAAAATTTGCCCTAAATTTCTAAAACTAAAAAAGTTCTCACGGCAACTAAAATCTTACTATTTCTCTGTCAACAATACTCAGTTTTGAGTACATTCACAATTCGTTTGGGCCACTTCATCGGAATTTCTTCAACTCATAATTAAGTTCGAATTTCACTGAAAGACTTTAGTAAGTCAACAGTTCTCCCAAGTATTGTGAACAAGGTCAAATGACAATTGATTTTAAAAAGATTTTATTCACTTAACGAACTCTTGAACAACTTTCACCCAAATCGAAAAAAATACCTTAAAACTCGCTGGTCATGGCTGAAGAAAAGTTACAAATATATAGTTAATTATATATAATAATTATATTAGGTATTCGATAAGTAATTCATTTAGTAGATACGTTTGAAAGTGTAATGACAAACAGAAATAAGGGAGTTCGTGCGATGAAAAAATGTATTAATTCACTTTCACAGCAATGATAGATTTACAAGAATTTTGCTTTTGTTTAAATGAAATTATTTTCAAACCAAAAACGTTTAGATAATATAAAGGTATCGAAGAAACATTTTAAAAACAGTTCCATTTTCACTAACAATAAGTTCAGCCTTGCGTTTTATATTTTGACTTGGCGTACCTCTTGGATACATTTTTGAAAATAAAAATTCTTTATTTACAAAACTTGTCACTTTTACATTGTGGCTCTGAACCCACATTAGGTTTCATTTTGGCGTGAGAGTCACGCTCCGCTGTTATTGGAATTTTGTTAAGTAATAATAAAAATTGGTATACAGAATTAACAAGCCCCATTGGAGTGTTGGTTAGTAGCCCTGCCTCATACGCCGCAGGTTCCAGGTTCGAGTACTGGCCGGGGCATTCATATGTGTAGTGAACACAGATGTTTGATCTCTGATCATGGTTGTTTATATTTATATATGGATGTTTATTCCGGGTCAACTCCCAGTTCACTGTTTAGTCAACCATAACACAAGCTCTCCTTACTTCGGAGCCACATAGTTAGTGTGTTTAAAATTTATATTAACACATGTTTAAATTTTTTTATATAATAACTTGCCTAAAAGCAATTGTTACAATACAAGTGCAGAAAAAAAATTTGAAATGTAGAAGTGCTGTTCTAAAAACACATCGAACAGTTTTCCAGTCTCGATTCAGAGCTCTTATCTAGCCGAGAAAACCGAGTATTTTAAAAGAAACGTTATTATGCGTTTTCGATTTTTATGAATTATTTGATGAGTTTTGGCGCCTTTATAATTAATTATAGAACCTTCGAGCAAATTCATATTGAACCCCAGGGACATAACAGCGTTGGTTTCGCCTCGTTGTTTGCAGGAGTAATGAGATTATCAATTTATGAAACCTCGCTAAACAAGTAAATATAAATAATTTTCGCAATGTCAGCACCTTAGCTTGTTTATATAACAACGTACTTTGTAGTCGGATTTCGGATTTTAAATAAGTCACATAGAATATTTTTTGTAACAACTTTAACATTAGTTGTTTAATTAAAAACATCTAATCCTTTTTCAATAAAAAAAAATTAGGTTAATAAGTTACCTACTTGTGTCAATACCATTTCATCAAAGCTTAACGATTTACAAACAAAAAAAAAACACTTTTGGCCAATTTCGACTTATTTAATTGTGCATTAAATTTATTTGCAAATTGTCTCGCCCGTACCCTAATGCCAAAAAGATGACTCTTGGCCATGAAATCAACAAAACTAAACTGACGCCACCGGTTTGAGGAGCAAACCAGTTTGCACATTAGTTTGGTACTAAATTTGAAAACGCGAACGAAAATGTTTGCTCTCTCTGGTTAAATAAGTGTACAATAAAATAAAAAATTCTATACGTAATAATTAAAAGAAATATGTATGTATGTTTCGTTAATTAGTCATGTATGATTTTTGACAATACAATATGACGCTTACTCGAAACTGTTAAAATTAAACTGCCTATGATATAACTTACTATAGTTACAAGCTCCATTTGTAATTATATTACCTTGAACTTTATAATACTTGTATTTTATAACAACATCAATTTCAGAACGGCAGCTTTTAATTAACGCTATTATTTTCTGGTGACATGAAATATTTTAGAATAATTATTTAACTACAGAGTTTAAGCGCTTCTGTAAATTTTTGCCATTATTCTGTAATAATATTCAATTATCACGCATACGTTTACAAAACTCAAATATTGCTCAAGTCGTGCACAAGTACCTTATCGTTTCCATTGCCGCTTAAGCAAAGTGCTATATTCAAAATAAATATGACTAAATGAATTTGCTTTTAAACTGTTTGTCAAAACATTGCAGGCTTTTCGCAATATGTTGAAGTAATATTAACCCTTCGAGGACGTTTTTATCATTTATACACAAATTTTAAAACAAAACCAATAAACAACCTTTATTTAAAATTCATTGATTAGCTGAAGTTACCATTAAAATCAATAACTTTAAATTGTAGAAACATTGGAATTTGGACAAGCAATGCCCTTACAACGGACCAACCAAATTTGAACTAAATAAAATTTTAAAAAATAGCATACAATTTGTATGCATAGTTTATGACATATACTTTATTCCCGATAATTATAGGATTATAACTTCCTGGTTTTCATTATTATTTACCATCAGGGGATGCAAAATAATATACAGATCTAAATTAAGGATGGTATTTCTAAGATTACACTATTACTTGGTGTATTTACCACCCAAAACTTATACAAAACGTCAAATAATATAAGGTTTTTTCAAAATATTACTGCATCTTGGTTTCATTACTATAATTATTTGGATGACTAAAGGGCGTGCAGTCAAAGACTGGCTATTTTTGTTTGTGTTTGTGAAAAATAAAATACACATACTTATAAACAGCTTGACTGCGGCATTTCATTAGCACGCACAATTAGCTGTCATGTGTGTGTTTCTTTTATGTCGTAGTCAAATTGTATCACCTTCTAACCCAAGTATTTTATAAAATATTTTTTTATAAAAGAGTGCCGAGGCGTTTCTTTTTCACCGGATTTTTTTCCATCTCTTTTAAAAGCTGACGTTGAGTTGAATTCACGCAATCTCGATGAACATGAAGAAAAAGAAGACTTGTAAGAAAGTATGAGAAGTGTAAAATTTTACCTACGATGAAATAAAAGATTTTGATTTTCCGAGAAACGTTTTAATCAAAAATTTTAATAGTAGCCTTAAAATTACATCGTTTATGTTAACCAAAACAAATGCTCTAATATACTATTTATTACAAAAACTGTGAAATCTAAAAATGGTTAGTCTTTGTCACGAACATTATAATCGTGAACACGTTATACCTTTAACCTTAGAGTTGTCATCTGACCTTGGTATATTATTATATCACATAGAAGTAACATATAACATAACCCTGCTATTAAAATATAAATCTTATTTAGCTCTGTTAACATTTGACAAGTTGTTATCAAAGTCAATGGAATTGAAATAAATCATGACCAAAAAAAATCTATATTCAAGGCAGCAAAATGTTTCTAAGACGACATCCTGGTCAAGTAATTTTGAAGTTTCGCTGAAGATGAATACCGATGAATACGACAAATGAGCTCGAAGGTTAATTTGTATTTAATTCATGCAATATGAACTCATGCCTATTCACACTTATGGCAATGAATAAAATCATTACCGATTTGTACGGGAATGCGTTCAAGGAGCTAGGTAGGGTTTTGATGCTAACTCAATCACTCGTATAATTTTCGTGGACACCGCGGATAAATTACTAATTATAATATGTAAATTGCAAAAAAATAGCGTGTTTAGAAAAGAAAAGATACCTACTTGTTTAGTTTTAAGCAACATTGTGTGAAGGGAATAAAAAAATAAATAGCCAAATACAAATATAAACATTTTTGTAACACCTTAAAAATTAATTAATATTATGAATATTCTAAAAATCTAATCAACCGGTTTAGCTTCAAAACTACTTCGCTTAACTTTTTAAAACTAAGTTAATTTTGAAAAAATATTTACTTGTTTACAAAAATATATATGAATGATTTTTGTAATGTCTAATGCGTTTGAATTACTTATTACATCCAAAAACTGTGTCAGAATTTACTCCTAGTTGTTCAAGCTCAAGGGTTCACCAGGTTTTATCTTAGTATAAAATCTTAACGGGGTTTTTATTCCCAAATTAATTTCAATCAATGATATAAAGATCGCTAAAAATTAAATATTTATTCTTCATGCAGGGTCAATCAGCGACACTAGAAAGTGTACGCACATCCCTCTCCTCCAAATTCCCATCGATGCAGACGCCGTCAGCGGAGATGGTGTACGATACTCTCGCGCAGCTGATGCAGGAGCGGAAGATTTACCAGACCTCGAGAGGATACTTCATTGTCACACCAGAGTGAGTAATAACTGGAATATATGGGCAGTTTTGAAGATTTTTCTGTTTTGTTTTACTTTAAGGTTGTTTTATCAACCTACGCCAATACCCCTGGTGAAGCCGACCGTAGGCTGCACTTGGGTCTGCTTCTCAGACACCGAATCGCAGTTCAGGTGGAAATAGAGAAGTCTGTAGTGGAGCCCTCAATAATCTCAAATGAAATTTTTCAACATAGATCTTACTCATTCGCCTTTGAGTACATACTTCTTGTAAAGCTTAGATAATTATATTTGTACTACACGCACGCAAAGACACGCAAATGTAATAAACCAAATTATCTTACTCCATTCTGTTTGTTTCGCACGTTGTCCGATCAAACATCATATTAAATCTGCAGCAACATGAGTCATACAACCATTCGAGATGTGGCCCAGTATAAGCCAGTTGCGCAAGCGTAGTGCACTGCGCATACTGATAAGTAACTACCCGAAATAGGTGTCGAACTTGACATTGTCTGCCTACAAACATAATCGCGACAGTTTACTCATAAAAGGACCACGCCATGTCAAATTATTTTAATACCCCGAAAATTTTAAGTGCTATTACTTAAAACGATTTGTCAGATGCTTACGACGATGGTAATATTCGCAAATTAATACTATTGTCCCTGTATTTTACGAGTAGGTGTCACAGAAATCATTATAACGTCGCGCAACATTAAATGTCCTTTAATAATTTTGAGCAATAATTTTTCTTGCATTCACTTATTAAGTAATGTTCAAGTAGGAGTATTCTGTCTTGTGAGGTCGAATCAATTTATAAGTATTTTATTATCTCAAATTTATAATACAATGTAGTTGATTTGGCATTAGTAAATCTTTCATTATTTTTATGTAAAATAAGAAACATAAGGTCATGAGATAATGAATTATTGAAAGCTTTATTTGATTAAGTATAATTGTAATCATTAAATGATTTACGATTTACTTAGCTATTCGAAACCATGTTCGTTTATTCAGTGGGCGTACCGCAGGGCATCAATATTGTGCCCATGTGAATATACTGCTTAATATCCAGACCGTGACATAAGCACTTCATTATTTATTTTATTTGTACGGCTGCGGTGTGATATTGAGTTATTACAATGAAGCTTATCCATCAAATCAACATTTAGTGTCAAATTGTTATATTCTATTATATAATTAATCATAATAATGTGTGACTGCGTTAATTTAGGTTCATAGAACTGTGTAAGCGTCCTACGTGTAGGGGATTTTCTCCATGTTTAAAGTTTACATGTTTTTTATTGTTAAATATTTCAGCATCGTTGCATTCAAAATAGTGACAGAAAATTTTACGTTTTTTATTTTTCAGTATTTCAACAATAAAACCCGAAATTACAACCACGTAAAGATCCCATTTTTAAAGTTAATTTTTAAAATATTGTCAATGTGAAAGTTAGCTATAAGTCTATAAATTGTAAAATATAAAATCAGACTTAGTTTTATGGTGCGAACGTCTAATAAAGCTCTGTAGTGTGTATTTGTAGAATCTGTCGACTTCACAATAATACGGAAAATTAGATACCAAAAAACATAGCTCAACACAAGAATCAATAAAAAAAACCATCAGCTTGCTGTTTCAAATTGATCGTGACTGTACCCGGATGTTTGTTTCTATTTGAAACGTCGCACATGTCATTATATTTATCGTCTTTATTTTTCCTAAGGTGAATTATTAGACTATTGTGAATTAAAAATCAAAAAACTAGTTTTCGTGGAGAAATATGTGTGAATCGTTTGTTATTTAAAAAAGCTTGTTTATATAGAGAACTGGAAATTTTATTGCATTTATTTCAATATATCAAGTACATAACTAAATTGATGCAAAGAGCCCATTTTGAAAATAATTGCGTTTCCAAAATTTTTATTTATATATTTATTCTAATTTACCACTTAAAGTTAAATTTAACCAAAGCATTTATTAATATAAAATTTGAGGTTAGCTAATCTTGCAAATCAATATTTGTATAAAAATATATACACAAAAATTATAAAATACATGTTAAATATAATTTTATGTTTAAAGTTAGGCTAAACTCTATTAAAAGTGCTTCGACATGTCTTAGACATATCTCACCTAAATGGTCAAATAAATTGTATCGGTATTACATGTTTCCAGAATGTGTATTCTATACAATATAAAAATAAGATGCTTTTTATTTGAACATTAATTGAGATAAATCTGAATTTAGTCTAAGTACGCCTCAAAGATTTTAGCCACATTTATGAAATCGTTACATTTTTGAGGTATTTGACGTTGAGGCCATGGGGCCTGGGGTCAGGCCATTCGATGGGGGAGTGAAACTCATGACCCTAGGAACTCATTCAGCTGGCGCAATGATAGCGATACACCGCAGCAAACTGAAAATATTTAAATGATATAAAAACATTAGGGGTTCCTGCGTGGTTTTATATATGTTTCTTCAGATCCCATAGCCCCGTGGGGATAATGTAGGTAATATATTTTTTTCAAATCGGAACACTACTTATAGAATGAGTCGATTACATATAAAGAAACTAACTAACGAATCTTCTTTTGCCTACTACAAATTTACCTCATCTCTGTCCGTTTTCACAGACGCCGCCGCTCCAGATCCCGTTCATCATCTCGCCACCACTCGAACCCTGAAGACGAAGGGTCCCCACGGCCCATGCTTATGTCGGATCAGGAAGCCCTGCATCAGCTCTACGGGGAGATCACCACCATCAGAGATGGGGCTGTCACTCATCAGTGCGTGCAGACTAATCTCGCTGATGTTATTTGTGGAGGTAAGTCAAAATTTGTATCAAATTGGCAGTATAGCTTGGATCAAATTATAGCCCTAAACCACAGTACTGTTTTTGAAACATGGCCTTTTTTACCACTGTTGATTACGCGACTTCTAGAAGGAGGGTTATGTTTTTCGAGAGTATGTTTTATGTTTATTTCTCTGGCACGCTCCACAGCCTTAAAGCATTTGACAAATTTCAACATATAAAATCAGTGCACAAACGGAGGACTTAATGCCATTCGTCTTAGTTGTGAGAGTGACATAGGATATCTTTTTCCCCGGAATTCCGCACGGGATCAGGAATTACACGTAAAAATAATTTTCCACGTCGGGGTTTTTAATTTGTCAAAACCTCATTGCCTTATGAAAATCTGTTTTGCAGTAACAGTTTTTCTGCAACTTCGTCACTTACTTCATTTGCTAATACCTGTAGTAGCAGTTTATCGCGATTTTACCCAAGTTCCTCATACACATGATTTTTTGAAAACTCTTTACCGACTCCTAGATAGCATAACTCTTTAATGAAAAAAAAACCAATTATTAATAGCAGGTAATGGATTATAAAGAAACAAACAAATATTTGATCACAAACACAGATTTGATCTTTTTATTATTTATTTGATAATGCTAAAAATCTTCCCTCGTATGTTTTTTAAAGAATTGTAAAATAACCCACTAGTTATATAATACCTACATTACAAAAGCCTTTACAAACACAATTCAAATTTAGATTGCTTCTCTTATACTATACATGGCCACACAGAAAGCTTGACGAAGAAGTTTTTATGTATGGAACGCTGGCGAGTTATAATATATTTTGAAAATTCTATTATTTAAAGGTAAAAATATGTGTGTTCCAAATTTAAATTTTATTAACCAGCATTATTAAACTATTGTGCGTCAAAGAAAAATATATTTTTAAATAAAAAAAGGAACATTTGCAACGATTTTTTACGACTTCAAGTCCAACTTGAATCGTTTAATAGACTTTAATTAGCTTTAATGAACGCGCCTCCTAAAGCAACCGGGTACTGTTGGTATAACGAGCTTTAGTGCGGTCGCTTAAATTTAAAGGATGAAAAAAGATGTGGTCGTCACTTTTGACACTTTTATTTTTTCTTCTCAAAACGTTCTGATTAAATACTAGTAGATACATTTTTATAATTAATATGCGGCATTAATTTTTAATAAGAATCCAGAACTTGGTTCATTTTGTTTTTAATAATAATGTAACAAAAACGTTATTTCTGTATATTTCTAAGAACCTTAATAGATACTCAATTATCCATTAAAGTAAGTGATGTCTCGTTACTACCATGTAATGGAGGAATAAAATTACAGGTTGTCTCCTTTTAATGTGTAGACGGGGTTAAAGATCAACGCCTTTTGCTAACTTTTAAAAACAAACACCGTAAAAGATTACTTTCTTGCTGTCAATTGGTTATTTATCTTTATATTTTTTTTTTAAGAAACACTATAAATACTTGATCCAATTGTGTTTGAAAATTGTATTGGTTACCAAAAATGCTAGTCTTAAAATGAATGCACAGAATATATTCTAATTACATAAATAGCTTAATAGCTTTTTTTACGAATACAAGCTACTTTACGAGATGCATGGCATAAATTCGTACGATTATAAATACTAAGAAAATTGTATTAAACATTTTGATGCCGCGCATGATCATAAAAATGAAACCGATCTAGATTTCACAATTCCACCAGTTGATACTACTTTAGATTCGAATTTAACTTATTTTTATATTAACTATCCAAGTCGTTATGCAAACTGTTGTTAACTAAAATTATTGCAAAATCCAATTAATGTCTTAACCAAAAGAACCTTAAAATATTCCTCAAATTTTTAAAGGAACCTATTTAAATTTTCATTCAAAATAATAATTTATGAACAGCATTCAAGCTCATTCATAAAATTCCATTATTTACGCGACCGACGTCAAGGACTTCGGCACATACATTACCATGGTCCATCGGTCAAGACTTGATATTGACCTACAATTACGCAACCATGAACTTAATGAATTCCTACCAAAAAAAATAGTGTCATAAATTAATAAATACACAGCTACAGAAACTTTTGTGCCAAATATAGCTGGCAATTAGCATAATACATTTCACTTTTTGACGACAAAAACTGAGCCACTCATACCTCCCACAGATGCAAGCAGTTTACGATACTTCCATGTGAAAATTTGATAAAAAGGGCACTTTACGCATGGCCGTTTAAGTTTTATTGTTCGCCGGTTGTAACAGATTTGGAGGTGAAAATTCACTTGTAAAGTTAATGAGTGGAAAGTAATAAGTTTACGTTATCGCTATGTTTTATGCGATAACATTTTTACTAATTTGCCATTTAAAATGAAAACATGTTTGTTGAAACCTGAATGTATTCAACATCAAATGCAACATCAAATGCAAAGAACCTTGACCATGTGGTTTAACATAAAACATGTTGGCAAGCGTCTATGCGGCTCGTTCGCGAAAACAAAAGCATTACGCCAAATGTAGGCCGCCGCAGTGGCCTCGTTTGCAGCGCCTACCACCGGCCATTTTAACCAAACCTCAATAATAGGGAAATTTACACAAATCAAAATGCAAATTGAAAGTGCTTCATAAAATTTTCTCGAATTTACATTCATGTAACATTTTTCACATATAAATTTGCAGTTTTCATTTGAAGTTGCGTGTCGTTTGATTTCATTTGTTAGGCAAGACCTATTTCAGGAATTAAACTTTCTTGGCATATTTGCCTTTTACAAAACCGAGTTGGTTCTACCTTTCTTGGTAATCAAGTAGTAAGTAGCGTGGAATTAACATAAAACTTTTTAGTTTTTTCTCGAGTTCTAGAATCTTGCTTTCTTTCATGTCAAACATATCGGGAAATAAATTTCTTTTAGCTATTGAATAATTAACCGGTAAAAGTCTTAAATAAATTCATTAAAAACCTTGCATATTCCAAACATGGCAATAAAGGGTTGAACAAAAACAAAACCATTGTTACTTAACAAATATTATGTTATTATAATTATATGTATAATTTACCAGATGCAATGGGACAGTGTTTGGCAGGCTAAAACTTCTTTGTTACAAATCTTAGCATTTTTTTTGGATGAGGTTTGATTTCTTGTTAAAAATTGGAGCCGGTAAACGAGTATATTACATATATTTGATAAAAGAATGTAGCGTCCTAAGGACACATGAAGACATTGCTAATTAAGGGATACGCTAACCTATCTTAGATTTCTCTAATTTCTCTGCCTCATTAATTTTTTTTTTGCCGCCGAAGCAGCACCCACCCTCACGGGAGGGAGGTGAAAGATGCGTCAGGCATACCGCCGCAGGCACAAACCGATGCGGGAAGGGGGTGATATGGGACTTACCAGAATGGCACCTACCCACTAAACACCACCTTGTTGGCTGTGGTAAAATATTACTGTTAGCCTTCATCGGAAGCGACACCCGTTGGGAGGTGGGTGCGCTGGCGGAGACTCGCTAGCGGGTCGGCCGCCGGATGTGGAAGTTGCACTGAAGGTGTTCAAAGGGACATGAGTTGGAGGCGGGGCCGCAGACTCGGCCGAAGCTTGAGTAAGGGATCAATTCATTTAAATGAACCTATAATGAATTGAGAAGGTAACTATGCTCTGCAAGAGCTAGCAGTCGCTCTGTAGGAGAACGTGAAGCCTTAAGTTTACGGGCTAAAACTGAAATTTCCCTAACATCAACATGTTTGATGGCGTCGCAGACGATACGCATATCGTCCGCTAGGGTTGAGCAGAGGAATTGACTGGTCGAGGAGCCGGGGTGGGACTCGGGCGTGCAGCGGGGCGCAGTCTCCAGTTCTCTGGAGCAGGCTTGGGCTGCGTAGGATTTGCAGACGGAGGTACCCGGCTACGAAGCGGCGGAAAGTTAGTCTGAGTAAGGGGCGGGGCCTGTTTGGGTGCCACCCTCTTAGAGTTGGATCGTATGGAACGGGGTGCACGAGGGCCGCCCCTGTAATTTGCGGTGTGGTCAGACTGGCCACAAAGCACGCAAGGAGGAGAGGGAGTTTCAGGAGTGCGATTGCACTCCTTGGTGAAATGAGGCACCAGGCACGTAACGCACCTGGGCGGGCCGGCGCAGTTGGCCGCCGCATGCCCGTACTGGCACCGGTGGCAATGGCCGCGGCGATGAGGCGCCTCGATCGAGATCCCAGAGAGGCCGCATATGGTGCTAACCTCTTTGAAGATCTCCCTGGACTTGGGGACGTTGGCGAGAACCACCAAAGCCAGAGGGTGACACCTTCCGTACTTGCTGTGCATTTTATGCACCGCAAGTGCCGGAAAGTGGGACTGCAGATCCTCTAGGATAGCCTTGTTTGATAATTCGAACGGGACTCTCCTGAGTACCGCTCTGATCTACCGCTCTTCTGGGAGAGCGTAAGTGTGGTAAGCATATTGCTTACCGGTGAAGAGCTTAGTTAGGGCTCGGAAATCGTCTAACGATGATACGGTAATTTTGATGGATTCACCCGAGTTGGCCGCTCGGGTGTAATGTATCTTGTGCTCTTTGCACAACGTCTTCATTCGTTATTTATTTAGTTTAAGTAGTAATTATGGTGGTCAAAATAGGAAAAACGACCCATATGACGTTCGACAATTTATGATCTTTCAGACACTTCTAAAAGTTTCTTTGTGAAGAAGAAATAAGGTCGGTAAACTGATGCCTTATATACAACATAGCAAATGTACCTACATGTTATACAATGAATTGTATCAAGGCTACACAATATGTCCGCATTTTATTTTCGAACAAAAATTTTACGCTAGCATGACTCGCTGTAACTGTCAACTGTTAGTCGTCTAGAGGTCGTTTAGTAATATCCGCAAATATTTTTAAATAACTTAAACAGGTTAGTTTATTATGCACTGAGAAAAGACGTTGACATATATACATATTTATATATCCGGGCTATACGAAACGAAACAAATAAAACAACAACGTAGAAAAAGGAATAACATTTGAATTTTTTATCACATTTAATAAAGTTAATTAGTTTAAAACACTCCTATTTTTTCCACTTTATTAAAACGATAATACTTCTTGTCAAAAAAGTGAAAACTTTAGTAAGGGACGGCTCCAAAGTTTTTATTTTTGAATCTTCTTCCAGTTTAAAAATAGCGTTGAGGAAGCTTTTAAAACTACATCGCCCGTTCTTTATCTACTTCAAACACTCTCTTATCTTAACCCCTCTGTATTCAAGATATATCTTTTTAGGTAGTGCATTTTGAAACGTGCTTCGTTTTGTATAGGGAATTAATTTAGAAACGAGACTTTTTGATGCCGCTGAAAAATTTGAAAAGCAAATTAAAAAGTGTGAGGATATGTAATGTGCTTGATTGGTTTCAAATTGGGTACATGACAATTTTTTTTTTATTTCATATTTAAATAGTTTATCAACAGTAAATAAATATTGCAAAAGTAACAGTATGTTTACAATCAATAGTTTTCTAGATACAGCGATGTGTTCGAGGAGCCGCTGCGAGTCGCCGATCTAAATGTATTTGACTCGCAACTTAGTAGGGACAGATGTTTATTGTAGTAAAGTTTATTTTGTTCAGATCTTTTTTTGGGTAGTGCGGCAGTCCTTCTTATTTTAACCACAATACAGCATTAGTGTTGTGCCCATTTAAAGGGATATAGCAGTCAGAGTAATTAAATGTGGCAACACTGGCAATTGTGACTAGAACGATTGGCAACGTACCATTAATCGATTAATCCATCAATAAGAGTATACAAATGATTCATCTACCACGACTGTGTGGCAACTCACGTGACAGAATGCCTTCTGTGTCAAACTTTAAAAAAAACTTTTCTTTATAAACAAAGTTGATTCTTACGAGTATCAGTAAGGAGTTATTTAAATATCTATATATATATCTTCATTTCGAATACCTTTGAACAAAGAAACATAAACAGTAACTTTGACACTGACTTTCAGATTTTCATTGTCAGGTGAACTTTGCTTCATCTTTGTATCGATCAAAATCACGATTTGCTATTCGAATTCATTTGAATTGAAGTTTTTAGATACTTTAAGATTTGCTTATCTGGTGTATTGACAGTGGCCGGTGTCTGTGAGAGTATCCAAAGGTGCCGTCGGTCACAGTGGAAACTCGTGACCTGGTCGGGTTTGTTTAAATGTAAATTTGCTTCTGAGTTCGTAGTTGTTTGGTGTTTATTGTAATTATTATTATTTGTGTTTTATGGCAATCAGCTGTTGTTACTACACAATAACTATTTCTGTCAATTTCAAGTATTAGTATAAGAAAAGTATTAATAAAATTAAAACATTGCTTTCAAGACATGTGTACAAAAACCGTCCAGCTATCTTTAATGTGATTGTAAGCTTAGATGTTTTTGACATTGACTTGTGACAGTTATCAGGTGATTTCTACAATTATTTTCATATGCCAGTTTCATTGATCTAATTAGGCTGCATGGTGTTCAAAGAAATGATTAAATAATAAGTGTACAGTAATATTTTGCTGCACAGCACTTCTATTCTATCGTACTAAATTATTAAAAATGAAGACAAATAAAATATAAATGATCAGCCTATTGGCGAATAACTTTACTTATTAATTTCAACATGGGGAACTATTGCTATGTCTGATACCGAACAGTCTACTACGACAACACTACTAGTATGCGCCACAGCAAAACTTTATTTCTTCAATGGTTTTCACCCTCTCTTCGATCACATGGGTAAAACAAAATAATTATTAAGAACGAAAGTGAACTTTATTAATAGTTTTTACTACTGAGAGTTCAGAGGTCCCAGGTTCGAGTCCTGGTCGGAGCAATCGTTCGTGTGATGAATACCGATGTTTGTTCTCGGCTCATGGTTGCTTATGTATATATATATATATATATGTTTATGTATATATATATATATATATATATATATATGTTTGTTTTGGCCTTAATCAAAGTTCGCTGTATTGTCATCCATAACACGAGCTCTGCTTACTTTGGAGCTATGCAGTTTGTTTTTTTTTTTGACTGAAATATCTATTAATTATTTATTTATTTATTAATATTCAAGAAATTTTTATTAAATAGACGGTTTTATAAGTACTTGCAACTTCATAATTAAAGCACCACAAACGTTACCTACCTGTAAATTAGAATCAATATCTAAAAATCTTCGATATCTTACTCGATTAGCTATTTCCGTTACCGATGGCATGATAAGCGTCTTGTCAACTTCAAAGACCCGTCGGAGCCAGGCTGTCTGGTCCATAGATCCGCCTGGCCGACCCACACGCACTATCTATGATTACACATCAGGGTTTTCCGTAAAAAAATACGCCTACCGTCCAATTACTCAGAGAAAAGCGACTTTGATTGACCGTTAACTAATGATCTGTCATTACTGTCATATTAAAAGTGACATTTAATAGAAAGTGCCATCGAAGACGTCTTTCCTGCGTTAAGAGTACTTTCGATTTGTGCTAGAAAACTAATGTTTACTTCGGTATAAGGTAGGTTCTATTTACTTGTGAGATTAACCACAATTACTTGGAGTTTGCTAAACGCTGCCACAATCTCATTTCGATTAGCTTCTGTTCGTGCGAAAATTTTGATCTGCAGGATATTAAAATCCATCGTGAAATTGTGACTTCAGTTTATTTTAAGCTGATAATAGAGTTTCAACGTTTACTTCTCGTCGGTATACTATGAATTGGAAGTATAGAAACTAAAACATTACTATCTACGCAATTAATTCGTACTTTGTTCTCTTTCAATTACTGATTCCTCATTAAGAAGAAATGTAAGAATTCGACTGCGAATGATCTAGTCCTTCCCATCCTAACCGTGATAATAACCACCAAAACATGGTTATGGTCCGATTAAACGGAAGACACGGCCAATAGCATTAGGTATAGTAAATGCCAATTCTAACTGAAGCCTATAGTCCCCATCATTAGTTAGTACACAATATATTTCAATTAACAACACCTACAATTAATGATGTTTGTGGGCAACTTGAGCAAGGATGTCATTTAACATCTGGTGGACCCTCTTTTGCTAGCTATGAAAAAATACTAGGCAGCCCAAAACATTATGCCAAACCAAAATACACATCGCGCACAACTAAGTGACCTTTTAATCCAGACCGAATGATTTATCGTAACTGTTCGTATGTCGATTTGTACAATCGATATTTTATCGAATTCAGGTTAGGTACCCCCTAGCGACTCGAAGGCCTCCTACACAAGACCGCTCGCCATTCACAAACATTGACCGGCTCCATAAATCTGCATTTTGTACTTAGATGCTTATCATAAAAAATTGGAGCCTGCCAAATTGTAACCGCTAATCGTAAATTAAGAGGTGAACTTAAATAAATATTGGTGTCTTAACTTGTTTAGCAATACAACAGATATGTCATAATTTAGTAAGAGTTTTAAATTAATATAGTATTTGTATTCTTTGGTTGTTGTTTTTCAAAGTCGGCAATACGTTAGTTACAATCATGCCCACGAAAATCGTTTATCGGAGGTATTATCTGAGATTACTGGTCTAAAACGTGAATGAAATCGCCTGGAATCATAATCATATACTTTACAAGTAATGCTCGTTGTTTTATTTCAGTTGATGTATTGGATAGTTTTGATGATCATTTATAATTTTTATGCTATTATTACATTAAAAAACTCATTTTCCTTTTTTAAATCAGCCGTGACGCCCACACATCTGTACACATAGTAATTTTGCGTACTTATTAATTACGTGCATCAATCCTTGCTATAAGTTTAATGCCTGATTTAAATTTGTGATAAGCATAAAAAGAGCTATTGAGCAAGAAATTGTTATTCATTGAATAAGTTAAAATTACATTCTCTCCAACAATGAGATGAACTTTCCAGTTTGCTTCATAAAGAATGCAATTTTCTTTAAATAAAACACTTTTTACCGGATATTATCAGTTATAATATTATCAGTTACCGGATATATGCAGTTGCAACTGCAAAGATGCCGAAACGTCGAAATAATTTTAAAATTAACTAAAATATACGCGATAATATCCGGTAAAAAGTGTTTTATTTAAAGTATGAATCGTGAAAATTTAAGAAAATATGCAATTTTCTTGTTTAAGCTATCTTGAATCTAATGTTACTCTATTATTACAGGCGTTGTTATTTTCGTACATTTCCACGGTAATGTTAAGGGCTTAAAATCGCGCACTCTGGTTGTGGGTCACCAACTCTACTCGTTTTATAAAATGTTTATTTTTATTGTGATAGATGTCGATAGAAACTCGTTGAAATAGTGGTGAGGAGTTTTCAATTTCAATTAAAATTGGATGTTTTTTAGGAAACATTGTGAAATACTGTTGACACTTGAATAAATCTTGTTATTTTGTAAGAATCTTTTACAACTAGGATAGGAAATCGTCGTTCATATTTGATCGTTGATAGACTCACATTTTTTAATTTACACACGAAATAATTCATCTCAAAACGGAATTTTTCACATAATTCTTACAAATTGTTTTGGTTGCACGTTAACAAAGCCAGTCTTAACAAAAAATGATTCACAATGATTCATTAAATACCTTCTTTTCTGGACTATCAAAGCCAAACAAATCGTAACACAAATATGCCTTTGGAATACATTGCTTCCATTTACTCAGAATTTGCAGCAATATTAAATTCCAAGGGTTCCGGTGCTCCGCAGGGCGAATTACATTCTTGCGGCGAGACATGGACTTCATACCTATCGCACGGCAACTGCAAGTAAACCAAGGGACACTGTATTATAGCAATCTCAGTATTGTATCGTATTACTTTGTGTCATGAGTACTATTCATCTAAGACAAAAGCTCTCAATGTAACTGCTTCAATTATTGGTCACAATATCGTTAATTACTGCAATATAAATTCGAAAAGGATTTTCGAGAACTGATTCAATGTGCCTGAATGAGCGATAACCTAAAATTTATTATTCAAAAAAAATTAACTTCTATTATTTCTATTCATTGAAATTTAAAAGTATAAGTTTGAACAATAAAATATTCAGTGATGCAACACAACACTAACACCTTTTACGTTACACGGCCAACCGTCTTTTTTCAATTTGTCAAATAGCATAAAGCTTTCATACGTAATGTAAGTGCATAAAATCTGGAACAGTATTCAGCAAATCATCACAATCTTATCCGACTTGGCTGTGGCGATCCGCGACACGGCAGCGCGCTGATCACGCGACTGCAAAGCGGCAGACACGCGACGGTTGGCTGCCGTGACGTAAACGTTGAGACCTGGCTAACATGTCTGATGTAGTTCTGCAAACTATAGCCGACTTTTTTGAACATTAGTCAGGTAGACCTCAACTTTGGACTCTGGTAGGCTCGTCTTAAATATTGTGCTGGAAGAGTGTTTTAGCTTTATATGAAAAGAAAAATACTAAACTTTAAGCTGTGCTGCGACCACTGAAATCTTAGACCAGCTCATTTGAGCCTCACTTCAAATAGGATTGAACATTATAGAACTAAGTCCTACCATACATATGAAAACTAAAACTCAATTCATATAAAAATGCAAGTTCGTACGTAGATTAGCCTCAATGTAACAAATATTAAAAACAATACAAACATTACAGTTTTTTTTACACTATTATTTTTTTACCGACACTAGTCCAAATAACTTTTCACGTTACAACTTTTTAACTCTTTCACTCTGTCAGAAAAATGCTGATTGCTAGAAACATACCAGACGGACGTAACCACATGCTGGCACGTAGGGCTGAAGGACCTTAACACGGACTGCTGTATTATTAATTTTGCAAGTATTGATACTTATTAAAGTCGCTGAATTTCGATTACTGGTGGTAACTCCTTTTTGGTAAATTGGTTTGAACAAATATATACAATACTTAAATCAATAATTCTCTTTGCACGCTATGGCTTGCTTTACTTCGTCTTCGGTGTCAACGGAAGAACAGCGATGCGACTGTTCTTGAGTTGGAACATAAGCAGAGTTAGCACACTTTGGCACCCACGATACAAACATGTCAACCTTGTGTATCGCGCAATTTATTTATACATTTTTGATTAAATCAGCCAAGCTGTGAGTTTTATTATTTTTTTGCCCGTTTTTGTAACATTTTCGTTTTGCTTTTGTGTGTTCTAACAAATGCATTCTTTTCTTCCTTTCTTTTCTTAAACAACTCTTTGCTTCTCAAACTCAACCAAAAATTGTACCAAGGCTAAAATGAAATGAATTCACAAACTAGATCTTCTCACAACATTACAAAACGTTTAATCTCGTACCGTGTGTTGTATAACATAATGACTGTACTTAATTGAACTTAACAATTAAATTGGAAGGCGTGGAGAGTAAGTAAAAAAATGTAGGTGAGGTGCTAATCGTTTCTTTTATAGCTTTAAACTCTTTTGAAACTGGTAGATTTCTTGAAGTAGCATTTATTTTGAACTTTAACTTACGTCGTGTTAAATTTGTTTTATGTGTTCAGTTCCCTCGTGGTAACAATTGGCTAACTTTGTGTGAACAACTTTATGTTATCCAATCTAAATTTTATATTTAAACAGATTCTATATTTACCTTATTTTTATTGGATAGATCAATTAACATTGTCAAGAACACCATCACAATAATCTGCTTTAAAACTAAACAGTTCAAAACGCCTTTCAAATGTTCCTATCTTAAATCACAGTTTATTGACAAAGTAACACTTTAAACTCCAATGTCAACAAATTACAATCTACACTTCCTATTTGAAATGGGTAAAACATTTAAAAATAGTTTTTGCTATATTTTGTCACAATTATGATGGTTTCTTAACTACAGAAGCGACAAGGACAGACGATAATTTCATGGCCGGCTGGTCACCTAATGAAGATGTTTGAGAAATCAATTACTTCTTCAAACACTGTTTGTTTGTGAAATTGTTTGTCTAAGTGATAGTATCCGCTTACACCAGACACCTCGGATTTAATGTAAGGTTCAATTTTTGTGTGGCAATTTAGTTATTTGTAAGCATGAATTAAAAAACACAAGTTAAGGAGGTTGACATAACTGTTGAACGGCCGAACCGATTTTCTTCAAACAGGGCTAAGAGTATATGTTTATTCTGGAAAAGTGATTCCCGTAAAGTCATTTGCCAGTTCTTCTTAATGAAGGTGTTTTCGAATTGGTGGTAAAGCCATGCTTTACATAACTTTAACAAGAATAAGCAATTGTCAATGTTGAAAATAAAACAATTTAAATTGAACACTCAGCCTTACCTAGATAAAAAAAACGTAGAACACTTCGAATGGAATAGTAATTTACTTCACTTTTTTACTATACGTAATTAACTCCTTACGTGCCATGAGTCAGAGCTATCTTCCCAAGGTTTTTGCTTCGATATAAAAACAATCTGTAATTGGTTGTATGATGTACATTTTTACTTTTTTCTAGGTACTTCTTCATTCTAATCAAGCGTTAAGCGTTTCTTAGCCTCTTTCAAATATAGGTGTGACAAGTTACTACTTGCCTACGATATCATTCCTAAGTCTCTTTCAACTTTGTTTGTGACAAATGTGTGACTCCTAAGCCTCTTTCAAATGTGAGTTTGACAAGTTATTACTTGCCTACGATATTATCCCTAAGCCTTTTTCAACTATGGGTGTTACATATGTGTGACAAGTTATTACTTGCCTACAATATCTTTACGTTATTTACAATACTTAGCTCCAAAGATATAAAGGATTTTATTCACTATCCAATAAATATCCATTGTTGTTTTACAGTAATTTTGACATATTTTCATAGCTACAGCAGTAAAATTTCTTTGAAAAATCATATTGAAACATTTTTATTGAGTCATAGAGCAAAAGTAATCTACTGCTATGTCAGTTAGCCACATTTGTTTACATAGATTCCGAATTCCATGGAAGGAAAGTGCGTTACAGATCGGTAAACTTTACAGGAAAGTAAAAGCTAGAATTACCTATAAAAATATATGCCATGTATTAGGTACCTATATGACATTTGCTGTTTGCAAATTTGCCTACGTGCTTATGATTATCAAAGGCTAGAGATGTTATTAATTTTACAGTTAAGTGAAATGTCTAGACTAATTTATTTTATATTATTAGACGTGTTGGTGCCATACCTATACATTAGAGGAATTCAGCCTAGGATTATTATGCAGAAGTTGATTAGTTATAAAATCAGTCGTTTTGACTCATAAAATATTTATTACTTATTCAACGGCAGTTTTGCTAATTTCCTTACTAGAAACTGAACTTTCTCTAACCAGATGTTATAATCCAATTAGCATGTCCAGTGTCGCTTACATTGTGGTAAACACTATCGACTAACGAAACGCTCAGCGACTGGGAGCAAGGAGTTGTACAATACACGCCGACAGTTCGGAGAGCGGAGAAAGAAGTATTTGCAAATTATTAATTGGATATTTATCAACGTCTTTAGTAGGTTATGTATAGATTTATATTTTTTAAATAACTGACTCTTTTCCACGTCTGCTTGAGTGAATTTTTACCCAATCAGGTACCTAATTAATAAAGCGGATTCTAGGTGGCGTAATTCTCGTATAGCAATAAAATTTAAAGTCACACCTAACTTCTTGCTGTAGTTGAGCTTGAGCCTGCAAGTAGAGATACACTGGTTTACTTCAGTTTCTATTACAGTAATCGACACGACTTATAAGGTTTTACCAAATTAGGGATGTAGTTTCAGGAATGTTATCGACCACCAGGTTTGCCAACTTTTGTGGGTTGGCAGAGTTTACACATTTGAAGTAACTCCTAAGTTAGAGTTACTTCGCCATATTTTCTTTCATTCTCAGAGCAATCAGCTTTACGGTCGTAAGGTATAAAAACTCAGTTGTACATTTGATAGTCACGAGGCGATCCGATAACTCTAGCCATTACAGTCCAGAAACCAGCGTCCAAAGCATTGCGCCACCGAAACCCAGTCTATTTAGATCGTTTCCGTACACACGATTGTACAGGACAAAAACTAATGCAGTCCACCGGATCACATATATTTCAATCAAAGAAGCAGTTCTATATATCTACAAATATAAGTTATTTTTGAAGAAAACCACAATTTTGTAGTTCAGTGACGTCGAGATCAAAGGCCAGGAAGAATTAAATTAAAATTAAATGTAGCTTGGCTTGTTAGTTACGGTAATAAAGCGAGGAGGTTGGAGTTTCAGGTTATTGAATTATCGTTCGATTTGTTTTGGTATTTACTTTTATGCAACTCAGGTAAACAGTAAACAAACTAGGAGTGACACAGAATGAACGTACATAATCGACCCATGACGTCACCACAAGGACGTGAAAGCGTATAAACCAGATATTCTTAAATGAGATAGTTTTTTTAGGAGAAAAATTGCTCTCCATTTATTCATCTACCAGAGTGCAAAAATACGTCAATTAAAAGTCAGAAACATAGGTCGTTATCCAGCATTCTTAAAGAGCAATTAATAGATACTATACCTATACCATCTCCGAGCTGAATTATTTCTATGAAACCAACGTCCAGATGTGTCCAATTCTTGACTAAACACAGCAGCGCTGGAAAACAATTATATTCCATATGTGCCTACTTAATATTTTCAAACTCACAGTGCATACCAGACTTTGCAATCAAATGTTTCGTAGCTTAAAGTATTTTTTACGAAAACTAATACTTACTACTGACGCACGTTCCTATAAAAATAAAGCATACTTCATATTTACGTTATTTTAGTACAAGAGTTTCAGGCGGGAAAGATCACAGGATTTGTCTTCTCCTAAAACCTGGAAAACATTTAATTATCGTAACTGGACCAATTTATTTTATTGTAAAAATTATATCCCCTTTTGAAGGCTTAAGAAGTAACCGAGTATCGTAATTTTCAATAACGTTCATCTCTCATTTAGCACAGTCTTGCTTATTGCGTATTCAACATCGCAATTACTTGCAAAAATGTATTTGGAAAAGCTTAAAGTAGTACCAAAATCTTTCTAGAATAGATGCGAAACAGATATGTAAAGCGGCTTGGTTTCAATAAAGATACCACTTAACACATTGAACGACTCCTGAGTATTTACGTATTTCTAAGTGACAAGACCAAAATTATAGTGCATACATATGTTAACTCCGGCTTAATAAATAGGATTAGATTCTATTAACTTGTTCGCACCTACTAGTTTACTACATGTATGTATTCCGCATTCTTACCAAATAGAAAATAAGATGCCACTCGGCCCATTCATTGAACATTTACCTATATAAAATTGAAGCACCAAGAATGAAGACTTGAAGAATTTTATACTTCAACAGTTTCACCACTTTTATATTTTCATTGTTGCGCAGCATTCATAAAAATTATGAACCTCTAAATATTATTATCAAGTAACTTTTATTTTTACAATATTATTTTTTGTCTACTGCATCAATCGAGAATTGTAAATATTTTTAATAGTTGGTAAAACAAATAAATATTTGATTCTTATATAAAATTAATGGCTACTTTCCATAACCTGCATCCTTATTTTTTGTAATTATAACATATACTAAAAAGCAATTTTATTTTTATCTCAAGATGTGAATCCCAAATATCATGACCAGCAACGGTCAATATCACAAACCCTTGTTTTCCCATATTTACAATTATAGACAGAAACATAGCAGATCTGTATTATCAAAAGGTCATAATATTGCAAACAAAAATTAACAACACAAATGAAATATGAAGGACAAAAACCAGCTATAAATTAAGAAACCACGCGTGTGATTCATCCGTTAAAGATGCGCCCGAACATAGCCGACACGAGCTGAACGGAATTTTAATTCGAGTACTGAACATCTTTTAAAAATACCTCTCAGTTCTCAACCTGACGAAAATAACTTTAATGCATTGACTGCAGCTCGTTTTACGACACATATGAAATAAAAATCTTATTAAAATAATAAATTATGTGTTTATGATTCTTTCAGCTCGAACGCCCACTTGTTGTTATGCCTTTTAAAGTGTTAAATGTTTGAACGTGTAATTTTATGTTCAAAAAATCTAAAAGCAGAGTTTATGAGAACAAATAGTTATTATCAAAATAGTCTTATATGCATTGGCGACTGTGGCGGGTTTATTTATATTGGTACGCCATGTTACCAAACAGTAAAGTAAATCACACGAAATAACAAATAGACGCAGTGTGATATCTTCTTCAACACATTTCATCAGGTGAGATGAAAGGCAGACGCCTAGCTATGTAATAATAATATATATATTTTACAAATTTAAAATATATAATTTACAAATCAGCTTAATGATAACTATAGTACCAAAACACGTAAAGGAAAAGTTAAAATGAGACAAAAATGGCTTATCCAGGTATTTTAAAGTAATATCCGTATTCAATAAAATAAATATGAATTAAATACATTATTCATAGACTTAACAAGAAAGATATACTTGACCACCTACGTAGGTAAATTAAATTATACATCAAAATATAATCTACCTAAGTTACAACGAATATGGTAAACGAACGTGGAAATACATTAAATACGATCCCGGATGAACTTCATGCAAAATAAAATAAAAAAAATTAAATTTGTAAAACAATATGATACATGTATACTCATATGATGTAATATAATGCGACTACCACGGACTTAAAACTTGCTCCTTAAACCTTGTTGTGTGAGAAATAAGAATTATATGTATAATAAGTACAGTATAAATGATTTAAAAAAAAGTTAATTGTTAATCTAGTTTCAATAGGATCTATGAATATTGTTATACTTCCAATAACGATTTTAATGCAAATCAAACTTTCTTAAAGGAAAGCGCGATTTACATAATTCTGGCAATTTATTGTTATGTTTTGTAGAAAGGTTAACGATTGGTGTTAAATCATAAATTATAACACCTACATACCGATTATTGTTTTTTTTTTAATAAATTATTTTAGGTTGTCATCATAAATCATCATTATAAGGACATCAATTTTGAAGCTATTAAAATTGACTCTTATCTGTAGATTGGCTCGCGAAAATAATCATTATCACCATCATTCTTATCATTGTGATGAATATACATCCATGTGATCAGTTTCATGCCAAAGTAAGTTTTATACATATACCTACGATGTCACACATCAATCTCTTTTACTTTCAGACGTATTGCACAGTGATAAATCAAATTCAATCAATAAAACATTTAAAAGGAAATTATAAAGTCTTATTTTAGAGACTGTCGATATTGATTGATAGCAAAGCATTATTATTACCTAAATTTTTGAATGTGGCTAGCTTCAATCAAAACAGGGTAGCCCTGCTTAGAGCTGATCTTTTTTAATACAATTTCTCTTGACTATATTATCGAATCTTGCGTTCAAAAGACTATTGACTTTGGAACATTGAGCGTTAACCTAAACAAAGAGAAACATTTCCATTTTCGTACTAGAATTTTTGCTCGTCAAAAAAATTCAGAAACGCAAATTTTATTCTTGAAATATTCGATATAAATCATTATTTACTTTATAATTTTTTTTCCAAAAGTATTCTTCGGCTATTTAACAGTGTAGGTCTCATATGTACGTATATTTTCAAACCAAACCTGAGTTACAGAGTGTGAGTGTTTGAGAGCGTGAGTTTCACTCAACGTGAGTTCTATTTAAACGTCATTAAGGAATTACTTTTAGTTCGCGCGGTATCACTATCTTCCGGTATTTTTAAGTTCATGGATTTCAAATAACAAACAACTCTTTCCTCATTATCTTATTAATAAGTGTCTAATTTTTAGAAGTAGCAACCCTATTTATTACCGACCGGATGCATCTCAGCTGAGTGACTGCAAAAATAGGTCAAGTATTTTAACTGCTCAGATGATCCAATAATCTTTGTTTTTTAAATTATATTCAAAAGTTTTAAAAATAGATGTTAATGCATGTGCCATATCTAGGAGTAATAGAAAATAATGGCGGCCTGTCTAATTATTAAGTGTATCTATTTATTTCAGTTTAGGTAGATATAGACGCCCTTTGTATGAAAAGTAGCCACTTACGAAAATAACAATGAAATATCCCTTCTGTAAAATGTCTACACGAACCTTCGTTGGTATCCGTTAGATTACAAGAATATAGGTACACAAAATATTTCCAGATTATAATAGACTGAAATAGCTCGTTTAACTAAACTAATAAAATGTAAAAACAATATACCTCATGGATAGGCGTGTATATCTTTTTACTTTTAGGTTAGATGGAAGACAAGCGCATAGCATACCCAGAACACAATACTAGAAAATAAAAGTTCGTAACGTATGAAAAGATAACAAAAACATTACAGTTTCATATTAAAATCAACTAAACACTATTGGTATTTAATAAAAAGATTATCTTTTGATTTAACACGACGCTATATTTTCTTAATTGGCCTGTAAAATGCTATCTACTACAAACGGGCGAGGCCTGTTTGACTGTTTAAGCATTATTTATTTATTAAAACATAAAATAAAGCCTTTGTTTAACCGAAGTTTACTCCAGAGTCAAGATAGTAAAACAAAGGAGATTGACCAATCTGGACCAAACGCTGCCCAGGCATGGACATGCTTTTATTTGTTTCCTTTTATTTTAGATCCACGTGGTTTTATAGCACCTAAAAACTTAATCCTAAAAATGTTGCTAATCACGTAGCTCAGTATGTTGATGAAAGAAGGATAAACCGAAACAGGGCCAATTCGGAAAATATTTCGGTGGGCGGGGATAATGTTGTTTTATTTCCCAGGTTAACCCGGAGGAATTGACTCTCTTTGCAGTTGGAACGTACCAAATCAAACTTGCGCCTAGTTATTACAGCGAGCATATACGCACAACGGAGACATTTATTATTCAAAAATATAACGGTCGCCTTACCGACCTCTCTGATTTTTCGATGCCCAACGTAATGTGCAACTGATTTGAGCGCACATAAAGAGCAGACATACATCGTCAAAAGCGTATCATTGCTATATTTTAATCAACGAGAACAATCATGGGCTCGATTTCGTTCAGCATTATTGCTGCTCATGTTTTATTGGGCGAAGGACGATCGGCAGTTGTGCCCACTTCGTTTGCCTAGTTTGGTTTTTGGGGTGTGCTAGGCACCAAGACGTTGTGAGGTACCCTGCTTTGTTTTTAGATTCAATTATTATTGACGACGATGAGGATGGCCATTAATTAGGTATTTTACTATGTTATAAACCTATGTAACGATTTTCGATGTTAATTAAATGACCTTACTTATCTATACTTAAAGTATTGTTATAATAATATAATGCATTGTTTATAATAAATAATAATAAATAAATAAATATTTCTAACTGACACACCACATTATCTAGCCCAAATTAAGTATCATTAAGAACTTGTGTTATGGATACTAGATAACGGATAAATAAACTTATAAACTTAAGAAATATATAAACACACATAGATTTTTATTAATATATAAATATAAGAAATAAACTTAAATAAACATACATACACATCCATGACTAGAGAGCAAATATAATATAATATCTACTCCTACCAGGATTCGAACCCGGGACCTCTAGCATGGAAGGCAAGGCTACTTACCTCCATACCAAACAGGCCGTCGAATTATAATATACCATCTTTTATTTTAAAGTTAAGCTGTTGGTAATGATTTTTCGTCAATGTAAAACGTATACAATAGATATATTTTTTCTCAATACTCCTCGGATAGATTCTCAAACGCTGTGGGTTACAGACTAGTATTAGTCTAAGGAACAATATGCACAATGATTCAATGTTGGGCAGCACTTGGTCCAACGTACATACAAAAATGGTCAATCTCCTTTAACATTTAACTGGACTTGGATAATTCTTTGAATTGTTGAAATATCTACGTAAAGCAGACGTTGGCTTTTAAGTGTCATGTTAGTACATTAAAAAATCTATCTAATCGAAAACAAATAAGCTTCAGATTCTGACAGCAACGTGTAAAACTAAAATTGAAAAACTATAGATACGGTTATATACGTGAAAACTATTAAAGCTTCACAAGTGTAATCGCTCAGCTCTAAAGTAGGTATATAGGTACCTACATAGTTTCATATGTCGAATTTCATAACTCTTCGGGTGCACTTAGGTAATTAAATAGAAAAAGTAATTAAAAATCTCCTATTGTCTATGTTTTTTGCGTTAAGTCAAAACAAGTGTGAGGTTTAATCAGGTTTAGTGTCATAAGGTCTGAGAAGAATGATGCGTTCAAATATTTAAATCTAGTACTGGAACAAAATTCTAAGGCTTATTTTAGAATTGCTCTTTTAAAATTAACCATAATTTGGGGAACACAGCCCTATTTATATTCAATCGGAATTAAGATCACCTAGTTAATTTCAAACAACTACAGTCACGATCAGAACGCTCGGTAAAGTTCATTAGCCACTGAAACGTCCAAACCGCGCCACTGACACTCGCCTCACCTGTCCATGCACTAAATGTCATTTTGTTTATACGACCGCGCGAGAGTCTCGTAACAAAAACGATTACTGCTAAATAACTACTACAGTTACATACAAATAAAAAACAGTCCCGGAATTTTCAAAGAATCTTTAATTTAAAGTAGGAATAAGATAAGTGATGAAATTGATATAAAGAGATGAGAACAAAGCTTTAAATTGGCGATATTGAAAGGAATAACTTTTTAGATTTTTATTTCGAGTTTTGTAAGAAAAGTATAATAGTTACTGGGAACAATTATTTTATTGTATTACAGATCGTAATATATACTTTAAAATGACACCAATATCATAATATAAATATTTAGTTTTATGACAAAAAAAAATAAACAAAGTCAGGTACTTCTCAAAATAACGAGTGAATAACGAGTTGCATTTTAAGAATTTCTAGACAAATCTCAACATATTTCGTTTGTGAATCGCTATTAACGTGATAACAGTAATGCATTTTATTATTATAAGCATTTATTTGATACACAAATAGGTAATAATATATTTAAAATTACATATAAATCATCAAACTATGCCTGCGTAACAATGAGACAACTTTTCCATCGAAATTATTCTATGTAAAAGTTTGAGAATTGTCATACTAATAAAAGTTTCATAAAGGAAATATCTTCACAATTAATTTAATGTACAATATCATTATCAATAACAAATAAATACTGTAAAATTACCACATTTCCGTATCGGCGCCAAACACTTAACAAACACACAAGCAAAAACGGCGAACTGTCATATTCAAATTTTTTTTCTGAACATTTTTTCCTTCTGACTCAGATTCAAAATCACTCTCGCAGATGTAAAATTTAATAAAGCACCATCTAGTAATTTTCTTTAGAACTATTTAGACCTGAATTAAACGCTGTACATGTTTAAACAGAACGATGTCGCTAAGTGACTATAGTCACCATGGACAGTTAAAGCAAGAATTTTTATGGGGACCGTAGTCACCGTGGCCGGTTCAGTGGTTAGATCATGTCGCAAGATCCGAGTTGTTCGGTGTGAACTATTGGCGTTTACTGTCAACTGTCATGTCGCTTGTGACAGTTGCTGTGTTAAAGTAACAGGGTTAGTTAATGAGTGAATGTCGTGTTTGTTAAAGAAGTAGTTGTAGCAACATAGTTACTTGGAGAAAATATAAGTGTCATGACGCGAATGTCCTTGAAAAACATTTTAAATAAGAAGCTAATTTTTCCTAAATTTAATTTGGTATCCTTTTGTAATCGACTTTACGCCTCTGTTGTTTTTATTTAGATACTTATAAATCGAATTTAACCATCCCGGTAGGTATCATTGTCTTTGCTTATTATCAACTTATTTTGTAACAGTAATAAAAATAAACTTTATCTCTGTATTTCCCAAAATTAGTAAGTAAATTCAAAAAAAAATAATTACGTGTTAAATTTGAATATATTGAACAGAATAATTGTTAAATTCAGAGGAAACGCCATAAAAAATCATACCGTGATATGTTTTTTTCCATCATGTTGAAATTTGAATAAAATTTGTATAAAAAAAAAAAAAATAAAATAAAAGTTGGATAAATATATAGCGCTACCAGTACGAAGTAAGAACCTAGTTAGTTCTTAAGTAGTTCTAAGTAGAAAAAAGTCGAAAATAGATAAAAGTAAACAGATAAAATAAAATAATCAAACCAAGGATTGCCTAGCTGCTCGGCTGCTCGGGAGTTTCATACTTTAAAATACCAACACACCCGAGTGTACTCAGCTCTGTTCTAAAAATCAAAACTCCAGCTAACTTACATTAAAATATTAACTTTACAACCGATGTAATGCAGTTTGTTGAAATAATGCTAACGATCGATATTACCTTTTAAAGCGAGTTTATCGAACTCTAGGTACTTCAAGGTACTGAATACTGTTTTATATGCTAATTTCGGAATCATTGAAATAAGATATTACTATATTCGGTAAACACATCTTACATATTTAAATACATAGATAAGCTTTATTTCCAGTCGTTTAATATGTCGCTTATGGTCACAAAAAGGAAGCACCTACCTAATTGCCAAGGTTTGTCAATCGAATCAACAACATTTTTTGGAAATTATTTTAAATCTTATTTAGAATTGGCTAAGCCTTTGCCTTTCGGTTTATCTGATGAAAATCACAATGGTGGTGATATACAAGAATCACTGAAGTGTTTCTGCACTCGAAGTATATTCGAATCGGGAGTATATTCGCCTGAACTAACAGCCACAGGAATAACGTAGGTAAATAACTAGTTCCATAAAACCAAGACGGCCGAGTGGCGTAGATAGTGGGTCCTAAGTTCGAGTCCTTTGTGTGGTGAATACAGGCGTTTGCATTCATCTCATGGTTGTTGATATTTTTAACCGCTACCCAAAAAAGGGCGCTGTTTCGAGCGAGTCGTTTAGTACGTTCTACTTACTTTTAGTGGTCCTCAATAAAACAATTGAACCTCTAGCAAATGAGGGCTTTTTCTAATGAGTTATATAAGATTACTCGTGTATTCACCAAAATAAAAATTTTCCAAAGAAACCCGATCAATAAGCTGACGATCAATTAACGATGATACTCATTACCTATTTATAGATTTTTGGTGTAGAGAATATATGAACAAAGTCCAGCACTTCCAAAGTCGATATTCCACAGAACTATTTACATACGATAGCTGAACTTAGTAGGCTGTGTAAAAATTACGAGAAAATCTCGCGGAGGTGAAGTACCGCGGCATTCTAGAAAGCAATTTGAGCTCTGTAGTTTATTTGATCCTTGTTTATTTCGGTAATGAAAATGCCGTTACGTTCCGAATTCTAATGAATCGCCAGAAAATGTGCGCAAGCGACACATTCCAGGTCAGGTTTATTTTAGTAATAACAGGTTACATACCGGTAATAACGTATAAAATATATATTTAAAGTCGTGTGACTTCAAAGCAACAGTTCAGACCACATCTGTGTCTCTTCATTTTAAATTTTAGTATGAATTGCCTATTGCCATTTTTTCTTTCGGCTTTAGGTTTAGCCAATTTTCTCTATGGTCATCCATAACACAACTGCCGTGCCAGGACTAGACACTGTATCTGAAAACGTGTAGTTTTTTGTGGAGCTTGTCAAGCTCTGCTTACTTTGGGGCCATGAAGTTGGTGCGTTTGGCTTTTATGTAAATATGTGTTAATTTAGTACAATAGAACTGCTTTCTAATTCCGTTGAAGAATCGCAGCACAAATTGATTGAAAAAAAAACACCTTATTTAAGACCTCACGTAAAACCTTTTAACAAAGAAATGAAAGGAAAAACAAACTCAATTACCAAAACCTCATAAATCACGCGCTCCACTAACAAGGGATTCAAACACATTTCTCTTATTTGGATACCAAAGTGCAGTGCGTAGACGCCGATCGTAATATAAATAAACAGGTTTATTTATTAGCAATGTGCACAAAATAGACGCGTGCGCAAGACATTGGCAAGGTTTATATTTAAACTTGTCAAGTTCACGTCTATTTATGCCGGCAAGTGCAAATACAGATATCTTTATACTTAGCGCAGTTTAATAAGAACATAAAAGGGTAGGTACGACTAAAAAGATGATATAGGCAAGTTTTATTTCAATTTATTGTAGGATATTAGCAATGAGGTTATATAATACAAAGAGACGTTACCTTCATAGTAAAATAGGGCAAAGTGGCCATAAGGCTGGCAGAATTGCCGGCGCTGGGATCGCTTACGATAAACATTGTGCAAAATAAGAAAATGTAAATGCCTTCAAATCAAGTTTAGTTCATTTTATTTTTGCATTCGTTTTTTAAATTGAAATGCAGGCTAGTCCGTCAACTCCGGTAATTACCTTACTTTGACTTTCCCACAAAAAGAGACTGGTAACGTATTTACTCTTTCTTTATATTACATCTACGGCTATGAGTTTTTCATTATAAAAGTCAAACACACAGTTTACTTTACTACCCTTGTAATAATGGCCCTAGCGTTAATGTTAGCGAATATCGTTACCTACCTCGGCGGGTCAAAAACAAATGGTTAGAAATTAGAAAGATTAAAATAAAATTAATTTCGCTGCAAGAAAATGCAGCCATAATAACAGGAAACAATATTGTACTAAAACTTGACTTCAAATTAACTCTCAAGTGTATAATTGCATGTCACATATCACTTAAAATATATCATTAGAGTTATAAAATGTACCTACAGCAACTGACACAATATAGATTTAAGTTAAAAAGCAGCTGCCCGTATAATATATAAACCGAGAATATAATATTTAATGTGAATAATAAAATTGAAACATAATGAATGTTGCGCAATAACTATTTATTTAACACCTACTTACATAGGTACAGAGTTTTAAGCAATTTGCCCGAATTTGCATAAGGCAGTGAGAATGGAGCCTACATGTAAGTCCGATTCATAGCTATTAATTTAATACATAATTACACTTATAACATGTATGTGGAATTTTGGATGAACGGATTTTGATAAAAAGCGGTACCTCAAGGATTGTATTTGGAGTAACAAGTAACTTAACTTTTACCCCAAAATTATGGTATGAACAGTTTGTGCAAACGAAAACGTGGGCAAAAAGTATTCGCAGACAAAGCGATTGTAGACATTTAGTAGTTTTAAAAACATTTAGTAAATCTATAATTTTATTGTGAACCTATTGAAATAAAACGAAAGGATCTACACGTGGTTTATATTGGCTCAATCGTTTTGGATACAGTAAATACAAATTTATTTAAAAGTCGTCAAAACTGATTAAAAACTGAGCAACAACGCATAGGTATTATTAGGGTTTCTAAATCAATCTCGATATTTTTTTATTTAAATGTACTTAAACTTAACTTTTTTAAATATAAGCAAGGACCCGTTAAAATTTGAAATAACCATCTCACACCGTCCTTAGATTTCAGTAAAATATCAGCAATTTGATAAATTTTTGCCTAATTAGAATTTTATCATTCCAGGAAACCCCAACGACAAAGTCCTATACGGGCGCCCAAACAAGCGTCGCAGTGCGTCTTTTCCTGCCCCGCGCTCCTTGGACCGCCGGCACTCCCTCAGGATCTTCGGATCCTCCAGCAAATACCTCCAGCGATGTGCTTCCACCAGAAGTCTGCACCACAAGCACGCAAACACTACCGACAGCTCGTCCTCGACTGATTACCCCCAGAGCGTTGAATCTGCATCGCCCAGTGAGTTCTTTAATGTTTAGTAGTTGTGAAGGCCAGTGAGTGTTCGTGGACTAAAGTTCTTTAGATTTCTCTAATGGTGAAGTAAAATATCAAGAGGCAACCCACCTGCCTATGAAGACTACTGGTCTACTTTATACCTATGGCTTGTTTTAAAAAAATAATCGAATTATAAAATCAATAATAAGTCGATACATAACTGACGGTAAGCCATTGATATCTTTTCAACTGAAACCCCGAGTCGGTAACGAATCCAACGCTTTAATAAATCTTATCAAACAGTGAGATTTGACAGTACACAATTTTATGGCTCCTACGCTTGGTTACCGATTACATTTTGTCAGCTTCGATATGTCAAAAAAAGATTCTACTCGTACCTATATACCGATATTTCTTCTAAAATGCTGTTTTTATCAAACAACGACACTTGGGTACTGTATTTATGAAAGGATTGGGCAATGTTATTTCCTACTGAATAATGAAACCTAAACCATAAGGCTCAGATAGTTTATTATAAAAAATGAGGGTTTCTACTTCGTCGGTAATACACCTGTCGAAGACATTCAGTAGGCGTAGGTACGGATTTTGATCATGCATCATGAATAGTTCACTAACCACTTGCAATTTGTCTGATAAGTAACTATACTCTTAATTGCGAGGGTCAGAATGGCCATCACACAAATGGTTTTATAAGTATCCAATTTTGCAAGGCAGCTTTTTAAATTTAGAGAAAAGTTTTCCTATTACAGTCACTCCAGCCACCTGAAAGATCATTCAGTGTAAATGCTACTCAAATAATCTTCGCCCGAGTAAGTTCTAAAACGAGTCCAGACACCAATTACCATCAGATATATTTTAAGTTGCTACTCGATTCATTCGCCCAAATATTTAATAATCACAGATAAAAACCGTATGAACATTCCAGAGAAAGTGTCATTGCTGTCCCGCTTATTCAGACGAAGTGGCCGCAGCAAGCAGGCACGCACCTGCAACACGTTCTCTGCGCAGTTCCCGCCAACAGAATGGTTCAATTCTAAGGCGGTTCATCTACACTGTGTCGCTACGCAGACTAATTCAAAGGTTAGTAACTTGTTGTAAATTTATTTTTTATAAAGGTAGATCTTCTGAAGAACTAGCATCCTAGCTAAACAGTGCAGGTTGCGCCTCTTATATGAAATTAATATATCTGTAATGTATGCTTTACATGATGCTTATCATTTTTTTATAAATGAATCAAGATGAGTTGAGCTTACAAAAAGGCAATAAACGAGTCTTATTGCCTTTTTGTAAGCTTAGCAATACATTGTCGTTATGCTTACTTCGAATTTATTTTTATCACATGCATCTTTTATATTTCCAGGAGTCTTTGCAGAGTCAAAATTCCTACATATCTTCATACTACGATGGATCCGAAATCAGCAATCGATCGTCGACTCTCCCGCGGCGCCACAAGCGGCACCTGTCCACCGAATCAGGGCTGGCGAGCTCCGTACGCTATGACCACTCGCCCGGCCGCCACTCCAGCCCTAGCTCCGGGAGCCTTCCTAGGTCCACCCTTAGCAGGAGCTCCACCAACAAAACCATCCTCGACCACTTCGGATCACCCCAAAGACACAGCGACCCAAAATTGCGGGACAGCCCTAGTGGCAGCTTAAGAAGAGTAGACTACTCGCACTCAGATCATATCATGTCCACTAGCGGCCCATCTAGCTTAGAAAGCACGATCACCCAACGAACGCCCAGAAAAGATTGCAGAAATGGCCAGTCCGAACATAACTCCCCTTTAAGGCGGAGTTACCACACGAGCAGCAGCGGCCACTCCAGCCTTGAGTCGCACATCTCCGACCGCACGCTGAAGCCCTCACCTAGTCATAATCACTCCCAAGGAGCCCCCGGACTGAGCAGAGCTCAGTCGCTCGTCAAAGTACAAAGTTTACAAAGCTCTCCTAAAAGTCTTCACAAATATAGATCCAAACCTCCGATCGTTGGTGGAGAAACTGTAAAAAACGGGAAAACAACCCCACCCCGAACTTCACCAAAAACAGTCCCAAACACACCTAAGAAAACGGCATCCCCTTTTCACAAACCATTAGACTCTAAATTACAAAATCCTGCTACAACGATGCTAGGCAGCTCCAACTCTAACAATTCTATCACATTAAAGGTTACAACCAACACAATCTCACAAAATGGGGGTGGGACAAACACCAAAGTATATGTACAAAACTCTCCAGTAAGGTCAGTTATCACTTTTGAAAATGGTAAAGTAACAGAAAATACAAATGGGAGTAATATTTACATCATAAATGATGACCGACAAGTAGTTTCCGTGTCCCAAAACGGTGTTTCAAATCAAACTACAAAAAACCAACCGGAAGCCAACGGCGAATGCGACGATAAAAACAAGCAAATGTACGAGAGTGAGGCGATAATAGTACAAGAAAATAAATTCAACAAAAATTCTATCAACGACATAGGTATGAATAACAACCGTAAGCTGTCCTTGCAAATAGGTGGAAATGCAAATAATAATACTTTTATTTACAAAAACCAATTGAACAACGGCTCTGAGGTAGCTTCGAACCCTGCCTCTCCTGCCATCCACAACAATATAAATACTTTAGAACCTACAACAAATAGCCATCCCTCCACGCCTACCAAAAGCTACGACCACATAATTGGGTCGTTAGGGAGCTTACGTTATCAAAAGAACGCTCTGTCATCAGCGACTACCGGATTTACAAATGTGAATTCCAACAGTGACCTAAAGAGTGTTGACTTGTTGAAGAAAGCTGCAGCATTACAGATGCTAAATGGTCTTCCAAATAACCGAATGAGTTCAGAGTCCATAGCGAACCTCCTCACGAAGGGGATTGATCAAAAACCTACGGTGTTGGGGTCTGAACCCAACTTAGCATTAAAAAACCAAGAAGACAAATTAAAAGACTTCAATACCTCAACAGAAAAGCTCACTTGTTTAGAGAACAAACAAAAGAGATACAGTCTCAGCCAAGAGAGTAAGAAAGAGAATCAAGATGTCTATAATTTTCCGAGTTTAAGCGATCTGAGCTTTAATTTCACTAGTTTAGCAGCGCAAAAGATATTAAAAGGGGTCAGTATAAATAGTGTTGATACTCTGGTAGAGTTAAACATGGCTGCAAGTTCAGAAAAACAAAATAACCGCGATGTGGCTGCAGTCTGCACAGATTTTGGCCTTGTATAGTAGCTGTTATTAACTTGTTAAAATTATGCTTAAATGTACAATAATAGAAGTAACAAGAGATTAAGATAGTCATTAATTAAACATCATAATATGCTTTAGGTATGCACATAGTAGTATAAATAATGGTTTTAAGGTTTTGTACCCCCAATGTATTTTAGTACCTTTTTACCCTCATACCTATCTAAATTGTTCTTGTCTGTATCTACTAACCAGTCATCATCCTATCCTGTGTGGGAACTGTTGGTAACAATTATATTTAATCCTATGTAACTAATTCTTAGATTATAAATGAGTAGGTATTGAGACAATAATCTCTACCAACACAAGAGAAAGTGGCCTAAACATAATATGAAACTAGTGCCTGTAGTCATTATAACAAATGTCCATTTTAATATTAGATCCTAATAACTTTAATAGAAATATTTTAGGTATTTACTCTACAAAAAATTCAACAAATAAGGAGCTACTAGCGCCAAAAAAAATAGTTTAACTGCAGTATATTTGTTTATGCATTTCATTGGTTTGATGAGAGATTTTTGGACATAGTTTGGAAAACGAAATAAAATTTAAACATCTCAAACAATTTTCAAAAATCATATATTTATGAAAGAATACTTAATTAACCAGTCAAAACTATTCATTTCCATATTATTTGTTGCAAACATAATTTTTATTATTTAATTCCAATACACTATCTATAAGATGCCATTCATAAATTGATATATCCAGTGACAGATGTTCAGTACAAACTAATATACCAGGTCCATAAGTAAAATTACCACCCATTAATTTGGAATTTTCTAGAAGCAATTATATGTATGACTAAGTGCCATAAACCATAAATAGTATTATGCTTGACATGGTTGAAAATATGGATTGTAAAATCTTGAGACCAAATGATTAAGAGGAAGGAAATTTTAGTTATTTTACTAAAATATATTATTATATTAAAATATATTACTTTTTTAACTAACTTTTGGTTTCAAGGTAATAATTTCAGAGATGACATTGGAAAAATTGGCTTAAATTAACATATAAACTGTATACCAGTTGTATAACAGTTATGCTGTACCAATAAAGGGTAATAATATTTATTTGTTAGGAATTGTAATCAGGAGTCAATGCATTTTAGTTTTAAGGATTCAGTAACGCCATTTGTAAAAATGTATTAACAATACAAGTTGATGCTTAAAACTATTTTTGTTTTATTTCCCAATACTCCCCAAACTGATAGAAAATATAATATATAATTTGTATAAATATAAAATTTATTTGGACCGGTTTTTAAGTAACTTAATACAATATCATCAGTAAAAGCTTACACTAAGAGCAAACAATAGTACTGTGTTCCATGACATCTACTGATTGAGACGGCTCTGTTTCAGTCTGATTTTTTATAGTATTCATCCAATCCTCAGTAGGTTCTCTCTTTTTAATATCCACTCCGGAACTGTCGCTTTTATCATCCTCAATAATATGTGTGTTTTGCTCTTTATTCACATTATCAGGCTGATCTTGAGGTAATTGCATTGCAGTATTTGGAGCTGGTTTCTTATCTATATCTCTAAACCTTTTAGATACATCCTCATTTCTAATATGAACCTGACAAACACAGTCTTTAGTGGAAGTAATTTGTTGGAGAGCATCTTTTTCAATGATTTCTAAATCTTGGTGATCATCTTTCATAGTTAATTCTTCTATTGTTTTATACATATACATATGATCATCATTAGGACTCACATAATCTTCAAGTATAAATGTATCACTAATAAAATTAAGCTTTTCTAAATCAATATCACCAAAACTCTTAATACTATTCAATAAATTGGACTCGTTCTTAAGGTTTATGTGAATATTTTGAACACAGTTAATTTTCAAATCTTTGTTATCTTCGCAATGTTTACGCAGGGCGTCTAGCTGTCGTAAAGTCTTCAACTCTCTAGCTTTAAGTGTGGCGTACACACGGACAAATGCTTTCCTGACTTGATCCTTAATCTGTAATAAAAACTAATATTTTAATCATACTCACATAATAAAATTCAATGAAATAATATATTTAAAGTGTTAACCTTTTTAATACTTTCATCAAATTCTTCGTCCGCCATGTTTACTTTCTTTTACATGATTGACGGATAGTGACTATAGTGAGTAGTGACTAATAGTGAGTGACAGTAACATTCAACTTTGACAGTTAACAAGGCCAAGAAATAATATTACCATAATGCCGAGTACTTTTCCTCTAATCATAAAATGAAATAAGTACGACTCGAAACGGACTAACTAACCTCACATGGTAATCATAATAAAAAAATCATATTTAATTTTCTGTCACCGGCACTCTGTGGTATTTTCTATTAGTTAAATTACTGTATAGCTGACCTTAAGTTTCAGGGATTGCCTTAGTTCCTTTTTCTTTCCTTCTTTTAACTTTTGCCGCCACCGGCACTCTGTGGTATTTTCTTTTAGTTAAATTACTGTACAGCTGACCTTAAGCTTCAGGGATTGCCTTAGTTCCTTTTTCTTTCCTTTTTTTTAACCGGTTGCACTCTCATCGCTAAGCTATAAAGACCGGTGAAATTGAAGAGCCCGATAAGGACGTAAATAAACAGTCTATTTTGAGAATAAAAAATTCGAGTAGTCTTAGACGACTGCTCTTCTGACCTAATGGCAATTAATGCCGGGGTACCTCAGGGATCTGTTCTCTCTGCAACGTTATTCTTGCTGCACATTAATGACCTACTAACCCCAGGCATTATTGGTTACGCTGATGACAGCACCGTTGTAGAGAGATACATGCCCAATGCGCGAGCGAGTCCTCAAGAAATCCGGGCTTTGAGAGAGTCCATGATTAAGCGGGTGGATTTGGCCCTAAAGAAAGTATCCGATTGGGGCGAGTCCAACTTGGTCAAATTTAACCCGTCAAAAACACAGGCGTGTTTATTCTAAGTGCGATATTGTATGGAGTACTGTAGCCACCTTTGGGATGGTTCTGCAACATACCAACTTGAAGCGATGGACGCAGTTGACCGAAGAGCCCAAAAAATTATTAAGCACTATGACCTCACCACCAAAAAACTGCAAAGCCTCGACCATCGTCGGAAAGTTGCCAGTTTAGCAGTCTTCTACAGATTACATTTTGGAGAGTGCGCGAATGCTCTTTTTGATCAGGTTGAACCCACGCCCTTCTTACATCGGACTACTAGACGCAGACAGGCCTTCCATCCCTTTATGGTGGATGTCTCAAAAAGTCGAACCAAACGCTTCGATAGTTCCTTTTTGGTGCGGGTCGCCAAGGTGTGGAATGAACTGCCTGCGTCTGTTTTTCCAGAAAACTGTAGTCCTAGTTCTTTCAAGCGTCGAGTGAATAGGTATTCTGGGGTCGGTACCCGGGATGGACCTAATCTACCCTAGAGAGGTCTTCCTAATCAACAAAGGAAAGATAACACACTTTTAACTTTAAGTTACTTTTATTTAAGATGAATCTATTTTATAGGAAAATACAATGATAATTATTAGACTATTTTGGGGACGAAGCCCGCAATAGAATTCCGTAAAGGAATTCCCGTAAAGGAATGCCATCAAGGGATGCCATGGAACAATCCTCCATATTATATATATTTTACATTTTACAAATAAAATCAAATAATGACAGACTTATAAGTTGCCAGTCATAAATGTCGGCAAGTTTGTTTGTGCAATAACCTCTTTTATTAAATACGGCACAAGCAAACGTTGCAGTATCTCGTGGATACACGTGTAACACCTTCGTCTTCATCGTCACTTTCCATCAGGTGAGATAGAAGACAAACGTCTAATCCTTTTTCAATAAAAAGAAAAACATTTTAACTGGAACAGTACCGCGTAGACTTTTACGATGAGCAAAACAGGAAGGACTCAGAGACCCGAGACAAAATATAAAAAAAAGAAACTTATCTACCACTAAACACATGCCATATGGATAACTGAGTTTTACTGAATTTAAAATAGAATATACTTAAAACAAAATTACACGTGTCAATTAAATCATCTTATGTATGTATAAAAGAAAAGAAAAATATAAAAATAATTTCATAACAGCTATAATTTAGTGTCTATTTATTTTCCCATATTGCATTATTTTAAACTACAATATTGGTGTCGACTCTGTTTCCACAAAATAAACTTAACTAGACTTAACTTGAACTATATTAAGTTTATTCTTGTTTGCTATTCAGAAAACGAAGGACTAGACCAAAATTTAGTTTGACAGGACTGTAACTATTTTAGTTACTCAATTTAGTTCAGGCTGTACATTTGGTATTCGGTTACACCTATTTTACATCAAATTCTGACTAAAATTAGAATCGTCAGATCAATTTTAATCTACATGTCGAGAGGTGTGGAATAAACTTAGATATGTAAAACAGTGTAACGACGAACGTGTAATTTGTTGTAAGGATGGGGTAGTTTATAGTTTCAGCATTTATTAGCTTCGAACCAGGTTTCAAAGAGATAAGAGCAATATCTATATCATTCTCATAGATATATTAATGTATATATTGACTTTAGTTTTTTTATACTCTGCGCATTCCACTGTAAACTTCTTGGCTGATCCATAAATAATAAATAAAGATAGAAAATAATGCTACTTAGATTTAATATTTTTTATGCGAACATCTTTTATTAATTTGGAAGATATATTTTTTTCTTCAGATTTATTTAGGGTTATTAATTTTGTAATAGACATTAAAATTATATTCAAAATATTTTCACTAAATTTTAATATTACTACATTAATAAACTCTTTAACATCTCTGTTGGATTCCTTTTTCAGCCTAAATGGAACATTTAACTGAGTTTTTACAGTATTTAGCTTAGTGGACATACCTTAAGGAATTGTAACATTGTTTTAACGGGGGTATATACTGCCTCACCGCGTAGTGCCAGCTGTGAAGATCAATGTATTCCGGCAACACGTTCGAAGCAAAAGTGATAATTACTGTGCGTGTTGGTTGCTCCACGCTTCTTCCATTGTCTCGTACTCTCTTTGTGATACGCTTCACGCAAATAATTTTTCTGAAAGATTTTGGAATTGGAAAGTTTCGTATCAACATTATTAATGACGCCAGTTACTTCTGTTCCTGTTGCTGGTATTGTTGCTTTCATCAGACATTCACTTAAAAATGTTATAAGTATTATGTAAAAAAGCATTAGCTAGTGTTGGCTTTTCAAAATATACACCTATTTTATATTTATTTATAGATTGAAAGAATTTAATCCCTTTATTAAATCTCTTTAAAACTGTACACAATACACATAGAAATTAAATCCCACGTGCCTATTGGGCTCTTTTCATCGCGTGATTCTACAAATACTACTAAATCAGTAAGAGGAGAATCCTCAGGATATCTTCTGCTATAATCAGATACACAGTAGGGTTTGTACTTCCTGAAATTGTCAGTATCTTCTTCCGCGCTGGTCTCTTCCTCGGTACCAGCTTCACACTCCTCATTATCTTTCAACTTCTTCTTTTTTCGTTTTCCCATTATGTACAGTTCAAATCAAATCAAATCAAATGAATTTATTTGCGAAAAAATGTGTACAAATAGTTAATTACAAAATGATTTACTATCTAAAAACCTATTAAATAATATCAAAATAGTATTTACAAATATTAATATTTAAATGTTATACAAATATTACAAAACATTATGATTCCTAAACTTATACATATAGATTCATCTAATTACAATTCAGTGTCTTTAAAATATTCATCAATTGTGTAGTAACATTTATGTATCAATTTTTCGTTTATAGTCATTAAAATTTAAGTTTTTATAATTAATGGGCAACTTATTATATATATCGGTAGCCATACAATAAACATTTCTACTGAATAATGTTAATTTTCTAGGCGGCATATATGTATACAGTTTGTTACTCAAAATATCTTTATTTCTAGTTCTTAAAATTATGACATTACCTAGTTCCTTAAAATATTCCTTATGTTTTTTTACAAACAATAACATTTCGAATATGTACAAACTCGGCAAAGTGAGTAACTTTGAAACAGCAAAAAGAGGCCTGCACGGATCTCTGAAATCTGCTTTACAAAGTGCTCTAACACATTTCTTCTGATACAAAAATACTTTCTGGATGTCTTCAGAATTTCCACACAAAATTAAACCATTGCGCAAGATAGATGAAACATAACCATGATAAGCTAATTAAGTAATTAAAACACATAAAAATAGTAAAAATAAGTAAAAAATAGAATAATTTGGATAATAAAATTTAAACTAACGCCTCTCTCTTTCGAGGTTCCCGCACTTTTTCCAAGGTAACGGTTCTTTTCAAATTTGCAAAATTTATGGACTTTAGTGATCAATCGTTATTTTTTGTCTAATGAACATACTTCTTTACGTGATTTTTTAACGTAACGATAAGAAAAAATTATTGTTAATATTGAGAAATAAATATTAGGTCCTTACATATGAAATTGGCGTTGTGTCGTACTGGCCACTTTGATCTGTATTATCTCTTCTTTGGTTAAGAATTCCAATTTCAAATTTATATAGCTATTTACTTACGTGTTTGCGTTTCGAAAACCGTAATTCATTTGTTTTTTCCTCTTTTGGTTTTTTCTTTGCGTGACTTAGTTTACAAAATGGAAAACTTCAAAAATCGCGTTATTCACGACTGCGAGTTCTACCGTGGCACCAGTGCTGCAGAAATAGCTCGAAAAATGTCGTGTGGCAAAAGAAATCACACTGCGTTTGTGGCTCCGTTTTAGTTCTGGAAATTTCGACCTGCAGAACAAGCCCCGTGGACGGCAAGAGACCAAAGTTGATAATGAAGAATTGTAGGCTATTGTGGAAGCTGATCCACTGTAAACCACGTCCGAGTTAGCTATAGGCTGCGATGTTAGTGATAAAACTGTTCTAATCCACTTGAAGCAAATTGGGAATGTGAAAAAGCTGGAGACCACCTCTCAACCTCATGAATTGAGTGCAGCAAACCGGCTGCGTTACATTACGCACCTGGCACAATAATGACAGGATTTTAGACCGAATCATTACGTGTGACGAAAAGTGGATCCTGTACGACAATCCGAAACACTCATCGCAATGGTTGAACTCTGGCGAACCAACCAAATCCTGCCCCAAGCGAAATTTGACTTAAAAAAAGTTAATTGTGAGCGTTTGGTGGACTAGTGCCGGTGTCATCCACTACAGCTTTCTTAAATCTGGCCAGACGATTACGGCAGATGTATTTTGTCAGCAACTGCAAACTATGCTGGAAAAGCTAGCTGCTAAACAACCGAGGCAGGTCAATCGCTCTAGGCCACTGTTGTTTCAGGACAACGCTAGACCACCCACTGCACAACAGACTGCTACCAAATTAGAGGAGCTTCAATTAGAATGTCTAAGACATCCACCGTACTTCCCGGACCAACAGAGTACCGTTTTTTTCGAAATTTGGATAACTTCTTGCAAGGGAAAAATATCAACTCCGATGGGGCAGTCCAAAGCGCCTTCAACGATTTTATTTATTCCCGCCCGAATGGTTTTTTTAGTAAAGGGATCAATGTGAACCTATGTGATGGCAAAAGTGCATAGATAGCAATGGTACATACTTTGATTATATACATATACTATATTTTAAAAAATTTACTTTATGTTCCTCCCTTAGGAAACGCCAATTTCATATGTAATGACCTAATATTTGAATTTGAATTTTTGAACAATAGTACTGCGGTTGGATCGAAGTATGTAGGTGGTCTAGGGCCATATTATTATCCAGCCACATTAGCATTGTTAATGATTTAATATCATCCAGTGCGTCTGGTTTACATCAGCTGGCTTTCTAACTACTAATCCATTTTTTCTAAAATAGTTTTTAATTGGAAATCGACTTTTTTATTTATGTCTGATAGTATGAATATTAAATTACAAGTTATAGAGCTAATAGCATATAGGCTTTGAAAATTGTTTTTTTTTTTGAGTTCTTGTTACATCTGTTATTCTAACTTCGTCATATTCAGTAAACGACCACGTGATCCACCTGGTGGTAACTCTGACATCGGTGCCCATAAACATCATTATTTGTAGATGTTATTAAATTCTTATCTTGTTATTTATTGATTATTGATTAATGATGCGTTGTCGGCCGAAGGCTTAAGTTGTGATTGCCTTTGTTCCTATTATTACACCGGCTATTTGTTTTCTTTACCCGAAACACATAAACATATTATGGCGTTTAAAATGGGAAGGACTGTACGCCACACACAAAATGTTAAACAGTATTTTTATAATATGTACATATAAACATGTATTTTGTGTATGTAGCCGAACGCTCGGCTTTTTGTTTAAAAATAATAAAATAGGCAAGAATGGCAACATAAAGATACAAGAATCTAAAGTTCTCAACATACTGTGAGTGATTTCATTGAATCAGCCGGTCTAACATTATTGATAAAAGAATATATATTATTAATTAATATGTGTACCATTTAATGAAATTGTTCATGACAAACTTTTTCTAGTTTTGTACATATTCCATTAATTTAGGTTCTAGCTTGTTAAGAATCCACAGTTTGTTGTAAGCCTATTGACTTTATTGATTTTTTTTCGTTTGACAGTTGAAGGAAAGGAAAACATTGTTCGTCTATTTTCATTTCTTCCTATTTCGTAAATGGATAAATCGTCTTGTGTATGAAGTTGTGCGTTGGAAGAAATAATTTGTGAATCAAAATGAGTGAAATACGGCATCGACGAGGAGACGGAGATGGAAACGAAAAGGCAGAAACTGCTGGAGAATCCGATCATGTCCGTAATAAGTCTAAAACTGAAGCTTTGTTGCTTTTGCTTCGAGTTTGATTTGTTTTTAATTAGTTTTTTGTATCAGGTTGACTCGGAGGAAGAGAAGAACATAGAGGAAAAGTACGTGGATGAGCTTGCTAAATCTCTGCCGCAAGGTACTGATAAAACACCTGAAATCCTTGATGCAGCTCTGTCGGGCCTGTCTTCAAGGTAAAACTTATGTTAAATAAATTGTCATAAACCGTATTTTAAGTTGATGCACATTAATTTCTTTGATTATCTCGTTTCAAATATATTTGTAAAACTCAGTTTTGGCTTTTTTACAGATGGAGAAACTGGGTGATTCGAGGTATTTTCACATGGCTCATGATTGGAGGTTTCTGTTTATTAATCTATGGTGGACCCCTCGCTCTGATGATCACAGTAAGATATATGTTTTTATTAAAATGCCAATAATATTTTGTTCTTTTGTTTTTAGACTATTTTAAAGAGCCATTAAATGGCTTAAAATCCCAAAAGATAAGTGCTTATTTGTAATGATTTAAACCCTATATTGTCAAGGTTCTTAATTAAACTGAGCTGGCTTTATTGTTCTAGGATAAACCATTACAAGGTTTTTCAATAAGTTTTTCTTACAAATATAGATTTGATGATTGCAACACTTAATACTAAATTTTAACTCCATATTGGTCATGGTATTCAAAAACATAAATTTATATTTGAAATAATCACAGTTCCACATTGTTCAATATTTTACCCCACCAGTCAGTTAAGCTATTTTTCTTTTGCAGGTACTCTGTGTCCAAGTAAAATGCTTTGAAGAGATAATCAACATTGGTTATGCGGTCTACCGGGTCCATGGTCTGCCTTGGTTCCGTTCTCTGTCTTGGTACTTTTTGCTGACTTCCAACTACTTTTTCTACGGAGAAAACTTGATTGACTACTTTGGTGTAGTCATCAATAGAACCGTGAGTGTTTATTATTGGTTACTTATTATATTTAAATAAACAATGATGTAATAAAGTATATGTAATAAGCTGGTCATAAAGAATTTCACAAATGTTTTGTTGTGGTGGTTTTCTAATCATTTCATTTAAGCAGGCAATTTTTATTGTGTAGATGATTTATTTAATATACAATAAAAATCATAGAAACTATTGTTCATCTCATCACACATTCTTTTATTACATATACATACATGTACATGGATCAAGTTCTCATTTAATTTTATTGAAACTTGCAATGAGTTTATATGGTGTGTGTTAAGTGTTTTACAAATTACTTTACAATACATAATTCTATGCCAAGTGATTTGAATGGAAAAATATTCTGATTTCTATATATAAATGTAATATATAATCCTTTGATTCATGGTTATAAATATAAAATTCATAAATTTATAAATAAAAAAGTTGTCCTCTAGTTTATTGTAGGTACATCTATAAAAACCTGTGTATTTTTGATAATTCTGATAACTAGGCATAATTCCAGTGACTTAGCAAATTAGTAAAATATCAATTCTTAAAAGAATTCAGTAGGGTAAACATTTCATCAGATTACCTTTTATCCATAACAATTTAAATATTTAGAGGGATATATAAGAAAATAGATAAAAATAGATTTCCACATATTTTTCTCTAAAAGCATGAGCTTGCCTTAATAAAAACATTTATAAGTACTAACTGCAATCGAGTCTTTATTACTATGCTGGATCGAACATGTAAAGGTTGAAATAATTCCTATTCTCTGTTTTACAAAAGAAAAACAAAGTAATTTTGATGTAATTCTACTACACAGGAAATATTTTAATAAATTACGGAGGTCACTTGGTTTATTTACGAAGGTTAATAATTCGTCGGTGTACGAATGGGCAATGATATTATACTAAATATATGTGCATAATTATTTTTTTATACTAAAAGGAATATTATAAAAACGGCACAAATCTTAGTCAATTCTATGTTACTTAATTTACATCTCTTCTTTATCAGCTTATGCCGAAGTGTTAGCCGCTTAGGAAACACATCACTTATTTAAGATTTACATTTTTGTGGTAAGAGCCACACAAACCTAGGTATTTTGGCTGAAGGTCACTTCTTGAAGTCATACGATTTTTATACATTGGCTACGTTATTATTTGGTTTTAGACCGGATAGAACTTGCAATTCGTACTTCGACGAGTCTATCGTATTGCGCTAACCAAAAAAATAGAGCATTCACTGCGATTTAGACCCCTACTTTTGACGACCGAGTAGCTAAGTGGTTGGTAGCCCGGCCTCACTCGCCGGAAGTCCCAGGTCTGAGTCCTGGCCGGGACGTTCATTTGTGTGATGAACATTAATGTTTGTTTTTAGGTCATGGTTGTTGATATTTATATATGTATGTTAATCTGGGCTACCCCCAGTTCGCGGTATGTTCATCCATAAAACAAGCCCCGCTGAGTTTGGGGCCATACAGTTGGTGTTTTGTTATTTAATGTAGTTATAAAAAGAAAAATAAATTACCTACGTTCTCAAAATTCCTACCTGAATGCCTACCTGGTACCAAGTGACGTAATGTTGTGATCTGTTAAATATTTCACACGAATATCTCCTTGATTATAGACTCCGTTCTCTGCCGCTACGGAACAAACTTAGTTATACGTAAAGAATAGAGCGTGCTTTTATAAGTCACGTATTAAAGGCTGAACAATCTCATGCAAATTGTTAAAGCTAAAAGCGTTTAAGATTTGACAGCCATGCGACTGTCGTGTGATTGGGATCTAATCTATTATTATGTTCTTAACCCAAACGCCGTATTTATTTTATTTTACGCCGTACAGTTGCCGCGTTGGTCTGGGGATTTTGTTATAATATGGTATTAAGACAAACCTAGTTACGTTTAGTGATACCTAGTTGACCTGACATTATGTGTACTGTTGTGTAGTAAAAAAATAAAAATAATAAGTCTTCTAAAGGAAAGCTTTTGCTCTGGCACCCTTCCTCCTTATTAAGTCCAACATTTTATGATAATCGGTTGATCACATAGCGTGAAAGCGTAGGAAACAAACGTATGCTCGCTCTGTAAAGTATTAGGTTATTAAAATTCGTAAATGTTTATTTCTAAAATTTGCAAGTTAAACCGGTATTCAGGCACTACACATCTCGCGACAAAAATATGCCAACACTAAATACAATTAAACTATTAGAAGGCCGTCAGTTATTAAATAACCTATCGAATCGGAAAAACAACTCTAGACTTGTTTGTTACCCATTTACTTCGCATTTGTTAATATGATAAAATTCTTTGTTTATTAATTAATAATCTAAAGTTTACTATTGATCGATATACACCTATTTGACAAATTTTGTTCTCGGCTTTGTTCGCGTTACTAATACGTGTAATATAATTTATCGTGGTATATTCACTGATATTTTGGGTTATTTGTGTAACTACTAAACTAGAGCTCTACCGGTAATTTTTATAGCATATGACCGTCTGTTGATTCAATTATCAAATTTTTCAGTTATGCCTATCAAAATTCTTTGCTTTTCTCGCTTACCTTAATTCGATCAGCAGCTCGGCTGAAGAATATGTCTAAAAATATAACAAAGAAAATGCTTGTAAAACCTATTTGTTTGGCTGACCCAGCGATGGAGGTCAGGTAACTAAGTGATTTCGATTTAATCCAGTTAATGCATTAGTTCATTGTCCTAATTTGTTCTTCATTTGCGATAATAGTGTCCGGGGATTACTTACTTACTTAGGTACTATTTTACTGTGCCGCGTTGTACTTAGAGAGAACTGCTAGTCGATATTTCAATACAGTTTCCTTACTATCTGACCGACACTAGTAAAGTGACTTTGGAAAAGCTTTAATTATATCTATAGAAAATGCACGAGTTACACGATGTACGGAAAATTTTGAAGTGCCAGTTTTATTAAATTTCCATTCTGTTTCATAACCGTACGGAGCTACCCCAGAGTTTAACTTTCTGCTTGTATTCTTAAAATATTTTACGCTGGTACGCCGAAATATAATTAAACTTACCGATGACTGGCTAAAAATATACCTACACTACTAATAGCGGAGCTAATTAAAACGCAATTTTACTAAATTGTTTATTGATCAATACCATTATTAACAGTAGGAAGGTTTAAGTTAAAAATAACAAAAATAAATTGGTAGGTACTTATTTGAAAGAACAATTCTTATCTATCTTTAGATATCTTTTGATATCTCTGAGTGAGGCCGATAGTGATGTATCAAATGCAAAATCTAATTTAAATCGTAAATACTCCGTTTAATGTATTTTTTTTTTTGGTTAAAATTAGAATACCGAGCAATACAATATACAATGCAACCGGTAGTTACAAGCTTTAATTCAAATGCAAGTTGAACATTTTAACGTATTCATTGTCACGCCGCGCGCTGGGGTCATTTAAACACCTTTTCACTGGCTTGGATTTTAGTGCACATATTGCGTGTGTCATTTTGATATCTCCATTGAAATGATTCATTGATTTCTCTAGAAACATTATCAGAGTATTTTCGTCTGCTACAGCTTTACTATGTCTGTGACGTCACTCATCGTGCGATTGATTGTGGCAGTACGCACGCACTTGTTATGTTTACTTTCGCTAAGTTAGTGTAAGTTGCAAAGTTCGAAAAACATGTGTGGAATCTAGAATTGGGTATATGTTACGAAATGTTTTATATTTTTTTAAGCCATATTTTTATGTCATTACTATTAGTTTTATTTTTTTTTATTTTTGTTATTATTTTTCAAGCACTTTTGATTGATTTTAAGGTGTTTTTTCAATACTAAATATCAATAACTTACATATTCAAATGCAGTCGTGTATCCAATCGTTACTTTTTTTATGCGTTGATTCTTACGTCAGTGCCAGATTACCTGGCTGGTTCTTCTCAGTTGAGGGATCGAAGCTGTGGCAGAAATATACGTTTTTAGTCTAGATTTGTATTCCTTAGGTCGGTTCTATATGGAGGAAGAGTTCTTGCGTTGCGTCCTCTGTTCTGTTTGGTATGTTTAGAGTATCGTAAAAAGATGTAAATCGATAAGAACCACGGTTCAAATTGGATTTAGCACTGTAGTCTTCATCGAGTTTTTATCATACAAAATATTCATGATACCTACCTAATGAAGAATAACAAATTTAAACAAATCTGGTTTACGTTTGTTATTATAAAATGAAAAAAAGATTACCGTTGTAAACCAATGTAAATAGTTAAGGAATGAATTTTGTTTTCTGTTGTAAAAAATACATTCAAGTTTTCGGAGATCTTACTCATTTATAGAGGCTACAAACAACGTCGAAAAAAATTATAAGATCTTTAGATGCAGTATCCCACAACATGAAAATAGATTTAACTTTCAATTTCAAATTATCTGGATTCCTAGCCACCAAGGAATAGTTGGAAATGAAAAAGTAGGTGCTGAAGCTAAGACTGCAACTAATCTAACTTTACCTGACACGACTATTAAACCAAACCCAGAAGACTTCAAAAAGTACATTAAATTTAAAATAAAGAAACACAAGTAAATTGCACAATGTTAGAAATTCTGTTTTTGAAAAGTCTCCAGCAATATTTAACTCTAGAACGGACCAAGTTACTCTCACCCGACTTCGCATAGGACGTACCAATGTGACACATATTCATTTAATAGCCAAAAACAGTAAAAAAATGTAAACGCGGAGTGAATCTAACCATATTCACCTATTAACAGAATGTCAAGCCTACAGTCACGAGAAAAGTATATGTAATATCCCTAATAATTTAAACGATTGTTTAAATGTAGATGGCTATAAAAATACTATTAAGTACCTTAAGCTGATAACCTTGTATAACCTTGTATAACTTAACGGTACCATGTACCTACAGAGGTCGCTAATGACCTATGATGTTAAAAAGCGACCTAAAATAAATAAATTAAAAAAAATAGATTTTTCACAAACAATTTTTAGACAAACAAACGAAATCAAGATTTTATTTCTAAAAATAATTGAATTCGGGCAAACAGAAGACAAAATCTGCCGAATTTCCACAACGCAACGAATACGGAATCATACTGAAAGTGTCTGGAGTATTCTATTTTAACTGTTAAAGCTCAACGCAGAAACCTAATGAATATATTTGTCGCAGAAATAAGTGAGCTGAGCAATCTGATAATCTTAGATCGGATCAATACATATTACCATTCCTGGAAATGATTTTACCTAGAAACATCTAGTTATTTGTGTCCCGTGGCGTGATAACGGTTAACGGCAAATTAGATGTGTGGAGAAATTCGGATAAAGTTGTAGTCAGTTAATTTAATAACGTATTTGTGAAACAGAGGCTCCCCTGTTTCATTACAAGATTTACTCAAAATTTTGATGTTTGTTTTTTATGTGATTGATAATATTACCTACTCGGCTGAAATATCTGAAGGAACGCCTGTAAATTAAATAAATACTTAAATAATATGAAAGAAAACTTTTAGGACAGTATTGTTAAGACGTTATTGGTCTGATCTAGCAATAAAAAACAATCTATTTTAAAAATTAATATTAACATACATTTACTTTTAATATTAGGTCTTTACCTATGAAATTGCCGTTCTTCACGAAATAAATGAAGCGTAATTTTTTTATATATTTTTTATTTCTATTAATCAAAATAATCACCCATGCAATCAATGCATCTTTGCCAACGCATTGGTAGCTTATTGATGCCTTTCTTGAAGAAATCAGCTGGACGGGAGGCAACAAATTCTTCAAATGTACTGCCTCTCGGGTATTGAATTTTTTTCCCGCCAAGAAGTTATACAAATTCTGGAAAAAGTAAAAGTCTGTAGGCGCAAGGTCTGGCGAGTACAGCGGATGACGGAGAACTTCCAACCCCAACTCTTGCAGCTTGGAGACCGTCTGCTGTGCAGTATGAGGTCGCTCGTTGTCGTGCAGGAGCAGTGGAGCCGAACGATTGACCAAAGCTGGTTGGAGACGTGCGAGCTTCTCCATCATTGTGTTCAGTTCTTCACAGTACACATCTGCAGTAATGCTTGTCCCGTTTGGCAAGAAGCTGTGATGAATAACAACCCGCGTTAGACCACCAAACAGTGACCATCACTTTTCTAGGGGTAAGTTTTCGTTTAGGGCATTGTTTGGGTGCTGAACCAGGGTCCAACCAACTTGCTGAGCGCTTACGATTGTCTAACAGGATCCGTTTCTCGTCACAAGTAACAATGCGGTTCAGAATTCCTTCATTTGTATTCCTGCTGAGCAGTGCAAGGCACGTCTCCACGCGTACTTCGCGCTGGCGGTCATTGAGTTCGTGGGGTACCCATTTGTCAAGCTTTTTTACCTTGCCAATTTGACGCAAATGGACCAATATTGTTTTGATGCTAACGTCGAAAGCTGCTGCTAATTCAGCCGTGGATTGAGTTTCATCAGCTTCCACAATTGCCTTTAATTCGTCATTGTCGACCAAAGTTTTCGGACGACCACGGGGTTCATTTTTCTGGTCAAAATTTCCAGAACGAAGCGGGTAAACCAATAACGGGTGGTGCGTTCGTTTGTAGTGTTCGCTCCGTAAACGTCGTTGATGTTGCGTGCCGCTTGTGCCGCTTTGCTGCCACGACGGTACTCATACTCCATAATTACTCGAATTTTTAACTTATCCATGATGACGAAAAATGTTCGAATGCGTTGAAAACAAAACACTAACTATTAAACAAATGACGATTCTAGAAAAAGAATTCCATGTTTGTCAAATAAAATTAATTTGAAATTAGAATTAACAGTCAAAAAAAAAATATTTTCATTTGAAATGGCCAGTACGGCAAAACGGCAGTTTCATAGGTAAAGAACTATTATATGTCGGTACTTAAATTTTTTTTACTTAATAAACTAATTCGTATTGTTCCTCAAACAATAAGCTTGTGCACGAACGTGCATAAAAAATACAGACGAATTGAGTTTGTACACATAAGGTTTGTACAGAAATGATTTCATAGTGTATTTTCAAAAATATTTTTGAAAATACACCCCCTAAAGTGGTGGAATTGCTGAAATGAAATGAAATTTTTATTTAAGTACAAATAGACAAGAGCTTAATTTAGTCACTGTTACAATTTTTTATACATGCTTATTGCAATATAAATAAATATTTGGAAATTGTATTCTTTGGTTCGTATTCAGTTAATGATTTAAATCTTTTATGATGTTTTTTATGTTCACGCGCGCAATTTAGTGGCAAATATACCCAACAATTAAAGTTTATCTGCAAAATCTTATCGCAATTGCTAAACGAGCATTTTATGTACCTAAACTTCATGTAATCGCCTCTTTGCGGTTCTAGTTGGACACGCATACTAGACGATTAAGTTTATTGTAAAATACTCTTATAAACTTTCATAACAAAAAGAACATTAAGAAAGATTGATGTATACCTTGCACGTGTTGCAAAAAAATTTTGTAATAAGAAAGCCTTATTAAAGAAATTTATATGGACCTGTAGTTGTTCTAAATCCCCAAGTTTAATTTTATATTTATAGCATGACAATTAAAAGTTATATCAGATATTCAGCCTGATCACTGTTCATTTGTTTTGTTCAAGATCAGTGAACATTAGGTTCTAAGTAAATCTGCCGCATCATCTGTTCTCGAGCCATGTTTATTTGTAAAATTCCATAACTAGGGTCAACGCTAAAATTAAATTACATTATTATTAATCCGGGACTGATCTTAACCAGTTCATAAATTTAGCGAGCAGGTATTGCAGGCTGATGCTTAAGATCTTTATAAAACAAGAGTAATGTGTACAAAACATCTTACTGGTCAAATCCCGGAGATTCTTAAAATACGACCTAGTTTATGCCTTAATTTGGAGAGGCCACTATCCAAGCTAGATGACATTTTTGCTCCATGACATAACTCGTCTTTTCATACATAACGTACGTGAAAAATGGCGCTAGAACTACCACAGATACTCACACAAACTTAAATATGTTGTTCCCCGATATAAAAGAGATATAATGATGCGATACATGATCTTGCGAGCAAGACAAAATAATTCCTGCTCGTATAATTTCGTACGTATTCATATCGTGTCGTATATTGTCGGTTCGGATCGCGTAGTGACTGAACAACTTTTTTGACGTCTGTTTTTGAGGAGCTTGTCTGTCACCAATCTTCCGCTATTTTACTTAAATCAAAGATATAAGAAAAACTACGTTCACTATTGAGTTCTTACTAATGAGTTCTTTTAATATGCCGGGTCCTATTGTGTATACATCTCTAATCTGTTATAAAAGTCTAATCTGTTGGCAAATTTCTCGTTTTTTTGGATCTAAAGTACTATATATATAAGTTTAAGTATTCTTGCTTAAAAGTCTCCGCTATTTTTATCGCATTTCCGCGATTTGAACTTTTCTAATTCTTCTTTTCTTTCACAGGACTACCTGAAGTTTCTAGTCACCTACCACCGTTTTATCTCCTTCTCGCTCTACTGCGTGGGCTTCGTGTGGTTCGTTCTCTCTCTGGTGAAGAAGTACTACATGAGGCAGTTCAGCCTATTCGCTTGGACTCATGTTGCGTTGCTGATTGTGGTCACTCAGAGCTATCTGATCATTCAGAATATATTTGAGGGTAAGTCTTCATTGTGTAGATGTTTGATTTCATAAATGTCGCTAGGTAACATTTGTAAAGCCACCTTAGGCTGTTGCCACACCAATCAATCGATCATCGATCGTTGGTAGAATGGAATAGTCGACGTCTATCGATAGTTTCTACTAGACCAATCGATCAATGCTAGAATGGAACAGTCGACGTCGATCGATAGTTTCTACTAGACCAATCGCTCGATGCCAATCGATGATCGATCGATTTCTGTGATAACACCCTTAGAGGCCTGTGGAGTTTCCAGAGTCCACTTGATCAACTTAAAAAAAAAATTGAGGTTGCTTCTCCCTCACATGACATCAAGACGAAGACTAACGTGTGTTTATCCTTTATTTAACGAAATTAATTATACAAAACATTGCATACTGCAAATATTAAATCAGTAAGCAAGTCTATTCATAAAATAATATCTGTAATACGATACTTTCGCTACCGGCTGTTGAGTCTAGAATTACATAATGAAGAATGATTCAGCAAGTTACACCTCGTATATCATTCGAATACGTCGTGATTGATAGGCGCAAATTTATTGATATGTATTAATATTTTTCGGCGCTCAGAATCACGATACTGTATGACATTTTAGTTTAGAGCTTTTTGGATAAGCAAGGTTTTATGGCCTTTGAGGACTTTTAAATTTCACATTAGAAGATCCTTTAAGGTAGGCGGCTTAGTTCGTTTGACACCTAGCAGGAACCGATAACTAAAATCTATTCCAATGTAACAATTTTTATTATTATTTTAAAGATGTCCATGGGCAAAGATTAATGGTGTTCGTAGGCACGGATTACTATGAACATCAGGTGTAATGCGTGCTTGTTAACCTGCTGAAATAAGTACAAAAGGACGCCGTGAAAGTCTCCATGTACGAGAAAACCTCAAATTATAGTTTGAGTTCGTTTCTCATTAGACAACGTAGGGTTAAATTTTAGAATTACTAGATTTGGCTATTCCTACAAAAAGTTTCGTTCTGTAATATCTTAATTTATGACTTAGTAAACGAGTATAAAAATATGAACCGCGGTCCAAAATGTGAGGATTAGATTTTAGTTAAATTAACATTAAGAGAGACCAAATAAATATACTCGAAACACGTTTCGAATGGTAATTGGATTCATAATATTCAAAAGTCAAAAACTCTTGTCATGTCAATACAGAATAACTTAAATATCAATTGTTGAATTCTTTCAAGAAATGTTTGGCAATTATTCTTATTATGTTATTAGATTTAAAGAAACGATTGAATCCTTCATCTTTTTGGTATATAAAACGTAATGTTTCGTTAAAAAAATTCAATATTTTTAATTAAACTGTGTGACCTATTCTGTGCAATACTATTCGTTTGTTAAATGTGTAAATAAATTACACACAGTTTGATCAATACCGATAGAAATCTACGCAACAATTCTTACCAAGGCAACATAGCACCTAATGCGCAGTTTTCAACGTGTCAGACAATTTCTATTGAACCTGGTACAATAGTGACATTCTCATAATGTCCTTTTGTATAATGTGTCTATCGATAAAGCCGTGAAGGCGTCTGTCAGGGCCGGGAAACCCTACTACTGTAAATAGGTTGACGTTGCGTGGAGGATTTATGTAGGTATCCCTTCGGTGTTTTTACTCGCCTGGGCCCTGTTCAATAAAACTTACAATTGTAAATTAGAGTTGACAGGCGACAATTTTACAAGCTTTTGTTCAATAAAAAATACAAATTACATATTTGTAATGGCGGAAAATTTACATATTTGTCGAATTTTATTTACAATTTTACATATTTCTGATTAAAAAACATGGTCGCGTGACAGGTGACTATTTGCTTGGTTGAACGTTTAATTTTATTTACAAGTATATTATTAGTATAGTATAAATTTGTAGAACTGTAACACATTTCTGACAGGTGACCTTACCCTCGGTAAAACATTTACAAGTGATAATACCTCGGCATTATACCTTATTATTGTTTTGTTTCATGCTTTTTTTTTAATTCCTCACTAAACCGACCAAACAAAATATCTCTGTTGCTATGAATAAGCGACAGAAGAGTTAATTTGTTGTTTAGCTCCATTTTACTCGTAACAGAAAATATCTCACCAATCTCTCCCCAAAGTCTTTTGTGTTGTACGATGTTACAATTTTACATAAATATGTAGAATTTTAAACTTCCATGACATATTTGTAATACATAATTGTCATGTATTTTGACAGGCAATTTTTAGATGTGTAATGTTTTATGAACACAGTTTACAGGTGCGACAATTTACAATTTATTTGTCGGTATTTCTTTTTACATATTTGTAGATTTTATTGAACAGCACTTGTATGACAATTCGACAATTATGTCACTTATTGACAAAAACGAACAGAGCCCTGGTATTTAGGTCTGTAGGATGTAAGAAAAATGTTAATTGTTTTAGAATATAAAGTTTATATGTGAATGTGAAATTATTGATTGATAATGAAAGTAACTTCTGTTTATTCGTAGAATAATTTGGACATTATGTTAAAGTGTGTATCGAAGTCCTGAAAATGGCCAGATGTACGTTTAAACGATTTAAACATTAGCCCTTATTGATTGAATAAAACATATTAAAGGATAATTAAAATTGTCTCACTTTTAAATCTGTCATCTAACGTTAAACCTTAAGAGAAAATCGTTTTTCTGGATGCACTATGAAATCACAGAAAAAAAGTACTTACATATACATTACATTACCATACCTTCCTATACCTGAGCATTACAATAAAAAAATTTCAGGAACGCGTTTTGCTATTCAAATGAAGACACAGGTGGATTCAACGCTAATTAGCCAACCATTATACAAAAAAAATGTGCAAATAACGCAATAAATCATTCGATAGCTGAAGCTATCGAGGTAAAATAAATATATTCCCTTTTTCGAGTTCCTGTTCAAATAGATGTAGAGACTGGAGAGGGCAGAGGGTGACCCCTTTACCCAGCCCGAAATAGAACAAATCGTTTTAGAATATTTTGTCTAGTTGCTACGGAGGGGCTAACGTTTCGTCTTGAAATATTTTTCATGCAGTTTCAAGATTTATGATGCAGTCGTAATTTGGTTTTGTTTGAGAAATGTTTTAAATGATTTTTGTAAATCACTAGCTTTTGCTAGCAATTAATGTAGGGATGTATAAAGGAAAAACATACAATAAATGTTCGTTTTTATTTACTTAGATATACAGGCTATATTTTATTTTAATTAAATATTTCGTTTCAAAAGTGCGTAGGTATTATCTACAGTTAGTCCTTTTAACGTTTGAATTATAGCGTGCGGGTACGTTATTCTTCTACAAAAATAATAACGGATAACAATTATTAATTGTTAAGGTAACAATTACATTGTGTGACTATTACATTATTATTACGTTATTTATATTACACCTGTTGTTGGAAATTATTTTTAACCGACTTTGAATTGTAATATTCGCAACACGTCAAAAGTCAACATTAAAAGACATAGTTTAAAACGTAAAACAAAGTAATACTTGCAATTCACGGCCAAGTCATTGGTAGTGCCTTAATCGCCTCATGCGCCGGAGAATCCAGGTTCGAGTCCTCGTCGGGCATTCATTTGGGTGATGAACACAGATGTTTGTTCTCAGGTCATGGTTGTTTAAATTTATATATGTATGTTCGTTCTGAGTTTCTCCAGTTTGCTGTATGGCCATCCATAACACAAGCCCTGCATACTTTGGGGTCATACAGCTATTATAAAACAAACTCCATTATCTTATTATCTACGTAAAACTTTCCAGCTTCGAATATAGAATACGTCCGTGACAGCGACTCTATTCGACGTGATAGTATCGTAAAACTGTCATAATTTGGGAATAACGGTAGATATTTATTCATCTCAAGGCTTCGTTCTTCGAAGCGTTCAAGGTTTTAATTTGAGTATTGCAATCTTCTTTCATATGTTCTATAAGAGATCGCCATCGTCTATACCTATTTTATCTTTACTTTGCTAGGGTTCTCTGCTCTCGTAAGAGTGGCTCCTGTTTCTAAGAGCCCACCAGCGAAGTTGTCCGTGGTACGCGTAACGTCTTTTGTATTTTGGAGAATAAACAGTAATTTTAACCGAATTTAAATTTTATTCCAGTATTCATAATCCAGCATTTTCATGCCTAAACGTTTGTGGCAATTTTATGTTTAGTAAATAAATTATTGGCAGTCCTCTTTTCTCTATTGTTAATGTACAAACTTTATAATTGAACCTGATACACTGGTTCAAGCAAATAATAGGTCTTTACCTATGAAACTGCCGTTTTGCCGTACTGGCCATTTCAAATGAAAATATTTTTTTTTTTACTGATAAGTCTAATTTCAAATTAATTTTATTTGACAAACATGGAATTCTTTTTCTGAAATCGTCATATGTTTAATAGTTAGTGTTTTGTTTTCAACGCATTCGAACATTTTTCGTCATCATGGATAAGTTAAAAATTCGAGTAATTATGGAGTATGAGTACCGTCGTGGCAGCAAAGCGGCACAAGCGGCACGCAACATCAACGACGTTTACGGAGCGAACACTACAAACGAACGCACCACCCGTTATTGGTTTACCCGCTTCCGTTCTGGAAATTTTGACCTGAAAAATGAACCCCGTGGTCATCCGAAAACTTTGGCCGACATTGACGAATTAAAGGCAATTGTGGAAGCTGATGAAACTCAATCCACGGCTGAATTAGCAGCAGCTTTCGACGTTAGCATCAAAACAATATTGGTCCATTTGCGTCAAATTGGCAAGGTAAAAAAGCTTGACAAATGGGTACCCCACGAACTCAATGACCGCCAGCGCGAAGTACGCGTGGAGACGTGCCTTGCACTGCTCAGCAGGCATACAAATGAAGGAATTCTGAACCGCATTGTTACTTGTGACGAGAAATGGCTCCTGTTTGACAATCGTAAGCGCTCAGCAAGTTGGTTGGACCCTGGTTCAGCACCCAAACAATGCCCTAAACGAAAACTTACCCCTAGAAAAGTGATGGTCACTATTTGGTTGTCTAACGCGGGTGTAATTCATCACAGCTTCTTGCCAAACGGGACAAGCATTACTGCAGATGTGTACTGTGAAGAACTGAACACAATGATGTAGAAGCTCGCACGTCTCCAACCAGCTTTGGTCAATCGTTCGGCTCCACTGCTCCTGCACGACAACGCGCGACCTCATACTGCACAGCAGACGGTCTCCAAGCTACAAGAGTTGGGGTTGAAAGTTCTCCGTCATCCGCCATACTCACCAGACCTTGCGCCTACAGACTTCTACTTTTTCCAGAATTTGGATAACTTCTTGGCGGGAAAAAAATTCAATACTAAGAATATTGATTGGTCGACAGTTATTGATAGCACTGATGTTGACACTAAAGTCAATCACTTTAATTCGATTATATTAGATCTGTATAACTGCCATGCCCCCCTTAGAAATGTCAAACTTAAATATAACCCTGCACCTTGGCTTACAGATTCCATAAAAGAAGCCATGGCTGAAAGAGATAAAGCCAAAAGACGTTATAAACGTTTTCCATCAGATTTAAATCTTACTTTTTATAAAAAATTACGCAATCGCTGCAATCGTTTATGTCGAGACAGTAAGAAACGCTATTTTAATGAATCTCTTAGCAATCGTAGTTCTGCAGATGTGTGGAAATTTCTTAAATCTGTTGGCATTGGCAAATCTCCATCCGCTTGTTCCGCCGATTTTGATATTAACGCACTAAATAATCATTTTTCAGTACCACCTGTCGTCTTAAACCCTAGCGTCAAATCTGATACTTTGCGTCACCTACCTCAACTGCCTGTAACACATTCTCCTTTCTACTTAGAAAACTTAACTGAAGAAGATGTAAAGAAGTCGTTAATCTCAATTTCCTCCGCGGCAATTGGTAATGACAACGTATGTTCCAGAATGATCACACCGATTCTTCCCACGGTCCTACCCGTCTTAACTCATATTTTTAATTGTTCCTTATTAAGTGCTTCCTTCCCATCAGCTTGGAAATTTGCACATATTATCCCTATTCCCAAAATCTCTAACCCTTCTTTATTTTCTGACTTTCGCCCTATATCCATACTTCCATTCCTTGCTAAAGTCCTAGAACACATAGTACACAAACAGTTAACAGCGTTCTTATGCTCTAATGATGTTCTAAGTCAATATCAGTCTGGGTTTCGCCCTGGACACAGTACCGTATCAGCTTTGCTCAATGTTACAGACGATATTCGCTGGGCCATGGAGAATGGGAAGCTTACTGTGCTGATCCTGCTTGACCTCAGCAATGCGTTTAACTCTGTGGATTTCGACGTACTACTCGAAGTTCTGAAGTCAATTAACGTGTCTCCTTCTGCACTAGGCTGGTTTGACTCTTACCTCCGTGGCCGCTCGCAGCGAATTCGTGTCGATCAGACTTATTCGGAATGGTGTAAGCTAACTGCAGGTGTTCCTCAAGGTGGGGTATTGTCACCTTTGCTATTTTCGATTTTTATAAACTCTATAACAAAAGTAATTTCGTCTAATTATCACTTATACGCAGATGATCTGCAAATATACCAACATTTTTCAGTTCAAGATGCTAATTCTGCTGTAATTTCTATTAATGAAGATCTCTCACGTATCAGTGACTGGGCCAAATCTTTCGGTCTGCTTATCAATCCCAATAAATCACAGGCTATGATAATTGGTAGTCGCCGTATTCGAAGTTGCCTTGATTTCTCGACATTGCCGTTAGTTTGCCTTGATGGAATACCAGTTGATTGGTCCGATAAAGCAAAGAATTTGGGAGTGATCATTGATTGAAACCTTAACTGGAATGACTATGTCAATGAAATTAGCCGCAAAGTAAATTTCACATTTCACTCCATTAAAACTCTTAAAAATTTTTTGCCATTACCTACAAAAATATCTCTCGCTCAAACATTAATTCAACCTATAATTGATTATGCTGATTCCTGCTGTTTGGATGCCACCGAAGAGCTTTTGAACAAACTTGAGCGCCTACAAAACTTATCCATTCGCTTTATTTTCGGACTGAGAAAGTATGATCATGTTTCCCACTTCCGCAAGAAACTCATGTGGCTGCCCATACGTTTCCGTAGGAATACTCGTATCTTGTATCTTTTGTTTAATGTGCTTAGCAACCCTCTCTCTCCACCATATTTACGTAACCGTTTTACCTACACCCACACAGGTGATGAGATCTGCAGACCACTTAAAAGAAACTTACTAGTGACTCCTCGCCACAAAACTGACTTCTTTTCTTTTTCGTTCACCGTCCATGCGGCCAAGCTGTGGAACAAGCTGCCTCACCAGATACGCGACGCTAAAACGCTGTCTATTTTTAAGAGAAGAGTAAGAGAGCACTATTTATCACTTTGCTAAAGAGTTCATCGTTGTAATCTATGTATGTAATACTATACGTATGAATTGTTTTATGTATATGTATGTATATATGTATTTTTATATAAGTAAATATGTATAAATTGTACTTATGTAATGTTTTGTATTAATAATACATAATGGCACACTTATTTGCTTTATACGAAACTCTCCAGTCACAGGTCTGCTGGAAGAAATTTCCTAGGAAATAAGCAGTACCTTTGTACATATAATTCTACTTTTTTTCTTCTTTCTTTTATTGTTACTTATATGTGTGCATAAATTGTTAAATAAATAAATACCCGAGAGGCAGTACAAAATCCCTTTGAAGAATTTGTTGCCTCCCGTCCAGCTGATTTCTTCAAGAAAGGCATCAATAAGCTACCAATGCGTTGGCAAAGATGCATTGATTGCATGGGTGATTATTTTGATTAATAGAAATAAAATATATATAAAAAAATTACGCTTCATTTATTTTGTGAAAAACGGCAATTTCATAGGTAAAGACCTAATATAACTTGTATTGTGATATCCATTTAGAAACTTAGAAATATACAGCAAACTAGTAATGTAACCTACGCTGCGATGTTGTTCAATGTTACTGTTAAATGACATGTCATTATATTTGTTAAACGGTCATTAAATATAAACATAGTGTCACTTAAATAGCTAGATGCATCTTTGGTAATTAGATGACCACTTTACAAGATACTTCCAATTGTATAAAATTGTTTGAGACACTAGTTTGCTTCAGATCAGCATTTAAATTGAAGGAGATGAAAAGAATTGAAATGGAATGGATATTGGATGAGGAATGTGATATTGTTCGGTTGAATTTAGATCTAAAATGACAATTTCGCAAGTTTTTTTCGTATAATGTAGGGTTTTAAACAGACGTGGCTTTAGAGCATTACATAGTATGTTTTAATGAAATGGTAAAATTTGTCTGAATCCTCACAGTGTAGACCCTCACAAAGCTCGTGAGGTGAGATAATTCTAGATTAACTGAAAAATTGTAAACAATCATCTTTTTTTAAAATTCTCTTTAGGTGTAAAATTAAGGATAACTATTTGTAACAATAAAAGGGCGGTCTTCCTATCGTTTTAAGCCAATAAATTGAATCTGAAATGACATATCCTACATAAACCCTTTTTTTCTCACACTATTTAACTAATAACCTTATACATTTTACGTTTCGTATGTTCCATTTACATTGAACCAGCAGCAGGTCGAACCAGCAGCAGGTCGAACCAGCGTAAACAATGGTTTATTTTCAGTCGCCATGTGTAAATCTTCATCGCTTATGATTGCTGCAGCCATGTCTCAGCCCCGAACAAATGAAACATTATGTCGATTATATTCGATTATAATCCGTTTGTTCGTTGACCCATTTTTATCGTAATTGCAGTTTTCACGGCGAATGTTATGGTGCTTAACTATTAATTATTAAATGTTATTATTGTTTTATGACAAGCTCTACATTTTCTAGAAGTAAACTTTGGTGCGATGAGTATTATTGATGTTAGCTATCGAGGCTTTTTCTATAAAAAATATTTAAAACTAGAAAATGTTTCCCTGGTTATTCTGGGTTTCCTCCAGTTCTCTGTATGGTCATAGCAAAAGTTGTGCTTACTTTGGAGGTAATCAGTTATTGTGTACTTTTGAAATTTTTGTTGTTATAATAAGAATATTTAAACGAGGCAATACTCCAACAAAAAAAGTTTCCTTATAAAAAAGTTAAGTGTGAAGAATAAGGAGAGAAAACACATTTAACAGGTTATTTTAATGCGAGAGATTAAAATTTAACTCCAGTGAAATTCATTGGTTTTTGTAGATTTGATCAGTCACTATTGGTATTAAAATTGAATCCTACAGAGATTTTTGTGTTGTGAGAATATTGTTTTTTTTTTTAGATCAAAACTCATATTCAACTGAAATTACCTGCACAATTGTAAATTATCATTTACATTATATTTATGTGACGCAATAGTCTAGTCTAGACCTAATGTGTTGATTGTTCAATTACCACACAAAGCACGAGTGACTAGACCAAAAATGGTAACAAATTCAATCGATAATATCATCGCACGTCATCAAAGTGACGAATGTGTTTATTTGAAAGCCAACACATATATAAGGCCCCATCTTGTGTGGTGGAAAATTATTTATAATTTTGAAATAGTTCACAGAATTGTTTAAATGTTTACGTAAAAATTTAAAAACACTTCGGTGAGAAGTAACTTACACTTTGTAAATATATCGGACCTATATGCCATGCCGAAAAATATATACTTGTGAAGTTTCTTGCTAGTTTTTGTTCACGAAGGTTTTTCCGAACTGGTGGTAGAGTCATGCTTTATTTGACGTCAATATCAAGTCAATTGTCAATGTTGAGAAATAAATATTTGAATTTTGGTGACTTATTTTAACTTTCGGAAAAGGGCACATGGGCTCAGATCACAATTATGAGCAACTGTTCCAAAGGAAATATACAGCAGAATAGAAAAGAAAGTTACAACTCGTCATATAAATCCTACGGGTCAGCTGCCAATTTCTGTTAAAAAAGTCGATCTTTTTCCATTTTCGCTGTAGGTACGGTTTCTTTGGGAAAGTTGCTCCTAATTGTAGACTGAACCCAAATGCCCTTTTTACGAATGATAAAAAAGTCACCCGGTATATTTTGAGCAATATTATCTTGACTTCTTGTGGTTGTATAGATGGATCAAATCAATTGTGCGCGCGACCCTCTGTGTGCCTTACGCTTAAATGTAATATTTTATACAACAGTGCGACGAGAACACAGTTTGACAAGATGATGGTTGCTGCACTAAACTTTACAAGCACACGTAATGAAATGAAATATTTATTTCTTAACATTAACAATTACTTGTTCCAATTGACGTCAAATAAAACATGACTCTACCACCAGTTCGAAAAAAATCTTCGTGAAGAAGAACTGGCCAGAAACTTCACGGGTATATTTTTTTCAAAATAAATTTACAGTCTCTTTGTCTATACAAAGTTATGCTCGGCGAGTCCCCCTCCCCCCAAGTATCCAAAAGACGAACACCCTCAAACGGCATACGTACACAGGATCTATACTATACTAAAGCATTTTCATTCTAAGTCTTGGTGGTAGTATATTGATAAAAAAAAAGCAAATCTATTGTCTAAATAAGCCTATAAAAAGTTATTATGTAATAAAAATCAACGTGCTGTCCGAACAGCAACACAGAAAATACCCTTTTGTTTACGAAACATTTTTTTTTAATTTTCATAGCCGGCAAACAAGCAAGCGTAGCTACCTGAGTGTAGGTAGCATTAGTGCCCGTGGACACGGATGCTACCGAGCGAGAGTCGTAGGTGTTTATATTTCTTAATAGTAATTTGTGACTATTATGTCGACTAATGATGCGTCGCTGACCGTACGCTTCAGTTGGAATTGAGTAAGATCCAGTAAATGCACTGGTTCATTTCTTTTGACCAGAACACAAGCACGTAAACGTGATAAATATGGCGGTCGAGATATGAACAACTGTAGCACCTCCCCAGACGAGATTATAACCATCAAAAACTCTTCTAAACCAAAACATCGACTCGTTCCAGGTTTAATCTGGTTCATAGTGCCAGTCTCCATGATAATCTGCAACGATGTGATGGCGTACGTGTTCGGATTTTTCTTCGGGAAGACGCCGTTGATCAAGCTGAGCCCTAAGAAGACCTGGGAAGGATTCATTGGAGGAGGAGTGTCGACGGTTGCGTTCGGATTAGTGGTCAGTGGTTAATGTGTTTTTTATTGTTTGGTGGAAAGCTTTTTGTAATGAATGGTTGGTTAGAAGTGATGATAAAAGTGATCTTCAGTCGATAGATTGTACATAGTGTCACGAGAGTTGTGTGAAATTAGTTGTTCTCTAGTACAATGAATAGAATATGAAAATGGCTACACGATGGTCTCTTATTGTACGAATAGTAAAAAAAATTACATGCGGTTTGTTCTACGATAACTGTCATAGTTTTGCAGACATAAAAATTATAATTTTTATTACAACGCCGCTTGAAACTTAAAAACGAGATGTTACAAGGCTTGATTACATGTCTGGATTTATGATTTTTATAAATAGGTATTCTAATGTGCTTTAAGTTTACTCAACGTTGATTTAGCTAATTCTGTTCATCTAACATCTGACAAAATTGGAAAATATACAAATAACACTTCTACGTGAACTTTCAGATCTCCTATATGATGTCCCAGTACCCATACTTGGTCTGTCCCATCGAGTACTCAGAATCCCTGGGCCGTATGACAATGGATTGCGAACCCTCGTTGCTGTTCCGATTACACGAATACACCATTCCGCAGTTTTTGATACCCGTGGCTAAAGTGGTAAGGTCAGATAATATTGTAAGCTAGGACGATAATAGGAAAACTGAAATAAGGATCAAAGAAAATTGACGTCCTGCTATGCCTTCTAGACGAAAGATCCGTTTGGGTGAAGTTTGTTTTCAAAATTAATTTCATTAAAAGATGCTTTTTTTCATTTTATCTCATAAATACGGGTCACTACTTTTCTATTTACCAAAGTTTGATATTCGACGGACGATCGATTGGTGTGGGGATACCGTAAGAGTGATGTTATATTTTGGCATTTACAATACCGTTTTTTTTATCCTATACCACAGAGATATAAGTATCCATTAAACTTAAAAAGTTGGTTGATTCTAAGCTTTTACCTCATCTTAAAAAGAAAAAGGATTAAAATCCCCAAAACTGTGGCCTATTCCCTACCCTTGCAGTTTATTTGCACGTTATAAAACAACTAGATTACTGACTCAGCTATTATTTATTTATTTGGGTTTCTAACGAAAAATACACATCACAAATTAAATAATATAGCTGCAGTGTTGAGCCTTGTGTTTTTCCAGCTACAAGAAACCACAGCGTGCAAAAACAATAAACATTTGAAATTAAAACAAAATACGACCTTTTGAAATAAACACAATTTAAAACAATTTAAAAATTAAGGTTAAAATAAAATGTAATAGCAGAGTTGAGAAAATACAGAAGTGATAATATTATAAAGGTCTAGGAACCAGAATGATGATGATGAATGAAGATGAATTTATACAAGTTGTTACAATAAATGTCTCTATCCTCCGAGTCCCTGGATATGCTATTATAAAAGTTACGAGGTCTTGCAATGGTGCAGTGTTTTCCTAGATTAGTGCGGTGTCTTTGTGGTCTCAGAGGAGCACATTGACGACGCGGTATTCTACGCGGGACGTTAAAAGTTACTTTGGCCAGTGGACTTGAGCAGTCAATGTGATAATTGATTAACTTACGGTGGCACATGAAGTTTTTGTGATATAGAAATGTGGTAGAGCGACTGTGTACAGAGGGTTGCATGTCTATTTCTTAATCATCTTTCATGCAGGTTACAAAAACAGCTCGATGTGTTTTAATGTATCATTGATAGCTTTTGGTTACACGACATACCTTAGGAACAGAATTCACTTGATCAGAGTTCATAATGTTTTTCGAGTGATTGTTCGATTTTAGTTGATATCTTAGGATTTGTGCGTGTGTAACCTTATGTGTAACTTTTCCAGTTCGGCAAAGAGAAGATAACAATGTACCCGTTCATGATTCACTCGCTGGCGTTGAGCATGTTCAGTTCAGTGATCGGACCGTTTGGCGGGTTCTTCGCTTCAGGATTCAAAAGGGCTTTTAAGATCAAGGTAATTTATTAGTGTTTATTTTGAAATTTATAAATGGTTTTTTTTACGTTGTTAAAATACTACTTTTTTGACACTTTTTAGGTAGAAATTTTTTCAGTTTTATCAACTAATAATAGGATAAAGTTATGTTAGATTTGTCCTTTCTATTAGTTGAGACCAAGTTATGGATTATTAGTAATAAAACATTTAAAAGACTCGACTTATTATATTACTTAGAAATATTGTTTCGCAAAATAAAAAAATAAACGCCACTAAGAATTGTTTACCCTAGTTTGATATGATCACAGCACATAGTCTCGCCCACGTTATTATTGTTTTTATTTTATATGTGTGATTTCACTCACTCACTTTTACGTGGTAGAATGGTAACACTTAAGTACAGCAAAGTCTTCAAAGCAAATTTAATAAAAAAAATGTAAACAGGACTTCGGCGATGTGATTCCTGGACACGGCGGCATAATGGATCGTTTCGACTGCCAGTTCCTAATGGCGACCTTCGTCAACGTGTACATTACGAGCTTCATTAGAACCGCTACTCCGCAGAAATTGTTGCAACAGGTTGGTGTTTAATTTACTTCAAATACGTATTTTAACTTAGCAGATGTTTTATATACCATTTAGTGTTATTTTTTTTGGGTTTTGGATTTGGAAATTCTTCATGATTTTGTTATTTCCACGTCGCTAGTATTGTCAGATGTCAAGTGTCACCACAACCTTTCTATATGAAAAGAACTATAGCGTGGTATAATTAAAATCCAGTTTTAAATTCAAACGGTATGACAGTTATGTGTCTATTATAGAAATTTGCGTGTTGTGCAAAACAAAGTTCTTGAGAGTTGTCCTTAATATTTTATATATTTTCAGGTGTTCAACCTAAAACCGGAACAACAACTGCAACTGTTCTACGCCCTGAAGGAATCTCTGCAGAACCGTAACATTCTAAACGCGATCCCCGAACCCGTGCAACCTTAGATCTTTTTATTCAATCATAAATGTGTAGCGAACTTACGCCAGATATAAATATATTTGTGTGACATCGTTTCACGGGCGAAATCTCACTTTGGATTGTAACTGAGAAATTTTGATGAATAATGATTTATGGAACTTCTTGATTTACATTTTGAACATACCTCATACAGTGCTTATAAGGTGATTGATAAATGACTGATTTGATGATTGATGTTGTGTTTGGGTCTATATTTTTCGGTAGTCTTTTTTAGTATTCAATTATATGTGCGTGTATTTTGAATGTAATTCGACAGGATGGTCACAAAATATTGTAATAATAATTTATTCAAGAATTACGTTAAGTGCGTCGCATTCTATGTTTTTTTAATTTTATTATGTTTCACAAAAAAATGCATTTAATCTGCTCCTTCCAGGAATTGGCTAAGCTTCAATTAAAAAATAATATTAACTTTCTATGAAATATTATTTCGTCCGTGAAATGTACTAGGTGAGTGGTCGTACATATCTCATTGTACCTACATGACAAAAAAGTATGTTGTTCTAGTCCTTAAAGTATACTGCAAAAAGTATATTTTGCCTCAAATCATTAGGGTTCATATAGTCAAATATCTCATATTCAAGCTAAATAGCTTCATAATTATGAATAGTATTCCAACGTAAGATATATGAGTTACACAGAATATAAAATTATATGACTATCATCTTTTCGACTACAGTATATAAGATATATGTGTATTAGAGCTAATATTAGGTACCGATATGATGTCGGAAATACAAATTTTGAATTATTATGTTGTTTATATTTATGTATGTTCTTTTATAGAAATTCAAGATATGACCTTAGTTTTATGTTTAGGTTCTAATAGTGCAATTTAAATTAAAATCTCTTCATAAATTACTATTAAAACTACAATTCTTGATTTACTCAACTACATGTAATATAAGTATGTTTAACGTAAACTTCCATTAATATTTGACAGTATAGAAATAAAAAAACACTCGAATTATATAGATTTAACGTTATTAATATTACAGTGAGTTAAAAATTAATTTCTGTGTTCATAAACAAGATTATTGAAAATTGTTTTTTTCCTGCTTTTACTTCTTACAATATTGTACACTTGAAAAAGAAGCAAAACATATAAAACCTTATATATTGTTTTGTACTGTTGAGTATGTGAAGTTTGATTCAAAATATAAAAAAGAAAAATGCATTTTTATTGTTTAGACTGAGAACATTTGGGACTGGTTATGTGCTAAATTTTTTCGAACGTATTCAATATTTTAATGTGTCAATTTTAATACCATTTATATTCGAAAGTAAAGTATAGATGCGTTTACATTAAATCAATATAAACTATTGGGTAAATAGAAGTGGTTTTTATTTGACAGGGCAAATAAAAACCTTATAAAATAACTCTTATATTTATTGGAGTTCATTTATGATAAAAACAGATGAATGAAAGTTTTGGACCAATGCAAATACACATTTTTTTTAATATACCTAAAGCTTCATAAAAGGTATTGCTATATAGTATAAACGTTTTATTTACTTTTATATATGTATGTATTTATGCAAATGTTATAAAAATAAGCATAAGGAGAAAATTGCGGGTTTTTGGAACCACCTAAAAATATGTGTATTGACGTGGCTTGTTGATTTTATGAAACTAAAATTTTTTACATATAAGTTCTTGCTTTTATACTGTCCTTATTACATTTATTTTGTATTATAAATTTGCTAAGTTTGAGTAGAATGATTTCGGCATTTTAATTTTAGAACAAAACTGAAGAATCTAGAAAAAGCGGTATGTCTATAACGACAGTTTGAATAACGGTACATATTCCTATTTAGTATGTCCTTTTTTTTCGAGAGGAATTTCAAATGAAATCTGTGTTAGCAAAAATTAACTGACAAGTAATTTGTGACATGAAAGTTTTATGAATGTTTCTCTTCCATACTTATCTTATACTTTAAACTTATCATTGCATTACGGGGTGGCTTTAAGAATTATAATGTTGTACTATTTAAAACTAAAATACGATGTTAAAAATAAGAAATGTCTAGAGAAGAAGAGTCTAGGTCAGACTTGAGGAAAGAAGATGACCTTATATTCTTTATATATTTTTTTTTGTTTTCGTTATAAATGTTAAGTTTTGTGATATATGTAGCAGTTTCTTGCGTCTCGCCTACTTATTGAATATTTCAACGTTTTTAATAGAACTATGCGGCTGTTTTATTTTATTCAATACTTTCTTGGTCTTATAAAAACGTGTTGGTGAAGCGTTTGAAACTTGCGCGATCTTTAATATATGTTAATATTATTGTTGCCTATTTGAAATATTATTTCGTTTCGCTAGTTCTATTTTTAACATGTAGCATTTCGTTTTAATTATTCTTATAATTAGTTAGCTAGATCTTTATTTTAAAAGCACTTTGAACTGTTTACTCATTAAAAATAGTATAATTCAACATATTTTTTTTTGTTTTACATAAAAGAAAAAGTAAGTAAAATAATCTTGTATCTGTCATACGACATACATGTAGAATAATTGAATTTTAAATAGGTGTCTAAATTGTGTGACAACTTGAAGAAATCCTATTGGCTTTTTTATAGTATCAATTTTATTAAATACAATGTGTATCTGAAAAAATGTGTGTTGAATATGTATTTGACGTTATTTCATGTTAATTATCTATAGCATTTATGTTACTTTAAGATATTTTAATATTCGTTAATTTATAATTAGAAATCTAAATACGAATGACCTGTAATTGATTTTTGATGCGAAAATTTAATCTTTGTTAAGGCTAAAAATTCTACATAGAACCCACCACGAATTCAGTAAAATATTTTACTTAATTTAGAAATAAATTAAAAGGAAATGAGTGTTAATGGAAAATAGATGTAAAATCGATGTTCCCTGTGTGCGTGGTGTCTTAGAATGATTATAGGAGTGTTTATTCTTAGCTACTACTTTGTCAGCACGCGCCGCGATAAAAGCTATCTAGGAGGGCAAAATGGTCTGTCGCGTTTTTCTTCACCATAGTCTTTGGGACGTTATTACAAATACTCAAAAATACGCGATTGTCCCTTAAAACAAGACATAAACACTCTTTAATCAAAACATTAATTGGTTAATGATATCCCTATTGTAATAACTATGATATATTGAAATAAATGATAAATTAATTTGAATCTTTTATTCCAATCCTTTATAAATGTTCTGAGAAGCGTTCATTGATAGAGAAGAAGATTAGTAAGATCCTGTAGAATGCACCAACATAGAACTTTGTTTAGTATTGGCGGTACCACTTTATATTACAAAATCCTTTTGTATAGAACACAAGGTTTGGAAATTGTAATTGATCAGCAAATTGCACTATATTCGTCTTAAGTTATCCTCATAGAAACCTCATAGATGTTTCTAAAAAATAGACTAGTATACATAAAACTTTTCACGTAGTTTTGAGCACACATTTGGATGAATCCTTGAACTTTACCTAAACCTGCCTTAAAGAATATTGGCAAACTTACATACAATGTCAGTACCGCTTTTATTTTCGCAGAGCATTCACGTATCTCAAATTGTATATGTGGGTTTGACTGTTTGAATGATGGATAATCGAAATGCAATCATAAGATTTATATAGAAGTTGGGAATAAAAAGTCGAAATTACCTCAAAAGACGTGAAAACGTTGTTTACTTAATAGGACGAATACGGTTAGAGGGTTAAAACGTTCATAGGATGATCAGATGACGCTATTCAAATTAAAAAACCCCTGATTTCAGTTATTGTTGTACAACAGCGAACCGTGACAAGACAATTGACATAAATAAGGGCAAATTGAAACGGCGGCTCAATATCTTTGAAGATTGACAGTTTTATAATTTTTCTAGATGTCGATGAAAAAATAAATGGCGTTGTTACGGGAATAATTGGATTTTATTATATTTCTAAGTATCCCCAACAATTATCTCAATATTTGAGCTTGGTAAATACGTGTCTAATATTAACCTATAACCTTAATATAGCCCGGTTACAATTTAAAAATATTACAGGGTACCCAGTCTGCCATTCGCTTTTCCACGGCTACGCTCCGAAGACAAGAACTTTCGCGAGCATTGTACAATGCCGGGTTTGCGAGATTTATACACAGCTGGCGCACCTATGCTTTAACCCTTTCGCTGCGGTTGGCGAGTTAACTCGTCTGTAAAATGTGTTCTTAGACACGGTGGTCGAGAAAACTCGTTTACAGAAATCTGTCACCAAAAACGGCGGTTCGAAATCGGTAAAAGCGTCTACAGACGGACTCATCGTAGCATTATAATCAATGTAGGATTATAAACGGTAGGCGAATTAATTCGTTCTAAATAAATCATTTCAAAATATATGCAACGCAAGAGCAGTAGTCTACGAAATTTGAAGAAACGGATGTTAAGTTAAGAAAGTTAAGCAGTAAATATACCTATTTATAATTTATTATGTGAATACCTTAGTTTAATCATGAGAACATATATATTTTAATTTTGATTATCTAAAATTTACTTGTATAGCTTACGACTCAAACGGAACTTATACAAACGTTACTTCGGCATTTCTTCATTTCGACACTATTACTACTGATAATCTAGCAAACGTGATACACCTTCAATTAGGGATGTGTAGGTATTAAGGTCGTAGCTCAATAAACCCACCCGTCAACCAATAAGCACCACCTCGTTGCTTAAAAACTATTCAAAATTGTATACAAATATGGCTTACACATTTTTTTCCCCTCCGCGGAGACGGCAGGAGGATAAAAAATGCTGTGACGCATACTCCGCGCGTGCGATCGGAGTTATGTGGGACTCGCTCCGAGCCTACCAGAGCCCTACCCACTAAAAAACCCCCTGAATGACTCGTGCAATTTTTTGCCACACAGCCTTCATCTGAGCGACGACCGATTGGAGAAAGAGGCCGCACTAGCGGGGCACAGAAGGGGTCACCCGCTGGTATTTACATAGCACTGGAGGTACTCAAAGCACTGTAGGTGAATACATAGCACTGAAGGTGCTCAAAATTAAATAAAAAATTGAATTAATTCGAATTTACATTAGAATTAGAAGTTGCGGCCTGAAGGACTTCAAGATCTAGCGTTTGCTGCGTCGCTACTTTCGTGTGCACGTTTCTCGGTCTAGCGACTTTAACTTCGAGTCTAAGACAGGAGTAGTATATGAAACTGAATCTCGAACTAGAGGATTGGGACGGGTTTCGGAGCGTTTGAAGAAAGCTTCAGAGAGGGTTTTGAGGTGTTGCACTGTAGGCAGTTCAAGATCTCTGTGCAGGTCCGCGTTACGCACGTACCACGGTGCGTTTGTGGCCCTACGGCAAAAGAGATTTTGAACTACCAGCAGTTTGTGCAGGACGGAGGGTTTGGCGAGGCATATGTCATGACGGGTCTAACGCAGGTCTTATAAAGCGTACGTTTGTTTCTGAACGACATTTTACTTTTTCTACCTAACATACTGTATAGGCGGCCTAACTTAAAACGGGCGAGTTTAGTTACTCTATCGACGTGTGGTTTGAAAGAAAGCGTCTGGTCTTAGGTGACGCCTAAGTATTTGGTACTGCGCTTCCAGGGGATGGGAATGCCCAACATTCGGATGTGGAGATTGTAATCGGCGATACGATGGTGTTTGCAGTCGAAGTAAAGCGCAGAACTCTTGTCTGGGTTCACATTGATTTCTCGCCATTTTTGAAACCATGCACCGAGGGCGTTTATGGCCTTTTGGAGTCTGGTGACGAGACCCGGGACACTGAGGCCTTGTGTAAAGGGCGATGTCGTCGGCAAAGAGGGCGAGTTCGACGTCTTTCGGCGGAATGGGAATGTCGTTGGTGTACACCCTGTACAACAGAGGGGCGAGGACTGAGCCTTTATGGGACGAGGCGCGGAAAGCGTGCCTTCATGTTTAAAACGAAACGTACGGTTTAACAAACGACGCGATTATCCTAACTAGGCGAACCGGTAAGCCTGTTTTGTAGAGTTTATAGACGAGACCGCTGTGCCAGGCTTTATCGAAAGCCTTGGCTACGTCAAAGAAAACTGCGACCGTTTTCTTACGTCGCGGATACAAGCCGTCGAGTATGTACTCGACGATTCGATGGACTTGCTGAGGGCAGGAGTGCTTAGCGCGAAAGCCGAACTGGTGGGGAAAGATGAGGGGATCGCCATCCGTTGGAAACAGATGGTTCCGCATTCGAGTGAGTATGACTCTCTCGAGAAGCTTGGCCTGAGGAGAACATGGCCTTGAGGAGGCTGATGGGTCTGTGATTAGCCGGGATATTCAGAGGTTTATCCGGCTTGGGAATGCCTATGACTGTCGTTTCTTTCCAAGCTTTTGGAAAGTAGCTATGGTCGTGCTTAAGTGCGTGGTTAGAAATACCATCCACACCCGGAGCCTTTTTGGACTTTTGACTTCTAATGAGAAGTAAGATTTCATCATTAGAAACTGTGACGGGGTCGTCGGTGATGGGGAGAGATTCTCTGCGGAGAACTTCGTCCTCCACCGCCTGGATATGGGAGGGATCCGCGGGTTGCGTGCTGGGCGAGCATTGTGCGGCAATGCTGTCAGCGAAGCATTCGGCTTTCTCTTCGACTTCGAAGGCAGTAGTGCCATCTTCATCATCTTTCTTAGCTCTCCGAAGAGCCGCGTTTTTAGCTTTAATAAAATTGCTAAGATTGGGTTTGCCTTGCTTAGCAACCTTTTCGTTATATTATATATTTACTAATGAATCTATTTTATCCGGGCTATCTAATTGGTCGGGCGAGATCGCGAGCGGAGAGTGTGGGGCCTCTAGGTCTGAAACTAACGTATTTTTAAAACCTTTCCAGTTGGTAAAGGTCTTAGGAGAGGTGACGTTATCGTTAGGCGGACCTAGCACGAGGGAGACGGGGCGGTGATCAGAGCCTAGGTCATCGAGCGGTTCGATAGACCTGAGATCAAGGTTGATATGCTTTACAGTAGCAAAGTCGAGGATGTCAGGAGAGTGGTTCGGTTTGTTGGGATAGTGAGTGGGAGTGACCGGAGAGATGAAATCTAAGTTGAGTTGTTGTGATGCCAAGGAGAGCGATGCCGCTGGTGTTGGTCGACAGTCACGTCCAGCCAGTATGTTTGGAGTTAAGGTCTCCGAACATAATGACGGAACGGCCGAGGGCGAGAATGGCCTCAAAGTCGCTACGGATAGGTCTGGTGCCACTAGGTATGTAGATTGCAGCTATGATGATGGTCGGATGACCAGTCATGGCCAATCTACACACAGTGGCTTCCATGTTGAGGAGAGGAGGGGCAGGGAGCGGAGTGCAATGGAAACCTCTTTTGTAGTAGATAGCTGTGCCGCCGTAACCGTCGGAGTTGGGCCTATCGTTACGAGTGAACGCGTATTTAGGAATAGCGAGACCCCTGGTGCGGTTTGGAGTGAGCCACGTCTCTTGGAGAAGCAATAAGTCTGGCTCGTTGTTCTGAAGGAACAGTTTGAGCTCAGGGAGGTTTGTACTAAAGCTACGAGCGTTAAAGGAAACTAGGGATAAGCCTTTGGGTTATATACGACAGGACGCGGGATTTACAGGTCTAGACATTTTATATACTATTTATCGAATTTATACGAATTATTGAATTTATAAAGAACTAAGTAGCGAGTGATGCTCGGCTAACGCGAAGAGACGCTCTTGAGGAGAGCGGGCGGCTCGCAGTTTGCGTGCGAGTACGGCGATTGCCCTAATATCGACGTTTTGGATAACGTCGAACACGGTCTTCATTCCAACGACGACTGAGGTGAAGACGACGGAACGGGACGCGGGCCTACGGGAGCTACGGGAGCTGGGATAGGTAGGGAAGGTGCAGGTGGAGCGGCCGGACGCTGTCTCCAGGAGAGAACCAGAGTAGGCATCGGCTGCACGGGCTTTGCTTCCGGGGGACCCCGGTTGCGCAGCGGCGGGAAGTTGGCGTTCTTAACGGAGGAGCGCGGAGCGCGCGGACAACGCGGACAGCGTGTGTGGCCGGACTGGCCGCACAGCACACATGCAGGAGGGGAAGTGGAGTTGGAAGTGCGAGTTCACTCCTTCTTTATATGAGAATCCAGGCACTTAACGCACCTGGGGGGAGCTGAGCAATTAGCCGCTGCGTGGCCGTAAAGCTGGCAACGGTGGCCTTGCCCAGGGTGGCCGCGACAGTTGGGACGCTCGACAGAGATGTTCGAGAGTCCGCGGATTGTGCGAGCCTCTCCGAAAATCTCCCTCGAGTTGGGAGTGTTGGTTAGGATTACTAACGCTAACAGCCGGCTTCAGCCGGGAAGCTCTGGAACTTAAGGTCCTCGAGGATATCATCATTCGCGAGCTCGAACGGGACACCCCGTAGTACTGCGCGGATCTTTCGCTCCTCCGGGAGGGCGTAGGTGTGATATGCGATTTGTCTGACTGATAAAAGCCTAGTGAACGCGCGGAAGTCGTCGATACTTGATACGTCGCGACTTGGATTTTAATGGACTCGCCTGCATTAGATGCTTTAACATAATTGATTTTTTGCTCTTTGCACAAGTTAGAAACCGCGGTCCAACGCGCTTTTTCGCGGAGGAAGACGGGCGGAGGGAGCTGAGGCTTAGGTGGGACGGGTGCGCAGCGCGTCGCTGGCTTCGACGAAATCGCGGTCACTTCGAGTGACATAAGCGGCGCGGGGGCGGGTGTTGAGGACACCGGGGAGGGCTCGGGTGTTGAAGACACCGCGGCTTTTTTCGAACGCTTCTTAGAGCGTTTGGCGACTAATTGGAATGGGGGCTTAGGAGAGCCAGTTAAAGTGGCGGCGACCGACGAAGCTTCCGACGAGGCAGAGTCCGAATCGCTCCCAGGAGCGGTACGCTTCCTACGTGATGTGCGCGAGGACGTGTCCGACACACAGTCCATGTCAGAGGGCACGGGAGGCGCGGGAGGAGAGCTAAAGACCTGAGGGGTCTGGGCATTGGTGGCCTGAGGAGCCGGGATTGGGGCCTGAGGGGCCGAGGTTAAGACCTCATCTTTGATTGGAATACCCGACGCGGCGAGTGCCTGGGCGAAGGCCTTCGCAAAGTTAAGTAAACTTTGCGAATCCATTAGGGAGGGGTTGGGACTAATTATATGAATATATAAAAGATACCTAGTGTTCCTAAAAACCTAGCGAAGCCTAGCGGCTAACCTCCCTACCAGCGGTAGGAGGGCTGGGAAGAATAACTTAAAACTAACCGTAGTTCGCCGAAGGCCGCTACCTAGAATCCTAAAAAGGGTACGCAGGTCAAGAGTTAACCGCGTTAGGGTCAACCTTTACCGACAAAAAGGACAAATATGCACGGAAAGACACAAATATAATAAAAATAAATATAAAAATAGAAAAGTAAATAAATAAAATAGTAGAAAGGAAAAATTAATGAAATAAAAGGACTGGATCAGTACAAATTCAGTTGTCACTGTTAGGTATCCTTTATACTAAAACCAGAATAATTTACGCTGGGCACACACAGCACTCAGTACAACACAGCACATCACTTTGAAGACTAAGAGGCTTGAGGCTTGAGGAATGTGAGCTTACACATCAGAATCAGGCTCAATTTATACTAGTACATGCGCGTGGATCCTCCTTGAATCACCCTCGGAATGCGCGTGCAGTCGTTGCAGTACACTTCCGTGCCACTATACCTTAATTGAGCCACACATTAGTAAAACTTATTTAGATATTTTGTATTGAAACCAGCTAATTTACCATAAATATGAACTCTACGTGTACTAATGTCCACGCGTATAAACGCGTTTTTATGAGCCCGTCTACAGGGCCTGTTTGGTGAGCGTACGGTGTACGGTGAGCCCGCAGCGAAAGGGTAATAAACAGTCATAATTCATATTCGTGAATAGATCGCAGACACTTTTTTATGCATTACGAGTTTAAACACAACTATGAATGAAGCCGTGCTAAGATTAAGTACATATATGCTGCGTTCCGTTTGCCGATTAGAGCGCTCACAGCGCTAAAAGTGCTCAAAACCGTTCCGATTCGTTTGAGCGCGCTAAAAGTGTTATTAGTGCTACTGCAATCGGAACGGTAAATATCGCGCTAACATTCTGATTGTTCGTCGCTTAAGCCTAAGTTACAATTTCATTAAGATCTTTGACCCTGAATGAAGCAGGAGCCATTTTTTATATTATTACAAAAGAAAATTAATCAGCAAGCTTTTAAAATCTTTAATCGACTAATAAAAACATCAACAAATGCTGCGTTCCGTTTGCCGATTACAGCGCTCACAGCGCTCATATACCCGTTTCGATTGCCCGTGAGCGCGCTCACAGCGATAACGATACGTCATCAATGACGTCATAAACGCCGCCATCTTCCCGCTCACAGTGCCCAAGCTACGGAGCATGGTCGCTGTGAGCGGACTATCAAAACTGACACATGACGTTACTTTGTTGATGTTTTTATTAGTCGATTAAAGGTTTTAAAAGCTTGCTTATTAATTTTCTTTTGTAATAATATAAAAAAATGGCTTCTGCTTCATTCAGGGTCAAAGATCTTAATGATATTGTAACTTTAGACTTAAGCGACGAACAATCAGAATGTTAGCGCGATATTTACCGTTCCGATTGCAATAGCACTAATAACACTTTTAGCGCGCTCAAACGAATCGGAACGGTTTTGAGCACTTTTAGCGCTGTGAGCGCTGTAATCGGCAAACGAAACGCAGCAATAGTAACGTCATGTGTCAGTTTTGACAGGCCGCTCACAGCGACCATGCTCCGTAGCTTAGGCACTGTGAGCGAGAAGATGGCGGCGTTTATGACGTCGTTCATGACGTATTGATATCGCTGTGAGCGCGCTCACGGGCAATCGGAACGGGTATATGAGCGCTGTGAGCGCTGTAATCGGCAAACGGAACGCAGCAAAAGACGGCAATCTGCATTTTTTGTTAAAAATGAGTTAATGGTACGGCAATACAGAAAATAAAGAATAAAAACGTTTTTTTATTGCATTACTTTACAAATCCAGCGAGCTCACATACAAAATACTCATCAAAGTTTCAAGTTGGTTTCAAATCTGGCATTCTGCAAAAAATCATTTTCAAAAACGGCTATAGATCTCAAACCAGCGACCAATCAGAAGCGAGAATTCTTATGCGTCCTGTAACAGTAGATGGAACATTGCTCGCTGTGTATTTTATACTATTTCCGTTTCTTTATTTTCTCGATGACAGTTCTAATTCGACAAAATGCTCTCTAGCTCCATCCCTATCAGTTTCTCCGACTCTGGTATTATATAACTTTGTACGTGTGTAAACGTCAAATTTTTTTAAATAATGCATACATAATGTAAGAAAAACGCTCGTAAAAAATGGAAATAGTATAACGCAGTTTAAGTGTTTTGTGAACAGTACATTAATAATTAAAAGGCAAAAATATTATCATAGGCTAGTCCCAGCGTTGTTGATAATAATTTTACTCGGAAACGCAAGAGGAATGTTGAAAATTGGTCAAGAAACAAAGCTAAGGTTTTGAGGTTAGTATAGTACTAGGGTTGTCACATTGTTCTATTTTATATTAGTTTTCGTATTGTAAATTATTGTTAATTTTTTTACATACTCGTCGAAGGCCTTACCAAAAAAAAGGTGTGCGAGCATAATTCAAAGTGCGGTTTGAAAATGTGCTTTAAAATGCGGTTCATTAACGATGACACAACTAAGAAAATTATATAAAAAAATTTGAAGTCACAGAAACAAAATAGACCAAGAATTCTATGATATTAAAATACTGCTCGATTAAACCCAGAGCAGAGCGGGGTTTAAAGGAAAAAAGAATACCACAATTAAGTATGCAGTATATTTGCATAATAAAAAGTCAATGTCGGAAACAATTTTTGACCTTATTCGGTATAACCAAACATAGAGTGCAATATGTGATAAACAGATATTTTTATGCTGGAGGTATTATAATTACTGAACATCGAGGTATATATTATTATTTTCATATAATTTTTTTGAATAAATACGTACACTGCAAAACACTACCTACGTCATTAAAAGAGTACTAGCCCGGATTGTGAATGGTAAACACTTAAACGCTTCTGTTAAAAAGTCATATTTTCGCTACATTTTGGCACGATTTGGCACTCCAAAAACAGATGCATGTTCTAAATGCTTATAGCTTACCTCAAAAATTTCTTCCGAAACTGATGCTCAAAAGAAAAGTTTACTTTTAATAGAGAAAAGAGATTCATTAAGAGCCAAAGCTTTTTATGAGAAACTTAAAGATATGTCTGATGGCCTTAAAATATTCTCGTTCGATTTCCAGAAAAACCTTCCTTTGCTGAAAATCCCAGATCTAATGGTTTATTATTCCCGTCAGCTATATTTTTTTGATTTCACTGTGGAGGAGGGTGCATCTTACATTCACCTCGATAAGGCACGCGTACTTGCTTACTGTTGTACGGAAAATGAACTTCATAAAGACTCCAATTTAGTTGCTTCAGCTATTGTACAGGCTTAACAATGCCGATTTATCCAATATTACGAATACCCGTTTGGTCGCAGATGGATGCGGTGGTCAAAACATGAATAAATGGTTGTTGGAGCATATAACATAAATTCGATCGAGTTGGTATTTCCAGTGACAGGCCACAAATTTATGCCGGCTGACAGACAATTTGGTATTTGAAAAAAAGCGGAAGATAAATGTCATTTTGCACCCATACGTAATTAAAGATTTAATAGGGGACACTTCGACATAGGTCAGGTTAGGAAGTGACTGTCCTGTTTTCAACTGGAGAGACGCCGTTAAAACGGTTTTTAAACCTACTACATCTTGGAACATGGCATTTAAAGAATGCTATAGATTTATCTTTCGATCTTATGATCAGAGGCGCTCACAAACACCAGGCAATGTTAGAGGCGAATTATATTACAAAACAGATATAGCCAAAGCTCAAAACGTATGTCAACGCAATAATAATATTACAGATGTAAGCCCCCAACAAATACCGAATATAGTGCCCGTTAATAAAAATAAATTAATAAAGATAAATATTAAAAAGTGACAAATTTATCTTTTTATTATAATATTTTTCAAGAAAAGAAACTCTTGTTGCTCCTCAAATTTAAGAAAATTATTGTAAAGAGGCAATAGAAGAGGTCCAAGATCTTCGTAGATAATTTTTGTTTGTAATTGTTTTGTTTTAATTATTAATTTGAAATAAAATTAAATACAATTTATTAAAAAAAAAGTTATTGTTGATGTTTTTGTGGGCTCACAAATAACTTTTTTGATTATATGAAGAGGAATTTAGGATCAAAACCGGAAATCTGCACACTGATTAATTTCAAAAGCGGCATTCGTAAAAAATTTGTTTCATAGTCGGCAATCTGCAAAATTAAACTGCAATTTATTGCTCATTCATAATGAACCTATGCAAAATCTACTTTTTAATTGTCGTCTTAGTTATTTGAGATTGGATTAAAACTATCTTTGTAACCTTATGAGCTTGAAAGAACAAATAACACGTTTTTCTCTTATTTACCAAAAAATCTCGAAGTCAGATTGCCATCTTTGAAACTAGTCGACTCATTTGACATGAATCAAGCTATATGACATGCTGTGGAAACAAACGGTAGAAATACTCGTCTTGGACGTCATAGTTAGGACGTCACGGCCTGTTTGGTATGGAAGTAGGTGGCCTTGCCTTTCATGCCAGAGGTGCCGGGTTCGAATCCTGGTAGGGGCAGATATTTTATCATGTTTGCTTTGTATGTATATTTATTATATTAATTTCTAATATACATAAATAAATAAAAAAACTATGTATGTTTATATTTTTCTTAAGTTTATTTATCCGTTATCTAGTATGCATAACACAAGTTCTTGATGATACTTAATTTGGGCTAGATAATGTGGTGTGATTGTTAGAAATATTTATTTATTATTATTATTATTATAGTCCGAGGTTCCAGTCCTACCACGGGCAACAAGATTTGTGTTTGTTTGTTATTATATATACAGGGTGTCCCAGAAATGACACGTAAGGGTGACACTGGAGGTAGATGGACTTTAGGTCTATCAGATAACACCAACATGCCTCTAGTAAAAGTTTTCTAGTTTTCGAGATTTTGCCGCTTTTGTGATTTTTTATAAAATTTCCACTGTTTGGTCCTTTTTTGCCTACAGCTGCAATAAATATCTTTTATAGCACGGTTTTTTTACCAAGACTATATTGTTATTAGTCGTTTGAGAGTTGTTTGATTTTATTTCATTGCGAAAAACTTGACAAAAGTTTAAGAGATTGCTGTGAAAAAAAAAATGTACGGTGATGATACTGCACATCATCTTAAAAAATTGTGTTTTATGGCCTTTTCAAAATAGCGTCACAATAGCCATGTTCTTTAAACCAAATCTTAGAAAATGCAACTTTTTCATGAGAGGCGTGCTACTTGGAAAATAGTACAACTGCATGATAATAATAATAACAGGTCCAGGAGTCTTTTGTGGCAAAATTACTAATAAATGAAATTGCAAAAGCACATAACTATCTATCTTTACCCTAAATGCAGACCTATATTTAGGTTTTTTACAAAATCATCTACTTATTATGTTGGAAACGAAAGTGGTACGAGTGGAAATGGGGTCTAATTGTGTAACTTCAACACCTATCGCCACCCTTTCTGAGATATAGTGATTGCGACAGTATTGAACAGAATTGTCTAATTTCTATAATCGCAATCGCTTTGGAATTTATGTTGTATTGAATGATATGAATGATATTGAAGGCCATGGGCCTGCGTTGTGTTTAGATTTTTTCCAACTTGTTAAATTACTTTTGATAAATGTTTACCATTATTTTATGACTAAAATTATGATGATATTTGTTTATAAAATGTTATTAAAATGTGAAAATTAGAAAAATGAGGTGAAAATGAAAGGTGTCAAAAATTACTGTATTTTAAATAAAGAAACGCACCAAGCGCTTTTTTCACATAATATGATTGACAGCAACAAAGTTCAGTCGGGTCGGAGGCCTAATAGTTTAACTCCAACTCCAATCGCGAGCCCTTTCAAAGGTTTAGTGATTGCTGTAATGATCAACAGAATTGTCTAATATCTACGGTCGCAATTGCTTTGGGATTTATGCTGTATTGAATGATATTGCATGCCAGCATTACCTGCGTTTTGTTGCTTAGATTGTTTCCAAATAGTTGGTTTATTTTTAATAAATTTAAACTACTATATGATTATAACTATTATATTTGTTTATAAAACTTATAATATTATAATAATAATATATAATAATATAATATTATATATATAATAATGGATAATATTATATATATATATAGATAATATAGTTTCAAAATTTTCTTTTCACAAAACAAATCTCACAAAGTCATCTCAAAATCTCCAAAACTACAAGACCTACGACCCTAAAATTTTACATAGGAGTTCCTTTTAAAACGCAGATGGTGCTATGATGGCATGTTAAGAAATAAATTTTTGATTTAGATACTCTAAGTTCGACATCAACCGTCGGGACAGTGTTTTTTTATGTAGGTTTTGTGCGTCACTGATTGGGTTCGGGAAACATATATTTAAAGTTAAACAGAATTATGCAATGTTATTTTATTTATAATTAGTTGGATTTGATTTTTCGAAAAGTTTCTTAAATTTTGCCTTCCTATTTCCAAGGTATCGCATTTTTTTCAATATAAAACCTCGCTTGAAGCGTTACTGACAATTAATTCCATAAACGATAAACGTAAGTATTTTAAGGATTTTTAATAAATTTTCCAACCCCATATGTACTGCTGGAAAAGAAATTATTCAACTATAGTGAATCGAGCCTCCCAATATACATAATACTGGAAACACAGATACAAAACTTAACCAATTCTTACTTATTTATGAACACCTTTAACAAGCCATAACAATATACTTGAATTGATGATTTCTAAAACAACATAACTACTAAAAATTCAAATATGCAGGAGACACAAAAAACTGAATAACATTCATAAATCGAAAAAAATGATAAAATTTATAAAGTTTATTTGAATATTACTTGAGTTAGCACATAAATATAGAAATTTATTGCTATCTAGGCTATTGAGAATAATATAAAATGAGGTTTAAAAATTTTGCAGTTATGTGCTTTTTACACTAAACCTGTGACTTATGTTGTGTTGATGCTCAATTAATCTAGCTCAGGCTATCAATTGATTAGAAAAATGAATCAAACTAAAGATTTTCTGCAATATTCACCATTTATTATTGAATTAATAACGTTACATTATTACTTCCCTACATTTATGCACCGTCTCCCACTTCATTCACAATTTCATTATAAAGAGATTGATGTTTGTCTGGTAGGTTAAAAATTAACTTATTATTTCCCCAATCTTGTTTTATATTTGTAGGTATTTTTGAAAGGGTGCTAATTAAACAGACTTCTTTCTAATATCATTATTCGTCTCCAAATATCTACATAGCCTTCTAAATTACTAAGTGGGCCACAATTTACGAGCGTCTGAACAACACTATATTAGCCACTGAAAATATATTATTGTTTGTTACATGATGTTTTGCTATAAAATTTTGAATTATCATCTAATTTCGATTATGGCGATAAATGCAGCCTAACATTAACCTAACCCAAATTTAACTACTACGCTTTCTATAGAATATTTAGTATGCGTTGCAAAAAAGTCTAATTAGTTTATTAGAGGCTATCTCATTTTCCCGTGGCTAAGTTATGAAATTAGAAGTTTGATCACGTGGCCAATAAACCTGTGGCTTGACCTATGATATCCCTTTTTGAAAAATATGTCAATTCTGTAGGAAAAACTATAACTGAGCTACTTTGCTGTAAAATTCGAACATTGAAAAATATCTGTTTACTTCATTATAAATTAACTCGCCTGCCTGTACCTTTCCAATATTTTTAGCAGAGTGGAAGAAATGTGAGTATGTGGAAATAGCGGCGTTTTACCTGAAATAAAAAGCATATTAAAATACTTACCTCACTGGAAGCTTTATATTGAGATAGCATATCCGTTTCCGCTACAGTGGCGCCACCTATCGGAGGCGTAGCTGTTTGAAATTTTCTTAAAACGTGGCTCGCCATATTTAATCATTGGCTGAGTTTTGACACCAGGCAGAAATGCAAATGAAAGCTTCCAGTGAGGTAAGTATTTTAATATGCGTTTTATTTCAGGTAAAACGCCGCTATTAAACTACTTGACCGTCACTGGAAGCTTTATATTGAGAACTGTTTGTTATCGCCTGGTGGCGCCACTGCAAGCTGTAATGTTTATTATAATAAACTAAATGCAAAAACGCCAATGTGATGCGATTGTTAAATAAATACAATCATGTGGTAAATAGTAAAGTACTTATTTATTATAAATTCTTTACAACTTTCTCACAAATAACAATTTAATTTTTATATGTGTTACATATGATTTATGCAAAAATAACCACCACTTATATGTATAATAATCCTTTATGTTAATATTAACCAATCAAAACCATACCAAAAAAAGAAATATATATATATATATATATATATTACATTAATCATACTGGTTGAAACATCTGCGTTACATTTATTGAGTCATTATTTTCAATCAACTCACGTTTGTAAAACTGTTGGAAGGTATTTGCTGATCGCCAATTGCCCCGTGCCAATATTTCTTCGAGGGAAAGATTATCGAACCAACTTTTCGAAGAAACGGCAGATCGCACGCTTCCCGGCAAGGCATCAATATTGGTTTCTACAAACAGAGTTTTAACCCATCCGGCAATTACTGTTCGAGATGCAGGCTTTGCAACTCCTCTAACTGTAATAAATAAATTAACACCATTTGCAGTAACACGTCTATCATTTAATAATAAAATCACGCGTTCCATCCAGTACACAGGGTTAAGGTTGCGATTATTGCTATTTACAAGTATTTTCCACGCAGATTGTCTATAATTACTGTTATCAATTTTAGATCCAAATTGTTGGATAAAATGTTATACTGTCATTACATTTGAAGCAATGTTTTGAGTCTACCATTAGCAATGTTAGGTCACGTATTCGACGACCTGAACAAAGTAGTAAAAGTAAAGCAGTGTGTCGGGACACTTGAAATAAATTATTGTCATCTATTGTTTAATTAGTTAGATATGTACCTAATTAATTTATTGACGTCCCAAACAGGGGCTTTAGAAGGTATTGGTTGCTTGAGAGAAATCGATTTTAAAATATGTTTAACTAGAACATGTGAACTGAGATTACTTGACAAATTAGCATTATATAATGTGGCAACGACAGATTTATGTAGCAGTATTGTATTATAAGACAAATTATGTACTAACTATAAGTCGTATAAAAATTGTGCTAGCTGTGCTCCAGAAGGATTAATTTTATCAATATTAGACCAGGTCACCCATCGTTTCCAAGCTATCTCCTATATCGTCTATCGGACACAGTACCGGAACATTTAGGAGTGAGCAATTTTGGAATAATGAGGTTTGAAACAGAAAGATTATTTAATAGGCTTAAAACTAAATAATTATTAACAACATCTGTGTGTTTAAGTATTCAAATTATCTTAAATTAATGAAGGTGCACCTGTGGATTACTTTCTTAAGTACCCTATCTAATTATTTAGATATTAGCAATTTTATAAAATGTTCTAATAATGGCTCGGAAAAATTATGATAACTGACTATGAAAGGAGAACATTTCGGAATGTTCCGATATTGAATGTAATTCATTTATCAGTCATTTCAAAATAAACCATTTAAGAATTGGCATACTAGTAAAGAAATAAAGGTGTTATTAATAAACAATTGGGGAATAAGTAGATTTTTACAATAAAATACGAGTTTATTATAGCAAAAGTTTAATAAAATAAAATTTCAATCAATTTGACTCAATCTTACCTTCTTCAGTTTCAATAAAATTGTCTGTAGATTCCAAACTTGTATAAAAGTCCCAGTATACCCTTGGAATAACATTTGAATTGCATAATGCAAGCAAATCTTTTCTTTTTAGATTTGATATTTTTAGACGCACATGATATTTCTTCTTAATCTGTAGTCCCGCATTTACAGCTGTTCCTCTCATCTTGTGGCGTACATTAATACTCTTCATTGCACTAGGTTTGTAAGCGTCACAGTAGAAAATTGAATAAGGAGATGAAGCATGCATGACATTTTTTTTATTTCATTCCAGATTACATGGTCACCCTCTGTATTGGTAGTAAAATTTCCCAAACTGATTTACTAATTCTTTTAAATCAACAATATCTTTATAGTCTAGCTCGTATGCTTAGTATGGATTACCCTTTTTTTTTTGCACATTGAATAAGCGAGCTCCACTGAGTAGGAACAAAATTTGATCCATTTTTAAGAATTCTCTTCTTCTCCTGCTCTATTGTAGAGTGGACACTGTCACCTTCGTTCTGCGTATGGCCGACAATTAAATATTTATGTGTGATTGATAAAACTCCGAGAGCTTTCATAGCGTAATGGTAAAGACTCATTCAATATTTATTTTTGTTTTGAGCCGAACAGTTATCAGTGTAAAAAATGACATGTTTCCCAACACAATAGTCCTTCAAAAACTTAAGAATACAAGTCCCCACTTCACCGCATCCCTTCCCTCCCAAAGATTCATTCCATAAATAGCAATGGCCAGTTTTACTGACGATCTCACACACAGTACAGTTATAAACATTTAATCTTCTTTTATAAAAAAAGAGCGAATCGTTACCAGAAGGGGTTTGCAATATAGCTTGCATGTCATAACAACAAATAATTTTAGTAGTATTCCTTTTACAATATTCTATATCTGCTTCTTTTTCAAGTCTGCAAAGCTCTTTCTCCTTTAAGTGAGTCAAATAGGCACCTTCTAATTTTACTTTATCTTCACCAGCAGCATTCGTAAACGATAAACATAGAGAGCATAAGTCTTTTTTTGGTTTATGGAAAGAAATATTGAATTCGGTACGAAAAATATTTTCGTATGTACCTTGCGTGGCCAAAGGCTTGTCATTATAGGCACGCCAATCCTTATACTGCCGGTACATCAAACATAGGTTGAGGTCACCATCTAAATAAGTCTTGCTAGTCGACGCCCGGCAGTAATGAGAGTCTTTTCTGGGGTAGGAGTTTATGTGATCACGAACTCCATTTTTGACAGCATCTGGCAGACACCCTTTTATTTTTAACGTGCTTGCCTCTAAGATCAGCCGAAATAACTCCCGTGGATTCAGCTTTCTTACTGACGGTTGTTAAAAATGAGCGTCCAATGTTTAAAGTTGCGGTATAAAATCGTTTACACACTCTAATTTTTTGTGATTCTACAGTAAAATAGTATGCAACATTTAGACATCTTTTGTTATTTTCATTATGAAGTGAATATTTTGGCTTATAGGACTCCATACATCTATAGACGTAGTCTCGTTATCTTTATAGGTCTCCCATATTCCAAAAACTAGTAAATATACTCATCTTTGATCTTCATTAATTTTTTTACTACATTTTAGGCGACACGTATCACCACAGGGTGGTTTTAATGCTTTACCTGGAACGAGTTTTCCTGTTACTGTTTCATACGCTTTACCAGAATTTTTCAAACACTTCTTCTTAAGTGTTTTCCACTTTTCCGGTATTCTTTTACGCTCTTTTTGAATTTTTAACAGCAGATACATGTTCTGTCGCATCAGTGAAACTACCTTGAGTTACTATTATGTTAGGCGTATTCATGCAATTAAAATTAACACGCAAAACCATTTGACAAAATAGTATTGGTAGCAGAAAGGTGTGTACCTCGACTTGATTAGTCCTGATTAGACTGATATGTATATTTGGGTTGGGAAAGTTCAGCCAATGGTGGTCGATTTATACGGTCATGATCTGCTAATAAATTAGCAATTAGTATTAGTTATACGAAAATATAAATTATATAAATACTTTATAAATTACATAAATACTTTTTACCTTGAGAAGATTTCGTTTGGACCGGATTTATATCAACAGTAGACGCACTACTAGGCTCGTAAATCTCAGTTATTAACGTAAGACCCTAATTGCCTGGAATAATTAGTGGTTAAAATAAATAACACAACATCAGTGAGTTTTATAAATAGAAAATGAGAAACGTCGGTACTTCGATTAGGCACGGACGGGCCCTGGTTTGTGTCAGCAACAGGCATGGCTAAAACCTTAACCCAAACATGTTAGTTATATTGTTTTAGAAATCATCAATTCACATAGTTTTAAATCAAAAAGATAATCAGCGCATAAAATCCAACTCAAATCAAGGAAATACTACAATAAACATTCATAAGTAGACATTACCGCCTGTATAGACGTATATTTTATTTACTATTGTAACACTGTTTATTATCGAAGGAAAATAAATTAAACAACTAGCAATAGTTCATCCAAATAATGGATACAATTAATATAATGCAGTCGAGCACTCAGAGTATATACGAGGGGAGTTCAATGTATTCTCGGTATAGGTATGAAGGAAAAGGCGGAAAATTTTGAATAAATTTTATTTTTCAATATACTCCCCTAACATCTCAATACATTTATTTGTTCGTGAAAGTAACTTTTCAATTCCCTCTGAAAAATATTTTTATTCATGGCCCGAAAAATGTTCGTTTATTGCTCCCTTCAACTCTTCATCGTCCGAAAAATGCTTTCCACGAAGGTCTTTTTTAAGATTAGGGAATAGATAATAATCACTAGGGGCCAGGTCCGGACTGTAGGGTGGATGATTGATTTCTTCAAATCCGTACTCCCGCACAGCAGCCTGGGCAAGGCGCGCCTTGTGAACCGGCGCGTTGTCGTGAAGCAGCAACACACCTGCGGTTAATTTTCCACGTCTTTTTTCTTTAATTGCCTCCTTTAAATTACGCAGAGTGGTTGCGTATGATGCAGCAGTAATACTTTGACCTTTTTTGTGTACTCGATTAGCAAGATTCCCTTAGAATCCCAAAACACCGTGGCCATGAGCTTTCCTGCGGACGGAGTGACTTTGAACTTCTTCGGCGGGTCTGATCCTTTTTTGTGCCACTGCATAGACTCTTGCTTGCTCTCAGGGTCATAGTGATGAACCCACGTTTCATCACCAGTAACAATCCGATCGAAAATACTTTGCGGATTTTCACCACAGAGGTCCAAAAATTCCTTACAACAGTCAACTCGCACTTGTTTCTGCAGCGCGGTGAGCATTCGCGGCACCCATCTTGCACTGACCTTTGACAAATTCAGGCGCTCATGAAGGATTGTGTGAATAGTACCCACGGATAGCTTAGTCATTTCTGCTAATGTTTTCACTCTTACACGGGCATCTTCAAGTACAAGTTTTTCGACTAATTTGACGTTTTCTTCAGTAGCGGCACAAATTGGCCCACCAGCGCGGGGGTCGTCTTCAATGCTCTCTCTACCCCGTTTGAATTCACTTGACCTTGACCAATTGAAGATAGTGAAGGCACAGAATCTAGGTAAACAGCCACCATTCCTTCATGGATAGCTTTTTGAGTTTTTCCTTGTTTTGTGAGGAATTTTATCACTGCGCGATGCTCGATTTTTTTCATCATTGTCGAATCAGTCATCATAGTTGTCTTTTCGCAATGATATCTTGAATACTAATGGTGGCAATTAAATGAAATTTTGTATTTATACCCTCAAAGAGTGTCATTAACTAATGAGATAATTAAATTACCCTCATCATTAGTATATCACCTCGATACCGAGAATACATTGAACGCCCTACGTATAGTAATAAGTTTCAAGTTACACAATTTCTACAATAAAAACATAAATATTGCAATTGTAAGTATCTAAAATTTGGTTACAGCCTTATAAAAAAATTAATATAAAAGGTTACAATGTTGAAAGAAAAGACATTGGCAATAAAACAGCAACACCATACGTATTGCTGTTTTAATTCATAATAAAATATAATAAGATTTACCCCATTATGGTAGCTGTTTACAAAATACAGGGTGAAAGGGAATTCGGTACATTCCTTATAAGGGGTTGTAGTTGAGCTTATTTCCAATAGATTTGGATAGACAACATGTGGTCGGAAATTATTAGATATTTATCAAGTTGAACGCATTTTTGTGTTTTTTTAGAACAATGCCTGTGGGGGAAACCGATATACAGAATCAGCCCCGAGTCCGACTTCGCAAAAGACCAGGAGGCTGTTAGGACCCAAGGTCCAACTCGAAGCAGGACTAGGTTAGGATCCCGGACACAGTCTATACCAATTTTATTTGCGCCGGCTGTGAAGATATCGTAGTACCCTTCGTAGCCCCGAAGACACCACAACCTGTGAACCACGGAGTGACACCCGACTTTATCGTGTGCAGGTTGGAGCGTAGTGAAAACAACACGTCTTCAAAGTAGGAACGTTTATTGCGGTTACAAATAAACCTTATAAATAACCCTGTGAACCGCAATTGTTCCTGGAGTTCAGCTTCTTTCTTCAGCACTAGCCTCCGGATTCACCGAACAGCACTTTCTTTCTTCTAACTGGAATCTTCTGAACTTTTCTTCTTATTAGACTTGCGAACTGACTTCCGTATTTTTTTTTGTTCCCCTCCACGAGGATAAAAAATGCTCTGACGCATACACTGGCGCGCGCGATCCAGGTTATGTGGGGCTCGTTCCGAGCCACCCAGCCTTCATCTGAGTGACGGCCAATTGGAGAAAGAGGCCGCGCTAGCGGGGACCAGAAGGGGTCACCCGCTGGGATTTACATAGCACTGAAGGTGCTCAAATCACTGAAGGTGAATACATAGCACTGAAGGTTCTCAAAATGAAAAGTAAGTAATAAAAAAATTAAAAATAAAATTGAATTAATTCGGATTTACGTTAGAATTAGGATTTACGTTAGAATTTGAATTTACGTTAGAATTAGAATTTGCGGCCAGAAGGGCTTCGAGATCGGCTGACTGTCTGGTGGAAGAGTACGCTTGCGCATTCCTAGGCCTTTTGAACTTCGAATCTAAGACAGGAGTAGTATATGAGACTGAATCACGAACTACAGGATTGGGATGGGTTTCGGAGCGTTTGAAGAACGTTTCAGAGAGTGTTTTGAGGTGTTGTTGTACTGTAGGCAGTTCAAGATCTCTGTGCAAGTCCGCGTTACGCACGTACCGCGGTGCGTTTGTGGCCCTGCGGCAAAAGAGGTTTTGAACTACCTGCAGTTTGTGCAGGAGGGAGAGTTTGGCGTGGGCAAAGATTGGCGAGGCATATGTCATGACGGGTCTAACGCAGACCTTGTAAAGTGTACGTTTGTTTCTGAAAGACATTTTACTTTTTCTACCTAACATGCTATTTAGGCGGCCTAAGTAGTGACGGGCGAGTTTCGAAACTCTTTCGACGTGTGTGCCTTGAGGAGGCTGATGGGTCTGTCAGATTACCCGGGATATTCAGAGGTTTACCCGGCTTGGGAATGCCTACGACTGTCGCTTCTTTCCAAGCTTTTGAAAAGTAGCTATGGTCGAAGCAGGCATTGAATATAACAGCTAACAAGGTAAGCACCTGTTGAGGCAGGTACTTAAGTGCGTGGTTGGAAATTCCATCCGCACCCGGAGCCTTTTTGTACTTTTGATTTCTAATGAGAAGCGAGATTTCGTTATTAGAGACTGTGACGGGGTCGGCGGTGATGGGGAGAGAGTCTCTGCGAAGGACTTCGTCCTCCACCGCCTGGATGTGTGAGGGATCAGCAGGTTGCGTGCTGGGCGAGCATTGTGCGGCAATGCTGTCAGCGAAGCATACGGCTTTCTCTTCGACTTCGAAGTGCCATCGGGCCGAGTGAGAGGAGGAACGTGAGAGATGGCCTCTACACGTAAGGCTCGGGCCATACTATAATACGCTTGGTGGGAGATATTCTACATGAGATCGTTCATCTGAGCGTCCCGGAGTTTTGCTAGGCAAGACCTAACTTTACGTTGTAACTGATTCGCAGCTAATCTATAGGCGGGCGTAGGATATTTCTTGGCTCTCCGGAGAGCCGCGTTCTTGGCTTTAATAAGATTGCTAACGGCTAAGGAAAGCGTGGGTTTACCTTGCTTAGCAACCTTTTCGTTGTCATTGATGGCTGAGTTGAAAGCATCAGTGAGAGAATTGACTAATGAATCTATTTTATCCGGACTATCTATTTGATCTGGCGAGATCGCGAGCGGAGAGTTCGGGGCCTCTAAGGCTGAAACTAACGTATTTTTAAAGCGTTTCCAATTGGTAAAGGTCTTAGGAGAGGTGACGTTATCGTTAGGCGGTCCTAGCATGAGGGAGACGGGGCGGTGGTCAGAGCCTAGGTCATCGAGCGGTTCGATAGACCTGAGGTCGAGGTTGATTCGCTTGCAAAATCGAGGATGTCAGGAGAGTGGTTTGGGTTGTCGGGATAGTGAGTGGGAGTGATGGGAGAGATGACATCTAGGCCGAGTGAGTTTGTGATGTCGAGGAGAGCGATACCGCTGGTGTTGGTTAATAGGCACGTCCAGTCAGTATGTTTGGAGTTAATGTCTCCGAACATAATGACTGAATGACCGAGGGCGAGAATGGCCTCAAAGTCGCTGCGAATTGGTCTGGTGCCACTAGGTGTGTAGATTGAAGCTATGATGATGGTCGGATGAACAGTCATAGCCAATCTACACACAGTGGCTTCCATGTTGAGGAGAGGAGGGTAGGGAGAGGAGTGCAATGGAAACCTCTTTTGTAGTAGATAGCTGTGCCGCCGTAACCGTCGGAGTTGGGTCTATCGTTACGAGTGAACACGTATTTAGGAATAGCGAGTCCCCTGGTGCGGTTTGGAGTTAGGCACGTCTCTTGAAGAAGCAATAAGTCTAGCTCGTTGTTCTGAAGGAACAGTTTGAGCTCAGGAAGGTTAGTATTAAGGCTATGAACGTTAAAGGGAACTAGGGATAAGCCCTTGGGTTTGATACGACAGGACGCGGGATTTGCGGGTCTAGACATTCTATTTATTTATTTAATTTATACGAAAAATTGAATTTATAAAGAGCTTAGTAGCGAGTGATGCTCGGCTAACGCAAATAGACGCTCTTGAGGAGAGCAGGCGGCTCGCAGTTTGCGTGCGAGCACGGAGATTTCCTTCATGTCGACGTTTTGAATGACGTCGAACACAGTCTTCATGTCCTCAGCCAACGACGACTGAGGTGAAGACGACGGAGCGGGACGCGGGCCTACGTAAGCTACGGGAGCTGGGATAGGACGGGAAGGTGCAGGTGGAGCGGCCGGACGCTGCCTCCAGGACAGAGTCGGAGTAGGCATCGGCTGCACGAGCTTTGCTTCCCGGTTGCGTAGCGGCGGGAAGTTGGCAGGAGTGAGCGGCGGCGCGGATTTAGGCGCGGTCCTCTTAGTGGAGGAGCGCGGAGCGCGCGGACAGCCCCTGTAGTTTGCTGTGTGGCCGGACTGGCACACATGCAGGGGGGAAGTGGATTCGGGAGTGCGAGTGCACTCCTTTGTTATATGTGGGTTTAGGCACTTGACGCACCTGGGGGGAGCTGAGCAGTTAGCCGCTGCGTGGCCATAGAGCTGGCAGCGGTGGCACTGCCCAGGGTGACCGCGTGGATTAGGACGCTCGACGGAGATATTCGAAAGTCCGCAGATTGTGCGAGCCTCTCTGAAGATCTTCCTCGAGTTGGGAGTATTAGTTAGGATTACTAGAGCGAGTGGGAAATGCCTACCGCGGTTGGAGTGCATCTTGTGCACTGCTTCAGCCGGGAAACCCTGGGACTTAAGGTCCTCGAGGATTTCTTCATTCGCGAGCTCGAACGGGACGCCCCGTAATACTGCGCGGATCTTACGCTCCTCCGGGAGGGCGTAGGTGTGGTACGCGATCTGCCTAACTGAAAGCAGCCTAGTGAACGCGCGGAAGTCGTCGATAGTCGCGACTTGGATTTTAATAGTATTGCCTGCGTTATTCGCCTTGAGATAATTGATTTTGTGCTCTTTGCACAAGTTAGGAACCGCGGTCCAGCACGCTTTTTCGCGGAGGAAGACGGGCGGAGGAAGCTGTGGCTTAACCTGGCGGGAGCGCAGCGCGACGCTGGCTTCGACAGGACCGACGGAGACGCGGTCACATCGAGTGACATAAGCGGCGCGGGGGCGGGTGTTGAAGTCACCTGGGTGAGCTCAGGTGTTGAAGACTTTACTTTGAGCGCTTTTTAGAGCGTTTGGCAACTAATTGAAATGGAGGCTCAGGAGAGCCGGTTACGGTGGCGGCGTCCGATGACGCATCAGACGCGGCTTCCGAGTCGCTCCCGGGAGCGGTACGCTTACGGCGCGACGTTTGAGACGATGAGACCGACGCGCAGTCCATATCGGATGGAACGGGAGACGCGGGAGAGCTATAGACCTGAGGGGTCTGGACGATAGTGGCCTGAGGGGCCGGGGACGCATTAATCGCTAATAAGGCCTGCGTGAAGACCTCGTCTGGAATGGGGATGCTGGATAAAAGTAAAAGGACTGGTTCAGTACAAATTCGTTGTCACCGTTAAGTATCCTTTGTACTGAAACCAGACTACTTACGCTGGGCACTACACAACACTCAGCACAAGCACAACACAACTTAGCACAGCACTTTGAAGACTAAGAGGCTTAGTCACAAAGAAAAATCACACTTCGATAGCACTCAGAGGGAGTAGAAAAACCTTGAAAACCGTAGCACGGAACCAACACGCTAGACTGTGACGTCAGTAGACTGAGCGCCACGGAATATCGGGAAGGGACCGATCAACGGAGAACGGGGTCTTGCACGTCCGTACCGGGCGGCGATCGGAGCGAGAAAAAAATGACTTACGTAGCTCGGCGTGCGTCTTATATACAAATTTCGCCCTAATTAATTCCAGCGCTCTGATTGGCTGGCGCGTTTGTGCAATTTACACCTAATATCACTTAGGTTTTACTTTGATTCTAACTTTTACATCGAAATATCTTTCAAACTATTTATCAAAACTAATACAATATTATATTCAAATAATAGAGCGAAACTATTCCTATCTGTTTACATAAATATCAATTTGATAAAATTAAATACAAAAAACATTCTAGCACAAAGACTATCTCGAAATACCGTTTGCGCCGGCAGACTACTTACTTAGTCTAACATTATACCTAAGGCGAAACGGTTACAAACATAATTTTATCATTTTATTAATATATGCAAACATTCTAATTATAATTAGTTTTTTAACATAATCAAACAAGATATAACTACCAATTAGGAACATATACAACAACAAAGGTTTTCTCGTTATTCTCTTCAAATACGTAAAAACACCATGAAAATAACTATTACATTTCAATAAAGGAAAGCAATTTACACATTATAATCAAAAAACCATAACAATAAACCCTATAATTACGTAGTTATTCAACGAGAAAATCTCTAACCATATTACGTCATTTATTACTTTAAATAAGTATTTTATTGTATGAACCTCCACACAAAAACGTTATATCTATCATTATCTACCTAATCTGATATGAAATAACCATAAAATTACCACAATTACGATAAATCTAAACAAATCAGAATTTGATAAATATCCTAGGTCTAATTTCTATTTAAGACATACATTTAGCTTCTCATATTACGTTTATCTATCAATGAAATATCTTAGAATTTTATTAAACACAAATATCATCAAGTCAACCATAAATCAGTATTATCAAAATAACATTCAAAATAGACCTATACCTAGGTTTCTATAACATCCTAATTTCCTATAAGAATCTTTTTAGATCTTGCTCACGTCACACTCGAAATGACCACCCATCCGAGGACGGGCACAGGTAGCGATAGCGCTAACAAGCAAATATTACCATTAAATCATATAACTTACTAACAATTTGAACGACTCGGTGCTCGAGTGTGGGTGCAAGTAGTGAGGGCGTGGACTAGCGTTATTTACAAAATTACTTATATGACTATGTCCCTATTATGCCGAATCCGTTTCATGTTGCGTCGCTAACAATGCCCGATTTCAAACTCTGAATTGATTTTTTTTTTAGAAATACCATAAACAATAAGGTTTTATGTTTCTTAAATAAACAAGAAATTTATTTAAATCACAAATATATTCACGAATGGAAAAAAAATTGTTTTATGCCCTAAAATGACAATTGATTTAAAATGGTTTTTCTTAACAATGAGCTTCTTTTGTCTTTCCATAGGTTGCATTGTGCCGTTTTGCTGGAGTAAAGGGTTAATTATTTCAAATTGTTATTACTACGCTCAACTGTGAAAAAAATAGGGTGCAGATTTTAGGACTACCGTAAACTGCTACAACATTGCCAAATGGAAAGAATTTTGCCTAATTTATAAAACGTTAGATTGCTATAAAACTATTATTTATTTTCTATTTCTCAAGTAAACAATAAATAAATAAATAAAATAAAGGGTTTTTTTAATTATCTTGGCCACATATTTAATTATTTTTCTAATTGGAACAATTGACACCACCGTTAGGGTGTTACCAAACCAATCGATCGTCCGTCGATCGATGTCGACTGGTCTAAGTCGAACGATTGGTGTAGTAGAACGCATCGATCGACGTCGATTGGTCTATTCTGCCATCGGACGATCGATTATAACGAACCCTTAATAATCACTGGAGGGATATCAGCCTCTCCCAACTCAGGGGTGGTGTCAGACAATCCAAGTAGGCCATCACGCCTACTGCGGTTTGGCAGACTATACATACCTTCATATAAATGTATACGTGTATGGTATTATTTTACTACTATTACCAACTCAGGGGTGGCGTCAGACAACTACAGGCCATCACGCCTACTGCGACGTCGATCGATTGGTGAGGTAACACCCTAAATTTGCTGTCAAAGTTTGCAAGTAGAGAGCGTGATTTTTGGTGTGTTCGGACCTTTATGGTGTCTTTGATAGCTAAGAAAATAATATCTGGATATTTCCAAGGTAAGAAAACATATTTTATTTATGGTGCGTTCCGTTTGCCGCTCACAGCGCTATCAGCGCTAAAAGTGCTCAAAACCGTTCCGATTCGTTTTAGCGCGCTAAAAGTGATATTAGTGCTATTGCAATCGGAACGGTAAATAGCGCGCTAACATTCTGATTGTTCGTCGATTAAGTCTAAAGTTATAATTTCATTCAGACCTTTGACCCTGAATGAAGCAGGAGCCATTTTTTAACATTATTACAAAAGAAAATGAATAAGCAAGCTTTTAAAATCTATAATCGACTAATTAAAACATCAACAAAGTAACGTCATGTGTCAGTTTTGACAGCCACAGCTCACAGCGACCATGCTCCGTAGCTTGGGCACTGTGAGCGGGAAGATGGCGGCGTTTATGATGTCATTGAGGACGTATCGATATCGCTGTGAGCGCGCTCACGGGCTATCGGAACGGGTATATGAGCGCTGTGAGCGCTATAATCGGCAAACGGAACGCAGCATTAGAGTTTCTATTGTATTTTCTCGTGAATACACTATAGTGATTTAGTTGAAGTCGTAGGCAATATTGCATAGGATTTGACAAGCTTGTAAGATTTTTAAACCGATTTCAAAATAGTAGGTTCAATATTTGTAATAATGTAATATATCCCTAAAAATATTTCTGAGTGTCTTATTGTTTTTTTGAAAATGTGATAAGCGCAGAAAATGTTACTGTTTCTGATGGTGCCATGCATGCCATGATATATTATGCAGATATTTGGATCCAACGTATAAGCTATACGGCAAAACGAGTCTTGTGCATAAAATATATTTGTCGATAATTTTAGTTCTGTCGCGCTTAAACTTAACTTCTGCCGTATAGCAAATCCATCAAAAGAAATGTCCCAAAATGCAAGGAGCCTGGGCCAAGTCTTTGTACACTTTATCAAAAAATAGTTTAAGGTGCTTAGAACACTTTTTGATTGTTCAATTGTTATTAAAACACTTTGTTTATTGGTATGAAATGAAATTGTGCATTATTAGTGTGCAACACAAACAAAAACATCCTGGCGGAAAAAAATGTCATTGACAGATAAGGTTTACTTACATCTTTTTGTTTTGTGTATCGAGTAGTATCGATGGCTGGTTGCCATTAAGTCCAAAGACTTGAATTTAATTGTTTTTTGTATTTTTAGCTTATTTAACAGTTGTAAAGTTAAAAAGAAACCGAACAAAAAACTCAAGCGCAACGAACAATCAAACAGACAACAATCAATTGCTGGGTTCCGTTTGCCGATTACAGCGCTCACATACCCGTTCCGATTGCCCGTGAGCGCGCTCACAGCGATATCGATACGTCATCAATGACGTCATAAACGCCGCCATCTTCCCGCTCACAGTGCCCAAGCTACGGAGCATGGTCGCTGTGAGCTGTGGCTGTCAAAACTGACACATGACGTTACTTTGTTGATGTTTTAATTAGTCGATTATAGATTTTAAAAGCTTGCTTATTCATTTTCTTTTGTAATAATGTTAAAAAATGGCTCCTGCTTCATTCAGGGTCAAAGATTTTAATGAAATTGTAACTTTAGACTTAGGCGACGAACAATCAAATGCTGCGTTCCGTTTGCCGATTACAGCGCTCACAGCGCTAAAAGTGCTCAAAACCGTTCCGATTCGTTTGAGCGCGCTAAAAGTGTTATTAGTGATATTGCAATCGGAACGGTAAAAAGCGCGCTAACATTCTGATTGTTCGTCGATTAAGTCTAAAGTTATAATTTCACTAAGATCTTTGACCCTGAATGAAGCAGGAGCCATTTTTTTACATTATTACGAAAGAAAATTAATAAGCAAGCTTTTAAAATCTTTAATCGACTAATAAAAACATCAACAAAGTAACGTCATGTGTCAGTTTTGACAGGCCGTTCACAGCGACCATGCTCCGTAGCGTTGGCACTGTGAGTGGTAAGATGGCGGCGTTTATGACGTCATTGATGACGTATCGATATCGCTGTGAGCGCGCTCACGGGCAAACGGAACGGGTATATGAGCGCTGTGAGCGCTGTAATCGGCAAACGGAACGCAGCAAGAATGTTAGCGCGATATTTACCGTTCCGATTGCAATAGCACTAATAACACTTTTAGCGCGCTCAAACGAATCGGAACGGTTTTGAGCACTTTTAGCGCTGTGAGCGCTGTAATCGGCAAACGGAACGCAGCAAATGTGATGTGAGTGAAGTGTTCTGTGAGTGAGGTGGCTGTCCTCTCTGGTTAGTGCAGCGAGGTGATAAATATATGGACTAGCCGTAATGTCCTTTATAAATAAGTAGTTATGTATATCGAATCATAAAGAGGAAGAACTTGGTTGTCTTCCTCTACTTATACAAAAATGCTAATAAAAGAAAGAGATAGTACTATTTTTGAATGTTGTCACTAAAATATCAATCGTGTAGTGACGTCATAGAAGGTGGCTAGCTTGCCACAAATCGCCATTTATTGTTACATTTCTGTCAAAAAAAGCTGTCAAAAGTGATGTTCCGGAGCTTTGATTATTTAACCAGATATCGATAACCATTATTAATATGTTTTTATTTTTCATAATTTCGATGCAAATGATAACAGGCGCTTACGCAGTAAATCATATCGAAACGGTATTTGCTTTGCTTGCCGTTGTGCGTGTATTTTTGAAACAAAAAGACGTGAAGAAAGAGGGAATTAAGTTTGCTTAGAATTGTTCATTTTGTTATTCAATAGGCAGGTAGTTGTTTTGTTTATTTTTGATTCTAAATCATTGAAGACAAGCCAGACTATAATTGATATCAAGAGGTAATGACAAACTTCTCACGAACGTGATAATGATTTTCAGTTCAGCGCTTATAGCGTCAATAATATTGATTCAGAAAGCAGCCAAGGGTGCCACCATTTTGTATTTTTTTACAGTACTTGAGGCACTTGAGCTTTTGCTTGTTTTAGTGAGTCTGGTGTGTCCTGCTCTGAGGAACCCATCGTCATTCAATAACCGTGGCTCTTCCAATACCTGACACTGGCAGTAATAGTCTGTCGAGTCGTAACGACGGCTGATTGCCATATATGACAAGAATAGAATAGGGCTTACTAGAATAAACTGCGTAGTTCTTTATTTTTTTTATACAAAGAATTATAATAAAAGTAGATAAATAATTACTGTGATTATTTCATCTACGTCAACTCTTACAAAAGTTCATTATGTAATATTTAGTGCTAAAATATCGATAGTAGATTCGATACTCTCTGTGCAACACTAAAAATGGACGCCATTTTATGTTACATTTCAAGTTTAGGTATGCACGTTTTTTTCGTACTTAGGGCTTGTCCATTGGTTTAGGTCAATGGGTTAGTGAACTAACTTCACTTGACAACTTCCGGTTCCATAGAAAACTCATTGTCAATGTTGCCCGCTAAAACGAACAGAAATAATGTTGACTTTTTTATTTTCTTACCATCTAACTACTAATTAAATCAAATTATTTGTATTTTTATTATTTATTTGTCAATTTTTTTAGATGGTGTACAAAGACATAGCCCAGGTTGGGACATTTCTTTTAAAAATATATTCTTATCTATACCTAGTTTACGCATCACTCGATAGTTAAGATCGACTCATTTTACTATGAAAACATATAGGTAGCTCGTTACGAAATGCTTTTACTAGGTCATCCTTAATATCTTGGTGTTGGCCACATTTTTTTCAATCTATCTACGTTTATCATCATGTTGCTTGGTCCTTGAAGTAATGTTTTTTGACAGGCAAAGAAGCTAATATGGTCAAACCTAAGATAAGAAAAATAGGTGCTTGGCGCTATGCAGATTGATGAGACTGTGGATCTCGTGTGAAGCAAAGCGCTTTCGAGATACTATGGACTGATGAATCCAAATTCCACCGCGATGGTATCACAAACTATCACAATCTCCATTATTGGTCAGAAGAAGGCAATAACCCGAGAAAAAAGAAAGAGAGAGCTCATCTAATGGGTTTTTCGTTAAATATGTGGATGGGCATAATTGACAGGCATTTGATATCACCTTATTTTCTCCCTTATAATTTAAACGGGGAAGTCTACGAGATATAAAGAGAAGAAATGACACATCTACTTGGAAACGTTCCTCTGGAGAAGAGGAGACTATGATTCACGAGCACGACGGCTGCCCCGTCATTTCTGCCTCAGTGTGCAAAGATGTCTGGACGCAAATTCTCCACGGCGTTGGATTTGGAGGCCCTATCCCTTGGCCAGCAAGATGCCCAGTTTTAACCCCATATGATTTTTATGTGTGGTGTCACATGAAATATTTGGTGTATACGACGCCCGTACACAATGTGGAAGAACTCCGGGAAAGCATTTTATTAGCAGCAAATAAAAAAAACAATCATCTCAAGAAACTTCATGCGTGCATATGATAAACATGGATAAACTTTTAAAAAAAATCTTAACAGTAAATGATATTCAACCAAGATTATTTCTCATTTACATTAAACAAAAAATATTGATAATTAAAAATTAACAATAGTTGACTTAATTTTGCATACATTTTTAGTAGATACCCATACCATTTTGATAATGAGCTGAGGAAGTTGTTTATTCAATTTGTATACAAAATCCCATAGTAATTTTTTTTCACAATGGCTTGCCATTTTTAAAGAAGAGCCATTTTTCTTAGAAATCATTGGTCATTTTACATACATAATACATTTTTTGTACCATTTGTAACTACATTTGTGATTTAAATAAATTTCTTGTTTATTTACTCTTTAAATAAACATAAAAACTTATGGTTTATGGTGTTTCTACAAAATACATTAATTTAGAGTTTGAAATTGGGCATTTTTAACAATCTAAAAAAGCACAAAAATGCTTACAACTTGGTAAATAATAAGCTCTGACCACATGTTGTATATCCAAATCTATTGGAAATAAGCTCAACTACAACCCCTTAAAAGGAAGGTATAGAATTTCCTCTCACCCTGTTTAATATGCGCAAATATCAGTGTTAGTAACAAAATAATTGTCACCTGCTCTTCATTCTTTGACAAACACAAATTTGATGCTCTTATCAAGTCAATACCCAAGCCAATGTGATTTTATACATTTTGGGGATGCAATGCTACTAATTCTAGAGTAGAGCTATATTGGAAATATTAGATGATAGCTAGTCCTTTGGAATAATGGTATGATTACAGTCAGTTCTCTCTCGTAGTATCTCAATACCTTAGATTTAAGCTTGGTCTCTCCAACATTTAGCTCTTTGTTGTGATTGCTCTGTCTATGATGATCCATGTGATAGTTATCACCTTCCTGTAAATATAAAATTTTTTGTAAATATTAATAAAGTAAAAAGTTTAGCAAATGATAACAGCACACCCTAAATGTAAATTCATAGACTAGAAAATGTATGTTAAAAATGTAGCTTCAGAACTGCATAGTGTATTAGGCTTATAATCTCTTTTGTACTTTTTCGAATTATTCAATTCCTGTCTTTAACTTACAGTATCTCTACTCTATCTTCTCCTTGTGATACTCTAAATAGGTCTTGTTATAGAAAGTCCAAAAAAAATCTTCACTTCCATGGTGGATTGACAACTGCTGAAAGGTATCTTGAATTTAAAAGATTACAAGCTAAAAACCTAACATTGAAAACTGAGACTCTGGAATTATATGTTAAAATTTAAATAGCTTCAATGAAGAATGGGTACAATTGTTTTTAGAGAAAAATACTCCAGACTATGTTAACAATTATCCTATTTCTCCTGTCAGTGAACATAATCCCCATTATGATAATCATTGTCAGCTTTATATTCTAGCAAGAATAGTGCTTTGGTTTGGACAGTATTCCTTACATGTTGTTGAAAAACTCTGTGAATAAGGTGTGCTTAATGTTTGGTAAAGTACAATATTTGGCAGAACAATGATAATATTTTACACTCCTGGAAGTCAGATTGTTTTCATTTTGAAACCAGATAAAACCAAATTGGTATCATCCCATTGCTCCTTACATCCTGCATTGGAAAAGTCTTTGGACAATTGAAATTATATGTAGAGTAAAATAATATTTTACCTGCTTATCAATTTTTATTTCGTAAGGGAATGTCAGCTCATGAAAGTATTTGCCAATTACAGCTGGATATTCAAAACAGTTTAACAATGGAAACTTTAATGACCATTTACTTTCATGTTGCTGGAGCTTTTAGTAGTGTTAATATTGATGTTCTCTGTTCTGAATTGCAGTCTATAGGTTTTCCAAACGATTGTTCTTAGGGTACATGCTTTCTTCATTAATAGGGAAGACAAGTTATATGGTCCAACGTTTGCTTGGGTCGGGGTTTCTCTAGCTCTTTCTCCGCAAATTTTTATTCTACAAACTTTCGTCGTTCAAATCAAATCTTAATTTGTTTCAAATTGTTTGTATACCTATGCATAATACTAACATCTTCAATAAATCATTGGAAGGGCTGCAAAATAGCCATTGCATTGCCATGTTAGGAGTAAAATAATTATACTTAAGTAAATCAGAGTGAAGCTGTTAATATTTAAGACGCACATATTTAAATAGACAACGAAATACACACGTGCAAGTAAATGTTTCTTGCCAAAATATGAATCTTTGTTCTTTAATTTAAAGAATAATATTGAAAAATAAACTCGTAACAGATTAGTTCCTAGCAGATTAGTAGACTCTTTCAATTGATTGATACACAATTACAAATTGTATGTCAAAAAGATGAAACCATTCAATCAAAAAGCGTATATAACCTTATTATTATTTTGTGTTTTATGGCAATCAGCTGTTGTTACTACACAATAACTATTTCTGCCAATTTAAAGTATTAATATAATAAAAGTATTAATAAAATTAAACCAATGCTTTCAAGACGACATATATTCAAAAATCCTTCAAAAAGCGTCTCTATCGCTTTCGCCATCATTTGTCAAATATCTGTAGTGTGAAGTTCGTTAAAATGCTTCAACTGTTAGATTCAAAGGGATCGCGATAGGTTGAGGTTACACAAATAGGCCCGTTTCTCACGCAAGTGTCACAATTTCTTTAAAATTTAAAGAAAAACTTGAAATTCGCCAATATTTTCTGCTGAAAGTTGAAACTTTAAATTGGAGTTCATTTTAGAAACTTACTAATAAGTATAAAAGTAGTGTCGCGGTGCAGAATGCCTGCCCAAAGAAAGGTTTCTCATCGACAAACAGAGATTTTAATTTCGTTTATGGAGATGCATATGAAATTTGCAAAAGGACAATTGTCCCATCAAAGAGGCCCATTGGGCAAACGAGCGACTGAGGTCCTGTGGGATCAACTATCCGGAAAATTAAATTGTTGTGGAAGTGGAATAACAAAGAGCACCAGAGAATGGAAACTTGTAAGTAGGAAATCTCTTAAATTTATAAGAAATTCAGTATCATCCACATACAATAAGTGTGATTAAAATCATTAATATGTGTAATTCTAAACAAAGTTATTGATCCTTAGAAAAATATGACACTGACCAAATCTTTATATGTAAAATTTTGTACAATTCATAACAATTTCCTGTGCCCTCCTGATATTATTTTACCTATTAGGTTGCAGCTTAAATTTAAATATAATATTTTATTTGATGTCTCACTGGCATAGTAGGTAATAGCCCTGTAGGTCCCAGGTTTGAGTCCTGGTCAGGGCATTAATTTGTGTGATGAACCCAGATGTTAGTTCTGAGGTAATAGTTGTTTTTATTTATACATGTATGTTCATTCTGGGTTCTCCCCAGTTCACTGTATACAACACAACACAAGCTCTGCTTGTTTTGGGGCCACACAGTTGGCGTGTCTCTCTGGGGATATATTATTTTTATTATTGAGGTTTTACTTGTTATATTTTTATTTGCAGTACTGGAATAACATAAAATATAAAGTCAGAAATAAAGCCAGAAAACGTCGCAGACACATGAGTGGCACTGCAAGTGGGCCAGCTTGGGAAGGCAGTTTCACAAGTGTAGAACGCAGAATATTGGCAATTTTAGGGAGTGAAAATGTGTTAGGAGAAGAATCTATACTAGATAATTGTTCAGGTATTTGGAAATGTGCCTGCAACTAGCCAGGATGGTAGAACTTTTTGTTATATTAAGTATCTGCCTTAGTTTTTTTTTACTCAATGACATAATTTCCTACTTTTATTTTTGGATTCTAATAATTAATTTTGCTTCTAGATACAACAAATTTGGCACAGAGAGTTTCAAGTCCACCAACACTGCCGCGACCATGGAGCCCTATGGAAGATGTCAAAGTCAGCTCTCCCATTCATGTGCCTGTGCCTATGCCTGATCATACACCTCCATTTCAGCATGCTGCACCACCAACATGTACAAGTAAGTATCTTTTTTTTATGAATACATGCCTAATGTTGAAGAATAACTCATTTTATGTACCATTTTCCAGATAACAGACAAAGTCTATTAGACAAACCAGACTGGGCACATGATTTAGAAGAAAGACATGTAGCAACACAAGAAAGAATAGCTGCATCCCTCGAGTCCCTACTGGACATTCAAAGAGAAGTGCTGAATTTGTTAAATCAGAGACTACCCTTTTTTAAAACTGGTTAATTGATAATGCTGTATTGAAATATTAAAATAATCCTAGCGTTGACTTGAAACACGCAGCACTTGATAAACCTGTATTGAAATATAAAAATAATACATATATCAAAATAATCATAGCCTTGGAATTAAAACATACAACACTTCTGTCTGGATTTCCATTTCAGAATTATTAATTAATGAACCTGTAATTATAAGGGTGACTTAAAAACACAATGATTTGTAGTCTATTGAAGATCGTTTTTTGTTATTTCTATTATTTTATTGTATCATTAAAAGTTAAGGCCATAACAGTAGAGTTATTTAATATTACTTAGGCTGATAATTTGGACAATTGAGGTGTGAAGATGTAATAGAGTTACATTTGCTTTAATTACATTATTAGTAGGTATGGATTACATCCATAGACAGAAAAGCTTAATGGTTAATTTTATCTTTTTAAATGTGTAATTGATTAAAAAAGTAATTGTGATTACAAAATATTTTTGTTAAATTTGAAGAGATTCAGATAAAACTAAAAAAACTAAAGAAAATACATGGGTTATATCAACAATCATATTTTATTAATTTTTAATCTTCCGCATCCTGCAATCTGAAACAAAAAAATAAATATAATTTACTATACACTATTAATTTACAAACACTATATAAGTGTTTGTTATGTTGAAAACAAATCAAGTTAGCAAGAACATAGCTTAAGAAATTGAAAGCAAAAATACTATATGACTATTCTTAGATACTTACTTATAAATGTTCAGTAAATTTTTTTATTTGATACTCATTATAAAGCTCTCCTAGAATATTTTACCTTGCCTAAAACGGCTCAGCCATAGCCAGTTGACTAAGGCAGTTCTACCATTATCACCACTAAAGTCATGCCCTCTTTCTGGCTCTCTTGGTGGCTGAACAGACTGATCTTACATAATTTCTTCTCTATCTGCCAACTTTTAGATATAACTGTTATCTCAAATACGAAAGACAAAAACAATAATTGTATTGGTTATAAATGACCATACCAACTGGGAACCCACAAATAATAGCCCCATCGAGTCTGGATCTTCGGGCATATGAGGCAGGGTTACAGCCACTAAGCCACTCTGCCATAATATAATTTTAATAACATGAGACTAAGTTTTTGAGTTAAAGAACTTGTTTTATGGAAAACTAAAAATAGAACGGCAAGAACTATACACACTTTAACAAAATACAACAATGTAGAGTGTAGAAACCAATGATAATTGTAGGGTCATTATTTTATAAAATTGTGTAGAACTACCCAAGCATTAATAATTTTGCCTTCTTGTACAGCTCCTGTATATTATATATAACACAGGGCACAGTGTGCAGTGCATTTGTGTCTTTAAGATTCCAAAGCAGCACTCCAGAACATTGCAAGTCTTGTGGTGCGATGTTATGCATTCTTCCACAGAGTTTGGTGCTGCGTTTAAAATGGACTGCATTATCCACCAGTTGGGCATATGTAGTCACCTAAAATCTTATCAGGCATATTATTATTAATAGGTTTCATAGGTAATCTAAACTAAGTACAGAATGTATATGTACTTACCTTATAGCCGAAATGAATGCCCCTTATGCATGAATATTTTCTACATATTATGTCTTGACCACAGATATTCCAGACAAGGGAATCATGGCCCTGTCCCTCAAATTAGGTCTGCATCTACATGTTTGAACAGGTATGAACTAGAATCACAAATCTATAAAAATGGATTTCATTTAAATAAGTAAAATAAAAATTGATTGTTTTGAAAAAGCATAGGTAATATAAAAACATAATTACAATCGTAGCATTCAATGTAGCATTTATAGAATGAGACCTCTTCTATTAAAATAATCTTCTTCTAGTTGTGTTGAATGTATTAATGAGAATGGTTACCATCAATACAGCCCAGCAACCTGGGTAGCCATACTTACTTGCTCCTCTAGTTCTTCCAAAGAAAATGGAAAATAATATCGTTTAAGATGTGCGGATTGTCTGTTATTGCTATTAATTATAACCTCTTCAATGCAGACACAAATTGACGTTTGGCACAAACCTCTAAGGTGCATAGCACCAACTTGCTTCTAATCTGACTGTGAGCCATGAGCGTAAAAGGCAATTGTTGTTAATATCTAGGAAGAGAAAATTTATGTTAAAATCTTTCGGCAACTTAATAACATATTATGTTTCTATATATAACGTACCTACTGAAGAGCCACTTTTATTTTTAGTTTCATAGCAGTTTCTTCCCGTTTCTTTTTTTAATAAGGGCTTTAGCATTTCACATACTTTAATTAATTGCTTTTTCGACAACCTGTAAAATTGTCGGAACTGTTTTTCAGGCGTCATCATTAGGATTTCCTCTCTAAGGATTCGTCTTTCTAGACGGGCTTGCTGAAGCAAGCGCTCCTCTTCCGGTAGTGCTAACAAAATTGCTCTTGCCAGCCTAGAAGTATACGGTTATTGAATAATGTTGGATTCCTCAGAACACATCAGGCTCACTAAAACAAAAATCAAAGCCTGTCAGTACACTTAAAAACTATTAGTACAAATAACTTATGATTAGTGGAATCTACAACATGTACAAATCAACTGTGTATACAGGTATATTTTATATTTCAGGATATAATACTAGTGTTTTTACATTAGGATAGGATACTAGTGTTTTTACATTAGTAGGCTTGAGAGTATGTGGAGGGAGGATATCGTATAATGGGGTATGGTGGAGGAGGCAGTTGAAAAAGGTATAATCTATTGTACCACACTCCTCTACTGAGCCTACAAATTGTTGATGTTGATCTTTTATCCAGGTTTTTGCCTGATTATTACATGGCTCAAGAAGGCATGAGCCGTAGTCAATTACACTCCTAATTATAAAGAAGTTTTTGGGTGCTTGAACGAGAGCCACACACCAAAGATTGATCGGATCACATTTATGCACAGTCCACATCTTTTGGCCAGATAGCTAAGGTGACCAATACCTGATAGTTTGCTATCAAACACCACCCCAAGAAATTTCACTTCACTTGTTGACACTTCCCTTCCTAGGTTCTCTCGAGAAAGATATAGATATGGGGGGGGGGGGATTCTCTTACTAGTGAAGACTATGGCTTTACATTTAGGAGTAGCAATAGAAAGGCCATGTGATCGTAGCCAGTAACCAAGATAAGAAAGGGCCTTGTAAAGAATAAGAACTACATCTTTGATCACCACAACTCTAAAATTCAAGGCAATGTTGTCCGCATATTGAAGGATGTTGCAGAAGAAATTGACAGATCTATCCAAATCTGAGGTGTAAATTTATATTATATAAGAGCCATCGCCCTCCTCAACCATATTACAAGGAAGTGAGCGACCCGTCACCCGACGCTACCGTAAGAAGATGAACCTACTTTAGGGACAATGATGCTTTAGACATTCATCGCGACGAAGTACTCAACAAACAAACAGACACATGTTTTATTACAAATACTAGTAAAAGCCTGTGAATGGGGGATTATACGCAAGGGTTTTTGATCTTCCAAATAATTCCAAATAAACTTCCGGATAGTTTATATAAAGCTTTAGCACAAAATGTTGGTTTACTTATAGTTTTTTGAATTTGTCATCATACCTTCTATAATTCAGTTGGACGCATTACTTTGCTAAAGAAAGTTCTTTAAAAGATCCTACATATCGCACTTTCCTTTAAAATACAAAATATTTAATTTCATCATAGGTAAAACAAAGGAGACGTTTCATTTTCGGCTAGCGCGATGTACACCAGTTCGAAATGTATGAAAGAATGTGGTAGACGTACTAAAAATATTTTAAAAATTATACCCTGCATTATGTTCTACTTTGAAACAAAAAACTAAACATCATATGGCCCCACCGAGGTGACGTTTACATACTCCGAATTTTTGAACGAAAATATGAAACAGCATGCACATACCACTGAGTCTGTGACAACTTGTCTTTCTAGTCAGAGGTTTGTTCAGGTCCTTTTGACGAACGTATGGTTTCAATAAACGATATACAACTCACAAAAATATTTAAAAATAAAGTGTAACCAACATTTGAATGAATTTTGGAGGTGTTTAATGTCGATTACAATAATCATAATCGTTTTGGCAACCTGAAACGATCAAAATATCCCTTTAATCACTACCAACTACTCGGTAACTAAACAAGACGTTTGCTGTTGTAAGATCAATGGTAAATAAAAATAACGGTTAAAGTAGAATAATTAATCAAACGAAAAACTCCAAAGGAGCTCGTAAATTTTATTAGCGATAAATTGGGAAATAAAAGTAACAAAAGATGTAATAAAACGACAACATGACAGATAGGTCCATGTTTTCATTATGTAGCATGGCTGATTTACGGATTTTAAAATGTTTTCCTACGTCAAAACTAAATAAAATTATGAAATATTGGCATATAATACTCATTCTATTTATTTAATGCAAACCTAGGAACACCCCTACAAAAGCTAGCCAAGTGCCCCTTAAATATTGATATGTGCTCCTTTTTCTCAACCAACTTCTGACGGAATTTTTTGGACACTTTTCAGCATTCTCTATGATTTAATTATAAAATTATTAGATTAAATGGCCAAAGTGATTTATTTTAACTAATTTCATGTTCAAATTAACCCTCAACCGGAATCGTGGGTCCATTTTGACCCGACAACGACAAAAAAGCCGTTTAATTTCGAAACGCGCGCAGCAACACTTTTGCGCGCCAATGTAATGTCATTACTTCGCAAGGTGAGGCGGGTGCCGGACGCATAGCACTTTGAAATTACTGAAAGTGTAAGTACGAGCCATCGTTGGGTCCAATTGGACCCACGATTCCAAGTTTATTTTATTTTTTCAATGATTATATATTTTTTTATTATTATTTTAGACACTTCTCTGGAATAATAGCGCGTAATCTTACGGAAAACGATATCCAGAAACTATTGTCAGATGAAAATGATACAGAACGAGAACTTTCGAGCAATTTGGACTAAGTGCCTTACATAGAATAGTAAAAGACTGATAATGATTTTGCGCTTTTAGAATAGGTTGTCATTTCTTTTATTTTCTTAGGATCTCACAAATAATTTATTTTTTTGTAAACGGGAAGTAACGTAAAACCCTGTAGTATTGTAAAATTTTAAAGATTTTTGTTTTTTTATTATTGTGTGATATGGTCAAAGAAGAAATCCAAAAAAAAATTACCAAATTTAGAACCTATGATCTAAAGTAAAATAAATGTATAATTTCAAGATGTGAATGAATAAAAGTTGATTTATATATTACATAAAACTTGTTTTAATGCACTTATAACCCATATAAGTGGAAATTTCATCTATATTAGAAAAGTAAATTGGATTTTAATTGAAGGGTCCATTTGGACCTACGATTCCAGTAATGTGGAACAATTTAGCTATTCCGGTTAAAGGTTAAGTTCGTGTTAAATATTTTGTGTCCGTATCGTTTGTTTGTATTCGTGTCGTTTCGGTTCGCGTAAATTTTAAAAGTGCTGTGTAGTAAATAGAAAGTAGGCGAAAAGACGTAAGTGTAGTGTTCTATTACAAGGTTAAGTGTGGTAGAACTTCGTAAATTGTTTGTAAGCCACAAACATTTTGAGAAGAAATGTTTTCTGGATTACTCAATAATATTATATATATATATATAATAATTGGTGTAACATAATGAACAGAATATTAAAAGGTACTCATGTCTCGCGTCTAGAAAATAAAAATTTGCCTCCCATGCAATACAAACAAAGCATATCAAAATGTGAAACAAAGTTTAGAAATAAAAAAATTCCTGAATATACAATTCTTTTATTTATTTTACCTTCTTTAACTTTTAGATTGTTTAAATATCTTGTAGAATAGAAGAGGGGCTTTCGCGTTGTCACAATGGCATTACGCCAAAATCCAATGCAGGCATTTTAAAATTAAGAAACGAAGGACAATCTAATTTTTAAAAAAAAGTTGTCAAAATGAAAACGTGGGTTCCTAGTGTTGTAATTAGGAAGACGTTCGTCTGATGCGTAGCATCACTAGATGGTTTGTGCTACCTGCTATGCACGCTGGCATCATACAGAATCATAACCTGCAAGCTTATCTAACCCTAAAACAATTTTGGGAGATGCATTCCTTACATTTTACTTCCTTTGGCACCTATGACAGATTTGACATTCGTAAGAGTATGGCGGAACACAAATTGACTTTAACGCCCGTTAAATATTTAACAGAGCATTAATTTAACTACAGGTTATGGGGAAAGTCGGCCTTAGGGAGCTAGGAAACATACCTAATGCATGTTTACAGCTAACGTAAAGCTTTTCTGAAGCAACAAGGCTAAAGCCGTATAATGTGCATTTGTTAAGCTTAGCATTATGTCTAGAGGTGTCGGGGTCGTTTCATATATAAGAATTATTTTGTATAGACATAAGAGCCTATGTAAATGTATTTTGAAAAAGTTCTTTTTCAAGGATTGTCAATGTCGAAAAATTAATATTTGTATTTGAATTATGAATTTTTCATCCGAGTAACACCCGATTGTTTTGTGAATATCGGGAAAAAATATAACTTATGTAGTGGCCTTTGTTTCTTCGGGATAATGACATATTCTAGCGATGAAATAATTTTTAAAATCGATTCTTTGGTTTCAGAGTTTATTGGACGGCGTATTGGTATTCATGGACGGCGTGGTAGACATAAGGACAAGTTATTCGTGCCGCGACAAAAACTTGCCCTCGACAGTAATAATGTGCACTGTACGGCTGGAAGAAATTACCGAAAAAAGTAAGGGAGCTACCAGTAAACAAATTAAAAATGTATTTAAGTTACTATTGGAAAAAATGTATAATGATAACGATTAATGACATCCTATTGAATTTATTGTTAATTTGTTGACCTCAATATTTTTATGAATTTAGATTAATGAATTTAAACCTTACTCTGTACATACTATATACCAAAAAATACATTGTTTAAGTACTAGTCTCACATTTTATTGTATTATGGTTAAGCAACAAATTGTAATTTTTTTCACAAAGAACGCTGACAAATCAGCAGTATATGTATGTATTAGGTCATTACATATGAAAATGGCATTTTGTAAGGGAAGACCATAAAGTCAATTTTTTAAATATCAAATATATTTATTTAATCAAAGTATGTACCATTGCTATCTATGCACTTTTGCCATCGCATAGGTCACGGGCGTAGCCAGGGGGGGGTTTTGGGGGTTCAAACCCCCCCCGAAAAGTTCAGATATTAACATTCATAGAATTAAAATAAGAACAGGCGTGCGGCATATCTCATTGATTACTAACTATTACCTACATTAAAATATACGGTGGTTTGGATTCCTGCGCCACCGTCGGTTCGCATTCGGTAATCTTCGTATATATTCGTTCACTTTCGTACACCACGCGCTGCGCGACAAGTGCGCGTCGCACTTGTCGCGTTCACTTAATTACCGAGCGCGGGAAAACGAAGTTATTTTGATATTTTTATGATTTGACCTACGTTGATTTAGAATTTTCACTACATACATTAAAAAGATTTGACTTGAAGATAACACAGGAGTAAACACTTGTCGTGTAAATACAAGGGTAAGTAAAAAGTAATAAGATTTAAATTACTAATTCTAAATGTGCAGTGTAGAGGAATAATTTGACGTATTTTTTTAACTAAATTTTCATCTTTTCAGATATATTTAACGAATTTTATAGCAATTTTGCAGCAAGGTTATATCCCTGATTAAACGAAATGATTTAAAAGGATTAAAATTACTACTAATATTGGAAATAATAACTTTGAATTTGGATTTTATCCTGGAGACTTATTTGATGAATCAATAAACTAAAGCCATCCACGCCTCTAAGTAATTTTAGTTAAATATCGTAATACGTTGTCCTGATTACCTACTTAGCATAATCTATATCTACTAATATTATAAAGTGGAAAGCTTCGTATTTGTTTATGTTCTTAACAAATACACTCGACTGATTTTAAAAATTCTTCCATCATTAGAATGCTACATTATTCCTGAGGGAAAATACCTTTTCATATGGGAAAATTAATTTATCGCAGGCGAAGCTGCGGAACGAAGGCTAGTCAGCCTATTATGTGTAAATTATATTACCTCTTAGTATAGTATTTTTTTTATTATTTTAGGTTAAGAACGAGAAAATGGAGAAAAACAAAAGAAAAGGCGATAAGCTTAAAGGTATGGAGTATTGGAAAAAGTGGTGTGGTCAAGCGGCTACCCGTAAAGAAGAGTATTTGGGACCAATAACTAGTTCGCATGCCGACACTACAGTTGTTATGACAACCGAGCCTTTGACTTCGTTTGCAGTATCCACTGTCGAGACCGAGTCGGTGATGCCCCCGGCGGCGCCCTGTTTCATGACTACCACTACCGAGCCTACATTTATCCTGGAACCAACCAGCAGCAGTGCCAAGTCACCTGTTACGTCATCTTTTCAATCTGCTAAATTGGATGTTGGTTGTTATGCGAATCAAGACAAAATCGAGGATGAATATCTAAAGGCTCAAATTTTAAAAGAGCCTTGGACTCCATCTAAAGATTATAAGTTTCCCATTTATACAAAACGAAATCTGCGCTTTCAGATGAAATGGATGGAAAGATTCCCCTGGTTGTCATATTCTGAATATAAAAGTGGAGCATATTGTAGAATTAGCGTCGTAATGAGACGTTCGCTTGATGAAGGTAAAGGGGGCCATCAGCGGGTCGGCCAGCTTGTAACCGATCCTTTTTGCAAGTGGAAAAATGCGCTAGAAATATTTGAAGCTCATGCAAAATCAGGATATCACAAACGGAATTCGGAACTCGCAGATAATTTCCTAAAAATAATGTGTTCTCGGGCTTCTTCAGTCGATGATCAGTTGTCTTCTGAAAGAAAGAGACAGCAACAGGAAAACCGAAAGAAACTCATCCCTATCGTAAAAGGAGTAATTTTTTGCGGCAAACAAGGTATACCTTTAAGAGGTAAAACTGATTCGGGACGGATCCACATTTCACCGGAGTTTGAACAACCACTTCAAAATGATGGTAATTTTCGCGCACTGTTGCGGTACGCAGCCGAATCTGGGGATAAAGATCTTTCTGAGCATTTGTTCACTTCTCAGAAGAATGCCCTTTACACGAGCCCTCAAATCCAAAATGAAATTATTGACATTTGTGCTGAAATTATTCAACATAAGATCATCGGTGAAGTAAAGGAAGCCAAATTTTTTACAATTGTTGCTGACGAGACGACTGACATTGGACGTATTGAGCAAGTCTCGCTGTGTTTGCGATATGTTGATTCAAAAGATGTTACACAACATAAAGTTAAGGAGATGTTCTTAGAATATATTCCAACAATTGACGTGACAGGATCCGGTCTTGCAAATCTTATAATTACAGCTCTGAAAAAGCATGGACTTGAATGTTCTCATGTGGTTGGTCAAGGTTACGATGGGGCTGCAGCAATGAGTGGGCATTTGCGCGGTGCCCAAGCGTATATTCGTCAAGAATGCCCTCTTGCTCTTTATGTACATTGTAGTGCACACTCTCTCAACCTTGCTATTGCTGACTCATGTTCACAAGTAGATGTGCGAAATTGCGTTGGGATCGTGCAGTCTGTTGGATCCTACTTTAGACATTCGGCTCAACGCACTGCTGTTCTGAAAGAAAAAATTCGGGATCTGTTACCGGCTGATCACCAAAAAAGCCTGCTTGCGATGTGCGAAACACGGTGGGTTCACAAGCATGAAGCCATTATAAGATTCAGGGAAATTTATTCAGCGATTGTGCATGCTCTCGAAGAACTTCAATCTATCCACAATAAAGAAACATCGCAACAAGCCGTCCAATTGCTTAACACACTTCGATCTTCGAATTTTGTTATGTGCCTAGTGATACTTCAAAAAGTCATGAGCTACACATTGTCACTGTCAAAACAACTGCAGGCAATTAACACAGACCTCATAACAGCATTCAGTCACGTGGATGATGTTATTAATGCTTTGCAACTTTTGAGAGATAAAGTTGACGAAGAGTACCTCCGTCTCTATGAAGAAGCAAAGGTGTTGCTCGAAGAAAATGGTGGTATACTGCTTATGCCACGTAGCGTCGGAAGGCAGTTGAATCGCCCTAACATTCCTGCGTCGGATATATCCACGTATTACAAACGAAATTTATTCATCCCATTTCTCGACCATACAATTCAACAATTGATCGAGAGGTTTACAAAACACCGTAAAGTAGTATCGGCACTATCCGGTGTGTTACCGTCAAATTTTGCGGCCGGTTGTGAAATCGAAGAGGCATTGTGTATGTACTCGGCAGTGCTGCCCGAAAAATGTACATCTGTCGTCAAAGCAGAACTTGAAGTGTGGAAAGCAGCTATGACTCTCACCTCCCCTACTCCAAAATCAGCTTTGGAATGCTTAGATAAGTGTGACCAAAAACTATATCCAAATATTTATACATTCTTGCAAATATTGGCTACCATACCTGTCTCCACTGCTACCCCAGAAAGGACCTTTTCAAGCCTAAGAAGACTTAAAAACTACTTGCGGAACACAACGAGAGAAAACAGACTGAACGGCTTGGCCCTCATGAACATTCACTATGAGATAGAAATTGATGCGAGTGAAGTAGTGGATATATTTAAAAAGAAAAACAGAAGATTAATTTTGTAATACTCTTTGTTTCTGTGATATATAAGAGAACGTTATTTTTTTTATTTAGCTTATAGTTTATACTGTCCCACTGCTCGAAAAAGGACTCTCCCAATTCCTTTAATTTTTTCTGTGTATATATTTTTGACATCTTTAATATTTTTCTTATATAAGGGTTATTTTATGTACTTTTAGTCGTTTTATTCTCTTGAACCCCCCCCGATTCTAAAACCTGGCTACGCCCGTGGCATAGGTAGTTAACTGATCCCTTTACTAAAAAAAACCATTCGGACGGGAATGAAAAAAATCTTTGAAGGCACTTTGGACTGCCCCATTGGAGAAGTTATTCAAATTTTGAAAATCTTTTGGAGCAAGGTCCGGGGAGTACGGTGGATGTCTTGGACATTCCAATCGTAGAACCTCTAATTTGGTAGCCGTCTGTTGGGCAGTGTGTGGTCTATCGTTGTCCTGTAGCAGCAGTGGCCTAGAGTGATTGAACAGCCTCGGTTGTTTAGCAGCTAGCTTTTCCATCATGGTTTGCAGTTGCTGACAAAAGACAGCTGCCGTAATCGTCTGGCCAGATTGAAGAAAGCTGTAGTGAACCAAATACGCACTGTGTTTACTTTTGCGACACCGCCGCCATAGCACAGCTTTAATACTCGAGACGTTTTTGCAGCACTAGTGCCACGTGATCGTAAATAACGCGATATTTCAAGTTCAAGGACATAACATACCGTTTAGGGAGGCTTTTTTTCGATTTTAAAATATTCACAAATTGTACTTTTAATAAATTACTATCCACATTTTCGCCATGGCGGTGGAGCCAGACACTTATCTCTTGTTTTTTATTGGCCTGCATTTTATCAATTTGTCTGGAGTGATATGTAGCGTTGTCCATAATAATTATGGACGGTTCTTCTAGAGATTGCACCATTTCTTTAAATCATCGTTCGTAAATCTCCACGTTCATTTCTTCGTGGTAGTCCACTGTTGTCTTGGATTTAAAGGCCAGTAAAGCATCTGACACGAATCCTTTCGTAGACCCTGCATGGCATATGGCGTTCACCTTTTCCCATTGGCACTGAACTAGTGGAAGCGGTGGTGTCGTCAGTCCAGTTCTTAGTTACTGTGTGGTTTGCATTTAACCAAGTCTCGTCAGTGAAAATAACATTTGACCAATCTGATATCTTTCCGGCTTCGCTCAAAAATTCACAGCGAGCCATAGCAACGTCGTGACGCTCCATAAATATTTTACGTTGTACTTTCAAAACTAAGCTTAATGACGATTTTTGGCCATGGAACAAACCACATTCACGTAAAGAAACAACAAGTTTTTTAAGTGTTGGAATTTCTTTGCGCAAGTAATAGTCATATATATGACGGCGAATAGTATCAGCGTTGAAGTTGCCAAGTTGGCAAATTCGCAATGCCAACCGATGCCACACGATGTGGTTGGCGTTTTTTCTTCGGCGTACGAAGCTTATTTTCCTGCATGCCGCTTGTACCGTACGCTTCGGTAGTAATTTTTTAAACAGCAGGTCCACTAATTCCTAATGCGGCCGCAACACGCTCTCGCACTTGCGACAGTGGCGGGCCACCATTTTGATACTCTGCTTCAAAGTAATTACGAACCTTGATCACCAGTTCTCTCGCCTGCCTTTTCAGAACAGATTCTATCGGCATTTTGATTATTTACAGCTGGGCAGCAATCAACACGGAGGAACACAAAATACACAATGTAACGTATGGAATGTGTAATGTGAAAAAGCTCGGCGAACGGAAATGTAGTGACTAGCACGACCGTCTTGTTGCGAGGGACAGATTAAAACAAACATAAAATGGATTGAGTGTTCCCACCTTGAAAAAATATATTGGAATGTTTTTGTTGTATTTGTCTTTGTTCAAAATATAATAAATATATGCGCTCGATATCATTAGATACTTATTTGGTCACAACACTACATTATATCAAATTAGAACTGTCAACGAGAAAATAAAGAAATAAAAATAGTATAAGATGCACCTATTTTTAAGAACTTGTTGTTACCATGTACTTGCAAATAAAGAATTATTATTATAAACAAACATACAAAACTTTCTTCCATACACTAAGATTAGATATAAAACTTAATCTTTGTAAATAAATGTACGCAAATGAACAAAATACTCTTCGCACATCTTAAATACAACCTAACACTATCGTGATATCATCATTAACCAGGTCTAAGTGCCTAATATCAATTCAAATGAGAAATCTTCGTGTAATATCTCAGAGTAATATTACGATATCGGAAGAGATCCGGCGCACGCGCTGCTTTTGCATGCGTAACTGGTATGGCTGATACCACGCGCTCTGTTCCCACGCACTTGCGGCAATATGTGGATCTTAGTTCGTGGTCGGTTTCCATTGTTTTATCCAGTTATAATTAAGGTATTTAAAAGAAATATATCGACGATGAAGTACCAATACCTCCTATCTCATTTTTGTTGATTGTTTTTTGTATCACTCAAAAACTAAATACGATGTATTGATAAATACCTAACTTAGCTCAAGCTGCGTTTGTGTTATCTAAACAATACCACCATACCTCTATTATGCATTAGTAATAATTGATTCGTCATTTCTGTCAAATAAACGAGTGTTTTTTTTGTCTCTCATAAAATTGCATTTATTTAGATAGAAAGTATTGGTCACTTCATCGTTCAACATTATTAATATTTACAAACTATAATATATACAATCATTTTAGTTCTAAAAGTTTGGCGAAGACCCATATTCATAAGTAATCTATATAGGCATATACGAGTTTATCAGAACTGGTACCATAATGCTAATTAAAGCAGACGCAACCTTAGGTCCAGTTCTTTTTACAAACTTATCCTTAACACGTTCACAGTCCAGTGCCCACTTATGGGGTTATCCCTCGTATGGCTATAAGTGCGTGACAATATACGGGGGCACAAGGCTCATACAACTTTCAACATTATTTACTAGCTCAGACTTAAGAATATAATTAAAGAATTTTGTGGCCTTGTGAGTAACGAAAATAAAAGATGAAAATATTTTGTAAGTAATTATATTTTTTTTCGGACAGAGAAATAAAAAGATGACTTTATGAATACTGCTTTATTTATAACAAAAAAACAAACAGCAAAGTGTTGTGATAAAAATTTCAATGTTTTTTAAAATAATAATCTCTTATTAGTTTTTGAGTTCGGACAGGTCACTTTCTGCATCACTGTTTTCTTAAATTCTAATTATTCCTTGTTTACGAAAAATTGCATTTTCAAACAGAAACTGATACACTCCAGTAGCATAGACGCGCAAATGAATCAAAACAACACGATTTTTTAGTTGTGTAATTTCATTCTACCCTCGAAACCATTTCGTTTTGACGGCAACAGCGGCGGCGTTTCACAAGTCCGTGCCCCAAAAGGGATCACGGGAAATCAAACGGTTAAAACATTGTTAAAAACTTCTTTTGAAGGAAAAACCTATTTATTCGTATAATTGTCTTATTGAAATGAAACGAAATATCTATTTCTCAACACTGACAATTACTTATTCTTATTGAAGTCAAACGATGTGGCTCTACCAGCAGTTCGGAAAAACCTTCGTGAAGGAGAACTGGCACGAAATTTCACGGGTATATTTTGTTCAAAACAAATTTACAGAGTCTCTTTACGTACAAGTCTATTATTTTTATCTGCATCTGTTAGCTCGGCAAGTCTCCTCCCCCCAGGTATCCAAACGATGAACGTCTGATAAGAATTTCATAAAATAAGTAGCCTACAAAGTTACAATAGGTACTGTTAAAAATCTCATAGAAAATTATTAAATCCTTATTTCATTACGTATCCCTCTAAAATTGTGATGTCATAGACTGTGCCTGATAATGAAGTAAAGATCATGGAAACACGTAACTGAAGACCACATCAGTGCAAATATTTTTAATTATAATTCTGGTCACAAATGTTACTCTAAGCTGCAATGAAATTGGAAAGTAAGATTGTACTAGAAAAGAACTACGCTAAGAAAAATGTTACTTCGTATTTTGTAAATATTCTGTGAAGGTGTCGTCTGTATAAGAGTTTTTGTAACATAGCGATTTTCCTGTTAAATAACCTGTATTTTTTTTATCCCCAGACAATCATCCCAACTGTCTGGCCCAAAAGTAAGCAAACCTTGTGTTATCATCACACAAATGAATATGCCATGATTCCATCCTATGACCTCCGGCGTATAAGTCCACCACCACGCTACTTGGTCGTAAATATTCTGTTACTTCTAGATAAATTAATTCTTATGTTGAAATGTTTACCAAATAGTTAAGTATTGGTAGTTTCATTTGTTAAGATCTCGTCTATGGCGGTACTACTCGTATTATATAGTTCTTCCTATATTGAGCAGCATAGTACTTACTCATGTTTACGTTACTGTGTTCCCATTAAAGGGATGGATCAGCCAGTGAAATTACTGGGACAATGGCAATTCCAAGTACGGCCTGCGCGTAATGATGTCCTTGGGTGCGGCTGCTATTAAAATACATAAATATTCTTTATGAAAGATTATTTGAATGACAAAAGAGCGTGGGATTGAAATCCCCTCAAGCTACTTCTGTTTATGTTTGTGAAAAATAATTAACATTCATTTATTTATTTCTCAACATTGATGATTACTGGTTCTTATTGGCGTGAAATAAAAGATGACTCTACCACCAATTCGGAAAACCTTCGTGAAGAAGAACTGGCAAGAAATTTAACAGGTATATTTAAAAAAAATCTATTTATTGTTTCTCTTTTGCTGCGTTCCGTTTGCCGATTACAGCGCTCACAACGCTAAAAGTGCTCAAAACCGTTCCGATTCGTTTGAGCGCGCTAAAAATGTAATTAGTGCTATTGCAATCGGAACGGTAAATATCGCGCTAACATTCTGATTGTTCGTCGCTTAAGTCTAAAGTTACAATTTCATTATGATCTTTGACCCTGAATGAAGCAGGAGCCATTTTTTCATATTATTACAAAAGAAAATGAATAAGCAAGCTTTTAAAATCTTTAATCGACTAATAAAAACATCAACAAAGTAACGTCATGTGTCAGTATTGACAGGCTGCTCACAGCGACCATGCTCCGTAGCTTGGGCACTGTGAGCGGGAAGATGGCGGCGTTTATGACGTCATTGATGACTTATCGATATCGCTGTGAGCGCGCTCACGGGCAAACGGAACGGGTATATGAGCGCTGTGAGCGCTGTAATCCGCAAACGGAACGCAGCATTTATGTCTATACAAAATTATTTTTATCTGCATCTGCTAGCTCGGCAAGTCTCCCTCCCCTCAAATATTCAAACGACGAACACCCACAAATGGCACCCGTTCACGATTGAAAGCGGGAAATATACGTACAATGTAAACAGCTTGGCTGCGGCATTTCATTAGCACGCAAAATTAGCTGTCATGAGGGTGTTTCTTTCATGTCGTTGTCAAATTGTATACCTTCTACCCCAAGTATTTTAAAAAAGATCTTTTTTATAAAAGAGTGTAGAGAGTTTTTTTTTCCGCCGGCGCTTTTTCCTCTCAGTCTACCCATAACACATTCACAAGTGTAAATCTTGTTTTACGTACGATGGAATAAAATATTTTAAATTGTAAAGGAAAGAGCGATATGTAGAACCTTTTAACAAATTTTCGTTCGTAAAGTAATGCGTCAAAACTTGATAAAAGGTTACGTGAAATTTGAAAGGTTTGGAGCGTCATCTCTTCTCTTCGCTTCTCTTCGCTACTAATAATGTATTACCATTGTAAACAAAAAAGGAGAGACTTAAGCTTTTTTGCTAAAATTCGGGTTTTTTTAAAAGGCCCAAAATATGATTATCTCAGATACTCGCCATTTCAGGTTAGGGTGTTATAAGACAAAATAACCCTGAATAGTGACAAAATGAAATTTTTATCCTCGCCTGAATCTTAATGTCCACCAGATCTGATAAAGACAAACGCCTGTTCAATGTTAAGTAATTAAAAAGTATTCCATTGGTTTAAAAAGTAGTAGGTAAGTACTGTTTATTAATTTGTTGAACTATAGTTGAATAAAGACTTAAAAACTAAAGAATTTACTTTGTATAAAAACCTGTTGGTATAGTAAATACAAGTTGTAAGTTTCGTTTAAACAAACATTATTTGTTTAATTTTGTGTTAATAACGTAGAGAATATTTTATTTAATATGACTAATGAGTAAAACAAAAGAAAGTACCATGAGAGCTCCGTACATACAGTTTTCACAAAATACATTTAAGAAAATATCAGGAAAATATTATGCTTCATACAGCGTGGGATCTACATTTTAAATGTTTATTGTTTCCGGTCATCATTAAGAAAAAAAAATATTAAGTAATTCATAATCATCAACAATAAGGCACCCATTTTAATGTCGGCACATAGAGCGAAGTTACAAGATATAGCAATATACATACCTTCTATTTATTTTCTCTTTCAACAGCATACGGAAAATGTCAATATGATTTTAACAAAAGTGATTGATAACAGCTCTACAATATATCACTGATCTATATCATTATATTGTTCAACTTAGTTTTTTTATATCGTACAGTGTTACCACTGTCAAATGTATCCAGCGAAACCCACTATTTAGCTAAGGCAGGTTCGCTTACATAACTTGACACATTTCAAGCTAGCCTTTCTAACGGCCAGGATATCACTTGCTATGCTAAATGCATTCGGTATGCCAACGGATGTCAGACCGAAGCCACGAGCAAAACTTAGTAGCCTTAGATATTGATAAAACTGAAACATTATGTATACACGCACAATTAACTTAAACTCGATCTTTAAAGTGAAAGTATTCACTGTTGGACCTGCGTCTATGGTGACAGTTACGCACGCGCACGAACGTTCGGCTTGCTGAGCAGAGTCGAAAATACTTTGCTAACAATTATCCCTTGATTCAATTCTCTTTCCATGTTAATTCCATGTAAAAACAAAAGTAATGGTTTTATTAACATAGTATAAGTCACATAATATATAATATTGGCTTCGATTTAAGTTATTGCCTGCTACGCTCTACCATCTGTGTAACATATATGCTGTACCTTCTTGTAATAAGAGGGTCAAATCTTTACAGTACAATTGAAAACTGAAATAGTTTGTTTTATGTAACTTACAATCTACATTGTTTTAACAACGTATTGTTGTTGCACACATTGCCAAATATAGACAATTTTTTTAATGAAGGTTTAATTAAAATAATTTAAGCAAAAGTGAAGGACATGGTCAACCAAATTGTATGAAAGGCATGATAAAAGAGATTTTTAAACAGGCTGCTTTAATTGGGCTTTTTATTTTCTAGTATTTTTCTTCAGTACTAGAATAGTTTCGACTACTAGGATATGTCAATGAACCAATCATGTAACAGAACATTATGCAAGTTTGTATGATCTACTTTGAACCACGTCGTGTCGCCTTATGTGGTATCATCCTGTTGTACCTATCAGTTAGAAAACACGGTCAACAAAGAGACTGCGACATTGTAGTGTTTTCTACTCTTGAAATTACTGACAGGTATTATCCAAACTGGAACACGGTTTTGCCGAGAATTTTTGCTACTTAATATTTAACATAAAGATTTGGGCGTTGGTATCTCCTTCTCACGGTCTCGGTTTGAATCCCGGTGTTCGCAAGCGTACCAATTGATCTTGACAACCTATGTGCATTTAGCCGACTGCTCTAAAAGTGAAGGAAAACATCGTCAAACCCACAGATTGACGAAATCTCGTTTTTGTTAAGAGCTCACTTGTTACTACCGCTACTCATATTGTATTTGCAATAATAATCACGTTTACATCGTTGTAGATTTAGTCCAAGGAAAGGAACATGAGTTAAAAAAAAAAATTTCTATCATACGGTTCTCAACTTTTATTTATTTATTTAATTACATCCTCCCTGAATCCTATGTATTATGTGGTAGCGTCTTCCATGAATGTGTTCACAAGATGCCATTTACCATCAGGTTTTTTGCCGGCTGCAGAAACAAATATGTTTTATTTAATGTGAAGAACTAAACTAAAACTGAATGTAGGAATATTTTTCAAAACAGTGGTAAAAATGTCTCCATTTCCAATCAGAACTCAAATGGTCAAGTATTATGGCTTTACTTAACAAACGTGGTAAAATTAACCATTCCTTTCTATTTATTTTTATATTGGTTAGTACCTAAATATTGTACCAACCATATTATGTGAAGGATGCCACCAAAGAACGCAGTGCAAGCATTTGAATGTGGTGCCCTTGTTGAATAGAGGAATGATATAAAAATAATGATACACAAAGATAATATAATAATAATAGATCCTTAGACAAATATGCCAACTGTATGACCCCAAAGTAAGCAGAGCTTGTGTTATGGAAGACCATACGCGGAATAATAATTAGGTAAATATGTCGGTCGTAATAGCCCAGCCTGGATCGTCGGAAGGTGCGTTTTTGAATCTTGATACTTAGTTACTGTGCTTGTTTTTTGTCATTCAGGTTTCATATTTACATGTCCATCCTTCTGTACTTTTACGCCACACACGTGGGTTTGATCGGAAGTTTCATCAGCTATTTATTAATAATCTGTAAACAATGATTTTGCAGCAATATTTTATACATGAAGGGGTGGAAGAATTTGTAAACCTGTTCGAGTTTTTTCTTGTTTATTTTTATTTATACTCCATACAGAATGTTTAATTACATTTTCTATAGAATATCGTCAATAACCACTGTGCTTAGTGCATTGAAATGTAAAAAATAGTAATTATTTTTTTTGCAACTGAATTTGTTGCTCAAGAGATTAACAATCTGGACCTTGAACATAACACGTTAATAGTTTAATTTAGTAAGTCCATTGATTCAGATATTTATTACCATCAGATGGAACCTAAGCTCGTATCAAAGCTTTTATTTAATATGTAGCTATGCTTTACTTTTATGACATTTAATAGGTATGATAGTTTGTATGGGACAATAAACTCTTTAATCTTGCGGCAAATTTTTTAATACATTGCTTTTCCTTAAAAATGTGTTTCAATCATATTAGGTGATCATATAAGGAACATAAACTTGTTAAATATCAAATATAACTTTTTAAATATCAACTTTTTAAACTTTTTAAATATCAAATATATTTATTTAATCAACTCATTGCTATCTATGCACTTTTGCTATCGCACAAGTAGTTCATTGATCCCTTTACTAAAAAAACCATTCGGACGGGAATCAATAAAATCTTTGAAGGCGCTTTGGACTGCCCATTGCATTGCATTAAAAAAAAATGGTAATCTTTTCCGGTTGCAAGGTCCGGGGAGTACGGTGGAAGTCTTAGACATTCCAATTGAAGCTCTGAATTTGGTAGCCATCTGTTGGGCACTGTGAGGTCTAGCGGTTGCAGACCCAGGTTGCTTGTCCTGAAGCAGCAGTGGCCTAGAGCGATTGTCCAGCTTCGGTTGTTTAGCAGCTAGCTTTTCCATCATGGTTTGCAGTGACACCGGCACTAGTTCACCAAACGCTCACAAGTAACTTTTTTTGAGTAAATTTTCGCTTGGGGCAGGATTTGGCTGGTTCGCCAAGGTTCAACCATTGCGATGAGCAGTTCCGATTGTCGTACAGGATCCAATTTTCATCACAGGTAATGATTCGATTAAAAATCCTTTCATTATTGTGCCGGTTGAGTAATGTAACGCAGCAGTCGACGCGTGTTTGTCGGTTTGCTGCACTCAATTAATGAGGTACCCACCTCGCAAGCTTTTTCAACTTCCCAATATGTTTCAAGTGGATTAAAACAAATTTGTCACTAACACGGGTGATTACCACAGTATTCGCTCAGAGCTATCATCTCTTGATTGGAGTACTCTGTCAAAGGGTAGTGTGGACGACGCAGTCGCGCAATTTTACGCAATTATCTCTAATATCATCAGTACTCATATTCCTAAATTTAGGTCCAAATCTTCCAGATATCCCCGTTGGTTCAATTCCAGTCTTATAAAAATTCTTAAGGAAAAATCTAAATATTTATCTAAATTTAAAACTTATGGCAATATTTCCAATTTGACTAGCTTTAAATTACTTAGGGACAGAGGTAAACTATTTGAACGCGAATGTTACAAAGCTTACATGGACAAAATGGAAGCTTCTATAAACACAGATCCAAAAGGATTCTGGTCATTTATTAAAAGTAAACGTTCCGGTACAAACTGCCCTCCAACTATGACATACCAAGGCAACACCTGTGAGCATGGTCGTGACATATGCGAACTATTTTCATCGTTTTTTCAATCCACCTTTTCAAACACAATTTTATACTGCTTTGAACAAACTTTCTCAACCAGTTGTCACATAGAATCCATTAAAGTAAATCCAGACGAAATCTTTAATCTACTTAAATCATTAGACTTAAATAAATCTGCTGGTCCCGATAATCTCCCTGCCCTATTCTTATCTAAATGTGCCAAAGAACTGACTAAACCTGTCACAATACTTTTTCAAAGATCTCTCGCCGAAGGTATAGTGCCCAAGATATGGAAGTCAGCTTTGATCAGTCCCATTCATAAGAAAGGCCCAAAGGACCAGGTCATAAATTATAGACCTATCTCTAAGCTTTGCCTTCTCGCCAAATTATTTGAACGTGTTGTATACAAACAACTATACGCGACTATAAGCACCAGTCTCAGCTCTAACCAACACGGTTTCCTAAAAGGTAGGTCGACGGCATCTAACCTACTACTATTTACGGACTATGTATCTAACAATATAGAAAGAGGTTACCAGGTTGATACCATCTACACTGACTTCACCAAAGCCTTTGACAGAATAAATCACAAAATCCTTTTAAAAAAATTGCTTTGGTTTGGTGTATCTGGTGATTTGCTTAGGTGGTTTTCTTCCTATCTCGAACTAAGGACACAAGCCGTAGCCTTATGTGGATACACATCATCTTGGACCTCTATCCCATCCGGCGTCCCACAAGGATCATTACTCGGTCCTCTCCTCTTTTTGGTATACATTCATGACATTGGCAGCGCTATAGCCAACTCTAATTATCAACTTTTTGCCGATGATATGAAAATCTACAGGACTGTCAATAATGTGCAAGATGCTATTCTCTTATGTGAGGATCTGCAACGATTAGCCAATTACTGCAGCATTAATGCCCTCGATCTAAGTCTGCCCAAATGCCTAGTTATTAGTTTTACGCGAAAAAAAGAACCTTTTATATACAACTACCACATTTCTAGTACGACACTTGCTAGAACATCTGTTGTTAACGATTTGGGCGTCTCGATCGATGACAAACTCACCTTCAACCACCATGTTGAAAAAATTGCAAATAAGGCTTCCTCTGCTCTTGGTTTCATAATGCGTAACTCCAGCTCCTTTAATCAAATGAAAACAGTCAAAATTCTCTACTGCTCTTATGTCCGCAGCCACTTAGAATATTGCAGCCAAGTTTGGAATCCACAATACGCAGTTCATTCAAAACGGCTTGAGCTAGTGCAACGGAAGTTCGCACGTTATCTTGGCTTTAAGTTCAAAGTGCCTAAACTTAGCTACAACCTTCGTTGCTCACATTTCCACCTGCTACCACTGACCAAAAGACGTGAAATTTCCGATCTAAAAACTCTTGCTAAAATAGCTCAAGCATCCATTGACTGCCCTGAACTCCTCGGAAACATCCACCTGAATGTACCAGCACGACATTGCCGCCCTAGAAATCCCCTTTACACCCCGATCACCCGCACTAATTTCCGGAAAAACTGTTTTATAATTCGCGCTTGCTCTACATTTAATGTTACTGTTAAAAATGCCCCGGACTTAGACTTATTCAACAGTAAGCCTATCTTTATTACTAAATATTTAGCCAACATTTACTTTTCTCAGCATGCCATATAATTGTAATTAATGTTACAGCACTTTGGTCAATTTCATTTGATTTATCTTAGTTTTTTGTTGCATACTAGTTGCTTTTTTTTCTTTTTTTTAAATCATCACTATATGTGGAGGTTTGTTATTAGCCTTAAGCGATTAAATTGTTACTTTATTGTGTGTAAACAGCTGTAAACCACCCAAATAGAAGTAAATAAATAAATAAACACTGCACCCTACAGCTAACTCGGACGTGGTTTGAGATGGATCCGTTTCCACAATAGCCTTCAATTCTTTATTATCATTTTTGTTTTCCGGTCGTCCACGGCGATTGTTGTACAGGTTGAAATTTCCAAAACGAAAACGTTGGAACCAAAAACGCTCTCTGTTTTCTTTTGCAACACCGCCGCCATACACAGCATCTATACTTCTAGCCGTTTCTGCAGCACTGGTGCCGCGGTGGAACTCGTACTCGTAAATAACGCGATATTTCAAGTTTTCCATTTTGTAAACTAAGTGACGCAAAGAAAAAACCAAAAGAGGGAAAAAACAAATGAATTACGGTTTTCGGAACATAAATGCGTGAGTAAATAGGTGTTTAAATTTTAAATTGGAATTTTTAACCAAAGAGGAGATAATACAAATCAAAATGGCCAGTACGACAAAACGCAAATTTCATATGTAAGGACCTTATATTATGAAACTGAACATGCAAATTATTTCAAATATAAATAAATCACTTAACAGACGATTGCAGCAGAATACTCCACTTCAGTTTTAAATCAAACACAATATTGCTGAACGATTTATTAAGCAATCATTCATGCACTTTGTTTGTCTCTTTCTTTCATATTAAAATGTCCCAATGGGAGAAAGTGATGGAGCATGGATTGCTACAAGGACAATAATATGTCTCGTGTATGCTTTCTTTGACTTTTGTAAGTAGGTTGTTTTGATTATGTCAGGTGCAGGAAGTTTCTAGAGTTGTTACAACATAAAGCATTAGAAGTTAAAGTATTTAAATATATTTGATAGTTTATAGTTCTACATGCAAGTAAGTGGTAAATTATGTATATAATTATACAAAATTAATTAATATACAGATAACATTACTTGATATTTCAAAATTGGCACGAAATGTACAAGAAATCGCGTTTATAATGAAAACGTAGTGATTCAAAAATTCTTTTTGGATATTATGTAAATTAACAGTAATAATAAGAATATGCTTTATTTGCCAGTATCTCCGATTTAAGGTCGACTTTATTTGTATAAAGTTAAAGCCCGTTTACATGCTGCTGTCATATAGAGTGCAGATACATTTCAGTTTATTAGAATAATACAATTATCTAAAAAACTAAAAGCAATATAAAATAATTATTTAATTTTTATAGAACGTCAAATATTATTAATTAATTCTATACCAATATCATTCAAGAAATTATAAAAAACTATATAAGTCACAATGCAAATTAAAACATATTAAATATGTCACATTTTCATACAAATTTGAAAATTTTATTACAAAGGTGACACAATCTCAAACACATAATATGAAGCTACATGTCCAATTAAATAAAAATTTAAGTATTTAAAAGTTACCTTAAAAGTACAAAATAATAATCAATGTCAAACTGAAAAACAATATTAAATTGAAGTCAAAGCACAAGTGTGCCAGATGTTACTAATTATAAGTATATTTAGAAAGATACACTTTATTTTTACTTAAATAGATATCCTGAGAGCTTGTCAAAAAAAATGTTTAACTCCATAATACATTTTATTAATAATAAGTTAAATATTAGCGGCTCGCGTTATATCGTTTAACTGGTAACTCCTCATATTTTCGTGGTAATTTGTTGTAAATCTATATTGCCATACAATATACATTATTACTATACAGACTGAACTTCCGATCCTTGTGTCAGCCAAACTATCCAATCATATCACTGTTACTCTAAATTAAGTTCATGTTCAGCTTAACGAAACAACACTGTTTAAATATATACAGTGTTGGAAGCGGCAAAATTTTAAGGTTTCTAATAAGTGGCTTGCAACTGTCTAAGAAATAAACTCAACAGATGTCTCTTATACAGTAGGAATGGTTTTATTCCACAGGCCGACTAACTTTACATTAACTGGCTCCACATTAATATCATAGTGCAAAAACGAAGTAACAACTCTGTAAATTACATCCTAAGTCGATTATTCACGTAGCGTCTACCCAATTAGCACACAACCTGCCGGCCAGCTGACTGTCAGTTACAAACACAGCGTTCACAAGCGCTCACGTTCCGAACGCAGCCTCACACGGCGACAAAAATCGGGTTGACGCGCGAAAACTTACGAGTGGCCAGTGACTTTTATACCTAACTTTTTTTTATATTTATCTTTTTTTTGATATTTTTTGAGTGACGTTTTCTATTTTGGCGCTTAAAATTTTCGTTCATAAAATTTTAATTTTTTTTACAAGTGACGTGAAAACTTTTGTGCAGTATATTATGGATAATGTATTTTGTAATAAAACGTCTATTTGAATACGAAGTGACTACTAACTGTATTGAATTATGTTGATGGTAGACTCTTGTTAAGAAACTTTTGAGTTATCACGTAGGAAATATACCTATTTATTGTTGGTAAGTTTATGAATAGTTTCTGTATTTGAAATCGTGAATATTCAAGTTAACTTTTATTAACTGTCTATAAAATAATTATTCAATTTTAATTACTTTAAATATATGATTATACATACTAGAGTATTTAACTATTTTCACAATAAATAATCCTTCATTTTATACCACTAAGCTATTAAGGCGAGACTTTGTGCTTTGATTTAACGACTATTTAGTTTATATTTCCGACTACAATAACCTCATATATTAGTATTGATACTAAAATTTTATTACAATATTATCAACAAATTTGTAAAAAAATAAAAAAATGTGTTTTGCAGTAAATACTGCTTTAGAATGTTATTAATTTAAGTTATGCAGCATTTCAATGCAACATTTACTAGAAAAGGACGCAGTTTTAAAATAATACAATGCAAGGGATACGATATGTTAAATATACAGCCCCTTTTCTTTACAAATGTCAGCTGCATATATACTATATAGTGTAGTATAATTTTCTGACTGTAGTAGCGAATTAAAAAACTTCAACGTGAGTTAGAGATTTGCAATAAACCTCGAGTTCATTTACATAGTTATAAAACCTTTTTTCTTGTGACCACGTTGTCTGAAACGTCGAGTTAAAATGTAATAAACTTAATTATATTTATAATTTTTAAAATTATACAATTTTTTCAAGGTCAAACAAATGGATTTATATACTTAGGATACTTTTTTTCCTACGAGCCACCGTTTCTGAGATATAACGATTCCAAAAATTGTACGAGATATGTCGTCATATAATGTATGAAAACGCCAGGTATATGTACGGAGCTCCTAAAAAAACTACGTGCTTCGTTAAGTATCGATATGCATGTTTATTTAAAAATACTAAAAGCAAAAAACAAGTTCATTCAGCTTGTCTTCCTCCAACCTCAGTTGCTGCTCATCAACATCTTTTTCGGCTGTAATACCAGTTCAAGTGTGGCTTGGTTATCAGCTAGACTAGAGTTTGGAAGTTGGTCAATAATACATTAGAACCAAACTTTACTTCAACATGCGCCGGAAAAACTGCTGATCACAATTTTTGGCAAATGAAGAAGAACAAGACGAAACACAAAAAGAAAAAGAAGATCAAGAAGAAGAATTTGAAGGCTACGAATCAGACCAATAAACTTCACTACTTTTTTTAAATTAACATAGCTTTTATCTTTTCCAGTCTTTGCTATTTTCCGTTATTTTGCAGTAGTTTTAAATTAAACAGGATCACAACTGACAAAACCACCTCATAGGTGGCGTGGAAACGTGTGCATATTATGACGATTATAACTTTTACAACTTTTTAAATCGTTATATCTTGGAAACGGTGGCTCGTAGGGAAAAAAGTATTGATACATTTTTTATAGATAATTTTATGATGTACAATTTTTGTTTCGGTATTTTTATGATACAACTTACCGTTTTGCTGAAAATCGCAAAAAACAATTTTTTTGACCTTTGACCTTGAATAAAATATTATGATGGGAAAAATGGGGAACTATCAAATTTTATTTAAAATTATATTTAGAATGATTTTACTGATTTTCAGCTTGTTATAAATTTATGTACCTTTGAATGTCTAGATTGCCGGACTAAGTAATTATATTATTTTTATTAAAAGTGTATTGCCAATTTCAGTTAAAATTCCCTTTGTTTCTGAACTGCAGCGGCCGTTCCTTCCCTAAAATCGGAACAGAACCACGGGCAGACGGTTAAAATAGAAAGGACAATAGGCGAGATTAAAGAATCACTCCTACCGCTTAAGTAATAGGTAAATAATTTCAAATTACTGGTATCATATTTATTTATGCTTGTTTTTTCACCAAGTATGAACTTAAGCTATAACATGACAAGAAACAAAGTTAGCTGATGTAGTTTAGTGGCAGCAAAGATTATTTTGTTAAGATCCCCATCTGGGGCGGTAATAGAGTCTGTCCTATTTCGACCGCCATAATAATCACATTTACGCGTTTGTGTTCCGATTTCAGAGAGTAAACAGCCATCCAGTGCAATTATTGAAACGAAGCATTTTTAAGTTAAGCTTACGGTCGGCGACACATAATTATTCTATATTATAGTCACGATCAATATTAATAAACAAAATACCTACAATTAATGTCCATGAGCGCGGATGCCACTTACTAAAAGGGTGTTACACCTTAAGGTAGGTCGCATGCTAGTTTGCCGGCTATGAAAATAGTTAAAAACCATGTAAACAATGTAAAATATTGTTTTCCGAACAATTTTAATATAAATGAAGAAGTTATGAGGTTTATTGCGATAATGGTCTTAAAATAGACCTGTTAAAATTAAGAAGCGTGGTTATTGGGTATATTGTTAGCTATTCTGGCCAATAAAAAGGAATCTAAATCATGCGTAATCATATTTTTTTAAATCTATAGTTTTCAAGTTTTTATTTATATTTAAGTGTTCTGTAAAATTCTTAAACGGTTAAATTTTGTGCAATTATATATTCTTGAAATTTTGTTTATGCTTTTATGTCTGAAGTCGGCATGTGTATTTCCGTGTTTTATGAAATTGCAAATGGATCTATTATAAATGAGAAACATTGGTATTATTTAAACTATTGCCCCCTAGATAACTGGCATTCACCGATGGAATACTAAATATGTGAAACTGACATAAGCTTACGAAGCGTTAAAAAAAAAAAAATTATTATGTAAATTTCATATATTTGTCATTCTATTCGCTTTCCTATGCCACCGGTCCGCCACTTGTCTAGGAGGGCTGGAATTAACAACTTTTAAAATATATCATTATAGTGAAATGTTGCGAAAATTAATGAAGTCATTAAAAACTTTTGGCCAGTCAATTTATACTATTAATACGTAAAATTACCTAAAAGTCTGCTTATATTTTGCATACTTTTCGATTTTGCTTTTCTCTAATGGATACGAATACTAGGCCGTATTTGTGCCGTCAAAAATTCAAGAGGAGTCCTTACACATATTCCTGCTAATGTAAGTGTTATTAATACAAATTAATATAGATAATCTATACAAACAGCTCACTATATGAAGAAGGGAATCCTTTAAGGTTCTTATACTTTTAGAAAATACGAAATAAACTGCGTCCTAATTACCGAGAGGTGTTCTCTTTCAAGCTAAGCCTTTCAGCAGTGTAGCCTTGTGGTAAAAGTGTACAATTTCCCAAAGAAATAATTACATTTAAACGATCTGTGACGGCAGTAATTGATAGGATGTCCTTTGCTTTTTGATATTTTTTATTTGAAGGCCTTTCCTTGTTCTTCCTATCTGCGGATATGCTGTTAATTGATTTATGACCGTATAAGGTTACAGTACAGTATCGCTGCTATTGTCAATTAAATTAATTTGGTATACCTACAATTTGTTCTTTGTTGGCACTTGAGTATGGTCTTCAAGTGTTATGTAAAATTAAGATTGTTATCTCTGAAAATAAAAACATTTACTTTGTTTACTTAGCAGTTTTATTAATATATAATTAAAGACCAAATCTAACTATATATATATATATATATATATATACACACAAAAAAAAATTAAATGAAAATAATATATTTTCGGTATCTAAGTAGTTCATAAGTATTGTAAAATCAGTGAAAATTGGGCACTGTGTGGTCTTTATTTGAGTAAATTTATTTTTACACATTGTGTATTATGTTTTTTTTGTAAAGACTGTTTGATGCCAAAATAAATGGAAAAAAAATAGTAACTTAAAAGTGAACGAATCTTTTATTTTGTATCGGTACTTAAACCGATTTACGTGCAATTGGGCGATAAAGTTTATCGAATAAAGTACAACTAATTAAGCGGTTTTATACAAACGTTCATAGTAACGCGGCGGAAGACCGGTGACATGCAAATAATCTGTTTTGTATTTTAATTACTTATTGGGTTACTGACACACTAATAATATGATCTTAATGTAAACCTTTGTTTATGCTACTTGTAATTTACTAACAACATATAATTTTATGCTCCGTTTAAAACAAGAAATATTCTTACACAAAAGTGGAGTTTTGTTAATCTGTCAATTCATGTGTCTGTAAATCTTCCTAAAATGAATAAATAAAATAAATATATAAATGCTCTTGACGCACGAACCACATACATTTTGACTTCGGTCACCTGGCTTTATTTGTCAAACGGTTTAGTCACTATACGAACCGAACCGACAATATACGACAGGTTTTTCATTATATCTCTTTTTCGTCGGGCAACACATGACATTGTGTGATTAAATGTGGTTGTTAATACCAGAGCCAGGTACTAATTTTAAGAACATTACCTATTTTCTGCTATTTACTTTACTCAAAGTATTTATTCGTCATCATAGATCGTGGTTATATTTCATTGAATATACTTAATACGAAAATTTTATTCGAAAACGTCTATTTGAAACTAAAATACACAACGCTAAGATTTCAACAGCTAGGAGAATGTTATTCGAAGCCATTTCAATATAAACAGTTCCAATAGGTCTTAATAGGTATTGCATGGCATACTTTGTACATTCAGTGCAAAAAATGGGACTTATAACATTGATTTTGTTGTCCAAATACTCAGAACTTTAGTTATGTTGTACTTAAAATATATAATTTATCTAATTTTTTGAAATAATCTAAAAGGTAAGAGATGCTTAGGTATTACATGTAACAGTGGAGGTCTAGTTGTGTTTCTAATGTCATAGACCAATCGAACAGGATCAAAGAGTAAAAATACTGAAACCAGCAATTTCATTATTGTCATAAGGCAAACAGAGGTATAACATAAAACGTTTGCTCTTTGATGACGTGACAAAAAATGCATGTCGTACCAAACAAATTGTAGATATGAAGATCTTTTGACGTTTAGCGATGATCGCGCGATAACTGAGCGGTAATCACTGGCCACTTTACTTACGTAATACCGAAGCCGGGTCTTAATTAAAAAAGATTTTATCTACTGTGGAAGTAAGAAAAATAAACAACCAAAAAAGCTGTCCTTCCCTTAGTCATGTAGCTGACTATACATAAGTAAAAGTTTACTGTGAATATGGTGACCCGAGTAGCAACATTGCCTGAAGAGTTTCCTATACTGCCACCTTTGGCCCTAACTACCTCACCTATTGTCAATGTACGTGTGCTAATATCCCCAATCAAAGTGCTTGCTAAATTAGCTTACATTTATAAAGTATTCTTGTGAATTTATTAAGTGGTATTTGACTTCTCTCTCGTGATTCCTGTAGCTTGGGAGATTATTTACAATATTTTTTCAACAGTTTTTCAATATTTGTTTAATAGATTGTAGCACAAAACACAAAAACGCATGTTTAAGTGTTCATCATAATTCAGACTGTTTACACAGTTGTTGCAACACGGATCAGAAAAAATTGTTTCACATGAATTTCCCATATGCTATTCTACTATATGCATACTACTCCGTATGCATTTATCTATTTTATTACCTTTAAAATGTTTTCAATTATGTTTGAATGGAAATGCTAGTAATGTTGGTTTATAACTATTGGTAATATATTAATTAAAAACACCACCAATATTTTGAAAACCTGTTTTTCAAATGCATATTAACATATCGAAAATTTTAAGACGTTCTGTCCTTATTAAGTCTGTTATTTTTACTTATTACGTTGTTTACTTAAAAATAACAGTTTTTATAACATCCGTTTAAATACTCAAGTACGAGAAGGAAACGATTTTTTAACTATTGTGTAGTTCGTTAAAAGAGTCAAAATACATGTTAAGTAAAAACCTTTTAAATCATATTAAAACGGACTAGAATGTTCTAGGGCCTAAACCTTTTGTCAGCTGATGCAATTCATTTTCTTATAAAAATATATTATGACTTTGATTAAATTTCTCACCTACTTCCGATATATAATGTACACTAAATACAGTGTACAAGGTCATATTATGTATTTTATTTTAATTATGGTAAGCACGTTAGAATTAGAAGTTGCGGCCTGAAGGGCTTCGAGATCTAATGTTAATTGCGTGGGTTCGCCAGTTTGCGCGTTTCTCGGTCTAGCGACTTTGAATTTCGAATCTAAGACAGGAGCAGTATATGAGACTGAATCTCGAACTAGAGGATTGGGATGGGTTTCGAGAAGAACGATTCTGAGAGTGTTTTTAAGTGCTGTTGCACTGTAGGTAGTTCAAGATCTCTGTGCAGGTCCGCGTTGCGCACGTACCAAGGTGCGTTTGTGGCTCTGCGGCAGAAGAGATTTTGAACTACCTGCAGTTTGTGCAGGACGGAAGGTTTGGCGTGGGAAGAGATTGGCGAGGCATATGTCATGACTAATAAAACATTTTTGTTAAATCGACTGTTATTAAGATTTTTTACTATTTTTTAAGAGTATTATTTAAATATATATTTTACAAAAAAAAAGCCTGTAATCTTAGTCACTCGTGACCTGGGTGACTAAAGATACCGAAACGTCGAGTTAAAAATATTATTAAATGCGATAAAATCCAGTTAAAAAGAGTTTTATTTCAAAATTTTTGATCAAAATAATTCAGCAAAATAATGTAAAGAAGAGTGACCGACTGACATGATAGAATATTTTTTCCAGGAAGAATTCTTGTAAGCTAGCAACATGAAACAAGCTTCTTATTAATATAATAAATTCGCCTCATAATTTGTATAATATAAGGATTTTGATTCTTACTACTACACTACAAAAACAGTCTTAGTATTGCCTTTTGTTTAATACGATCTAAAAATTAAATCGCTCTAATAAAATAAAAAAAATAAATAAAAAGGGAGGAGGTGCTCAATTCATCTGTAATTTTTTAATGGGTGCGAACAGCACATAGCTTTTTTGTTTCTTAACCAATTTTGATGTTTTTTTAAATCATAGCTTTTAAAAAGCATGTTTATAAAGCTATCTTTAATACTCACTAAGATATACCGTAACATTTTTTTCAGGTTCATCCTCCAAAGAATGGCAACGAAAATGAAGCGTTTAAGTCTACACTTAAGGACCTTTTTGCTGGTAAGTAGACGAACAAGTATTCACAGTGGGCTCCTTTGTTACAAAATGCATACCTAATGTTATATCATACGTGCCGTTCGTGGGAATACATCGTATGCAAATCTCATGTGATTATACTCTTTGATGAAGGGATCGTATCGTTGCATACAAAAAAAACTGGGAATTATGTCTATGGTTTTTTGGGTTCTTTTCGAGCGAACAAATTGTCATATTTATGTCACTTCATTGAACATAAACATTGAATGAAAACACTATGTTCAATCAGTGATGTACGGTTTTAGGATATGTTTCAACGTTTTAACTATGTTAAAACTACTTTTATTATATTAATAGTTGAAATTGGCAGAAATAGTTATTGTGTAGTATCTACAGCTGATTGCCATAAAACACAAAATTTAATTTAATTTTCAATCAGCTTGATCTGCTATTACGGTTTCAATGTTGGACGAGTGTAGAGTTTGCATTGATCAATTTCCGTAACATAACCTCTCAATTCCCAAATATAGTAATTATTTGCGTTTATGGTGATTCACAATGTACAACAAGTGCTGTGTAGTGAATGAGAAAGTAGGCGAAAGGACGTCATTTTCCATCATTTTCCAAGAACTGAGATAGAACTTAACATTGGTTACCGCGTCTTTGTGCTAATAGTCCTTTGTGCTTACAAGGTTTAAGTGTGGTAAAAGTTCGTAAATTGTTTGTTAGCCACAAACATTTAAAGAAGAAATGTTTTCTGAGTTACTCAATAAGAATAACGGTGTTTAATTGGTGTAACATAATCAACAGAATATTAAAAGGTACTGATGTCTCGCTTCTATAAAATAAAAATTTGCCTCCCATGCAATACAAACAAACATATAAAAATATAAAACAAAGTTTAGAAATAAAAAGAAATTCATAAATATACAAGTCTTTTATTTATTTTACCTTCTTTATCTTTTAGATTGTTAAAATATCTTGTAGAATAGAAGAGGGCTTTTGCGCTGCCACGATGGCATTACGCCAAAATCCAATGCCTTCATTTTAAATTTAAAAAACGAAGGACAATTTAGTTTAAAAAAAAGTTGTCAAATTAAAAAAGTGGGTTCCTGGTGTTGTAGTTAGGAAGACGTTCGTCTGATGCGTAGCATCACTAATTAGTTTGTGTATCGTACCTACTTATATAGACTGCTTGCCTGTGGAGTTTCTGCGATGAGGTATATTAATAAGGTGTAAAATAAAACTTTAATGGTTTTGGCTTAGAATTTGTTTATGAATGCGCGTCACTCAAAAACGGCAAGATAGGATTGGTAAATTTTTGTTAATGTTATGATGCAACTTTTCTGCTAAACACTGTAAATGGTAATAATATCGATAGTTATATATAAAAATAATACATTTCCTAGCGGTGGAAACTTCAATACTTTGTGTTGTAGCTATTATTGTACCTTTAGTAAATAAGAATTGTACATAACTGTTTGTTTCCCAAACAAATAAAAAAAAATCCATTTATCCTGCTTCTAGTGTGCACCCGTATATGAGTTCTTTGAAACTAAAATATTATATCCCCTGGTAAATCGAAAATAATAATATAGTCTATTATATGTATATAGATCCAATCTTATTGTAACAAAGGCTTACCAGCCACTTTTAGAAAAAAAATTGTGTAAAAATCTACGTCGCTCAGTTTGAGTTTGCTTCCTTCCCTTTTGAGTAATATAAGTACGTTAAATATAATGACAGCTTTGGTTTTCTCGCAAAAATCGTACTTCAGTAGCGTAGTATAGTAGCGTATAAATAGTAGTAAATTACATTTTAAAATAAACCAATACTTTTCATTAATTACTCAACGTTAGGGTTAACAATCTTTGACATTGATAATGAGTTATAGTAAAAATAGGTTCGTTTTGGCCTCAACATTCGTTGTGTTTGAAATGATTTTCTTGTACAATACAATATACTCATGATTATGTCGATTAAAAATGTTGTTTGTTATTATTTTTAGTTACGAGCTGAGTACCTGCGGTTTCTCTTGCCTCTTGCAGAAACGCATACCGCATTTGTTCAAAATTTTATTAGACATACAACTGAAATGAAACCGGACAAAGGTCCTGAACGTTTTGTGGATTTCAAACATTCTAATAAAATGACTTAGTCTAAAAATTGCATGAACTTATCCCCCATTGGTTACTTGCTTAAGATGTTTATATCTAACCCATGAAAAGTATATTTAATACGTAGTCCTGTTTATTACACCTATAAAGTCTTTTTAAGGATTAGTACGATTGTACCTACCACGTAATGTTATTATTGACCTACTTTTCATATATAGTAAGCAATTAATTTGCAATTTTAAGTTTACTATGTTAGTAATATTTGAGTATTAATTATAATCTTATTAAGTTTTATGAAAAGTGTCCCATACCTACTATATACTGAGGTTTTGAATTTTTGTAAAACACTGATCCTTTGCTACATATTGCTGTTTAAGATACACGACAATACATTTCGTAAACTCCTGAAAATAGTCCCAATACTAATCCCAAAGTAGATCAGACTATATACAAATAAACAAGAGTTAGCTTACTTCCCGATCAAAACACACCTATCTGCTAATATCAAAGACCAACAAGTAAACTCATTGTAATAGTATGCCTAGTGTAACCACATGCATTCTTCTCTAGGCGACACGACGCGCGTTGCGTTGCGTCACACTGCGCACTTGACACGACTTACATTGACACGATTGCGTCCGAGTTTGAGGATGACCGAGCCCCAGTTAACATACTTATATTTTTGACTGTTGTATGCGTGTGTATTAAAATTGAGGCGTTTGTTTTCTATCAAGTCGGTAAAGTTGTAAACAAAACACTTTTATTTCATGGTGTGACAACAAAACACTGATTGGAATGTGAATTAGGCGAGCCAGAAAGCCGACTAAAGAAACATATAGAATTTTATTTTGTAAGTTATGGCACTCAGTTGTCGTTACTTGGTGATAGGATGTTAGTGTCAGGTATATAATAGGAAAAGTATGGCTAATACACAGGGCTCATACACAGAAAACCTACACAATACAATACAATAATACACCTTTCCAAACAAAGAATATAAATTTAAAGTGTTAAAGTATAAAATATTGACATGTTTATTAAGCAAGTCAAACAAAATCATCGAATGTCTATACAAACGCTTCTCATGCAAATACAATATTAAGTAAAATACATACACACACAGTACCTACGTTTTATTAAAATATAAAATTATTCATAAAATGTTTCCCATAGCGTATAGCAGTTAGTAAAATCTTCAAAATTAAATAATGAAAAACCTCTCATAAAATAGAAATTTATCACACCATAGATGCTAGATAATAAAATTAAAAGACACCGATCAAAGATCGCAACTCGATACAGTCAGAAACGCATCTCTTTACGTAATATCACCCACGACATGTAATAAACGCAACAAGGAAATATCTTTACAACAAGTTCCGTGTACCTTGCTGTTTTTGTACGACCAAGATTAGCATCACCTTCTAAATCTTGTAACAAACTATGCAGTGTATTGAAATCGAACTGCGAGCGCTTTTATACGTTTAGATATTTGATTAAAACTGCAGTGGAGTTTCGTATATTAATGAGCCTATTGGTCATCTTCATATGGAGTCGATGACCTATAAAGTTACGGAAACAGATGTAAATTAAATTTTGGCGTCGTTTATGAAACGCGATTTTTGTATATTTAAGTAGCTATAAAAGGAGGGTTCATGGCAGGTTGGAACCTCGAAGATGATATCAAATCCTTGCCCTTTACCTGCGAGAACCAATGTAGTTTGTATTGCATATTGAAGGTTGCCCGGGCATATCTTTGGATTAAAAATAGTATAATTTGACAAGTATGGATTCAAATAATAAGCTGATAATCATCACATGTCAACTTAATATCAAAATACAGCACAAATATTAAGAAAAAATAACAAGTTTTTGTTCGTAATATCACAAATCTCCAGGATTATTAATACACGTAATTACGGTGTTACATAAAGTTTGTAATATCAGATTATACGAAGGTTTTATTCATATCGTGGAGATAATCCGCTAACTAATGAAAATAAATTAAAATCATCAATTCAGATTGAGTTTTTAATAATGATTACATAAATCCTAATCAATCAAGGTGTAAACCAGTTTTCTGAAACGAATGGAGAAATCTTCAATATCTGTCTAATTTCTCTTAACTTGTGAACTTTACAAAATTAAATACGTAGGTATACAAATTAGGTGTATCTAAGTGACATATGTAAGCTTGTAAGTTGTCTAAGTGATACATATATATAATAGTTAATTAATTAAATGTTAAATGTTAAATGGATAGAAAATAATAACGGACAGTTGTACATGAAGAACATGAAGGTAACATGAAGAAGGTACTCGGGAACTGGCAGAGCCCCAGGCTAAGGGCGTAAATCATTTGCGCGTTGTTCAGAGTTTTGTAGGCGCCCCGCATAGTACGGTGCGACCACACTACAAGGGATTCGAATGCGAATCTGAGCTCAACAAAGCCACACAAAAGTATAAGTACCCATTCGGTATGCATGTTCCCTTTTCATTACTACTTACCTTCCCAATATTAAATAAACATTTTAACGTAACAAAAATATAACGCTGCAAAATACTTAAGTAATTGCCAATTGTATAATATTTAGAGTAAAGTAGCACGGCACACAGAACAAAATTCTCGAAGGTTATAATTAATCTTTTATAATAAGAAAATTTCTTTACAATATCTTTACTACATAACACAGGTGTGAACGAATTGTCAGAATAAAATTACTTTTTCTAACGAATATGTAAATGTTCTCAAGAACATTGGCAGATCGCCATCATGGTTTTAGTAACAGTTAAAGTGGAGCGTTTAGAAGTCAAAAATATCTAAAACTATAGGACATAAATTTAGGTTCCACTTTAAAAGAAATGTATTATGGAGTATGTCCCTAAAACAATAATAATTGCATTTTCAATAACTACTAATTTTGAGGTTATGATTTTATATTATCTACATTTACATAGATGATGACTACTATCACCTACCAACCATGATAATAATGATACGTAAGTGTTCATCAATATCTTTAACTTAATCAACTAGTCCAAAAATAACAGCAATAAGTCGTCGTAAGCGCAATCTATCGGAATCCTTAGGCACAAAGGCTTATTAAGTCACGTTATGAATTATCTGAGTCCAATAAACAGTCCAGGTCGAATAAAATAACCAAAAGGATAGCAAATCATCAAAACAAAACCAAGGCACTCACACACACACATGTGACAAGTCCAAAAGTAACGAAACGGTTTCGTTTTCAAGTTACGTTTTTAACTCAAACTCGCTGGCAAAGGCAAAAGCTATACAGCCAAGGATAAGGACTCCAGTGAGTAATAAATCAGTTTCACTATGATGAATATAAAAAAATATATTCTTACATAAAAATGAGCCCTTACATTCTGAAGTGATTATAATTTCCGATATTTAAAAATTATATTACAAAATACTTGTGTTTAGTCACAGTCAATCCCACGTAACGTTATTAAAATTACAGGAGGTAAAACAAACTGATCAAGTCAAATCAAGCTTTATAAATCAACTATTTTGTGAAGACTACTTTACTTCTACACATGAAGCTAATATTATGGAAATTCACACTTAAAAAAAGAATAAACAACAGTTCTGGTTACTTTTTTAAACGCTCACTGAAATGAAATGAAATGAAATATTTATTTCTCAACATTGACAATAACTTGTTCTTATTGACGTCAAATAAAACAGTTCGAAAAAACCTTCGTGAAGAAGAACTGGAAAGAAACTTCACGGGTATATTTTTTCCAAAATAAATTTACAGAGTCTCTTTATGTCTACACAAAATTATTCTTATCTGCGTCTGTTAACTCGGCAAGTCTCCCTCCCCCTAAGTATCCAAACGACGAACACCCTCAAACGGCAACCGTTCACGAGTTATCGCGGGATCCAGCCATCGCCCTCCTCAACCATATTAGAGGGAAGTGAGCGACCCATCACCCGACGCTACCATAAGAAGACGTACTTTAGTGACAATGACGCTTTAGATATTCATCGGGATGAAGAACTCAACGAACATACAGACACATTACACATGTTTTGTTACAAATACTAGTACAATCCTGTTAATGAGGGGATTATACCCAAGGGCTTTTAGCATCCAAATAATCGGGTAGTTTATAATATGCTTTTGCACACAACTTCTGCTTTATAGTTTCTTTGAATTGTCAATAGGAAGACCTTGGATATCCTCAGGAACCTTATTATAAACGCGTATACATTGACCCATGAATGAGTTAGTGACTTTATGAAGCCTACTATTATGAGCTGCCAGCATATTTCTTCCTCTTGTGTTAACATTGTGCAGATCTTTATTTCTTTTGAACAAGGTTTTGTTCTTTTTTACTTACATAAAATTTTCTAAAATATATTGTGAATGGAAAGTAAGAATATTTATTTCCTTAAATTTACTTCTAAGTGACACCCTTGGACCGACTGTTTACTTGAACAAGGATTTGCCAATATTCTTTAGATATAATTCCGACCTTGCCCATAGATGTAATAATCTCTTCTTATGGCAGTTTTATGGAATTTGGATAAATAAAAGTGGAAGAACTCGTATTACTGGTTCCTTGACATTTGGAACATTTAGTCCAAAAGTGATAGTTATGTCAATTATATAATTATATTTTTTCTATATTTGAGGAAGAGTTAATTAATTATTTTTGTGTATTTAATGCATACCGGAAACTTTGAAAAGGAATCATTAGTGGATTTTTAGTTTTACGGTTCCTTTGTTTTATTGTATTAATTTATAAAGGCTTTTCAATTTTGTTATTCCTTGTAGTTTGGCACAGGACGGCTTTAGTAGCCGTGGCATTGATTAACAATACTGCCGTTATTAATTCCGGATCACATTCGTCAAGGAAACACGTAGCCCTACCCAGAGGTTAGTTAGAAACTAAACACTGGATGAAAATGTTGTGATTGTTCTGAATAATTGTACGTTTTTCTAGTTTCTGTAAAACCGAATATTGTTGCGCATGCGGAACACAACATTTGATGAAATAAACTATGGGAATAATTGTTTAGGATACAGTTTTACTTATAATAGTTATTTTTATTAATGAAAAAATGACTTAAAATAATCACGATAACCAAAAAGAAAAACCGGAACAGTGCGTAGGCATACATCTCGTAAGCAACAGTTTCGTCAATGAAGAAACAACAACATTTGAAATAACAACTAATTTCTACGGCTGTCATTTTATTTTTTTCCATTTCAACTGGGCCTTGTCCCGTTTTGAGATCGTGACCTGTTACCGAATCTTGCGCACCTTACAGACGTTGCATTGTCTAGTTAAGGTTACACCACACTTCTAAGAACTACAGTAGCTTTGGTAATTAGGTAGAAATGAAATTTTAGTGACATGCTAATTCTCTAAGGTGTAGGTTAAATGAAAATTATTATAATATTGAAATGTTTTTGCTCTTTGATCTTTTTGCGCAAAATCTATTCAGCTGTTTCTGAATACTGCTGAAGGTTTCTATAATATAATAAGCTTAGATTCTAGGGAACAAGCTCATTCTAAACTAAAAGCTTATCCATTCAGTATGAGCCACTTTTAAGAATCCATGTATCTATTGCGACGTTGTCGTAGGTCTTCAAATGTAAGATGTCCTTCATTTGCTTTTACGTAAACTCGAATGGGCACTTAAATCTTGTAGAATATATAGAATATACTTAAGCAGCTATAGCTACATGCATACAATCTTCTTAAGTTGCCGCTCTAGTACTGGAACTTGGCCATCAATTTCGAGTACTTATCCCTGACCGTAGCCAAGGGGAACAGTTCTTCTACGCTCGAGATTCAGTCCACTCCCGTATGTTACGTCTTCTAGTGCGTCTTTTGCTTTCGACCTTAAATACTTAATATTTATTTGTATCTTTGCGATCGAATCGCCCAAAAGGGCTGAAGAAATTTATATTATCTAGTAAATATTGAATATGACTCTGAATCCTATGCAGGCCAACTTATATCTTATATATTTTTATTTATATAAGACATAATAAATTTTTACAAAAAAAGGAATTGGTTTATACGAAGCCACGTACAAAAGCTTGTATGTACTTCATAATTTAAATTATTATCAAACCTATAGACTCGCAAGTCAAGTAACAGAGTTGCAGCCTCGACTCTTTGACAACCATAACGGCGCAGCGTGTTGGACAATCGTTTTGTAATATCTCTGCGAACGGAAATTCCACAGCTTAGAGATTAGTCACAGCTTTTCAATGCAAGTTTGAGTTCGTATGTCATGTTATGTAGCAATTTGAAGCATGACTTACTTAATGATTAAATAGATTTGGAGCGGTTCTTTTTATTTGTGAGTTTTTTTTTATTTTAAAAAGACCTTGACCATGACTGACGATAAATCGGTTAGATAAGAAGTTGACGAATTCCAAACAGTTATATTTTGTATTTGTTTTACGTTTTAATTAACTATAACGTGTGCCTTTAAACCTTTGAAATTTGAAGACTAGTTAATTGTTCTTACCTCAAGCACTTATTCTTTACTTCGCCGCTTTGCACCCTCCCCTACACCGAGTATACTATTGGTGCGAAGTGCACTTAACTATTTATTTACTTTACTACAAGTAGATTTTCTTGAGTTTCCTTGACATTTTTGTGTCAACTCGAACAAATTTTTATATGTATATCATTTTATTTTGCAACAGCAATAAAAAAAAACCTGTAGAAAATAGTTTTATTGCGGTACAGTTATCAGAAAAGATATAAATTATTTTATGACTATTTTGGACTTCAGTGTAAACATTATATTTGAAACGCACTCATCAAATTTACATTTATTTGCACAGCAACTGTCTCATTAAATACACAATTTCGTAAAAGATGTAGGCATACAAATACTAAGTACCACTTATTTTTCGTTCTATCTTATTGCTTCACATACAATTGACAATTTTAACTGAAAGCCAACCGACCTTGCATTTGAAGAGTGACATTAAACATAGTAAAGTAAAAGTAGAATGTACAATCATAGAATCGTTTTATTTGATTTGCCTAGCAGTTCAATATGTTTAAAATACATTAGTGTATATCTTTATCCAGTCGTAAATTATATTGGCAGTGGAAAAATTAAGGACGAATCCATTTTATTCGATGTCACGCTAATCTAACTTTTTTACTTTAATTACAATTCACATATTGACGCATTACTTAACCAACTCATGGGAAATTTTGTGGCTGGGACAATAAGACCCACCATAACCCTACAAGAGGCCAAGTAAGATAACCTTTAATATATTAAAAGAGCCAGGTTTAAGTTACGTCTGATCAAAGACCTCATTGCTGGAGTCCTAGTCTATTACAAACAATACTTTTATATTCTTTATCTATAATCACTACCGCTTTAAAGGCTAGAGTAGAATTTTCTTTGCATGTATGATTTTCTATGTTACAGAATCGTATATATCGTAATTTGTTATAGAACAACATCAATGCAAAGAAACATCTACTCTATACCTTTGAATTACATCGTTAGCGGTTATAGATATACAAAGGGAAACCATGACATAATGGTAATATGGCTAGGGTCCCTGGATACAAAACGCGATGTCTATTTTCTTGATCGTTGAGGGTTTTATAAATTTGGAGTCAATCCTAGATGAAAACTAAGCTTATACTTTCCATAGGATCAATGAATAAAACTACACGGATAGATCGACGTTATGCTCAAGCAGCCTTTAAGCAGTTTATGTAATGATTTATAAAGTAAACACTGAGAAAATAACTAGTTTATATACAGGATTGTAATTGCCTAAAACCACCCTCATAGTTTGACGAAGTTTATGTCTCCCTTCAGTAGGATCGTAAAAAGGTCGTTGAGCGTGTGGCAATCCAACGAGATACGTTATTTATTTTCAAACACTATTAATTGTAAGAAATGTATTTTATATGACTAAAAAATTAACAAATATTCTCATAAAAACATTCAAAAATAACAAAAGCCATTATTAAAAATCTAAAACACATAAATGCAAGTCCGATTCCCTTCTCTGACATTTCAAGATTTTAGCATCTCAAATAAATTGCACAATAGGGCTGAAACAGTCTAGAACTCTAGACTGATTAATAACCTCCTCTAATAGGTAATTTATTTAAATTCTCTATTCGTCGCCGGCTCCTAAAGAACGCCGACTTTTGGGTCAGAAGTAAATGATTAATTGCTACTAAGAGTTATAAAACTTTTACTGTTATTTAATAGGTGCCAAGTTTGCTAATAGGATATGTTGTGTGAATAAAAACTAATTTTGTAGAAACCACAATAAGGTTCTTCAGTCAAACTTTTTAAATATGTTTTTATAAATACTTATTGAAAATAAGTATGAAAATAAGATATTGAGATTCTTTTTTTAATTGAAGTAATTTGTTTAAAACGTAGTTTTTTAATACACAATCTATATATATTACTTCTACAACAGAAGTACTAAACAGTCGTTGTTAATAAATCAGCCCAAAAATATTATTAACTCCTGAAGTAATTTTTTTCTTTCTTTCTTATTTATTTCTACGCTTTATATTTTCCGTAACTATAACGATATACATAAATATAAACAAACTACAGAACTTCTTACTGATATACAAAGTTATTCCGCAAGGGTTTAGCCAATATTTATCCAGTGTAAATAATTGAAGTTTTAATCAAGATTCGATCGCTTTCGTATTGTTGATGGTTATGTATGTATATTATCGTGTGTTTTTAGATACAAATATATTCTTTATAATTGAACGCTGTCGGATACAAGATAAATTAAACTAATATTTATCGGTCATTTGGCGCTCAATGACCCAAATAATTAAAAGGATATTTGAAATATACTAATTTTATCCAACCACAAGTCAGCACAATCCCAAGTATTTCCTTGTATCGGAAAGCTATATCTATTTGTAATTACCTACAAATAAGGCACCTGCCCTACTTAGTCTACATTTGAAATAGCTACGTAAAGAATGTAACGACCGATCACAAACATTACTATTGACGACTTGTTTTAATAATTCCCTTAGTATAAGGTAACATGCTAGCACACCTTAATTAAGGTGGTTTTTGAAATAGTCCGACTCTTAGGTAGATTCAGCAAGTAAATAGCCAATATTACTTCGGCAAATTTTGTCTGAGATGATGGAAATATGGAAAGATGTGCCAATTTAAATAAATATTTCTAACAATCACACCACATTATCTAGCCCAAATTAAGTATCATTAAGAACTTGTGTTATGGATACTAGATAACGGATAAATAAACTTAAGAAATATATATAAGCATAAATAGATCTTTTTTTTTCATATATAAATATTAGAAATAAACTTAAATAAACATACATACACAGCCATGACTAGAAAGCAAATATATTAAAATATCTGCCTCTACCAGGATTCGAACCCGGGACCTCTACACCAAACAGGCCGTTTTCAGATGTTTAATTTCGCTTGATAAAACGGTTTTCTTGACTGTCATAAACAAGATTTTAAAGACTGAACAGCTTTTACAACAAGTTATTTCAAAGAACATATTTATCAAATTGCCTCCCATTTATAATAATTATTTTCAAAAAATTTATCACTGTGTTCAACCAACAACTTTCTAAGCATTCTTCTCCGTTTTATGAAGTATAAAAAATTGCACCCTTCAAACAAAAATCCGTAAAGGTCAATAAAAGGCAAGAACATTATTGTATTGTTGAATCATGAGTGGAAGAAAGTTGAAGGTCGGGGTCACAAGAAACAAGTTTCAAGGTAACCTCGATTTGAATTTTTTTGTGATGACACATTGTAGTTTTCCCATAAGAAGAGCTTTGAAGTTGGTAGTTAAAGTTCCATAGACATAGTTTAGAGACAATATGAAACATGTTGTCATCACATGAAACAAGTACATACTTGTTTCAGCATGCAGCGCTCTCCTCATAATTTCACTTAACGGGTAATTATTGAATTAATTTGTTGGTTTCCTAATAATAAACTGACAACATTCATTTGTTTGATATGTTCGCATATCTCGGTTTTGGGTCTTCAATCACAAATAAAAACTAGATACAGAGTTTCATACAAATATGATAGTTCAAACTGTCCACAATGGTTAAGAAGATTGTCTAGAAATGATCATTGGTTATTAACAACCTATGTAAGTGCAAATTAAATCGTACGTGCACGATTTAAAAAAAAATTTAGAAAGCCGATTACAAATATAAAATTTTATTATGAATGAAACTTACTCCATGATCTTCAGCTGGAATTAAACTTAAAAACATTTTTTAATACTGATTTCCTTAGTAAATTTACAAGTATTTTACATTGATCATATTTACAAATATACTTCCCAAAATATGATAACAAGTTATTTTTTAGAGACTTAGATGTGTAAATATTACATATATTTAAAATGTTTACTGTCGAAGCGACATAATGCTACTAAATTGAAAGAGAATCCAAATAATTATTTGAACACTCGTTGGGTGATGACGTTTTTTTGACATTGTGATCGATCCACGTGATCCATGTGATCCACCCAAAACGGTCGATTCTTTTTCAACTAACTACCATTTAAGTCGTCCGTCCGGCGCTTTATTATTGCCTTGTCCTGAACTAAACTGTAACACTTGTCCACTTCGCCTACGGCATGATCAGCTCATCTTCACATCAGTTTTCGGCTTATTTAACGACCTATAGTAATTGCTTCTGTATATGAACTCGTTTCGGGCTATGTCCTTGCTATTCCTTATACGTAATGCTTACTTTTTCTATTGCTCTCAGAACGACATTGACTGGGTGGACCAGTTCAGGTCTTTGATTAAAATAACCGAAGATAGATCACATTCGTACAATACGTACCTGAAAAACAGATACATTTACTCACATAATCTCAATTATATTGCTCACCGACATAAAAGAGATAGGATGTCGCAAAACATGGGCTTGCCAGCAAGAAAAAATGATTCCTACCCGTATAATTTCGTTCGTATTCATATGGTGTCGTATGTTGTCTGTTCGGTGCGCGTAGTGACTTAACCATTTGACAAGTAAAATTAGGCGACCTAGAACAAGGTTTTTTATTTATTTAACATCCACAAAATCCACAGGTCTTATTTAATATATAAACAGTAAGACTTACAAATTAAATTCTACATCCAATAACGGATTTACATTATATTTAAATATCCACATACAGAGCTTATTAATGAGTTAAGAAAAAAAAGTTAAAGTGAACATATTGAAAGATTAAATATTTAGGTATATGTATTATGATGTGTGTGGGTGTTGTTGTGTCTGTATCTGTGTGTGCAAATTGTAACAGTAATCCATATATTTTCATAATTTTCATAATTAAGTCGCAGTTAGATACTTAATGATTTGCCTTTTGAACTTGTATTTGGAACCATTGAACAAGTCGATTGATTTAGAAATGTTTTTAACGTTCGATAAATTACGGAGTTCTGCATATAGTTGGTACGGGTATGAGGGAGATCCAAGATAGAGGTTTGTCTTGTTCGATATGAAGGAGTACGGAGGTTTTTGAGGTCCTTGTATCGTGACCTTGTCACCTATCCTCTGCTAATTTTACTTTAATTGTAAGTTTTCTTACCTTAAGTAAAGATAAAGTATTCTAATATGGAACTGAATATTAAGTAAAAAAACGGCCACAGCTTTTGAAGGCAGAAGATCTATTAAAACACTATGCAGCACACACCATCTGTCAAAGAGTAAAATCTAGATCTAATAAAAAATATAAGTAATGTTAGATTAAAATCAAAATTTCAATGTTTATACCATTTGTTTTTTCTGGATCAAAAATTGTATATGCCTTGGTCTAATTTTAAACACGTAGGCGGATTTCCGTGTACTTAATCAGAAATTTAATTACATATCAAATAGTTATTTTTTATATCAACGACTTGTAATGAGAACAATTTGATCAGATAATTACAGACTGACAGTGTAGATCTAAATCTTCAGTTCAGATATTATCATGTTGTGACGTATAAATAATCAATACTATAAAACAATGTCCCCCAGCCGCGTCTGTCTGTCTGTCGATACGCGATAAACTCGAAAACTACGGAACGGATTTTCGTACGGTGTTCATCAATGGAAAGTTTATGTGTATAATTCTTTAGCGATCTGTGTATTTGATTGAAATATGATGATAATTGTGAAAGACATCGGAAAAAAATCAGCCAACTAGGAGCTTACATCAAAAAACTTTAAAGATATAACAAAACAATGTACTTTTGAAAAAGATTGAAAATTATTCTCTTTTATTGGTCAACAGGACCCTCCGCGAAGGCATTTCTATTACAAGAAGCTCACTATACGAATATAATGTAAAAAAAAATTGGTCACATGTAATATGGTAATTGGACAGCTATTTAGACGTATACGATATTAATCCTTATCCAATTAAATACGAAGGGTTACCTTAAACATTTTAAACTCGTCATAGATGCTCTTTACACCATACACCTTAAAAATTCATATCTTAGGAGTTATCGAAAATTGAACTTTCACGCGACGTAATAAATTGGCCCACCGTTGCGCTATACTCGTATAAACCGACCGGTACCCGCCGCAAGGGCTTTAATGATTGTATTTGTGTTATTTCCGAGTGTTACCTGTGGTGAATGGTTCTTAATTAGGCGCTTAGGTCTTTGATCGTGTATAAAAACGTGATGTGTGATCGAAGACTGAGGTAGTCAAATATTAGAATTTGTTTGACAGTTTTTATATAGTGTTTTTATGTAAGGTTGCAGTTACCTTGGTTGTGTTATAAGTAATGAATCACTTTAAATTTAAGGTGCATTGTATTGTACATGTTGTCTTTTCTTTTGAGTGTAGGTAGGTAATTCTTGTGAACATACCTTTGATTGAGTAAATTTCGTCAAAGGTCAATAATTTAGTTATTTGTTTTTATAATATATACGTTGCGATTCTTAATGTTTTTAAATACTTGCAGGATAGGTAATTAATACTTTGAATATCTCCAAGTAGGATAAATAAAGGTTACATTAAAATATATAAGTGCTCAATGCAACATTGTAATGTGACACTACGACAGAAAAGGAATTCAGGCATATGCTCTATTACCCCTGCAAAGCCGGGGCGGGTTGTTAGTAACTTATAACAACAAAACAAAGTATTTTGTATAATAATCTAATATCGCGCGGCGTTCATAGCACTAGCTTCTCGGACTTGAGGGTCCGTATTCAATCTCTTTTTGTACCAATTGTACCAATGAGGTTTTTTATTTACTTACTTAACATTAAGCTGACTGTTCTTATGGTGAAGGGAAACCACCTCAGGAAGCCTACATACCTATGAAACTATTTCGAAGGTATGTGTAAAATCTAGTAACCCACAGTAGGCATCGTGGTGGAATACATTTGAAACCTGAAAACTCCCCTTGAGTTAAATGAGATCGACGTCTGTGCATTACGATGAATTAAAGTTGTCGTGTATACAAGAATATGCTGAAGGTCCTTTTTATCCGACTGTCAGAAAGAGGGTTATGTTTTGGAGTGTATTGTATATATCTTTAGCAAGCTTTAAGCCTAGGCCGTGGGACTTCAACATAAGAGTTATTAGGTTCGTCTCAGTTTTGAGAGTGACATAGAATATATAATTCCCTGCAATTTTCATGGGAACTGGAATTACACGGAAATAACTTTAGCAGTCAGGCTTTTTTTATTTTTTTTATTGAAAAAGGATTAGACATTTGTCTTTTATCTCACCTGATGGAAAGTGACGATGAAGTCACCAGTCATGGTGTTACACGTCTATCCACGAGATACTTATTCACTCGACGCTTCAAAGAACTAGGACTATAGTTTTCTGGAAAAAAAGTTTTGTATTTTAATTTCTCAAATTCTTCGGCTTGTTGTATAAGAAGTATCTAACTAAAGTATAAAGGTACAATATAATGAGCGTATTTAAACGAGTGTTCCAAAACCATTTATATTTATGAATTAAAATTAATTCCAAGTATTGTCACGCTCGTTAGCTCGACGGCTCAACAGTGCTATTTCGATACTGTATCCGGGTCGTAGACCCTTATAAGCTAGGTGTAATTACTACACCCAGTGTGAAGTTTAACTTAATATAATTAATTTATGAAATTATAAACGAGCACATTATTATTATTGCTGCTGAGCTAAACACGTGTATAGTCTATCAGTGGTCAAAGCCAAGTTCTGAGAACATCCGCAATGAAGACAGCTTTTTTAAACTTTGGTATAGCTGGCAAACGTAAGTGAAATCCGGATATCATTAATCGGTTTGATTTGTTTTCTTTTTATTTATTGATTTATCTATTAAATGATGCGTTGCCGATTGTAGGCTTAGCTTGAGATTCCCTTTGTTCCAGCAGTTTCACTGTTCCTCTCCTTTGACTGGAACGCAGCCACGTAAACATGTATATTATGGCAGTTAAAACAGGAAGGAGTTTAGTACCGCCCCAGATACGTTCGAATAAACTTACGATTAAAATCTAAAGTTACAAATAAAATATGTTATTGATATAATTTTTCTGTAAAATTTTATTATAATCAAAAAATATTATACTAAAAAAAATAAATATTATTTGTTATTTTTAATTTTATTTGAAATTAAATAACTTTTTAATTGATTAATTTATCTATTAATCAAAAGAATTTTAACAAATCGTTTCTATATTCAACTCAAGTACTATTAGTTTTTCAAGAACTTAAATGACCTCATTAAATATGAATATTTTCAGCAAAACTGTAAAATTATTTGCTGCAGCTATGTGGTATTGATAGAAGTCTTAGTTTCTTGCTGGTTCTTTGGCAGTAGATGACCCTTCCGAATCAGTGGTACTTTCAATATAGGACGTTCAAAGCCGAGGTCCGGGCCCTCTCGGGTGCCCTTAGGTGTATCGTATGTAGGGGTAGTTTAAGATCCGGCTAAGCGCCGTCAGTGCTAAGCTACAAAGTCTGGTGAAATTTAAAAGGTCTATAGGTCTAACAACAGTCCATGTAGGAAAAAAGAAGACAGAAGTCTGGAAATATGTCACCAGGCTCGATGACATACTTACTTTAAGGTGCTCCTAAGTATATACTTTATCTGAGTGTATATTAGCTAAGCAAAATCTATAATTAAAAGTGCCCTTAATAAGCGTTTGACGTTTTCGAGTTATACATAATCGTTATACATAATCTCGTACATATTACATAAAGTGTGTTTATCCACGCGTTGAAGTCTATTTCAGGCGCCATTCTTTTAAAGGGTTTTAAATTATACCAACTCTTTTTCAGTATTTGAAATGTTCGCTACCATCTGTATATGGGTCATTTAATTTTTTACTTAATAAAACCAATTAGAATGTTTTTATTGCGTTTGAAAGTATTATATCCTAGTAATTGTTTGCTGTTTGTACGAGGTATTTCTAACATCTATAAAATATTTTACTACTGTTAATATTCATACGTATGTTAATTATTTAAATGAACTCCACCCAATAGGTAAGGCTGGTCTTTGTTCTGTTTATGTCGTAAAAAAACAAAATCAATGACAAATCGATTTTGAGTGATCGTTCCGGATATCGAATTATAAAAAGAAAAAATATTATAACAAGTTGCTAAAGATCAAAATTGTAGACGTACGAAAATAAACTGCACTACTTCAGCTATTCCTACACTTAAAAAATATTACACACACTAATATACACTATAATAATCAAATGCAATAAATATCCATGTTGTTCACTATAACCACTTAGATGGAAGATTATTATTTCGTTTGCTACGTGCATTCATTAAAAATACATTTGTTCGTTTTCTTGGTTTGTTCATATTTTTTAGTAAGTCAGAAAAAAAGTTATTTCTTACTTTTGAATGAATACGTTCATTTATACATTTGACGACCGAGTGGCGTAGTGGTTAGAAGCCCTGCCTCATACGCCAGAGGGCCCAGGTTAAAGTGTTATGAAATAGATGTTTGTTCTTGGGTCATGGTTGTATGTTTTTATATAAGCTCTGCTTACTTTAAAGCCATACAGTTGGTGTGTTTGTCTGGGCATTTTTTAATCATTTATTTTTCGTTTATTTACAATTATACAGAAATCATACACAAAAAAATAAAGGTTATAGTTATTTATACTTAAGATACTCAAATGCTCAATAATTTTTTTTTCATATTAAGAGAAAATAATTTAATTTTGGAGATTTATAAAACATTTTTCCTACTTACAAATAAACATGTCATAAAAGTAAAAAGAAAACAATTATAACTATTAATCTGTAGGAAAATAGACAAATTTCGCAGATCATCGAGAGTTTGTATACAGAATTATCCTTTGTAAATCCCTCAATTGCATCCTATTGAACCTCCACTCCTTAAAATAAATACGTAGGTTGTAAAAAATTTACATTCAGTTTGTTATAGTCATATAAACAGATCAAGGATCAAACCTTGGCAATTAATAAATATTTACATTTTAATGACAGTAGTGCAACTTCAATAAGAATAGGTAGAAATAATAATTATTTACAAAACTTTATATTTTGTTAGTAACATGAAAAGAACGAGAGAAATAATTGCAAACATGTTAGGGGAGCTACCCTCATGTTCGGGCTGTCAGGTTCGGATCGGCAGTATTAGTGGATCGACAAGACCAGTCCAAAGTAATTACAACAAATGTTCGGTTAGTGCCGATGGGTAGTCTATTCGGCATTAATTCAGGTCAGCGGATTCGTCTTCTCCTGCCAACACCTGAGTAGGTAGTTGTGGCTAGGCTGTATACTCCCGAAGGTTCATCTATACACATTCGACTTTACCGCCCGACAGTGTCAATTGATACAATTCTGCTTAAATTTTTATTCATATTTCACCTCCTTGACGAGGTATTTTAATCTAGAACACGACTGAAAACCTGTTTGGCCACAACAAGCTATAACTTTCTTTTACGTAATAAAAATACCTTTAATTACTTACTCAGAACGCCTTAATGATTGGTTCTGTACATAAATCCATATTTATCTTGGTACAATTTGTAATCATTGGCGAGTTTATGTAGTTTATAAAATTTTAAACTTTTAATAGGAAATTATTCATTTTTGTGAGATTTTTCTGTTTATATACTTTATTTCATTAGATCTCTATTTGTGACACTTGTGAGATTATAAAAAAGTACCATTATTTTATTTTATCTATGTATTACGTTTGTGAAATGAAAAAAAAATTGTCATCATTTCAATAATTGTTTATTTTTAAGTATAAATGTAAAATTAACTAGTGGAAGAGTGTTCACCCCTAACACAGGAATGTTTATCCTAAAAGGGGTCAATCAATCGCATCAATTTGTAAAAACCTTAGAAATAAAGAAATTTTGAATTTTTGAAAAAGTTTACGCGAAAAAAGAAATAACGTACTGGACGTCATAACTTCGAGTAACACAGAATTGCAAAATTGTACAAAGAAAAACAAAATTTCTTTTTATAACCGAAAAGAAAAGGATCAAATTCAAATATTTATTTCTCTAACTGGACAACCTGATGGTAAGTGGCATCCACGCCCATGAACATCATTATTTGAAGGTGTTTTACTTATTAAGCGTAATTGTGATTTGACAAATGATGCGGTGCCGACCGAACTCCCTCTTCAACCATATTAGAGCCAAATGGGTGACCTTTCACACGACTCTACCTATAAAATGGGGATTCTGTTTAATTTATAATTCCATCCAATTTTACACAATAAGTGCGAAAATGCTCAAAATGCTGAAAATTCTCATCGCTTCCACGCTTTGACTTCTTAACAGCTAAGCATGAAATTTTGGAATCAGGAAAAATCACTCCAGTACCTCTAATTCCATTTACAAACTCCGTGCACAATGTTCACGAGTTCGATTACTGAGAAGAAAAATCTAGTCTATTACACATTCCATGCAGTTTCCTATTGACAATGCAAAATGTCATCCGACAACGTTACACAACCGTTACATATTCAGTCCCACGTACGTCTCTCATAAAACACGACCAAGTTGAAAATGCTTTATTGCTACCAGTTTCTGTAGACAATAAAACTTTCAATTTGCCCGCGTAACTCCGTGACACATAATCTTGGGTGTAATCTCTTCGATCGGAAGTTGCCACAAAAAGCTTCTTTCTAGTTACGTGTCTGTTATGTGAGAAGACTTTTTTGCGAACAATTTTTCCTAGGTGATTGGAGTGTAATATAGTGATTTATGTGATTATAAGATATAACGGTGTTTGATAGATCTGTTTCGATTAGATTATGCATTGTCTTTGGATGTAGAGATGTGTTTGTGTTGTCGCTATTAAGAAAAGCGGAACAAATTTCAGTTAAAACAGTTACTTTAAAGGCGGTTTTTGAAATGTTAGTTCATTGATATTAGAGATCATTTTGTTAAGATCTCGTTTAAGGCGGTACTTCTTATCCGCTATAATAACCACGGTTATGTAAGGGAAGAAACAACAAGTTAAATAATGGAACAAAGGCAATTCGAATTGAAGAAAAGGCAAAACGAACCAACATTAATAAATCAAACAACAAAATACGATAAATCTGTTCCGTCTAAAATCTGTTCCGTCTATCATTAATGACGCCTATTGGCACGGTTGCTACTTTCAACCAAATGGATCGAGTGATCGTTTGACAAAGTTAAAAACATACTCTATCTATTCCACATGCATTATGGAAAAGCAAATTTAAATAACACAATTAAGTTTTGAACGCATGAACTTTTATGAACTGTTTATTCAACAAACTTAAATCTTTAGCAATTACACAAATTAAAACAATCTTATGATCTATGCCACTAAAACCCATTTCACACAATCAGCAGAACCTTCACACCTGCAGATCTTGACACCATATCTCTAATGCTACATTAGAACTAACAATGTATCGCATTCAGAGGTAATAGCAGCCATTTTGGTGACAATTACTGTTAAAGATCAAAACTAATAGACTGGCCTTGCTAGCTTGATATTAGGTTGATCATAATTAAGTTGGTGTAATTGTATTCATTTCATGTGGAGGTTTATTTGGTTTTGAACTTTAATTGTTAACTGTCGTTAACGTTGTTCGCATTGTCTAATGTAATTTAGGTGCTGAAATAATAACTAAGACATTACTTTATGTGGTGTCAATTCAATATTTATAGTGTGTCATAATAATTTTTATAACCAGAAAAATAGTTAAGCATCTGTTTATCTTTAAACACTTTCAAAATGTATAACGCATGTAAATTTGATAAACGTGGCAAACTATCACACATTTGAATTTAGCTGGGTTATACATTTACAAACAATAAACAAGCGGTAAAATATCTTTGTGGTAAAAGACCCATGTTGTTTAGGGACTTGGCTGATTTACGATGTGGTTTAGATTTTACAAATTAAGCATATAATTAATCGTTATTGACACTCAATTTAATTTATTTATGATGAACTGTCTTTAGTTCGTAAAAGCTCGTTGCCAAGAAAAAAATTCAGTCTCGTTCCGATAAATAACAAAAAGAAATGGATTCGTAAAAAGACATTACTATCAAATAAAAGGCAGGTAGTAAGAATGTTATTTTTTATAACACAATCAAAATACAAAAGTTGCCTATTAGAAAAAAAATTGAAAAGAACTAAATCTAACTAATGCTTCAAAATCTTCTAACTGGAATTCTGTAACCAAACATATAGATGCAATTATCTCTGCAAATATTATTATTTCTACAGTTTCCTAACGTACGAAAAATAACGGAAAATCCAAATTATCAAAATATACCAGTTAAACCAGGATTGCAAAAGACCCAGGATCTACGCAAGCTCAATATATTCACCTCACGTAAACGAAAGCCTGCAATGGCCTAATCCGACTTGCTTTTGCGCATAAATACAACTTATTTGTGGTTTTGTTATTTATTTTACGAGCTTAACTGTTTATTACCCTGATCTAGTTTTATATTACGTTAGTTTTAGATGGGTAAAGCGCGTGATGCCTTTTTGTATAGTGTCATTTTTAGACTAGATAAATTACATAATATAATGGTTTAGATTTGTTAAACATTTTCCTTGTGTTTTAGAGAAAGTTCTGTAGACGAAAACCAGACTTTTGACATGAAGGATCTTTTCATCAGCTGTAAGCTACGTGGCTTGCAGTCTTTTGAACTAGAAGTTAAGACTTCGTTGATCTTCAAATCTTAGTTGGTACAAATATTTGTTTAAAGAACATGGATGTTTGGTGACTCAAAATTGTTTTCTATTCATATGATTAGGTTCCCTCTCACGGAAGGAGTGACTCACGCTGTCACATTTTTATTATTCGCTTTATATAGTGATTACTTATTTATTTTATTGATTTATTTATTTATTCAAGCATGATAGAGTTTATAAATAGTGTGCTTATTTCTAAAAGATATCTCTTCCAGCAGACTTGAGACTGGAGAGTGTAGGAGAGTGGAGACTTAATAAAATGTGTCTTTGTATATCAAACTCTCAGGCCCTCACTTAAGTGCGGGTACTTGCCATCTTGAGATGGGGAAAAGCAAGACAGTGGCGTATATCTACTGTTTCGGTATGGAAAAAAATACCTGCCGTGCTTCTAGAGATGATGCATGAATGAAGTGAGGATTTTGCTAAGCGCTTTGTTTAATATGAAGTAAACGTAATTCGTGCCGTATCGCAGTAGGAGGTTTCTTATTATATATAGCGACATCCAAGCGGGAACTACATCGCTTCGGTTTTTTACCATTATAGTAACTTCATTCTGAGCTCAGTGTTTTCTGAAAAAGGAGAGCGATAAGCCAGTGAACTAACAGAAATACTACTGCAAATCTTTCACTGGTTTATCGGCTTACATACGTTACAAAAATATTTCACAGAACAGTTTTTCGTGGTTTGTCACGACCTTAATAATTCCACTGAAAGCGACTAATGTCACACACCCGACTAAGAGCCACTTATGACTTATGCTATTAAAATCTAAATCTCTTTCCAGATGATAAGCCTCATATCTCCAGGCGACGGGTATAACTGTCCCTACGGACAACAGTGCCGTTTCGAGCCCGCCACGAACGGACAGACGCCGCCATGCGCACAGCCTGGACTTACCTTCTGTACCGACGTCGATCCATATCCTGAGTGCGTATTTTGTATTGTTTTGTTTCAGTTGTTATTTTAGTTTATTAGCTTTAGCACCTTTTTACGTTTATTTAAAAGACTTACCTACATTTTATATTATTGAATGACTCTTTAACTTCAAGATATTTTTATTGGAGAGCTTACGGCTTATTTACCTAAAGGTTGGCTGGTAGAGAGTATCTTGTAGAAGCAATCTTTTAGTATAGACATTTAATCTTAATTCATTTTGTTAGTTTCAGTTCAGTTTTAAGCACTTTTATTTATGAAATAAATACGCAATTTACTAGACCTTTGTAGTGGTTTTCTGAAAGTTCTTGTCTAAAGAGGTACGCACATAGTTATTCTGTGTAGTGAAGTGTAGAGTGCATAGATAATTTTGGCAAGTCGTTTGTTATCTTCGTCTTCATTTTCGTTTTCCATTAGGGTAAAATGAAAGAGGAAGACAAACGCTGGCCAATTTAAAGTAATACAAATTTTTTAAATTCCTACTGTTTTAGAGAGTTTTCGAAAAATACAAATGCTAAGGCTAATATAAAGGCTACCCCAATATATTCGCTCATGAAGCATCATCCATCAGCACACTCTTAGCAGTGATGCAGTAAATACTACGAAGTTATTAGTCTCTTAGTATAATTTGACGACCGAGTATCGTAGTTATTAGTAGCTCTGCCTCATAAGCCGAAGGTCCGAGGTTCGAGTCCTGGCTAGATCATTCATTTGTGTGTACATAAATGTTTGTTCATGGTTGGCGATATATATATACGTATGTTTGTTCTGGGTTACCCACCAGTTCGCTGTGTGGTCATCCATAACACAAGCTGTCTTAACTTCGGCACCATGCAGTGGTAGTGTTTGTCTGGGATTTATTATTTATTATTATTATTATTATCATTAATTTATAAACGATTTCAGGCAACTAATCCGACGACTTATTGAAGGGGGTCAGTATGACATCAGGACTCTCATATTGGATGAATCTCGAGAGGATTTCAACTCCAAAAAAGGACACTATCCATACGGCCCTAACTCTATACCGAACGTGGACCAGATATCGATAGTTAATGATGACAGTTACGTCAATAACTACCATACTAAATACAATCATGGTAAGTTACGTGAGAATCTAAATGAAAAAATGTCGATCTTCATACTCCACTTAAGGGTGTGCCGCCAATTTTGGGGTTTCTTTGCGAAATTGTACAGAATTTTAGGATGAGCCCATGTGCCCATTTTCCAAACGGTAAACAAAATCAACTGGTATAAATGTCTTGATTGGTATAAAAATTTATTATTTTTATAATTTTACATAGTTTTGGTAACCGCACCAAGCGAACGACCACTATAACCAATTCGACAATTGCGACGCTTTCCGATTATCTAATTATAATTCAAAACATAAGCCTATCATGATCGAATATTGGTAATAAATGATTTCAGTAGTATTATTCAGATGACCGAGAAGATCAGCTGGAAAAGTCAAAATACCAATTTTAGTTCATCTTCTTATCGTAAACAATATTACAACAAATAATATACCAACAAAGTTAGAACAAAAAAAATGCTTGATAGTACCACGATATTACACGCCTATTTTCACATTGAACATTGTTTTTAGTAGTTTCCTCCTAATTCACCCTTGATGATCCTACGTAAAACTTTAGGCTATTCATTACATGAGCTTGTCTAGTGATAATGCAATTATCATCTTCTAATCTATGTTTCAGATATCTTCTCCCAAAAGACACCCTTACAGCCTCCCTCACCGGTCGACCCTTCCCCTTACAATGTGAATACTTTTCAATCAACTAATTACACCAAATTTGGTTACAACGGTTATAACACCCCAAGTTATTGGAACCATCCGACCAAGGCCTTAAGACCCGCAGCGAACCCAAACTTTGGGTTAACTCCGAACGCTTATAACCCAAATTTGGTGTCAACTTTTGACTCGAGTTTATGGTTCAGACAGAGCAATACGGGAGTGACGCAGTATAATCCTAATGAGTGGTGGAAGTGAGTTTACTATATACATTATTTTAAATATTAAATTCATGTAGATTACAAAAATAATAATAATTTTTCATAATTTTTTTTTTACGATTTATTATATTTGAATATTTATCGGCCGAGTGGCGTCAGTAGTGGTAGCTCTGCCTCATAAACCTATAGTCCTAGGTTCGAGTCCTAGTGGAGGCATTCATTTATGTGATGAACACAGATGTTGGTTCTCTGTGTTTATCACATAAATGAATGGTGTAATTATTTTTATTTTGTGTTTAAAGGGTTTAGTCTTTACTGCAGTGTTAATCATGACTGAATCAGGACTCATTAAAGCTTCCGCGAGTTTATTTTGTAAATCTCCAGTTGTACCATCACTAAAAGGAGATTAATTTAAAAATGCACTGTACCGGATAGGGACTTAAAAATAAAGGGTGAAAATCCCCGCATCGCTATGTACTATACAATTGCTAATTTGCAACTGAAACTCTTGAAAATAAATATTGCGAACACTAAAAATGAGTTTTACAATATCGAATTAAACAATCTGACATCTTTTGTTAAAAGATGACATTTTAATTATATCATTTATGTAACTGTGTTCGGTATATGTTGAAGAAAATCATCAAGTATCAAGGATTTAATATTGATTTGACTAAAAAACAAACAACATTACAACAACAATTTGTTGAACTTTTCTTTGCCATCTATTCAAAAAATTTCGAACTATTTTACAGGTACATATCACCATCTCATTCGGACTCCGTGTCAGTACAACGTTCTATTTCGTACCCTACTCATAATATTCGCAAAAAACGAAACGCGGAATTAGTGAGAGCTTCCATTCAAAGGAAACTCACAGGGGCTGAAGCTTTAAGAATCGCTTTGGGATTGGCAAGGTCAGTGTGTATGTGACATGTTCCGTAAAAAAATATTTTTTTTTATTGCTTTATACAGGGTGACTGGAAATTAGTGAACACCCTTGTAAGGGAGTATGGTACAGGTCATTTGCAACAAATTTAGTTATGTATATGATTGTGCCAAAGTCAATCATTAATGATATTATTTCAATTTTAATATTTTTTTGAAAAATCATTATGAGTCCTCTTTAGGCTTAAATAAAAATAAGACTATCAGTTTTTTTCCAAGGTTTTTTAATGAATTTTTATTTGCTACATTCCAGTAACTAAATCGACACTAAATGAGTACATTTATTTGCCTTATTTAGATGCAGTGCTTCAGACAAATAAACATAGCACAAAATTTTACAAGTCAAAAACCATTGATTGTGAACACTCCCTTACAAGGGTGTTCACTACTTTCCAGTCACCCTGTATATAACATGAAATAAAAATATTCTACAGTCATGTATAATATTACATGTATAATAATTATGGCAGGATTTGTATGCACGTCATTTCTTAAGGAGCTACCGAGTAACTTACGGTACCATATTTTATGAATGTTATTAAAATAATCTTTTAACAACATTAGATATTGTGCAAAATACCTTTAAAATAATAGTTTTTTGTCAAAGCAGAGAAACTCTTTTTAAACAAACCTAAAGATGTTAATACTCGTTTTTTAAATTCTGTATTAGTAGAGTTTCTTATGTTAGGAACTCGACTGGGCTGGTACCACATTCCTTCCTATTCTGACCGCCGCAATAACCACGTTAACTTGGTTGTGTTCCGGACAAAGGGAAGGACAAAGGAAGCCATAGCCGGCGGTCGGCGACGCATCATTAGTCGATACAATATTCACATTCACTATTTATAAATGAAACACCTACGACTGACGATGTGGGTGGACACGTGTGGATGCCACTTACGACCAGCTGGATCCTGTGCTAGTTTGCAGGATATGAAAATAGTAAAAAGTGCTAGCTGAAGTATAGATATGTCATGATTAATCAAAAAGTCTCTAACCTTTCATCAAAAGTTCTGAAGTTTTCTTTTGTTTGGAAAAGCAAAGGCAGAAGCGAAACACACGCTTTTGTGAATGTACGGGCCCATGTTTATTTTGGGCTCCCCTCCCAGAGACTTACCACCCATAACTTAAGCTTTGATTACTCAAGGCCATACATTTTTTCTTTCGTACATGACAATGACAGGCCGCTATTAAGTTCTCTGACATAAAAAAATAATTAATTGCTTAAGATTCGAAAAGACATTTAAAAAAACCGTTTAATTATCATCCTTAATGAAATTAAATTACTTGACATTTCCTTTCACAGCGAAGACATATCGGCCGAGCGACCTCGCCGACAAGCCTCGAACGTAGAAGAACTGTGTCCAACGCGGGCTCAGTTCATCACGCCCAGAGCCGCCCTCAACAACAAGGGGAAATGGATGTATATCGTCAACATGCCTGACAATATGACGCAGCTCGTCAAAGTGGAGATTTGCAGGTATTATTATAATAACAATAATAAATCTCCAAACACACCAACTGAATTGCCCTTAAGTAAGCAGAGCTTGTGTTGTGGATGACCATACAGCGAACTGGCGAGAACCCAAAGTAAACATATATATATTAATATTAACAACAAAGATGCGAGAACAAACATCTGTGTTCATCATACAAATGACTGCCCGGACCAGGACTCGAACCTGGAATCTCCGGCGTACGAGGCAGGGCTATTATCACCGATATTGCCGTCCATATTGTAGGACAATGATGTTTTTGGGTGGAACATTCGTTTAATTGTCATCAGCTGGTTAATTATCGTAGTTATACGAAGTAAAATGTAAGTTTTAAGTGAAAATAGTCTAAACTACAGTAATAAAATTGAAATAAGAAATAAACCCTTAAATGTTTTTTTGTGAGTGTCAAAATTTTATTTATTAACATTACTTAGCATTACTTTATCCGATCTTCCTCCTATTGTGATTGATGGCACTCGGATTGATTTCACTGACACAGCCAAAAACTTGGGTGTAATATTTGATTCTTTTCTCTCTTGGCGACCTAATGTTAGTGAAATCAGTCGTAGAGTTCATCATTCAATACACACCTTAAAAAGCCTTCAAACTTTCCTTCCCTTTTCGACTAAAATCTCCGTTGCTCAAAGTCTCATCCAACCAATTATCGATTATGCAGGCGTCTGCTACTTAGATGTCTCTGAGGAGCTTCTAAATAAGCTGGAACGTTTACAAAATCTCTCCATACGTTTTACATTCGGTCTAAAAAAGCATGATCGTGTCTCGGAGTTCCGTAACAAACTTCTATGGCTTCCTATACGACTTCGTAGAAACATGCAAATCCTCTGCCTCCTTTTTAATAGAATAGAATAAAATTTATTTCCGGAAAACTTACATCTAGGAATACACAATAAGAACTTACAAATTTATTACTACGATAAACTACATAAATATCAATTATAATATGTGTCTAAAAATTTACAATAGATACTATAATTATGATAAGTCATCATATCGGTTTATCATGATCTAGGGTAACAATAACTAGGCAAATACCTAAACTAAGTAATTATGAATTACCTGTTTTTTAGGTACAAATTATTAAATTAAGTACAGTATGCTGTATAAACATTAATTCTAAATCTAGTAAGTACATTAACAATTAAATGCGCAAAGTGAATATTACATAAAATGTGTTTCATAATTCTCGTCCCACTATAAACATTAGAAAATAATAATAATACTAATACTACACGAAAAAATAAATAAAAATACAACAAAAAATTAATTAACATTTTGGAGACATTAATTATCTTATTTTAATACTATTAATAACTTCTCTGTATCTTCGTAGGACATACTCAAAAGTGATGCTCGGATTATTCGTTTAGTGTTGTTGTAGGTCAGAGGATATATGCCAAGATTGGTGTTTAATCTTTTATATAGAAGTGGTCCTAGGAAAATGTAAAATCTGGAAGAAAATGCCGTTTTTGTGCTTTGTGGACAAACAATGTCAAGCCGTCTTTTGTTAGCTGTTTGTGTGCTATAGTTAAGGGTGCTATGAAGTTTTAAAGTTGTGCTCATTATAAATAACTGCCTGACTGTCAGTACTTTACACTCTTTATAGAGAAGTTCAGTGGAGTAAAGGAAAGGTCGGAAATGGGAAACTTTCAAAATTGCTCTTTGGGCTCTTTCAACGTTAAGGAGAAGAGTTTTAGCTGCTCCGCCCCATGACGTAATACAGTAATTTAGTATCGACTGACACAATGCAAAGTATACCTGCCTCATAAGTTTAGAGTGTCCTATGCTGCGCAATTTTTTAAAAACAAATATTAACTTGCGTATTCTGTTGCTAACCGCATCTATGTGTAGTCTAAAAGACAGAGTTTCGTCTATAATGACACCTAGGTATTTTATTGTTTTAGAAGCAGTAATGTGAGGACATGAACACGAATGATTGATTTGATCAATACAATAGTGCGCGTATAGGTTAGGGTTTTCTGAAATTGATTTTCGCATAGAAAACTGGATGAAATAAGTTTTGTCTGAATTTAGAGTTAGTAAGTGTTGCTGTAGCCACTTGTTTACTACATTGAAGCCTCGTTGTGCAAGCTCATATAATTCTGTATCTGAGTTTGCAGAGAACAATAGAGCTGTGTCATCAGCAAAAGATATGATTTTACCACCGTTTATTTTCAGGTTACAAAGTTCGTTAATGTATATTAAGAATAGTGTGGGACCCAAAACACTTCCTTGAGGAATTCCATATTCCGTGTTTACTAGGTCAGAACTTAGGATATTTCCTATTTTTACACATTGCGAACGATCGTGTAGGTAATCTGCAAAAAGTTTGTGTTGGGTTCCCCTTATACCTAAATTTTCAAGCTTATTTAATAGGATAGGAATAGAAACTGTATCAAAAGCTTTGGAGAGGTCTAAGAAAATTCCCATAGTCCGATTACCTTTGTCAAGTTCCTGGACTATGTGGTTAGTAAGATCAAGCACCGCGTCGGCAGTTGACAGCTTGTGCCTAAAACCGAATTGTGTATTTGACAGGATGGACTGTTTCTCCAAGTATTGAACAAGTCTGTTATTTATAATTTTTTCTAAAACCTTTGAAATGCCTGTTAATAGTGAAATTGGCCTGTAATTAGTAGTTTGATCTTTCTTGCCATTTTTGTGAATTGGAATAATGACAGCTTTCTTTAGACATTTTGGAAAAATGCCGTCTTTTAGGCACTTTTGAAAGATATAGGTTAATGGGGTGCAAAGGATGTGATGAAAGAGTTTTAATATTTTGTTAGAAATATTGTCCCATCCTATTGCTGAATCGTCCTTCAGGCCTTTGATAATTCTAGATACCTCAGTTTCGTCAATATCTAATAAAACAAATGAATTTAAAAAGGAGCATTTAGATAATTGATTGTGGGACGTGAAGAACGGCGAATGCGATTTATGAAGCATTTTTTCAGCCAATGATTTCCCAAAGTTAGTAAAAAAATTATTTACTAGGTTAGCAGATTCAAAATGCGATTCAGATGATCCACCGCGCAATAACTCTGTAGCGGATTTATGCTGCTTCGACAAAAACGTAACATTTTTAATAAACTTCCAGACCCTTTTAATGTTTGTTCCCGCCTTTTCTAATTCATTTTTATCGTAAGTATTTTTTACTTTCTTAAGAAGAGCGTTACAAAAATTTCGGTATCTTTTGTACGATATTTGTAATATTAAGTTATCAGGCTGAGCTTTGGCCTTCATATGTAACTTATCCCTATGTCTCATGCAGCGAATAAGCCCCGGGGTGATCCAAGGCTTAATGTTGGTAAATTTTTTACTTAGACGAGAGTACGTAGTATTTTGCAATATGGCTTTTTGTACCTGTGATATAAAGTATGTCATACAATAATTCGCGTCATCAGAATTGTAAACAGTAGTAAAGTCGATTTTGCTTAAATCCGCTTCAAGGTTATGTAAATTAATTTTCGAACTATTTAGTGAGCAATTTGTTAGTTTAGGCATTTTACGAATTAAGGTTAGTAAGGCGGCCTTGTGATCAGTAATTGTCGAGTTAGTTACAAAGGTTAGTGACGGAAAAGTAGTTTTAAGCATAATATGATCTAAACAAGAGCCACTTTGATGTGTAGGTAAAGAATGGGCGGGAAGTAGTCCATGAAATGAGCATAGGTTAAGATATTCCTGTCCACAGGAATCCAAATTCTCTGGTATGATATTGATGTTTATGTCGCCTATTAAAATTATATTTTTAAATGATTTTAAACTTTGTAGTACGTTTTGCAAAGAATGAATAAAATTACTTATATTTTTAAATGAAGGAGATCTGTATATGGCTAGAATTGCGGTGTCTGAACCTACTTTGATAAGTAAGCGATTGCATTCTAACATGTTTGGTTCCTTGACTGATATGTTTAGATCATTTCTGGCGTAAACTACTATCCCGTCGTTTTGGTTGTAATTTTCCTTGCTGCTGTACAAAACGTACCCTGGCATGGATGGTAAATGACAATTTTTAGCTAACCAGCACTCGGTCAGGATAATTATATCGTTGCTAACATTAAGTCTATGTTGGAAAGTACTGAAATTATCAAAATTCTTAACAATACTGCGTATATTTTGTGTAATTATTGTAAATCGGTTATTGTAACGGGAAATGTACTGACCACAACTTTCAACCTCACACAGTTTTGACTCAGATACAGAGAAATTATCTAAGTCATTATTTAAGTTTTCAGCCATTATTTCTATTAACTAATAAAAGATCTAGATAAATATTTACAGATGGCGCTCTTAGGCGCCCTCATAGTCAATTAAATTTATGTACCTTTTTTCTGCAATATTTTTCGCAGGACAGTTTCCATCGCCCGTTTTGTGGTTGGACGGCTTTTTAAAATGCAGACATGTGGCGCATTTTGGTGGATCTCCTCGTTTTTTACACTCCTTCATTGTGTGACCTTTTTCTCCGCAATGACCGCAAGTGTCTTTTTCTTCACGACAAAACTTAGCTGCATGTCCATACTGCTGACATTTAAAACAACGTGTTACTAGGGTATAGTCTCGGACTGGGCACGATGACCAATTTACAAACAATCGGTCTTTACATATCAGGGCTTTACGAATATTGGCTGAAACTTCTATAACGTAATTACAGGTCTCGGTGTTCTTTTTCCCTGACTTATGACTTAACTTGATTGATTTTAAAAAAGTTTCAATGGTCATGCTCTCAGATTTTTCAGCCAAGTTTTGGTGGTAAATGCAGCTAAAAACTTCAGATTCTTTCAAGGCCGACGGTACTCCGATGACTACAATTCTAGGCCTGCGCTTGTTGGGTTCATCAACGGTAAAACCAGAAGATGTCAGTAGTGCCGATTGCTTAAGCTTTTCTATATCCTCTTTACTCTCTGTGCTTATTATAACTCCACCGTTTCTGGTCTTGCGTAATCCCCTCACTTGTAGTTTCATGTCTTCAGGGCAGATGATTTTTTGGACAAGCGATTTTGTTTCATCGCTCGATTTCTTTCCGTCACTTGGATAGATAGCTACCGAGCTAACATTCCTGGGCAGGATGAGGTCCTTAGAGCTTTTCTTTAACATGTCTGCGAACGATATTGTTCCCGTCACTGGTTTTGGACACTGTTCGAGCGACTGCTTGAGGGCACAAATTTGTTTTGAGAGGTCTCTTTCTTCATGAAGGGCTTGCAGGTTGTTATGGGCTAAAATTGTTTTTTGTTTTAATGACTGGTATCTCACAGCCATCTGAGATGTTCCATGCCCAACTTTTCGGCAAAGATTACTGACTCTCATTTTTTGCTCGGAATTCAATTTACCGCCTTCAGCGATGACGCACACTTCGTTCAGGCATTGCTCGATAGTTGTCATCCAGTTTTGGATCTCAGGCGTGGACAACAACTCGTGGACTTGTTCCTCTTCCGGGGCGCCCCGCGGGACAGGCCGCGGCGGGGCGACGGGCGCTGCGGCGACGCAGGGAGGCACGGGCGCCGGGGAGCGCGTCGGGCTGCGGCGCGTCAGCAGGCTTCTATTGAAGGGACTACCTTCCATTATTCCTTTTTATTTTTTAACGTTATAAATACATTATAAATTATAACACAAAAACTTATATCATTCAATCAGACACAAAAGGCTTGCTTCCGCCTAATACTAGGTCAAGAAATTTTTCAGTTAATTGTTTATTGTACTCATTAATCAGCACGTCCGATCACTTCAGATCACAATATTAATATGAATGTTCTTAATGTTCTTTACAATCCAAACTCCCCGCTATATCTTCGCGAACGATTTTCTTTTACCCATTCGCATGCGGCGCCATGCAGAGCACATAAGCGTGCTCTCCTTCACATACATCTTCATAAAACAGACTTTTTCTCCTATTCATTTACCGTTCATGCAGTCAGATTGTGGAATTCACTCCCTTATAGTATCCGCGAGTCAGAAACACTATTTATCTTTAAAAAAAAGAGTTAAAGACCACTACTTTTCCCTTATTAATTAAGTTATTTATTGTTTGGCATTTATAAATTTTCCTTTACACAATTTTATATTGTTTATATTTTATTGTATTTTATTTTATTTATATATGTATATGAGTATGTGTAAGTTTATTTACGGTATTAAGTATATATTTTATGTATGTTTAAATTAGGTACACACTACTTTGTTATATACTAATCTCTCCTCTACAGGTCGGCTGGAAGAGATTTCTTTTAGAAATAATCCGTACCTTTGTACATATTAAGTCTATAAGGTATTTTATGTTGTTTTTATAGGTGTGTACAAAAACTGTTAAATAAAAAAAAATTATTTCCTTACATAAACATAACAATATAATTTATTAAAATGAAAAAAAAATAAAAGAAGTGATAAAACAAAATATAAGAACAGTTTGCTAACATTAATAACTAACTTACAAAACAGAACGCGGCATATTTAAATCGAATTGCCCTTGACTGTCCCCGGAGAAGAGGTACCCGTGAAGCTGGCAGCGTTGCCCGTTTGGCAATGGTTATTCTTTGCTCTAAGTACATACAAGGACAAAGATCACCATTCTTTTCTCTGATGTGGCGTCCCTTTTAGCGGGTAAACTCTTTCACAGAAGCGCCCCCAACAGCACATGGTTTCCTTAGCAATTGGAACGAAAATATACTGTAGCTCCAATATGGCACATTCCGCTGCGGACGCCGGTACTCGGGTAGTGCGGCTGAGGTGGCTGGCAGCAAATTCATGACGACCGAGTGGCGTAGTGGTTAGTAGCCCTGCTTCATACGCCAAAGGTCCAAGGTTCGAGTCCTGGGCGGGGCATTCATTTGTTTGATGAACGTACATGTTTCTTTTTGAGTCATGGTTGTTTGTATTTATGTATGTATGTATATTCTGTTCCCGTTCCCCGTAAGGTCATACAAAACACAAGCTCTGCTTATGCTCGGGAGGTAGGTTTGATGTGCTTTTCTGATTTAAAAAAAATTTGCTGACGCAAGTCTTGTACAAACCGAAATCAGCTCTTGCCATTTTTCCATGGTACAAGTGTTGAGCCATCTGGCCCCTTGCCGTCGGACCTGCTTAGTCCTGGTGGGACTAGGATGCATGATTTTTCTTTATTTGATTTGGGTTACCTCCTCGATATAAACAATACTGCATTTTTAATAATAAGAAACTCAGTTGTATGTGTAATAATTACCTTAGCAAATTTGGGTATGGGGTATCGTTTTGGACAGAATATTTGCGTACGGTGTAAAATAAAGTACCTTATAAATTTCCTAGTTTAGGAGAAACACCTACCATTCTCATCACACCGATACGATAAATTATTTTAACCGGCAGAAACAAATTTCGTATTCAGAGACATCTGTATATTTTTCCTGAACTTACAATTAACGACGAACTCTATCGTCGAGTAGTTATATATCTTACGCATCACCTTGGTATGCCTTTGGAAAAATAAAAATTTTATGCAAACATTATTATTTTAGAATAATTTAAGAAAAATTATTATAACTTATATTTTAACTATTAATTTCTTTTACAGATCAGCAAATTCAGAATGCAACGGCTTGTGTTCAGTTCCTCTTGGGTATAGTTCTAGATGTGAACAAAAATACATTCAAAAACGTTTAGTAGCGCTAAAACCAGAAGGAGATAACCTTTACACCGACGTATTTTGGATACCTAGCTGCTGTCAATGTACAATAATAAATAATAGTAACTAATGACCATGATTATTAAAACTAATAACTCACTGACGGTATTAAAATTGTGATAAACTGGAAGTTCCAACTCGGCGTAGTATCGCTACTTGACGACAGACGGCGGTAAATGCATTTTATAAATGGGCTTGAATTGCAATATTGTTAGGTTTACCTTCTTATTACTAAACTTTTTTATTATTCGAATAAAAAAATAATTTGCTTTTTGAATTGTGAATTTAAATAGAATGCAGTGAATGAAAATGAATAATCATAAATGAATGAAAATCAGTTTGATTTTTTTAATGTTAGTAACGAATTGATCAAAACCTCACTGCCTTATAAAAACTGATGTTTTTTTAAATATTAGTCATGACATTTCGATAGTTTTAATAACACTAATGTATCTCTATTTATTTTACTTTTTTATGTATAGATGTAGATTTTGCATTTGTTTTCTATCCTAAAGGCAGAGTATTATAATTTTAGTTTTGAATGTAAATAAATATTTGTAAGTAATTTAATATTTGGTTTAATTTAAGTTGCTTTACTTAATATTTGAGAATTTATTTTTGAAAATATTATAAAATTAATGCTGTAGCTTAGTGGTTTTATAAATACTTGTCCTTGCAAGAACACTGCCAAACTATAATTTTAAGAGATAATCATACACAAGCTGTACATTAAACTAGTGCTTAGAATTATAAAACCGTACAAAGTTGTGGTGCGAGCAAGTTTCAAGCTGCAAAATAAAAATATTTACTTTAAAAAATTGCACGACCATACTTTTATATGTACACAATTATTATTTTAAGCAAATCTTAATGCATATTAAATCAGTCTTACACAAAAATTCTCTGAAAAGTATATTATAATACCGTTACCTGCTTTAGAAAACCTGTATTTATGAATATTGTATCAAGGGGTAAAAAGTTACCAACAGGTTACTCAGGGCACTAGAATAGATGGAAATTATACTGGAATAAAGATACATTAAACGAAATATATTCTGTTTAATTTCTTACTACAATTAAATACACATAAACTACCACAAGATTTTTCTAAAGACCGGTACAGTTGGGGAACTTGGTGCAGGATCACATTCGCATGCGAATCCACTGTAGCTTCGGCATCCTTTACAAAAGACCGAACAACGCGCAAGCGAGTCTCGCCGTTAGCCTGGGGCTTGCCGAGTGCTCCGAGCGAAAGTACCTAAGTATACAGGGTGACCCAAAATTCAACGTCAAGCGGAAACGTGTAAGATGAAGTAATTACCAAAACGCTAGTTGGATTAATTCAATATTCACATGAAAAGTAAGGGACAATTAAGAAGCTCAAATAGTTACAGATGAAATCTTAAGGATTTCTGAGCTACTCTTTATATATTTCTTTAGGTATTTTGTAGATATTCTTTGGTACATGTATTTTCCACACACGGCACACATATAAATAGAAATATATTCATTAAATGTTACGTCATAAGCGATGAAATCTAACTATAGCGAAACATATGTACTATGTAACCAACATGAAAAATCCTGAACGCATTCCAAACATCGCTGGCAGCGACAACCAACGTCGAATTTAAGGTATTGTGTTGTTTATTTTACTAGGAAGAAATGAAGGTACACTTTAATATGACCTAATTTGACGAATACACAATTTTGAATACAATGGAATAGTACTCGTTTTTGAAATATCAAATGTATATATCATTGCCATATCGTAGAATTGCCAATTTTTTAATTTGGTGTAGAAAAAAGTTTGGATTTCTTCTAAAAATTGCACGACTTTCTCCTATAACAGCAAGTCCGAAAAGTTTCCATATCACGGAGAACTTACGACGACTCGTAGTCCTGGAACGCAGAGCTTGCCGGAGCGGCGACGGCGACGAAGATCGGCGACGACGAGCTGCTGGTGACGATGTTGAAGATGCGTCGTAAAACGACGGTCCAATGAAATTTAGGAGGCTTCGGTACGACCACTAAGCGTCGTCAACTAGTGCGGGGACTAGAGAGGGGAAGAGCGACAGCGATCGACGTGTGAACGAGTCCACACGCAAACCGAGCTCTGTGAAGAGGCGGATACCTAACGGTGCCAACAAAACCTGTTAGCGTTGCCCCGGTGCGCTTTATTGGTCCTTCAGGCCGTAAGAAACCGGAAGTCTCGATCCCAGTGAACTGGGCCTTTCCCAGGGTGACGGAATAGTGCTGCCCGAATTAGGGGCACCACTCCGCGTCGTCCCCAGCCCCCCTACCGTGGGTAGGGAGGTTTAGGAAGTTAGTCTTCGTTGGTAGGTTCATAGTATATGTATTTATATATAGTTGTCCCTCCCCAACCCACCGCTATGGCCTAGACGGCTTTGATGGAGGCCCTCGAGACGTTATTAAAATCGCTTCATCTCATCGGATTCAATTCCTCTCTGAGCCTCTCACTTTCACCCTTGTTAAGAAGCGCTCTACGAAGCGCTCGAAACAAGCCCCGGCGTCCTCACCGCCCACCCCGGTATCTTCAACACCCTCCGCGGCGTCTACAACGCCAGCTGCCCCGGTGCCTTCAACACCCACCCCGGCCCCACTAATGTCACTCAAAGTAACTCCACCCCCCACCTCGCCTTCAGTCTAGCCTTAGGTGCCACCACCCGTATTCCTTCGGGAAAAGGGAAAATGGTCCGAGGTTTCAACACTGTGCAAAGAGCACAAGATCCATTACACCCGAGCGGCCAACTCTGGTGAATCCATAAAAATTTCCGAGCCCTAACTAAGCTCCTCACCGGTAAGCAATATGCTTACCACTCTTAGGCTCTCCCAGAAGAGCGTAAGGTTAGAGCGGTACTCAGGGGAGTCCCGTTCGAATTATCGAACGAGGCTATCCTAGAGGACCTGCAGTCACAAGGCTTCCCAGCACTCGCTGTGCACAAATGCACAGCAGGTACGGAAGGCGTCACCCGCTCGCTTTGGTGGTTCTCACCAACGTCCCCAAGTCCAAGGAGATCTTCAGAGGGGTCAGCACTATATGCGGCCTCTCTGGGATCTCGATCGAGGCGGCTCATCGCCGCGGTCACCTCAGCCAGTGCCACCGGTGCCAGTTATACGGGCATGTGGCGGCCAACTGCGCCGCCCCGCCCAGGTGGGTAAAGTGCCTGGTACCTCACTTTACCAAGGAGTATAATCGCACTCCTGAAACTGCCTCTCCTCCTGATTGCGTGCTTTTTGGCCAGTCCGGCCACACCGCAAATTACAGGGGTTGCCCTCGTGCAACCTGTTCCATACGATCCAACTCGAAGCGGGCGGCACCCAAACAGGCCCCGCCCCTTACTCAGGCTAACTTTCCGCTAGGCTGCAAAGCCTACGCAGCCCAAGCCTGCTCCAGAGAACTGGAGACAGCGCTCCGCTGCACGCTCGAATCCCATTCCGGCTCCTTGCCCATTCCAATACACTCCTCAACCCTCCTTAGCAGACGATATGCGTATCGTCTGCGAAGCTATTAAACACGTAGAAATTTTAGTATTGGCCCACAAACTTAAGGCTTCACATTCGCCTACAGAGCGACTCATAGCTTTGGCAGAGCATAGTTCTCTTCTTAGTTCATTATAGGTTCATTTAAATGAATTGATCCCTCAGGCAAGCTTCGGCCGCTCTGCGCAGCCCCGGCTTTACTGGAGGCTGTCCAGACCGGCTCTATCTCATGTCCCTTTGATCACCTTCAGTGCAACTTTCATATCCGGCGGACGACCCGTTAACGGATCTCCGCTAGCGCACCCACCTCCCTACCGGGTGTCACTTCCGATGAAGGCTAACGGCAAAATATTGCTACAGCCAACGAGGTGGTTTTTAGTGGGTAGGTGCCACTCTGGTGAGTCCCACATCAACTCGCAGGGCGGTTCTGCGGTGGTATGCATGATGAGGCGTCAAAAAAAAAGTTTCCGTATGTTAATCTATGTTTCTGTGGTAAAGTAATTCAGCTTCACAAGTAGATCGCCTGCACCTAATTTGAAAAGTTACTAAAATTTCACCTTATTTCTACAAATATGTCACGTGTTCATTTCATGACAGGGGACTGTTCATATATACAAGGCTATTTCGGAATTTTTTAATTTTTTAATTTACCATTTATAATTGTTCATATTCAAGGTTTTTTTTTACTTGTGTACAATAAAACAAATGAAACACGTCCTGATGTCGTGCCGACGATCGAGGACCTCTTGAACTTTTTGTTGATCAATAACGTCTGGAAAGTTATTTTTAGGTAAAAAAATATGAGGAACTTCGTGAAGTAAGTCAGAGTAAGGTGATTGCGCTTATTAAGAAAATAAAAAGGAGATTCTACGAAAGCAGGAAATAAAATGTTTTAAAATGTGTCTTTTATTGTCTGTGTTTTTGTTGGTTATTGCAAGATTTCATTTAAGACGTCAATATTTCTAATTTTGTCGCTAGTATATATAATTTTGCATTCTGTCCAACTGTAATATTATAAATGTGAAAGTTTGTATGTTCGGTGTGTGTGGATGTTTGTAACTCAGTCACAGATACAGTGTGACCTGGTATAATATATAAGCTGCCTATTATCCCCAAATAATGATTCTAGAAGAAATTCATCAGAGAAATTATGATATATTGAATAAGAATATCTCAAATTATTTTATTTAAAAAATCTTATTTTATTTAGAATCTTTGTCGTATTGATGTGAACAGCTATTACTGTAGTTATTACTAAGCTATCGATGTGTTATTTATTTTTTATTAATTGGAATAAATGTAGTAAAGTTTTAATCTTAAAAATTCAGTTAGATATAGATAAATTGAATTTAATAATACAATGCTTAATGCGTTTGTAAACGTAATACAATAAATACAGATGAAAAGGTGTAATATTATGTTAGATGTAAGGTAAGTATAATATTAGAGGATATTTTAAAAATAGATCATACGATACCTGGTTTTGACGCATTCTATGCCTTTCTCTAAAAAATATCACACAATCCTTGTTGAAGAATTAATATTAGTAATTATTTCCCTGTATAAAAATTCCAGCACAAAAAAGCAAATCCTTTTTACCCATTTTTCTTCACATTGACCACGTTATGAAGTGTCTGAACCAAAATGCGCAATACGCAATAAGGATACGTAAATTTAAAGGGTTTGAAAACATAAAAAATACCGTTAAAAATATCTTTTTGAAAAAACAAAACAATTTTTAAAATCATCCAATAAGATGGGAAGGATAGTGGAGAAAAATTGTTTTTTGGGTATCAGGAGATAATCAAGGAGATCTAACATTGACCCTGCGACACGCTCACCTCGGCCGGACGCTGCTCCCTGCTACAGAAAATTCCTCCTATCCCGGTAACGAGGGAGGAAATCGACACATCATGCAGCGTTGTTTAGTGGTGGCGATCCGATGTCAGCAGCTGTGAAAGTTTGGGTAATAAAAGTAATACATTTTCAGACTTAAGCCATATTCGAAAACCATTAAGCGTCTATCTCGTGGCGTCAGTATGTTACACATCACCTTTATCTCCACCAGAGAACTTTACTCACTTCAAATCTTGGAAGTGAAGAATAATTGTGTTATGAAACAGCTAAAAGAGTGCACAATACATTACATTACTTTGTGACCAAGCTGTTATGGTCATCGATTTCATTTATGACATTTGCATACATAAAGTAAACTAAATTTGATGTTCGACAAAATTAAATGAAAAAGCAAAAATTTTATAAGCCCTCGATAAAAACTGTTTAAATATTTCCTTCACAGCTTTTTACACACTTTCCCCACTCTCCCTTGTCGACGCCACTCGCGACGTATGATGTAAAAGTCCTCAGAAGGGACGAGAAATTCAACCCTTGGGTCCCACCTCAGGGCTCGGGCCTACCTTAACAAAATACTCCTTGATCCACCGTATTTACTACATATTCACAATATTCCTTTACTTGCTAACATACTTTATTTGTTAAAAAATTATTTTCAAAAATTTTCTGTAAGTATTAAATAGATCATTTATCATCACTAGCAAGTCAAAAAATAAATTCTTATTATTGTCCTTAAAAGCGTTAAAGTTACATAAAAGTTAATTAAGAAATACCTACTATAGTAGTATCCAAACATTTACCAGATTTCTTACATGTATCCATACACACACCTTATGAAATCTAAAAGTTTTTTTGTAACAGAAAATCCTAAAATACTTCCAAAGTTATTATAAGCCTAATTTAAACCCCAACCTTACCTTTAAGGTAATCTAAACATGTATAATCTTACTTATTCAAATTTAACAGTACTAAAACCCTTAAAATTGTAATAGACATAGAACCTTCTCCGCTTCAAACAATCATACTGCACACGTAACAATCCGAATAGCGCCAAAAACTCCGCTTTTAAAAATAAAATTTCAAGCAACAGCCAAGGAGGAAGCTAGGAAAAAATCAATGCTGCGTTTCATGTTCTGTGCGTGTGACAGATCGGTTGTCATGGCAACTACGATGAAGGGAGCACCCCTCCATACTAAAACAACCTAAACGCCTTAACAAAATCCCAAAACAACATTTACGCACTTCACATAAGGTCGAATAATTCGCTAGTAAGAGCTTTAGGCCACTACAATTTTGTACGCATTTTGTGTGCGTCGTGCGAAAGAGACGAAAGATAGGGTAAGGGAGCCAGTAATCGATATTACGCACTTTTGTAGCAATGAAATTGGCGCGGCAACTATGCACGAACGAGCTCTGCACCCTGCAATATTTTTAATTTTTTAAAATTCTTAAGTTTGGAGTTACAAAAACAACATCATTCGTTATTTTTGGAAGAAAACTTTATGTTTCAAATTACTTCAAGGAAAAAAGTTTGTATATCTCATTTGAAAATTAATTGAAACTAATTAAACTTCTGTCGCAAAACTCATTAGCTACAATAATAATAAGTTACGTTGAGCAGATGCTAGATGGTTTAAATTAACATTATTATAATGAGCTCACATCAGAAAAAGTAATATAATAATAATTAATTTTTTGTGTGGGTGGTGAATTGTGATGATTCATGATGAGGGGGAGAGGGGTGGGGGCTGAAGCGTTTGCCAAATTTCTCATTCGTCACCGATATTCCCGGATTTGATGAATAATGAAGAGAAACCGTGGATCGTAGCAGTTCGTAGTGCCGTAGATTGAAATTAGTGGTGCGCAAATCTTGGCTGTTTTTAGACGGATAGCGCTTAAGATTGTTTCGAATAGAGTGAACATTTGTCAGTTTATGTACTCCTAGTTTATACGAAGTATATTGTAAGACAATTATTAAATTATTAAAATTAATTGAAAGACAAAACTGTTGTTTTTTACCTTTCCATGTAAACATATCAATAAAATGTATATGTCACAGGCACATGGTTGAAATATTTAAAAAAAAAATTGGTTCAGATAACTGGCTAGCCGTAATGATTTAAGCACTACTGCCCATAAATATGGGCACTGTCTGGTTACAAAATATTATTAAAACTAGGTGTCGTGTTTTTATAACAAAATATATTTTATATTTACTTATTATAGAAAACTAAACATTTCATTTGCAATATTTCGATTACCTGGCTTTTAAAAAAAATGCAAAGAATTATTAAATAGGTCTAGGTGGGAAAATTCTTTCTTAAATAAATTAGGGCATCGGGTAAAAAAATTATTATCGGTGTTGTTTGTAGGCTTTGAGGAGGAATAAAAATGGTAAGTTTTCAAGTACGAGAAGCCTCACCCTCTGGTATTGGTGGTTCTCGCCAACGTTCCCAATTCTAGGGAGATTTTCAAAGCGGCTGGCACTATATGCGGCCTCTCTGGAATCTCGATCGAGGCGCTTCATCACAGCGGTCACCCTGGGCAGTGCCACCGCGTCCAAGTATCCGGGCATGCGGCGGCCAACTGCGCTGCACCGCCCAGGTGCGTTAAGTGCCTGGTCCCCCACTTCACCAAGGCGTGCAATCGCACTCCTGAAATTTCCCCCCGCCAGACTGCGTGCTTTGTGACCACTCCGGCCGCACAGCAAACTACAGGGGCTGCCCTTGCACTCCCCGGTCAATTTCAAAGAGATCAGCGCCCAAACGAGCCCCGGCCCAGCCTACGCCGCTGCGTAGCCGGTACCCCCGGCTGCAAAGCCCACGCAGCCCAAGCCTGCTGCAGAGAACTGGTGACAGCGGCCCGCTGTACGCCCAAATCCCACCCCAGTTCCTCGCTCATTCCAGTCCACAACTTACCCTTCACTAGCAGACGATATGCGTTAAGAATACGATGCTATTAAACATTTTGACGTTCAGGAAATCTCAATTCTTGCACGAAAACTAAGTGCTTCCCGCTCACCTACAGAGCCTGTCATGGCTTTGACAGAGCATAGTTCCCTACTCAGTTCATTATAGGTTCATCTAAATGAACTGATCCCTCGGATACTCTGGCTTCGGCTGGTCTGGGACCGGCCATAACCCATGTCCCTTTGAGCACCATCAGTGCAACTTTAATAAAGGCGGACGACCCGCTAACGAGTCCCCACTTGCGCACCCCCTTCCCTAATCGGGTGTCGCTTCCGATGAATGATAACATTTTGCTGCAGCCGCAGATCTGCAGATCAAGGTGGCTTTTAGTGGGTAGGTGCCACTCGGGTGAGTCCCACATCACCCTGCAGACCGGCTGCGGGGTATGCATGATGCATTTACCACCTCCTTTCCCGCGGAGGGTGTCTGCTTAAGCGCAAAACAAAAAAAAAACAAAAAAGTGAGTAACGGACAGGTAAACGAGCTTTTGTGATAAAGTAAAATTTTGACAAGAGTGTAGAAAAGTCTAATTTGTGGCTTAACAATTTGCAACGAAAAACCAGGTCATATTGTCTTCTGTGACTTTGAAAGGATCGATTTAAGATCGTTCAAAATGCTGACTACAATAATCCAATAACTTGAAAAACTTTTTTTGAGCTTTTCTATCCGACTGACGAGATTTTTATAGAATGGTTGCGAAACAACGCTACCGAAATCCAAAATAGAAGGCACAAACCCAAAATATATATTTTTTCAGTTATTTGTTTTCTGAACGGTTTAGTTATCTTATAAATGTAAGTTTCTAAACGCTCTTTAAACAATATTGTCTATAATGAAATGAAATGAAATATTTATTTCTCAACATTGACAATTATTTGTTCTTATTGACGTCAAATAAAATATGATTCTACCACCAGTTCGAAAAAACCTTCGTGAAGAAGAACTGGCAAGAAACTTCACGGGTATATTTTTTTAAAAATAAATTTACAGAGTCTCTTTATGTCTATACAATATTATTATTTTCTGCATCTGTTAGCTCGGCAAGTCTCCCTCCCCCCAAGTATCCAAACGACGAACACCCTCAAACGGCACCCGTTCACGATATACGCGGAATCCAGCCATCGCCCTCCTCAACCATATTAGAGGGAAGAGCGACTCGTCACCCGACGCTACCATAAGAAGACATACTTTAGTGACAATGACGCTTTAGATATTCATCGGGACGAAGAACTCAACGAGCAAATAGACACATTACACTGTTTTGTTACAAATACTAGTACAATCCTGTTAAAGAGGGGATTATACCCAAGGGCTTTTATCATCCAAATAATCGGATAGTTTATAATATGCTCTAGCACACAACTTCTGCTTTATAGTTTCTTTGCATTTGTCAATAGCAAGACTTTGGATATCCTCAGGAACCTTATTATAAAAGCTTATACATTGACCCATGAATGAGTTAGTGACTTCATGAAGCCTACTATTATGAGCTGCCAGCACATTTCTTCCTCTTGTGTTAACATTGTGCAGATTTTTTTTCTTTTGAACAAGGTTATGTTCTTTTTTACATACATTAAATTTTCTAAAAGATATTGTGAATGGAAGGTAAGAATATTTATGTCCTTAAATTTACTTCAAAGTGACACCCTTGGACTGAGCTGATAGATTGCGCGAACAGCCCTTTTCTGCAGAATAAATATAGTATCGATGTCGGCAGCACTCCCCAACAACAGAATACCATATGTCATGAGGCTGTGGAAGTAACCAAAATAGACTAATCGAGCAGTTGTTTCATTTGAAATTTGTCTCATTTATTTAACAGCATATGCAGCAGAGCCAAGCCTTTTCGCTAAAGCATCGACATGCGGTCCCCACTGGAATTTGGCGTCTAAGGTTATGCCCAGAAATACAGTTGAGTTTACAGGAGTCAGTTCCTGGCTCTTAACTACAATGTTTGTGTTTACCTGTTTGACATTTGGCAATGTAAACTTAACACATTTCGTTTTTTTTTTTCATTGAGGAGCAAATTATTAGCTGAGAACCACTGCTCTGTGTTGGAGATGCATTTGTTTACTGCTCGATAGTCAGTCTCTTGTCTTTTGATTTTAAATAAGAAGGAAGTATCGTCAGCATACAATATGACCTCGCATTGATTCTTAACGACCGATGGCAGATCATTGATATATATTAAAAATAGGAAAGGACCAAGAACTGAACCCTGGGGCACACCCATTGTCACTGCCGATCCTGATGATTTTTCTACATTTATTGCAACTTTCTGTTTTCTATGTGTATTAAAATAAGCCTTGTCCCCCATTATTATACCAAGATCATGAACTGTTAACTTAACTGTTAACTGTGTAACTCAATTTATATTATGTAAATAGCTCTAAGTTTCTTTAAAAATAATGTATATTAATAAATATATTCTATGTCTTAGAATATATTATGATTCTATATCTTTGTCTGTAAACATAAAAACGTTTAAACTACCTACTGCTTAGTTACAAAGTAAAATAATCAATTTATTGAGGATCTTTTCATAGAATAGAAATCAAAGAATGACCACCTACCACAGTCGTACATATTACATTACAAAACCCGTTTATTATTGAAGCATATCGTAGTAGTAACATAGGTGGTTAGTAGCCCTACGTACGCCGGAGGTCCCAGGTTCGAGTCCTAGCCGGGCATTCATTTGTGTGATGAACATAGATAGATATTTTTGTTTTCGGGTCATGGTTGTTAGTATTTATATATGTTTTATAATTCCGGGTTTCCCCCAGTTCGCTGTATGGTCATTTAAATATCATTAATTTACTTAGTGTTTAATTTTAATTACAAACTTACGTATTTTATGGGCAATACTTTAAGTTTTTGTACTAACACCTTTTTTAATCAATATTTTTTTATTTCACTACAATTCCATGTCACAGGACAGTCCCATTTAAGATATATCTTATATATAATAATATATTATATAATAGATATACATTTATATATATGTTTGTGTGTGTGTGTGTACCAACACCCTAGTATCCAAAATTTTACCAATTCTGTATTCTTAAATATTTCTGAGTAATTTATAATTTATGTTCCATATATATTTGATTTTGATAAAGTCGCAGTTGACCTCCTGTTATATCTTATATATGGCACCCACTAAGACGTTGGGCACAAAATTATAAAATATCAATTCTAATTACGAGTAGTAACAATCTATCCTTTTTTTCACTTCTTTTTTTTAACAGATACAATAATTATAAATAGTGAGTTAATGCAGTTTCTATTACAGTAATATTAATTTTCTTTATAGATTTTCTTAATAAAACTTTAATGAAATATGTATAGTAATTATTGCAAAAATTGGGGTAAATTAAAAACAAATTCAAAATCTTCATCATATCCTTTTAAATAAAAAAAAATTACACTATCTATGCTGTATTAAATGAGCTCAAATATTTTTTTGTGATTCATTAATAGTATGCAAAATTTGATATGACTCTAACGTGGTCGCGTGTCTCTATCACTCATTTATCGTGGCGTAGAGGTCCTTTGATCAAAGGTGTTATAAAAAAATAAAAAGAGTTTGCTTTCCCGTATTCATAGAAAAAACCTTTAGCTTAACGTTCTTTACATCGCACCATTTCGCAGTTTACGTAATATGTGCAGGAACTCGTGTTTTCAGCTAGGATTAGAATACTTCCTCATGGTAAGATAACTCGAAACAACCCGTGTTACTACATTAAATTCCACCAGTGCGCTGAGTTTCATCCAAACCAGTAGACCTGCTTTCTTTCAAAGGTAAAATAAAGTAGATATTTCCAAAATCTGATCGGTAGTTCGGTATGTAAAAGAATTTTGAGGCATAAATTTTTTATTATTTCCGAAAAAAATAGTTTGTTTGGGAAAACAATATTTCTGATTTCTGTGCAGTATTTATATTAGTTTTAAATCCATTTTTTTAATATCAATGGTGACGTCACGGAACAATTATTTTTTTAAACCTGGAATGAACCATTCCACTGTTGTCTATGGATTCTTGACATGACAGTTTAACCAAAAAGAAGTTGCAAAATAATGCTACTTTATGACGTCAGTCAGTAGAGTTTGAGTGTAAGTCAAATTATTTTAAGCATTTGCGTTAAAAAAAGCTTAATTACTTTTACATGCGAGCTTTTATTTACACAGTAAATCATGAAAAAGTGATAACTCGAAATAGTTTTTGAATTAGAATCAGATTTTTTTCCTTTACATACCAAATTCTGAACCCTTGCGCGTATAGCAGCAGGGAGTAGAGTTGAATGCAATACAACATTAGTGTTATCTTAGTAGCTTTAGATTTTCACATAATTTCATCAAAGTTCATAGTATCTTTAGTACATTTCTTTTTTAAACTCTTAATTTAAAATTTTATTTAATCTATAAGTCATTTTGACATCGAGGACGTTTCTAAAGTATTTTTCGTAGCATTAATTCGGTATGGACCGTGTCCACGAAAGCTTTAGTAATTCCACAGCATACCTACTTAATAAAGGGGGTGATTATAGGCCATTTATAGTGCGCCACACTTATCTAGTGCTTGTCGACTTTACACATGTCTTCAAATTTATTTCTTAGGCATATGCGTTTCCTTGCGAAGTTTTCCCTTAACGTTTGAGCAGACTTAATGAATTAATTTTGTTAAATCTCGCTGGCCACCGCGATCGAACCCAGGAAATTGAGAAACAGGAGCTCTTCTAGATAACGTAGTAGAATTACGGATTAGATGTTACGTTGTAATACACTTTAATCCTAACATCGAGGTTTCGATCGGATTACTTCGATCATGTTGAAGAGTACCGCGTTGTCGAGATTATAATCAACCCATGCATTATTATTGTTTCCATTTAGGAAACGTGAAATTATTTAGTATCTATAATGAAATAAATTAATACTGGTATCGAATCAATAAAGTTTTCATGGTTAGACTATGAATTAAATCCAATAATAATAATAAAATAATAATAAAAATAATAATACAATTCAAATATAAAAAAATTTAAACTATAAGCTTAAAATTAAATATCAAGTAAGTACCTATATCTCTTGATTTTACTTTTATACACATTCTTGCTACAGTCATACAAATCCGTTGAAATAAACATAACATTCTAATTATTAGATGCTCTGTACAAAAATGTGTTTGTTGTGTATTTAATACTTGAACTACTACGAGAAGAACACTCAACAAATTCTTATTTATAGAGTTTACCCGAGAATACCTTATACATATATTTCTTAAAAGCGAAGGAGAATTAATGAAAAAATTATAAAAATTTGTGAATAAATATCATGTGAGAAGAAGTGTAGTCGACTACAGACTTGTAAACTTTTTCAGTAAATACGCTTCCTGGGCGGTTTATTTATTTTTAATAAACCGTTTGATATTTTTGTATTAAATTATAAAATTAGGAGACTAATGAGTAATACATTTCTAAAAGATCTCAGAGGCTGGAGGTGAATTTAGTGCCAACAAATAGAAATATGGAAAGAAAAAGAAAATACCGAATTGCTTTGAAATAACATATAATCTCAGCTGATTTCATATCCGAGTCAGTAATTGATCGCCATTACAATCACGCCAACATTGTTTTATTCCGGATAAATAATCCGGACAATAAATATTTTTTTATATATTTTTATAATATTTTTATTCTGAGTTCCCCTCCGCCTGCTCGCTGTGTCTCTATCCACAACACAAGCTCTGCTTCCTTTGGGTATGTTTATATGGGGATGTATTTATTAGTTATTTATTTGGTTTATACGGTATATTGTGAATGCAACGTATACTTATTACGTAATGAAAGACATTTTAAATTTCTCGATATTATTTTAAAAGTACCTATCTCTAATACTATTCGATAAAATAGAGAGACTGTCTTTGAAATGGCTAAGCTAAACCCTTCTAAATTGACCAGTTTTCTATTCAGAAAACGAATTAACTACCTCTTTAAAGAAAGAAAGGAAGAAGAAAGAAAATCCGTTTATTTGCTTACACCAAAATATTTATAAAAAATATTTTCTTATAAAAAGTATTTTGAATTTTCTCACATAATATAGACATTAGAAGAAGCTTAAGAAAAATTTAACTGGCTCAGCAAAATGTGGAGTGCTGGAGCAAGTCCAGCAACGAAGATTTCTGTTCTGCCAGGACCTAATGGAGTACAGTAAAATTTAAAATAACTTGATTCTTTCCCAAGAAATAATTTTGAATGATACTCAGTTAACATTTGACTAATTTAACTGTCTGTAAAAAGTTTCAGTAAATTTAAGAGTTTCCAAAGCATGGAAATAAATCACACCTGCGTCTGTTCGAGATAAAAATAATAAAATAGGTTTTTTAAAATTTTACTGAAAACCTTTGGGTTGGGCGTGCGACATCATGGCCTTCTTCGATACTTTGCTTCTGGTGAAATGGAAAATAACCACCTAGTCAATATTAAAAACAAAACTATTTGTATTATTAGAATTACTTTATTATTTCCCGAAATACAAATATGTATGAAACTCTTCATAATATGGCCCATTGAAATTTATACGAAAAGTTTAAGAAAATTGGCAAAGCTTTATTATTGTGAAGTTTCGCTCGAAATTTTAGAACTTTTCACCCAAGAATTACAGATACGCTTCTCTTATATAAAAACATCCTGAGATTCGGATTACAATTCACGGGTCGGTTAGAACCAAATAATATGTGGTTCTTTTAAAAAAATTACTGATTTTAAGTTTCATGCGCAGTTAGGAAAAATATGTAGGTATGCATTATCATGTATACGCTTTATTTTTTTCTCAACAAATATAAAAGAGCTTTTGGTAAGTAACTAAGCCAATTGTTTAATCTTTATCTCATTTAAAAATTAAATACAGTTCTGGTGCAAAGTTTTTATTGTACTAACTAAACCTTCAGTGCCCTTGAAACTAATTAACTCATCAGGAATTTTGCTCCAATGAGGACTAATGACTCGAAGGGCGCAAGTATTTAGCCAAAGGTATGACAATATTAGGGTGTTATGGTGTTACATTAATAGCTGAAGGGATAATTTGGAAATGAGATCGTCAAGTGCTGAAGGGGCCCCGCCACTGAGCCACTGGGGTTCAAACCCTCTTGCACCTTACGTCCTAACGCAAAACAATCGGAAACACTGACAACCTGTCGAACCATGGGGATGTCGCTCCCTCTGCTCTAGAATTGCTAAATAATTTTGTTATAGGGCAAGGGACAACTCTTTTATTTGCACGTTGATTTAGTTCACCTGTGTAGATGTATGTAAAGTGAACTTCTTTAATATTAATATTGTGCCTTAATTTTAAAATACGGGTCCTTAGATTTGGGAAAGTGAAATATAATAAATGACGAATCTTCGTCAAGTTCGAGTGAAGCAAAAATGCGCTTAACATATCGCATCGCCCAGCGTTCGAAAAGTAGTGGATCAATAGTTACGCCGAAAGCAGCGCGTAAACAGATCGAAACTCCGTTTGAATTTCGAATCCCGCCAACTGCAGCGACAGCTGGCGGCGGCGCCACTCGCTCTTATTATTATTTGTAAACAAGCGTGCGCGCGTCACGTGACCGCCGCCATTGGCCGCAGCTGCGGGCGCGCTCAGTCCGCCGCAGATCTCCGCCGCGAGCACCCGCGCGCACCCTCCGCGATTTCCTCGCGAACTTCGCACACTGATCGCTTACTTTCCGCGCGCGTCCTCCAACTACTCTGTGCTCCGACGCGGCAACCCGAAGAAAAAAAAGGAGGCCCGGATGGATCGCAACACCGGAGAAGGTATTGCGACGAAACTTTTGAGCTTTTGTGGAACTTTAAGCTCCTGGATGTTGTCGGTTGCTCGGAGCGGTAGACCGTGACGCGCCGCGCGACTTCGCGTGCTTCCGCTACAGCTTTCGTTATGTTTGGAGCTTTCGCGAATTGTTTCCCCGTCCTGTGTGTTCGTTTGTTTATTGTAAAAAAGTAAACTTATAAAGTCACGTACAATTTAGGCAGTTTAAGTCAATGTTTTACGAAGTGTTGTAGAGCTTTTCGGACGATGTTTATAATTTTGTGAATCATGCGTTAAAAAGAAACAGTGAACGTTATTTCCTACTTTGAAACAAGATATTTAGTACTTCAGTGAATAATAACAAAATGAATTGCAAATTTGTGAATACCTAAAGTTATGTAAATTAGGATCCTAGCTTAAATTGTAAATGCGCAAATAAGTGAAGTTTAAAAGGGGCATTTTTCAGAGTAAACTGCGTCAAAGCTTGTTAGAATGACAATTAATGGAGACATCTGCAATAAAAGCACGAGGAGTACGGGGGTGACGCATCACTCGTCCATGTGATGCGTGATGTCATTCATTAACCCTTAATTTCGAATTTAATGCAACAATGTAGATTTTATCTCGATATTTCAGTTTGTTCGGACTTTATGTGCCTATACCCCATTAAAGACGTAGGTACTTAAAACTCTTACTTGATTTATGTAGAGAAAGGAAAAGCTTTTGGGGTTAAATGCAACGCTTCCTCTTTTTAGATTTATGATATTACCAAAATAACTCATGTTTTCATTCACATTCCAAAAATTACGCAGTTGTAACCTAAATCACAAAAAATTGTGGCCCCATTAAGCAAGGCTCATCTTGTGTCTTGTCCAGCTTGTTTGGAACAGAAATGATTAGCTAAATGCTTTGTTATTGTACGTATTCATAGTATCTTATTTATTCGAATCATCTAGAAGTCTTACATAGTACCTCCTTTTATATTTTACCACAAAACCCGCACTTCAAAAATTGCAATAATAAACTTTGGACGCCCAAACAATACATCATCTAGATACACCACCGAGCCGCGAACAGGCCAGGACGATCCCACGGAATAATCGAATAAACATTACGCCTTCCTCTCGCAAATGCGATAATAGCCACCCAAGTTCACTAAGGCCAATGAAAACAAATAAACAAATTGGCCAATTTCGCTCAACTAACTGGCAGTGGTAGCTACATAACGGGAGCATACGTACGGATTGTGCAATGTAATACACTTCCTTTTTAGTTGGTTAAACTGATTCTGTCTCTAGTCCTCTTGGACTGGATCAGCAGCTGTTCTTCCTTTTTGCTTGATTTGAGGATTATTTTAAGGTTGTAATCGTTAAAATTCGCATTTGTAGTGCTTACTATTTTAACTGAATTAGAAGTTCTATAAAATACAAGATAAATAAGAAATATCACAAACGCCAATAAACTTATTGGTGTTGGTGACACGAAAGCTTTATGTTCCGATGCAGCTTAAATCGGTTGCAATAAGATATACAGAGCTTTCGAGAGATTTTAATAAAAGTTATTAACTTGTTTTAGAACCTAAAACCAATAGATTAAAAGTCCACAAAATAACATTCAAATCAAATTTCACCTTTCTTGTTCAGCCATACCAAATTTTCATTCCCGATATCTGAAAACTTTTTGAAGCAAAGGTTTAGCTTCTTTGTACTGGTAGATTCTATTTCGTAGTATTTGAAGATAATCCGTTTCTTATTGCTCCTGAACAAACTGTAAGCGGTTTTCATATTCCACAGTTTGGTGCTTTATTGATCTACGTCTGGCTAGATACGTTGCATGTGAAATTCTATAAATTTTTTGCTGACAAAAGCAATTAGGTGAAGGCATAAAGGCCGTAACTTAAAGATGTTGGGGAAATTTTCGCGCGTTATTTATCTTTGAAACGTTGTTTGTTTATGGTCGTAAAACCTTTTTGATTTTACCAGCGCAATCTAAGTTATTCAAATATAGGACACAATTGTACGATCTTAATTACTTCGGAACCAAAAAATTATATTAGAGTCCAATTGGATTTTTCTCAAAAATGTTAGTACGAGTCAGAAATCAAAACCCAACTTCAATTGGTTAACATGAGGTTGGAGTTGAAGTATAGTTAAGATATTTAGGTACCTCAAAGTTTCTGTTCAAAGTAAAATCGTGGAGAATATTTTATTTGTATAGTCTCGCCGGTGAACGCTCGCTCGCAAACGGTCTAATAAAGAATATTGCTATAGTTAATAGATGGATCATTATGGATACTCTGAACTAAGCTTCAGCCAGTAATTATTTGGAAAGCTGTGTCCTCACACTTTAATGAGCTTTGTATATTTAGATGTACTAAAGAGTTTTATTAAAGTATTTATTAAAAAGCAAAGACAGTAACAGAACAGGAAGACGTTGCATTAATGGACAAAAAAATAGATGTCCTAAAGACTTTCCTGAGACATAAAAATTGAACTTCATCAAAAAAAGATAATGCTAAATCACACAATCATTTTAATACATACACATGTGACTTCCTTTGAACAATTCCATTTTATACATGTAGAAAAAACATTCAATTTCCGATGTCGCATCCGATAGCAAAGACAGACATACACACAAAAAATCTCTACAAAACTGTATCCACCAAGTTACTTTTACCCTCGCGGGCACGAATTTCTTTCTCCACACATATCTTAAGTCTTTCTGAATAAGGTCGGATATTGAATGTGTTTTGATTTTGATAAGTATTTTTTTGGGTGGTTAAAGTATTAAGGCATCAGAAAAAGTGGTAGTGTGGGAAAGATTGTAGTAAAAAACTTAACATCTGCGTTCTATTCAGCTTGGAACAGTTCAATGGGATGATGCGTAATTCTATACTGTTGGTAGATTATGCTGATGCTCATGTACTCTAGGGTTAAGTTATTTTGTCATGTTGATGTGGGATATTGAAAAATTTTAGATTTTAAATTGGAAAAAATCTAATTATAGTATTAAATATGTTTTGATATTGTAAAACAAAATAGTTTAAACATCGTCAACATGAATTTGATCAAGTATAAATATTTCTTTTTTTTAAAGCTGAAAATAATAAAATACAAAATCTGTTTTTATATAATAATAAAACATTTTGAGCTTTTAAGTTAAATAGCAGGACGAATAAAACTGTGCGCCTGCGTTCGTTCGTGCGGATACACTAAATGTTAAATAAAACTCTTGACAGGCGTATCCTGCGCACAGCTACTTTTCATTATCACAGAGCAAATTGTAGCAAAATTTAAAACGAATTGTAACTAAAAAAGTAAAACTAAGAAACATAATCTTTTTGAATAGATTTTCACTGTGACGTTATTTACATAATAGTATGAATATGGTTAATTACATAATAAGAAAATAAAAAAATATAAAAGGCACCTAAAATCGTATTTATCGTAAACGTAAACAAGTTGTAATATACAGTACAAGTTCCTTAATCGAGGATGGAATCAGGCTAGTGACAGATAACGTCAAATGACAATTCTGATAATATGACCATAGTTGAGCGGCCCTTGGGGTCGTAATCAAACAACAAATGAATAAGAAACTTGCGAATAATCCCGATAAAGTGTTTTAAAAGTTAAGAGTGTCAGTTGCATTATTGAACTTAAAATAATGTTGAAGTAATTACTGGCATCAATCTTTTTAGGCTTGACATTTATTCGGTCATATTAATGGTAGATTTAACTATTAGAATTAGCGTACGAAAACTAAGCTGTAAAATTCAACCAACTTTAAAAACACATCTCAATTTTCAAGTACAGTGATATCACCATAAATCAATATTTAATATACTTTATAGTAATCTCTGTTCGAAGATACAAGAGTCGAGTTTCCGGTCGACAGGTATTGTCCGGAGGTCCCCGGAAGTGACACTTGAGTTAGACAACTCAACAGAAAAGAAAAAAATACATTAAATCGAGTGATTTTCATATCAAATTGCATTTAAGTATCAAGTGTCAATGTTGTTTAATAATAGGTTAAAGAAATTTAAAAAGTTGTAGTGATAAAATGTATTTTAATGTTTAATATTTTCAGTGACTGTTGCAGAAGAGTCAGTTTAAGATTTTAACGTAAATTTAAATAATCTTAATTTTAAGATAAAGTTTATATGATTGTAATAAAACTGTTACAGTTGGTACTCTTAATTTCAAGAAACATTACGTTCAAAACTTCGATGACTCGCTGTCATGGCAGCAGATAACTTAACACAAACATACACTTTCAACATCGTTTTGAATTCGGAATCCCATCCATCAAACGCGAGTAAACATGGAGTTTAATCCCGCGAATTCTCTGAAAGGACTTCGCCGCGTTCAAGGATCCGTACTGCGTTCACTACAAAAAAGCGACTACATCCGATTCTAAAAATAAGTCGTCTAATTACTGGCAGAAGGCTGAAAGCGCAATACTTTCGCTGCAGCGGTTGTACGGTTGCCCTTGACAACGCAGACCCAGATACCATCGCACACATGCACGCTCACGCTCACATGCAACCAACTACACGTACACACGAACCGCGAGCTGCGTTCCGTTTTAAGCTTTTTAATATTTTTTTTCGGTTCGTTCTTTGTGCGATAACAAAGAGTCCTGCTTGTGATTGCTGTCGGAGCGTTTTCATAAAGTTTTGTGTGATTGAGTGACGCAAAAACTTAGCATCACGGTTATAACTTTAAAAGCTCCATTTTAAATTCTATAAATATTCCTGCCAATGATCATGTAGTTATGTAAAAACGTGACTTAAGTCTGTGTTTAAGAAATATCTCTAAACAACAAACTCAAATCTATTAAAAGAAACCACGTGAGTAAAAACTAATGAATTAAAAAAATAGGATATCGTAGGTTTTTTTGGTAATGTTTATCTAATAGGAAAGGCAAGGAACTACGCCATACATCCTGGTCTGTCGTAAATATATCTTTTTATATATAATGTTAATGACGATAGTTTTGTATGTTAATGAAGACGATGAAGGTGAACGTCAATGGTAAAGTGATAGCGCGACTTTACTATCAACAAACGGACTTTTTGGAATGAAACGAAAAGCACTATCTTTTTTTGCGTTTTCTATTTTATACACATGTATGTGAGTATTCAGTGCACAAGATGCAATCATTATTATACACTAAGCACTAATTTAGGCACACAAAAAAGAAAACTTAATGAAGAGCACAACTTTTTTTTAATTTTTTTTTATTAATAATTAACAGGCGTTTGTCTTCCATCTCACCTGATGGAAAGTGACGATGAAGAAGAGGATCATACACGCCTGTCCAAGAGGTACCTATTCACTCTACACTTGAAAGCTCCAGGGTTATATTTGTCTGGAAAAACAGACGCAGGCAAATCGTTCCACTCTTTGGCAACACGAACCCAAAATGAGCTATCGAACCGTTTAGTTCGGCTCTTCGGCACGCTAACCACAAACGGGTGAAACTTCTTGCGTTGTCGATTCCCGCTAAAAAGATTGATATCGTTCATATCGTGCCATGACAAAAATATAATATTTTGTACATAAATATCGGACATTTTTCGAATCAAATTCGAAGGATCATTTCAAAACACAGTCTTAAACTTTTCATTCAACAAACTTGTTCATCACCAGTGACACATTTTAAAATAGAAATTTATTTTTTAATTCGGATAAACGAAGACATAGATTCAAATTTAGAATTCACCGAAATACTCTCGACCTTAAATAGTGTCGTCAAAATAGATGGTTTACTATGAGCCCTTTCTATTAATAGTTTGTTTATATACACACATAATGAAGCTTATACGATTTTCAAGGATTTAAGGATATTTCCTTTGCTCTGATTTCATAGGAATAATTTGTGAAAACTATGTGTCCAATGTGACTTGACAAGTTGTACGTAATTTATGTTAAATTATTAATAGGCAAATATTAAATGTACGACTTATCTGTCAGCGTAAATTTTCATAAAGTTTAGTCATTTTAGTTTGAAATACGACTAAACAATTTATTCAAAAATGATCTATTTAGCTTTATTATGTTTTTATTATTTCTAATTAACAGGGGCTACTGCAAAGGTAGGTGGTAGGTAGGTAGGTTATATTTCCTTGTTTGTATTTTAAATAGAAATCTCAAGAATGAAGAAGATTATGGACATGTATGTAGTATGAAGAGTAATCTCTTAATCTCTTTTGTATTGTATTCATTGAGATTATTTCGCAACCAACAAAGCGTCGGTAATCAAAAATAAATAATTTTTACACTCATTAATTTACATTTGCTATAGTTTTCCAACTTTTTGCTGCATCAAGATTATGTTTTTGTAATATTGTATTGTAATTAGGATAAACTAATGTTGTTTCTTTTTTATACTGATCTCAAGGGTCTTCTAAGCAAGCTTCCCAGTTCGATTGTACCTTATGAATAGTATGTGTGCGTTAATAAACAATTAATCGACCTTCATGTTGTCCACAGATTGGTGCGGTGGGCACGGATAGCGCCAGCTCTCCGCCGCAGCACAACCGACAACCAAACGCCGCCACAAACCAAAGCCTCCAGTCATATCTTTCCTTTCAAACAAATTTAATATAATCACTATTTTTTAACCTTTTAACGATAAAATCACAAATAGTATACGTAAACTCTCAAACAGTACAAATTAGTTTAAGTCTGAGTGATCGGTATTTACAATATAAGGAGCCTTCGAACAACCTGAAGATTAAGAATAAACAAACGACCAGTATTTAAACGTTCCAAAATAATAAATATCGTTAAACGAGTGCACAAAATATTTTATCGTTCGTTACATTTTATGAACTCAATCTACGAGCATTTTCTAAAAAGTCAGCCAAAGATTTTATAAATTTTAGATATTAAGACATTTTTAAGATAAACAACATCGAGTTAAGGATTTTCTACGATATTTACTTGTTACTGAGCTAAGATATATTGTGATTAGTGTAAACCAGTGTGCCGGATTAACATAGTAAGTTAAGTTACGTGGATTTCAACTTCAAACGCCACGTTCAAAGTACAAATTTCAAAGTTCGAGTGTCAGTTTATAGTACAATAACTTAGGATAAAAATAGAGTTGGCCTCGGAGAGAGGAGTATAGTGCGATGCGTCTTGTGGCGGGGGGCACGTGATGAGCGAGGCGCTGCGCAGCGCGGGCGACGCCTTCGCCGGGTTTGAGGCCATGGCGGAGGAGCAGCGCCTGCTGGCGACAGACGCGCGCCTGCTGGACCCCGCCGCCTGGGAGTACTACGAGCGCACCGGTGACGCCGTCTCCGTCATCGCCAGCCAACCCCAGTACCGCCCCTGGGAATCGATGCCGCTCACCGTCAACTCCAAAGACGCCATCCTGAGAGCGGGATTTTCTTCCGCGCTCGATTATCAACCCGTCACGCTGCAGCCGATTCCTAATAAGCTGCCGTCCTTTCAAAGTCAGTTCCAGACTTTCCCTGAGACGACGGTGATTCCTGAGACGGGGCTGCCGAGCGTGACGCCAGTACCGGTGACAGCTAGCCCTACTCCAAGTGCAAGTCCCAGTCAGCTCACGCAGTTGACGCAGCTCACCACCCCAGCGTCGCCACCACAGCTAACAACGTTGGCACAAGTAACACCTCTCTCGTCTACCCTAACAACGCTGTCACCTGTCAATGCCACCACCTTCCATACGCTAACAGCGGTCAACGCGCGCAGCTATCCACTAGTTCCCGCGCCCATCCAAGCAAGAGAACTCCAACCCGGACAAACCTACATAGATGATAGACACATCCAACTCTATCAACCGAACATAGCGACCATCAACGCCTTTCCAACGCAGAACGGAATCCTCCATCAAAACGGAACATTACTTCATCAAAATGGCAGCTTAATACAGAACATCCAAAGTCCAACAGTGGTGCACGTATTAAAGAACGAGCCATTTGACGTGAAGAGTCTCCAGGACAAGTACACGCCTAATGGATTCAGCAGTACGATGTTGATCGACGGGATCTACGAGAAGAAGTCGAATGGTTACGGGAGCGGTTCGTCGCCAACACGGTCGGACTTCCGGAAGAAGGAGCGTCGGAAAATGCGCGCCAACAGCACGGAGTCAGACGGCAGCATGGAAGTGGGGTCTGAGAGCTCGGGGCAGGTAGCGGCGGTGTCCTCCACAGCCGGCTTCAAGTCCCCGATGCATGGTGCGCCGCCCATTAACACCGGACCTATGGATCTTGATGATATTTCTAGTGAGAAACAGGTGAGAGCTTTTCAAAAATAAACTCGTCAATGTAGTTTATTTTAAGTTTAGCATAGCAAAAGTACAACTTTCCAAACATTACTAACAGAACTAAACTTAAATATTCGATCGTTATCTTGAAATAAGTTTGACCTTAATAAACAAACTGTCTCTAATATCGCTTAGATAAAACCAGATTTAATAGTCTCATAGTAACTTTGTTAAGTAAACACCGCAATATGGACTCGAGTAACGTTAGGGACTTCAAACACAACACAATAAAATCGAGTACAACTTAATCTCTGTTTCTTCGAATCGGCAAATTGAGTAAACAGAGCGCCGAGAATTGCGAAAATCTGAACATTCGACGAGAGATATGAGCTTCGCGGAATTCCATCGCAGAAACTTGCTATTCGAGAAATCCAGAAAAAAGAAACTTTCCCCGTAATTCCACCTTTTATTATTCGCGGAGCAGTTTTTATTCGGCTCGAAGTTCGGGAATGGGCAAACTCTCTGTCTTCGCGGCTATAAATTTAATAGTTAGCCGATTCTACGCGCCCCGCCGATAAATTAAGTTCCTTTCTCGTTTAAAACACAAATTAAAGTAGGCGATTTACGTGCGTCCTAGTCGGAAGTTTACGATCCTACTTCTGATTTAACATCGGACGCTAATTACGTGGACAGCCTTGCTCTTCGGCGAGTTTTCCGAAAATGTTGGTACTCAAACCTATGTCTACAAGAAAGTAATTAGTCGCGTGAAGGCTCGATCTACATCGACGATCGTTAAAATATCCTGCAATGAATGAAATTACTTTTGGTTTAGCAAATTAGCGAAAAATCGCTATTCAATGTTATCTTTTATTTATATATATCTAAAGATAAGGGGTTTGCAAAACAAGCATTCCTATTAATTCAATAAGGTATTTATTAGTCGATACGGGCTCTATACATAGTTGCACGATGTTAAGAAAAACCTAGCCATTCTAGCAAAAGTCCTGGCAGAGTGTGCATTCCATACGGGATTATAAATGTCAGCGTTTCCTTACCTAAACACCTTTGCCGCACCTGCGAAGGTTAATCCACTAAGTATGAAGATGAACAATTATCATAATGAATTTCTATCTATACAGAACAGCCATGAGATAGATTACTATTATCAGAAAGTTTAAAATTACTATTGAGAAAAAAGAGTTACGAGTATTTACGATAGGATTGCCATTTCTAAGTAGTTAAAAGAATATAAAAATAAAAATCGTGCGTAATTAAGTAATGTATAGCAAATATACAACTTTTTTATTAAAATTATAGTATAAATGCGTCAAAAGAATTATTGTTTCACTTCTAACGAAATAACGGAGTGTATCAGCCATCATTAAAATATAAAGATTGTATCACTCCGTCCGCACGCAACGCTACCTAATCATTACGAAAACTTGCCGAAAAAAAACTAAATTAAACGGGACATGCAAATTATAAAACAAAAACTTTTTCTTTTTCCGGTCGATACTTGAAAAGTTTGTTTACAATTTAGAGAATTGTAAGTGAGGCTCTCCTCACTTCGCTTTACGTTTTTTGTATACTTACCGATATGAGCAATAGTTCTATTAAACATTTATGTGAAATACGTTTAGCTATTTTCGTATAGTTCATATCGTATGAGTCAAGGGAAAACCCGCTTTGAATTCCTATGAATGCTTGGAAAAAGAATAAGGAAAATGTCAAACTTGCCTTACGCCAATGTCTAGAGTAAAACTTTTGAACTATGTTGTCAACTGTTTTAAATAAGTTGAAAAGTAATGTACCACTAATGTACTAGAAGCGATGGATGCAGTTGACCGAAGAGCCCGAAAAATGATTAACAACTTTGACCTCACCACCAAAAACTGCAAAACCGTCGGAAAGTTGCCAGTTTAGCAGTCTTCTACACATTCATTACAATTTGGAGAGTGCGCGAATGCTCTTTTTGATCAGGTTGAACCCACACCCTTCTTGCATCGGACTACTAGACGCAGACAGACCTTCCATCCTTTCATGGTAGATATTCCAAGAAGTCGAACCAAACGCTTCGATAGTTCCTTTTTGGTGCGGGTCGCCAAGGTTTGGAATGAACTGCCTGCATCTGTTTTTCCAGAAAACTATAGTCCTAGTTCTTTCTAGGTATCTCGTGGATAGACGTGTAACACCTTCGTCTTCGTCGTCACTTTCCATCAGGTGAGATAGAAGACAAACGTCTTATCCTTTTTCAATAAAAAAAAACCACTATTAATACTTTATGTTACTTATTTAATATTTTAAAGTAACAGAATGGAATAATTTAAACGATAACATTTGTTACTAAAATATGAATTCTTTGTAACTTTACATTTTTCAGTAGTATACGTGTGTTTACGTATTATTATTCATAAAAATTTTAAAATAAATTTTCGCTGCAACAACACCCATTTCGCGCCTAATTTCTGAATTTTTCAAAAGCATTCACATTTTAAAAACTTCGTCAGCTGTTCATGGAATTGGTCGGTCGTTTCCGATCTTAACCGACGATAACCGAACCATGCAGGGACCAAATTGCAACAGGAATTTCGTATGGTATGGTTTTTCCGTTGCACAGCTGTTATTATATTTATTATGGCAACATTGCAATATTTGCTGATGTTGTTAGGATAACGTTGCGTTTGATATACTGTATTCAGGCCCGTTCAGGTATATTTTTGCTTTAATTTGACGTATTTGTTGTTTACATGACATGTCAGATTTTTCCTCTCTATTTTGTTCCATTATTTTATTACATTTATTATTTTATTTTTATTACTTTTCCATTATTTAAATTATAGTCATCTTTACCTATTTCAACAGTCTATTAGTATGTGCAACGCAATGTATAGTAATTAACATTTATTAACTAGCATAGTAACTAGCTAAATGTTCAACAAAATGTTCACTAACCAAATGTTCTTTGCAAATACATAACACAAAGTCCCTGTTTAAATCTAAATCCATTCCATGCATTCCAGTCCCTGTCGTATAAACAGCTCAATGCTGCCGAAACAAATTTATCGTCTGCAGAAATAATTACTGTGTTCCGCCAATGACCTTATACGAGAAATATTATGTAGAGTGGCACGAAACAAAATGAGCTAACAATCTTAGTCCTTGTTAGTTAGCTTACTACAAAACTTTGTATTTGGTTTTAACTGAGCGAAATTTTAAACTTTTATGCTGAATTTTAGGTTGTTTATTATAATTGCTCAGCATAGGTCGAAGACAATAATTTAGAATATAGAACTTTTAAAGAACATTACTAACTCATTGAACTTTGCTTGCTGACAAAAAATAATTATAACACATTAAGTGCTTTTCTAAATGTAGCTGTTAGGAAGTCGAAACACCTTTATTCTTTAGGTTTCTAACTATCCTAACTATTGCATTACTTTATGCCTATCAAAAGCCTATTGCAGCATGTTCTTTTCATTATTTAAAAATGCATAAATCTAACTCCGTCACTCTAATCCACAGACTAAAAAGAAACGCAAGCGTTGCGGCGAATGCATTGGTTGCCAACGTAAAGACAACTGCGGAGATTGCGCGCCATGCCGCAATGACAAGTCACATCAGATTTGCAAGCAGAGGCGCTGCGAGAAACTCACGGAGAAGAAGGTTGGTAGTCTTTGAATGGAACATTTTGATTTGATAATGTAAGGATTCTTAACATGATTAAAATTTTTTATTACGAGTTTCCGATATTTCGGCGTAATTCCAAGAGCCTTGATTACATACACTGTTTGATGTACGTAGTTGGCGTTGACAATTAGCGGCATATTGAATAATTGATTTTATCTAAAATAATTGTTTTTTATTTGGCTTTGAAAGAGGTTGTCTCTATTTTTTTATCTTTTAAATTACAACGCTTTTTTAACTGTGTAAAGCATTAATTGATAACGCACTTGGCAAACATAGAAAATCATTTTGAGCATCAAATTCCTTGAGTACCTATCTCAGGTGGTACTGAGGCCAAACAAGAGTTTATTTTTAACTTAGAAACACTAAGTTTAACTTATTAACCAACTTGCGACATGTGTGTGATATCGTACAACAGCTGTCATAGGAAGTCATGTAAAAAAGAGCTAGTTTCCAAGTTATTTCTCTTCATTTATTTCTATTACAACCGGTAGTTTAGGTAGGTTCATACATTTTAGGTTTCATATGGTTATCATTTTTCAATGTTCTATTTTGAATGAATGATTTCTGTTATAATAAAAATATAGGCAACAAAATTTGCAACGGGCATGTGGCACAACCTTTTTGACATTATTTCGGTTACGCATCAACTACTCGGGTTTGGTTCCATATTTTATTTTCAGTAAGTGATCATAATAAAAATATATTTTAAAAATTACATGTGTACGCAGGACAGTCAGAAAGTTTTGAGTTAAAAAAAATAAAATAAAAAGTAAAATGTTCCATAGGGTATAATTTTTTATGACATGTTTTTATGACAGCGTCTGTACAAAATGTCATATACGTCTGAACCAATTTTTAAAGCACATTTTCCATTCTGTAACAAGCACTTCCTCAACGGCCTTATCGAACGCAACGAGCGCATCTTCCGGCGATGAACTGTGGGGATACACTTGAGCTGGTTTTTAAATTTAGTGAACAAGAAGAAATCACACGGTGCCAAATCAAGGTTGTAAAGCGGATGACCTAAAAGTTACCAGTGTGGAACTTAGGAAGTCCCTCGTCTTGATTCCAGAGTGCGAGGGCGCGTTGTCGTGGTGGAGCAAAATGCCTCGGAGTCCTGTGTTCGGTCGCTTGTTGCTCGCAGCAGCAAAAACTTTTGGCAAGCATTGGTAGTGAACTAGGGAATTGATACTAAATACCAAGTTAAGGACAAAACGCTGGCGATAAAAAATTATCCAGCACTTCTCAATTCTTTTGTAGGGATTGGTTCTTTTTGAAACACCGTACTGGGGATAAGGGGTCGCCTACCATCAGGACTCTCCAAATGCCAACCTCACCTGCCCCTGGTGCACCCTGCTGGACAGCGGACGAGGCTCTGGCGACTTGAATGGTGAATGAATGGTGGGATAACCATTTTGCAGGTAGTAGGTTTCGACCGCGGCTTGCAACCACCAAAGCCATGCCGCCAAGTGACCTAGTCACGTTCCGGCATGATGTCTTGAGTAGCCACTGGAGGAGAATAGGTCCGAGTAATTGCGCAGCGTATGAAACCGTTTGAACTCGATGGGTTATGATGCCTCGGGTGGCTGATTCTGGAGGGCAGCGGGATCCAAAGAAACGGTGCACCGCTGGCCGACCGCAGGTTGTAGTGGGCCCAACTAGCGTTCTAGCCATTCGCGAAAGGATGCCCCACCGCCTTTGTAAAATCCCGGGATTATCCATCGTGCCGGTTGGCAACCGGACGGAGAGAGCCCGATAGCGATCCCCGGGGGGTTTTGGGCGTCCCCACGGTCTCCGTGGGGGTCCCCCACCAGTGGGTCTGACCACTCGAGTTGCTTGGTTCCAAAAGTTGCGCTTCACTCAACTTCTATTCCTCTCCCCTATTCACGTAATGGAAAAGTCAAAAAAGAAAAATAAGTGCCGACAGCGGATGCACTCCCTGTCTCTAAAAGTACATTTCTCTAACATCCGAGGAGTGCACTCAAATCTCCACGATGTCCACCACCACCTTGAGAAGAATAAGAGCGGTTCTTTCTGACAGAGACGCAGATCTGTGATCGTTCGGATCTGGCTTACCTACATTACCCAGGCTATATCCTGGAGACCAAATTTCACCCCAATGTGGGCGTGTGCGTGTATGTCAGAGACGAGATCTGTTGTCGGCGTCTCCGATACTTGGAAGTTCCGGATTTTTCTGTTTTATGGGTCTATGTAGATACTGGCCTGGATCGAATTGTATACACCAGTATTTACCGATCACACACGAGAGCTCAGGAGATAACTCGACTTATTGAATATCTCAGTGATACTGCAGTTGGTGTTCCTTGGGGACTTTAATGCCCACCATGGAGAGTGGCTGTACCCGTTCAAGGACACCGACCACGCTGGCAGAGAAACCTATCGGTTCGCAGTAACTCATGGTCTCTCCAAGCTCTTCCACGAACCTACGCGCATTCTTGACGTTGTTGACCATACTGCGTATTGCTTGGACCTTCGGCTGACAACCGATCCAGACAGATACTCGGTGTCCGTATCTCCGCCATTAGGGACATCCGACCACTGTCTGGTGAAATCTGTGTCGCAATACTCGCCAACCGATACCAGCCCAAAAGGCAAAAGGCGAGTATGGCGGTACAAGTCAGCAGATTGGGATGAGATGCGTCACTTTTTCGTCTCTTATCCTTGGCGGCAAGCTTGCTTTACTTCTGTTGATCCATCATGCTGTGCTGATGCTGTCTCCAGTGTGATATGTCAAGGTATGGAGTACTTTAAACCGTTCTCTGATGTATCCCTGGAGTCCAAAGCCCGCCCATGGTTTAATGCTGATTGCCTCCTAGCTGAAAAGCGAAAGCATGTAGCATACCAAGCCTGGGCTAGCACTCGCAGAAGCAAAGCTATGGATCTCCCAGCTAAGAAGCAGGCGTACAATGCTGCTGCCAAGTCCTGCAAAAAGGTGATCAGAAGCGCTCGTTTCGACCTGATTGGCCGTATCGGGGACAAGTTAGCATCCTATCCCACGGGGAGTAAAGCTTTCTGGTCCCTTGCCAAGTCGGTTGAGATGAACTTCTGTCCCCCATCACTGCCACCACTGCAAAGGCCTGACGGGTCTTTGGCCCACAGCGCAAAAGAGAAGGCAGACATGTTCGCAAATCTCTTCGCGGAATTTTCACGTCTATATTCCAAAGATAAAAGCCCACCCACGTTACCCCCATTCAGCCCCAAGATGGAGGCCGTCCAAATTCACCAGAAACAGCTACTCAAATGCTTACAAAATCTAGACGTGAATAAGGCCAGTGGTCCGGATGGCATTCCCGCAGTGGTTTTAAAGCACTGTGCAGCCGAGTTGTCTCCTGTTTTGACACGCCTATATCGACTCTCTCTGAGAACTGGAAAAGTTCCGAAATCATGGAAGTTTGCAAACGTACAGCCCGTACCAAAAAAGGGCAATCGAGCCGACCCAGTCGACTATCCTATTGCAATCACTTCCATAATTTGCAAAATTGTGAAACTGACGTACCTAGAGACCAATGAGCTCCTCAGTGACAACCAATATGGTTTCTGCGGAGGACGCTCAACAGGAGGCGTTCTAGTGTACGTCACGCATCTATGGAGCATGGCCTTGGAAGGGCACGGAGAGGCAGAGGCATGACAGCACTGTTGTAGAGAGATATGTGTCCAATGCACGAACGAGTCCAAACCAGATCCAATTTCAGAGAGAGTCGATGATCGAACGGGTTGATTTGACACTATGTAGGGTTTCCAATTGGGGTGAAGCCAACCTTGTCAAGTTCAACCCTTCCAAAACCCAGGCGTGTCTCTTCTCCGGTAAAAAGAGCACATTCAACTTGACACCCACTTTCCAAAGTGTATCTGTACCGATCACAAACCAACTAGGGCTTCTAGGCATGACCATCACGTTGAAACTTAATTTCGGTCAACAGATGAAGACCATGGCACAGTCAGATTCCAAAAAATTGGGAGTCATCGCAAAGCTCCGGCGGTACTTCAACTCCGAACAGCTGCTCAACCTGTACACAGCCCAGGTTCGATCTTGTATGGAGTACTGCAGCCATCTTTGGCATGATTCCGCAAAATACCATCTTGAAGCGTTGGATTCTGTCGACCGTAGGGCCCGTAGACTCATAAGTGACGACAAACTTACTTCTTCCGGACTGCAAAGTCTCAAGCATCGTCGAGAAGTTGCTAGTCTATCGGTTTTTTACAGATTGCACTTTGGAGAGTGTGCGAATGCTCTTTTTCAGTTAATCTTCCCCTTTCTCCACCGGTCAACCAGACGCAGACAGAAGTTTAACCCGTTTGTGGTTAGCGTGCCGAAGAGCCGAACTAAACGGTTCGATAGCTCATTTTTGGTTCGTGTTGCCAAAGAGTGGAACGATTTGCATGCGTCTGTTTTTCCAGACTAATATAACCCTGGAGCTTTCAAGTGTAGAGTGAATAGGTACCTCTTGGACAGGCGTGAATGATCCTCGTCTTCATCGTCACTTTCCATCAGGTGAGATGGAAGACAAACGCCTGCTAATTATTAATTAAAAAAAAAGAAAAAAAAAGGTTGACTGGTACCCAGCGTGAAACCCACTTAGGCAAAGGTGTTTGTTAAGTACATCATTAACAATTCCCGATCCAATCCTTTCTATTACTTATAAAACCGCCAAAATAACCACGCTTACGTGGCGGTTTTCCAGCCAGAGGGGAGGAACAGCCAATGTTCGAGAGATTACTGAAACAAGAGCGATCCCAACTTAATTGAAAAAACTTAAGATCTTCGGTTAATTATGCGTAATTATGCATGAACGCCACTTACTATCTGGCTATGACAACGTTAAAAAAATATATCAAGCAAAATTAATTCCTTACATGGTATTTGATCTATTTTAAAATGTTTTGCAAAATATTAGGTATTTCAAAATGACCCTGATAGTTTTTTTAATAATAGGCATTTTTAGAAGACGTTCTGTCTGTATTTTAAAATAGTGACAACAATTTCCACGGTGCAGTGACTGTGCACTTATTTTATTATTTGTCTACGAGGAATCCATTTTAGCAGATAGATGCAGACAGTGCAAACAAACTTAAAATGTTACAAAACATCACAGAATTTATTTGCATCCAAAAAATCCCAATGGCACGCAACGGAAGTCATATGATAAAACAGAGCCTTGGAATTCTATTCCTTTGACAAAAATTCAAATACCTTATCGTACAGAAATGAAAATATAGGAACCTTGAGATAGCTGCATGACGCATTTTGTACCATAGTTACATATTTACAAGGTTTAATTTATATTAATATATTCGATAACATACATGGGACTAACCGGGATTTTAAGTTTAGAATCGAACATTTTTAAATTACGATATGTGTATGTGAAATAATGTGTTGTTGTAACTGTGTACTTGCATCTTGTAAATTGTTGCCGAACGAATGACATTTAAAAAAATATGAATAGTTCAAGACTGTGAAGTTATTATCATGTTTTGCTCATTAAATGGATACTTACTACACTGCTTATAAATATGGTTTCCCATCTGCATGTTTTGGAATATAAGTCCTATAATTTTTAACAGTTACTTTGCCTAAAGAATTCGGACTTCATATATTTATTTTTCAACATGGACAGTTGCTTGTTCTTGTTAACGTTACATAAAGCATTGCTCTACCACCAGTTTGGGAATATGTATGTAAATAAGAACTGGCAAGAAACTTGAAAGGTTGTTTCCACTCGAATTCTTGCAGTTTTTTTTTCAATTAAATAATCTTTTATAAAGAAGCCATAACTACAAATTACTAGCAAATCTCAGAACACAACTTAACTATTACTGATTGTGTAGAATAAAATCATGTTCATATTTAAAGATAGTAAAAATTAAAAGAACATTTCGCACCAATTTACTTTTGTAATCCTTTAAAAACAGATATATTCGTGACCTATTTAAAAAATATCCATAGATCTTACAATTCAAATGCTAAACAAAGAAAGAGGCAGCGAATTAACATAAGACTGTAATAAAAAGCGTAGTATCTAAATTAATAGGCCGTGAAAAATTGTTCGCGCTTTCGTCCCTTGGTCGTACCACGCCGGACGCATACGAAATATTAGGGATGGACCTAATTGGTGCAGTTTTAACCGGTTTTACTTAGATTTTTACCGTTTTGTATACCTATATATATTGAAAACCATGCCTTCAATAAGAAGTAAACAAAGTTGGTATGATGTAGGTAAAAACCAATAATTTTTAATATACTGGATGACTTTTTCTACCGTTCGAAAAATGAACGCCCCATGCGTTCATTTTGCATATACATTTTTTGAGGGTAGAAAAGTTACATGAATTAAGATTTGAGCCAAACTTTTGGGTAGAGTTTAAATAAATGATAAACAGTTATATGTTAACGTACGTTTCATTTTAGATTCCAGAAAGTAACATAATTTTTGATTATAGAACCTGACTGTGCCTTAAAATATTTTCAAACATTTTTCAATAAACCGTTCTAGAATAACCCTCGAATCAGATTTTAAATTATTTTAAGATTATATTTTCTAAAAACAAATTAGTTATTCAAATTGCCACCAAAGGAAGCTAAAACAAAATTCAAGCGTAGAGTTTTCTAGAAACTTTTCTGTCGGAAAGCCAACTTAAATCTCTACCGTACTTCGCCTAATTTACGATTATAAGTTAAGGGCCCCGGACTAACTTCGACAAATTAGTTTCAAAAGAAGAACACTCAATTTCTTTAACGGAATTTTCTGGAATACTTCTAATTGCTGATGATGAACACCTTTATTAGAAACTTTATATAGGTAATTTAAAGGCATTTATTTCAGATTTATCCATACATTTTTATTGGGTGTGTATTAGTCAGCTTTTGTGAGAAAAAGATGTTTGAAACAACTGGAAACTCATATTTTATATCAGTGATTCTTAGTTACATTTCATAGTATATAAGAGATATTTCTCAAATCAAATATTCATCTTCATTTTACAAATATATCCTAGAATAGTATTTCATAGATAATTTTTTCAGTTCTTTGCATTAACAAAAAATGTTGTAATAATATATTTGGGAGTTTACCAAATTACATTTGGGACTAGCTAGGGAACTGTTTTGTAAACAAGCATACAGCATGCGTGGGCCGTCACCAGTAACATATTGTTGTTATAATTGTGATACTTAAACACTGTAAGCTTATCAAAATTCAGTACTTATAACTATTTTACTGTCATTACGTCGTGAATTGTCACGTAAAATAAAGACCGGACATAAGTTCGAAGCACACCGGTCTCTTTTTTCAGTAATACAACAAAAACCTCACCTTATGATGGCATTATTTATTGTAAGTTTCGTATGTCGCCCACATTATCTGAGCGCACGAGTCGGCGCAATGTGCGCGGCAGCTGCGTCCGTAGCCGCTCGACCAATCAGAACGCGCCGTTACAAAATGGAACGCCTCTAGGATTTTATCGGGACATCTGATTGTATTGTTAAGTAAAAGGTGCTAGTTTTTAACGTTGATTGATATCGCGATGTAACGAATTGATCTTGATAGTGATTCGATAATTCAGCTTAAGGATATTTCCTACTGCTGTATTAAATGGTTGTAAGTATATTTTTTCTTAAGTTTTCATCAAAAGTTATAGTCACAAAAAAATTATGACAATTCTCTTCATAATAACAGCAAATGAAAATCTCCTTCAATTGTTCCAAAAATACGGAACAGACTTTTTCTTAAAATGAAAGGTAGACCAACGGTTATGGATATTATCAGAAGGGCCTAGACCAATGACATTCGATGATGAAATGCAATGGCAAATGTATGAAATGAAAAATACATTGTCCAAAGCCACTTCCCTAGGTGGGCAAGACAGATCAATACTATGAAGTATTTTTCTAAACTACAAAGACATTTTGACCTAAAATTTTAGGTAATGATGTTATCGTTAAAAATATAAATATCATCACCTAAAGAATGTCACTTGTGAATCAGCAACGTCGCCCAAAATACATTTAAATCTGGTTTGATGACAGCGAAAACTCTTTGACTTAAATTTATTATTTAATGTCATTATTAATGCATTGTAGTTGGACAAAGATGTCTTTATATGATCTGTAGTTTACAAGATCCGATTCAAAGAAAAAAAGGACTGATTTATAAAAGGAATAGTCATAAAAATATAATTTCATTTTTAACCTAAAACAAAACAGTAGTAGGTAAATGCCGAAGCTGTAAAAGATAAAAGTCTTAAATATACGGTTGTGTATAATCTTCTGGGAGTAATAATTAAGATCAGCGCTAAACAGGTACTATCCATTCACAAAATAGAAAAAATAACTAGAACAGTAAATATACCTTTTCCTTTAGCTTTTCGTAGACAAAAGTAATCTTATTGCCAAAAATTGTCTCGACATAGGATAAATGTGTTTTCCTTCGGGTGAACAAATAGAATCCTACTGCAAACATTACGAAGAAACCTCCATAAATCGTTAAAGCTTTATCGTACGTTTTAATGGCTTTTTTGTTTTGTCAAATATTCATTTATATTATTTCGCCGAAGATTTTTGTCAGATTAATGTCGTTGACGCCAAATTATGGCAAATTTATTGAGTCGAATACAAGGTTCGTTTACTGGATTAGCTTTAATGTGAGAAACAATGTTACTTGATATATTTTGCGAGCAGCCAGATGTATCGCTTTGTATCATGTTGTGATGTACAAAAGTCAGAACATTAGGCGTTACATGTGCAATATATGCGGTATTTTTTATCCAACTTGGCTTTGTTATAGATAAAATTTCAACCATATTTTTCTTTTTTTTTTCAAGGTAATAAAGCAGAGAATAACTATATACCAAATATCTAAATACCTCTGTATCCAGCTATAGGTGATCATCTATGACGGCTACAATGTCTGAGGTATCCGCAACAAAACTCTCCGTTACAGCATGTTTACACCTTTTTTTGCTCATATCATTACTTCAACAATCACTTCAATGAAAACAACCTCTGCAAAAATGCAAAAAAAGTGAACCCTGTTCGATATTCAAACTACTGTCTTGTCAGTAGTTGGCAAGTGGTCCACCCACGGCAGGCGGGCGCGGCGATTACAGAGCTACGCACTTATCTGTTTTTGTAGCAAAATGTGTAACTAAAATATTTGTTACGTACTGTGTATGCCGAACCTCATTTACGCGTAGAACGCAGCGCCGCCTCTGTTTGAGCACATAAGTTGGTTGGACAGTATAACGGTCGGCGGGAACTTACACTTTTGATTTTTTTTCTTTTTTTTTCGGCACGAGCCATGGCCGGTGATTCAGCAGGCAGATGTTTCCCGATGTTTTTATGCCATCAGCTGATGTAACGGCAGGACGATCGATGTATTAATGATCTTACGTGCGCAGCCGGTTTTCGATGCTTTGAACGCACCAACGTGTAATTGATTTTTTTTTTGTTTATCATGATAATGTTATTACTTAATTTCATTAATGTTAATGCATTTTTGATAATGTTACGTGAATAACTTGATATTTAATACATATATACATTATACTTTTTGTATATTCACTCACGTACAGTTTAACATGGAATATAGTTTAGCACTGCTATAATATGTCAGTTTGTAGATTTCCTAGGAGATTGACGTCAATTTTTACTATGTGCTACAGGAACCTGCGGCCTTACAATTGGAATAAATGTATGAAATTGAATAATAGTCAATGATAGTTACCTTGATTCAAGTGTTTGTATTCTTCGTGAATTTTATTACGTTTATTTTGTTCGGTTCTGATCAATATTGTGATTTTTGTTCGTAGAAATTTTTTATGTATGACAACATACACATTATACTACGGCTTGATTTAAAGAAAAAATATCCGAAACGTAAAGCTAACCATTTTAAATCTCATAGTATATTGTTTTTGATAATTAGAGCTAATAGAATAATCAATCGTTTTCTTTTTTAATACCATTTTATTAAAAAAAGTGAGGATCATTTCCTTAACAAATGAATACATTTTCGATTCTTCCAAATGTGGTTCTACTCTTTCATCAAAACTTTTTACAATTGTCTAGTTTTTTACCTTGGTACTCCGAAGAGGCATTAACGAAAATACATTTTTTACCTGGTTAAAACGGCAGCTGCAGGACTCTTTATTTGTTTTTGTTCTTTGTAGTTCTATTTGTAAAGTTCTACTTAAAAATCGTTCAAGATATCCGGGACTAAATATCTCTTTAAAATAATGTAAAAAAAAAGTTAATATAATATAATTTTCATAAAAAATTAAAGTTACTACGAGTATTATAAAAACAAAATACAAAAATAATTTTTACTTATAAAAATCCCACCCCAGCGCTTCAACAACGCAATTCTGCCACCAAATCAATACTTTTTCCTAGCAAAGACTACCCCAATGCACGCAACTAATTCATACAGCCTAGAAAACAGCGATATAAATAACTATCTGTACCGTGCCAACAACTCGTTTGTTCAATGAAAGGTGGCGCTGCGCTCTATGCGTAAACTAAGTTCGATGTTTAGTCACGTAACAATTTTTTTAGTTCCAGTTTTTGCGCCAGAATAGATAAACTGGTAGCACTGTACCGACCTCCTTTCTACGCCAAACGCGCACACAGACAAACATGCGCGCAGAAGCTGACCAATCAGCGCGCAGGTCCGCCTGTGTGCGTGCATGCGTGAGGGATGCGTTCCTTCTGCACCCTTGCTATGCAGTAAACACGAAACAGTCGGAATAAAACTGCCCTGCATTTATTATATTATTCTTATTACTTTATGTTACTTTAGAGACTAGTTTTATTACGATGTTTTTGATATATGTGTAGCGTGCATCTGTTCTAGACATAGTTTTACTGACAGCTTTTTGTGTTATAAATAACACTTTTTATAATTGAGATTGTAGTGTCGTTCTAATTAATTTGAATATCATTACGCTAGCTAATAGCTCCGTAACGTTTTATTGACATCCAACTGTTGAATCATTAACATTTTACATGTCCCATTTTATTAGAAGTGTCTCTCATTTTAGCAAAACTCCTTTTTTTAAATTAAAGAAAACAATTCTAATACGTATTTTTCTAAAGCTTACTTACTCTTACACACGCACACCTACGCACCACACGCACTTCGGCCCACATCTGTGTGCGTGAAAGGGTGTGTTCAGTAGCGACGCATCTTAGCGTCAAAGCCGCGCGTGCTCACGCATCACGCCCACTGCCGCTTTAACGCACCACTAATGGCCTTGCAACTAGGAGTTATCTTTAGAAAAAGTGATGGAAATGTATATGATGATGATGGTGAATAAGTTAGGGAGTATAGAAATAAGGGTTAAAAGTATTAAACCTTATTCTAAAAGTGCTTTTTCATTGATTATGGTAACTTTTATTAATAAAATAATTTATACAATTTGTCACAAATCTGAGGATGGATAAATTAGGCGTTATTATCAGTGTAAGGAGTATAAATTTGCTTAATATCTTCAGTAATTCGTAATATGTAGCTATAAGTTTTCGGAAAATCAGATTACTGCCAGAACAATAAAGAGCATTGTGACTTAATTCCTAGACATAATATTAAATTCGCACACCAGAGATATAAATTTTCCGGTACCGGCTTTTCCGGTACTTTTTTAACCACAAACAAACCCAGCACTCAGCACCATGAAAACAGACAACAACACAATATTTTTGCATAAATATTCCGCACTTCAACTAGAATCCACCCAACAGTCAGGTGCGTAGGTACGCACAGTTCATTAGAGTCTCCCCTATGGATGAAACCTTTGCCTAACACCGCTCTCCCCGCGTTTCAGAGAGCTCTAATACTGCACGCACGTCAAGTTTGGCCACGTGACTAGGAAGATTTAAGTTTAGAATAGTGTTTAGAAATAACTGGTGCTTAAATATTGTTTGTAAACGATAGCTTGCTAGATAAGCGTTTCTCTGTTAATATTGCGGTGGAATTCTTTTAAGTGTTATTTTTAAAGTTAGTAGTAGTTAATTTTATGTTATACACGTTTTCGAAATGTTAAATTAAATAAAGTACATGTTTGACATGGTGTTGAGGATACCTAACTTGGTACGCTTACATGTCAGCACCTTAAGGACCCAAAGATCATTGTAGCTCATATATTGGTAAATAGAGATGTTATTATAATTATTTATCTAAAGGTCTTCATTGTAAGGCGGAAAAGCCCCGCTTTATGAACCGGGTACACTACATAAATCCGAAAAACTTAACTCCGATAGTCATACTCACGAACTTCGAAATTCCGAATTTTATAACACCGAATGGTTCATAACTCCGAAAATAAAAATTTCGTGTTTCATAATTCCGTATTAATTTCATAAATTAAAAGTGACAGGAGATTTAGATTATAATTTTTAAAATATACCCGTTTTAGGGTGTCACCACACCAATCGATCGACGTCGACCGGTCGACGTCGATCGATGGCAGAACAGAGCAGTCGACGTCGCAGAAGTCGTGATGGCCTATAATTGTCTGAAGCTACCCCTGAGTTGGTAATTTAGTAGTAAAATAATACCATGCACCTATAAATTTATATGAAGATATCTGCACTCTGCCAACCCGCAGCAGGCGTGATGGCCTACAATTATCTGACGCCACCCCTGAGTTGGTAATCGTAGTAAAATAATCCCATGCACCTGTACATTTATATGAAGGTATGTGTAGTCCGCCGACCCGCAGTAGCCGTGATGGCCTACAATTGTCTGACACCACCCCTGAGTTGGGAGAAGCTGATATCCCTCCAGTGATTATTAAAAGATATTACCACACCAATCGATCGTCCGTCGATCGGCGTCGACGGGTCGACGTAACACCCTTAGATACAAAATCTGAATGTTAGCATTGAATTTTCGGAAAATTAAAATTCGGAATACCATATTTCGGACTAGTAAGACTGACGGTTTTTAATTCTTCGTACTACTGAAAGTCGGAAAAATCAAAATTTCGGATTTATGAATTTCGGTAAAATAGGAATCGTGTTTTTGAATAATCGGAATTAAGGCTGTTCGGGATTGTAAAATTCGGAATTTTAAAAATCGGAATATGTAAATTCGGAATTACATAATTAGGAATTTTTGGGTGTTCCCTTATGAACCATAGTTCTTAGATAGGTATTTATTTTCCTCTAGATAAAAAAATCATAAGAAAACAAAGATTAATATATAAAACCATACAAACAATACTGAGAAAACAAACAGAACCTTCATTTAAAATTTTTTATTCCATAACAAGCTAGGTCATAAAGTGGAGATTGTAGGTTACGCGTACAAGTCCTATGTGCCCCACAGCGAGGGTGGTCGCTTGTATATACCCTTATTTATTTACGTAGTTACGCACCGAAGAAAAAAACTACGAGGGCGTCTACTGGCTATACAGTCCGACCAAGTTATTTGTATATTAAAGGGTGGCGCTGCGTTCTAAGCGTAAATTAAGTTTGATATTTACTCGCAATTTTTGCACGATTAGTTCCAGCTTTTGCTACTGAGTAAATAAGAGAGTGGCGCTGTATATTGCGGGCAAAAACAATTAGCTAGAATAGTTAATTGGTTTCCTAGGTAGATATGTTTTCTGTGTATAGGTATTTTTCTGGTTCATTTAGTATTTCACGTTACTTGGTTTATGCATTTGTGAGCAATTCTATTTTCATATGGACGAGTGTATGGGAGCATGTAACGTGTTGGTTCTGTAAGGCATTGTATGCTTTAATGAACTTGCAGAGACTTTAGTACTGTTGGTTCGGCTCTGGAGTTATAAGCTTAAGTGTAGCTTAGTTAACTTTAGAGAGTGTTGATAGAATTTCGTCAAATTACGATGGTTAAAGTATTAAGGTTGTCAAGTTCAAAGCTAAATTTGTATAATATGTCCTCGTGATATAGTCATATTTGTAAGGTATTGCCTATAAAAATTAAAAATACAAAATAATTTCATCCAGCTTTTCACGTGTGCTTCTATTTTCTCGATAACATTTGCACAATACATATATCTTGCTCTACATCTAAAAGCATATATCTTCGAGATTCTTGGAATAAACTCAGTATACCACATAAAACCCGCGTAAAATCTAAACTTATGCGTTGAAGTCTATAAAAATATCTCGTTTCCCTGAAGTTCCTCTTTCCCTACATTTTCCCCGTTTATTTGCATACACAAGTGACTCATTGTGCCACTCATCGAACAATCACCGACAGGCTAACGACCTCCCAGCTTCAAGCTTTTCCATACCCTTTCACCACTTACCACTTTATCCTGACCCCGGAGTTTCCATACTCCACCCCCGTGGAACTCTGAAAACTCAAGGATGAGAAGGGAGCTAGAGGTCACGTTCGACTGGAAAGGGCTTACCCAGTTATTGTGTGACCCAAGCACTGATAGGCAAATTGCAGTTTTTTATGCACCGATGCGGGGTAAAGGTAGATAAAAGATGGGATACGCGTCTAATTGATGCAAACAGAATTTTCAAAGATGGTTGGATAACGCTTGGAAATATACGAAACGTGATGCAGTATAAGCAATTAATTAATTAGTGTTGCAATTCGTGTATTTAATTAAGGCTTTTTTTGTTTCAAAAGGAAAGGAGCGAAATTAGCAAACAATGGATTTTTGGGCAGGAATTTTCTCATCGGTCTCCTCGATTTAAATTTGGAAAGTTTTTGAAGATGTAGGTTCTCACGGTAGGATTGTGAGATCAGGCTGATGGTAATTAGGTGACAACTGCGTAACTGGATCCCTTTGGGAACAGTACAGTATAATTTATGATTTGCTCCGGAAAGCTTCCGCCGCCGCGCCTCGCTCAAACATTGTAACGCTATACGCGCCACCTTTATTTGATTTATGCTTTACATTTTTTGTATCGAGCTCTGGGAAGAACTTGCCGACAATTCGATATAATTTATATATGATTGTAACGATCTTAATTAAAAATTGTATTAATTTTTGCTTACTATTTAGATTTTAAAAGCAATTTTAAACAGCGGCCTTTGTAAATTCAGCAACTGTGTAATGTAGCAGTCTGATTTCACTATCCATACGCTATCCCAAAGTTTTTAAATGACCTATAAAAGTTTTATTTGTTAAGGTTCGCTGGTTCAGGACCCTTTTATTTTACCTAATAATTCTAGAACTAAGATCTATAAGAATGTATAATAGATTGTACTAGAGCGTCTCCAATTCTTTAGGAACTTCCACATCTCGTGTGACATTGAATAAAAAAAAAAGCCTCAAGGTGCAAAACATACATGAATACCCATTATTTATCTAAACACACGCGTCAGGTGACCTATCCATAAGTAGTTATCCAGTATGTGGCTAATTGTCCCTTAAAGTGCCATCTGCTATTAATTGGTACTCGTCAAAACTTTAATACGGACAATAATTTCTGCCAGTAAGACACTTAATAAGAAGTGTTTTCTTCAATACAGCTTTTGTACTGTTTTTACTTACTTTACGTGCGCTTAATGGATTAGACATTAGATAATAAAGTATATATATTATGCGTTTTTAAAATTCTTACCGTTGTAATAGTGTCTAACGCCTCATAAATTATACTTGGTCCAAATTTGAGCTAAGGTGCATTAGTCAATGACAATGGAACCAGGTAAGCTTGTCTTGTCAAGTCTATGATAGATCATATTACTCTGGCACTCATCTTTTCAGTCACAAAAACAGTGCCTCGCAAATTACCAACACATACCAATATTTTAAGCCTAATATCATTATATAAGGCCCATATTATAAAGCCTAATATTAGGTCTTTACCTATGAAATTGCCGTTTTTCACGAAATAAATGAAGCGTAATTTTGTTATATATTTTTTATTTCTATTAATCAAAATAATCACCCATGCAATCAATGCATCTTTGACAACGCATTGGTAGCTTATTGATGCCTTTCTTGAAGAAATCAGCTGGACGGGAGGCAACAAATTCTTCAAAGGCATTTTGTGCCTCTCGGGTATTGAATTTTTTTCCCGCCAAGAAGTTATCCAAATTCTGGAAAAAGTAGAAGTCTGTAGGCGCAAGGTCTGGTGAGTACGGCGGATGACGGAGAACTTCAAACCCCAACTCTTGTAGCTTGGAGACCGTCTGCTGTGCAGTATGAGGTCGCGCGTTGTCGTGCAGGAGCAGTGGAGCCGAACGATTGACCAAAGCTGGTTGGAGACGTGCGAGCTTCTCCATCATTGTGTTCAGTTCTTCACAGTACACATCTGCAGTAATGCTTGTCCCGTTTGGCAAAAAGCTGTGATGAATTACACCCGCGTTAGACCACCAAAAAGTGACCATCACTTTTCTAGGGGTAAGTTTTCGTTTAGGGCATTGTTTGGGTGCTGAACCAGGGTCCAACCAACTTGCTGAGCGCTTACGATTGTCAAACAGGATCCATTTCTCGTCACAAGTAACAATGCGGTTCAGAATTCCTTCATTTGTATGCCTGCTGAGCAGTGCAAGGCACGTCTCCACGCGTACTTCGCGCTGGCGGTCATTGAGTTCGTGGGGTACCCATTTGTCAAGCTTTTTTACCTTGCCAATTTGACGCAAATGGACCAATATTGTTTTGATGCTAACGTCGAAAGCTGCTGCTAATTCAGCCGTGGATTGAGTTTCATCAGCTTCCACAATTGCCTTTAATTCGTCATTGTCGACCAAAGTTTTCGGACGACCACGGGGTTCATGTTTCAGGTCAAAATTTCCAGAACGGTAGCGGGTAAACCAATAACGGGTGGTGCGTTCGTTTGTAGTGTTCGCTCCGTAAACGTCGTTGATGTTGCGTGCCGCTTGTGCCGCTTTGCTGCCACGACGGTACTCATACTCCATAATTACTCGAATTTTTAACTTATCCATGATGACGAAAAATGTTCGAATGCGTTGAAAACAAAACACTAACTATTAAACAAATGACGATTTTAGAAAAAGAATTCCATGTTTGTCAAATAAAATTAATTTGAAATTAGAATTATCAGTCAAAAAAAAAAATATTTTCATTTGAAATGGCCAGTACGGCAAAACGGCAGTTTCATAGGTAAAGACCTATTATTACATACGACCTTTGTGTTTTTATATAATAAATAGTTTATGGATATTCTAATACAATATATCCCGAAATACTGTCACAATATTAAACCGTACCAATAAAATGGATTATTGGGTGTAGATTGACACTTGTCGTCGTCTTTCCTTTTCTAATAAATTCATAGGCAACAAATTTCTACAAAAGGCTTTTGTTAGGAAGAACAGATGGCCTAAAATAGTAAAGGAAGGATAAAAAACAAATCTTATTTACTGCTACAGAAAAATAGTAAAAACTTAAAGTCTTAAAAACAATCGTTTCATTTTAATGTGCCCAGTACCTAAACTAAAACCCTTTGAAGTGAATATATTCAGAAATTCTTTAAACTGTCTGATTCTTAAAATTTTTGTTGAACACAATATTTATATTATGTCAAATTTTTCGGAATAAAAATAGCTAAAACTCGACTCATTGTATTAACTATGGATAAGTTTGATAAGGATCTATCTTCCTTCTCACTGGATGGAAAGTGACGATGAAGAAGAGATACTCAGCTACAAAATCGGTGACTACGCACTGTTCTATCTTGAAAAAGATACAAGTGCCAAAACATTTAAGATTAACAGATACAGCGATGAAAATAACGAACGACTTTTCTCTGTTTTCGGTATAGTGCGTTCAAATGTAAATAAAAACAAGACATGCTTCATAAAATACGCCGTGACAAATACGGATATATATTTCTGTTAAAAAATCATCCAACTGTAACCGCAAATAATAGCACCAAATGTTGAAATTGTATGGAATTTCATATAATAATGGAAACATTGCTGATTGTAATTATAGAGCCTAAGTAAAGTTCTAAATAAGGGTGACAATTTTGTCACACATATGTTCCCTGGGAAATTGTATTTATTTAAAAAATATATGTTAAGTATGCTCTTTCTTTAATATGCTTTACCATAATCAAAAAAGTATACCTCAGGATAAGCCTATACTCAGCTTTTTAACATTACACGTCATACCTTTAAAAGTTCTTAATAATTTATATCAAAATCCCTTGTCAAAAGATACCTAAACAATGAAATTAAAAAAAAAACTTCTCACTCAGCATTAAATCGACCACAAAAGAAAGAAAGCGGGTAAATCTACCGAACTCGATCCATCACTCGGAACTGGCTCGCATTTTATTAATTTTTGACATAAAAGTACGCCATATTGGATAAGTGCAGCTGTTGCATAAAGTTCGTTGACCTGGTTTTTTATTAAGTTCCCAGGTAGAATCATGGGATAGTATAGAAACCTTGGAAACATGCATGTGTGGATCATTGTAAAATGTTTTAAATTTAGTTATTGCGTATTATAAAGTTAACAATCGGTATTTTTGGTAGGCTACTTCAAGAATAAATTGAAGAAATCTTCTTTTGGGAGAAAAAAGCTCGTTATCATAACATTTATATAATATAGGTGCCTGTAGTTATTTTTTGTAACTTTATAATTATAATTGGTTTACTTCTGAGTTTTCAAGTAAATTTAATTAAAAACTGCCCTATCTAGTGCAGGATTATTCGATTTTTTAATTACTATTGTTGTATCTGCCCAGTGGTTTAGTGGGAAGTAGCCCTGCCTCATACGCCGGAGATCCCAGGATCGAGTCCTGATCGGGGCATTCATTTGTGTAATGAACACAGATGTTTGTTCTCGGGTCATTGTTGTTTATCTTTATATATATATGGTCATGCATAACACAAGCTCCACTCACTTTGGGGCCATACAGTTACTGTTTTTGTCTAGAGATTTATTGTTTTTATAAATATTTATACTTTCCTTGAGTATGTTACTTATGTATTTTGTTACCTACAGAAGTATGGCAATTTTAGCGATACGGTTTTTTAAAACATGTTTCTTTAAAGACTCTGCGATAGTATTTCATACTTTATTGTGTCTTACCTAAATTAAATATAAAAATTGTTGTTTAACAAGTTTTCTTTTACCTACAAAAATAATTTAGAAATAAATAAATAAAAAATAAAATATATATATATATATATATATATATATATAAGTATATATATATATATATACAAATAAGAAATTGAGGAGTACCTTTTGTCATACCTTAGTACCAGGCTTACAGAAGACAGAAGGAGTTTTTCCATAACAATACTGATATCAGGCACGGGCCAAGCAGCTGCAATAACAGGTAAACATTAGGACACCACCCAGACAATTCGTAGATCTTATATCGCGGTAATAAAGGCTGTCTTCGCATGACATGACGGTGTCAATCCGCCATATGTCCTGAAGCTTGCTAAGACAGCTGGGGAGACGTTTGGCGGATTTATAGGATTATTTCTTTATCTGCCATTAATGATAGTAAGTAACTATTGATATCAATAGAGTATTAGAGAATTTATCGACCTTTTTGGATTTAATTCGTTTTCGTATTAGACGCGATTTTGTAACATAAATTCATTGCTAGTAATAAAAACATTTTCTTTAATACAAATATAATTTAAAGCGCCCATTTGACTCAATTCCAGTTCAAAAATTTTCGACAGTGTTGGACAAATAACAGCACTTTAACCCTTTCATTTCTCTACACAGAACTTATTAATCTGTACTATGTAGTAAGAACTAGTACTGCCCCAGGCAAGCCCTTAACTAGGATTCCGCTAGCTTTTAGATATGTTGATAAAATAAGAACAACGAACTGCCCTCGGCAAGCCTACGAACAAAGGTCTCTTTCTTTATCTCTCTCTCTTAGTTTTGAGATTTCTTCACTTGTGCATCATATCCATGGTGCACGAGCTTTATTACGAAAATCACAGAAAATACGACAAAGAATAACTATAAAAAATTTTGAAAAGTACCCACACTGTCTCCTGGTCGAACATTCAATTTTCCATTATTTCGGCTATAAAACATTGTAACATTGCCGATGTTTGAGGCGCCTTGTGCAGAAATGTGCCTAGCGTTTTAAGGGCTCATAAAGAGCCCTAAATCGTACCGATTTGTATTTTGTGCTGTCTCTACACCGGACTTAACTATCGGCGCTCTAGAATACATTGTAACCTGCGGGTAAATGGGACACAGTGGTAACAAAGACATTTTTGCATAAGGCTTTGCGTTAAAGCGTATCAAATGCAATAAATTCTTAGTACAAAATTAATAAAACTTTGTTTTTTACTTCTAACTGCTTATTTTCTTTGGTTTCAGGTAAGTAAAACAATTCCGTTTCAGAAGCTTCTTACAACCCAAGATGGTGGCGAGCTACTTGTAAGGTAACCCAATAGTTAGATGATTTAACAATGAAACTATATTATATAACTATGAATATATTTATATTATATAGGTTTAAAAACATTGGTGAAAATATCACTCTGATTTCGTGTACAAGGCAGGATTCGAATATTGTCTAGAACACGACACATGGTGATAATTTTCCCAGTGCTATTTAAATCTGAATTTTAAAATTTATACATATTATATGTAGAAATATTAAAATTACCTTAATATCACCAGTTTATTAAGATTACAAAGAAATGAAAGAACACTATGTGAGTAAACAAGAATATTAATATAAAAATTGACGGTTACCAAAAACATTTTCCAAGATTGTCTTATTTGCTTATTACGACGTTTATAACAGTTGATAGGATAGGAGAGGATTTCCCTTATTTACATAACAAGAACAGTAACATTCGATGTTTAAGTATTTACGTTATTGGTAATTTGAGGCTTAATATAAATATCAATTGAGAAAAATACAATTACTACCAATAACCAACACGCCATTTCTTTTTTAGTTCAGTAAGTTATTCATTTACTTTAATCTATTAGCCGAATATAAACTAACCGCAAACAAGCAGTTATTTAGTTACAGCGTATAGAAAACGCTTTATGGGAACTGGGAACGTGTAGAAAATCTGTTAATAAAATATTCATATATTCTAAATAATAAATCTATGTTCAACATCACCAGATTCCTAGGACTAGATTCACCAGAGATACTCCAAAACCATATGTTTTACGTTACTATTCCGAATTTGAACTTCAAACTAGATAAATATTCAAAACATTGGCACATTCCACTACCCCCAATTTATCTGTTCACTAGCAAAATCTGGAACCAAAGAATTGATTAGTTACTAAATATCAAACTTAATTTATGCGTAGAACGCAGCGCCACCCTTAACTGAAAAGATGAGTTGGTCTGTCAGTAAATATCGCTTTCGATCGTAGTATCGTGAATGAGTCACGCGGGCGCGGGGCGAAGGGTGCGGGGTGCAATCCGGTGGTCGAGGGGTAAAAGCAACGTTGCATTTTTCTCCATTTCACTTGAAAGAGACGGCCTGTTGCCGTCCGTCTCATCAATTCGGGGATTTCCTTTGGTTTGATTAATATTTTTAATTTAAAAATACTTAATGCAGATGGTAGGATTCTTTGCTTTGTTGATTGGGGCACGTTCTTGTAGATTAATTTTCTTTAACAGAAATGAATGTAGTCGGAGGACTTGGGACGTTTTAATGAGGCAAAATTAAATCAGTACACTAATTTATTAAAACAAGTCGTAAAATATAGTCGCAATATAAGCAAGAACATGGCTAATTTATTAATCTAATGTACGTGATAAAAGGTATGTGAAAATTCACAAAGACGTTTAAATATTCTAAACCAGGTGCGTTTTATACCACTAAATTAGCAAATAATTTACCAAGCATTGTGCCGGCTTCTACAGACCGAAATCACGGCTTTTGTTAAAACTTGTGCAAACTCTACAAATAAAGAGCTTCTACCTGAGCTTTTGTGCTGGGAATTTTTTGTCAAGATCCAACGAACAATAGTAGCTTTATACGGTTATCTTGGCTGTCAAATGTCAACAGAAATAAAATTTATTTTCGAAACAGCCGATTCTATAATAAATAAAAATACACCCATAATAAATATAAAAAATTCACATTACATACGTCATATTAGCGTGTATAATTTTAATTAGAAACATAATAAACTTACTTACTGATCAATTAAAATAAAACCTCTTTTTTACAAAGGCACTGGCCGCACAAAAACCTTGTTTTTACGCAAGTACTGGCCGCTTACTTAAAAAATAAAAACACATCCGCGTCCGCGCGCTCGGCGAAGGACACAAAGCAAGATGGCGCGCGTCCGGCGACCGCGCCGCTTCCGCCGCCCGGATGCCCGTAACCCGACGCGCGCGCAGCCTGCGGCCTGCCCAATCGATTGCCGAGACAACCGTGAACATACGAATTTAAAAAGGGAACCGCTCAAAGCCTTCAGGCTAATGTTGCTGTAAATTAGCAATTAAACAATTTATTGTGTGAAGTATCGGTTGGCTGAAATATGGTCTAAATATTTTAAAATTTTGCTTTATTATTGCTAAAATAATGTTCAAAGCATGAAACAAATATTTTTATATATTTTTCCACGCGTAAATAACTATTATCAGTAGAATAATTTTGAAAATTTGACATAATTGTTATGTAAGTCTTGTCAAGTGTCAAAGTTATTCTCCAGATAGTAGTTATCTGACGATTAAAAAACCAGCTCTAAATTCTATTAGTTCACTGTTGCTGCAAAATGCGCTAAAGTATCAATAAATCAGTAAATGCAATTAAATTCTTCTAACGTACTATTTCCAAGCTGAATAGTCTGGTAGAATGTAAAGTGATCGTAATGTTAATTTAGATTTGAAAACAATGCTGTTTCCTAATAATAGGTTTAATGAAAATTTTTCTTGATATATCAAACAATCGCGAATTCCGTAAAAATTATATTATTAACATATTTTTCATGACGAATAGAAATTTTTTTACGGAAATATTTAACAATATATTCATAGTGAAGATCTAAATATAAGCGTAACTCCGGATCCTGAAGGGTTTTGAGTCTAATTTATAGCATATGCTTTTGAATAATTAAGATTTTAAATGCTGAAATTACTATTAAAATTAATACAGAAGATATAGAGTTCATCAACTGCGAAGAAACAATTTTGTCCAACACATTTTACAGATATAATCAATTTTACAAAAGAGGTCCCGCAAAATTTTGTGGAACTAAGTTATCACATAGAAGATCACTGTGAGTAGCAACTTAATGTATGACTACTAGCGCCACCATAAAAGGTCTTCTTTCGTGGAACAAACTTTCATAGATGACGCTATCTAGAGGACTAGCTATCGTTCATAAACTTGTATTATATCTTCATTCTCTACAATAAGACCTTCCACCAAAATCCATGCTCCTAACGAAACACCACAAACTTCATAACAACAAAACCACATGCATATACATTTTAAAAACATAAACCAACGCTAACATTTCTTAAAACGCCCCATTATACAAACCGTCTCCGCATAGATCATATTTATCACACTATACTCCAAGTATAATATTATAGTGTAAATGCTAATACCGCCCTAGTTGCTCGCTGTGCCGTGGCAGGTCAACGGGACACGCGTGTGCGTCGGCCCTTAAGCTCTCATTTACTTGCGAAGCTTAATACAATAGTATTGAAAAAGCGCGTTGTGAGAACTTTAACTTAAGTTTTGATCAATATGTAAAATGGAATATATTTGTCGTGTATGAATGTAGCAATGAAAGTAGAGTTTTATTGATTTCGTGCAGTAAAACTAATTTTATCATACCAACTATTCATATTTCATTTCAAAAATACGACTACTTCATTTGTAACTGTAATATCTTTATGAGAAAAACAAAACTATACAGAATTATTCATATTAGTTCTACAATTCCTGAGTCTCATTCGGAATCCAAAAAATGTTCGAAATTCGAAATGTTTCGTCCCCCCAATACTCACTAGTAGTGCGAAAGAGACAAAAGTAGTTCTTTTTCGCTTGCACATCAAAACGATGACACTTCCGAGAATCGTCTGAGCTTTTGAAGTATTCGAAGTTCGAACCCCACACATTGTACCGTTAGGTTACTACGATTTACTTTCGTAGGATTTTTTTCTATCTTTTGAAATGACCCATTGCAAATTAACGGTTGTCTTGTTAACAATAATAATGATGGTAGTGAAAACGTGTATTTTGTCCGTTTATTAATGATATCGAATTGGAATTTACATGCTCATGTAGATATTTCCTTATTATGATTCAAATTAAAAATTATAAAATAAAAACGCTTCTAAAAGTAACAACTTGCTAAAAACCGTCCACTTGAAAGCGTTGTGATATCACAACGTGTACAACCAACAGTTAAAAAGCTAAACATTTCAGTTTCGGAACTAGTCGTTCACCCCCTTCAAATGTCGACGAACGAAGGGGGGTGGAATGCGACGTTGCCAAAATGGAAAGTGAAATTTCGTCACGCTCTCCCTCTCATTCACTCACACCACCAAGGAAAAGGATAGTGTACACCAACTGTGAATGTATGTAATTCGGCGGGAGCTGCGTCTGTGGGCGTTTGTTTTGATGAATAACTTACTTGCGTTGCGCGTGTGTGCGTTTGTCGAAATTCGTAAGAGCGCTGCAATATAGTTAGACACGTTTCGGAGACGTATTCTGTAATATGTTATGCCTTTGGGTTATATTTTTATTTTTGGATGTAGGGTATTGTCCTATATGCCAAAGCTTTTGTTTAGGCAGTCTTCCAAAAATATAAGTACCCATGTCAGAAAGAGGTCGCAGTGTAGAGAAAGGTCTGTGAAATTTTATCTATTCTTAGGTGACAAAAAGCAATGTTGTAATAAGTCTTATTTTACTACTTCAATATATTTCCTACCTACTAAATGTACGTAAATAATGTTCTTTGAAAAAATGAAACCAAAATCGTAATATAAGTTGATTACTATTGATTGAATTAGTACTTACAAATTGCATTGTACGTTACACATAGCAAAAGTTAAAGCAAGTAAATAACAGAAACGTTTAATACATAAACATCACAAAACGTAATACCTTCTCTTTCAAACAATTACCAACAGAAAAATAGTCTACATCGATCGAAAACAAACCCCTTATTTTTTCGAATAAGACCTTCGCTTTCTTGTTCGATCCACAAACGACTAGACCTGGCGTCGAGATTCTGTACAATTAAACTTATTGCCAGACAGAGACAACTATATTGAAATGTCTATATGTTTCTTTTTGCTGCTTTTAATTGCTTGCCTTAATCAGTCTGACATAGGAAGTTCTTCCTGTTACAATTTAATAGGAAACTATTGAGTTTTATTTGGTTCTATAGATAGTTAGTATAATGTATAGGAAGGGCCGTAAGTTTGAGTTATCGACCTGCCTTTATAGTTGGCAAGTTCAATAAGCTTTAAAAGCCACCAAAAACGAATTATTAAAATTATTATATTAAATATTTTTCTAAATCCTATTCTTTTCAACATTTATGGATGATATCCCTTCGTTCTATGTTCATTCTAAGTAATCTAAATTTCGCACACGCATTCTAGCGTGATCAAAAACACTGAAATAAATCTATAATAATAAAGACAGGTCCTAATATGCATCAGACAATAATGACTAATAATAACACGAAAAGTTGTTAACCTTTCAACATCATTGTGTGGCTGCGCGAAAGGCGCGAAAATCCGATAACTCCCCCCACCCCGCATTTAATGGCATAAAAAATCAATTTCCCGCCAAAATTACGCCGACTCGACAAATTGAGCGTCTAAGCTTTAATCGCGATGTATTTTTTTCAATATTTGGCAGTAGTTCTTTTATAAGTAGGATTTTAATGTTTTGATATGGGTTTTATTAGATTTTGAGACGTATTAGTTTGTATATTAACAAAATTTTACGAGTTACTTGAGTTTTTTAACAATAACAATTAGTCTAATGGGCTTCAGAATATTCTGTTTCAATTTACGTTCTGTTATTCTCAAAATCTATAACAATTTACAGTATTGAAGTTAAATCAGCAACCAAAACGTCCTTATTATTTAATAAATATATATATAATAAGTACAAATGAGGTACTCTTTTTTTTGAAAATGTAACCTATTCATCAGGATCTTTATCATCCCAATAAACATCTATCTAATCTTCAAAAATAGTATTTATAGTAATTAATAGTAACAGAAACTTACTAATTTCTAAATTACGATTCCTGCAAACACGTACACACACACACGCATGTAGCTCCCGCCGAATATCGCGAGCACACAAGCGCAGACTGCATGTCCGTGTGACCTTGGCAAGAGGGTGAAAGTGACGCCCCCCTCGGTTCCACGTGCCGCGACCACGCTGCGAGCACACCGAATGGCAATATTTGACTTTTTTTTCACGTGAAAAGATTAGATTTTTGAATCCTGATTCACTCAACCTTCGAGTCACACTAATCACTCATAGGTTCGAATCGAGTGTGGAAGGTTATTTGATTTTCGAATAAGACTTTGAACTTGTAATATGTTCTTTTTAATTCTAGTTGATAGTTGTGGTAGGTACGACAAATGAGTTTGTAGTAGAGAGTATATAAAATTTGAGCTTATAGTCTATATACAGAGCATTATTACAACGTTTTCCTCATTTAAGTACATTCCTAAATAAGATTTTTGTATTTTTAACGTTTAATAAGTGCTTAAGGATAATATTGTTCAGAAAGTTCAATTCAAATCTCAGTGTATTTTAAGTAATCAGCTTGAGCAAATTGAATCAGGTGAGAAAGAAGACAAACGTCTAATCCTTTTTCAATAAAAAAAAATTATTAAAGAGAATTGAGATTCTGAGGTTTCATTTCACCATCTTGTAAATTTTTGTACTTAATAAACGCTTTTCTACTTTCGGCGTTACAGATGATAAAGATTATTGATCAAATTACAAATTGAGCTCTAATTCGAACATTCAATTCGTTACTCCTCTTTAAAATAAATTGTTGCCACGACAATAAAAAGTCAGGTTTTTTTTCTGGCAGTTGAATTCAAAAAGGATGTGCTTAAGGTTCAATTACCACAATTTGCGATAGATTACCGAATGATATTCCTTTTGTGATAAACGTAAAAATCTAAAATATAACAAATTAATATTTTACACAATAAGGGTGTTTGGTAAGATTCAAATGTAATTAATTTTCCTTGAAACAATGGTCGTACTTTATGACCCGTAGCACGCGTAGCAGACTACGAGCTACGGAAGCTCGCTGCGTAGATTTTATGTTATTTCGCTAATGTAGTCTGTATTATACATATGGAGTATATAATAATTTATACATTTAAATATTTTAGTATCATTTATATTTTATATAAAAAAAGGTAAATGTAATTCTTGTGTTGTAAAAGTGGGTTATAATGTCGTATGTGTTGGCAGCGTTGCGATCATTTCGACTGTATAGTACGGTTTTGTCATTGTAAGTATAGTGACGTTCATCGTTACGATGATTGGCACGCCAGATTAGATGTCTGATGTACAAATATTGCATACATTCGCCACATTACTTTTTAACCTACATTTTCACTCCAAATTCAGTCGCTCAAAAAATATGTTTGTGAATTCTCGAATAGGGTAAACAAACCTAAACTTGACCTTGGGCGGCTAATCCGATACGTTCGTAGACGTAAAGCAGACGGTCCCTAAAGGGTCCATATTCGGCGGCTTACCCTACGGTGACGTCACGGCAGGGGGCCAACCTTCAGCCATGAATTCGCCATGAGTGCGAAATAAATATCGTTTATATGGTACTCTGTAATTTGAAAGGAGGCTGTAATTTAGGATGGGGTGTTACATGTTTATTGGTTCATTTTAGAGGCTGTTGTTATTTGGACTTAAATATTTATAACATGACGCTTGTTGTTCTATAGACTTAAAATGCGTTTTCACAGTCTGCGCAAACCAGTTTTTTTATATATATTACCTAATTGCCATAGTAATTTTTTTTTAAGTTATACAATATTAAAATAATTGTAATGCAGTTCTAAAGTAAATTATACATGTATATATAATACCCTATTTTTAGGTTTACAATAGGAAACATATAGATGAAAATAACATTTAAAGCCGCCGATGTAAATCGAATTCATTCCATTTATATAAAAAATTTCGAACGACACAGTTCCAAATTAATTCTATTTTACATTCAGAACAGACCTTACATTCAATCAAAATTTGCAATTGACACAACTACTTTATTTCTCAAACAAATCCAAATATTTAAAAAACAAACAAAATTTGTGATTGAGGAAACCGCTAAATATATATCTTATTTCAAATTGGCGGTCGATTTTGGCGGCAACAAGACGGTGTGCCGCGGCGGGTGTGCGACATGAATGAAACAAAATGGTGGACCCATGGGTCTGTCGTATCTTTTGTCGGTTATATTTCAATTTCTGGAAACGGTAAAGATTTGTATACAAGTCCTGGTGGGAAAGTTGTTGATTTTTTCTATGATTTCGTTCAAATACGAGGCAGTAGTGAAATTTAGTTTAGTAAAATCTTATCATCAAAGCACTTAGCGTATCTTCACATGATTAAGATTAAAACATGTTTTAGATTTTTTTAAATATGTAAACGGTATATATAAACGGTATATGTAAAGGAAGGCAACGAAACCTCGAGTTAAAATGAAAAAATTTATTTAAATGCGATAAAATCTGGTTAAAACGTGTTTTTATTGAATATAATGTATTGTGAAATTTGAATTAAGTGTTTGATGTGAAATCAGTAAAGATAACTTATTTTTGCACAACGTTTCTGGATAGCGTTCTAACGCAATAACTCTGCCAGCCTTTTGGCCACATTTCTATTATTAATATGCAAATATTTTTGTTTGACTTAATTGTTTACTGAATTATAAACAAGTAACTGACAAATGCCTAAAAAGAGTGAATACTGCGTTCTATTTGTAACCTTAAAAAGCCTACACTTTTCAACCTAAACGTACCTATATTTTACAACTAAGACTATAAGAGCTTTTTCCTAAATGAAGCCATATATTTGACAGCGCTGTGTCTAAGTGCCGAAAACTTTTCCTCCGCAGCCGAGAGCTTTTACTATTACTTTCAGTTTCACTTTCCGAAAAAATATTTCTGACAACTGCTTTTTTTATTACAATACGAACGCAAAATATGCGGGCTCTCAATACGGCGGCATTTTTAATCAGTAGAGGATTTCGCGCTGTTTGAGGTTTTTATTATTGAGATTCTGCTTCTGTTTTTTTTTTAAAGTTCTATGAATGGATGATAAAGAGATTTCTATGGCGTAAAGTTAAGAGTTGCAAAAATAAAGATGTATAAGGTTATGGTCGAAAAATGCAAGCCGCATTTTTGTAATGCACGCTCTATGAAATAATGATACATATTAAAATAAAGGGGGTAAAGCGAACCGTTGATACTCGTTTACACTGAAGCCCTAGATTTACATGCAATTTTCCGCGTCGGAACGTCACGTCCCGGCCTGCTCTTCAAGCGCCTATATCCTGCATCATCAACGTGCTAATAAAAAAGGTCGGTCGCGGAAACCCGGCATATCCCCGAATAAAGCGGTCACAACCCTCAGCGCCAGGACGAAGGTCAGACCCGGCCCTTGAACTTGAACGGTATCACGAAGGCTCTGCCATGTGTTACCCATTCATATTCCACCGCTCCATCCACCATGCTATTTTTAATCAACCTTTATTTCTTCTCCAACCGCTCTTTGTTCCAAAATAAGCATGTTGGCAGTATCAATTTGGGATAATGGCGATAATTTTATTGTGTTCCCGACAGTTCTAAAAATCATGAACAATGTTCACCGGCCGTGAGTCAGCTATTGAATTTCGCGGGCACAATGTTCTGAGTCATCCGCCAATCAGCGACCTTTCCATGCCGATTCCGAATTTAAATAATTTAGACCAGCCAGTTCAGATTGACGTTTCTTTGTTCATTCAGGAACAATGTCTTTAATTTGAGAAGAGTTGTTCCATTTTTAGATATTCCACTTCGAAGGAGGTAAGGTAACGTTGAAATGTTTTATATTGTATTTTTTTTATTGCGCAAAAACAATACGGTATCAGTTCGGCTCGTGTATTGAATCTGTGCTTGCGTCAGTTAATTCAACAAATTGGTTGTCATCCGCTGTGGACGGATATAATACAACGCTGCACCGTGAGACGGGCGCATCGATGTGACACACTTACCACACTGTCCTGTTTATAATAAGAAAAAATGTTTATGAATCACTTACATAATAGTTAAAAAAGGTTAAGTATTTTCTTCAATGCATTTCTACTAAAAAAAGGACATAGGATATGTAGAATAAAAATTTGCAGGCCTTTACATACAACATATAAATATTTTGAACATAATTTTAAACCAGCACGAGCTCATCATGTTGAAATTTAAATAAATTATTTCGAATGCCAATAAATAACTGACGTATTGTTGTCGACCAATCAGCGGCTTGCCCTCATTGGTTGAATTGGGTTTCCGCTCGAGCCACTAAAAAAAACAAATCTCAACGCGAATGACATTAAACAATATGGCGTCGTGTCAAGTCCGTAGACAAATTGACGTTTGGATGTACTTAGAGGTAATATTGAGGACACGGGTCTATACAATTATTGTTCTAGATAAGGTCACGAGTTTTTGTACGGGCCGTAACTTGAACCTACTAGCCCTCTAAACAAAAACAAATATGTAAGATTCTGTCTACTGTCATCAAATGCAATTAAATATTTATTATTTCTTACAAAAACAATTGGTAAACAGACCTATAGTTTCTTTAATGTTTATATGCTGTAAAACATAGATCAATAAATTTAATGTAATATTGTCTTTTTATCTTCTCTACATAACGCAAAACAAGGTTATTATATGGAATTAAATTATGAAATTCTGTTGATTTCTGTACTATGTGTAATAGTTTAAAAACACTTCTTTAACTACCCAAATTACCAAAAGGATTTAATAATTTAAAATCACCGAATCCAATAAATAATACATATAAGATGACAGTTATACCTTCAAACAAATACTTAGTATGTAATACAGGATTTTTACTTGATAAAATTTGATTCTATACTTACTTATTTCGTTAAGAACTACCTATGCTTTGCTTGGGCTAAAAGTTTGCAAACAAAAGACTTGTGAACTACCAAATCCCAAACTGTAACCTAAGATATAAATGTGCAAGTCTATTTGCACCCTGCGACAATTTGCACAGTGTGCTCATCCCCAACTCACCTGTAACCGTGGATTGTGGCAATTTGTTTTAGGGGTAAAACTATATAGATTGACAATAAGTTAAATATAAGAAGCCTCAACATTTTAAAGCAAAATTACTTTGTTAGGGAATATTGTAAACTGTTGTACTTTTTAAGGGGTCTGTTTTATTTACCTTACATAAAAACGAATTATATATATATCAATAAGAAGACTTTTAAGATCAACAGCTTTTTAAAATACATTTTTTTGTTCACCAAAAAGAGAGTCGAATTCATACAAAATTTACTTATTGAAGCGGCTCTTGCTAGGTTTCCTTATACAGTTTTTTTGAAGAAACTTCTCTTGTAGAATAAAAGTTGTTTGTAATTATACTAAATATTTCTTAAGTATACATAGGTTATATATTTTACTTACCTACCAGGGATTTTAGTTTCCCACAACAATACAAAGCCATGAAATAACAAAAAGCAGAACCATTAAAGTAATAAAAACGCTGAAAACTTCGACAAAGAACTTTCTTGTTTTGATCGGAATAACAAAGAACTTGCATCATAAATAACTTTGCAATTTCACTCCCGAATAATTTTAATCAGTTCACCTTTGGGCAAACACCATTTATCAATGTAGGGACTAGTCATTTGTCTAAATAAAAGTAATAGAAACTTGAGGAATGGCGTCTTTTTGAAAAACAATTCAATCAGAAAGCGTTTTTATCTTAGTAGTTAGATCTAAAAAAGTGTATGTCTTAGTTCAATAATTATAGATATTGTAAATCGCTTTAAATTAAATTTCCATGTGATAAACCTTTTTAGTTTTCACTTCAGAGTATTATAAGAAAGCGTCGATATCGAAAATATAACATGATTTGCTGGCAGCCGCTCGATAATTTCTCGCTTGGTTAGCGAACGTCTCCTGGGGGACCTCTTCGGAACGTGAATTTTGGGAATTACGATTCAGCAAAATCTTTTTACTTCAATAAGTTATGATTTAGAAATTTAATCTTGACATGTATTTTATTCAGAAATATGGATTCATTATTCACCTTAATTGATATGGAAATATTTGAGTATATAAAAACATGAGTTGGTACTTATAACTTTAATTATGCCTACCTAAACGACACAAAGACTACTGTAATGAGCTAAAATTTAGTGTACGCGCCATCTGTCCTTGAATAGCGGAATTAAACACGAACGCCAATTTTATTATTATATAAATTACAAAACTTGCAAAAACCGTTTGGACTTGAACAAAATATGGTTCAATTAACTTCTTTATATTGCTGTAGAGATTAACAGTCGAGATTATCTTTGTCTTTATTATCTTCGTCGATGGCGTCCACCTGCCTTTTTAACCGATTTTAAATAACTGACGTTTCCATCCATCATGCGAAGCCAATTCCATTGTATACTCGGTTCTAAATACACTTGGTTTCATTGCAGACCTCATTTAAATGTAATTATGAGTTGTATTGTATCTGACATCTGTTATACTTTATTATAGTTTTATAGAACATGTGCTAAAATACTTACTAAGGGCCGTGGTGCTAGATGATAGCCAATCAATAGTACTATACGTAAGGTGAATCTAATCACTAATTATGCATAGTTTTCATTTTTTTATCACTTAAATACAATTAAAAAGGATCAAAATTACTACTGACCCTGTTAAACAGAAATAGATAACATAAAATGTACAAAGTAGTGTTTATTTTATCCACAAATTGATCTTAATTTATTGTCGCGACCTGCCTTAACTTCGGAACTGATATCTCAATCAATTAAGACTAATTAACTCGGCTACAAACCCACGGTTTTCATCGTTAGGCTAAATTCTATAGGATTTCTATAGAACTGTTACCAAGTTCAATAGGGTTCAGTTCATTTGTAAACATTGATTTGTTACTTTTTCTAAAAACTATATTTTGAAGCCTTTCATGAATCTGCCAAAGACGAAAAAAACAATAAAAGTTTGAGTTATTTCAAGATATTGGTAAGTACTACTTATAACTACTTATAAAATCTTTATGTTGGAGACGAGAAAATTAAGATTAAGAAAAGAAGATTAAGAAGTAAAATTTTTCCTTTCGTTGTTTTAGATTGTTTTTGTTTTGTATTCTCAGGTTTAAAAAATTAACAATAATCGAAATCTCAGATCTTTCAAGCATCAGTTAAACTTCAAAAAAGACATCCAAAAAGACGCCCCGACCACTTTTTGGTATATTCATCGTAATGTGCGACTTCGGCTCAATATCCCTAGTGTAATGTACAGTAAAAAAGTAATAATAATAAATTAAACGTAACTTCGTAAATCGTAGCAGCTGTTTCTATTTCTTATTAATATTCTTTACGTCTTGTGAAATGAGTACTCAGAGATAATTATAATCCTGTGATTTAAATAAGAATAGATCCTTGCTAGAACGAGACATGTAGTGTAAGAGTGAGAGGGAGAAGCACAAATGTCGAGTTCGTTCTAACACAAAAACTGGAGTAACGAACTAAAACGCCAGGTGCGACTGCTGCCATGTGCGCATCCAAACACGCTAGCCAGTATATTGTTGCTGGATATCGTCTATGACAAATAATATATTAATGCCCATTTCTAGTCATTAATGTTTTATATAATATGAGATGAATTAAAAATTACAGGTTTTCTTGCTCTAAAAGAGTTTTTTACGATACAAAAAGTAACAATAATTATAAATATTATTTTGAACTATGCATTATTTATGTTTGCTATTATGAAAACTTGTGACTGTATAAATACCTAACAGGAATAGATCCTATTTGGATTATAAAAATCAAATTATTTCAGGGCGACATTATTGTTTCAAAATCAAATTGAATTTTGCATTTCCATTTCACGTTCACTTACCACAAAATTTAGCTAGTAGCGCCACCTATAGATTTATACTGAATTCTAGTTAAGCCATCTAGCGTAGAATAGCAGCACTTTGGAATTGCCAGCATGGTTGACGGTTCAAAATGTACTTGAAATAATGTATAGATGGCGCTACTACTATAATTAACAAACTAAAGTCACCATCTTCCTAAAATCCATGCATGTTTTTCTATTCATTTTCCCCTTTTTGTGTTTTAACGTTTCATTTTTATTTTATTTAACCTTTATTTTGCTTTATGTTAAGTCTGTGTTTGTGTCTGTGTTGTTTTAGCTTATTTTGGCGCCGGATGGGACACTGCAAACGGTCAAGAGCGAGTCGCGACGAGGTCGCGGTAGAGGGCGCGCTACGAGCACTCCCGTAAGTAACTTTATCTTTTTCTTTTGTTTTTCCTTCATTATTTTTCTTTTACTCCTAAACCTACATGCTATGTTTTGTGACTAATTACTATCTAACAATTTTTTTACATCTGTAACTAGCATGGTGTAAATATTTTCTACCAACGTATTTAAACAAATAGGAAAGTAGAGTCCTACTCTTACTACATTGATTGATCAACATATCCTATTGTGTTGAGAACAAACCTCAGCCATCAATATTCACATTCCTGAAAGCAAATGAATTTACCACGTCTCAATGGAGTTCACAAATTGTTTACAAACGACCCATCAATTCTCATTCATTGTATAAATCAAAACGGAACAAAAACGGCGGCACTCTCGCTTTCACGCAAAATACGTCCAAATAAACGGAAATAAAGTGTAACCCGGCGAGTGACCGAGCGCGGCCGTGGCCAATGTAGCACCCATTCACGAGGATCTGCACAGCTTTCATACCGGCTGGAGATTTGTCTCGTTTCACAATTCATCGTGCAGTTACACTGGGAAAATTTGCAAGTGAATGAACTAAAACGGCAGTCGTTTGCGTTGGTGTCACTTTTTGGGTGCGGGAGGGAGATTTTTACGTTAAGCCTTTAGCCACCTGCGATCATTCATTAGGCTGCCCGTGCTGATAATTTTCGTGTTGCATTGAAGTATGCATTTGCAAACAGCTGGTCATGTTTTTCGTGGAGTTCGTTTGTGAATGCAGTACGGTTACTTGATTTCGCAAGTCTTAGTTTTTTAGATTGCGAGTTTTAGTTTTATAGATAAGTTTTAACTTTAGATAGATAGATGTTCTTCTGATGTAGAAATCTAGAGATAACCATCACAATATAATATTTGGTTTTCAGTAATGAGGAACACGAAACTTGCAACGGGCTACAAAGTTATTATAGATACCCGTTGATCGAACAAAACCAGACTTTTTCTGTAACTTAAAAAAACTGTGATATACAAAACAATTCTTAAACAGACAAAAATCTCTAACTATGGGAGACATTTAACAAAACAACGGAGCTCTCTCGGTAGACAAAAGCCAAGTTTCTAAAGAAAGTGAAAAACCTGCGACGTACCAGAGTAGGAAACAGTAAACACATCGGTACTCTGGAAGAACACCAATGATATCTCGCAAAAAAAACTTTGATCCTTATAACTTAAGTAATAAAGATCAAAAGAATGGGTAACGCGTACCTTTGATCGATCATTGACCATACTTTTGACGGAGATTGTCTAGATATAGACAAGGGGAAGGATGTTCAAACTTTATATACCACAAAAGCAAGTTTTCGGGTTGTTCAAACCACATAATATACATTTTGGTACCTATGTAAGTAATGTTTGGAATTCGGCATTAACTGTACACTTTTTATGTAACCTATAACAGTAAACAAATTTGTCTCTTTTATTTTAATTCATTCCAAATCAGTCATAATAACAAAATAGAGAAAGAAACACACGTCCTCAGTTAGCAATTACAACATAAATACCTATATTGTTTTATCAAAATCATATCTAATAAAAAGTTCATGAGACCTTAATAATTAATTTAAATTCCGATTTCATATCAAAATATTAAACAACCCTCCGCAAGACATTCCTGCATTCGCGATATACAACAAATAATCCCAGAGCGACACGATTAATAGGAAAAGTTTGGGCATAGTTTAAATCGTTAGATATCTACACAAATATGCGAAGATAGAATACGGTATTCCTACGCAACGAGTTCTAACATACATCAACATTTAGCTGACTCACACCGAACTACAATTTTGAAGCATCAGCTAAAACTAACACAATCTAATAGCCACAAATTGGGAAATAAATTGAAATTCGACATAATGAAGACGCGGTATAGCTTGCAGACGGTCTAATTTTGCACCGCCATCTTGTCGTTGCCATGGCAACGAGACTTCCCCCTCCCTTGCAGTTGCGTTGCATTTCCTAAAGCTGGCCCCGCGGTAGGTACTACCCCTAGCGTCTAGGGGGGCAATAATGTATGCCCGCGATCATTGATTGTACTGGTCGACCAAGCCAACCAGACCGCTGTTAAATGTGAGGTGTTTCTTTTCGGATATGAACAGCAACATCTATTATTATTATTTCGAAATTAAATACAAGTATTTTTGTCCTGACAAAAATAACAAATGATTGAATGGCTTTGCTTTCGCATAGCTTTTTTTATTTATTAGTTGTATAGGATTGTAAATGGTCGAGTTAGCTTGGTCATCTTGTACTCCTAGATTCAGACGCCCCTTATTTTCAATAGTTTGAAGATCCAAATTTTTTTGGGTCTGAAGTTTTTTCAGTCGAAAGTTTTTGATGGCCAATTAAAACTTTCAATTGTTTTATTTCAAAGGCTTGAGTTCGGAAACTTGTTTCCAAGATATTTTGTGAAAGTATGTTATTAAAAGGTGAAAAGGTTTTTCTACAGGTGTTCTAAACAAAATACTATGTTTTGTGAACCTTAGTTATTTGGTTAAATTAATGAATTCAAATAGAAATCGCATTCGGCAAATAATAAATATACAAGAGCTTAAGTGTAATTTGCCTTTAATCCAAAATTACTGATAAAATGTACTTAAAGGGATAAAGACAAAATAAGGAAGATCTTCTGCTTTGAGTTCTAAATCCACATAAATTATTCAGGACGATACGAAATTATAAATTGTGCTTTATAATTTCGTACCGTTTTGATCTCGATCTCGTCTCTAAAAAATAAAATTGTCTTTCATCTTGTTTTATGAATATTATAATATGTTAGTTTTTGATTGTTTACATTTGTAAAGACAAGATATTACACATTCCACGGCCTTGCGGTCAGGGCACATGTACCTACAACAGTGCTCTGTTTTATTTAAAAGTAAACAAATGTTTAATAATAAATTTCACTAATGGTTTTCGCGTTAGCAAACTCCAAAAACAATACTCACTAGACCTTTCATACGTTAAGAAACAAAAGAAGAAAATTGTATGAGAACAAACGATAAGACTCAACATCCCTACTACACGTACAAATGTCACTTTGCAAAAATCTTTATCCCAAAAACAACTGCATCAGTAATGGCCGTGAGTGCATTTTTCTTCAACATCTGACACACCAACAATAATTATTTAAGAAATACCTAACTCCCTACGAAACGAATGAATCGGGTCTATTAATCGTGAAAGTTATTTCATTAATATCAATCCATTAATTCCGAAGATAGGGTAGACAAACAAACTCACATTTATTACCGGGACGTCACTGTAACTCGTATAATTAATTAATTTTATTCGTTTCATAGAAATTACAATAAAATCGAATCAAAGTGAGCGGAGATTAAGTATACAAATAATGTAGATTGTGTTTATACTTGTTTATACTATGTGAAATGTCTTTAATATACAATCACTTTCATGTATGTATGTGCGTCAAACTGTGTTGCTGACTCAGCTAAAAACTAAACTCAAGTTAAAAACTAAAACTACTTAGTTTACTACTACTTAGTTCAAAGTAAGTGATACTGCTAGCGTATACTTAATTATTTCACGCTCTTAGAAAGAGTTAAACTCTAAAATAATATAATTCTGAAAATCTACGCGCGTCAAGAAATCCGAACTATTATTTTCTGTCAATCGAATTAGTCGATCGTTAACCTAAAATGAGACCATGCCGAAGGCTACGTAGGTCATAATATGTTCAATAATTAAAGCTGTATAAAGAATTGTTAAGCCTTTATACCCTTAAGGTTATAGTAGAGTGTGACGAGCCACGCACGCTCCACAATTCGAACATAGTCTGAAACACTCTTTGAAGCAAAAACGTTTAAATTTGAAAATTTCGAAAATGGCGCAGCTAACTTCAATTTATATTTGGAATGACGCCGTCTCGCTCGGTCGCTACCTCCGAGACGCGATTTTCGCCGCTGCAGGCACCTCACGAATTATAAACTCCGACGAAATTTGCACACAGCGCTTTGTAATTGCAAATTTTGCCATCTCGCGCACGCGCCTTGCCACGATCAATACTCTTCACTTTATTATTGTTTTTTTCTCATTATACTAATAAGTTTTATACGATAAAATATACATTTTCTTTGGCCATTAAAAGTTCATTTATATATTATTGTTTTGTTTGAATAATATGGTATAAATTGGCGAGACTAATTCAGCATCGACGTTCGGTCGGTTTAAGAAAAGGGGGATGTGGGAGGCGTCTACCGCCGCTCGCTATTGGATAGTTACTCTAAACTATTGCCAGAAACTTTCATTAATGCATTCTATTGCCTCGTTTATGCATTTTCGAGGTCCCTTTGTGCCAAATTGAATAATTTAATATAATTTATAGCAAATCTAACTCCAGTTACAAAACATTCCATAAAGTTCTAAATTTATTGGAATATGAAATATGTCCTTTTGTGAGTTGTAACTGCGATCGTAAATTACATTAAATACTTACATAAATAAAGCGAGTAATAAAATATTAACTTTGCATTCAGTTGAATTTTCTCTTCCACGGCAAAATGAAGGAAATGCTGTCAATTGATTTTATTATTATTTTTTCGTCTTGACACGCTCTTTTATGTTTTTTTTTGTTTGGGCGTCCGGGCGCGCAAGGGTTAACCTTTTTATTGAAGGAAAACAATAAAAGCGGGAAAAGCGAGTTTGAAAAATATATGAGATGAAATATTATTAAATTGCGTTTCGGTATTCGGGGTTGAAATCTTTTCCTTATTTTCGATACGAATGCGTTGCGAGGAATACGTTGTATTATATTTTTCTTAGAAACCTGCACATACGTTTACATGTATTACAGACATTTTGCGTAAACTCTTCGAATACAACGGAGCCAATTTGAAAAGTTGTTGGCCGTCTAAATTTGGGCGCTCTTTTTTCTTCTGGCTGTACTTTTAATTAAAGTTAACTCGGTGTTTGCAAATCATTCCACACGAACCGTCGTATATCTAGGTTTACCTCATTAGTAACCAAGTTAGTTCAGTTCGTACTTCGTGCATTATTCGTGCAGTTGGGAAAAGTTACATGGATTGGCAGTGCAGAAAGTAATGAAACCAAAATAAAGTAGGTTCTACGGTTTAGAAATCAAAAGGTATTGAATACATTCATTTCATTACTGTGGTACAACATAAATCATATTTCACAGAAAAGAGTTCGAAAAATCCTGAAATCAAATTATTCTGAACTCGGAATCCCGCCGGCACCGGATTCTGGCGAGCCCCGGCGGCATGCCGGCGTCGTGCCGGTGTCGTGCCAGCGACGTGCCGGTGTGGGGCCGCAAGTATCGCCTTCTTTAAACTCTGGTCTGGAGCTTGTAGGCGCTTGTTCACGAGACATCATTTCACCAACGATATTCGTTGAAGGTTTGGAAGGACTTTAAATTCTATAGTTAGATATTTTAAGTTGAAAGTTCAGAGCTAAAAAATACAAGAAATTTAGTTACACATAAAATGTTTCTAAATTTGTTGACAGATAAACCTTACGTAATAAAATATTAAATAATGGTTTTTAAACGTAGAATATATTTTATTCGTTACTTTTACGTCGACGAATACATTATTACTGTAATAACTTTTAAACCATAACTTTTAAAGTTTCAATTTATCAAATACTTATGTGAAATATATACGTAATAATAACCTTCCATCAACCACATTATGTTAACCCCACAAACCATTTGATCAAAAACTGCCACCGTTTATCGTCGCCGCAACTAGGGTAACCATTCTTTACCCCGGATCCCGGGACATCTGCAGAAAGGCCGGGGTTACACGCAACAAGTCCTGAAGGCGACATTAATAAGCCGCCGTTGACAACCCTGGGTGCGACCTGACATCGATTAGGGATGCCAAATACCCTTTTCATATTTAAAAGCGCCGTGAATGGCCCATTTTCAGAAAGTAGAAGTCTTTTTCTGAATTTGAGCTGGTTTTCAGTCGAGTACTGTGAATGTTTGACCGATTTTTTTAAGGAATGAAGGAATATTCGGTTTATAAGAATGTTGATCTAAGATGATTCTGGTGCCACAGATATGGAACACTTAGCATATGTAACTACTACTTTTGTTTTTGCAGTGTATGTTACGAATGTAACAATTTTGATTTTGTTTCAAAACTTGTTTGCAAGAAGCCGCACATATTTCAGCCAGCCTTGAATCTTAAAAACAGTCCAAAAAAAAATTTTTTTACAATGAAGGAGGCCACAAAAACGAAATAAAAGTTCGTGAAAGTATAATTGCTCAGGTAAAAAGATATATTTCATAGCTTGAAAATGTTGCAAAATAATTTCGCATATCAAAATTCCTGTTTGAAGATCGTATTTTACTTGAAATTTTAATATATTCGGGATTAGGAGTATCCGCGCCGTGGCCGGATCAAAGTGAGTTACAATTTATTGCATTTTTAATATTATCTTGTAAAAAACTTCAGTTTTGAAATGTTGGCGTTAAAACTTTGTTACTGTTTAAATGTTGATATTTATCAAAAACAACAATTTTAACGCTTGATAACTGTATTTCCCGTTTAAAAAGGTTTGAGAGAAAAAAAGCGATATTTGAATTTGGAATACATTCTCAAGTGCAATACTTGTAATATGTTTATGTAATGTAGATGTAATATGTTTTCGTTGGTACTTTTTTTTTGTTTTGAAAAAAAAACAATTATTACTCTAGTTAAGGGCTCCGCGAACCTGAGAGCTTATGATCAAAAACTAAGCGTCCCTGAATCATATCTCAAATATTTATATATTATTAGGGTTTACTATTGTTTAACAAAAAACGTTTGGCAAAAGATTATTTTACAAACAACCTTTGCAAAACTAATTATTTGACAAACTTTCATTTCGCAAACATATAACTTTAAAAAGAATCATTTGACATAATACAGGTTTCGCAAATGTTTTACTTAGGAAATATTTCAATAAAATCGTTAAAATATTAATTATAAGACACCTCGTGTCGTAATGTTTGTTTGAACCAAATTGAACCAAAGTCGCTTTTCGTGAAAAGCTAGAAATGGTACTTAATTTGGTGCTGGCGCTTCGCTTCGCTCGCTCGGCTCGCACGTGTATTAACTACATACAAACCTTTTTTTTATAATAACGTGGTGAAAAAGGTGCCATAAGCTACCCGACACTCAAGGGGGAGTGCCGGGTTATGTGGGACTCTTATCCACTAAAAACACCGCGGCATACCTCTGCCGCCTTTGCTGGGGCTCACGGTATCGCCATTGGCATTACCCGCGAGCCCGGCGACTACGCCCGGCCGCAGTAGCCCAGCTCCTCAATCAGGGGATGGTCCGGTATGCGGGACCATCCCCCCTGCCACAGCCGTGGCAGTTGTAGTCGTGGCAGGTCCCCTCACCTGCTGCACTGGCTATCAAGAGGGAGAAGGCGGGCGTACCTCCTTGTCCTTCTCCCCCTCGGACCCTCCGCGACGACAGAGGTCAACTCGTGCCGCTGCCGGCTCCACGCCGGGCACTCCTCCAGGGTGTGCTCAGCTGTGTCGTCGGCCGCCCCGCAATGGTGACACTCTTTCGTCACCTCCCTCTGGGCGACCCTGTGCAGGTAGTGACCGAAGCAACGGTGTCCGGTCAAAACTTGCACCAGGCGGAAGGAGAGAGTCCCTCTCCTCCGCCGCACCCATGCCACCAGCCTACGGGACTCTTCCCACTCCCGCAAGAGTACCCTTTCGGCACTCCTAGGCACGTGCACCACCTCCACGGAACAAGGGTGCGCGCCCATCCTTCTCCTCACCGCTCGGTACCGGTGAATGGCACCGAGGACTGCCGCTTCGAGCTCCCATGGTGGGGCGCATGCCAAGAGACAGGCGGCCCCATGGGAGATCAAGCGGGATCCTACGGAGGCTCCCATCGCCAGAATCCGCTGCGCCCTTCGCAGCTGGGCTCGATTCTGTCGAGTGAGAGAACTATATACAAACCTAACCTAACCCAATTGAACCTGTATTGTGACCAGGCAGAAAGCACGCGGTGCGAGCGTCAAATGCTGCATGTAGTTTAAAAAAATAATCAATTTGTGAAATTATGTTTTAATTAAATTTTTTCTAGTAATTTTTTTGTCTAATAAGCAGTTTATTAAACAATAGTTTGTAAAATAATAAATTTATCAAGTACAATTTTGTCAAACGTTGTTTTCAAATGAAAATTTGTTGTTCGTTTTTTGTCAAATGATTGGATACCACGAACGAATTAGCACTATAAGTTCTAACAAAAAGGTTTTCAAAGTTAACTATACGAATAGTTCGAAACAACTATATCAAGGTGACCTTTGATCCATGTCAAAACGCCATTATTACTTTAACTTTCATCGCAATTTTAAATTTGTATTCGTGAAGTAGTAACTTTCTGAGCGAGCGATAAATTTAATTTCGTCGGGAAATTGCCATCCCGCGGCAAAGGCGCCTTCAGCTCAAATTTAATTTATTTTATATCTTATTAAAATGTACTTTAGGTACATTTTAACATTTGAGTTTAATACTTTATTAGCGTTTGAACTCTCCGAAAGTGTTATTGATAAATTTATGTGAGGTATTCTAAATTGTTTGAGATGTAATTAAAACGGTGCAAGTTCATTCGGGTTGTGTCACCGATGGTGGGGTATATATATTGGAATAAAACTTATGAAAAACGTTCACAGCTCGTTTGAAAAATAAATATCAAGCAATGTTGCATCAGGATTTGAGTCCAAGACCTCTTGAGTGTAGGCAAAAAGACTATCGCGTAATGTCTTACGCGACACCTATGTACATTTTGTTTATTATAAAATATATTTTGATAATAAAGTAAAATTTTAGTGGGAAAGAATACCGAAATCAACTTCAACATTTAGTTTTACGAAATCTATAAAGTTAAACAGACGAATACATATATGTATAAATATACGTATGTAATACATATATACCATAACGTGGGCTCCGAACACGATTCTGAGCAATAATAAATAATAATAATAAATAATAAATCCCCAGACAATCACACCAACTGTATGGCCCCAAAATAAGCAAAGCTTGTATTATGCATGACCATACAGCGAACTGGGGGGGAACCCAGAATAAACATACGTATATTAATGCAAGCAACCATGACCCGAGAATAAACATCTGTGTTCATCACACAAATGAATGCCCCGGCCAGGACTCGAACCTGGGACCTTCGGCGTATGAGACAAGGCTACTTACCAATACGCCAATCGGTCGTCTGTTCCTAAAGAAAGTATATAGCGGCGAATGAACGGAAAATATTTGACTCTCCGTACTATAGACCGGGTCAGCTGACAATTTACCATGAAATGTAAAATTTTTTTTTTCTAATTTCTTAGCTGACAAATGAGCAGGCAATCCACCTGATGGTAAGTGGCATCCGCGCCCATGGACATCGTTACACGTAGGTGATTTATCTATTAACAATAATTGTGATAATTTTTTCGACTTTTGTTGCCGTCGGAGTTTGTTCCAGCGATGTCACCGGCTGTGTCTTCCCTTCAACCGGGACACAACCACGTAAGAGGGATTATTATGGTGGTCATATTATGAAGGACCGTAATATCGCCCCAGACGAAATCTTACTACCATTTTCGCTATAGGTACGGTGCCTTTGAAGAAGTTGGTCAGAATCGTGGTTGGAGCCAATCTGCTCATTTTTAGAACAATGAATCGTCCCCTGGTGTAGTTATGTTCACATGCGGACATTAAATCAAAATCAGAAATATAGATATGAACTATTGATTGAAGCCACGACAGTAAAACACTGAACATAAAATTGAGATAAGGTCCAGGCCTATCTTATAATTATCTGTCGCTCGTAAATCAGTTAAAGACATTTTAATTAAACATCCTCAATATATCAGATTAAAAGCATTTCGCAGTCAACATCCACCTTGGACTTACAGACTGTCGGTTTTTTAGGCTAAGATTTAATATTTACATTATAATCAACTTGGGTATAACTTTAAGGCTTTAAATATTTGAGTAGGATTAGACAGAAATGCAACAAATTGTAAGAACCCAAAGTAGGCAAAGCTTGTGTATCCTGAATGTAATCATACATAAATAGGATAGGTCTAAATGTGTATTCTTCCCGCAGTTGATCAGCTGCAGTATTACGTAAGAAAAGGGATCAGCGATCATCGCTACATACAATTTTTTGCTACCGCGCTTCTGTAGCAGTTCATTTATATTTATTTTTTAACAATTAGTGATTATAGAGTAACAATCGCATGATCTTCGCTTCTCACGTAAGACTACGGAACCTCTAAATCATGGATTTGTGCCCTTTTGCACTTCAATGATCCGTGAATAATATAAAAAAAACGAAAGGTTCCTTTAGAAATCTTTTAAAATCATTGAAAGTCAAATGTGGAATAGAACAGGGTCGTGGGAGGAATTAATTTAATTTTAACTTGATAATATATCACGTAGCAGCACGAGGTACGGCGTAATAATGGAATTATATTTGTACTTCCGACTTCCATTTGCATTCTTATTAGATCCTAAGAACGCCAATCCGGCGATGAGAAGTCACACTACAATATACTCGCGGAAGGAAAATAGATTTAATGACTGCTAGAGAAAAGGAATGTTTTTTCCCGAGAAGATAGAGGTGAAAGCTTTAATTGGTTACACAGTATTTAAGTGGGAATGCTTTAGAGAACGTTTCGACTCGGAAAATTAGGTCTTGTTTGGCGCTCTGTCCGCTTAAAGCCCTTAAATTTTACTTCATATCTTACGCTACACATTACAAAGCATTTCATTCAAAAACGGCAAGAGATTTTGCGTGATTAAACGAACCAACATACATTGATTCAAGCTTACAAGCTTTCTAAAATAAATAACATACATTTTTTCTATAAAAACAACCCAAAATTTCTTTCATCAAACCATAGACTCATTAAATCTTATTTCAAATGCGAAATCCAAGTTTATCAAAATAATACGGTAATATGAATTAAATACAAACGTAGAGTGTACACGTAACTGCACGACACGTCACTCGGATACATGCGTCACGGTCGGCCTCACGTGCACTCGCATGCATTATTACGTAAGACCTCATCCGTCTACCTAATGCATTTTCGTAGGCCCAATGACCAGTCACGCTAGATATTTCACTCAACCACCCCGACTATGCAGACTACCTAGATTGCTATACTACCCCCACCCCCCAAATAGGGGCAAAAAGGAAGGGGTACCTTCCTCCGTCCACCCCATTTCGTATAACGTTTAATTTCCGTATCGTATGGTCATTAATTTGTAAAGTGATATTCGACGTGTTATAAATTTAATTTAAATTACGTTTTAATTAATACTTGGTCCGCAATTTGGCTGATATCGGGTTTGTTTGATTTTCGCTAGGAGTCAAATATTGTGTGAGGTTGTTAAATGTTCGTATCTACTTGTTTTTATTCTCACATATATAAGTTCAAGTTTTAGCATCGCCATTCCAAACGATGTGCCGAATATTTTTGATCAAAAGTTAACAGAATTTGATCTTGAATTCATATTATTTTTTAGTTTGTATTAAACTAGTTTTTTTCGCGACTTTTTGAAGTTTATACGATACAGGAATGAATGAATGAATACTGAATGAAAGTTCTATCAAAACAGATATAATATTTTGAATCCGATTAGTACTTAGCTCTAGGATTCTATAGCTAGAGAATATAGCTTAATATTTTAGATTTCCTTATAAGAAATACTTTAATACAACAATGATAAAAGCTGTGATAACTAATTAATATTATAAATTAAATATTTTATCTAATTATCTTATCTAGTAAATGACGTGGCTTGTAGTAACAAATTTGTTTATAAATAAACATTGAATATGCGGTGCAACGAACTGATAATTAAATAAATCTCGTAAAATATTACATCGCCATCAACTGTACAGTTGTTTATCATAATTGATAATATAATAATTTCACTTATTGGAATTAATTTATTTGCAAAATGATTTCATTGGTTCATTGGTGGGAAGGAACTTCACATCAGTTCTGACCGCGGCTCCTATCGCCCAACCTTTAGTTTATTTCTTACAAATTCTTACGTTTCACCAAATAACCTCGAAATGCATCTATTTATAATGAGATGTGAGATTTTTATTATTTAAAGAAACTAATCAGTTATGTTTCAATATATACAAACAATCGCGTTTTTCCCGCGCCCCCTAGCGGCTAGTCGCGGCACGTCACCGCTTTCCCGCCAACTTTTAATTACGAGTATTGTGCGGAAAAACTTCTAGTAGACGACAAAAAGTACTTTCTGTAATGAAACTTCGGCTGTGCGTCTTGGCCTGATCATAATTTTAGATAGCCAGACTAATCCAAACTTTGTTAATAGGACGCTTATAATAAGGACGAAGTAATAGGAAGGTTTCTTTTATAATGTTTTTATTGACTTGTATCTTAGTTGGCTATTATAAATATTTAAGGTAATTAAAAATAAAGTAATTACCTTAAATTTTCATACAATAATAAAGATTTTATCAATTTCAGATATAAATTTTACAAATTCTACCTAACTTTTATATTACTTGCAATTAATTCCCGCCATTTTGATTATCTCTATAACAAAGAAATACTTGCAGAAAACAAATAATTTTCATGTTCTAAATTCAAACTGCACATTTCGCGCAGGAAAATGGCGTCGAACAGAAGGTCTGTTTGCACAGAAAACTGAGACACGAGCGTGCATAAATTGCACAGCTTCGCGTAATTAAAAATCAACATTTACATTCGATTTCATCTTTTAGTTTCCTCTGTGTATTGCTATTCTGTGTCGATGTCTTGGATGTTCGTTCATAATTTTGATGTTGGAGTTTTGTATATTTTTGTTTTACAAATAAGTAATTTTCAAAATTCCTGCCTGGTTGTGGCCGATAGTTACGAGGTTGTAACTAAAATGTATATTGTAATTTAAAACGTATGCCAAATGACGATTTATTGTTTTTCTTTTCCTTCTAATGTGCCTACTGTTGGCTCTGTACTGTTCTATTTTTGTGTTACATTTTTATGGGTTAGCTGGAAGAAATCTATATAAAACATATAAGCTCGACCTTGTACATTTGGTTAAGTTTACTTACGTAACCTTTGTAAAATTGTTATTTGTACAATAAAGAAAGAAAGAAAAAGGAATCACAACACTTAAATGTTCGAATATGTTGCCATAGGCGTAGAAAAAAGTTTTTGTTTAAAAATATATTTAATACATGATGTTTGAAACATAAAATTAAGCATACATTTATGGTATGTTTTTATTTAAAGAACTTTGTTTACAATGAAACAGTTTTTTTCTGTTCGAAACAAAGTTTTCAACGAATGAATTAGTGTGAATTTGAATTGCACCTGTATTTGCTCCTTAGTAACAGTATATATTTTTTCTCAAAATTTACACGAAAACGGAGTAAATCATTCCGAATTTCCGTAATAACCAATTAATTCAGCTACGAAATGCAGTTCGTAGCGCCGCTGTAGCACTCCGTAGTCCTAGTACGGCACTTATGCAAAAGAGTGCATATTTCATGTCTATGTTAGTATTATCATAACAATCGGGCTCTATGTACTTTGTTCGTTTTGAAGATAAAGTAATTTTGTATGGACAGTCTAACGTAGTTCAAATTTGGTGCTCACGTAAATAAATTTACTGAGTCTTGAAAGTTTAATGATTTATGAGAAATATGTAAAACACAATTTTTGCTTTTGAACAAAAAGACGTCAAAGTTGGTTGATAAAGACGATAAAGAAACAATCTTGTTTCAGGCAAAAGCTAAATTACTTTTCAATATATTTACACGCAGTAAATAATCACTACAGAGTAAATAAAAACCTTTAAAACACATCGTTACAATATTTTTTTCAATAAAGCTACAACAAAACTCTTTGTTAATGAAAACTGAAGGTAGTTTCAAAATGAGCTAGATACGAACCTCGATATTATATTGAACAAGTTTTATAACTACCCGCATTAGAGGAACGGGACGAACAGCGTTTTCTCATTTCTAGGAACCGAAACTTTTCTAATATTATAGTTTCATTCATATTGCCGGTAGTTGGGAGTTTTCTTTTGAGGAAAATGAAAGATTATTTCCATAAGTATTATTTCGTTTTTATTGCTTTGTTAGTTTGTTCGAGATTTTGTTGCTCGTGTACTTTATTGCGTGGAATTGATGATAGTTTCGATGAATGTTCGGGCGCTTTGCAAGTCTTTGGAGTGTAAGTTGAAAAAATAAATCCATTCGCAAGTAATCTTAACGCAGCTTGCATTAGAACGTTTTTGGTAACTTGTATGTGCTGAAGCAACTTAAATATCTTAAACATAACTCGGTAAATAGGTTATAAGGAATAATGAAAAGACCAAGATAATGTTAATGCCTAGCAATTGGACTTCATGATCTCCAAATATAACTAAATCTGTTGAAATATAAGGTCAGGAAAATGAAACTATTTTCATATTTTTTATACAAAATTAAGACAGTTTTTTTCAAACTACATATATTGAAATTTAATTTTATCATGAAACCCTTTTTTTTCCAATAACATGATGTATGTACGTTACTTAGCCAAACTCTATTAATTTTCGCTGAGTGACTTAATTGAGTAGTCTAAATTCAGGCGTTATCATAATTATACGACATTCTTCCTCTTGCAATTCTGACAATTTCTTCTCAATTTTCTTGATGCTCATCAGCTACTGGAAGTAAAAATGTGAATCGATGGGTTTTTCAATAGCTTATTATAAACGAAGCCCTTCCAATGCCTCCAAACACAGAGCATCCCTTATTGCGGATTAATCCGGGGTTTGCCACAGTTTGACCATGACCTTTTCCACATATTCTTGTCGTAGGTGACCAACTTCTTATCACCAGCTATTGTGTTCAATTATGATTCAGTTTCATTACATTTTAGAAGAGAGTTTCAGATGGGTACACGGTTCATTAAGTTGGTACTTAAATACCTAGCTTTTTTGTACAGCCAAGCTTTTCAAATGGATTAAAACTGTCTTGTGGTCAATCTCCAATATTGATAACAAGCTGATCTAGCACTAGTTTTTCAAAAATGGCAATGACTTTTTCCATTACAGAGCAACCAGGGCGAGCGGCGACATGGAAATTATAATTTCCGGATTTAAAATGCTTGAACCAACTATGTGCTATTCTTATTAACACTGCATTGAGTCCACAAACAACAAAATTTGTACGCGGCTTTTGTTGCGAAATTTTTTCTTGATTGAAATAATATTTCAGAATGCGTCGAATTTTTTCTATATACACGCTCATTTTAAAGAACAGAAAATAAATTTGATTATACAGGACACAATTATTTATTTTTATATTTCGTTTTCATTGCAACATTTTTGTGGTATAAAATTCAGCCAGAAAAAAAGCAATGACCAAACAAAAGAGATGTTATTACAAAATATGACATACGTAATACGAAAATACTTTTTCCCTTTCTTATCTAATGGGGGTAAAAAATACAGATAGAATTGCAATGGAATATAATATTATAATATAATTATAATACTATAATTTTGTATATGCAAAAAAAACTTATCTGAATAGCCCTCTGACGTCTTTTGACTGTACCTAAGTAAGCCGGACCATAGTTTTTTATACTTAATTGTACATCTTTGAATTTCCTCAATATAAAACTGTGAAGAAACTCTCCAGAGACAGCGTTTCTAGATAAACTAAGTGGTTTAGAACAAGTTTTCGATCTGCGAGAGACTGCTTCTAAAATACTATTAGCACATAGATATTTTAGTTAATCTTCAACCAGAAGATGTTCCTTTTTTGAAATGCTTGAAGTATTCTACATGTTTATTGTTTTCTTTCAGTAAAAGGGTGCCACAGGGAAATCCTTATAAGTGTTGCCTTGTGCTTTTTTGTTGATAAAGTTATTTTGTGTTAGTTAAATCATCTAAAGAGAGGCGTGCTTACACTGAGCACCCACCACAACCAGTTACGTCATGCTACGTCATACCCTTCTACTGAAATATTATGTTTTCCTTAAAAAACTTCAACATGTGACGCAAGCTTTCATCAAAGCCTGGAGTCAGCTTACACTAAGAAAGTAATACCTAATAGAATATCTGTAAAGTAAGAGATTGTTGACATCGAAATAAACTGAATAAAACAAGAGGTAACGTAGCTGAAAAAAGAATTCGTCCTGATTTAAACAAATCATATTTTACTTTATCATAGCAGGCAAACGAGCAGGCGATCCAACCTAGTGGCAGGTTAGTGGCATCCATGCAAACAGACAATATTAATCGTAGATGTTATTGATCAATTGTTTCTATTTATTGATTATCAATTAATGATGCGTTGGCAACCGCAGGCTTCAGTTGGAACTGCATTTGTTTCTGTAACTACACTGGCTGTTTTATCCAGAAGACAACGACGTACACGTGATTATTGTGGCGGTTAAAATAGGAAGGCCCGTAGTACCACCCCAGACAAACTACTATTAGAAACCCCACTACAATTAAAACAATAGTTGAAATAAAAGGTTGAAACAAACATACAAAGCAAATGATCGCAAACTTAATAAATTATATCATACAACGGAGATACGAACTCAAAGGAGTTGGAATCAAAATAAACATTTTATATTTATAAATATTACAAACACCCGTTATAGAAAAAAGGTCCGATGGGATTCGAACCTCAACTTTTGTTTGAATTACAGGTATTATCACTAGTGCCATGATAATAACGATGTAAAGATGTTTTTCAGAATTTTTTAGCTTCGTAAGACGTAAATTTTAAAAATGGTGTGTTTAAATTTTGTGCACTAGTGATGTGTTTTTTTGTTATCGATTGATATGTTACCGAATCTAATCACTATAAAATTGATTCACGGTTTTTTGTAAAAAAGTGCACAATTGCCCTCTGAGATAAAAATTTGTGATAATTTAATCGTTCCTTGTATTAGTTTTCTTTTAAAGTATCCTTTTTTTATTTCGGATTAATTATTGCGTTCGTAGCATTGTAAAAAAAACTGTTAAACTTCGTTTGCGTTTCTGACTTAATCCTTTTAAATATTAAAATGCTTAATTCTATCAGTAAATTAATAACCATTAAGCTAAATTTATTTTTTTATGTAATGGAAAAAGTTATGTCGTAATTGACATTGAGTTTTACTATAATGTCATTAATTTGATTTGATTTAATTTATTTATTTTAAGAAGGTTTACAGCTAACTGCTAATTTGTGTTAGTTACGAATGACAGGTTGTGAGAATGATGTATTTGGTTCTCGCAAGCTTTAGTGAAAATATATCTGTACATGATCCAAAATAACACTCAATAATTTGTTTCATGATTAAGATAGCAAAATTTTATAAACATACATTTTGTTCAAGTCTATATATAACTTTGTCAATAAATGATTCATAATTGCAATCATAAAACTTTCAATATTAAGCATACCCATCTATATTCATAAAAGTTTATGTACCTGATCATTAAACTATATTGCCATAGTGAATTCTCGTTTATGGATTTAAAATTAAAAACCTTAATAACATTATGGACAAAACGTATAACAACTTAACTTTATCTTGATGTAGAGCGATAAAACCAGACTTGGTCGTGCGAGTTCGGACGGAATCGGAAGTGCTCGTGTGGGAACGAGACACATTAGCATTGTTCTAGGGCCAAAATGAGATCGACGTATGTATGGTGCTGTGGTATAAGTATACGTCAAGATCAAACATATGTTTTGTAATTTTTTATTAGTTTTTGTCATGCTTTGTGTGTTCATATGAAATGAAGTAATTCTGATAAAAATCTACAATTGCACTTTTGATTTAATCCCAGAAAAAAATTGTGTAAAAAGCTCATCAAACTGTAAAACAAAAGTTTTCCCCTTCTTCCGAACATAAAATGCTCTTTCATTTTCACACAAGCAATAAACTTTCTTAAAAAAATGAACTCTACAGTAAACAAAATTAGTTATTTTCTTAAATAAATTACCCCACTTCCCAAGCTGTGTAACATCTTTTGTACCTCGTAAAACAAGCCATCAAAACTGAAGAAGTAGGTACTTCGCGTATCTAAAATTTGTAATTTTGTTTATCAAACGTCTACACGGTGTGTGTATAGGAGGCGGCGGGGCGGGGCGGAGGCGCGGGCCGTCGTGGCTCAGTCACGTGCCTCCGAGCCGCCTCGCCGCCCGTCTTATGCAACGATCTCGCGCTGCACCTATCGATCGTCGATGCACATCACTAAACTTCCCGCGCTTTCAGTTTGACAGTTCAAATTCGACGCGAGTGCTGTGTTTATTTTTTATTTCTTCTCTGACTGTGACATCGGATTATTTTTGGCCAGTGCGAAACGTATGAAAAAGTTTTGTTTGTATGCTTCTTAAATCAAAAGTTTGAGGTAGGTAGAGTTAAAAAAGAGTTCTTAGTAAGGATAAAAATGTATTATAAACTTCATGCTCAATGACATAACCTAACTTTTTGAACTGAATTTGCGTAAAAAGTAGAGCACATTTTGATTGAGAACTAACCAGTCGTATTGTGCCAGCCAAATGCTGTATCGTACGATACGGTATTAGAGAAAAGGTCAATACTCTACCCGGCACGCGATGCTTACGATAATGGAGTTAAAAACAAATGTTATACCATGAAATAACCTATGAATTGTTTTAAGTATACTTAGCTGTAAATACTAAGCTTGAATAAATTTATACAAGGAAACCTTTTTTTATACCTCTAGAAATTTAAAATTGACATTCTTAAGCTTTACAATTAATCTTTAATAAACTTTTGAATATTAATATTAAAACTACTGTTGACACAATAATTTGTGATGCGATCGTTCCTATAATATATATATAGCTATAATAGCAAACTATAAACTAAATAATATTAAATGATTTCGACCTGAGTAGTACGCTTTAGGGCTTTATATTTAAAAACAGACCTCGAGCTCTAGTATTTTTATTTTAACTTTCCTAGTTTAAAAATAGAACTTTATAGCTTTAAAAAGTTTTTATCGAAATTACTCTATATTGATAGGCTTTTTATCGATAAACTCGTAAGTATCGGTACATTTATTCATATCACTCGCGGAGCTTGCTAGATTTTAAGTAAGGAACTGTCTAATCAGTGGTGATTTTTGAGTTTAGTGTAAAATTATGATATTTTATTTAAGTGATATGGACATCATTTATTTAATATGCAAAAATTTTATATAATACTTTTATTCAGCTTTTTTTTAAAAGTGGACTGTTCACTTATGGCCTTTAAAGTGCATTTTTTATCCAGCATTATAAAAGTGCATTCGACTTTTTTTTCAGTTTTGTATCTCTGTAATGATCATAATTTATCTTAGTTAGAATACTGGGTCAAATACTTTCTCAGCATAAGTGTTTCGAAACCCATTTGTGTTAGAAATTATCTTCTATTTGGATAACCAGTTTCTCTTTGAGAGATCTATTTTTAAATGTCAGCTTTTAAAAAGTTCATTGTATTTCGACACCTCACAAATCGACAACAAAACTTTTGAACACGACAAAACGAAATTATTTATTTTATCTTGAATGTTGGTATCTAATATCTGATTGATCACCTTATGCAAATCTCTTTAAAAATATCTGAAAGTGATTCCCTGCTCAAGAGCTTCCCTTAAATCTTTTATCAGTTTTTTAAATATGCCACAAAATTTTTACTACTGTTCCAAACTAGGTAGGACTGTAATACCATCCCAGACGAGTTGCTAACTCTAGTTTAGATAATAAATAGCAGCAGCGAACTGCGCAATACGCTTAAGAAACGAACTTTCCACGCGCTAGTTTTAATAATCATCATTAATTTATCACTTTTTGAAGCACGTTAAAAAATTAACACCATATAAGTATAATTCAGAATTTTTTAGCATATTAATTACGGCTAATGAACTCTGCATCCACTGAGTGGTTACAGCTTTTGGATCCATGGACAGACAATTTTGATTTCCATGATAGGTTATGCAAAATTTGTTGATTGCAGAAATTGATAAATATACCTTATTTGGAATAGCCTTTTGTATTGTTATATGCATCTTACACTGACTAGTCTAGTTATCAACATTGAAAATAACTTAACAAAAATCAGAACCAAATCAATTTTAACCGAAGATATAAACATTTTTATCAGTAGGCTATCAATTTAGTGAACATTGCTACATGGTATATTCGGTAACCCTGATAAGCTTATCTCGCGTCCTCCTTTAGATTTATGGCTGTTTTAAAACACACATAATTGTTGAGATTAGATTTGTAAAATTAATAACTATGTGGATTTTAACAGATTATTTTCTTAGAAAAATGCAGTTGGCAACCATGTTAACTTTCATACTGAGACGTGCCCACAATGTAAGCAAATTCAAAAGAATAAAATAAGTAAGATTTATATCTTAAATATTATATTTTAATATTATTTAAATGTCAAAGAAACATAATATGTTTTGTCACACATCATATACTTTCTTGATATCTGGTAATTCTTTTTAATAGTTTTTCAAATAGAGGTATGGTTACAAAGGAAATATACATAAATTTCCTACAAAAATTAGGAAACAATAATAGTATAATAGCTTTTCGATGTACCTTCCTATACAAGACAGTTTTGCTTAATTTGGGACCATACAGTTAGTGCGTTTGTCCCAAAATTTTATGTACTTATATTTAATACAAGCACAAAGCAGCTACAGCTTCTGAACCCTACAAATAAATAGGTTAGTTTAGTTTCACATCAAAATCGACATTTTATAGGTTAAGAAGATCTAAAAATACGAGTAAAACTCAAGGCGAGCGGCATGGTATACATGAATTTGGGTCACGCATCCATTCAAGCCGCGAACGTGGCGTGACCGCTGGTCGATAGTACCTGATAGCCCTGTCATTTGCCACCACGTGGTTTTGACACAAAATTACGCGGAAACATTAAGCATATCTTTGTAAAAAAGATTAGTGACGTTGTGTTGGGATTCGTGGCCAGAACGTAATTTATTGTTAGGTACTGTATGTGTACTCTACAAACAAATTATTGTAATAACCAACTTGGTAGCCATCAAAATTAGCAAAATCTTTGTTAGAATTGTTAACACATGCCATAAGACCACTGGCATGCCTACTGAAACAACTGAAAAACGTATCAAATTTTAAAATTGTACTAGCTTTCCTATTAGCTGTCCAACAACAATAATCTATGAGAGAAGCTTGCTATCCCTATGCCTCACACGCCGTCTGGCCCTCGGCGGCGGTCATTTTAAAACGTAAAAATCAATACGTCCCGTGGACAGCGTAATTGGAAAATTCGCTTAACGTTGAAAGCCATAAATTTTCACTTTTATCCATATTATACCGGTGCCTTCCGCGTTTTCATTAACGGCGATAAATTACCAACGAAATTCGCCAAGTGAAGTGAGCCGCATTCCGCACAACTTGCTCCGAATTACTGCGTATTAAATTGACTTTTGAAGTTAGAAATAAATAAATTCTTGTTGATACATATCAGCCTATCATTTTATCAGTACATGTATCAGTATAATATTTATAAAAATGTGATCTTTTATCTTGAGCACCACAATAATTTTCTATTTAATTTCGTATTAACAATGTCATTTGCGTAGAAACCTTATATTTTCTCTCTCGATTGGATATGTCTTCATCAGCTTCCTCCAACATTTCCTACCTCAAATTTTCACTAAAATGCTATTATTTACTTAAGCTGGCATCGCGGTTCCCTCATGAAGCCGTATTATAAATTTCTCTGCAGTCGTCCAGTGGCTCATAATTGAGTTTATGGCTCATATCAACTGCAATTAGTACGAACGTTTGCATACGACGGCGCGCCGGGAGATGTTTCATGAAAAATTTACTTCTTCTTTTAGTTTACTGTCTGTTGTAAATTTAATTTGAATTTTTGAATTATGAAATTCGAGATAAACAGTGCTTTTGTGAATAACAATTCAAAGCTTATATTAAAGTCTAGATTGTGTGACGTCACATTTAAGTCTTAGGCTTATTTAATAGAAAGTATTTGCGATTCTTACTACATTGTGCAATGTCTAAAAGACGTTGAATTAATCTCTTTTGAATATCTAATTAAGTAAAAAATTTTCAATGGCACTGCGCTATGAAAGTACATAGTTGTATAGTAATAAAAGAAACTAACAGAACATTTCATACGAACACAATCCACATTACGTCTCAGAAACGTCACACACGGCATACGACACAAAGACGCATTTAAACGTCACTTGAGGCAGGTCAGTCACATGATTAGCTTGCGTTTTTCACAGTGTACACATTTATATACTACTCTACAACTAAGACGTTTTTTAATGTATATAATATTCTCCGTCAACGAAAATATATGCCTAAATACGTCTTTCAAGTCAAATCCCCACCTGTATCTGTTTGTTTACAAACCGCAGTTATTCCATTCAAGGCGTGACTATTCCATTCGAGGCTATATTTCCCAAGACGAGCCCAGGAGCGTCCGGATAAAGGGACCCGGCCTTGAACTTGTATTCTGTTGGGACTTTGGGACGTTTACCCTTTTAGTGTCATAATGGTTTACTTGGTATTTCGTGTGGTGAAGGGTTGTGCAAAGATATTTTTTGTCGATAAATTTTGGAAAAGTATTAGGACTTCTAGAGAAATGCGAGGAATTTGCATGAGTAAAATAAGATAAATATTGTTTAGGACATTCAAATTTTAAGGCGCATGCAGGACAATTTAGAAAGTGTTATAAACATACATTGTATTTGTATAAATAGACTTGAATCTACGTACTGATTTTAATAACATTTTTTGCTAAGCTTCGTCTAATTATTTTTTACAATTTACAATAAAGACGTAAACATTAAACATAACAACCCAACTTTTGACCAGTAAAAATATCCGAACTAGCGAATCTTAACACTAAAAACGCTTTCCCCTTCCATGTTTACACATCACGCTCCGAGCTAGGAACCGGCAGAGCCTTTGCCAAGTCCGGATGAAATATACCCGTGGGGGAATACAGTAGACGTGCCTCAGACGGCCCTTGAACTTTATACCCTCATAGACCCGGCTCATAAGGTGGTGTGCGAGCAACTATGCGTGAACAGATGTGGTAGAAATATGTTGACGTGAGTTCCTTGCGGGTGCTGTGCGCCTGGTGGTTTGGCAGCTGACTTTGTTCTTAGGATGGCTTTATGGACCTTAATAGCTATTAGAGTGTATTGTTATAGTTGTGCATTGGTATAGATTATTTTATGTATGTATGTCTTGGGCAGGAAATGACTTGGAATACTTACTTTGAATGATGTAAGTTTATTTGTGATCACCTGTAAAATGAATTAGAAAAGTCCTGAGAAATTGTTCTGTTCATGTTCCGATGAAACAGTATACTGTTTACTGATTGACAATTAATTCTTTTTTATTGCTGTATAAAATTGAAACGCCAAAAACGGAATCCTCCGTCCTTGTCAACTCAAACTTGAACATTCAAACAAAACCATTTGACCCATAACTTGAATACCTCTAGAGTAATGTGACAGGCGGTAAATATAACTGACCTACCTTGGGGCGGTACAATCGTGTAAATCGGGTTTTCTCCAAGACGGAGCAACCGAGTGAACCGGGTCAGATCCCCGGTCGATACCCCGGGAACGACGCGATCCGCTTAAACGACAGCCCTGATCGGTTTACTGCGACAAAGTTCTTTACAGACAATGTTTATTTATGAGTTACTTTTTTTCCTTTTCGCTTTTGTATAGTTAAGTGTTTGTGAAATTGAAATTGTGAGGGAGAAAGAATATCAACATGGTCAATCTTTGGGAGTACGGTAGTACAGTTAGGCTTAATTCTATAAGGCGTACTTAGCCTTACGGCAGCTGAAAGGTCAAATAAAATGCCACTTTATTTTTTTCTGAGTAGAATACACATTCTGGAATTTTTACAGTGGTAGTAGAGTTCTTATGTTAAGAACTCGTCTTGGGCGGTCCTACAGTCCTTCCTATTTTAACCGTCATAATAATCACTCTTACTTGGTTGTGTTCCGGTTAAAGGGAAGAAACAGCCAGTGCAATTACTGGAACAAAGGCAGTTCCAACTTTAGCCTACGGTCGGCAACACATCATTCATCGATAATCAACAAACAACAATATTAATTAATAACTTCTACTGTTCATTATGTCTATGGGCACGGATGCCACTTACCATCATGCTCGTTTGCCGGTTCTGACAAAGTTAAAAAAACATGTGGCACCAACCTTGTCAAACGCAATTTCCATCACTATTTTAGTACATAAGTTGCTTTTTGTTTGACCATATAGCTGATATTAGGTCAAAGCACTCTTTAAAGATTTCATTCTTAGAGCAAATACTTAAATGTTGATTCTAACCTGCAACTAACTAGCGGTCATGTTTCACTGATCCAGTGGTAGTTAAAGTCGGGATTATATAGCCTACTACTGAATAATATACTACTGAATAATGTACTACTGAATAATGTACCATTTTAATGGTAAACACCTTAAAAATCGGTAGGTAACTTGCAATAGCAAAGTTTTGCACTTCAATCGACAATTAATAAAATAAATTACTAACCAGCGATAGCAGCGCAAAAGCAAACAGATTGTATGTAGGTAATATGGCGTTTCCTTTGATGATCGTTCGATTTTTGATGATCCCTTTCCTTAGGTAACACCGTAGCGAGTCAAAAGGGCCAAACAAATGTCTCCTTTATATTTTATATATTAGTAATAATAGAGAACTGTTATAAATGAACTTGTCATTCATGACAAACAAACATGTTTAACAAGATTAAGCATCGTCTAATGATACTTATATTTCATAATATGTTTACTTTAATATTCAACAATAACTATCCAACCATATAGTCTTCTTTCATGAATATAGTGTCGAAAATTATAACCACCTACTATTTCCCAAAAAGAATTATTCTTTTTAAGTTCGAATTTTAAGTAACTGTGCTAATTTTAAGCCCACAAATAAAGGTTCTAACAGACTTTATGTTGTTTACAGGTCTTACAAGATATAAAGGTAAATGCCGAGCACTTTGTTCTGTCTGCACATTTTTTAGTTTTCATCTGTCCTCTTGTGCCTCTACCTTATTTTATTTTGCACTTTGAGTTCATTTTCCTTTGAGTTTGTAGTTATTATTAATCAGCTTATGCTCATTAGTTTCTTCATTTCTATTCATTTCGTCTGGAAATTAATATCACCTTCTTAAGTATTTCTAGTAATTTCGTCCATTTTCTTTTTCATTCTGATGCTTCGTAAATGTATTTTAATTGTTGTCTTTTTGTTGTGTAAACTGTCTTTGCGATTTGTCTGAAATTTACGATAAAAGGATTAGTTTATAAACACTATTTTGCTAATAACACCGCGGTATATTTTATTAATTTTAGCAAAAATCTGTAACAACTTTTTAAGCAGGTTGTTAAATTCTATTCTATTAGGTGATACAGATTAAATTAAAGACAATTTATGTCATAAAAACAACAATTTGCAAGTTTTTCTGCTAAACGAAGATGTACCTATGTACATGTAGGTACATAAAGGTCGCAGGTTGTACCTCGAAGGGAGGCTCGGTCGATGGGCCAATGACCTCTGGCAGATACCCACCACCCACTGGAACACCCCTTTCTTACTTATTTATTAAATTTTACTAGGAAATTTGTCTGCTACTTATATCTTTTTGAAGCGTTCATTTGAATTGTCTTGTTCATGCTTTATGAGGTAAAATTAAATTCCTTTATGCTCTACATCTTGTGTAAAAATGTTCACCGTTTTCTAGGTATATTATTTTATCTTACAAGATGTTAAAGCATTACAAACACAGTAAAGTTAAGAGATAGCTGATGACTCAACAGCAAGAGAAAAACTAAAATAACCATACTTATGTTAATTCTATGTTATCTTAAAAACAATCATACGATTTCTAATAATAACACACTAAAAATAACAACTTCTTACGCGCAATCGGCTAACGCAGAGCGTAACACAGCTTAGGCTTCATTTTTATATTTTTGACACAATTTCCTTTCTCGCTCCCACGTAACAGTTGTTCTCTCTCTCGCAACAATGCGTAATGTACTATTTACAAAACATAACTGCGACGTTGCCACTTTGACTATGCGCTTGAGTCGATGACGAAAAACACGATGTACTTGTCCCATTCTAAGCTTCAAATATAAAAGGGAACGCTGATCTTCTATAAGGATTTAGTTAAGATACGATATCGCGTTTAAATATTGGTTTTGAATCGTTTTTTGGTGTCTTAGAATTTGATAATGATATATAAACGTTGGATAAGTGGTAAAGGTACTCGTTTTTTTTAAAGAGATCTAATGTTCTTTTTAAACGTAGTTATAGTTTTAGCGCGCTCTACATGTACATTTTGTTTCATATGTGGCGATGAAACCGAGGAGGTTAAAAAGTGTGCTTTTAAGTATGAACCCAAAGTTGATGGCACCATAGTTTAGGCATATTTGCCTATTACAAACACACAAGTCATAAGTCAAAATCCAAGTCACTAAACGCACTACCCATTATACTATTCGGGCATAATGTTTAGACATCATTAGCGGATGTTTTAGAAATATGCATGAAATACAAGCAAATGTTGCCATATTCAATTGCCATGTTTATCAAACAATCATTATGGCAATATATAACAATGGAAAATGGTAGAAGTACCTTACAAAGTGACGCAATCTAATATAATAACGGAAGACCTTCTATGTAAATATTTACTTTAATTACAAACTAAGTTAAGTAGTGTATAATTAATATATCTATTATTATAGATGACATAATTAAACAATTATTACTTTGTATTAGTTTATTTGGTGTATAAACCAGACTAATAAATTCTTGTAACATCTGTTGTAACCGTTTTATGTTACTGCTAATAAATTGTGTCAAAAAGTCTGAAGTATTTTTAGAACAATCTTCGTTTCACAAAAATATAATTTAACACTAAGCTTATTCAGAAGGCCCACCTTTTGAAATTTCTAACGTTTATGTTTCATAGACGATCGAATCCATTTGGAATACCCAACTGCGACATATCATTTCTATTCCTCCTTATCAATATCTCTCAATATCTTTCCTCCGTATTAGAACCAATTTATCACTTTCAAATATAGTTAAAAATCTTCCATCCATACATTAGATTGATAAGGCCAAGTACCCAAACCGGAAGCAGCCAATAGAAGGACATAATGTAAGCAAAGCCAATGTTTGTAATACACAGTAGCGCAGCCTTCAGTTGATTATCTAATAGGAAGATGAACGCTGATTGGACACACAGATCAAGATTATACTTGGATCAGTGTTGCCAAATTGGTTGTAGTGTTGCCGATTCAAAAATTAAATGAAAAAGTAGGATTGTACTCGCGTTACTTTTCTGTGCTGAAGTTGTATTTAAATTAGGAGATTTAAATTGTATTTTCTTTGACGGGACCATTTGATTTAAAGTTGAATGGAGTTAATTCGATAAAAAATACATTTCGCTGTAACAACACATATAAATTTACGAAGTGAAAAAAAGCTACGTATTCTTTTAAATTAAATGACCCAAATGTATTCAAATGGTAATAATGTCCATAAATTTCAATATTTTAATGGAAACAACATTTAAAAAGACATTATGCAAACAAGTTTGCCTTGAAAAAGGTTTTTCCTCTTTATTTTTGTTCCGTTCAGAAATAAAGCATTTTGTTCGTTGAAAAAAAAGTTGTGCGAAGGAATCTTGTGCGAACCTTGGACTTTATTTGATATTTGCCTGGGAGAAGCTAGGTATACTCGTATACAGGTTTGTTTTAGTAATCATGACAAACTACTTTTATTTTACAAGATAACTAAAAAGAAAAAAAGACAGTTTATCCTATTATATGGTTTGTTGATGTAGACTCATCTTGTTCAATTACGACTTATTCATAGTACAAAAGTTTTAGGTTATGTTGTTAGCAGGTACCAGCAGATAATAATAGGTCATATCCTCAAAAAATTCTAGAATTAACCAATAAATAAAATTACAGTACAAGGAGATGAATCCGATTTGCTCAAAGTAGGTACACTCAGCTCGGTCAGTGGAGGCCAGGTTAAGGGCGAGAATCCCTTGAGCGTTGTTCAGTCTTTTGTAGTGTCGTGGAAGCTAGGTGACGATGACACTACAAGGGATTCGAATGCGCATCCAAGCCGGCACCAAGTCACTCGACTGCACCTATAGCCCGGCTTACCCGTAGACTAATTGCGGAAGATCCTCGGTATGGAGAAGTTATTCGATTGCCAAAATAACTAATTTTGACAATCCGTAATTGATGATGGTTATTTTACAGGGTGGTCAGAAAAGTGACGTCCAAAAAATTTTTTTAGGTGCCTGTTGATAGGTATCTGAATCACCCCTATGTATGTTATACATATTTTTTCATGAATTATCGCAAAATTGCGACCAAATCGGTTTCAAAAAGTTTCATTAGGTTTTTTCGGATATGTATTTTTGCCACTAAATCTCTATGTTTATGCATAAAATGAACAGCCTCATCACTTTAATGAAAGCTACTAAAAAAATTACCTAAAGTTAAGAATTTATGTTAAGTGAGTTATCATTTTTTTCAACTTAACATTTAAAATGTAACCTACCAGTTTAGATTTTAAATTTTATAAAGTCACTTTTCTGGCCACCCTGTATGCTCTATTATTTTCTCACTTTATAAAGAAGTAACAGCTTCCAACAAAAAAAATCTGTTAACGTAATCTGAGTTTAGCTATGTATTACTCCCCCATAGATAGCATAAAAATACTGATGAAAGACCAACGCGTAGCGCGCTTTCGTAGTTATTTACTAGAAATATTTCGAATAGGTATGTCGTTAGGTATGTAGGTATATTTTGAATATGATTATGTGTTGCCCTAAAAGATAAAATCCTATTATTATGGTAAAAAGATTACGCAATATTTAAACGTAAGAAACCCATGAAAATTAATCCTACAGCTAGGGGAGAACGAGTACTGTCATTTGGTATGTTTGTCACTGTTTGATGACTGGCTAATCTTATAGCCAGTCATCAAACAGTGACAATCTCAATAATAAAGCTCGATTTCCTTATTTCCATTTTAAGAGATCGAATCAAAACACAAACCCCGAACTCTAAAGAAACACCAGAACTCTTATAAAGGCTCGTAAATTATAAAGCGCATACAAAGATCGATAGGAGCTTACTATGCAGGTTACATTGTTAACTACTCACAGTTTCAGTATTGTTTGTGGATATTAATAAGAGCCGATCGAGTTTTACAATCGTTCCTGTACGGGAGTTATGGATCTGATTAGGAAGCAGAGAAAAACCGGAATGTGAAACGGAATAGTTCGTGATTATTAAGATCGAAGAACTTGATAACTTTCGTGAAACATAAGAAAAAAGACCCTTCAGAAATAGATAAAGTAAATAGGCGTAGTAACAAATGAATCTAAGCAAGCTTAAGCTAAAACAACAACAAGCAATTTCATTTTCATCTCCTTTTGCGTATTCATTTCCTTTTCCATACAGGATAAAGGGCGGGTGCGAAGTCCATTTATTTATAAGCCAACGCATTTACAGTTTGAAATAACCCTCAAAAATTAAATGAACCATATTATGTGAAAAACAGAAGGCTATGGTTTATTTTATATTTTCATGGTGATTCATTACCCAGCTGTCGCAGGTCGTCAGATAACTTTAGCTTATTGGGTTGCCGAGGAGAATTTCATCGACAGACAAACTATTAGTTAACGTTAATAAATATTTACTTCAAGGTTCTTGACTAAACACAATTTTACTTTATAATGAAATATCATAATAATACTATAATAAGTCTTCAAGAAAAGTAGTATAAAAACTTTTCCAGGTTATGTTTCCAAGCGATTATAATATGTTTTGACCTTAGATAAATCCCTTTATTACTGTCGCTCTAAGTTGCGCTAACTATTATTACATCCTTATGAGAAATCTTTCCTATCTCATTCCATTACTCATGTTTTATCGCGAGCGAGTATCATAAAAGATTTATAAATAATGTTATCCATTTTGGGTTTCAGTACCACATTTTAGTATTAACAATAAAGACAAAAGCAGGAATAAATCATTTTCGTACAAACAGAGCAATATAAAGGCAGTACACTAAATAAAACGAATGTTATGGCATGCGCCATACATTACGGGTGGATTTATTCATTTTGACATGTTGCCAAAGAGATCAAACGATTGTGACCTTGGCCCCACTATACAGGTTCCACGAACCAAACCAACGATATTAATAAGAATAGTTTTTTTTTTACTGAAGAATTCGAATTATCAAGAACAACGAACTTTGTTTTTTTAGCTTGAAATTGTTATTACAACGTTACAAATCGAGAATAGCTATAGAAATTAGTGATAAACATAAAAACGTTTTTATTATACTTATCCCGGATAAATTAATAAAATTAAATTGCCAAAAGTAATAACATTTTTTGAATATATAAAGAAAAATATATATCTTGAAAGACTGGGAATTGTTCGATTGAGGTTTGCAAAACGGCGCAGCGCGGCGTCCAATTTATTGTTACATTATTGTTATAGTTTAACAATTAAAAATAAAATTCTAATTCCGGTTTCAATAAAATACACACCCACATGCTATTAAAATAATATGCAAAGACAACAACATTTGAATCTCATATTCAACAGAAATAACTATGCAACGCTTAATTTACATAAAGCTAAACAAAACATGAATATCTACCGCAATGTGTAAACAAAGGCTGAATGGCCGAAAGTCTGGGCCGTTGGCACAATAGAGTGAAGCCTTTGTCCGCGGCAAATGTAAGGCCTAAAGTTTGTCTTTGTCTCGTGTGTGTGGGGCCTTAGAAACTTCGGTAGGGGGGATTTAAGAAAATACGAAAATTCAAAAGAAGAATGTTATCCGTTGTGGCAGTTTTTGAGTAATTTTCTTTTTATATTGGTTGAGCATTTAAATGGCATGTCATTTGTTTGAATAATTTGAATCAATTAAATACGAGTATGAGCAAAATGTTAGTAATATTTATGGATTTTTACATGAATGAACTTTATCTCAAAAATTGTATAGGTAATTTGATATTTATTATCTACGTAATTAAAAACCATTACGCATTTCAATTTTTTTATTTAAAAAACTCCGTAGCACGTCAGTAATGGCAAAAAAATTTAAATGCGTACAATAACTTCCAGCCACATCTGAATAGGCAGATGTTTTTGATAAAAAAATATCCTCATGTTCTAATTTAAACTTACTCAGATTGAAGTGATAGTTCAAAACTTTTTTTATAATATTTTAATATCCAATGTAAATGTTGATGTGGAGTTTTTAATTTTAAACTATCGCGGTTATTTTGCTATAATTTAATGAATTTACGTCCTCTCCGGAATAAAAAATGCGCGAATTAAAAATCGTAAATCGTGGTAAGAACGGGATTCCAAATTCATTAAATTATAGTTTTTATTCTATCCAAATATTCTAGGGCATTGTTCGTCCTTCAAACGCAACTGACTTTAAGCAACTTAAAATAAGATTATTCGAATGTTCCTAAGATTTACACTTTAACATTTTTGATTTCATTCATACAATTAAATCCTAATTTCAAATGGACAAATGGAGTTTGTTTGTATCAGTTGCACAAAAAAGAGGCAAAAGGCATTTATACTTCACAATTACTCTAACTATGAAAATTTGAAGTAGTTTGTATTCACTAATAGAAATCATATTCAGTAATACTGCAGATGGGCAGCCAGGCATGACGCCCGCTGTACTCGATTCGATGCACCCACATTTCACGCTCATTTGGACTCGAAAGCAGACAAATATTATAATTTTCAAAATAAGTTTTTATATTAAAAGCTGCTTCTAAAATTTCTTACAGAATAATGGACTTCTTAGGTAGTTATTGTTTGGATATAGGATTGCATAACGTATTGTTGAGGAGAAAAAGTTATCAAAATCATCTGCAGTTTTGTATAGTTGCCTGCCTTTAAGAATGTATCTTATTTCGTTTTCGGTTCGTTAAGGATTTGCCTTTTATGTGGTCGTTGAGAAATAAGTATACCAATAGTCAGTCGTAAATGTGTCATAACATTAAGCATACCATAAGACCAAACTTGTCTGTTAATGTTGCGTTAAAATTTTCATCACTTTCCATCAGACAAACGCGTATCCAATACGATATATTATAAACAAAAAAAGAAATTCAGCAAATTCAGAAATTGCTTTCAAGCATAAATCATAACATAATAGGTCTTTACCTATGAAACTGCCGTTTTGCCATACTGGCCATTTCAAATGAAAATATTTTTTTTTTTACTGATAATTCTAAATTCAAATTAATTTTATTTGACAAACATGGAATTCTTTTTCTAAAATCGTCATTAGTTTAATAGTTAGTGTTTTGTTTTCAACGCATTCGAACATTTTTCGTCATCATGGATAAGTTAAAAATTCGAGTAATTATGGAGTATGAGTACCGTCGTGGCAGCAAAGCGGCACAAGCGGCACGCAACATCAACGACGTTTACGGAGCGAACACTACAAACGAACGCACCACCCGTTATTGTTTTACCCGCTTCCCTTCTGGAAATTTTGACCTGAAAAATGAACTCCGTGGTCGTCCGAAAACTTTGGTCGACAATGACGAATTAAAGGCAATTGTGGAAGCTGATGAAACTCAATCCACGGCTGAATTAGCAGCAGCTTTCGACGTTAGCATCAAAACAATATTGGTCCATTTGCGTCAAATTAGCAAGGTAAAAAAGCTTGACAAATGGGTACCCCACGAACTCAATGACCGCCAGCGCGAAGTACGCGTGGAGACGTGCCTTGCACTGCTCAGCAGGCATACAAATGAAGGAATTCTGAACCGCATTGTTACTTGTGACGAGAAATGGATCCTGTTTGACAATCGTAAGCGCTCAGCAAGTTGGTTGGACCCTGGTTCAGCACCCAAACAATGCCCTAAACGAAAACTTACCCCTAGAAAAGTGATGGTCACTGTTTGGTGGTCTAACGCGGGTGTAATTCATCACTGCTTCTTGCCAAACGGGACAAGCATTACTGCAGATGTGTACTGTAAAGAACCGAACACAATGATGGAGAAGCTCGCACGTCTCCAACTAGCTTTGGTCAATCGTTCGGCTCCATTGCTCCTGCACGACAACGTGCGACCTCATACTGCACAGCAGACGGTCTCCAAGCTACAAGAGTTGGGGTTGGAAGTTCTCCGTCATGCGCCGTACTCACCAGACCTTGCGCCTACAGACTTCTACTTTTTCCAGAATTTGGATAACTTCTTGGCGGGAAAAAAATTCAATACCCGAGAGGCAGTACAAAATGCCTTTGAAGAATTTGTTGCCTCCCGTCCAGCTGATTTCTTCAAGAAAGGCATCAATAAGCTACCAATGCGTTGGCAAAGATGCATTGATTGCATGGGTGATTATTTTGATTAATAGAAATAAAAAATATATAAAAAAATTACGCTTCATTTATTTCGTGAAAAACGGCAATTTCATAGGTAAAGACCTAATATTAGGGTTTTAAAACTTAAATGTTTCTATCAAAATGTAAAACATACATGCTTCAGTCTACATTTCCGGCATTTTGTTACAGTACGTACCTCTTGTACTACGTAGTACCCAAAAATCTAATATGATGATCTCTACTGTAATATAACTTCTGCAACTCCATTGTTTGGTATGTGCTTTTCGTTGTTCTACGACAATAATCACGTTCTTACTTCATCACAAATTCACCACGTCCTGTCCCTTTCCACAGAGTTACCGAGGCCGAAAGCCTCTCGGCGGTGCTCCAGGCGTCCCGCAAGTGGTCGTCCCAGGTGTGGGCCTGTCCCCCGGCGTGCCCGCGGCGTCTCCCAGCCCCGTGCCGCAAGCTCCCGCGGCTCCCAGCCCAGCCCCTGCTACTACTCCAGCTATGAAGCAGGATCATCCAAGTCAGCCCATGGTAAGTCGTCTTCAATTGTACTGACGTTAGTGATACATGACTGTATTTTGTAAAGAGCTTATCTAGGGAGGTACTGTCCTTTTTATATGCCCGCCATCGTGACGACACATAATGATATGTTCCGATTACAGGAAAGGTAACAAGTGCATTACAGAACAAAGCCACTGCGAACTAATCCCTACGATCGCCAATGCGTAATTGATTAACGAACTGATATTCCAATATAGCAATTATAACCAATATTGATAAATAAAAATGTACCACAATGGGTTCCATGGGCACGGATGAACAAAAAAGACTCTTGCGAACACTTTCAAAATAAAAAAATTCTCACATTACCAAGCTTATATTTATTTTTATTTATTTATTTCACAATTTATGTACACACAGTAGTTAAAGAAAGTTAAACACAGTGATTTAAAGTAAGTACAAAGGTACAGCTTATTTCTATAGAAATTTCTTACAGCAGACCTGTGAGTGGAGAGTTTAATATCAATGCAATAATAGTGTGTACTCTTAGGGTAAAATTACTTTAACGAGTAACATAAACATAATTTAAAAAAAAAATTATATATTTTTTTAAATAAGTACATTCTTAAGAAACCCTAATTACTGCACTAAGCGTTCGGACGTAGTATCAAAATATCCTCTTAGACCATCTAGAAAGAACCAAAAAGTGCAACAGACATCCAATCTAAATACTGTGCATTCATGTAGTCCTCTTGTAATGTCCATAAAAATTTATTATCACCTTCCTCATTGCATTTAAATCATTAAAAAAACAAGTTTGTTTAGTAAAAAAATAAAGGAATTCCTATTTCAAAAATGTTATTATGCGGTAAGTGAATAAATGAACGACAAATGTGTATTTTAATTAAGCTGATATTCGTGTAATAATAATAACATCTTGGTTATGTATTCTTTGATTTTATGTGTTCTTTCTTTTTATGAGCCCTCCTTATGCATGTTGCAGTGCCTACATTAGGCCTTAATTTTTCATTAACATTAGGTGTTAATGTTTTGTGTGTTCATATATACGCTCCTCCGTTGTAAAAATAGATTTAAGAACTTTGTAACATGATGGAAGCAATAACTGACTGAGTATTGGGTAAGGTAATTCGCAGTCGGCTTTGAACAATTAGAAAACATCATCATAAACGTACGTCTAGTTGCAAATACAGTTTTGCTGAACAATTTACGTAGAATACTATCAAACACTCGATTTTAATATTAGGTCTTTACCTATGAAATTGCCGTTTTTCACGAAATAAATGAAGCGTAATTTTTTTATATATTTTTTATTTCTATTAATCAAAATAATCACCCATGCAATCAATGCATCTTTGCCAACGCATTGGTAGCTTATTGATGCCTTTCTTGAAGAAATCAGCTGGACGGGAGGCAACAAATTCTTCAAAGGCATTTTGTACTGCCTCTCGGGTATCGAATTTTTTTCCCGCCAAGAAGTTATCCAAATTCTGGAAAAAGTAGAAGTCTGTAGGCGCAAGGTCTGGTGAGTACGGCGCATAACGGAGAACTTCCAACCCCAACTCTTGTAGCTTGGAGACCGTCTGCTGTGCAGTATGAGGTCGCGCGTTGTCGTGCAGGAGCAGTGGAGCCGAACGATTGACCAAAGCTGGTTGGAGACGTGCGAGCTTCTCCATCATTGTGTTCAGTTCTTCACAGTACACATCTGCAGTAATGCTTGACCCGTTTGGCAAGAAGCTGTGATGAATTATACCCGCGTTAGACCACCAAACAGTGACCATCACTTTTCTAGGGGTAAGTTTTCGTTTAGGGCATTGTTTGGGTGCTGAACCAGGGTCCAACCAACTTGCTGAGCGCTTACGATTGTCAAACAGGATCCATTTCTCGTCACAAGTAACAATGCGGTTCAGAATTCCTTCATTTGTATGCCTGCTGAGCAGTGCAAGGCACGTCTCCAAGCGTACTTCGCGCTGGCGGACATTGAGTTCGTGGGGTACCCATTTGTCAAGCTTTTTTACCTTGCCAATTTGACGCAAATGGACCAATATTGTTTTGATGCTAACGTCGAAAGCTGCTGCTAATTCAGCCGTGGATTGAGTTTCATCAGCTTCCACAATTGCCTTTAATTCGTCATTGTCGACCAAAGATTTCGGACGACCACGGGGTTCATTTTTCAGGACAAAATTTCCAGAACGGAAGCGGGTAAACCAATAACGGGTGGTGCGTTCGTTTGTAGTGTTCGCTCCGTAAACGTCGTTGATGTTGCGTGCCGCTTGTGCCGCTTTGCTGCCACGACGGTACTCATACTCCATAATTACTCGAATTTTTAACTTATCCATGATGACGAAAAATGTTCGAATGCGTTGAAAACAAAACACTAACTACTAAACAAATGACGATTTTAGAAAAAGAATTCCATGTTTGTCAAATAAAATTAATTTGAAATTAGAATTATCAGTTAAAAAAAAAATATTTTCATTTGAAATGGCCAGTACGGCAAAACGGCAGTTTCATAGGTAAAGACCTCTCATATCGAAGTCTCTCTGGCTCATATTGAAGTCATTATTCTGTGTTAGTAAAAATATGACTAAGTAGAAAATAGTATCTGGGATTTTACACAATGAATATTTCATAGCATATAAGAAAAACCTTAGTTATACTTCAAAAATAATCTTATTTTCAAAACATAGAAACAAATAGAAAAACAGGTATTAATTATTTTCGAAACACCAATTATCAACGATTAAATACAGGGGGCTTTTTTTTCGATATGGACAGTTTATTTATGTATATTAAATTTCACCGGACTTTGTGGCCTAGCGCTGAGGGCGCTTAGCCGGACCTTAAACTACTCCTACATACGATACGCCTAAGGGCACATAGAGGGCACGGACCTCATTGAAACTACCACTGGTTCGGAAGGGTCATCTACTGCCAAAGAACCAGCGAGAAACTCAGTAGGAATGTGTACGCCGCGTTAGCGTGGCCCACCGGTGGGTTAGACGACTCGAATGCTGTGTTGCCCTATTTCTGACCGGAACGCCGGCCTTCCTTGTAGTAATAACGTCGTCGGGATCTGTTAAGACGTTACGCGGACGCTATGTAGTCAGCTGACTCATTGACCAGTTGGGATGGTTAAATACAGGGGGCATGCAAAGTATTAATAACGAGGACGATTAAATTTTTTGCCGTTATAAGCCGATGCATTAAAGAAAGGAATCATAAATGGCGGCTTGTACTTGCATTGACAGATAGTACAGTTAGCATACAAATTTTCAAAAGATTTTTTCTATTCAAAAATAATAAAAACAAGACCGGGTTTTCAAAGTAGCTTCTGACAGCGGCTTCGTCGGCGTGAAAGTTGAAATTCACGTGCCACCATCCATTATTATTAGAACGTTATTGTTGCTTTCATCGGCAACGGAGCTTTTTTCGGGATGAAAGGACCCTATGTCCGTTTCCTGAAAAAGTAAATAACAAAATTTCAAGAGAATCCTTATTATGATGTTGGTTAAAATAAAACACGAATATTATTTTTAAACAATTTATGAATAGTAGCAAAATCAAGACTAATATTTTTTTAGTTACCGTACGCGCAAGAGTGAGTATAGACGGCACTAGTCTGCGAGCGAGAGAACATGATAAGCACCGCCATTTTCAATTCCTTTCTTTAATGAACCATGTTATACTTAAAGCTTAATATGAAGAGAAACCATTGTGAAGCTTTATTAAAAATCTTTTTACATACCAGCCGTACTCATATTTTGGCTCAAAGGCGTTTTAATTATAGCGATATTTCTCCCGTTTACGTTATGTGCCAGCGATAAAATGTAATAAAACAAGCCATTCCACAAAGTTATTAAAATTTTGATGTATTTTAAAATGGGTAATAATAATGTATTTTAAAAGCTCTGATATTTAGTTTTTAATCTGTGATTCATATGACGTACCAAGACTTACAATTCTATATCTATGATAATTTCACAGCTGTAATCTTTGTTTTACATTTGTTTGTTTGTTTTACAATATTAATTAATACTTCCAGAACAAAAAAAGCCTATTTTAAGATTTTATCTATTTTTGTTATACTTTGTAGTAGTCATATATTATAGAATGAGGTATTCTTTATTGGTATATGACTGCACTGACCTCGGTCAACTCGACGATTAGGCCATGTTCACACGGTAGCAGCGCCGTGTAAACACTAACCGAGGTCTTAATGTCACCTCGACCGATATTAAATATCATACAATACTCACGCATGATTATGTAAATTATTACTACGCGGTTCATTCATTATGTCATGGTATAAGCAAATGTTGTTTTTGTTTCAGGCTCCAATGCCTTTTTACGCGGGTGATCCCAATAGGTTTACAACGACTTGGCAAACGGATCCATCTCAAGGTAACTTTATGTTCATGTATTTTAAACTATGATTGAGTTCTCAAAATATATATAATCAATTTGATTGCGGGAACTTTGCAGGTTGGCAGAACCAGTTTATCCAGCAGCTACCGACGCAGACGGGACAAACGACGCTTGAGTATGGCGGCAACCACGCGTACGCCACGTCGCCGCACTACGCCGGCAACGCCACCTACACCGTCCAGAACGTCGCCGCCACTTTCGACGTGGCCAGCAACACGTACTACGCAGCGGGCGTGCGAGCACCTGCCCGGACCACTTACACGACCGTGCCGGAACCGCGCGCGCCGCATTATGCGACGGAATTCCAGCAGTACACTGCTGCAGCCCCAGCGCCACCTACCCCGGCAGCCAGCGAATCTCGTCCCGCCTCAGCCGCGTCCTACCAGGGCAACGTTCCCACTTCGGCGGCCAACTACCCATCTGCGCAAACATACGAGCGTTCTGAATATAATAATGACCACAGCGACGATTACTCCAACGGCGACGGCGCCAATGGAGATGGCAGCGCCGACGACCGACAAGAGCGCAATACGCCGAATGGCCAGCACTCGGGAAACGCCGAGCCTGGGTACCTGCAGGGGAGCAGCGGTCCGCGAGCTTCACTCGACTGTAGCGGGTACCCGGGCAACTACGCCGGCGGACAGTACGACGGCCAGCAAGACTGGCAGCAGCGACAGTGGCAACATAACCAAAGATTGCAAAACCAACAAAACATACAAAACCAACAGCAGATGCAGAATCAACAGCAACAGATACAGAATCAACAACAAATGCAAAACCAACAACATCAGATTCAGAACCAGCAACAGCTGCAAAACCAACAGCAAATCCAGAATCAACAGCAGTTACAAAATCAGCAACAAATGCAAAATCAGCAACAGATGCAAAATCAGCAACAGATGCAAAATCAGCAACAGTTGCAGAATCAGCAACAGATGCAAAATCAACAACAAATGCCGAACCAACAGCAGATGCAAAATCAGCAGCAGCTTCAAAACCAGCAGCAAATGCAAAATCAGCAACAGTTGCAAAACCAACAGCAACAAATGCAAAACCAACAACAGCAAATTCAGAATCAAATTAATCACCAAAACCAACAACAACAACTTCAAAACCAAATGAATCACCAAAACCAACAGACGCAGCAACGACAAGAGGAAGCAGAACAACAATTATATTCACAATCAGATCGAGTCAATTTAAACTCTAGACTGAAAACGATGATTTTAAATAAGCAAATACATAGCCGAGATGGTAACAGCACGCCGCCGGACAAAGGGGATCCTGGAGATGGACCTCCTCGGATGTTAGACGATTTAAAAGGTGGAAATATTTCCATCAATGACGATAGAAATACTACCGGTCATTTTTTATCGTATAGCCACCATCTCCGAGATAATTACCGCTTAAGCGAACAGGGTTTCCCTAGCGCTGGTAATTATTCACAAAGCGCCCCCGCGTACGGCACGGCGGGCGATTTCGGAGGTGGTGGCCACCACGTATGGGAGGGGGGCACGCAGCCCCCGCGAGGTTACAGCGACAAACATCTTGTAACGGCTAATAACGTATCCAAAACTCCTCAAAAATTACCATCCTATGTAGATTTAAGAAATCAATATAATGCCCATCACGAAACCCAAAAATATGCAGATGCGTACGGAACTGATAGTTCTCATTTTAATTTACAAGACAACAAAGATTTTCATTCGAAAATGCTCATTGGACCAGTATCGGAAATGAATCAACAAAATTGTTCAACTGCCAGGGACACGAGTGCACAAACTCGATTAGACAGGGAAGCATACGACGCTACCTTCAGACATCCGTCAGCTCCTTTAGTGCCTAAACTAGAAATGCCTGATACATACCAGTATCACAAAGATGATAGAATAAAAACTGAGCCGCAACGGACACCTAATAATACCAAAAAAAGCAGAACTCCGCCAAATAATGCTCTTAGAGAATACCATAATGGATCGATTCCTAAATCGCAACAAACTACAGTACTACCACCGATCTCAACGATAAAACAAGAAAACTTCAATCAGAAACCTCAGTACTATCACAACTTCCAAAGGGCCTACGAGCGGCGACAAGAAATTACTGAGAATTTTGCCCAAGTTTCTAGATTACACGAACACTCTGGTTTTCAGAAGTATACTAGAAGTTGTAATGAAAAATCTAAAGACAATGACAGTCGAAACGGCAGAAGTACGCCGTCCGAACCTAAACCACCATATTACATTGAGCAAATAAAATCTGAACATTCTCCTCCGGGACACAAAATATACAAGAATGTTTATAGTCAACCTAGAATAGAACCTTTCTTGTTTTCTGGGGAAGGTGGTCCTGTAGCGATTAAGAACGAGGCTGGCTATTCTTGTTGTCGACAAGGTTCTACTCTAAATCCTCCACCAGAACATTTACGAGATGGCGCTTGTCCGGGACTTCAAACTAAAGATGAAATTCTCGAAGATGACCCTGACTCCACCGAAAAGAACGATGGTAAAAATTCGAAGCCGGGCACACCTGTTCCAGACCTGTCAAAGGTTCCCACAAAGGAGAATCAATTTAATTATTCTAAGGAGTATTTAGAAAATTTGGAGAGATTAAGAAATAATTCAAGAACTGAAGTGCCTGACTGTCATTGTTTCCCCGCTGATAAAAATCCCCCAGAACCCGGAAGTTACTATACACATTTAGGTAAGATTTACTTTTTAATATATTATTTACGAGTTTACACTAGAGTTCAGGATTCAAAACTGGCAGGTACAGTCAATTGAGTCATGAACGCAAATTAGCCATGATTATTTTTCTTAATTTAATATGTGTGTTCTCGGCTTTCACAGACTTTAACTCTGATACATAAATTTGAAGTGTTTAACAGGAGATATTATTTATTTTAAAGAGATTGCATTTAAATATAGTTTCAATTATATTTTGAAAGTATTTATCACACCAATTTGTACAGGAGCTGCGTCCACCTTACAAGAATTAAGACAAGACCTGGAAGCTCGAACCGGCCTATCCGGCAAAGAACTACGTATTGAGAAGATCTGTTATACTGGCAAAGAAGGAAAAACCGCTCAAGGCTGCCCTATGGCTAAGTGGGTGAGTGTATGGATCACAAGTTTATTTAACTTTTTTTATCACTAAAATCCAAATAATTTTTGAAGCTAGCCAATTAAGCTAAATGCTTATTTTAATTAACAGCATATTTAATAGTGATAATCTCAAGTTATCAATCGAAGAAAATTCATTGACTAGAATATTCATTGAGTAAAATAATAGGTAGGTAACTATTAATTTTTGTAACAAGCTATGTTGCACTCGAACTATTTTAAATCTCCCGAATTTATTCACAGGTAATCCGACGCGCGAGTTACACCGAAAAAGTCTTGGTAGTAGTGAAATTCCGCAACGGTCACAAATGTCAGACATCTTGGATAGTCGTGTGCTTAGTGGCTTGGGAAGGCATACCGCAGTCAGAAGCTGACCTAGACTACACTTTACTAGCACACAAATTGAACAGATATGGCTTACCCACTACTAGGCGATGTGCTACCAACGAAAACAGAACATGTGCTTGTCAAGGTTTGTTTGCAGTTACTGAATGTTTGTCAATAAGTTATTTTAAATGTTTACCTGAGATATATCGTTATAGAAATGCTCGTGAAAACGACATTAAGATAATCTACAACATTTCCGCTTACTTCGTGCGTGTTGTAAACATAGCATCGAAACTTTCCAGGACTGGATCCCGAAACTTGCGGCGCTTCTTACAGTTTTGGCTGCTCCTGGTCCATGTATTACAATGGATGCAAATACGCCCGTTCAAAAACAGTTCGGAAGTTCAGACTTTCGGTCAAAACAGAAGAGAGCGAAATTGAAGAACGACTGCATGTTTTGGCGACACTCATCAGTCCTTTGTACATGAATTTGGCACCGAAATCTTTTGAAAATCAGTGCCAATTTGAAAAAGAAGCTTCTGATTGTCGGTTGGGCTTTAAACCTGGAAGACCATTCTCTGGTAAGTATGCAAATCGTTTAAAGCAGTGGCACTTCTTGTGCAACAATTTAACTTAAATAAGTCTGAAAAAAATATCTCAAACTTTTTTGCATTTACAGGTGTTACAGCATGCATAGATTTTTGCGCGCACGCACATAGAGACCTTCACAATATGAACAATGGTTGTACAGCAGTTGTGACTTTATCAAAACATAGATCTCTAGGAAAACCACCGGACGAGCAACTACATGTTCTGCCACTTTATGTCCTAGACACCACTGATGAATATGGCTCTAAAGAAGGCCAAGAAGAAAAAATGAAGAGTGGTGCTTTGGAAATCTTGGACAAGTGAGTGGTGATGTACATTTTCTAACTGATTTGATGACTTTCATGTTTTCATACAGATTTTGTGAAAATGTACTAGAAACTAATATTAACTCTTTTATCCAACAGATATCCAATGGAAGTAAGAGTAAGATCAGTTCCGCTGCAGCCCTGTCGGCGGCACGGAAAGAAACGAAAAGATGAAGACCAAACTGACTCATCGAACAACTCTAAAAATAGTAACAGTTCACAACAAAGTCTGAATCAGAAGAAACCGCCACAGTGTTCCACTCCAGGATCCAGGACTCCACAACCTGATGCACGAAACAATGCCAGTCCAAGAAGCCAACACAGTGCGTCTCCACGAGCTAATACGCCATCTTTAAATCAATCAAACCCTTCAGCGTTTTCCAATAATCCGCACTATAACTTAGCATTTATAAATCCGAATATGCACAACCAAAATTCTACCCTTATGAATTCCAACCTAGGTAACCCAGCTCTTCTAGACATGGCTTCCATGATAGACAATTTTGCAGATCCTCAATTACAAAGCAATCAAATATCTAGTACAGTATTAGATTCGCCCTACAATCCTTATAATGATCCTAATTATAATCTTCATCACCAAAACTCTATTTATGCTCAAAACCATATGCCCCCTATCATTGAAGGAAATACTTGCCAAAATTCTAATCAACTTCCAAGTTTTGCTTCCGGCTTACAAAAAAGAAGTCCACATTTTAATGCTTCCCTAAATAATCATATTAATACGCAACAAAACCAGTGGCCTGACTTTTCTAATGCAGAAATATTTAGTAATGCTGTGAAAGAGGACCCCGATTCTACCACAGCACATTTAAATTCTCAACATAATCATAACTTTAGTCCAGATTCAAGTCGGACCGAAGGTGATCAAATGTCACACAAGAAAGTTCTAATCGAGGCAGAAAAACAAAAAATAGGGAAAGAAATAACTCAAAAGATACCGGACTTTGACATGCCTAATTCACCTAGATTGACAGAAATCTCGCGAAAGTCACAAAGTGCTCCAGAATCACCAGCCCAATCACCAATACCCGAAATGAAATCACCAAATAGTGACGCTCTAAACAATAATAGTCCTGATATGCGTAAAGGCCCTTGGAAATCACCCGACGCTAGAAATTGGGATCACATGAAACCCAAGGACCAATTAACTCCTGAAAGTGATAACATGTTGTTTAGAGTACCAAAAGCTAGACCTCCATCACGTTCCCACTCAATAGAAGGCATAGAAAACTCAACATTTTTAAAACCCTACCCGCCTTCAGAAAGGCCACCCCTAAACCAAGGTTATGAACATAGGAGCCCTTATGATAATAGGGTGCCTGGCAATAATAATGCAACCAGCCCTGCAACAACCCAAGCTAATTACACCATAAGTCATGATGACCCCAACCAACACCCAACAGTAACGAATAAATCAAATGATTTTCCTAATAACAATTTCCATGCAATTAATCAAGGCAACTTTTCGAACCAAGCGCCTTTACAATATGGTAACTATCCTCAGGTTGCGAACGCTTACCCCTTCTCTTCTAATCCATACGGACACTTTGGTCCTTACGAAAATTCTTATAATGACTATAATAGTATTGCATATTACAATGCAGAAAAATACAAAAGAGAGGAATTGCTACGAAATCCACATTGTTACAATTCTTACGGTTATCAATATAATCCAAACTTCTCTCCAAACTTTTACCAGAACCCTAGTCCAAATTGGTGTCAATCGTCGCCTAACTGGTGCATCTACCCTCCGCCCTTTTCTATTCCATATCCTCCGGAACCTCCTAAGGCTGAACCTATAGGAGAGGTCACAGAATTCACAGATAACGTTGAATGTTTTAAAGATAGTCAAATGGGTGGGGTAGCAATTGCCTTGGGTCACGGTAGTGTTCTATTCGAATGTGCAAAGCATGAAATGCACTCTACCACTGGAGTTAAAAATCCGAATAGGGTTAATCCCACTAGAATATCTCTTGTATTCTATCAACATAGAAATCTCAATCGACCGAAACATGGTCTCGAGGAATGGGAAGAGAAAATGAGATTGAAAAAGCTTGGTCAAAGTCAAGTATCTACTCCAAACACTCCTCAACCAAACTCAAACTCTGTATCTCCGGCGTCGACGCCTGGTTTAGAGCAGAGGCAAACTCCCGGAAAGTGGAAAACGAACGAAGAATCCAACAAAATCCCCGGAGGTTACCACTCGTTGGCGGCTTTAGTGGAGGCCACGAACAAGTGCCGCAACAGCGGCCAGTTGTTGCTGAGAACTGACACTCAGACGACGATGTCGTGGACGACGCTGTTCCCCATGCAGCCGTGCACAGTGACCGGCCCGTACCAAGAGGCCGGCTCCTGACGCACCGCCGCCCGCGCGGCCCCCGCCCCGCGCCGCTCAGACATTTCCCTAGCTATGTAAGCTATATGTTGCCTTTCCAGTTGTAGGATTCTAGAGATTTAGAGCTGTGTGCTTTCCAAATAAGTAGTTCCTGGATTATATTTTAGGGTAGGATTCCAAAATCTGAACTGGTCAAAATGAGCTAAATTGTGTAGTCTTGTAATATTTCTTTTGTTACATTGAAATTGGAATTGAATATCAACAAAGTATATTTAAACGTATAACGAGTGAGTTTTATAATCAAAGATGTATGTTAAGTTTATTTTTAGTAGTGTTAATCGCATTCAGCTAGTCTTATGTTACTCTATGTTAGTGTCGAACGTATTTTTGGTCGTAATTTTAAAGTATTGTTTGTATATTCATGTGTTATTTTAAGTATTTCGGTGAGTCGCTACATCAAGAGTTTAGTCGATTATTTTTGTGTAACATAGTGACGTTTGTCTGCATATTTTGTCAGTATCTAATTAAGCGCATAGACAGACGTTTATGCGATGCAATGATCTCATGAACTACTAACCCTGTATGTAACGATATCAGAACAAAAGTACAAAACATCACAAAATTGTAATTTAGAGCACGAGAGGAGCGGCGGATACATTTTGGCGATATTTCCATGATATTTTTGTACCTTTGTCTGCTTTTAAGTTATGTTAGTTTTATATTTGTAACATTTTATTGCCATTCCTCTGCCTCTATATTTGATTTAGCGTAGTTTTTAATCATTTAATCGATATCGCCCGTAAGGGTGGTATCTGATAGCGCATTCTTGCATTTTACCACAGAGACAGGAATGTTTTTCTATTAGGTTTAAGAGTGTGTATTTTTAACTTTTTAGAATATTTAACTTATTTGTATTGTATTACGTGAACGATTATGAAATCATTTCCTTTTGTATAAGTTAGTGTATTGTAGACGTTAATATTTAATATATTTGCTTTGATTAACATTATAAATTATTGCAGTTGTTTTACGTAAGTATCATGAAAGCCTTCTTTACTTTTCAAATCGAGTGCCTGTAGTTTGGCTACGAACCGTGATGTGAATAGATATTAATTATTACTTTTGAATTTTAAAATAAAATGTGACCTTATTACTTATGTGAAAATCGCATGTATGTTATACGCAATCGGTAGGAATAAATTACTTGACAAAGATGGGTTTTATAATGTAGTATGCATACGAAAAAAGATGAATTATTAAAATAAAGGAAACGCTAATGAAAAGAGATTAGATTATTCGCAAAATCGTTTATTTCAGGCGCTTGGAAAGAATTATAAAGTAGGCGTAATACTGAAATGAAAGAACACATACTGAGGTATAGTTATTAATATATAATTAGGCTAAGAAAAAGTTTGTTTTAAAGATTAAACTATTGATATAGTTTATATTTTTTACTTGTACGTATTTATTGAATGGTAAATTTATTGGGACAGACGTGAAATTATTTATAAGTAAACAAGTTTTGAGGACAAAACTTGTAAAAAAGTAAGCAATAATAGACACGTGGTCTATGTACATTTTAATGTAGGAGCGGAAACTATTTTAAAATTAAACGAATGGTGCGAAATGTTTCGAGATCTTATGGAAAATGCTTAACGTTTTGAACAAAATTTGGGTAAATTTTGTAATTTGGACGATATTTTGGTGTGTAGCATTGGTAAAAAGACTTCTACTCTTATTTGTTGGTCTGCGTTTTTTTTGTGAACTTTCCATACGTTGAACAAGGAAGACATATCAGATTTTAGCAACTCAGTGTGGTTGGACGCACAATTCTGAATACATTTTGCAATAGTCTCAAAATAGTGCTGGATGATCATGTTGAAGTATGGAAAGTATGTACCTTGCATGTTTTGTATGTCACATCAGCAACCTGTGATATTCTCGCCTCCCGAATGTTCGGCTTGTTGTGTGTGGACAAATGTTGTGTGATTGGACTATCTAGCATCTAATTTTTTGAACAGTAACACAAACACCAAAAAGACCAGTATTGTCAATATAATTTTTAACCAAAAATTACGTTTTAGTAGACTACTTGTGTGTGGGTTTTTACCAATGTGAATTTTTCTTAATTGTACGAACTAATGTTCGTTATTTTTTAAGTTACAAAGAAACTATTGTGTAAACAATATTTTTGTCTTCTGCCAAAACAAAAGAGTAATCAAATGTGTCATGTAAATAGAACTACCATTATTTATTAATACAATAATTTAAAAAGACTTTTGATTTTCACTTTTATTCCTTAATCCCCGCTGGTGTTCCTCTATGAAATTCTTACCGAATTTGTATTCTTATAATGTATCGCAAATTCCTTTTTAATCTTTGTTTTGATACATGCGTACAGACAATTTTTCGGTAAATCATTTATCGACGAACTATACTTAGACATGATAGTGATGAGAATCTGTGGTGCAGTAGTTAAGACATTCGCTTCTCGATTTCGGGCCCGGATTTGATCCCGTTGATTTTCAAATGTACCAATGAGGTTTTACCACTTATGTTCATTAAGCCAACTGCTCTCTAATGGCGAAGGAAGATAGATTAGATATAATAATAATAAATCCCCAGACAAGCACACCAACTATATGGCTCTTGTGTTATGGATGACCATACAGCGAACTGGGGGGGAACCCAGAATAAACATACATATATAAATACCAACAACAATCATGACCCGGGAACAAACATCTGTGTTCATCACACAAAATAATACCCCAAACAGGACACGAACCTGAGGGACCTTCGGCTTATGATGATTGTGTGTGTATGATGATATATTATGGGGTACTAACCACTACACCACTCGGTCGTCGATTGTTTAAGATACCTAAGAAAATCAATTCGACGATATGTGCAAAGTCTTTCAACACGCAGTTGGCAGGAGTCTATACATTGCCGTTCACCACATACCTACTTAGGTTTAGAGACCTTTATTTCTCATAAGAGCAAATATACAGTTCGCTTGAGATAATGAGAAGTATGGTGAGAAGTATAGAAGTAATAATGAGAAATGAGATACAATTAAATTATTTATTTACTTATAACTAGATAAGATTAAGGTTCTTTTTCGTCTCCGACATCTTGTAGTATTAAATTTTAAAAATATGTAACAAATTGGTTACATTTATATTTTAAAAAAAGATATGCTAATTGTTCTGGTGATTATGGACATGTTCTTTTAACTTTAGTTTATACGACTCGAAAGAGACTATTTCTTTTAGGTAATTTGGTAATTTATTATACAGTTGTGCTCCTTTAAATACAAACATTGTCCGTAATTAGTGCGCATTTTGTTATTAAATTTAATATTAAAGCTTGTTTTTGTTTCTTAGAATGTATTTACTTAACATTTTATACGAGATTGGTTTGGGTTAGTTATCATATTTCGTATAAAGATGTAAGTTTAAAAATATATAGCTTCTATAAATTTGAAAGTTTTGAATTTTGATATATCTTAACAGATGGAGTAAAATAATTATACTTGAACAACATTTTAATGATTTTATTTTGTACCCTCTGCGGGGGGTTCAAGGTCGCTTTCGCAACTGATCCCCAAATTTCGATAAGGTATTCGATATGTGATTTTACCAATGAGTTATAAATAATGTAGCGAATTTTATTTGGAATGCAGTGAGAAACCTTTCGCAGCGCTCCTAAGAAGGATAATAATAATAAAACTGTGCTAATATATTGTATGTTTCCCAAATAAATAATTATTTCTTAGTTAGGTGAGGCTGCTGTCTGTACAGGGGTATTGTTAAGGCTGTCGTGATGACTTCGATCGACTTTCGATATAGTTACAATACCGATACTTATATATACAAAACCGATGCCGGTGTTGAGCTCATAAAACACGTATTCAGCGCCTGGAAGGAGTCGTGTAATGCTATTGGTGTCTTGTGACTTGTCCAATGCGTTTGACCGTGTGGATCATACTGCTCTTCTCATGAAACTGCACCATTACGGCATTAAAAACCAAGCGCTTGCCTTGATTAAATCATAATCATAATCAGGATCGGCAGTGACAATGGGTGTGCCCCAGGGATCAGTTCTTGGTCCTTTCCTATTTTTAGTATGTCAATGATCTGCCATTGGTCGTTAAGAATCAATGCAAGGTCATATCGTTTGCTGACGATACTTTCTTCTTATTTAAAATCAAAAGACAAGAAACTGACTATCGAGCAGTAAACCAATGCATCTCCAACACAGAGAAGTGGTTCTCAGCTAATAATTTGCTCCTCAATGAAAACAAAACGAAATGTGTTAAGTTTACATTGCCAAATGTCGAACAGGTAAACACAAACATTGTAGTTAAGAGCCAGGAACTGACTCCTGTAAACTCAACTGTATTTCAGGGCATAAACTTAAATGCCAAACTCCAGTGGGGACCGCATGTTGTTGGGTTTAGCGGAAAGACTTGGCTCTGCCGCATATGCTGTCAAAAAAATGAGACAAATTTCAAATGAAACGACTGCTCGATTAGTCTATTTTGGTTACTTCCACAGCCTCATGACATATGGTATTCTGTAGTGGGGGAGTGCTGCCGACATCGGTACTATATTAATTCTGCAGAAAAGGGCTGTTCGCGCAATCTATCAGCTCGGTTCAAGGGTGTCACTCAGAAGTAAATTTAAGGAAATAATTATTCTTACTTTCCATTCACTATATATTTGAAAAAAATTTATGTATGTAAAAAAGAACATAACCTTGTTCTAAAGAAAAAAAGATCTGCACAATGTTAACACAAGAGGAAGAAATATGCTGGCAGCTCATAATAGTAGGCTTCATAAAGTCACTAACTCATTCATGGGTCAATGTATACGCTTTTATAAGAAGGTTCCTGAGGATATCCAAGGTCTTCCTATTGACAATTCAAAGAAACTATAAAGCAGAAGTTGTGTGCAAAAGCATATTATAAACTATCCGATTATTTGGATGATAAAAGCCCTTGGGTATAATCCCCTCATTAACAGGATTGTACTAGTATTTGTAAAAAAAAAACATGTGTAATGTGTCTGTTTGTTCGTTGAGTTCTTCGTTCCGATAAATATCTAAAGCGTCATTGTCACTAAAGTACGTCTTCTTATGATAGCGTCGGGTGACGGGTCGTTCACTTCCCTCTAATATGGTTGAGGAGGGCGATGGCCGGATCCCACGTTAACCCGTGAACGGGTCCCGTTTGAGGGTGATCATCGTTTGGATACTTGGGGGGAGGGAGACTTGCCGAGCTAACAGATGCAGATAAGAATAATTTTGTATAGATATAAAGAGACTCTATAAATTTATTTTGAAACAGATTTACCCGTGAAGTTTCTTGTCAGTTCTTCTTCATGAAGGTTTTTCCAAACTGGCGGTAGAGTCATGTTTTATTTGACGTCAATAAGAACAAGTAATTGTCAATGTTGAGAAATAAATATTTTATTTCATTTCAGGTTTTGGGTCCTGTTTTATCAGGGCTCGTATTAAATTCAAATAGCATAAACTAAGGGGACAGCAGATAGTCTACGGATGGCTTTTCTTCTCCGCCAGGCAATTATGTACCACTGTAAATCTCTAGAATGTAGTTTTGTTTTGGAAATAGACAACACTGCCCATGCAGTTTTAAGCCTTGTTATATACATTAAAGGGGGTAAAAGATTTTGGCATCATCTCCGATCGTCGTATGTTTTGTTTATTTTAAAATCACTGCGCACGGTTTGACCTAAATATATCGATTGGGGTGCCCCAACACCTAGGAACACGAGGAAAAAAGAGATTATGTTCTTCAAGTGTTATGAAAGTGTCACATTTCTGTGTCGATTCGCAGAAAGAGATCGTAATAGAGAAACGTTGTATACAGCAAAAAAACTTATTTAAAGCTTTTGTTCGTGCTGCTGGGTCTAGATGGTTCACAACCTTATCTAACGTGTATCTACGAAATAAGCATACTTTTAACTTAGTTTTCATATAAAAGGAAAATAGCAAATTTAACATGCAGAAAGTATATTTTATAGGTTGACCAAGAATCAAAATCGGGGCGCTTAGTAAAACCTATGTACAAACTATAAAGCCACAACTGTACCACTAAAAAATATAAGCCACTTCGCACTAAAGTGTCACATTTAAGAGTTATGCGCAAAAAATAGCATAACAGAAAAACTTTACATAAAACTATAAAACTTATTCGATATTTTTTTACATACTGTTATTAGTCAGTAACTGGCAGTTATTGACCTTATCCAATATCAAACTAATAAATAAGCATACATTTAACTTAGTTTTAATGTAAAAGACTTCATAGAAAATTTAACATGCAACAGTAAGTTTTGTAAGTTAACCAAGAATTAAAATCGTGGCACATGATAAAACCTACGTACTCACACAATCATTGACGACACTCTAAACAACACAAACTTAAAGGCCTTACTGGCTACTACTTAGACCTACTACAATGCGCAGCAAGGCTTTACATCCTTTTTGTTATTACAATCACTTCGGGATGAGAAAATAGTTAACCCCGTGATTGATTCCTGATTTTTGTGAACAGAAAGGTCACAGGTGCCAGCTATGTAGGGTGGCTCAAAAGTTCTACGTCTTTCACCTTCCAAAAATCGTCTATCGTCTATGTGGCCGTGTGAGGACTGGCATTGTCTAGGTGCAAGAAGATACGGCGTTTACGCTTATTTTTAAGGAGTTCGTAAATACCTTTCGGCAACCAAGTGGTCGTGTACCAGTTAATTAATATACTCAGTATGACAAAGCAACAGAATGCACGAGTCCAATTTTATTACAATTTATTGAACTTTGCAAGGGCGCCCCTTTGGTGGGTTTCGGCTCATCTTTAGAAATCATACGCTCGTTGTTGCACACCAAACTTGACGCCCCGTCGTTGAATCTGGTGAACACGGCATTGCACCAAGTGACGTGGTCGGTTTTTAGAGAATACCCGAATTTCACGGTAGATTATATGCTTATTTCAATAATATATGGCGTACAGCATCGATGTTTTTTAAATAAACAAATCCCCAGACAACGACACTAATATTATGGCCCCAAAGTAAGCAGAGCTTATGTTATGGATAACGATAACGGTAAAAATAGGTAAATGTAGGTTTGCAACCAAAATATGCAGCAAAATATGCTCTTATTACAGACAAATTTATAATATTAATTTCAAACGAACAGTTTAGCTTTACAAGTGAAATAGTAACTATGAGGAGTCATACCCAAGAAATTGGTTCGAAGATATGTATATGTCAACCCTAGTAAGTAAGCATGTTGGAATTGCCTAAAAAATGCCTTTAGTTGGTTGGGCTGATATCAGCTGTGAGTTGAGGGGGTTGTTAAGGTTAGTGCTATTGTTTTAATAAAGAAAAACAAGATTTTCCTTATCTTAATTTTTATTTACAAATTACAAAAAATATACTCCATTTGATACATGTGTATATCGCATGCATAATTAATGTTACGTAATATCCCTGTCTTCATACATTCTGTCTGTGCGTAATAACAATGTTTCATTAGCATTATTTCTGGCACTGTTTTAGTTTATTATTATGTTTATATTATGAACAACAAAATTTGAAGCACCTTCATTCATGGCTATACTCGTAGTTATTAAAATTACTTTAAACTATTTGATGAGTACAAACTGGTTCTTTCGCAATTGGGTGTGGATTCAAACATAACATCTAAAAATCAATATTTTGGTATATAGTGAAAGTTGAAAGTAGTACAAAACAAATTATTATAAAAATTTATGAACACAATATCAAAACGGAGACATTAAATTATATTACATTATGAGTTGAAGATTTCACGGTTTATATGTTGGAAATTGAGCAATTTATTGTCAATTAATTTTATTGTCAAATACGTATACAGGTACTTAAACTATACTTCTTCAACCTCATTTTTTTTATTTTGATTAAACACGGTACAGTCAATTTGAAACGCCCAAAACAACCAGTCTAACAAATTGTTTTTAATGCAAACTCTGTCGATCGACAGATCAGACGTAGGCACAGCTAAACTTACAACACAATTATTTTGAGTGGATTGTTAAAACAGCATACAGCAAAGATATTTTATATTTTTATGCATCCTTAATAACCGTGTAAAGCTTAATTTATGTCATTTAATGGTCATGATGTATAGCCAGTATGATGTTGTGCAAAGCGCTGGTGGCGTCGCATTGTGGGAAGTTCGCAAGCACTCGGCGAGCCGCTCTTGTGTGCTCGTCGCGAAGCTTTTTCGTCTGTTCGATACCGTCGCCTTCTAACACGGCTGTGTATAGCTGGAATAAACAGATGCATGGAACTAGTTAGACAAGAACGTTCGAAGTAAGTACAAATGGTTAGATTTTATTAAAAATTTCCAGAAGTTCGTGAAAGATGACGTACAAATTATTTAATATCGAACATTCTCTAAAACGTGTCTAATTTTAACTCATCAAATAAAATGGCCGACTGGTGTAGTGGATAGTAGCCCTGCCTCATACACCGTAAGTCCAAGGTTCGAGTCCTGGAGCCTTCATTTGTGTGACGAAACAGTTTGTTCTCATGTCGTGGTTATTTATATATGAATGTTTATTCTGGATTCCCCCCCAGTTCGCTGTATGGTCATCCATAACACAAGCTCTGCTTACTTCGGGGCCATACAGTTGTTGTGCTTTTCTGGAGTTTGTTATAAATTAATTTATATATTTAAATAACCGAAAGAAAAAACACAAAAAACAATGATACACATTCCAAAATTAGTATGGCTGAATTAATTGTAAGAGCTTGCTGAATGGTTAGAGAAATATTTTTGTTTATATTCTTAAGAATAAGTTGGTTAATAATTAAAAATGTATTTTATATGAAATATTTTATTATTACTATTCATACAGTTTGATACTTTTGTTTAAACTTACCATCATATATATATACTTTATAAATGGTTTTTTGTTTCAATCCGCTTTATTCTATTTCATAAAATAACTTTGAAAAGTTCCAGTACTTACAGCATGATAATCCACATCTCTAACAGTCTTCCTCCCTGCCTCAATGTACGCGTACAGACTGGGTCTAGCCTCCAATGTGAAGCCGACAGGTGCTGAGACGAGGGAGAAACTCGCTGGCTCCGGGCCTGTGAAGGTTTCCAGGTCCAGGAACGCCTGCCAGGCCAGGGCTAGGTGGCAACCGAAGTGATACGCCTGGAGGTGGGAAAAAGTACGGTAATAAGTAATGTAAATCTTTGGCTGCTTTCGGTATATACACTAAGTGTTAAAATTTAAAAACGTAGGTAATAATTATTTTATTATCATTTGATTAGTTTAAAAAAGCAAACTACTCGTAAATTACTATAGACAACAGTTAGACTAGAATCTACCTATTGTAGTAATGTGTGAAAAATAAGTTCATGAGTGCGAAAAATAATTTTCAAGCTTTCAAGTAGATAGAGCTTAGTTTGCAAAATTATTACTAAATTGATTTTTGAGGATCATGCACCATGTCCCAGGCATGGACACATCCACCTATTTCGTTCTTTATATATAAAACCCGTATTACGTATATATATATAAAGTCGGTACGGTGTATTTGGGAAACTTGTTCCGAAGGGTACTAATGTTACCCGGTGTATATGAATAATATAAAATGCCTAAATTTCTTCTCGGCACGGTAAATTGCCTGAAAAGAGTCGCGGACATTCAAGTAGATTTTAAAATAATAAATCAATTAAAAGTTTGCTTTTTTATCAAGTTGAAAGTCGGATTTGATTACCTAATATATTACCTAATATATAGACAGATAATTAGTAGCTTAATGTGCAATGTTAACCTGTTTTGTAGACACTTTTTAGTATTGAGTCGGAGTTAGCATTGACTATTTCCAACAGAAAAATAACTTGCCAAAAAAATTTCATTTCATAATATTTTATACATCTTATTAACTTAATAGTTTGTTACTGCACCGGTGGGCCGTAGTATGCAAGTTTCATTTAAAATAAATTAGAGAGAGAATTGTTTTCTTTGTTCATTTGTAATCGATAAACCCAGAAACTTCTAGACCGGTTAAAAGAAAACCTTTCTACCATTAGAAACCTACTATACCCAGGAGTTAGAGGCTTAATTTTATTCAAAAACTCACACAACATCAGGAGTTTGTGATAAATATAATAAACAAATAAACAAAATTTCTCTTGTTTGTTCAGCTGCGGGCCGGGTAACTAAGCAGGTTTTGTAAGAGATCCATTGTCATGAATAAAACTACATTACTGATTAATAAAATTAACAATATCTGACTTGTTCCTGCAGCTGAGGCCCGTGTCCCGCCAGCTTCAAGGCAGCGGAGCAGCTCTTGCCGAGCAACGCTCCGGCCGCGAGCACGTGGCGCGCCGTCCACTCGCCGCGAGCAGACCCGAGCACGCCCGACATTGCCAGGGGTTCGAGGCGGGATTCCCACTCTGTGGAGAAATGGATAAAGAATTGAGCAATGAAATTTTTTTACAGTGCTCTACATTTGAAATGTGATTTTGCTTGAGTATCCGTCGAAACTGTTAAGAAAAAAGCATTTGTCTTTATTCTTAGTATTTCTTGCTTTTCCACCATTAACAGAATGAATATTTTGCCTGCTTCTAGTAGTCTAATGTACGAAAGAAGATAGAAAGGAAGCGGTAGCTTCATTCAGGTATTTCAGACAATAGGTCAGATGAACATAAATCATGTTATTTCGTATATAGTATACCTAAGTTTGTTATATGACGCATGTTAGAATATATTTGTCTTTATTTTGTATATTATTTATTTAATTTAGTATTACTATGTATGCGTATAGTAGTGTGTTGTATCCGTTTAGTAGTGTGTATGTAATTGTCTAAAAAACGTATTTTGTACTGGATGTGCGCTGCAGTGTTACTCGTTTACAGTGTTCGGCGTTTACGGAAGATCAGCGTCCTGGTGTGTCCGCACATCACGACTTCCAAGCTGAGCTTCAGTGCTAGTTAATTACTATTTTTTGTTTTATGTTAACATACAGATGGCATCACTTTAGTATGTACACCGAATAAATGTAATTTTCATTTCATTTTATTTCGTAAAGAAATGGATTGTTTTTTCTTTTTTTGGGTAATTGCCTCAAAAAAGATTAATGTGCTGGTATAATTTGAATATACATTATATTCAAATTATACCAGCACATTAATCTTAACTGATATAATATGAATTAAATATAATCTCTTCACCACTGATTTGAAAAAAATCTGGAGGTTGAGATATAAACTATTTAGTATTCACACATCGATCCCTGTCAATATGCACAATCAGGGATCCGGTAAATAAGATACAAAATCGTCGTGTCAAAAAGGTTCTGGTAGACAATCCCAAAGTAACCGGGTAAAGAAGAAACCTGAAGTCCTCGTGAAGCGCTTGAGTTGTTAACATGTCGGAAATTGCATAAAAACAATCAGGCGCAAGAACAAAACGTGTTCACAAAAATCATCAAAATTTATTAATATTGTCGATCATTTATCGTTCAAACTATTTTCCACACAACATTTTCGATTATTTTATGATTCACATTGATAAAAGATTGCATATCGCAGTTTACTTATGGGAACTTTTTGTATTAGAAATAAGATAAATATGACCTATTTTTCGACACAAATTACAGCTTGCCAACCCTACTCAGCTTCCATTGCTATGTGTCTACGACTTTTTTTAATGTTTCTTATATGATGCTTAAGTATTGCAGAGGCCTCCTATTTATATTTAATAAATATATTTGTCCTTTACAATACTATCACAAGGCTAAAGTGAACAAAACATGATTACAAGTTAAAAATATTTTGACATCTTACGTAGGTAGGTAAACATTTCCTCTAATACCAAAGGTTCCTACATATTTGTCTAAACAAGATATTTGTGTGATAGCGTTAATGTTTGTTCACGTATAAAAGATTGTAATAATATTAATCATTGCAGAGATTCTAGTTGTGGTCTATTGCAGTAACTTGGTATTTAAAATAATTAATTCTTTTAGCTGTCAAACAAAAACAATAATCAGGAACGATAGGTACGTCCTTCAACAATTAAAATACAGTTATAAATCACATGAAACGGCAGTAGTTAAGAGTTACTAAATATTCCACTGGCTAAGTTAAAAAAAAAGCGTTAGGTTTCAGTGGCACTTGGAATAAGAGCGAATTTATGAGTGTCATCAAAATATATTCAGGTAAAAAACATAACCCTCCTTCTGAGTGTCGGGTAAAAAAAGGCTTCAATCACAACAGTATATTTTAATGTTAAATAATTGTCCCATAAAAATCACACAGTTCATAAACGTAGCCTCGAAATTGTAAAATTAACATGGAATTAACAATGAATTTATTATACGTGAGAAAAAGTTAAAGGTTATGTTTAACCTATCTTTTGTACGCTTCAGATGAATCATAAACAAGTGTGAATTGTTAAGTAAAAAGATTCGGATGAGTCGGATTCGATGGATTATGGACATATACTCGTATTTGTTTATGTCAAGCTATGTTTTATATCGAGATAAATTATGATTTTCTGTTTACCCATAACAAAAGGCATAAGTTTTGCAATGTTTTTTAATAAAATTAGGTTTGGCGAAATTTAAGTAGTTTTTCAATTTTCAAAGTTCAAAGTTTTCAAAAGTTCACTTTTCAAAGAGAGTGCTTGGCATTTTGTTTGTCAATGGCATAGCCGACCGAAATTCGTAATCAAGCAGACAGATTTTCACACCCCGTTTCTTAAGCAAATGAATATTTATGCCATCGCGTCGTAGCTTAACATATTAATGAGTTGAGTGTCAAGATGTTGTGTAAACATGTTCAAATCTGTACACATTCTTTGTTTAGTTAAATTATATGTGACAAATTCAGCCATATGTTATAAGTACGTAGAGCTGACTATGTAAACACGTTTAATCATAATTATAATAAAATCCCCAGACAAAAACACCAACTGTACCGCCCCAAAGTGGGCAGAGCTTGTGTTGCAGATGACCATACGGCGAACTGGGGGGGGAACCCAGAATAAACATACGTATATAAATATACACAACCATGACCCGAGCACAAACTCTACATATAATTGTAAAACTACGTTTCTTTGTACACCTTCAATATTTTTTAAGTCAATATTCAATAAATCTAAGGTTCTAACATTTATTATTTGTCGTATTATAGACAGGATCCAGGCTCGGGTGTTATAAAACAAAATATATCTCAAATAAGACCTTCTTTAACCCCTCAAAAGTAATGTATCGAGTTATCGGTAATCGAAAATCGTTATGGCTTGGCAAATACCTTCGAAATAGCTCCTGATATATGTGAGTTTTCTTACGATGTTTCGCTCCAACGGTATCATATATTTGTGTAAAACTCTACATTCATTTATATAACAGGTAAAGTCAGCAACAGTAAAAAAATATATTAAAAAAGAAATAAAGTAGTAAACAACTTGTAGAATCCTACGCTTAATTATTATTAATACATGTATTAATAATAATTAAGCGTAGGAGGTATGTATACCTGCATAATATATACAAAGAGTATCAAAAGCAATAGGCTGTATATCTATGAAAAATAAACTACGAAATATAGAATCCTCTCAAGTGCAGTAGCATTTGCGATTGTGCTTTTTCAGACTGTCCTTGTTTTCATGTTCGAATAATTGGCGTAAATAATGAACGGAGAGCCAATTTTTTCCAAATTTTTTTCCAAATTCCAAAAAAAGTGTCCCAATTTTAATCATGTTTCCTATTTAACTCTCGATTATTGGTTGCAGCATTGGCTATTCGTAGCTTCGTTTTCTTACCCTTTTCTGTATTCTTACCGTTTTTGCGACCATCTATTTATACGTCAGTGGTTCGAATAATAAATTATAAATAGGTATAAAATTATGATACCAGATGTCGGTAAAAGCTTAGTCAAAGGTTACTAATGAGCTATTAGGAAATATTGTATGACCTTGCATTCGAAAATGTCGATTTTGCAATTTGCCAAAAAGGGTTTATCGTAGTCATCATGCTGTAATGTTTAAAGATTGCTCAATTTGTTCAGCTTTTATTGCATCAGTCGTAATTGTTTGATTTTTAGCTTTTTGAAACCTGGAAGTTGTTCGTTTGATCTTTTTAGCATACGTTTTTTAACTAAGTACCTACTGCTTGAAGAAAAGAAGTGTGTAAATGAGTACATAAATCGCCAGCTGTTTGCGCAACAAAAGTTTGCTATACTTATACTATACAGTGGTAAATGGTTGCTTAATAAAAAAGGCATTCAAAAATTTGCTTGTTTTAGTTGAATATCTAAGTCAACCACTGTCCAAACAATACTCTGTTTCTATACAGTCAAACGATACAAAGAACAAATTAATCTACATCCAATTCCTAGCACACTTAAACAAAAGAACTAAAGGCCTATCGACCCGCTCGCCACTTGACATTCGGCTTGCGTGCGCGCATGAACATTCAAAGCGAGATGCTGTTTTCCTACGAATGGCATACAATGATGAATTTCAAATGAGTAGGTACTACTCAACCAAGCCAACTAGACCACTGTCAAACGTGAAGGCATTTATTAAGGATACGAACCAGCAGCTCTAGTTTTAGTCATTTAGGTATTATATGCCAGTGTTTATTTTACCTGACTAAATTACCAAAGTAATTCTTCTTTGTTTGTTAGAAGTAAAGAGTTTAATGGTGTAGCGGCAATCGGCCTGTTCGTCTAGTTTCCTTGGTCGAGTAGGTGTGACGTCACTAGATGGAAAGCAAGCTTAGTTTGCGTTGACCAAGTTTAAATATTGAGGTTTGCAGTGGGTGCGGTTTGTAAAGATGAAACTCTATACCAACTTAACTTTTAATTTAAGCTATTATTGATTTTTGATGACGACGTCATGATAAATATGTTTTTTTAATAAGTAACAGGTTTGTTAGTGACTATTTCCTTTTTGGTACATTATGAAACTAAAGTATATAAATGTATCCAACACCCAAAAGATGGAGACAAATTACTAAAAGTTTTATTCCCATTTAGAATACGCCAAGTCTTGTTAGGCTTGTCGTGCATCTTTAGAGAGACCTTTTTACCCAATGTTTTGAAAATCAAATTAGAAAAGGGCAAAGAAAGTAAAAACTAATATATCTACTTATATCGAACTTAAAAAAATCAATCAGCAGAAATTGAAAAGTATGCTGGACATATTCCTCAGATTGCGCGTATTCTCGTAATATCTTAATAAATAGGTGCCTGTATAATATTTCAACTTATTACCACAAATGAGCGTTTTCGTGGAAAAGTAAACAAGTATTTCACAACGACAAACAAAGGACTATACTAATATTTACGTCACACCCAACCTATGACACATAAAGACTAACAATCCGTATTGTCACCATGCCAAAAGTCATAAAGTCATGGACAAGGAACCTGCCTACTAAAAGTACACGAAATGGTTATAATTTATACGCCGATTAGCAGAAGTTTAACATAGTATATTTGCTCTATGAATTATCCGAAATCTTGCTTAAGTTTGATTCTGAAGAGAATTATGATGATGTTAAAAAGTTGATTAAACTCTAAACGTACTTAAACTAAAATGACACATACACTACCCCACGTACAATTTACGAATATACACACACACCTTTTCTACCACCACAAATTCTGTACGCTACTAAATAACAATCTTAACATGGTCAACCGTTATCTTAAAAATTTAGTGTACTTAATGAAAATTCATAAAGATAAGTGTTATTGGAAAAGTAATTTAGGCAACAGAAAATTACAGAGAAAGCTAACGCAGCATCTCAAAATTGCCCATCGCTTTTACCTACCATGCGTAAACGCATATCACGTAGTTTAATTTGTTATGTTACCTATTTGTGTGTTGAAGTGCTGTTTTTTTTTCTTTTTTTTTCTATAGGACTTTACAATATATTGTTTTTAACTTTTTACTATATCAACTTGGCAATTTCAATCAAAAAACTTCATAATACATAACAATTTGCATGCTGTCGCGTTTCTAACGATGGTTAAACGCTTTCTTTTTTGCAATTATCAATTGAAGAGCCTTCGGACGTCTTCGGCCACTGCAAGTTACGTGATAATCCTACGGATTATGTACCTTAGGTTTCTAATGATGCAATAATAATAAAAATGGTTAAGTGGTTTCAGAGTTTGTCTATTGCATATAATCCAATAAATAAACAAATATTTTCTCTTTACACTAAAAGTATACGTATTATAATTAATAAAACAGCTACCTACCAGTAAATTTATGTTTTAATGTAGTATCAAAAAAGTTCGCGATATTTTCCTGTTAATCGTTCTCGTATTTAAAAATATTTATTATCACACTTATTGTGTAGGCGGTTAAGATGGGATTCAAAGGTCACTTACTAAATTAAAATATTGTAAGTTGTGATTCTCACGTGTTCTGCATGTGGTCTGATGAGGTCTTTGACATTTTAGTGTCCCATCCCAGCGGGCTTTGACGGAATAAAATCATTTTATTTTATACACACGACATTCTTAATAATCCCTCTCAATAATACCAGCCACACCCAACTAGGGGTGGTGTAAGGCAAATTGTAGTCCACTGCGCTTTGCTACTGCGGGTCCGTAGATTTTAAACATACCTTTAGAACAATTTTAAGTTATATGGGTTTCCTTACCATACTCTCCTTCACCGTTAGAGCGGTCGGTTTGATGTACCTACTTAAGTTGTTAAAACTCATTGGCACATTGGGCTGTGACCGGGGATCGAACACGAGAACTTCAAATTGAGAAGTCAGAGCCTTAAACTCTACGCCACCGACGCTCTCAGCGCCACCGAAATCGTCTGTATGAGAAATGTACCTAAGTGTTCATGAGATGTTTATCAATTTTCACTTATCCCTACTACATAAATATATGTTGAAGATTCTGTGTAATGTACCATACAAAAACTTAAAGTGTAAATGTTATAAGTATTCTAAGTATAATTGGTGAAAAAGAGTTGCAGCTAGAACTTAAACTTTCTTTTAACGATACGTAAATAATTGACAAAACGATTTAAAGAGTCTTTCTTCTACAGGATCTATTGTAAACATTTACACCGTCCAGCGGGTCTAACAGCGAAGACGTATCCAATTCGACAGACTATGAAGACTTGGTTCTACAATCACGTGTCACTTGACATGCATTTCAGATACAGACAACAGTGTCATTATTATGTATTTAATTTTGATCCCAGCGTTTAATTACCTATCTAAATTACCAAAGTTGTAAGTACGTATTTTTTTCGCGGCGCTTTTTGTTTAGTTTTGTGGATTGAAAGGATAAGCCCGTTCCTCTAGTTTGCTTAATCGTCTAGTACCTCGTTGAAAGAAGTACATAGCGAAGAATTCTCATGTTAGACCCTGTTGGTCTTCTACCATTTAACCCAAAAATCCCACAAGATGAGCAAGTAAATGCGCGGGTAAAACGGCGCAGGAGTCTCTTGACTTTTATAAAGAAAGCAAGGTTTCAAAAGCTTTAGATTTTCATGATTAAGACAAACTACCACCTAAAGCTTTTCTTTATAAAGAAAACGGACACCACGTTTATTTAGGGTCTAAACAATCTAAACAATAGCTATCTAAATAGCAATCTAAACTTTGAAAAACTGCCGAAATGTCCAAAATATTAGTAACAGTAAATATTTTACCACCTGAGTTTATGAAACTCGTTTATAAAACAAGGCTGGGCAGTTTCGAACAAAACCATGCCAGAAAAGCTTTGGTACTGGACTCATTGTAGGTCAATGTGCCGACTTACTCCTTGCTGGTTTTCTTAAAAGGAAAGCGGAACTTTTAGAACGTCAGTATACGTGAAATTTGATTATTTTACGATTATAAAGTTTGGGATTATTTAAAATCTAGTAAAACATAGTCCTATTTTTTTTTAGTAAACGCTTATCGTATAAGAATTGATAAGAACGGTAAGAACTACGCCATACAGCCTGGTCTGTAGTAAATATTTTTTTACTATTACTTTTACATTTATTAATTGTTTAAGTTCTGAATATACTCGTATATGTTATATTGTGATATTGAAGTAACTTTGTCTTCTTTTCAGTCTATTTATCTTATAATATATATTCGGACCAGCTTTTCGTTGCGTCATCTTTTGAGAGGTAATTGTAACTATTTTTTTTCTTAATTTGGTTGTGGAAATCCCCCATTGTGCTGTTTTACTAATAAATATTTTATTTTTCTATGATTGATAAAAGTTCTCGTGTAACTAAGAATATTAGATAAAAGACAGCTAGATGATCTTTAATGATTTCTTCGGGGTTGTTTTCAGGTAAAGTAAGCTTATGTGTTCCATGAATATAGTTTATCCAAAAACAAATCCGTGTAGCCGTTTAAGCATGATAGAGTACCAACCATCCAAACTATAAACTTATGCATTTGTATGCATTTGTAACATACCCGCAGCATCTACCCTCTGGTCTTCCGGCAAGGGTCGGGAAGGCAGAGGGTTGTTCTGGTCATCCCTTTCCCCAAGGAACTCCGCTTCGGCTAGGTCTCGTACTGCGGATGACATCAACTCTACCAGCTCCTGGTTCCTGGTAAACGAATAGTAGATTATGAGTTCCTATAACTGTGTTCTTCGATATAGAAACTTCTGGCATTTTAAAGTAGTTGCAGTTTTAAATGGCTGGTCAGCGAATTTGGTTAAATCCAGAATAAACAATAATATAAGGCTCATTATGTATGTGCGAATACGATATCATTGTATTGTTCCTATAAAATTTATGTCTATTTATATCTATTCACATTATTGCTTCTTTTGCGCTTATTATTTTTTTTTCTTTCATAAAAATACAAATTATTTACAATTGATATGTATACACGCGTTTTTTACATTGGTGTCTGCTTCTTGGGAAATCAACGGTTGACTTTTTAAATCATTATAACATTTATATTGAGATCAAGATGATGATGGTTATTATTGTTTATTAAATGAAATATTTTAATATGCTACCACGAAAGACAATTACCACCTTTTAGCGCAAGTCGCGCATGCTCAACGTGGGCAATGTCTCCAACGTCATCGTTAGATATTGTCCGTGTTGTGAGATGGAAGACAAACACCTGGTTAGTATACCTACATTAAAAAATAAACATTCTTCTTTTAATAATGAACTAAATGGCGATATAAATAATCTGGCTTTGATTTCGATGTCGGCAAAACAATAACCTCGATTACGCAATACATTCCATTAAAGGTTTTTGACACTAGATCAGGAACTTTCAGTAACATAAGAATGATGACCGTATGGCTTGTATGTAAGTAGCCCTAAGACACAAAGTCCTATATTCGAATCCCGTTGAAATCCCCACCCGTCTATTGAATACAGGATATTCGTTTATGATTTACGAATATTCTGTATGTATTTGTGTACGCATCTAATTTTTATTTTTATTAATAGATTCTAATTTTTCACATTCCGTTATGTTTTAGACTACATCAGCATGTACCTAAAAATGTCTGAAGAAAAACAAAGTGACAATTAAGCCGGTTCGTATTAATATTCTAAAACAGCTAAAAATGTTGTTCTGAACTCTTTGTCTAACATAGGTTATTGCGATAGAATCATCATTTAAACATGTATTTTATACTGCTCTTGTGTCACTAAAATATTTTTAAAATAATGGGTTAACGTATCCCTATGCGTAATGTTCCAACAAAATTCTATATTGGTCCATTGGTAAGCTATGTAGAAACTTATCCGTCACACTAAAATAACCTTATTCTGTATCACACGATAACAAAGAACCACGAATAATTTTAGGTTTTTCGAAAACATAGACATGCAGTTAAACAGGAATGAATGAGAATGAATTTGTTTCGAATGACTTTGAAAATACGGTCACAGAAATTCTTTAAGCTTAAGAACATTTGATGAATAAATGATCCCGAGTTAGTTAGGTATGTATTCTATTATAAAAAATATCACGTTAATCACATCCTGGTAAAAAAAAATCACGCGAAATCTGTAAACATCGCAATAACTGTTAAATTGATAATAATTAGACACTTAAAGCGAGTCAGTGATCTAACAATTACAAAATAATACAGTCGGCCGAGGCAAGCACGTGATGGTTTAATTTTCTCTTCCTTGTTGCAATAATGTCCGCGGTTTCTATATTGATTTAATAAAATTACAATTAAGTTTAGTTCAATGCAAAGATAACTAGATAACCTCTTTTTACACAAAAACACTACAAGTACTGTACATACCTTTTAGGTTAGATATGGTTTTTATTTTGAATCAAAATTTAACTACGTTTTTACTACATTCGGGAAGTACCGATGGATGTATCGTGTGAGTTAAAATGTATTAAACTGTTTATAATTCAATATAAAACTATATTTCTTTTAGTTTGGTTCATAAATTATGAAATGTACTCGTTTTCTATTTACCCGTATGTGGGAAAAAAAGAATTGAATGAAAAGGGGGTCAATAGGAAAAACTTGCTAGGGTTGTCAAATTTATTTTTGTAGATACTCTGAAGAGAGTGTGATATAATAAATTTAATAACTAAATTTCTTTAAGTTTTACGTGATTAAATTGTTAATACAGAACATTTCTCCCAGAATCTACAAAATTATAGTTTCGTCGTAATTGACGATATTTTTGGCTGGAACTTGGCCAATGACTTTTTAAACTCTTCAAAATATTTTTCAATGACTTCAGCTGAAACAGCAGCTCGGGATCTTTTAATATTTTGGCATATTCGTTGGGATATTTTGTCTTTATGTCTTTTTATAAAATTTTGGATAAAATCGGGACCAGGAAAGTTATTTTTGAATCGTTTATGAGCTATTCCAAGCTTGTCAAGATACATTTTAAAAATGTACCTTCAATCAAGGGAGTCCAAAGGATATACCCATTGTGCACAAACGTTTAAATATTTGATCTTATATTCTTCGCTTTCTAATGAAAGGGCTCGTTGGCCACCCTGTGGTTTCAGTAATGCTTTGGTGTGGCAATACGAAACTGATGGCTGCATGTTATATTTAGCAGCAACTGTTTTGTAAGGTCCATTTATCAAATAATCTTCTACCGCTTATTTTCAAAAATTTCATATTATGTTTAATATATATATAAAATATAACAATTATAAATAATTTTTGAAAAACTTAATATGAAACATAATATATATATATATATATATATATATATATATATATATATATATTATTTATAATTATTTCAAAAATAATTTAAAAATATATACCAACGTAACCTTTAATAGCAACCCTAGCGATTACAATTCTAATCACCCCAAATGCGTTTCTATCTACCTCTCACGCATCTCTATTCAGCCTTTTGGCGTTTCTATTTAACCCATACTTAAATTCTTTTTACCCCTAAGGCATCTTCTTTTCACCCAGAATTTATTTGGTTCACAGTCTTTATAACTCTTAGGCAAATTTAGACTGTAAAAAAACTTAATTTGGCTTACCTGTATATTTTATACAGCAGACGTAAAACTAACACTTCCAGTAACGTCGTATTAATACAAAATTTACTCTAAATATCGAACAGAACGAAAAGTTTAGCACAGTTCAAAATCACAACCGTTGACTGCTCACTTTGACATTATTATTTTTAGCAAATAGGAACAACTTCACTCAGAATACGGAGTTGCCATGATAGAACCAATGTAGCCTTATATAAAAAAACAAATTTAGGTAATTTCATATAGTAGTGTAAGAACTATAATGCAGCGCAAAAGCTTTTTTTTCTATTGCCCCCCTGAATTCTATTCACCCCATTTTACAGTAAGACTAATAAAAGCCAAAATAATGAAATATACATCTTTTGTGTGTGAATAGTAAATGAGAAATTTCACAACACCTTAATACGTTATTTATTCAAATATTATTATGACGTAATGACTGCTCGTGGCTCGGAGCGCCAAACAGGTTCAATAGAATTTTGTCAAAACACCGTGAGCTACGTTCTAAAACATTATCATATTTTTTTATTCGTTAAAATTTTAGAAACGGATATAAGTCAGTCCTCATATCAGTCCTCGTATAAGTCCTCGAAATCCAGAAAATATTTTAAAAATACTTTAATTTAAATCCGTTAACATAATTTAGTGGATTGGGAGCACTTTTTTCTTCCGTTATAGCTGTACTACAACAACATGCAACAGTTGTGCAAATAACCAAGTACAGTCTCAAATGATTTAAAATTTAATAATCTGGTACCTTTGGGTATTCTAATAACAACTTATTATTTTGTAACTAACCTTAACATTTCTCGACGTCGATTACAAAACTTCACTGTAAAAATAATGACATAAAAAATCTAATTGGAAGTAATTATTTTCGTGCAAATCCTATCGCTTTTGTTGATGTTACGATCCAAAGATGAGTTACATAGTAAACTAAAATGTCTAGTGGATTGAAAATGGAAACATACCTGTGACTAGAAAATAGAAAATATACATAACTATACGAAACACAGTACACAGAGTATTTATACCGTAAATGTAAGTATCTATCAGAATTCGAATTCAAACTCGTGCAGAAAGATCGCAGGGCTTTTGCTAACTATAACTCGCCTTCTATATTAGCATCACAAACACGGGCTTCAAATTTTATTTTACAATATTCAGCTCTTACCTCAGATTAGCCAGCTCGGAGCAAGAGTTGGCCAGCAAATAGTCCCCGCTGAGCAACGCTATCTTGTTGCCGAACATCATGTCATTGGGTTCCCCGTCGGGCACGTCCCTGGAGTTCATGTTGACGAGTCCCTTGTGCACGAGGTGTGAGGTTCGAATCATCTCTGTGACTTCGGCTAGGGCGCGTTGACTGTATAGGGAAATAATTTTAATTTATTTGGAAACAAAGCTTTTACATTTATTTTTATTTGATAAGAATATTTTTTTTTATTACGAGATCGACAAGCGTTTGACTTCCATCTCAGCTGGTGGAAAGGAACGACGGAGACGGGGATGATTCAACATCTACATAGTAATAGTTGTTTTAACAAATTAATTTAACTAACGTACCTATTTCTTTTTATTAAAATCTCTCGACAAACAACTGTGGAACGAACCAAATATAATTAGTAATATAATAAATAAATCCCCAGATAAAAACAACTGTAGGTATGGCCCCAAAGTAAGCAGAGCTTGTGTTATGGATAACCATACAGCGAACTGGGGGGGAACCCAGAATAAACATACATGTATAAATACAAACAACCATGACCCGAGAACAGACATCTGTGTTCATCACACAAATGAATGCCCCGGCCGGGACTCGAACCTGGGACCTTCGGCGTATGAGGCAAGGCTACTTACCACTACACCACTCGGTCGTAGTATAATGAAGATTGTTTTGTGGATGATAATGGATTTAAAGTGTGTATATGTTGATATTTCATCACTCAAAATGTGATTTTCAGGATTTAAAAGACGTACATTTAGTCACTATTCCCTACGCCACTAAAATGCGCCAAAATAGCTCTTTTTGACAAGGCCCATATATGTATAGCCCCATGGCCTTAATGTTGTGACGCTGAGGATTTTTGATAATTTTAAGTACCAAAAATATTGCTTTGTTGGAGGTCGACTTAGTAATGAATCTGAATATGTTCATAAAATGCAAATACACGCAGACAACAATAATAAAATCAGAAGCTGGTTAGATTAATAAATTAGGGATTTATTTATTTAGATACAACCTGTATGTGACGCATGTATCCATTATGCTAAGGCCATCTTATTTCGAACTTTCCTTTATCATTTTTTTCATGACCTTTGAATTAAACGCGTTTTTTTGTATTTACATTTAATTATACTAAGCAAAAATCAAATAAATTACTTTGGGTTATGAAATTATACATAGGTATTACTAAACAAAAGTATTCCAAAGCAAAGCAATTTATATAATGGAACCGTCAGTTTCTAATCATTTTATTTAATATTAATTACACAGACCGGAATATAATTTCTCATATTTACTCAAAAAAAATTAAATCATAATGATTTTATCTGACAATGAAACATAAATCTTAACCAAACCCTTTCATTTAAAAAAAGAACTAAGTCAGGTTCGAAATTTAAAAGCCTTTCGAAACCAGTATATAAAAGGAATGCACTCAATACTCTCACTCGGCCGATATATGGTATGCGGAAGGCACTGTCAAATTGCGAACCGAAAACGGTGACTTCAACCGTTGGAAAACTTCAACAAACTTAACCATGCTGGTGTTTAAAATTGTAACAATTTTTTTTTATAGACATCGTCTTAAACCGTTTTTTACATCATAGAATAAGCGCAACTCTTGACTGCACGGATAATTTTGTTGGTCAGCGTTTTGTTCAACGTGAGCCGCATATAAGTTTAAAAGTCAACGGCTTTTGGAGGTCGCAAGAAAGTGACCTGTTGTGCAGATGGACAGATAGTAGGTGCTGTGTTTGTAGGTAGGGGGAATTACCGGCAGTTGAATGTAAGATGATAGAGATAGATGAAGAGATGATAAAGATAAAAAAAAAATTGTAGGAACAAAGTGCTTCATTGACGGATGTTTAAGAAAGTTTTTTAGGACTAGCTCGTAACGGTTGGACAATAAACTTTTTATATTTTAAGTAGTAGACATTACTTTTGTAATAAGAATTGTCAAAATGGCTGAACTTAGAACGATAAAGTTAATAAACTTTTTTTTTTTTATTCAATATTTGTTTAGGGACAAGTTAATAAACTTAAAAAGTTGTATTCACATCAAAAAGGTACCTAATATTTGGGATCTGCTTTGATGAATATTTATTTAATAACATTTTTTCTTTGATTAATGACCAGTATGTGAAAGAACTAAAAACAAGTTAATAATCGAACACTCAAATTAAATAGAGTTCGTAACAGCCGTTAGACCAAAATGAGCTGAAATTTTCTCAAAATTTGGCGGTTTTGTAAATATTTAACAAAAACGGCTCTTCGGGAACCGCAACGGGTATCGCGGTTTGGATTCCAGGCCACAGTAGTTAAAACCGGGTACTAGTAAAGAGTCATCAGCTATACCTGTGCAGGACCCCGGCAGCTTTGTCCTGTTCCATGTCTGGGATCTCCGGGCTGTGGCCAGCTGCCTTGGACACCAGCAGCACGATCAGACCCCACGCCTGCATGTTGTTCTTGCCATTGTAGATCAGATTCCTGTTGGAAAGAAACCATATTTTTTGCCATCAATAAAATAAATAAATTGCCAAATGTATAGGTTAGAATATATACTAATCAAACATAAGTGGCAATGTAGCGGTCTTATAGGATTAGTTTCAAATTTTGGACAGGGATTTGTGCAACAGGAAGTTTTCATATTAGGATGATTCACCCGTTTTTATATTGCATGTTTGGTTTACTGTTAGTACTATATACTTTACTATAAACATAAATAAATCCCCAGACAAACACACCAACTGTATGGCCCCAAAGGAAGCAGAACTTGTGTTATGGATGACCATACAGCAAACTGGGGGAACCCAGAATAAACATACATGTATAAATACAAACAACCATGACCCGAGAACAGACATCTGTGTTCATCACACAAATGAATGGGGTACTTCAACTCGAAATTAGGAAAACGAAGCGCGTTGAGCTGAGAGTGGGGCAATTTGCAGGGGCTCGTAACCCCCGAGGACAGATGCTAGCCAACTTCATCAAGAGGAAATATGTCTGTATGTTGGACTTCTTCTTCATGAAGCCGAAACATCGCAAATGAACTTTGATTGGTCCTAACAATTCTACAATGAACGAGATAGACTTTACCATGTCGACGAGAAGACGAATTTTAAATGATGAGTGTGTGATTAATTCCCTTAAAATCCGAAGCGATCATCGACTGGTAAGATGCACAGTGAATCTGAATCGAAAATTGGAACGATCTCGGCTGATAAAGTTCTGTAAATCCAAAACGCGGAATACTTTTAGCTCGAACTACAAAACCGTTTCGAAAGCCTCAGCCATAGTGTGGATGTGGACGAATCACTACCAGGTTCGTGGGAACTGTCCATACGGTCCAAAGTTCTTTAAAACTCACTGTCCAAAATAAATCAGTAAATAGATCTCAGACTTAACTCTCAGTAATATTGAAGCGAGCTACCGAGGATGCCTCTCAGTACAGGCAGCTACATAGGCAGATCACCAAGTCTTTGACTCGCGATTTTCGCCACTTTATTACAAGGTGGCTATTGAGTAAAACGAATGCTCTAAAATGTTTCCGAGAGATCCGACTTAGGGGACAGAGCGAACTGACGAGGCTGAATACGGGTGCTGGCAGCATCATTACGTCTTCTCCAACTCGAAATTTTGAGGGAAGTGGAGAAGTTTTACGGACATTTGTACGCGACAACACGTGCTCCTGCTAGCAAAAAGGTCATAGACCCCAGAGAAAAACTAACCCAACACTATACTGGAGATATCCCGGAAGTCAGCCTGTACGAGAGTAGTATGGCTCTCAAATAACTTAAGAACAACATGGTGATGACGGAATCCCAGCTGAGCTTCTAAAAGTGGGTGGCAGACCAGTGCTCAAGATTCCGTTCAACTCCGTCATCGTCAAAGGCAAGACCGCATGCATGGCATAAGAGTATAGTAATATTGTTTTACAAGAAGGGTGACAAAACCCTCTTGGATAACTTTAGACGCATACCACTGTTCGACCATGTGTACAAGCTGTTTTCGAGAGTCATTACGAATCGTGTCACATGCAGGTTTGACGACTTTCAGCCCCCTAAAAACAAATTGGACTCCAAAAAGGCTTTAGCACCATAGACTAAATTCAGGCAGGTTATACAGAAGACTGACGCGTATAACCAGCTTCTATGCTTTTCCTTCGTGGAGTATGAGAAAGCCTTCGATTCGATCGAAACCTAAGCTGTACTCCAGTATCTCCAGCGGTGCCCCAAATTGACTATAGATATATCGAAGCGTTTAAGTGGTAATTTAGGTAGGTCCAACTTCGAGAAAAAGGTTAATCGTCGAATCCGACTTGGCTGGGCAGCGTTCGGGAAGCTACAAAGTATCTTCTCGTTCCAAATACCGCAATGTCCAAATTCGTAGGTCTACGACCAATGAGTATTACCAGTGATGACTTACAGTACAGACACGTGGTCGCTTACTATGGGCCTTATAAGAAAGCTCAAAGCCACTCAAAGAGCAATGGAGCGGGCTAGGCTTGGAGTTTCACTGCGAGAACGAATCAGGAGATTTGCAGGCGAACCAGGGTCACCGAAATACCCTTAAGGATTGCAAGACGAAAGTGGCAGTGAGCAGGGCACATAGCACGGAGAACAGATGGCCGCTGGCAGAAACTTCTACAGTCGCTCTATCTAGTCTCTAACCCCTGTTGCCAAAACTCCTGCAATCAGTAAAGTACGTCGACTCGTTGAATAATAAATCTTATTGCCAAGCTATACGAGTTGGAACTGTTTTATTGCTCGCACTTGCCTGCTACGTGTCGGCACCACCCGTCGGCCGGCAGGTAGACGTGTGCATGCGTTAACTAAGACATTGCTTTAATAAGTGCAAAAAGTGATTTTTTATACATTCTCATTATAAATATGACAACCTCATTATTATCTCCGTAAAGTTGGGGAAATTTTACTTGTTTTGGCTTAAGGAATTTACGCCTAAACTCAAAACTATACGATGTACAAGCAACTCAAGAATGAACCAAAATCACAACAAAGTAAAGCGATACGCACGCGGAAACCATGTTGAATACTAGCATAATTTACCATAATATAGTTAGTTAAATTTATAAGTCTCTCGCCGTATTCACAGTTTCGCATACATTAAAACAGAATATAATATGACGGATAAAACTTACATTTTAATGAGTTTATTGTACAGTCAATATGTGATGGAAAATTGCTCTAAATTCACAATTGCTCTAAAAAAACTTAATAATTCGACTAAATGAAATCATAAAAATTTAATAAATTTAATAAAGTTTCATTAAAGTAAAAATAATTATTAATTATAATAAATTTAACAAGATCTGTCAATTAATCTGATTTAATTTATATGAATGTATATACGTCAAATTTAAAACCTTAAGATTTAAAGTTATGAAATAAATTGTGGATTGCAGTAACAATGTCCTAGATGATAAAATTTTTATAATAAGTACATGTTTTGGGGACTTTTTATTTTAAAAGTCACATTTTGTACAAAAATGGGTTTTATTTTGCAGTTCTTTTTTATTCAAGCTGAATTTCTGTAGTTAATTTTAATTGGGCATTACATGCTATGTTTTATTTTGAAAGTGTAGTTATGAAACTGCAAAATTAAAAAAAAAACCATTCAATTTTATTGAGTACTCTTACATTTAGAAATATTTAAATTAAAAAAACGAAAAATTTTAAAAAGAAATTCAAAAGTGCATGTCTTTTTTTATACACTGATTTTAGCTAAATAGTTTTTTTTAATATTCATCTTTTAGTGCCACCTACCAACCCTGAAACGATGCTCAGTACTAGCGCTAACACCCTATATATATTCTACAACATATATTCTACAACACTTAATAAATCCTTCTTTGTCTAAAAAAAAACATAAAACGAAATAGTATATGGCCAGTATTATTTTCTCCGAAAACAACCAACACCTAATGATTTTCATAAGGTAGAGTGAAAAGCTATCTCGGGTAGTCGAACATCTTTATTTAAACTTTCACTTTGCTTCAAGTGACATAACAATCGCCGAGACAGTTGATAAAGTAACTTGTTGGATTAAGTAAAAAAAATCTAACGAAGATTTATCATGAAGTACTATCAGCTTAAACGCTTACAAGAAATTACATAACAAAGGTTTCTTTTATTTATATATGTTGGCGTCGTCAATATAGGTAAGTTTACCTGTTGTACAGAATTGAAAACGGAAATAATTAGTGTCGCTCCTCTTTCTCACTCTAACTTTTGTCAAACTGGAAGAACAACAAAACTCATTCAAAGACCATTATCGGATAGTAACACACTTGCTGATACTACATACATAACTATCATCGTAGCGTTTGGTTTATTCATTCAATAGGTATAGGTAAATAACATTACGCCAATACTGGCTGGCTTCAGTTTAAGAGGGGGAAGAAAAATAAAAAATAAACAATGATAAACATGATATCGGTTTCAGTATTTCAGTAAGGTAAAATTAAAAGCAATATTAAAAGGGTTATTATAACTGTTGCATATTTTAAAATACGAAGGATTATGAATCTACACAAATGGCTACTTTTATTTAAACATGAAACAGTATTTTGTTCATACAAAAATAATTTCTTATTAGGTGTAAGCGTATCATTCATCAAGTGAGTGAATTCATGGTATTGGAATCATTAACAAAAGGCAAAACAATACACTTTCTACTTTACTTTATATAAAATATACGTTAAGTTATAATTGCATGCTAGTACTTTCATTTTATTTTACGTAACGTTATGATTATTTCCCTTAAGTACTAAAAACCAAGTCTATTTTTTCATTTAATGTTATAAAATTCAATCGCATTTCTCATATTTACCAAAAAATTTATATATCTTACTTTTGTATACTGTTTTTATGACCGCTACTAAAACTGGTTACTAATTGGTTATCCTACTATACCGAAATGAGTTTATGTTACTAGGTTAAATATGAATTACGAACTACATGCCAATGATTAAGATATATAGCAAAACTATAAAACATGTAACAGCGTTGCATGTAACTATTGCGAAACAGCATATTACAACACAGCAGCCATTGCGTGACTCGATTCAAAACTCATCAAATATTACGTTTGACTCATTCATTAGACTATTTCACTGCTATACAAAATATTTTAAGACTTACATTTAGATAATAGATTACATTATAGTAATACTTAGTGTTTGTAGGAAATCATTAATTAATGATTACACATTCGGTTTAAAAATAAAACGTAATACATCTTTACCAGGTTATTATTAAATGTTGGTGTATTATTCTACTTCTTAATAATTTGGCCAAAGATAAGATGTGTTAGTGTAACAATATCGCAGTAGAATACTTACTTAGCAGTTTTCAACAGCGGATGGTTGCTCCCTACTAGCTTTCTCAAATGAAGCGCTACATTCGCAATCTCGTCGCTTAAGACCCATCTTAAACTGAGAAAAGAGGTCGGATATCCAACAATCTTCTCAGCCTCGCTTACTGCTCGATTCCAATCTGGCTTCGTATTTTGTTGGGTAATAGGCGCTCGTTGCGTACAAGCTGTGCTAACTTCCCTTCCATTGCAAGGTCCCCAAAGTTTCGAAACCATTGCGCTTGATGTTTGAACTTTCACAAATTCGCATTTAGCGACACATCTGAGACGACTTAAACTCATTTTGGTAATCGATAAAAAATGTTGTGTCACGCACACAATACTCAAATAACTGTTTAGATTTTCGCTATTTGTTATTTTACAACAAAACACTTAATTTAACTATTTAAAAATAGTTTACGGATTAAAACGGGAATCAATTGTTGACGTTATTTTAACTAAATTGCTATTTACCAAATATTTATGAAAAACAATCAATCGCATTTAGTTTCCAAGCGACCACACTTCGGCGCTTAAAACTTTACACTAACTTAGTATACGAAAGAGTCAAATTAGGCGCTATTCTGGCGGAAACGGATGGAAGGGATTGATTCACTTGTGTTCTGAGAACTTTTTAGCGCTTCGTAATAAAACGTCATTGTGACTGTGACAGTTAACACTTAAAGTTTTCGAACGCAAACTAATGTCAAAACGAGTGGATGTTGCCAAATTTCTTTACAAAATAAATATTTTTTTAAGAATTGGGCAACGCTAAAAAATACAATGGGCTCGGAATAGATATAGTAACAAAAATCCCACAGTTACTGCTTCTGAAAATTTGCGGTGCCATAATCTAAACCAGTTAACTTTCATTCAACATGTAACTGTACAGATCAATTATTTAATTTAGGTATCGTTTGTCAAGTGATAAAAATACTGACACATGACCCGATTATAAACTCTTCTCGTCATTTTTTAACCGTGTCATAAATGTTCCACGCACAGTTTATTCTTTACATAGAATAAAACCAAGTGGCTTCCCACCATATGTGCCTTTGTACGCTTAGATCGTAAGCTACGCAATGGATTTGAATGTGATCTTCATCAATAGACACAGTTAATAAAGTGGAAGATTTGTACGTATACTTTAAGATTGTTTTATATATTTGTTAAAATGATGTCGGAGGAAATCCTGTCTTATTCTTTTGAAATATAACATAATAGTTCTTTATGGTATTGTTCCTCTTTTATATGTCTACTTATATATTTTTTCATGCATACTTGCATTTCATATGCATTATGTATGATGGCCTTTTACAGAATAAACTTAAAAATATGTCTTGGGAGTTATCGACAAAATAAAACAAATAAAAAATAAAACTGTCAATATAAATTCACCTACTTTGGCTATATAAGCCGAGCGGTTACCTGCCATAAAGGCTTTACCAGACTTTAATGACTACATTTGTTATATTTATTTATGATACATATAGCGAATGATAACTAATTAGATAGTACCTAAGGTCTTCGACTATTTTACAAAAACGGTGTGATTGAAGACTGAGGTAGCCAACAACGAATGAGATAAATTTTATTTTTCGTGATTCTAATAGAAACCCATCCATAGAACTTTCTATGGATGGGATGGAACGGTTTTGTTTTACGTGGTGAATCACTTTAAAGTGTAAGGTTACCATTTTGCTTTGTGTATTGTCTTTACTTGCTTATTTCAAAATTAAAATTGATAGTTGTGAACATACCTTTGATTGAGCGGTATTAATCACAGGTCAATTTCATTAAATTAAATATTTGTTTTTGTACATTTTCAAATACTTGCAGGATGAAAGAAAATAAGAAACTTTAAAAGTATTTGAGGTAGGTTAAAAAAACGTTACATTTAAATCTAACTTCATGCTCAACGCAAAAATGTGATACGAAATTACTACCAAAAATAAATTAAAGCATATGCATATAATGCATTGGCATATATATAAAGCGTTGCCATATCGTAGAATAGACCACATCATGATCGCATTTCATGAAATAACTGGCCGCATCATAATGTGGCCTGGCCAGATGAATAATAAGATATCGTTTGTCAATATGACCAGTGAAACGCGCGCCTACTTCATGAAATGGCCAATTTTGTTTAATCTTTTCGTAAAATGGTTCCTTTAAATACCGATCGCGCTGGAAATCATTTGTTTATGTGTCAACGACTTACTTGGATGGTGTAAATACCTAATTTATCAAAACAACATGTCTTTTTGAACATACTGAAATTGTCAGTAATAAGACGTAGCACCAAATATAAAATTAGTAGTGCAAAATACAATTTGAAACCATGGATTACCCCTGGTTTAATAGATTTTTCTTCGCTTACACTCCAACGATAATACACTCAAGATTTCGTATCTCAAATATCGTAACCTCTGCAATGGACTTCTACAAAAAGTAAAAACAAACCCAAAATGCTAAGAAACACTATAAAAAAGATATGTAATTTTAAAAGAAATTTAAGCAGTCTACGGATTTACTAACGTATACTAACTCCCTTGCTGGCTCTTTCAAAATCTGCAAGAATTATTTTGCTAATGTTGGACAAGAATCGCTCGCATCATCAATTTAAACCAATGAAATAAGATCGATTTGAAGAGATGCATTTACAATATCATTTATATATGCATTAAAAAGAGATAGTACACCAGGTCAAGACGGATATTATCACAACTTAATAATAGCCATCAGTCATCAGATTGCTTTACCTTTAACGCAATCTTTAATAAGCTTAGAAACTGGTTAATTCCCTGACGTCTGGAAACCCACATGAGTCACTCCTATTTACAAAGTCGGACCCAAGTGTAAACCTAGCAACTATAGACCTTTATCTCTTCTAAGCGCTTTTTAAAAACTCCTGGAAAAATGATTAATACAAGGCTTGTAGCCTATTTAGAAAGGAATATCATGATAATTATTAGACGGTTTGGATTCCAACGGGGCTCTCAAAAGAAAACACAATAAACGCCTTAGCGAATAAAATATCTTTAATAGTAGATAAAAATCAGTGTTCAAAAGCTATCTTTGAAACCGCGTATAATTGACTAAAATTGGGAACTATAACTAACCTACTATACTAAATTTGATTAGTGTCCCCCAAGGCAGCATACTGGGTCCCGCACTTTTTATAGTAGGTATAAATGAACGATATTCATAGCTTGGATATAAAATCTGCTGATATAATCTGCTATGCTGATGATGCAGCAATTTTTTTCCATGTCATAGATCTTAACACTACTATCAAGAAATTATTTTAGTCCACAATTAGCTCCAGAATAAATTACTGACTTCAAATACAAAAAAGTAAATTTTTGATGTTTCACAAAACAGTTCTCACCAATAATGGATCCGTTAAATTTTTTAATACCTTTCCTGTAATCGAATGGAGCCATGCCCTTGCAAACAAATCAAAGAGACTGCTCCACTAAATACCTTGGTGTCATTTAATCACAATCTTTCCCTCGAGAAACACAATTAAAGACTGACAAGTTGAATCCGTAAAATTATATGAACTTTGAGAATTCTCTATGAATCTGCAAATCTCGATGTTCTCAAAATGGTCTACTCTGCTATTTGTCATCATAACCAAGAAAATGTATAGATATCTGACTAACCATTTATATAGAGACACTCTCCAGTTAACAGTCCGTCAATTATATATTCGCCAAATCAGTTTAGATTAAAGAAATTATTTCCTCATAAAACTACCAAATGTAACAAATAAGAGTAAAGTAAATTTATCTCTACCAAACAACAACTATTATTTATATATTAAGAGTTTCATTATTATGCCAGGCTGCTTATTTAACCTTTTTTTCTATAAATTATATTAACATGTTAATCAACACTTAATTTAGCATATATCTTCAATTTATTAAGTAAACTAAGTAACTATTTATTTAGATTCTGAACTTTATTATTTATGATCTCAATATAAATGCTTTTATAATTAAACACCTTACTGTAAATAAAAATCAACCTAATAATAATGAAACTATTACAATTGATTTCCCAAGATACAGGATTTAGCTTTTTTTACGCAGGAAAATCCTCATGAATACCCAACCAAGTGGGGACTGCAGCCGGGTTATGCCGGACTCTTACCGGGTAAAAACCTGCGGCTTCCATCTAGATGCCCGGTAACCCGGTTACGAGGAGCTTACGCATTCCGTTCGTGGCCGACAGCGTTAGACGGCGGCATCCCGAAAAGGAGGGGCCCCTCTCTAATCGTCCCTCATGAAATGGTGCACAGGAAGCGCACGCGCCCTCTCGCACCCTGGACCGAAGGTGGAATCCCCCAAAACCACCACCGAAGGCTCATGAAGGCAGTCATGGGACTGCGGAGGAGGTAACTCTGCCCTCTGAGGAGGGAAAGCTTCCCTCCGGCGTCCCAAGCGACGGTGACGAACCGGAATGGAGGATGCAGCGTCTTCACTCGCTCTCTCCCCCGCCTCCTTCGCGAGCATTACTGCTTCGCAGAAGGATGGACCTCTCACTCTCGACCATAGCATGAACAATGGTCGGAAGCGAGATATCGGCACCCAATACAGAGCCGAGCCCACTGCAACCCGCATCCCACGCGGGCATACCTCCAGCGTGTGCTGAGCCATCTCGTCGAGGCAATCGTCTCAGTGGCGGCACCTGGCAGTCAGTTCCCGACCAATGCAAAATAGATAATTCCTGAAACAGCCAAGTCCCGAGAGCACCTGAGTCAGACGGTAGGTCAGGAAACCGAATCGCCTACCCAACCACTGCTTGAAGACCGGATGAATTTCCTCGATAGTCCAGAGTCTGACACTTGGAAGCGCCAGTCTAGACTTCCACACTTCAGAAGCCCGTTGGCGCAGCTCAGCTCTGTGCCCATCCATTTCCTGCAGTCCAGGCGAGTGACCCCTGGTCCGGCACCACACGAAGAGCGACGCGAGGGCTCTCCCAAGAATTGTACCCTGATCGCCATCACCCACTTAACTTGCGTAGATGATGAAGACCTTTTTATTGTCATAAACCAACACAAACAACTCAATTCGATGCAAAAAAATTATTCGAAAAAATATAAATGGAATTCTTGTTTTCACTTTTTAGTATCACCACAGTATCGCGCTAATAAGACAAATGAGTTTCACACATAACGACCAAAAAGTTTGAACAGGAGGTGGGTTTTCTTCCGTGTAAAATATAAAATAGTGAAAATTTGCTGTTTCCTTTTATTTTTAGTAAAACGTTTATTTGCAAAGATTGGTCCTTATAACCAACTGAATCCATTGGTTCAATAATACAGGAGGTAATTGTAATTTTTTTTTTGAAAAATCATTCGGGTCCATTTCGCATCGAGGGCATGACTCCTTTCATGACTTTTCCCTAACTATCGTGGTTTTGGACTTGGCCATCACCGCCCTTCTCAAAAAACCACCCTGTATATAATTAAGCATATATCTTTAATTTATAAAGTAAACTAAGTAGGTAACTATTTTTTAGAATCTGAACTTTATTATTCATGATCTCATTATCAATGTTTTGAAAATTTTACACCTTACTGTAAATAAAAATCAACCTAATAATACTAATAATAAAGAACTATAACAACTGGTTTCAGATATATAGATAGATACAGGCCCTTTTATCCTAGTTTGGGAACCCCTGGCAACTAGTGCATGTTTTGACATGTTATTATTTATTTATTATGTATTTATTATGAATATATTATTTATTTAATTTTCATCGCTCGTCGCCAAATGCTGCCACACCACGCTCACTTCGTTCACTCGGCTAACGCAAATCGCAGGATATCAAATAAATAAAAATAAGAAAAAAGTTTCACGATATGGTAAGTCGCCAATGACCACATTGACCACACAAGTTTGCGAATAAACAATGTGGCCAAATATAGTGGGATCATTTCATGAAATAGTTGATCATTTTATGAAATGAGCAATTCTATGATTTGGCTCCAACATAGCTTTGCTACCCTTGCGAAGCCTGGTCGGGTTGCTAGTATGAGGATATTCGAAAAGAAAAAGGCCTCTTAACAAAAGTAAAAGCGATAACTTAGTAGAAAGTAACATTTTCCTATGAATAAACCTTTATGTATTTAACACTGTTGGGGCTAGGCACCAGTTGTAGCTGCTGGGGGGCCTAGCTTGGGGTCTTGAGTTAATTAAAATACGTTTGTTAAAGTGGACTGTATAATAACTTGTAGGAAAATACAAATACGTTAACATGAGTGTGTGCGATTCGTGAGCGAGCGTTGAAGTTGGAATGACCGGCCGGCGGGGGCGCGTGCGGGACGAAGCTAGTTCGGCAACCGGTTTGTAGGCGCTCCGCGCCCGGCGATGTGACGTCAGGAACATACTCCCCGGGTTGATGTCTTCATCAAGGTAAATGTAAGAGCGGGCATATGTTGTTATATGCCCGAGTGATGATCCCCTTCCTGGTCTTGATGTCGGCGACTCTACTGCATCCATCCGTTCCAGTATGAACGGCAGTCACTCTGCCCATCATCCACAGCAACGGTGGCAGCTGGTTGTTTCGTACTAGCACCAGGGCTCCCGGCTGCAGGTCCTGCTGGTCACTGTGCCATTTGGTCTTTTGCTGCAGAAGGGAGATGTATTCATGAGAGAAACGCTGCCAAAAATGTTGCCTTAGTCTCTCTATGCGATCCCAGCGTGGAAGCCGCTGAAGGTTGACATCAGGCATTTGAGGACGAGGTACTGATGTGAGTGGTCGACCAATAAGGAAGTGAGACGGGGAAAGGTAAGAAAGATCGGAAGGATCTGTAGAGAGTGGCGTTAGGGGTCTAGAATTTAAAATAGCCTCTATCTGGATAAGACAAGTAGAAAGCTCTTCATAAGTTAAGTGAGTTAAGCCTATTACTCTACGTAGGTGGTGCTTTATGGATTTTACGGCTGCCTCCCAAAGACCACCAAAATGTGGAGTGTAAGCAGGTATAAATTTGAACTCTATGCCTTGGTTTGCAATATCGGAGCCTATTTCTTTAGAAGAAACCTGTAAGAAGCGTGAAAGCTCATTGAAAGCTCCCACAAAAGTGGTGCCGTTGTCGGAGTAAACACGCTGCGGTTTGCCACGACGGCTAATGAAGCGACTGAAGGCTGCAAGAAATGCCTCCTTGGTAAGATCAGACACCAACTCTAGGTGCACGGCTCTGACTGCAAAACAAACAAAAACACAAATAAATGATTTTGTTAAACGACAACCTCGTCCTTTACGGTCGGCTATCAACACTGGCCCGGCATAATCTACTCCTGTGTTGTAAAAAGGAAACTCTAACTGTGTCCTGTCTGTCGGTAGGTTACCCATGACAAGTTGCACTGGCTCTGCCCTAAACCTAGTGCAGCGAACACAGTTACGTACTGTTAGTTTTGCTAAGTTTCTGCCGCCGATAGGCCAGTATGTGAGTCTTATGTTAGCTAGAAGTAATTGAGGACCGGCATGAAATAATGTTTTGTGTTCTTTGGTAAATATTAATTTGGTTAAGTGATGTTTGCTACATAAGAGGATAGGATGCTTTACATTGTATGTGTAATAAGAATAATTCAGACGACCACCTACGCGAATTAATTTGTTTGAATCGATAAAAGGAGAAAAGCTTAATAATTGATTCTTTTTGTGTAAGACCTGATTGGTACTTAGAAGTATGTATTCCTCAGGGAACATTTCTTGCTGAGAAATATGTAAAATAAGATTTTGAGAATAATGTAATTCTGATGCTGTTAAATAGGAAGTCAATTTATTATTATGTTTTCTGCAATTATGAATAAATCTATGAATATAAGATACTATTCGAACTAGTTTTGTAAAGGAAGAAGATTTATGAATTAAATGAGATATTAAGTTCTGATTATTTTGTATGTTATTATCAACAGCTGTATGTAGAGACGTTTTCGGCAAAGATTGTAATGGTGTATTAGGAAATTTTGGAAAATCAATATCTCTTTTTTGAATGAATTCCGGACCTGACCACCAAAGCGTGCACGCGCTGATGCAATCAGCCTTCACCCCCCGAGAAACTAGATCAGCCGGGTTACTTTTAGAAGGAACATAGTTCCACATCTGACCGATCGTACTTTCTTGAATTTCCGACACCCTATTGCGAACAAATTGATTTAACTGATTTGCCGATGAAGAAATCCAACCTAGTACGATTGTAGAGTCGCACCAAAAGTAACACTGATCAATCTTGGTGGTTAGTGATTTGCGCACTTTTAGATAGAGTCTTGTCCCCATCAAAGCTCCACAAAGCTCTAAGCGAGGAATAGTGGTTGGTTTTATAGGAGCAACCCTGTTTTTTGAGACTAGAAGGCGAACACAAATTGTTCCATCGACTGCTACTGTTCTCACATAAACACAAGTGCCGTAAGCACGTTCAGAAGCGTCTGTAAATATATGAAGCTCGATTAAAGATGGATTGTCACATGAAACCCATCGAGGAATGCGAAGAGAATTAAGAGCAGGAAGCAATGTTAAGAATTCTATAAACTGAGATTCGATTTCTTTAGGAACATCATCGTCCCAGTTGCATTTAATTATCCACAACTGTTGTAATATTAGTTTGGCCTGAACTATGCATGGTCCAACGAGGCCCAGAGGGTCAAATACTTGACTTATTAAAGATAAGATATTACGTTTTGTAATTTTGGATGTAGGTTGTAATTCCACTGAAAATAACAGAATGTCTAAATTACAATCCCAGTATAAGCCAAGTGTTTTGCTAGGTAAAGTATCGTTAAGATTTAATGTTTTATTATTGTTTACTGTATTAGTATTAGTGACTGATTGTAAAATTTCAAAATTATTTGACTGCCATTTTCTAAGGTTAAATTTAGCTGACTTCAGCACATTAGTTACTTTTTTGCATAATTTTATTACTGAATTTACTGAATCGCCACCACTTAAAAAATCATCTACGTAAAAGTCTCGTTTCATTATTTCTTTAACTTGGGGATCTGAGCATTGTTCTGCTAAGGTGAAAAGACACCTGGTCGCTAAATATGGGGCTGATGCAGTACCGTAAGTTAGTGTATTTAAAGTATATGATTGTAGAGGTTCAGTGGAATCGAACCTGAAGAGGATCTGTTGTAGCGAGCGCTGAGAAGACTCTACTAGGATGCACCTGTACATTTTTTCAATGTCGGCCGTGACGACATATTTATGTTGTCTGTACCTTAATAGGATAGAAAAGATGTCTTCCTGTACAGTTGGGCCCACCATCTGTATGTCATTGAAGGACTTGCCCGAGGTGGTGGTGGCCGAAGCGTCGAAAACTACACGCAGCTTTGTGGTAGAGCTGGACTCGCGTACAACTCCATGATGTGGCAAAAAATAATTAATTTTGGAATTTTGCGACTTTGAATTCAGAGTCATATGATTAAGATTTATGTATTCTCGCATAAATTGTAGATAACTGTCTTTGAAGTTAGAGTCTTTTTCTAATCTACGCTCTAAGGAAAGAAATCGACATTTGGCCATCGTATAAGAGTCACCTAAACACTCAGGCGAGTCCTTCAAAGGAATAGTGACAATAAATTGACCAAACTCGTTACGTCGTGTGGTTTCATTAAATAACTTTTCACAAGCTTGCTCTTCTAAAGAGAAATTACTACAAGAAGGTACAGAATCGAGTTCCCAGAAGCGAGTTAGTTGTTTAGACTCCTCATTTGTAAGAAAATGACAGACAGGTTGAGTAATAGGCTGTGGAAAATATAAGCAGCCTGAAATAAGCCATCCTAGTTTAGAAGATTGCAGTTTAGGTTGACTATTACCTAAATTAATTGATTTGGAACCTAAGACGTCCCAAAACACCTCGGCACCGACTAGGATGTCGATTGAAGACGGTGTATTAAAGCAAGGATCTGCTAGCTGAAGACCTGGCGGGATAGGGATATGTCTTTTATCCACGTAAGACCCAGGCAGCGATTGAGTAATTTTTGATAAGACGAAACAATTTACTTTCTTTCGATAATTACTATAACAAGATTGCAAAGTAAGACTAACACTTTCTGAAGTATTACAAATTTGATCACAAATACCTGTGACAGTAGAGCTAATGCTTTTCTTTACCAAACCGAGCTTTCCACAAAGGTCTTGGGAGACGAAGTTAGAAGTGCTGCCGTTATCTAGCAAGAGTCGAGCAGTATGAAGCCTTCCTTTGATGTCTTTGACCCTCACCAAAGCTGTGGAAAGCAATACAAGAGCCTGATTATTATTTGTATATGACGTCACTGTACTTGAGGACAATGCAACGCTGTTCCCTGTATGTTTTTCTAATGATTCCCTATGTAAGAGGGTATTATGTTTAAATTTACAATATTTACAATGTGATAATTTACAATGCTTGTCTGTGTGACCTGGACGTAAGCAGTTCATACAAACATTGCTTTCTGAAGCTTTTTTAAAACGAGACTCGATATCAAGATTTCTGAAAGACTGGCAATTGAATAAAAAGTGATTTTGAGAACACGCAGGACAGGTTATTTTGTTAGTTGTATTAGTTTTGGGTGAGTAGTTGTAAGTTGTGTTGGAATTTGTAGTTGTAAGATAGTTTTTAGATCTGTTATTATCATAATTATAAGTTGATTTTAATGTTTCAAGTAAGTCTGCCCTGTTGGAAAGAAAATCTAAGAAGTTTTTTAATTTAGGATAGGTATTGTTTAAATTATTTTTATATTCCTCCCACTGACGATTGGTGACGGAATCCAATTTCTTGGTCATTATAAATATGACCAAAGTATCCCAGTGCTCAGTGGGCTGGCCAAGATTATTAAGTGCACGTAAATTTTTATTGATCACATCTATCATATTTCGTAATTTTTCATATGATTCCCTTTGTATATGTTCAAAGTTAAATAAGGCTTGGACATGGTTATTTATAAGAAGTCTTTCATTGTCATATCTGTCTAAAAGTAACTGCCAAGCTATACTGTAGTTTGCGGCTTTAAAATCAATGCTTTTTATGACTAAAGATGCACTGCCTGTAAGGGCCGCGCGAAGGTAGTGAAATTTGTTTATATCTTGTATGCTATCGTTAGTATGAATAAGTGAAATATACGTATCTCTGAACTCGAGCCAGTGCTGATATTCGCCATTAAAGTGAGGCAAGTCGATCTTAGGGAGACGCACGAAGTCGTGTTTGCAGCCAGAGTCGCGCTGGTGATCGTCTTGTGCGGACGCTAGACTAAGTGGCGGTGAGGCGCTGTGCGAGCGGGCTAACAGAGCCCGCGCGCGCGACACCTGCGCGTAGTACGCCGACTCGAACTGCTCTCGGTCCTCGTACATCACATCGGTATTCTCCGCTAACAATTCTAGTTCCGTCTGCAAAACATCGAATTCTTTATATAAATTATCCATAAGACCTAATCTACATTCTAGCTCGGCCGCCTGAAAGGTGTCTAAAGCAGTGATAGGCAATAGTTTAATGAAATTACTAAATTGAGTAAGCTTTGCTTTTAAGCTGCCACGCTTCTTTATAAGCTCTTTCAACTTTGCATCTGCCATTATTAAGAATTAGGCAAAAAAATATTCCAACCGAAGACAAAAAAAAAAAAATTATTAATTTAAAATGCGTATGATATGAATGAATATAATTGAATACGAAACGCAGCTGACGAACAGCGTAGGTATAAGGCGACAACCGGTTTCGTGGCAGTAAAAGACCCAGCGCCGAGCAAGCTACGATGAGTCACGCATGCACTATTCAATAAAAAATAAGAATTCGAATAACAAAGGGCTTTTTTTTTTTTTTTTTTTTTTTTTTTTTTTTTTTTTTTTTTTTTTTTTTTTTAGTGAAAAAAAGGTCGCCTTGTTTTTATCAAAATAGACAATAAATAAGGTAATAAAATATGACAGGTGCACAAAACAACAAAACAAGTGCAATTAAGTACCGACTAAGTAATGACGATCCGTAAAAGCACTATTTTAAATTCTAGATTTAAGGATGAGGAGATAAAGAAAAAGAATAAGGATTCCTTATTGGAACGAACTCACTCAGTCTCACAAGGTGCCTCGTGGTGGATTGTCCTCTAAGTGCCCTCCACGATGTCTGGATGGGCGGGCGTGACACTCCAAAGTCCACGGAGATTGCGACACACCAACAAACTGTTAACTTTCACTTTCTGTAGGAAATCATCAGCTGAATCTCTCCGGGTGGTTTGTTCGCTACTTGTCCTTTGTGATGACGGGGCAACGTGGCATTCCAAAGTCCACGGAGAATTCTTGTTCCAAAAATCCGGCTTCATGGACCACTGTTGGGGCTAGGCACCAGTTGTAGCTGCTGGGGGGCCTAGCTTGGGGTCTTGAGTTAATTAAAATACGTTTGTTAAAGTGGACTGTATAATAACTTGTAGGAAAATACAAATACGTTAACATGAGTGTGTGCGATTCGTGAGCGAGCGTTGAAGTTGGAATGACCGGCCGGCGGGCGCCCCCGCCGGTCGGTGCGGGACGAAGCTAGTTCGGCAACCGGTTTGTAGGCGCTCCGCGCCCGGCGATGTGACGTCAGGAACACTTATATATGCACTTATATACGTTACACATCAAATTATTAATAATTTGTACTTATAATTTACACCATGTATACAATGACATATTATAAAGATTAAATATATCGGAAAAAAACTTTATATCTTTATATTTTATTGTATTTGATCAATAGCCAAATAAAAATTAAAACAAAGCTATCTATAACAGCTAATTATTCAAAAGGTTGTAAACCTATAATTGAAAACCTTTGAAACATACTATACACGTAAAAGTTGTTAGTTAAGATAAAAAGTTTCCTTAGAAAGCTGAGGTGGACGCATTCTTACATTACTAGAAAGTAGAGAGAACATTTTCGACCTCTCAATTATTTTGAGAACTCTTAAATTATAAGAAATACAATAAACCACAAAAAAGCTTCTATTAAGAAGTTTATATATAGTTATTTATATAAAAGTCTGCATTTTTGAAAAATAACTAGGATGTTTTAAATTTGTTATGAAAGCGATTATTTTGTTCATAAATGCACCCAGTGTGTGTATGTTGTATGTGTATGTGTATTTGTTTTAAGAATGTCGTCTGAGTTCAGCAATATTAAAACCTTTAAAATACTCTACTGCGCCTTCGTGCGAAATCACCTAGAATATGCTTAATCAGTGTGGAATCTGGCCTACAAAGTATATATAAATCGAATTGAAGCTATTCAAAAGAAATTTCTGAGATTTATACAGTACAAAAGTCGGAACACGATACTGATTATGTTTCATGCTGCAGGCGTCAGTATATTCTCCCGTTGTATATTCGTAGGGAGATTACGGATATTTGTAACCTTACAAAAATTTCGAATAGTTTATTAGATGTTCCTGGGCTCTTTTCCGTGATTAGTATTTGCGTTCATAATAAACAATACAGGAACCCTAACTTTTTACACATCCGAATCGCTAATACTAACTTTAAACAGAACTCATTCGCTATACGAGCGTGCAACTCGGTGAACAAAGCAAACCGGAAACTAAAAATTTTCAACTAATTAAACGATAGTGTTTCAGGTATCAGAGCCGCGCTTACTAGGCACTCCTTTTGGAGCACAGAGCGTCAATGAAATATTAATTGTCAAATAATATACAGGGTGTTTGGTCCATCGCCGGCCAAATTGATATGGGTGGTACAATAGGTTATCTGCTATGCCTAAATGACTATTAAAACTTCAAAAGCCGTGTGGTTTTTTTTAATAAGATTTTTAAACCTCTTTCGTTTATTATCCCGAAATCGTCATAAAAAAATAAAAATAAAAAAAAGTATTCAGTATAGACAGCTAATTTTTATTTTGTTTTAATGTGTACTGTTTTAGGCTTCTTTCAACTCCTAAACCAATATTATTAGTTAACTAACTCTTTTTTTATTTACTTACAAAGTTTCGGAATCGAAAAAAATTCACTTCAATCTTTGGCTTTACATGCATATAAAAAAATAAAAAAAAGTGACCAGGATCTTCCAACTCCCTGAAAAATTCTCTAGTTTTTCTTTTTTCTAATGATATGCCACATGTTATAAAAATCATTTAAAACATCACGAAATTCACCATATTAGTGAAAGGGGTCGCGTAATGCTAAATTCAAAATTCTGGTAAAAAACATCTTTTAGCATATGTTGACACATGGGAAACAGGTAGAAGCTGTTATCTCACTCTTGCGAAGTAAAATTTATCTTATATCTCTTTCTTGCATAGGGTCAACCTGTTTGGACAAGTCGCATACAGGCAGACCGATGACGTGTGCCGCGCCGCGTCGAGCCGGCCCGCCGCCGGACCCTCTCCTCTTTAGATTTATTTTAGTCGTCCCTCTGCTACCTAACGTTTGTGCTTACCGCAACTCTGCAACTTTATCTTGTTACAATTTATCGTTGAGTTTTGTTATTTTTTTTTGTTACGTTTTATTGTTAAGTTTTACTGTTTTGTTGTTGCGATGGCGACATTCTCTAATGAAGCATATGCTGATATCTTAATAGCTTATGGAGCCGCTAATGGTGTTTCTCGAGCAGCGCAACGGCTTTACCACGAACGATTTCCTGGTAGACGATTACCTCACCATAGCGTCTTCCAAGAGACTTTGCGACGCAAACGTGAGACTGGCAGTGTCAGTTTAAATGAACCAAGGGGTCATATTGTGCGACATCACTTCGAAGTTGACGATAGAATACTGGCGCTTTTAGAGGAAAATCCCACGACAAGTATTAGAAATGTGGCAGCAGAGCTTAATATTTCCATTTGGAAGGTGTGGAAGGTGCTACACCAAAATGAACAACATGCATTTTGTTACACTCCAGTGCAAGGTAAGTTATTTTCAACAGACTTTGAAACCCGTAAACGCATTGTGTGTCACCTTTGTTTATCTAGTATGTAATTTCCAGGTAGTAATTCTGTTAACCTTTATACCCTGTTTTTTAAATAAATTACGATCATCAAGGTTACTTGTGCATAAAAATCTATACGTAACGAAAGGAAGACGACATAACGGGGCTGCAAATAAGTTTCGTCGTAAATAAGTATCGTAACTAAATATAAATAAATAATAAATAAATAAAATCCCGAACATACACACCGACTAAGGACTGCGTTATGGGAAGCCATGTAGCGAACCCAGACACGGATTTTTTTTGTTCCGTGCGGGAATTGAACCTGCGACCTCCTCCGCGGCACGTGATAAATTTAAAGATATGCACCTGTCCATGTTAAAAAATCCTATTGCAATAACTTAGTTCTTACGCGTTTTTTATTTGTTGTAGGTCTCGAAGATACTGATTATGGCAGAAGAATGCAATTTTGTCGCCATTTACTGCACACTGATATAGACGATCCGAATTTTCTAAAAAGAATTCTTTGGACGGATGAGTCAAAGTTTATAAGGGAAGGAGTTTTAAATTTACATAATTTACATTACTGGTCACCAAAGCATGAAAATCCGAGAAAAAAAAGGCAAAAATCCTTTCAAACAAAATTTTGTGTCAACGTTTGGGCAGGAGTAATTGGTGATCAGTTGATAGGACCGCACTACCAGCCTGATTACCTCAATGGTGACAACTATTTAGAGTTCTTAGAAAACTACCTACCAGAATTATTGGATGAGGTGCCAATTTACAACGAAGAAACATCAATAGTGTTCCAACAAGACGGCTGTCCTGCGCACTGGCGGCTATCCGTCAGGGAATATTTGGACGATGTGTTCCCCAACTCTTGGATTGGAAGAGATGGTCCAATTCCATGGCCTCCCCGTTCCCCAGACCTTACTCCCTTAGATTTTTATGTCTGGGGACGGGCTAAAGAACTTGTCTATGCCACGGTGGTAACGACTAGAGAAGAATTAATACAACGAATCGAAACAGCTTTTGGCACTATCCGAGAAGAAATGAGAATGCGAACAACGACTGTTGAAATAAGCAACCGATCTCGGGCATGTATTGCTAATGGAGGACGACAATTTGAGTAAATTTCCTGTCTACACTTAATGCTTTGTTTTATTTTTTTTTTAATTTTTTAACCAGAATTTTGAATTTAGCATTACGCGACCCCTTTCACTAATATGGCCAATTTCGTGATGTTTTAAATTATTTTTATAACATGTGGCATATCATTAGAAAGAAGACTAAAAAATTTTTCAGGCAGTTGGAAGATCCTGGTCACTTTTTTTTATATTTTTATATGCATGTAAAGCCAAAGATTGAAGTAAATTTTTTTTCTATTCCAAAACTTTATAAGTAAATAAAAAAAGAACTAGTTAACTAATAATATTGGTTTAGGAGTTAAAAGAAGCCTTAAACAGTACACATTAAAACAATATAAAAATTAGCTGTCTATACTGAATACTTTTTTTTATTTTTATTTTTTATGACGATTTCGGGATAATAAACGAAAAAGGTTTAAAAATCTTATTAAAAAAAAACCACACGGCTTTTGAAGTTTTAATAGCCATTTAGGCATAGCAGATAACCTATTCTACCGGCTATATCAATTTGGCCGGCGATGGACCAAACACCCTGTATAGCTACATCTTTTTATCTGAAATCTTTATAATATCTATTTATATCTATATGTGAAAACTTCTCCCTGCCCTGTTAATTTTATTCTAATTATAATTAATAATAATAACTTTAATAATTATAACTTTATTTTCATCAAAATCAAGTTTTACAGGGTTATCATATTCTGTAACTAGCTGTAAGTTTTCCTTGTTAATAAATAAATAAAAATAAATAAATGTGCGAATATTCTTAATTCATTGTAGGGACTTACTTTGTTTTCGGTATTGTAATTTTGTAATTACTTTAAATATTTTGGTTAATTTATGAATATTTTTTATCTTTAACATAATTCTTACTATCGAAGCACTTTTTTGAACTTATCTTTGCGCCTTCAAGTATAACAATGCTGTGTGTGCACAATTTCTGGGTTCCAGTCGACTCCAAACCAAATATTATGCATGATTTTTATTTATGTTATAAGTGATTGTTGCCTGTGTGTACGGCTTAATTAAAATTTTTAAAATTTTCTTTGAAATACATACAAAACCATGAAACATCTTATTGATTGACAGTGCCAAAGAGTGCAGGTTATGAAAACATCAATGAATGAGAGATTTTCTTCATACACATGAGGAAAAAATAGTTCAGATTACCTGGATAGACGGCGCTACAAAAAGCTGATAGGTAGGCTGAAAAAAGCCGTAGTTACTTCAATAACACAATATACCTACCCAGTGCTCAAATACCTTAAAAAAATGTAAAAATAAAACTGAATAAACATTTACGAGAGACCAGGCTGTATGGCGTAGTTCTTTCTTATACTTAGTTTTTCGTATACAACAAACGTTAACTAAACAGAATAGGACACCATAGCAGGTAGTCTTCATACAAAAAAAAAAAACTAGGAATTATGTCTATGGTTAGAACTTTTTGATGCTGACAGCTCTGTTGCTACTTTTCGAGCGAACAATTGTCATAATATTGAATTATAACACAATGTTCAATCAATAATGTACGGTTTTCGGTTATCTTTCAATGTTTTAATTATGTTAAAACTACTTTTATTATATTAATACTTCAAATTGGCAGAAATAGTTATTGTGTAGTAACTACAGCTAATTGCCATAAAACGCAAAATTTAATTTAATTTACAATCAATTAGCTAAATTGCCATTACGGTTCCAATGTTTGACGAGTGAAGAGTTTGCATTGACCAATTTCCCTAACATAACCTCTTAATTCCCAAATATAGTAAATAATTAATTTGCGTTTATGGTGCTTCACAATGTACAACCAGTGCTGTGTAGTAAATAAAAAGTAGGCGAAAGGACGTCATTTTCCAAGAACTGAGATCGGACTTAACATTGTTTACCGTGTCTTTGTGCTAATAGTGTTATCTTACAAGGTTTAAGTGTGGTAGAACTTCGTAAATTGTTTGTAAGCCACAAACATTTTGAGAAGAAATGTTTTCTGGGTTACTCAATAAGAATAACGGTGTTTATTTGGTGTAACATAATGAACAGAATAATAAAAGGTACTCATGTCTCGCGTCTAGAAAATAAAAAATTGCCTCCCATGAAATACAAACAAAGCATATGAATATACAAGTCTTTTATTTATTTTACCTTCTCTATCCTTTAGATTGTTAAAATATCTTTACGCCAAAATCCAATGCAGGCATTTTAAAATTAAGAAACGAAGGACAATCTAATTTAAAAAAAGTTGTTAAAATGAAAACGTGGGTTCCTAGTGTTGTAATTAGGAAGACGTTTGTCTGATGCGTAGCGTCACTAGTTGGTTTGTTAGGACAACCTTTAACTAGTGCCACGTATCGTATAATTTATTTACCATTATTTACAGCTGTCAAAAATTTTCCCTACCAAAATCTGAACTCATGTTGTTTTCACCGTAAGTTATGATTTATTAAAGTCCAAAAACATACGTCTGCGTCTGCATTAAATTGGTGGCAAGTTAAAAATACTAAATAACCTCACTGTTCGTATTCTCTATTACCTTCATTTTCAGATTCATTTATTTAATTTGACAAATTACACAATATGTTAGTCCTTAATTAAAAGAAAGAACAACTACGAAGGAAACTACGAAATACCGTTACTGATTTTTAATATAACTCTTACCACAGTGGAAGGATTATGTGTTACGACGTAAAAAGTGCTATTCTTTTTTGCTTTTATAAGATAGACCCCCGATTAAACTATGTTAAAATTACTTGACAGGCTGACGTTTCTTTCTTTGTTTGATTGTGGATTGGATTTGTTTGTTTACTTGTAAATCATATTGCAAAATACGTCGAGTCAAGTAAAGAGGGGAATCACCATTCCTTATTGAAGTCACTTAGGCATTTTGGTATTTTCTTCCTCGATTCGAGGAACCAAACGTCAACTCAAGATCCCTCGTGACTTATTTTAAGCTTTCCTCTGTGTATTTCAAATTCTTGTAATAGTTTGATGCAGGCCTTTTTGATTGGTAAATATTTAATTTTCTTTTGTAATTTTGACTCTGGATAGTTCGGCAAACTGACGTTTTATTGGACATATAAATTTGATCTTAGAAGACAATGACCAATATAATATCAATTGCCGCCATGCTTATAATTAAAAATATTACTTTACTATAGTACTCGATCTCACTGGAGAAAAGGTGGAAATAACGACATTGAATACTAATCCCAATGGAGATAAAAGAAATTGCTTTCAATTTTTTATCTCTTTTATTTGTAACAATGCATCATGCTGGTAATGTTGAGTTTGATTGGTAATTAAAAAATTGTTCAATTATTTTGGACTCCTCTAGCTGATGTAAAACAACACGTTAACATCAATGTTAACAAAAATAATTATCACAACTTTTTTTTAAACTGAGGAATCTCGCTATTTTAACTGGCATTTGTCCATTTTATATGGTATCACAGGTAAGTCAACGTCAAAGTGTAATGTCAATGTCAAAATAGTTTCGCTTTTTGAAGCTACTCGTCCTCTTCTCTCCTTCCTTCCTTCCAGTTGTCGAAAAGTGCGCAGTTGTTCGGGGCCGATCTTCTTGCTATCAAAGTTGATAACGAACGATTGGATGTCCCGCGGCACGAACTGACGTTAGTTAATCGTGCTCCACCGGCGAACGTAGTCGACTTGAGAATAGTCACACGTCGTGCCGGCTCGATTTATCTTGTGTTTCTAATAGAACTTAATACTTCTATTCTTTTATTGTCTCAGTGTTTGAATAATTGTGAAAGTTGATTGAACCCAGTTTTTTACTCTTTATTGAACCTATTCTAAGGTAAGCAATCAATTTCTTTGGTAGTTTATTTCATACATTCAGAGCACAGTACTGTAGGTAGACTAACGACGCATGCTGTACTGAATACGTGGTTCTCTGAATCGATCTTGTATTTGAGCGAGTTTTTAGATAAAACTATTAAAGTACATATCATAACGCAGAAGTTTTTTTTATTGAATTTTAGCATGTTTTCGGCAAACTCGCCATTAATTTTGTTTCTTAACTAAACCATAGAATTTTATGACTTATGCCATTAACTATGAATAGCTAATATTAAAAAAAAATTTAATTTTAAGTTCTTAATTCTAAATTAAAATTTAAAGTTCTTACAGGCTTTAGTTATAATGAGATCTTAAAAAAACTATTCCAATGTATTTGTTCCTCCTTTGTAAAATAAATATTAATGGTGGTTTAATTAAGACAATCAGCCTTTTACATGAAACTTACCACCAAATCATTTTTGGGAAGTTACAAGTGCTATCAAATGGAACTTATTCACAAATAACTAATTTCATGAATCATATAATGCTTGGAAAAGCTCTATAATTGACTTATAATATATATTACTGGAATACAGCCATATTTGCTTGGGTTTACTTATGGGAGCTGTATATGGGGCCTTCTAGACTTGTACTAATTATTATATTGTTTTAAGAACTTAGGTCAAATAAAATCAATGAAAATTAACATTTCCGATAACTTCAGGTGATTTGACACCAGGTATTTGTATATTTTTATTAATATAAAAACTATTTCTGCCTTAAACTTATTTTGTTTAAATCACTGTAGATATTATAAAACATAAAAGGTGATTCGATTTTTAAACTATAACTTTAAAGTCCTTTTTATAAAAAGTTATTGGTATAGAGTTTAATGGGAAAATGAGAATAAAAACATTTCAAAATGAGTTAACTTTATACACAGGTATGGAGTGGGAAGCACCACCCAAGCAAGGCTTGTATGACCCTCAGAACGAGCACGAGGCTTGTGGAGTTGGTTTTGTTGTTGCTATTGACGGGAAGCGGTCCCATAAAGTAAGTATATTGTGAGCAATTCAGTGATAGCTCAGTGCCATGATGTTCTTTGTTGCCTTTACTTTTTCATCTAATTGTTTATATTAGGAATGCCTCAAATTTAATTTCTGAGTGGATTTAGGAATTAAAACAGTGTTTTCACATCTTTTTTTTGTAACCATTTATAATAATCTATACACATTTGTCATGAATTTTGTCTCTGCTATCTTTAATCCGCAACAAGGTATGAAAATGTCATTTCTTGAAATTTTCTAATTTAACTCTTATGAATTACTTATCACAAACAGCAAGGGTACACACAGATAAGAAAATTTAATCTTGTCTAATCTTATTTTGTTTTTTGGGGAACTTAATGTGTGTCTAATAATTACCATTTTTAATCAAAATTCATTAAAAATGTATGTTAAGCACAATATATCAGTGTCTCAAACCTGTATTCGCAAAAGGCACTTGTGGCTGTTTGGATCTGGGGAACATTTTCTTCGTTGATAATTGTTGCAGAAATGAAGTGTTGTATTCTCCCGGTTATATAATTCAAAATATTTTATTTCATCAAAGGTAAAAAAAAATCAACACTTGGTGAAATTCTTCTTTTACTTCATCTTCATCGAGATTGTGCAAATGCAACTTTACTTCTGCTTTTAAAAGGTATTATGGGTAGACTGCGACGAAACAAAGCCGGCGGAAAAAACTATAATAGGAATGGTAGTTTCCGCTGAAATCCGGCGAGCGCTGATTGCCGAAACTAAAATATAATATTAGTATACTATGAAAGCAGCCACTTCGTTGAGCCTTTGACGTTTTGTATAAGGGGAGAGAGTCAAAAATTTTTACAAATAATTTCAGTCTGACCCAGTCAGTTTTATAATACTTTTTGGCGATCATTGTACAATAAATAAACAGCCGTGGTTTGTGAATTATAGTGAGTTTTAATATTTATAAGATCTAAACAGGAGTTTTTACATGTCGGCAAATTATGCCTCGGATGTAAGAACGCTAACATATCTAAATATTCTGGAGCTCGAGTATTTAGTTATGTTAATGTTAATATCCCCAAGTAATATTATATTTTGATTTTATTTTGTTAATGTCTAATATCCTTGTAACCTGGAGGTCTGTAGATGGCAATAATAATTCAAATTAATAAATCGACGAATTTATTCTTATTGTAAGGCAATTAGCGTCTAGTAACTCGGGTTCTTCAATTTTAAGATTAAAAGTTTTTTTTTAAATAAACTACTATCCCGTCACTTTGCGTATTATTTTTCGAAGTAGCGGCATCACAGTCGCAATGGGGTGGGATGTATTTAGTTGACGGTAACCAACACATTCCGTTAATATTATAAAGCTCCAAGAGGTATTTTCTTCTATTCAGCAAAGCTTACGAAGAAAGCTAAAGATTATCGAAGTTACACTCTTAATATTTTGAGTAATTATTTTAAGTGAATTATCAACGTCAAGTAGGTTATCTTTTGGGGCGCAAAGTAATTCTTTTGGGGCTTTAACGGAATCTAGGTAAGAGTTAAGATTAATGCTATCGGTTTTCAAAGGATTAATTTTTTATGATACACACGAAACATAACTAGGTGCTTAATATAAAGAAAAGTGAGCGTCGACTGCGCGAAGACAATATTCAAGGGTGCCATAATAGAAAAATATAAATTAACTATTATTCCAAGTACTCTATTATAGAATTAAAACTTATTACACGCCATAAAAATACAATTAGTACGGAACAAAAATAAATCAAATATTACACGTATACAATAAATCAATAAAACACAAATTATTTTAACAGCTTGTGCAAATCAATGAAAGTCATCACATACTCGATCACAATTGTATGAGATAATTACCTAATAATAATATAACAGTTGTGTGAAAATAATAATTTTATTTTGAAAACGTTATTATGTAGTACCTACATAATTTATAATAATGCTAATATAAGTGTACTTAAAGACTAACTTGAATTTTAGTAATTATTTCAGTTTAAATAACCATAAGACTGATCTGTCTAGTTCTAGTCATTTACCGCACTTCTTGAGTTATCTTCCTGCTCGGTTTGTTGCTTTCTTTCGCATTCGAGGAAAATTGTTGTGACATGCAAAATCGTTCTGCATGAAAACACCTAATGTTTGATTAACTTCAAAAATAAACCACTGCGTAAAGTAATAAAACTAATACTAATACATAAAAATTATAAAAACATTAGGCTTAAGAGGATTTAGCGTCACGATAACCGCGTGAAGCTGCATCCATCGAACGCTTGCAGCGAACACACAGAGGATGGTGTTGAGCTGCGGCGGAGGCGGTTGAGTAGGGAGGCACAGCGCTTGCGCATGATGGCCGCGAAACTGTCGGTATGCTCCTCCGTGTTTAAAATTTGAACCACGCAATGCTGCAAAACTATTATTTTTCTGTCAGTTAAAGAAAGGGTAAACTCTGTTTCGGATATTGAATTTTACGTTTTAGTAAGTGTTTTAAATCACGATATTGTTTTATGAATATACAAAAATATCGTAATAAATTAAAAAACACCGCATCATTATTCTCAAATAATAAATTGCGAAGTATTTTCTTTTTTCACGTCTTAGTTCTGTCATAATGTTACTAAGATAATGAGGCAGCTGCACTCTTATTCCGCCCTTTTCAACTTGCCCTTAAATTGTCCTTACGACTTATTCTTCAAAATCCGGTTGTGCTGTGTGTCCGATGGCGATTTATTCCCAAAGCGATGCGATGACGTCATGATCAGAGCTAGTTCAACAACGTTCAGGAAGATTCTAGACTTCCATTGTTTAGTAAAGAAGTGTTATACAGAAGTGATATTGTTCTGCGATTTATTCCGCCAAATATTTATATAGACTAGCTCCACCTATGCTAAAACTATAGACTCTGTGATTCAAAATGGTGTACACTTGGATCTAAACTTAAATTATTTTATATTACAATTGACATTTGAGATCTCAGATAGTTGTAGCGACTAATGTGAACCAAGGGTTGTTTAGGCCCTAAACTATGGAAGTTTTTACACAAATAAAACAGTAACTCACTGCCACACCTTCATAAAAAATAATTAGGTATTTAAAATTAAAATATTCAGAACGATGGGAAAATATGTTATGTTACGACTCAGATAAAAATAAACGATATTAATAACTATCATCTTCATTTTATTTTTAAATGTATTTGATTGACAACCTTTTTTTGTGAAATTGACAGTTTATTTATGGCCCTATTGGGCTTTAAATTTCACAGGACGTAGCTTAGCGCTGACAGCGCTTAGCCGGAACTTAAACTAATCCTACATACGACACGCCTAAGGGAACCCGAGAACCTCGGGTTAGGACGTCATATATTGAAACTAACACTGGTTCGGAAAGGTCATCTACTGCCAGACAACCAGCAAGAAACTCAGTAGGAATGCATACGACGCGTTAGCCTGGCCCACCGGTGGGTTAGGCGATTCGGAACCCTGTTTCTAATAAGAACGCTGGCGTTCCTTCTTGTAATAGCGTCGTCAGGATCTATGATCATGGATCATGCGACCCATCTGATGGTGATGACGCATCCATAAACATCATTAGTCGAAGGTTTAATTTATCAATATATTTATCAATATTGAATGTGATTATTATATCTAACGATGATGCGATGCCGACCGCAGGGTCCAGTTGCAATCGCCTTAGAAGGTCTCATTGTACTTAAAGTATCATAACATATTTGGATGAAGCCAGGTAAAGAAGTGGTATGTTCAGCGTATTAGTTCCAATGACAATACCATCAGATGGGGATAATATATGAAATGGAGAGTAACAGAACAAGTTATTGTTCCAGCCAGGTAAAGAAGTGGTATGTTCAGCGTATTAGTTCTAATAACAATACCATCAGATGGGGATAATTATATGAAATGGAGAGTAACAGAACAAGTTATTGTTAAGTTGTATTTAACTTGCCATGAACACTTTAATTCGGTTTTTAATAGTGACAATGTTGATGGGACAGTACATTTAGATTCAGGTATTCTAAAGAACTCGGTCAATTATTCTGTCGGACATTCTGTTGAATTAAATTTGACCTTAGTTCAGAAATATTTCAATAGTGTTGATGTAAGAAAGGGTGCGGGTCCTGATGGAATCCCGCCACTTTTTCTCTATCTCTGCCGCGAACAACTTGCTATACCCTTGTTTATATTATTTAGCCATTCTTTAAGAAAGAGCATCATGCCAGTCGTGTGGAAACAGTCACATATAACGCCAATTTATAAATCCGGCGATAAACGCAACATTACCAATTATAGACCAATTTCTAAATTGAGCACCATACCTAAGCTTTTTGAGAAAATAATGTATGATGCAATCTATCCTGCTATTAGACCCTTGTTTTTGACACAGCAGCACGGCTTCGTAACCAATAGATCCACTGAGACTAATCTCTGTGAGTACCTAGATTTTGTATGTGGGGCGTTAGATTCCGGTTATCAGGTGGATGCTATATACACTGATTATTCAAGAGCCTTCGACAAAATATGTCTTCCCTCTTATAATCAAATTAAATCGATTTGGCATACATGGGGATCTTTTGCGATGGCTTACTTCTTACCTGAGAGAAAGAAGTCAAGCAGTAACGGCTAAAGGCTTCTGTTCTACATTTTTAAAACCCGTTGCTTCTGGGGTACCTCAGGGCTCACATCTCGGTCCATTGTTGTTTAATATTTATATTAATGATGTGTTGTCACTGTTTCAGAACTCACAAATACTTCTTTTTGCTGATGATAAGAAAATTTTTAAAATCAGCAAAACTGAGCACGATTGTCGATTGTTACAAGATTTAGATCGACTGTTTCTGTACTGTCAAAACAATTTTCTGCAACTTAACATAGATAAATGTCATGTTATAACACTCACTAGGAAAAAGAAAGGAATAATCTTCAATTACAACATAGATAATGTACAAATTAGTAGGGTAACCGAGTTGTGGACCTAGGCGTTCAGATAGACGATAAGTTAATTTTCAAATCCCATATAGTGAATATTACGGACAGGCCGAAGATGCTTGGTTTTGTGTTGCGTACTGCTGCTGAATTTAAAAAGCCTGCAACTTTAATTTCTATTGTATAACTCTTTAGTTCGGTCAATCTTGGAATATGCCTCACCCGCCTGGAATGCTTACTATAAAACCTTCATAGACCTAATAGAAAAAATTCATAATAAATTTTTAAAACATTTGAAATATAGATCTGCTACTGACGATGCTAATTAAGGACCATTGGTTACTCTTTCACCTCAACGTCGTCGTTCTCTTAGAGATCAAATGCTCCTCTACAAAGTCCTACATAATTCCATTGATTTAATAATGCTCCTTAGTAGAATAAGTTTTAAATGTCAAAGAATTAGCGGAAGAAATAGGATTTTATTCAATGTTCCATTTATAAAAACAAATTATACAGCAAATAACTTCACGTGCTTGTAAATCATACAACAGTCTGTATTCTCATATTGATTTATTTACTTTAAAGCATGCACAGTTTCGGAGAGCAATTCTTCAAACTTATTATAATTGTTCAATTTAATTTAATAATGTGATTTAATCATGTAACTTAAATTTATTTTTTATTTTTTTATTTAATGATTGATGTAATTTAATTTTTTACTGTTATTAAATTTTTGATGTTTTTTGATGTATTTAGAGTTCGTAACTATTGTAAAACGTATTATGTATTGATGAAATGTACTAAATAAATGCGGAAACTTTATTGGTATTTGTGAAAGGATTGTCATATTAGTTTTAAGAACTATATTCTATATGTTTCCCTTGAAACCCAAATAAATAAATAATCAATTTGCTACAGAACAGAGGCTGTATAAATTGATAAAAGCGTTGCTGGTTTTATTTTATACACACTATTATCTTTATTTGCTTAGTATATAGGGGTGCTGCACTAAAAGGCATTTTTTGTAAAGCAATTTGGCTCAAGTTTTACATTTAGCATGTCTGGAGATTGTAAATAGTGCAGTTTTGGCATCACCACAATAATATGCTTTTGGAATACTATCACTCTGCATTATTCTCGATTTGATAACTAAATGGTTTATATAGTTTCTACATTCAATATCCTAATATTTAAAACCTTTTGAACAGTATTGTTTTCTTGTCTTTAAAAGAAAATGTTTATATTATCAGTTTCTTTATGGTATGAATTCACATACTTGCAGGACTACAAAGTATAACTGTCAAATTTTTTCACAGTGTTGCATTGATTGCCATGTAGTTGTTTATTTGTGTCTGGACCTTGAAATGTTATATGTTGATTTAGTTTTTAAGCCCGAGTAATTTTATGTTCTATAGCCTATATCTAATATTAGTTTGTTCTATGACATAGTCAAAACACTGTCTAAATCACCTTCGTCTTCATCGTCACTTTCCATCAGGTGAGATAGAAGACAAACGTCTTATCGTTCTTTAATAAAAAAAACTTTGTTACACTCGGGCCTTCAAACTCCCAGCTTGTATCCCTGCTATGCTATCTCTTCAACTTCAACGTAATTCTTGATCGATAAACTACGCTCCTCTCGCAGATCGTCCGCGATGCCGAGATCCTGGCAAAGCGCATGGAGCACCGCGGCGCGTGCGCATGCGACAACGACACCGGCGATGGCGCTGGTGTGCTAACTGCCATCCCGCATCAGCTTTACTGTGCCCAGTTGAGGTAAGAGTTTGGTTAGAAGTTAAGCTGGATTTAATCAGGTGAACCAGATCAACTTCTCGTTTTGCTGAAAACGTTTCGGCAATTTTATTTGGGTATACTGAAATTGTATTTCAGATTTGTACTCGCAAATGCAAGCTTAAAGAGATCATTTTCAAAGAGACTCCCTTGATAGACTTGGATTTCTACTGGACGTAGTATTATAAAGAGTACATGTCCACGTCCATGAAGTGGAGCTCCACGCTTTTTTTGGTGCGAACAAAAAAAGAAGAGGGGCGCAACTTCGTGATTGGATCAGTAAACATCACCGCGTTAAGAATGCATATTTTATCATCAGAACCGGTATTCCTTAAAGTTAATAAAGTTATGTGTATTCTTCTAAGAATATGTATGGTGATAAAATCGCACAAAGCTTTACGTACACGTAAAATGGGTTATGCGCAATGAAATAGGTTTTTAGGATTCGGTACCTACTAGAATATCGTTTCTGAAACGTTTTTGGCATCCGTATTTTAAGCAGTGAGATTTTAATTACCAGTGTTTAGTAACGGATCATGTATTTAATTTAGTAACGAGTTCTCATATGATTTAAATATACAAAATATATAATAATGAGCCGCACGAACCAACACTGATATTTCTTTTTAACTTCTTCACAAGCTTAATAAAAAAATGTACGATTATTTTATTTTACTTTGACCATATGGAAAAACAAGTCGTTGTGACAAACACCTTTATCACTATAGGTATTACGGTTTATTTAAAAAAAAGTACATCAATGATGCAATTTATTGATAATCGACAGCGATGTCATCCGATAATCGAAAACAAAGCACACGCCTGTATTTTATCTAATTTAAACGAAAACAATTGCCTTTCGTTTAGATAAAGTCAAGTGAAGTAAATCCGTATTCAATACAACACACATTCAAAAATTATGTAACTTTATGTAAAACACTTAAAAAATTATGAAACGAACAGAGTACTGTTCGAATTTTAAAAAATGTACATTTTTTTGAAAACTATACATTTCTTCGTCAACGGCAGTGGCGATGCCAAAATAAGAAAATTAAGCTATCTCAAAACTGGTCCGTATTTAGGGTTTAAGTGTAACTCGGAGGCGACGGAAATGTAACGGTTGGACCGGGGCCAACACTGCTCTGTAATCGAAAATCGATCGTTTGCAATGTGATGCAAGCTTATAAAAGCTGAGCTTCAAAGTTAAGTTCAAATCGTTTACGTGGTTTCAGTTTTTATTTGTATGCTCTGGGGTTTATTCTGAATCTGACCCAGTTGGTTAGAAGGCCATACATAAGAAATACTGGCTTACGTTTCGGCCTTATAAACAGTCTGTATGAGTTTTTTTGTACTGGTTGATTTTAAATGAGTTGAATAAATATGTGACGATACCCTTTAAAAGTCGAAGTCTAATCGTGGCATTCGTTAGGCGTTCTTAGTGTAATTATAACGAAATTAAATATTGTGAAATTTTGAATGTATGTGGTTTAGCTATGATATGGTACTGATTTAAACGTACAACGTACTAAAAGGGACAATTTTGATTAAGATGTTGTAGTTTTCTTGAAAATCCTTGCTTTTTAAAACATACACGTTTTTGAAATTAAGTAAGTAGTAAGTTAATAAGTATTTATCTTATGATTATTTTCGTACGTAATTTGATTCAGGGTTCTTGAGTGTTCCTACTAAGAGGGAGGTTTTTGTGTTTATAAACTTTGTTGTACTTTATAAATCGTCTGTAATTGTATTAATTTGTTACTCATGAAACTCTGCTTATCACCCGGACGAGACTAGGTTAGTTTACCAAGTTGTAATAATGCTAAATGTAAGCATCACACATGTTGCAACATTGTTCGTGTGTTGACTTAAATTTGCTCTCCGCCGGTTATGTTTAAAAGAAATTATTATAAAGTTCTCTTTATTTAATGTTTTACAAGATTCATCATAATTCTACTGCTTGTAAGTCTTCGCCCTACATCACATGCTCATGATCTGAGAATTAAACAAATTTTAGCCATTTTAGAAAATATAACATATTATATTTGTAAATGTAAACTGATTCAGTATATCGAGGTTATAAGTTTACTAGCTGTCTAGTGTTGTTTACGACCTCGTGATTTTTAATAATAAGATGTAGGCAGTGTACTGCTAGGTAATTTCAATTTTAAAACTGAAACATTTATTAAAACGGTTCTGTAGTTTTATATTTCATTTCAAATAAAAAACAGAATAAACCTCTATTTTATAATAGATTTAGTATAACTAATATTAGTTTAATTTACTTTTAATAAATCTTTCTTGAAGCCCTCCTGGTCGAAAGGTTTTCGCTGTAGCTTGACGATTGACAAAGTTAAGCGACGCTCGGTGCGGCAGAGCTAGGATGGGTGACCGCCATTGGCTTTAAGTTCTTGAGCGTTTCCATGCTTCGCAGGCACGATCAGCCTTCGGCCCTGGTCGTTGTCGGTGAGATAACAGCCGCGAAGCCACGACAGAGGCCTGTGGGTTTTCTAGTGGAAGCTTTAATTTGGCGTAAATGTGCGATCGACATTTAGCGAGTGATGAAAATGTGAGAGTGAAATATAGACTTGCATCTCGAAATCGACACAAATAGCACTAAATAAGAATTGCCCTACTGGTTGAATATTTTTTTTTTTTGAATAATATATTATCTGTCACTCTTACAACAGATCATCTCCAATCACCATCAGATGATATCCACTGTTTAGGCTGTAGAGCGGAAGAAATACATACATCACTCAAAAGATATACCTAACCCTGCTTCTCATAGTCGGGTAGAAATCAGCCACATTCTTCTCATAATCGTTCATACATCCAATACTAAGATCCTCCGAGCATAATACACGCGTGACCAAGGGAACCCGGACAGTATCAATAAGTTGTCACGCGCTGAATGGCCAGCGACATGTCGTTCGAGCTCCCTCTGAATAGTCTATTGATTCAAGGACAGACTACTTTATTGTCATACTCAATATGTTCGTATATTATATAATAAATATATACGTAGGTATATTTGTTTACGTGTTTTTTTTGGTTTTCATATATGTCGTTCATTTATTAGAGGATTGTTTATATTGAACTCTAATCGATATGGTACAAAAGTGGTTTCATTTCGCGAAATACGCGCTTTCTTGTTCACTATTTTCATAGCCGGCAAACGGCAAATGTTATGCATGGCCTACTGTAGGCTTCCGTTGCCATTGCCTTTGTTCCAGTAATTGCGCCGGCTGTTCCTTCCCTCCGACCGGAACACGACCACGTAACGTGGTTATTAGGAAGGACTGTAGTATCGCCCCAGACGAAACCTTAACAAAGACACACTTCTACCACTACTGTATAGTATTGCGACTGAATGAAATAGTGAACCGATATTCATGAGTATTTCGTCATTAGGTGCTGGATTATCTAGACTTAACGTAGCTTGTATTTTGAAGAGCTAAGCGCGTGAAACCTGTAGACGAAGCACGGGCTCAAGAAATCGCCAAGTGGTCTTGGAATGGGTCTTAGTGATAGCATGTGTCGAGCGTGCGACTCAATCTCTTGCTGTGACTTAGGCTGATTTAAAAATTAACGAATGAATGCAATTATCTCGATTGTATTGGCAAATTATGATGTAATCCGTGACATAAGTCTTGTCTTGGCATGCCATGCTACCGCTGCTGGTCTATTCTTTAACTATAAAGAGGTAATAATTGTTTGTTTATTTGTAATCGATGTACTCTAAAACTACTAATTCGATTTTAAACATTATATTTCCGTTAGAAAGATTCAAGTTTCACTACCACGGAAAGACAAGGTTCCCGGGTAAAACATTAGGGAGCTCAAGTCTTGTATAAAAATATATACCTATACTATTTCCATTTCTTTATTTTCTCAATGACAGCTCCTGTGAAAACTTGTACGAGCGTTTTTTTCACATTATGTATGCATTATTTTTTTTTAAATATGACGTTTACACACGTACGAGGTTATACAAAACGAGTCGGAGAAACTGATAGGGATGGAGCTATACCGATAACCGTAACAAACGATAACTGTTAGGGACACTTGACGGGTTAAAATCTGCGCAACCAATCAAATAAGTATGATGTTACATGTATACCCAGAAGATCTGTATCTAATTACCTTTTCATGGTTGTTTTAAACTAAAAACTGGCATCTGAAATACAGTATTGGAGTTACAGCCGCCTTTTCCTCTGCGCCTGTGCAGAAGACGTAGAAGAATAGAAGTCAAATACCTCACTTTTAAATTGTGTAACAATGTGAATAACTATGATGGAGAAATAGATATGGATAGTCATTATAGTTTCCGAGTACATATCCTTATTAACTTAAGATAAGTTTTATTATTATTTTGTCCCGATGAGTCAATATTTGAAATGATAACATGTCTTACATATTGAAGTCTCAAATATTATACATTATTTTATGTCGTTTTCTAAATGCAAAAGATTTTGGAGTTTTATCAAACTGAATAACCTACATTTTAATGTAAAAATTTAATGAAAAGTTTAAATGAAAAATACAAAACTCAGCGCACGTTTATAGTAAATCTTTATTTAACCAAAGGCTGATCGTTCTACGCTCAGATAGTGTTTAGCTCTTGAGAATAGCTTTGACACTTCACAAGGCTTTTCATACAAATTATGCCAAATCCTCAAAATTATTATATTATTAAAAGCTATCTGCGCATTGAAGAATCAGTCCTTAATAATACAAATCCATACAATAATAATTTAATTTGCATCAAAATAAAACAAATAGATAACATAAAGGTTTGTTTTTACAACTGCGAGGTATCGCTGAAGAATGGAAAATTCCCCAAAAGCGTTTACTGCGGAGACGGTTTGACGTCACGAAGATCGATAACTGACAGGTTTCAGACATCCATCCTATTTCTCGCAGAAAAAAAGTAAAGATTGTGGAAGGAGAGCTCGTTAAGTGGTTTGAGATTTGAAACTATGTTCAAGAGATCTTCGGCTATTTGGCTGTATGTACTGGTTTACGTACACTGTTATGAGTATTATAAAGAGAAGATTTGTTCGTTTATTTACAGGTTTGAAAAAAATATTTTTGAAACTAATTGGCCGATTAGGAACCCACTTGTTATTACTGTAGTTTCGTCAACACTTAACATTCACGATGTTTTGTGAGTGTCCTTATAATAGCAGTAGATTTACTAGATATTGAAATACATTTTTTTAATGTGTTCACTTAAAGATAACGATGATGGAGACATTAGAGGCCATACCTACATAAGCAGGCCGGACTTAATCAGCCCAATCGGGCGGCAAAGTCTAACATGTGTAGAAGAAGGTTTAGGAAAAATGTGGCCCAGCCAATGCCTTTCATTTCTTGCTTTTTCCGGGAAAACAAAATCTTTTTTTTTTTATTTTCTCCCCGATCCTATATATTGAAAATCTGTTCAAAAACTCAATATGATCCAATGAGATAATATATTTCAGTTATATCTGGGTTTACACGCTTTAACCATTTGATAACTACATTATTCAGGGTCTAGAAGTAACTTAACGTTGTGCAGTAATTGGTTATTATACGCCATTCTGACAATGCAAGTTTTTAACATTTATTTAGAAAATATAAACTATTTTGACCCAAAAATTTTTTTACAAAATAAACTTTTGAATTTTTATATCGAATTTATATAGTTTCATATTGCTAGTAAACAATTTAAAGGGAAATAAAAATTTGGAACAAATATATTTTGACTTTTAAATAATCGAATTTTCAAAATAAATTATAACTCCAGCGTTCCATACATAAAAGCTTTTTTTCGCCAAACTGGTATGTCTAAATTCCTTTTCTGTCGTGTTGTCGCATCAGATAGTTAGCATGGGGTTAGATTTAATTGTAACGTTTATTTAACCTACTTGTAATATTTTGAAGTTTCTCATTTACTATCCTGCAGTATTTGAAAACGTAAAGAATCGCTACATATTATAAAAACAAACAACTCATTAGATAAAAATAACCTTTGATGAAATTTACTCAATAAAAGGTATGTTCATAACTATAAATTTTAATTTTAAGCAAGTAAAGACAAACCACAAAGCGAAAACACAACTGCAACCTTCCATAAAAAACAGTAAAACCAAAACTTCTAAATATTTGGCTTCCTCAGTCTCGAGTTTTTTTTGCCGCCGAAGCAACACCCTCACGGGTTGGAAGTGGAAGATGCGTCATGCATACCACCGCAGGCATACCGGCTACTGCGGTGGCTACATCAGTAGGACTTACCAGAGTGGCCCGTACCCACTAAAAACTACCTTGCTGGCTGTGGCATGGGAATGCTGAGCAGCCTTCATCGGAGCGAATCACACATAACGTTTTATACAATGATCGAAGACCGTTTTATACAATCGCGATTTGTAACATTTAAACAATATGACAAATACAAATATTAAAGTGTTAATTCCCTTACGGCGGGTAACCGTAATAACTATTTGCCTTTATAGCAACAGTGGGCGAATTTATATTGACACGCGAAAGTAATATTTTTGCGATAACTCCCAAGATTTTAAAGTAAATGGATTCATGAGCAATTATAATGAGTTTGAAATGCTTAAGGTAACAAATGTATTTAATTTGATAAGGATTAATATCGTATCCGTCTAGATAGCTCTCTAATTAGCAAAGGAGAAACCCACCTTCCCATACATGCCTGGGCCCAGGTCTTTCGTTAAGTTAACATTTTGAAATTTAAAGCTGCAGATAGATATAATATCAACAACATAATAAAGAAAGTTTCAGAACATTTTGCAATCTGAAAACAGAGTTACAAATACTTGAAATATGGTAAGAAAAATTAACTTTAGAGATTGTTCTAAGGCTACATGTTTTTTTGGGAATTATTACTAATACACACAGTTCATTAACATATATTTTGTTAGTTTAAATAAGGAAAATAAATAATTCTCAAGAAAATATAAGCTTGGTACACATCCTGTTCATTGTGAAGACCCGATTGAAGCGCTTATTTCCTTATAATATGTTTATTTATCTTCAATAATAATCAATACATCATACAAGAACTGTGCAGGTGGGTTATTATTATCCTGATACCTAGCCCAGCTAAGGTACCAGATCACAGACATTATAGGAGCGCAGCAGCCTACTGATCTTCTTCCGACTATACACTTACAACAATACTGAACAATAGATTCCCAACCTCTGCGAGAACTGTCAACTAAAATACATAATACATACTAGGTCGGTATGCGTTGGTCCTCTGGACCTAACCATGCCATAATCGGAGCGAAGCGATATTTTCCTTATCAATTGTTTTAGTCTAACGGACTTTTTTGGGTTGATCAAAAATTCAATTTTGGCGCCAATTGTTTGTTTACAAAATTTTTCAATGCTATTTCAATGTAAAAGTTTTTCGGTGATTTTTTCTCAATGGTACATGATATCATGATATCGAAAAAAATTTTTCGTACTGACCTTGCTATGGTCACTCTAGACTTATGTGTAAAATCTGGTTTCAATCGGTCAAACGGTGTGAGAGGAGTTCGCGGTGAACGATTATACATTTTGAGTCCATAAGGAGCTTCGCTCGCTACGCTCGCTTCGCTCCAATAAAATAAGTTTTTCGGTTTATATGTCTTGAATGTTAGTAAAAATCACAGAAACGCAGAAAAACACACTGAGAGAACTCGTGACGCACGAAAAGAAATGACACGAATGACCGTTGGAGATTTGACATATGTTATATGACATACTGCAGTGATATCAAAATAAAAATGAAAAGTCCAACATATTTTTAAAATGTTTTTTTATTAATAACTTCACAAAATGTGTAAAAATGTTTCAATATTCGTGTGATTGATCAAAAAAGTATTAGGCATTTTTTTTGATGACTTTTTGTTATTACCGAAACAATAATCATAAAAAAGTGAAAACGTCGTTATCATAGTACATTCATTTCAATTTATTTTGTTTCACAGACCTAATAATTTTGTAGCTTTTTTATGCAAATACAGAATAATTTTATCTATTTTTTAAAATACATTTCGTTTTGTTAACCGTCAAGCCCACAACTTTCGTCCTCCTTTATGTGAGCATTTTTTAAACATTAAAATGGGTACAGTGAGTTAATCGCAAAAGATAGCCATATATTTCCGCGGGTGTAAGTATATCTTTTGCGAGTTATTTTAGAGTTATGTCAGGTATTTTAATACCTACAGCTTATGCAGAAATTCTTAGATTCTACTTAGTTATAATGTGAAATAACTAAAACGAAGCTGATTACGGTTTCATGGGTCGTTTGTTAGGCTGTCCGTCTGATAAATAAGTCGCAAAACCCTAAAGATTGCGTGCGATAATGCTTGTTAAAATGATTTTGTTTTCGTTAAAAAGATATTTTTATGAGGTAGACTACGTTTTTACTTGGCGGCATCAGAATATTTAAATTTAATTTCCTTATGAAGTTGAAGATAACAAGATTGGTATTACTACAATATTTTGAGCTATCTAAACCTTTCCGACTTTTCATAGGAATAGCAATATAACAAAGTCGCTCCCGCCCTCTCTCAGTATGCTTAGATCTTTTAAACTACGCAACGGATTTTAATGCGAATTTTTCATCAATAGATATAATGATTCAAGAGGCAGGTTTATACGTAGGTATAGTATAATATTGTTGTGTGTTAATTTGTTGAAATATTACAATATGTCTTCAAGATGTCGGAAGAATCCTAGCTGATTTGAGAGCTTTGTATAGAAAATATTGATGTATGATGGAATTGTTCCTCCCTTACAGGTCTACAAATGCGGACTTTTATTCAGATACGTTATATTTATGTCACATTATAACTAAGTAGAGTCTAAGAATTTCTGCATAAACTGTAGGTATTTTATTACGGTATAGCCTGGGATTATGTTTCTAAGCCTCGATACAAAACCGCCAGATGTTTGTTATCGTATGGTGATGCGCACGCGCCGCCTTCGTGCAATTCTACAACTTTACTAGAGTAATCAGCTGTTAAACAAAATAATCAATGAAAATAAATATATATGTCACCAAGTTATGATAATCTGTATGTAAGTAATCTTACTAAAGTCGCAAAAAGTGTAATTAAATAATTGCGTTAGTACGCAGTATGGTGACGTACTATCAAATCCCTTTTTAAAACTAATTGTGTTTTATTTTCGCAACGGTTTTTGTTTAAATCATATTATGATACTTTGATTATCTATAAAATAATCAGAAAAAAGATATGGTTTGCTTGCACATTTATAATCGATAAACTCTTGCACCATTAAAAAGCTACATTTCCTAAAAATTACTTAAAAAACGTTCTCAAGGGTTGCACGGTTGAATCCGCATGATACCTCTGTATATTCAAAACAAATAAAAAAGAGAGATACTGCAATCAGCATGTCTTATACTAATTATAATCTCATCAGTCTAGAATTTACTCACTGCATCAGATACCGACGTCGTTGGGGACACAAACAAGATACTTAATCGATCTGCGCAGACTACCTAAAATTAGATAAATAGGCGACACACGGAGATCGCGACTAATCAGGCAGTTTCGTGTTGCTAGGTGACTAGCACCATATGCAGTGCCTGCCTACAGGGCGATAAACATAAATATCTTTAAATTATACCTAACTGAATAAAGTATTAAAAGGGAAAAACTTATGCAAATGGTTCGGCAGTTGGTAACGGCCGGTTTAATTGACAGTAATATACTTTTGAAATACTTCTAAACTGAATACATAATGCTTTCGGTATTGAAATCTATATAACGTGATCACGTTAGTGCTATTCGCCCTGCCTAATACCCCGGAGGAGCCAAGTTCGAGTCTTGGTCGAGGTAATTATTTGTGATGTTTGTTCTCAGTTTTTTTTTTTCGAAATGGACAGTTTATTTATGGTCTTATTGGCCTTTTAAATTTCACCGGACTTTGTGGTCTAGCGTGTCTATTATTATTATTATCACCTACTTTCATTCACGGAAACTGCGACTAACTTTTCTATACCGTGCAACCTTTAGCGATAAACATTTCAGACACCGTATTATCTATTCAAAAGATTCATCATCCTCAGTAAAGTAACCGTCCAAATTATTATTATATTCTTTTTGTTTGTATCCTTAGATATGCGGCGAAGTTCAGTCCTAGTCTAAAGTTTATCACTGTGATAAGAATGTCTAGAAATGTTTATTCAATTTAATTCATATCCAGTTGGTATGACTTCTACGGCCGCACTCTGGGGCCTATGTAGAATTGCTTAGCGGATTTGCTAAACAAAACCTCTAGTATCTTAAATAAACATTTGTCCTCTTTAAAGACCGCGAATAAAACTCTCAAGCTGACCGACATTACACACCTTAAACCAGTGATCCTTGAAACGTAAAAGTTAACACGATATTGATTTTGTAGTGTAGCTGTGCGCATAGAAAGGTTTTATACAAATTAATCTAAAGGGGTGAAATCTACTTATAATATTATAAATTCGAGAACCCACAACCAGAGAATAAGTATTTTAATTATTACTTGTAAATTAATCACACTCGTTTGAATCATTCGACGCAATGTTGCTACGTGTTTGGTGTATGCCTGTGGGGGCCATGATTAAGTAAAGATAATTTTGTGATAAAAACCACTCTTGTTAGTATTCTATCTAATTGCATTATACAATATATTTTAGATCTATGCGGCGGAATATCAATATACTTGAAAAATGTTTCGATTAATATAATTAGGTCTTTACCTATAAAATTGCCGTTTTTCACGAAATAAATGAAGCGTAATTTTTTTATATATTTTTTATTTCTATTAATCAAAATAATCACCCATGCAATCAATGCATCTTTGCCAACGCATTGGTAGCTTATTGATGCCTTTCTTGAAGTAATCAGCTGGACGGGAGGCAACAAATTCTTCAAAGGCATTTTGTACTGCCTCTCGGGTATTGAATTTTTTTCCCGCCAAGAAGTTATCCAAATTCTGGAAAAAGTAGAAGTCTGTAGGCGCAAGGTCTGGTGAGTATGGCGGATGACGGAGACCTTCCAACCCCAACTCTTGTAGCTTGGAGACCGTCTGCTGTGCAGTATGAGGTCACGCGTTGTCGTGTAGGGGCAGGGGCAGTGGATCACTTTTCTAGGGGTAAGTTTTCGTTTAGGGCATTGTTTGGGTGCTGAACCAGGGTCCAACCAACTTGCTGAGCGCTTACGATTGTCAAACAGGATCCATTTCTCGTCACAAGTAACAATGCGGTTCAGAATTCCTTCATTTGTATGCCTGCTGAGCAGTGCAAGGCACGTCTCCACGCGTACTTCGCGCTGGCGGTCATTGAGTTCGTGGGGTACCCAATTGTCAAGCTTTTTTACCTTGCCAATTTGACGCAAATGGACCAATATTGTTTTGATGCTAACGTCGAAAGCTGCTGCTTATTCAGCCGTGGATTGAGTTTCATCAGCTTCCACAATTGCCTTTAATTCGTCATTGTCGACCAAAGTTTTCGGACGACCACGGGGTTCATTTTTCAGGTCAAAATTTCCAGAACGGAAGCGGGTAAACCAATAACGGGTGGTGCGTTCGTTTGTAGTGTTCGCTCCGTAAACGTCGTTGATGTTGCGTGCCGCTTGTGCCGCTTTGCTGCCACGACGGTACTCATACTCCATAATTACTCGAATTTTTAACTTATCCATGATGACGAAAAATGTTCGAATGCGTTGAAAACAAAACACTAACTATTAAACAAATGACGATTTTAGAAAAAGAATTCCATGTTTGTCACATAAAATTAATTTGAAATTAGAATTATCAGTCAAAAAAAAATATTTTCATTTGAAATGGCCAGTACGGCAAAACGGCAGTTTCATAGGTAAAGACCTATTATTGTAGGTGCAGTCTACAGATCATCTACGTAGGTTGCGAAATGTCAAATTTATGAATTTTAGGTTGACAACTGATTGAGGAAATTCGACATTTTGTTGTTCTTGATGAGCTGTTGTCTGTACATGTTGCGCCTGATTTATTTACATTACCTTAGAGTAAAATGAAACAAGTAAGACTCGTGCCCCTTTTTTATTATTATCCTACTATCGCAACTTAATGTTTGTCGAAATAATAAGCACAACAAAATTAATGTCAAAATTATGAGATTCATAAATAACTCAAGAGTTGTTGAACTCAGAAAAAATACCGAACAATGAATCTTTGCCAACAATCAATTTAAGTAGATTTAGCACAAAGAATGAACTATTGAATCTTTCTAAATAGATTTTGTTTAGGCTGAATTCATCGACCCAACAGTATTTTTTGGTCTTGTACAATAAGGATTCCTCAACATGCATTGTTGCAAAGATGCAGTCCTTGATATTTTCTATAATAAAACTCCACATTAAAATAACGTTTAATCTAAATTATTAAGAAGCATGAAGATTCGCTAGCCGAATACCATTGCGTCATGGACATGAACCAATTGAGTATGTATCCAACGTTTATCGGAAGGTCAAATTGATGTTCATTGATTCTTCAAAGGTCAATTTCAAGAGGTTATTTCCAAGAGAAATTTAAAAGTTGACCCATTTGCGTATGTTTTAAAAGTTATTATATTGTACACTTCAATTACATGAGGTATTCGTGTGTAGCTTATTATCGTATTGACGGCAAATTGCGATAGGTCGATGACGTGGTTAGGTAAGAATCCAGCGTTCAGTTGGTTTGTAAACAAACTTTTTTTGAACGATACGATGTTTATTATTACACATTTTTATAATAATTTTATTATTATAATGTCTGTCTTGTACTAACAAGTAAGTTATAAGTTTACGACGTCGATCGAAACGTATATCGTACTTTCAGTTTTTCCACAGCTTTTAAATAATATAATTTTTAATATTTAAGTAGTTTTAACCCTCGTAGAAATAAAATGAATAAAGAACTCGCGCCTATCGATCTATTGGAAGAATGGGTACACTACATAAATCCGAAAAACTTAATTCCGATTGTCATAATCACGAATTTCAAAATTTCGATATTATAACACCGAATGGTTCAATCCCGAAAATGAAAATTCCGTGTTTCATAATTCCGAATTTTTCTTCTTCGAAACTTCAAAATTCCGAACTTTTATAATTACGAAAATCAATATGCCGAATTTGAAAATACCGAACCATAAAAAATCCGAGTTAACAATTCGGAATACCATATTTCGGACTAGTAAGACAGAGGGTTTTTGATTCTTCTTACTAATGAAAGTCGGAAAATTAAAATTTCGGATTTATGAATTTCGGTAAATTAAGAATCAATCACAATATAAAATACGTTAACATACGCCAACAATAAATATCACAAATCACGACAGAATTCATAAAAATATATTTGAGAACGTGGGTAGTTTCGTCAAAAAGTTCAACTGTTCCGGAAGTATTGTAAATTTAGGAAAAGCAACAGATGTTTACCTTAAATTTAACGACTTACCAGAGGCTACGAGAGCTCGATATTAGAAACTAGGTTTAAATTTTTAGTTTTTTTTTAGTTTATTTTAAATATTTGTAACTGTTTCAGTACTTATGCTCTTACTCTTGCATTTAGAGACGTCAAACAGTTAATAAAGGTGCTCTGTATTATAGAGTTTGGTTAACAAATTTAGACTTAGATAATGCACAAATAAAGTAGACATTCGCTTAACAAAATCTATACTTAGGAGCGCCTTGAAGTCTCTGAATGCGGCTGATTCCCTAAAGTAATATATCGGAGGCGTATCAGCCAAAGATGTGTGGGGATGCGTTACAAAGGCTAGTCAGCTAAAGTATGGTAGTCCAGTCATTCTAACTCGCTACTTCGTATGCCACAATGCGTACACATCCCTCGCACAACTTGTAGGTACAAAGACAAAACAACCCTAAACCTTTTCCCATCAGAAATGACCTGAGTGAAGCTAAGAAAACGTAGTGGTTTTATTGCTTGGTTTTTTCGCGCCCTACCTCCTCGGTCGATAGACAGTTTATTTACCATAACCCATATTTTCATCACACGCCACCAATTGGGACGTTTGGCAAAAAAAATTATTTCAGTTTTATTTTGAATCAGTAGGGTTTCGGTGCAGATTTTTACTTCACAAATTCACACACAAGCATAATTATAACGTACAACGAAAATAATACATGCTTATTGAGTTTAAGGCGGTGATTTCAAAGATCACTCTGACGACAAGTGCGAGGATTGATTGATCCACATAAACCCTTACAAGTTTCCAACGTGGCTTTCTAATGAATTGAGTTTTTGTGAGGAGCCTTCACAAATTGTTCACAATTTTTTCATTTACAAATTAAATATACACAGGTAGTGTATTCTCGACTTTTTCTTCAGGCGACCAGATTGAGTGATCCAGTTAATCAGTTGTATCTGTCTTTATTTAAGTTTCACAAATTTGATACTTTACTGTATATTTTTCACAATTTTTCCTAAATCCCCTGAAAATTTTGAGTTGAGTTGAATAACTTTTTTGAAAAGATCACTCAGTCCACACGCTCACACCAAAAGACGGATTACAATTGACAAAGCAACTGCGATATTAATGACTAGCAAGTGTAGTTGCTGATCTATTTCAAAATGTGTTGTGCCACGTGATTTATTGTTAATATACGTCTAATTCGTAAGTCTTTATTGATGTGAACACTTATCGCCTTCACCTGTTGATCATCCAGAGCAAATTGCATGTCCAATTTTATAGCACAAAGCTGTAATACTTACCCTTAAAAATTCATTACAAAATTATCAATCGTCCGCATCGTGAATTTCAATGATAAGATGTTTTTCTTACAAGCTACCTACAACCGTTTTCCTCTGCCAATTAGAGCATTAAAAACAGTATATTTACAGTGTCACATATCAAATCAACTCACACACAGCGTCTAATAAAGTTTTGTTACTTTTTCCTGCTAGCTCTCAGGTGATAAAGCCACTCAAGATGTCCCCTTAAAGGTGACACATAGACTTTCCTCGTGTTAGTTTGTTCCATCTAACCTCACGAAACTTTCATCGTGAGCTCTACCTGCCAAAATTAGTAGAAGACAAGACTCCCACAGCACCGTGCAGTTTATTTACGCGTCGAAGTTCACCGGCCGCGGTTACTGCAAACGAATTTGGCCTCCACTGGCCGAATGCCAAGCTTCCCCGCAATGGCTCTGGATAACCACGCCACGTGGTTTACGCGTGGAGACATGTGTATTTCTGCGAGAAAATCGGATGGAGAAACGATAGAAATTGTAGGTTAAAGATAATTGATCATTCTACTGTAGACTTGGCTTTGTTAGCATTGTGTTGATTGCCTATTTGATTGCTACATATAAGGATTAGACTTTCCATTTATGTATATATAGGATTTGCCGCAAATTAATGGTACAATGCATTATTTATATCAACATCTGTTCCATAAGCAGTGTTGAGAGAGTCCAAGAAAAAAATCATTGAATTGTTTAGCGGACGATACGTGGTATATGTCGTAGAAAGGGTGACGCTCTTTGATTATTATTCTGGAAATGTAAGAATAGATTCAAGAATCAATGAGCCATTGAAAAGTTTATTACGTTATTTAATTATTACCACGACATATTATATTTTAATCACGAATGGAAAATCTTACACTATACTACATTAGCTATACACTAGTATACGCAGTCTCACATTTTCACATACACAGACAATCTTATAAATATCCAAACAGATTGCAAAACTAGACGAAACTAAGTAATATAAAAAACCATTTTTGGTCCAGAGATACACGCTTACTTCCAGAGACAGTACAGACTTATAGCAAGCCCCTACATGGAGTAATTGCTTATTATCGCCGGATGTTATGAACGATTCCAGCAACTTATCTTACAGGATGATTAAAGTTCCTGGTATTTGTGTATTTATGAGTACAAAGTCTCAAAGTTCAGATTTGACAATCTGTTTGACATTCTTTTTTTACGCTGCTCGATTTTTATTCTTACAATAATTTCTTTATTTTCCAAATATTGTAAATCAATTTGAGATAACTTTAAATGATGATTTTTTCTTTGTTTAAATATTTTACAAGAAAATGTGAGCTGTTATAATCACATTCGTACAGGCAAGAAAGTAGTTATTTCTCAGGATTATAGATGCTTTATGATAACGTCTTTTTCTATATAAATATATTTTGTCTTACACCTATAAGTCATCTGATGATACTAATCCTTAACGATGTACGTAGCTGAAACAATTTTATTTTCATCAAGGCCCTATGCATAGCTTATGTTATTTATAAACCATCACAGTGACGTGGGATTTGTTTACTAACGCCGATAACAAAGCGTCATTTTCCATAGGAATTTCTTATGTAACTTTCGCTTCTGAATAATGTATTCGCAGTTATGTTGAGCAATGTGTATCTAAATAAATGACCAGGTATGGGAATTTTTCTTTTCATGCGGAAATTATCATAATATTGGCTGAAATCTATGAATCAAACTTAAACTTATCTTAATAAAAAGCGACCGTATACTTTGAAACAGTCGCTTTTCATTTAACTATTTAACTGAGGTAAGTGTAACCATGTTTCATAGATGATTTCGGTCTGAGACCCACAGAAGAAAATTATGGCCCCAAAGATCGCAAAGCTTGTGTTAGAGATAACCGTACAAGGGTAGAATATACAACAACAATACTTAATATATATAGGAATCTTCCAATCAATTACATAGAGTAAACATTTTAAATTAATATCGACCAACTCCCAATTAAAATTTTACTCTCGAACAGTCTGCACCTAAAATGGTATATTTGGTCAATAGTGCTGTAGGTTTCATCTGTGACGTCACTCCTGCGCGCGCAGTCGTCTTCTCGTGACCTTTCCATGTAACACCGTACAGCAACCAACGAAACTCTGCCAAGATATTACACGTAATCTAAGTTATGACCGTTTTGAGTCTTGTCCTCTGTATGTGCTATGTAATAATGGTCCGATATCGTGTTGACAACTTAAGTAAACTCAAATGGAGCTTCGTCAAGGATTATGAAGTGGCCATAAAAGCTATGTCATACGTGCATGATGGTTTAGTTTTGCATAGTTTAAATATCATGTATAGTAAAATCTTTGCAGCTCTCTTATTCAATACCTATCTCATTTATTTTATGCAGCGTAAACTAAACAAACTTCCTCTCCTATACAACTGATAATTGGAAAACATGATATTTGTATATTTCTAAATATATCACTGTCACAGACACTATAGCCACAATATAGAAACAAGGGACATCTACAAAGCCACGCCCCACTTCTTTTTTGGTCTATTCATCATAGTGTGCGATCATAGAAAAAAAGTTTATAGGGCGTGACTTCGTGGGCACTAACTATACCTAAATGATAACCTCGAATAATTTTACGTCGCTCCAGATATAATAGCCACTTTTGGATTTAACATTCTTTGGCATATTGAATATACGTTAAAGAACGTCATATCTTAAAAATACCAATTTTTGAAAGTTCTAAAAGTATATCAATATCTTTGTAACATTGAACCAATTACAGGTTAAAAACTCGGAGTATCTCTATAATAGCTTATTATTCTAAGATATTTGTATAATTTTATTTATCGAAATAGTCGAAAAATGATACTTGCATATTTTTTCAAAGACGCAGCTAAAAAATAAGCAAAAGCTTTATTCGTCATAAGAATATACCGTTTGATTTCTGCTCAGTTGAGCGTGTCATCATTTACATTAAAAGAGTTAAAGATGGAAATTTTAGGCGTTATATCTGAATACGTTTTATTCATGCCAACTATATCCAGAGGATTAAAACGGATGTATTTTACGCTGCCGGCGGAAGGGGTTCTTGAATGAGGGGTTCATGGATCATGTTTTGAGGTATTAAGATGAATGACTTGTGACAAAGCTGAAACAGCCCATAACTTAGCTAGAATTTTGGAATCATTTCTCAATTTTTGGCTTTTGAGACCTAAAAACCTATTATTGGCCTAAAATAAGCTAAAAATTAAAACAGAAAATGAGATATTTTCATTACATCAACATTAGCAACCCTCTATAATACTGCGAGTATTGCAAGAAAATGTGAGGTAATAATTTAGTATTAAAACAACATTCTCCATCTTTACAGAGACTCTCACCAAATCGACTTACCGCCTTTCGGCCGCTATGCCACAGGCATATTCTTTCTGGACAAGTTGCATCACCAGGAAATCGAAGGAAAATTCAAGGTCTTGGCTGAAAGCCTTGGCCTAACTGTCATTTGTTGGAGAACTGTGCCGACCAATAACACCAGCATTGGTATGATTTATTGTCAACTGTCTATTGTAATTCATGTTAGGATTATCAATATTTTAATTTCGAGACATCATTTTAAGATATGGCTCAGTAAAGAATATTGGCGAATCCTTATTTAAGTAAACAGTGAGCGTTTAGAAAAAAAACTGCCACTTTTGTTAATCTTTTTTGTAATGTGAATTTCTATAATATTAGCTTCATGTGTCTCCAAAAAAATAGTTGATTTATAAAGCTTGATTTGACTTGATCAGTTTGTTTTAGCTCCTGTCATTTTTATTACGATACATAGGATGATTGTGACCAAGCATAAGTATTTGATTTAGTATGTAATATAAGTAGATTTTAATTATAGGAAATTATAGTCACTTCAGAATGTAAGGACTCATTTGTATGAAAGAATATTTTTTTTCATATTCCTCATAGGAAAATGATTTATTACTCACTGGAGTCCTTATCCTTGGCTGTATAGCTTTTGCCTTAGACGGCGAGTTTGAGATAAAAAACTTCCCATAGATTGCGCCACGAGGACTAATTGCTGTGATTTTTGGTCGTCACAAGTCGATGAAGTTAAAGATATTGATAAATGTCATGTCATTGTCATGTCAAATGTCGTGTCATTATTATCATGGTCGGTTGGTGATAGTAGTAATTACCTATGTAAATGTAGGTAATTTGAAATGATAACCTCAAAATTAGTACTTAATGAAAATGCAATTATTATTGTTCCTAGACATACTCCATAATATATTTATTTTTAAAATGGATCTGGATTTTATGTCCTATAGTTTTAGATATTTTTGACTTCTAAACGCTCCGCTTTAACTCCAACTAAAACCATGTACGGCGATCTGCCAATGTCCTTTGCTTTGGAATTCCAGTGCATGTTTGTTGAGTAAATCTTGATGAAAAAGTTATTGAAATTAAACGACCTTTACGGAGAGTTATCGGCGAATAAAATATTTGAAATTGTTTTAGAAAAATAAATGTGCATCAGTAACGTTTGTTTAAACTTATAAATGAATCGGAAAACAAATTTATACCCAAAGAATTATCGAATAAAAAAAGATGTACTCAACAGTAATAAATCGCTATCAAATACATCGTAAATTTCACAGAATTTAGCGAACAGTTTCCCATGGAACCACAGCTATAAGTTTATAAATCATTCAGTGAATATATCGATCATTGTACATTGTTGTCGCTTGGTGAAAAGGATTCGTGTTGTTTTTGCGACTACCTATATCATTGCAGGTGGTAAGACAAACATTGTGTCGGTAATACGTCCTGGGACCGGTCATTTGATGCTTGACCCAACGGTTTGTTTGTTGATCGTTCAAATTCCTTTGTATCACAACATCGATTGAAGACATACATATACATAAATAAATAAATAAATAAATAATAGTCTAAATAACGTGTATGCAGTTTTTAAATAATGAACCTTAAAGCTAAAACAAAAAGTCTTCGTTTTAGGTTTTTCTTTATGAATAATAAATACGATTTTGTGCTACAAAGGTGGTTTTTTAACTGTATTGACTATAAAGTTTGACGCACAAAATTTGTTTTTTATAAAATATTACAGTAAATCTTTGACATGATTTAACAAATTCGTTTATAGTCGATACTTTGCAATAAGGTTGCTTACTATGACCACCCTGTATTCAGGCCTCATTTAGAGTTACGTGCGTAATATTGTTAAAACTAGATTTTGCCTAGACTTGATTTTATAAGTATGTTTTTGTCCATTGTCTTTTCACCTACTAATTATTTCACAAATAAAAAAAAATTTAGTACAGTTTTAATTCGGGTGTAGGCTAAATCTTGATTTAATTAAATTTTACAACAAGGCATGAAATATAATGTTGAAGAATTTGTCATTTTATACCCACATAATTAAATGTTCATCTGTTGTTCATGTTTGATGAAGCGTATAATTTATTGGTGATGCTTGGGCTTCCCTCGAACTTTGATTACTAAATAAACAATAAAAATACCACGAGTTTAATGAAGTCCAAGGAGAACTATTTCGTATTGTCAACGTTATCGCTCTACATATTCATAACTTGGATGATAGTCATTCATTTGTTATCTACATAAAATTAATTCATAGGATGTTTTTTCATTTGTTAGATATGACTAAGAAAGCAGCCTCATTGTAATCTTCTTGTAAATACTGTAACTACACATTATGGTAGTTGATTGTGAGAGTTGTGAGTCTTTAGTAAAGGTAGTAACAGCCAGTTTTGGGTGACTTTCAGGTCAAGTGGCCCGTAACTCGGAGCCGTATATGCGCCAAGTGTTTGTAACTGGAGATAACCAAGATGAGAGCCATCTAGCGCGACAGGTAAGAACTACCGAGGAAGAGTGTACAAATACTGTGTCTATTAACGGAACAGACTCAAAGGGTATAGTAGACGGAGATTGAACTTGCAATGGCTTGTAAATTGCAATTTCAAGCTCGCTTATTACTTTAAGTATTAGTTATAGGACACAAGGGACTCTTGAGAAATTTTTTTCAGATCGTTGTCACCCGGGGCCAGCGGGAAGGAAGGAGCAACGTTCGCAAACGTAATTTAAAAATGCCCATTATTTTAAGTTCCCTTTACTAAAGCAGTTTTTGAAGGGCGGTTTTTATGAATTCGGTTGTTTTTGCAGATCTTTGTGTTGCGCAAACGGGCTTCTCATGAGCTAGTGGTCCCTGGAGCGAGATTTTACATCTGTAGTCTTTCTTTGAAGACTGTCATTTATAAGGGATTGCTCACTTCGCAGCAGCTATGGGTATGTTCAACAATTAATCGTATAAATTACCTTAGTTACGTATCTGTGTTTGTGTATGTATTTAATTATTTTATTTGTCTGTAGGAGTACTTCAAAGACCTGAACAACCCAGCGTTTACAACCTACCTGGCGTTGGTACATACCAGATTTTCGACCAACACTTTCCCGAGTTGGGAAAGGGCACATCCTTTGCGGTAAGAAGAATGCAATGTTTATTTGTTTGCGAAATAAAATTTCTATCAATATACATTTATTTGTTATCATACACTTTTACTGGATAATCAAATATTTAAATTGTCCTAAGAATTGATATAATTGCTCAACGTAGCGCTGTTAGTGAGGTCGCTTGATAATAACCAAGTGTAAGGTTCGATGTAAATAAAATGTATTTGATTCAGGGTTTTGGCTCACAATGGAGAAATAAACACACTGCGAGGAAATGTCAACCTGATGAAGGCACGTGAAGGTGTCATGAAGAGTGAGATTTTTGGAGATGGTAAGTTTTACCGAGAAAGGTACTTTGGCGAATCCGAAAATCAACCGTATTTGCATAAGACTTCAATAATTCAGGTATGGAGTTTTTGCAATTCGTGTTAAATGTAAATGCGTACCGAATATGCCACTAAATCAACTCAATACTACTTCTACGTCTTTTGGCAAAATTTTATCAGCAACAATAGCAAAATGCAACCCAGAACTGTTTTTATAAAACAATAAGTCTTTGTAGAACTTATAAAATTATTTCTAATTTATAAAATATTGTTTTTCTGGCAACCCTAATAAATTTTACCATTATTTTATAAATGAGCCAACAATGGCGAACTTTGGCGTCCTAATAAGGCTTCTTTGAAAGTCGAGTTCAGTGAAGTGAAGAAACTGTTTTTTGTTCGCAATTTATTTTTGTAAGGCCTCGGTACTTAATAAATATTTCTCATTGATTATTTCCAAATTAATAATAAAAATTAGAAATAATATTTAACATTGCCTTCTTTTCAATATTATAGTCATCTTGAATGATAACTTGGTCTCTTCAAATTAGTATTTTATTTTTAATTTTTGTTTTAAGCTTTATTTCATGTTGAGTAAGCAATACGTGTGCTGATAGCACTAAGATGTATTCTCATTCAAGCGTTTTGGACAGGTGCCCAGATTTATTACTTAACTCGTTACATACCCGATCCCAGTCCGAATCCTGTGTATCCGTATTGATGACACACTAGTAAAACTCCTTAAACATCTACCACAACTCCAATATTGTCCAATGCAATAAATATTTTACTTCTTTGAAAAACAACAAGAGAAGTATTCAAGTCTGTGATAAAATACAGTTACGCTCATAAAATATTTAGGAAAAACCTATTTTTATACGAACCTAGTCTTAAAATGAGTAATAATGATAAAACTCGTTAACACTAATTAATACCAGTTGCTGTAAACGTGTTTAATATAAAACCTTACATGATATACCTACTTACAGTTATTATAGATTCCATAATCTATATGTGAAGTACTATTTACTGCGGTTTAACTTCCGTTGCGTTTTCTATTAAGCACGTTATACTAGATTTTTCCGCTCCATTCCGGTTATATTTTGTTTTAAACATTATTAATAGGTATTTACCTATGAAACTGCCGTTTTGCCGTACTGGCCATTTCAAACGAAAATATTTATTTTTTGACTGATAATTCTAATTTCAAATTAATTTTATTTGACAAACATGGAATTCTTTTTCTAAAATCGTCATTTGTTTAATAGTTAGTGTTTTGTTTTCAACGCATTCGAACATTTTTCGTCATCATGGATAAGTTAAAAATTCGAGTAATTATGGAGTATGAGTACCGTCGTGGCAGCAAAGCGGCACAAGCGGCACGCAACATCAACGACGTTTACGGAGCGAACACTACAAACGCACGCACCACCCGTTATTGGTTTACCCGCTTCCGTTCTGGAAATTTTGACCTGAAAAATGAACCCCGTGGTCGTCCGTAAACTTTGGTCGACAATGACGAATAAAAAGGCAATTGTGGAAGCTGATGAAACTCAATCCACGGCTGAATTAGCAGCAGCTTTCGACGTTAGCATCAAAACAATATTGGTCCATTTGCGTCAAATTGGCAAGGTAAAAAAGCTTGACAAATGGGTACCCCACGAACTCAATGACCGCCAGCGCGAAGTACGCGTGGAGACGTGCCTTGCACTGCTCAGTAGGCATACAAATGAAGGAATTCTGAACCACATTGTTACTTGTGACGAGAAATGGATCCTGTTTGACGATCGTAAGCACTCAGCAAGTTGGTTGGACCCTGGTTCAGCACCCAAACAATGCCCTAAACGAAAACTTACCCCTAGAAAAGTGATGGTCACTGTTTGGTGGTCTAACGCGGGTGTAATTCATCACAGCTTCTTGCCAAACGGGACAAGCATTACTGCAGATGTGTACTGTGAAGAACTGAACACAATGATGGAGAAGCTCGCACGTCTCCAACCAGCTTTGGTCAATCGTTCGGCTCCACTGCTCCTGCAAGACAACGCGCGACCTCATACTGCACAGCAGGCGGTCTCCAAGCTACAAGAGTTGGGGTTGGAAGTTCTCCGTCATCCGCCGTACTCACCAGACCTTGCGCCTACAGACTTCTACTTTTTCCAGAATTTGGATAACTTCTTGGCGGGAAAAAAATTCAATACCCGAGAGGCAGTACAAAATGCCTTTGAAGAATTTGTTGCCTCCCGTCCAGCTGATTTCTTCAAGAAAGGCATCAATAAGCTACCAATGCGTTGGCAAAGATGCATTGATTGCATGGGTGATTATTTTGATTAATAGAAATAAAAAATATATAAAAAAATTACGCTTCATTTATTTCGTGAAAAACGGCAATTTCATAGGTAAAGACCTAATATAAACGTTAAAAGTGATTTTCGATTAGTAAAATGCTTGTATGTATAAATCAACCGTAATATTCTATTTTAGACTTAAAGAAGCTCTACCCAGTAGTGGAGCCAAATCTCTCAGATTCTGGTTCAGCGGATTGCGTGCTAGAGTTCCTCCTGCACTGTGGCCAGAGGTCTTTACCTGAGGCAGTCATGACCATGGTCCCTGAGGCTTGGCACAATGACGTCACTATGCCGAAACAAAAGAGGGACTACTACCAATGGGCCGCCTGCGCCATGGAACCTTGGGATGGGCCGGCCCTGGTTTCGTTTACTGATGGGAGGTATATTGGTGAGTCAATATTTTTATGCGGCATTTGGCGCATTAAGTACTATGACTGAGCGACACTGTTTTGTCTTATAAAAATAAATTATTTTGATTTAATGTATCCATTAAACGCAGTAGCAATTAATAAATTGCTTTAATTAGTAGTATTTAGGCAGTAATAGCTACCGCGTCTTCGCGATGGAGTTTTGTGCGTGCGTGTATGTATTTAATTTCTATGCCGAAGTTAACGTTGCGATTTTTATTACCACTTTGTAATAATCTTACCAGATCCATATAATTGACCTAATTATCATCCATATGAATGAAAGGTTTAAAAAAGAATATGTATGTATGTAGAGGTTTCCGTTTTCATATCGATTTTAACAAAATGAAAATATTTGTCCTTTATAAAAATTTAAATTCGTCTGATTCCCAGGTGCAATCCTGGACCGAAACGGTCTGCGACCCTCTCGGTTCTACGTGACCAGTGAAAACATCCTCGTGATGGCTTCCGAAGTTGGAGTTTATGATGTAGACCCGGAGAAGGTTATTTTGAAGGTATGTTCTGGGTATAAGGAAAAAAATTTAATTTGATAATCCCAAAAATTCTTCACAACTTTCAGCTGATAAGAGGACTAATAATAGGAGAACATTTGTACATATTCGTCCTCGTACTAATTTGAGATCGTATTCAATTAAGAACTTAATTGAAAAGATAAAAGTGAGACTACACAGCATCGTTATGAATTTAGATCTTCAAAATACAACAACTTAATTCAAAGTTCATTAGTTGTTTCAAACTATACAATCAAGTTTGATTGTTGGTAAACTATATTTGCAATTTTTTTTATTGAAAATTCTATAAGTATTTGTCTTTCAACTGATGGGATGTAAAGTGGGGCAGATGGGAACGAGATCGGATAGCCAAGAGGTGCATTTTAATCTAAGTGTACAAAGTGTAGACACGAATAATATTTTCTATTAATAATTTTAGAGCCGCCTAAAACCAGGCCGTATGTTACTCGTCGATACTGAAGAAAAGAAAATAATTCAAGACGTTGAGCTCAAGTTGAAAATTGCGCAAAGTCGACCGCATTCACAGTGGCTACAAGAACAGGTAATGTTGAATACAAACTCAAACAAATTCACACAAATATATTAATCATAGTGACATAAGACAAGAATTTTAATATGGCATAATTTATTTGCATTATGTTGCAAAAAACTTCATACAAAGTGGTTTCTTGTTGCCAAATGAAATTAACATTTATTTTGTTACCATCAGAGTATAAATAAATTGAAAATATTAAAAAGCTAAGAATAAGATTGACACAACTCAAGATTGAGCCATCTATACATTTTTGTTCGTAAGTAAAATTTACGGTAAAGTATAGCAGTGTTTATGAGTTGATTCGTCAAAAGATAAAACCATAGAAACATCATAAAATAACATGATGGATGTCACATATTGGTAAGGGACAATAAAATGTTGCATTGTTTAATTCCTAATAAAATGTATAATTAATTTATTCATTATAACAGAAAATACAATAGTCAACCTTAAAGGTAAAATTTAGGCTCATTCATGACATAGTTTTATTTAAGTAAGGCACAAGTTTCTTTCTTTAGTTACAAAATTACATGCTCTCATAAACTTAGGTTTTCTTTAAAGCATTGAATATTTTAAATTACATCTTGTATTTAATTTGTATTAATGATTATATCTTTTGTTATAACATTGCATGGTTATAACTTGAATGTCCAAGAATTTATTACGAATATTACGAATTCTAATCTATCTAACTGAGTATATTTTGTCTCTTTTTTACTGCATATGTGGTGTTGGGATAAATATATAAAAAAGATGGTGAGTTTAGAGTGTCAGGCATGTTTGATGTTGTATGAAAAGCTTTTAGATATGTTATGCTTATCTGCCGTTGTTTGAATAACAAATGCAAGACAATGGATTAAACGTAGTATAGAAATATATAATGTTTTGAATTTTTATACTCAAATAGTTTTCATAACATGACTAAAATTGTGTTACGTGTCTATTTTGATAACATAGACTTCTTCATTGAACTATACCAAGAACATAGTTATGAAAATATATTATTAGAAATAACAATAATTTTCTCTAAGTTTTATTTGACAATTGTGCATTAAAAGAAATTTGTTAAGTATTTATTTTTTATACAGTAACAGCCATAAAATACTACTTTAAATTTGAAATTTAACAACTAAATAATTGTTTTATTTTTAGATAACAATGGAAGATATCCACAAATCGGTGTCAGTTGAGAATGGGTCAACAAATGGCATGGTTGCTAATATTGCCATATCTGGCTTGGATGACAAAAGACTAAGTCTTTATGGATATACGATTGAGTCTATTAATATGTTGCTCTTGCCAATGATACAAAATAAGTAAGTATTTTATGCAAAAGTCTTAGCAGATAAATTATGTTGTATTTTATGAATAAAAAATAAGTTTCAGACAGTTCGGTCTTTACAAAACGTTCAGTGATTTTATTCACCGATGTTAAAATTGATGAGTTTGAATGGGGTAAGTATGTATGGAATTTTCTGTAGGAAGCAAAATAAGTGAATTGAAGCGACATAAAAGAGAAATGTATGAACTTTTTTTTACTCTCCTATAAAATTCTGTGTTTTCTTAAAAAATAAGTTTCTTTTTTCAGGAAAGAAGCCCTAGGCAGTATGGGTAACGACGCACCCTTGGCTTGTCTGTCCAGATTCCAGCCACTGCCTTTTGAATATTTCAAGCAATTATTCGCACAAGTCACAAACCCTCCTATTGATCCTTTCAGGTAATGTATTTTAGTTTTATAAAGGTATTTGTGCAATCAATCATTTGGATTATACACATAACAAAAACTTATTTAGTAGGTTCTGAGTACTGAACGGGTTGAACTCAATCCTTATATTACTTTTTAAAATTAAGAGACTAAGTCAACGTAAACTTTAGCAAGTTTGGGATACACTAAAGGTTTTTATTGTAAGAAATATATTCTTGTTAAATAAAGAAAAATTTAATTATTTATTATTTTTGCTTTTGAAATTGGGTACACTACATAAATAGGAAAAACTTGATTCCGATAATCATAATCACGAATTTCAAAATTCCGAATTTTATAACACCCAATGGTTCATAATTCCGAAAAAGAAAATTCCTGTGTTTCATAATTCCGTATTTTTCTTCTTCGAAACTTCAAAATTCCGAACGTTTATAATAACGAAAATCAATATGCCGAATTTGAAAATACCGAACCATAAAAATCCGAATTATTAATAATCCACAATATCATAAATACGAATCCCGAATATCAAAATTCCAAATAATATTAGTTGCAATGACAAACGCCTTGTAAAACTGCATGAGCACATCAATTTATACGTTCGAGCATTCAAGTAGTCAGCTGGAAATGAGAAAGTTTATTTAATTTTTTGTACCGAGTTATTTCTCGATTATGTAGTTTATGTACTGAAATGCAAATCCCTTTTTGGCGCTTCGCCGGCCGCTGCCGCGGCACGCTCGCTGCGCTCGTTCGGTTCGCGCTGCATTATCTACATAGACTAACTGATCCTCCTCGCTTCGCTCGTCGTCGCGCCTAATTTGTATAATTTGAAAATGTGCCTTATTTAGTTTAATTTGTGTCACAGGAGATTTAGATGATAATTTTTAATATATATCCGTTTCAGATACGAAATCTGAACGTTAGCATTGAATTTTCGGAAAATTTAAATTCGGAATACCATATTTCGCACATATAACACAGCGGGTTTTTAACTCTTCGTACTAATGAAAGTCGGTAAATTAAAATTTCGTATTTATGAACATCGGTAAAATAAGAATCGTGTTTTTGAATAGTCGAAATTAAGACTCTTCGGGATTGTGAAATTCGGAAATTTAAAAATCGGAATATTCAAATTCGGAATTACATAATTCGGAATTTTTGGGTGTTCCCTTTGAAATTGCGCGTTGAGTACAACCATGTAACAAATATTTTACTTTGTTTTCCTATATTTTTATTTTTTCTTATTTCAGTATTATTTTAAAGAACTTGTAATCATAATTGTAAATTCACAAAAAATATATGTAATTACCACGTATAAAGACTCGCTGTAGGGAAATTACCGAAGTAACATTACTTATTCGTTTCTATTTCTAAACATAGATATCATTTTGTTCGAATATTTATCGAAATCTTTTAAATTTATCAACAGAGAAAAGATCGTAATGTCCCTGCTCTGCCCCATCGGCCCAACGGCTAACATTTTAGCGCCCAGCGCCGAATTTGTGCACCGATTGTTTTTGCCGCAACCCATCTTATCTATTCCTGATATTGAGGCTTTGAAACGTACCAATCACAGGGGCTGGAAGGTAAGACATTTATTTATATTAATATTAATAATATTTTTATTTATCATTATTGTTCTGTAATGATTTTTTTTTAGAAGGAATAAAAAGTATTTTGTATTGTATTGATCTTTATAATCTAGACCGCAAAGTACAAACTTTGATGTGTGGATAAAAAACGTTGTGGGGCGCGAAGTCATGGAAGAACGTAACTATTGCTGGGTTCCGTTTGCCGATTACAGCGCTCATATACCCGTTCCGATTGCCCGTGAGCGCGCTCACAGCGATATCGATACGTCATCAATGACGTCATAAACGCCGCCATCTTCCCTTTCACAGTGTCCAAGCTACGGAGGATGGTTGCTGTGAGCGGCCTGTCAATACTGACACATGACGTTACTTTGTTGATGTTTTTATTAGTCGATTAAAGATTTAAAAGCTTGCTTATTAATTTTCTTTTGTAATAATATGAAAAAATGGCTCCTGCTTCATTCAGGGTCAAAGATCTTAATGAAATTGTAACTTTAGACTTAAGCGACGAACAATCAGAATGTTAGCGCGATATTTACCGTTCCGATTGCAATAGCACTAATAACAATTTTAGCGCGCTCAAACGAATCGGAACGGTTTTGAGCACTTTTAGCGCTGTGAGCGCTGTAATCGGCAAACGAAGCGCAGCATATATTAGGAGTATAGACAGACAATTTATTGTTTAAAAAATGGTTGAAATCTTACTTCTACGTGCAATACTAGTAAGTTATTTTTGAGAATGGTTCTTTCACAATATTGTTATATTCAATAATCAATATGTATGTTACTGTGAATGATTGGTGTCATCGTTACAAAACAAGATTATTTAAACCATGAACAGTATATCGCAATCCGCACGTTTGGTGAAAGTTCACTGATCATAAAAGTTGTCATCAAAGTCGGTTTATAAAAAGATATGTCCCAAAACATATAAAAAATATAGAAACTGTCAGAGAATTTGATTTTATTTGAACAGTTAGTCGAGAAAAATATTTTCAAGAAAAAAGTTGTCAGGCTAAAACTATGGGACCGGTTAAAAAATCCTTCACCATGAAAAAGCTATATTATCTACGCCTGATTTCAAACCGAATCAGGCAGAAATTACGTCTATAAGGGTGTTACCACACCAATCGATCGATGGTCTGGTAAAACGATGGCGTTGATCGACGATCGATCGATTGGTGTGGTAACACCGTAAAACCGCGAAAGTTTCCTATAAAATATTTAGGATCCAGAGTTTCGATAGCGCCGACATCATTCAAGTTAATCTCTAATGAACACCTCCCTAATGCTTAACTTTATCCACATTTACTTATTTTCGCACAATTTTTTTTCAGACTAAAATAGTAGACTGCACATTTGCAACAACAGACGGGCCACTGGGCTTGGAACCGTCTTTGACGCAAATCGCCCAGGAGGCCAACGAAGCCGCCAGCGCAGGGTATCAACTGATCGTGTTGTCAGATAGACTGGCTGGACCGGACAGAGTGCCTGTCAGCTCTTTGTTGGCTTTGGGTGAGGGTGCTTTTATTTTAATTTGGCACAAGGCCTTTCGGGAGAAGTTGCACGCAAATTACCAGTTAGGACCATTTAAAATCAGAATTAATCATTTAGATAGGTATAGTGATAATTTTTTTAGTTTTTGAATATACATTCGTGAGTGATCTCTTACAGTCTAGATTACATAGACGTTCAATTTAACTTTTTTGAAGCTCGACGAATATTATCTGTCAATAAACATCATATATCATCCGATATCTTTGGATGTAGTAACAAAGTTACCTACAGTTTACAGTTTATTTTTCTCATATCCATATTCATGTAAATGAATCCATTGAATCGGAGAATTTTAACAGAAGATGATGCATTCATTATACGAGCCATCCATCAATAATAAATCCAAAAACAATATTTGGTTTTTTTTGTAGTTTCTTAACGCATCAAAGCTGAACAATGTTTTCAAATGATCTAAAAAAGTTAATAAATCTTATTATTTTATTCAAATTAAGTTATTTATATATATTTATGTCTAGGTGCCGTCCACCACTACCTAATCGAGACTCGCCAACGTATGAAAGTTGGCATCATCGTAGAGACGGCAGAAGCAAGAGAAGTACATCATATGTGTGTTTTACTTGGTAAGTTGATACTTAAATTATAAAGATAATTCGATTTCTTTATCTGTGTGAAGTTGAATATCATAATGTTTCTGTACATTGAAAATATGAGTGGCTTTTCTAAATCTTTTCGTAACACAATTTCCGCCACTTAAAAACAAAAAGTTATAAGTATAGCAATAGTGCCTTTTCTTGATAACCTTTACTTTTAACTAAACAGATTTTATTACAGTATTGTACGTGCTATGTTCATTGAATAAACTGCATTATTTTTCTTTACAGGATACGGCGCCGACGCAATCTGCCCGTACTTAGCTTTTGAGCTAGCATTCGCTTTACGAAACGACCACATTTTGGACCCTAATCTATCCGACGCTGACATATACACGTCTTATCAAAAAGCTATCGAAACCGGCTTAGCCAAGGTTATGGCTAAGATGGGAATCAGCATGCTGCAGTCGTACAAAAGTGCGCAGATTTTTGAAGCAGTTGGCTTGAATGAAGAAGTAATTGATAAATGTTTTAGAGGAACGCACTCCAGGATTGGTATGTCTATATTGATCAATAAAAAGTAATCAATTTGTGTTACATAAAAATACTTAAAGACACTATGTGACAGTGAATGGAAAAGGGTTAAGTTTGCGAAAACGTATAATATTTTTTTATTTGGAAAACAAACAGTTTGAATGCATCTAAGTTTTAATACATTTAAACACTATTAACATGTTTTCGCATTTGAATATACAAAAGAAAATAACTTATTTCCTAGATGGTGCACAGTAATTTCTGTAATCTATGTTTAGTTTAATATTTAGTTAAAATAAACTGCATCAGCTTAGTAGAACTGATCTTATTTATAATAAATTATCAGATGTTTTGCGAAACTTAGAAGTAGTTAGTGGTGCAAAAGATGTCAGGTTCTGAAAAGTCATCTATTTATTAAACTGTAGATATTCATCGAATCAATTTGTGTAGCCACTGGTGTGACTTTTGTATGTTTATATTATTTTCTATAATTTTTACTACTTGGTCCATTTCAGATATAATCATATTACCCAAGGCATAAAAATATAGTAAACTACCAGAAGTAAGTTAATTTTTTAAAGTTTTAAGAAAATTATCATTTTGTTAAAGGTGGCGTGAACTTCGAAATCTTGTCAAAGGAAATTTTCGATAGACACGCAATGACTTACGGGCACTGCAGTGATGCTCTTGTATTGAGGTATGTATCTAGCAAATGTTAAGTATGTCGTTTTTATCCCCAGACGCAAAAAGAGGGGTATTATAAGTTGTATGTGTGTGCATGTCATTGTATCTTCCAAACGAAGAAACCGAGTTTGATGAATGAATCGATAGTTCTTTCGAAATGTACAATGTATTTATGGCCCTGTTGGCCTTTTAAATTTCACCGGACTAACGAATAGCGTTTTAGCCAAGTTTGAAGAAAATCGGATCAGCCGTGTTTATAAATAACGTGTATTATTTCATTTATAACACAAAAGCTACTTTAAAAACTACTTACGTCTATGATTTGACAACTTAACATACGATGATAATGTAAATTTTTAGTGAGATTAAATCTTGCTTTTTCAAAAATACTCAATTTATTTTTAACTATGTGTATTAATTACTTACTTTTAATAATATTTTTTAGAAACCCTGGCAATTACCATTGGCGTGCAGGAGGTGAGAAACACATTAATGACCCGATGTCGATCGCTAACTTACAAGAGGCCGTGACGAACAAGAGCAATTCTGCTTACGATAAGTTCAGGTAAATCGTTCATTTATGTTTTCATTGTTTTACAGGCAGCGAGCTAATAAAATAATCAGAATTTGCAATCATCCAAATGTAAAATATCGTCGTATTTGACATTCTAAATTGTTTACTATATAAATTTTTCGATTTTTTTTAAATTGTTGAATATTTTTTAAATAGAAATTGGTATGAGCTATATTACCGTTTTCTTAAATTATCCTTAACTTATATATGATCTTAGTAACGAAAGATGTGTTTTGCACTCTGTAACAAAATCGTACGCAAAATTATCACTTAAAATCATGTACCAGAATCCAAAACCGTATTTCTAGACTTTATTTTACTTAGAAACGTAATAAATACATTGTTTCTCTTTATTTGTAGGGAAAGTGCATTAGAAGCAGTGCGGGCTTGCACGCTTCGTGGTCAATTAGAATTGGTGAAGCTTGATGAACCTATTCCTTTGAGCGAGATTGAACCAGCTTCCGAAATCGTTAAGAGGTTTGCTACCGGTAAGTTGATAAGAACAATTTTTGTACAGCATATGGTAATGTGTTGATGATAAACAAAATATACAGGGTGTAAAAAAAAGTACTGAATATCCTGAAACAAGTTGATTAAGCTAAACAACTTTCCCAAAGAAACATAGTGTTCAAAATGTATAATAAAGGAATAACAATTAAGATTATAATGATGATAATCGTATTGCAATGCGTTATCTCATATCGGTCCGTCATTGACTAGAAATGCAGCATAACAGGATTTTACAGCAAAACAATCTTCTTCTTTGTTTATTTTGAACGCTATGTTTATAATTTTTTGAGACACTAAATAAGCCAAGGATGAAGTTGAAAACTTATATTTTCAGGAATTCGAATATAAAATATACTAAGAAATAAACAATATTCTACCTATTTTACGAGTTAAACTCATTTTGATTTATATCATATATTTTTTACTTTTGTTCTGTACTGCGATTAGACTTTTAACTACTAAAAAAGGTATAGACTTGCTTAATTGGTACGATTGCTTAAAAACTCACTTATAAATATAAAAGTTGAGCAACTCTAACTTTTTGGGGTTGATAAAAATAAAATTCACTAGCAATGGACGTTAAGCTCAGTGGAAACGCTTTTGAAAAAATAGTTTAAATAAACGGTTCTATATTGTACACAGTACTTTCTATTATTTCTATTTTTATTAGATTAAAATAATCACATATTTTTACTTGCCTAAACTTGAAATCCAAACTCGACCTTACAGGAGCCATGTCATTCGGTTCTATTTCCCTTGAAGCACACTCGTCTCTCGCTATTGCAATGAATCGTATTGGAGGAAAGTCTAACACGGGAGAGGGAGGCGAAAATGCTGACAGGTATTTGAATCAGGTAAGGATTTAATTTATAATTATGGTTGAGTTTTTTCAAGGTCTTAAGCTCTTTGAGGAGATACCAAAAAATAGCTTTTTCTATAAAAAATTAGTAATACTTTCTATGAAAAATAAAGCAAGGTTTTAATAAAATAAATAAAGAAGGTTTAAAGATTACCATTATTTACTTCCAATAAAGTTTTATCATGTAACTTATTTAATGAATTTCATAAAAAAAATCACCATAATAATTTCTAATGGTATTTCATTGGTGTTTTAAGATCAATATTTTAATATTTAAACAGAAGCAGGCCCATTCTTGCGAAAAACTTTTACTACCTTTTACGAAAGAAAACATTCTGTATTTTTTGTTTAGTTCGGATATATTTTTTACGCCAAACACGCCATTACTAATTTCCAAGAAATTTTCAATCTTTACTGAAATACAGTAATTTTCACCAGGATCCAGATTACAACCGTCGTTCGGCTATAAAGCAGGTGGCTTCGGGACGGTTCGGAGTGACAGCTAGCTATCTCGCTCACGCCGACGACTTACAGATCAAGATGGCCCAGGGCGCTAAGCCGGGAGAGGGGGGCGAGTTGCCAGGTAATATTCTTGTGGTATCCATTACTTTTTTTATTTTCAGGCACATTGTTGTAGTTAGTGATTTGTGAATATAGCTTCCTTTTCTCTATTAGACTTTCATTTTGCAGTCAATTAGGAGTATTGTTCCAATTTATTGTAATATTTGTGGTACAATTTCTGAATAATAATTATTGGTTTTGTGATATACACAATTCAAAAAAGTTTGAGATCACTTTAAAAATACGAAATCTTTTTTGGTACAGTAGAATAAAACGTTTTTTTCTTTTTCTTCTAAGATTCTTCATTTAAAAATCGAATCTCTTAATAACAAAAGATTTGAAAGAATCAATTGTTTTTCTGTATAAAAAGAGATTAAGTCCTTGTTTACGCTCATTCAGAAATCTGACCAACTTGATTCAAGCATTTTTTCTGACTTTTCAAAGACAGAGTTCGTTCATTCAAAAAGATGCCGAGGGGATCATCAGAAGTTTTACGAGTAAGAATTGTTACTTTGGGGAAAGAAAGACATTCTACGAAAGAAATAGCACGCAGGGTGGCTGTATCCCAGTCCTGTATCGTGAACACGTTACGGAGGTATCGCGGCGTGGATAACTTTGCTGATCGACCTCGCAGTGGTCGGCCGACTGTTCTTACTGCTGCTCAGAAGCGTTACATCAGTTTGCTGACTGCCCGAGACCCAACAATCAATGCCACTTAAATAAAAGCTGAGTTGCGGGCTGCTACTGGACTAGAAATCAGCACTCAGACCATCAGGAATTGCTTACACCAGGTTGGATTACGAGCGAGAAGATCCCTGGCGAGCGACGACAGCGACGCAGATTCCAGTGGGCTAGACTACGCCAAAATGAAGAAGACAACGAGGAAAACATTTGGCGGAATTTTCTCTTCGTTGACGAGTCCAGAATTAGCAGTCATCCGGACAACCGATGTCTCCGTGTCTGGAGAAGACGTGGGAACGCTGAAAGACAAAGAACTGCCACCGGATCCGTTCAATAAGGCGGGAAATCGGCATCCTTTTGGGGCGGTAGAATGGTTGGTGCTATAACGCCGTATCGTAGCTGGATGACTGCAGCTTTGTACCAAACCATTGCTATTGATATCAGGTCATTAAGAATAAACCGTGGCCCTCGATTGGTATTGGTTGACGATAATGCACCCGCACATTGAGCTCAACGAATCAACGCTGCTCTGTGTGGCCTGCCGGCTCGCCTGACAAACCCGATAGAGCACGCGTGGGATGCTGTCAAGCGAGCTGTTTGGAACCGTCAGCCACCTCCCCAGACAGTGCCAGAGACCAGGGAAGCCGTTATTCAAGAATGAGACAGGTTACCGCAAGAAATACTGGATAACTTAATTCTCAGCATGCCCAGAAGGACTGCCGCATGTGTTCGAGCCAGGGGAGGAGTTATCTTGTACTATGTAAAAAAAATTTCATAATAAATGTTGATAATATTTAGTTAAATTCTCTTTTTCTTTCAACTATGTATGAGTCGAAATTGCATTAGGGCTTTTAAATTCAATTTTTGTTAATAAAAAATAATTTAATTTTTTATTTTCAAAAAGTGTCTTTTTTTATAAATAGATGTTACGTAAGCAACATTCTTTTAAAAAGTACAATTTTAAAAAATCCATCTTTAGCTAGCGATCTCAAACTTTTTGTGATGTGTGTAAGTATTATATAGTGTGAAATAATTAACGTTCAAACAGTTAAAACTAGGTAGACTATAAATCTAGTTCAACAACAGATTTTTAAACTTTTCTTTCATCTACGTATCAATTTTCATTAATATCGAGATTTAGTACTGTCTGTTAGGTATGATTACAAGGGACGTACAAATCATATATCCTCAAACCAACCTTACAAACGGATAAAAAAATGCCTAAAATATTAACAAAATTCATCTCCGTTTTCTACCCAGGTTACAAAGTAACAGAAGACATAGCCAAGACACGTTGTTCGGTCCCCGGCGTCGGCCTCATTTCCCCGCCGCCTCACCACGACATCTACTCTATTGAAGATCTAGCGGAGTTGATATATGACTTGAAATGTGCTAACCCGAAAGCCAGGATTTCTGTTAAATTGGTGTCTGAAGTTGGCGTCGGTGTTGTGGCTTCGGGTGTTGCTAAGGTACAGCCATGTTCCAGGCCTATGTTAGAGTTAAAGTTTCTATTTTCAGCTACGGAGTTAATTAAACGTACATTTCCCCCCAGGGTAAAGCAGAACACATAGTAATATCCGGTCACGACGGTGGCACAGGCGCGTCTTCGTGGACCGGGATCAAATCGGCCGGTCTCCCGTGGGAACTGGGTGTAGCTGAGACGCATCAGGTGTTGGTGCTCAACGATCTGAGGTCTAGGTGAGTATTGTTTTGAAATAACGGGAACAAAAGGATTTCCTGATCCTAAGGTCGGCGACGTTTTCCTCATCGATTAAACCCTGATGAATCGATGTTTTCAGGCTCTCAAATGCCGCTTAATAGCAAGTCAAAATCTCGCCTATCAATATGTTAATATAAAATTGTGTAGGGAAAAGATCTACTGCATTAAAAGTTTGGGGTTCTCGTTTTATTTACAAATAAATCATGCATGTTATTTATGTTTGGGCACGGATACTATTGAACGTCAGAACAAGTGCGTAGCAACTCCGTATTTGAAAATGTAATAAGAAATATTTTAGGGACAAGAAAAGAAGTCTACATCGATAATTCTAAGTCAGGCTAGCTTAATAAGTAAAAATATTAACACTTAATGTTCTTTTACGACTTTTGTGTTTTGACTAACGCAGAAGGTAATAAGTTATTTATTTTTAATAATACAGAGTGGTAGTGCAAGCGGATGGACAGATTAGAACCGGTTTTGACGTAATGGTAGCAGCCTTGCTAGGGGCCGACGAATTCGGATTCAGCACTGCCCCTCTTATTGCTCTAGGTATGTATTTCTTTTAGTTTTGTTAAAATGTTATTTACTATAATAGCTAATAGCATGCATTAAAAAGATTTTCATTTCATTAATCATTTCAACCCTAAATTATATTTATATTACCGTGAATCTATTTAAACATTAAATGGCAATAGAAAATTTGATCTGAAATTTGTACTCCTTTTTACGTAAACCAATAAAATTTATCGTGGGTTAAAGATGTAGCACATTCAGTTTGCCCTAACAATTATTTACATAGTAGAAGATATACTTTCAAAAAAATCTACCGAAACGCCCAAAATCACGAATCTAATGTGGATCAAATCAAATTTGGTATGGAATTTTCACCAACTTTTTCTTTTATGTATGATTTTTAAAGAATCTTAATTAAAACTTTAATATTTTTCAGGTTGCACAATGATGCGTAAATGTCATCTCAACACATGTCCCGTGGGCATCGCCACTCAAGACCCGGTGCTTCGCGCCAAATTTGCGGGGAAACCAGAACATGTCATTAACTACCTGTTCATGTTGGCTGAAGAAGTCAGTTTTGTTTATTTTTTTTATTTAATAATAAATTAAGGTTGATTTACATAGACGTCAACTTTAGCGCTTACTTTTCGAAATACTAAAGTAAAGACTGATTTTAGTAAGTAAGACCAAACATTCGAAATTATAACTTTAGCATGATTAACCATGATAAAAATAGGGCGATGTATTCATATTTTAGCTTGCAATATATTCTTGTGAATAGTTTAAAATCTCAATGTAACACTTAAAATTAATTTTACATTGAATTACAATTATATAAAATTGTCTTACGGTCGGACTACAGAGTCAAAAAGTTACTTAAGATGCTCCTAGATTTTATTTAGCAAATAATAGGTCTTTACCTATGAAACTGCCGTTTTGCCGTACTGGCCGTTTCAAATGAAAATATTTTTTTTGGACTGATAATTCTAATTTCAAATTAATTTTATTTGACAAACATGGAATTATTTTTCTAAAATCGTCATTTGTTTAATAGTTAGTGTTTTGTTTTCAACGCATTCGAAAATTTTTCGTCATCATGGATAAGTTAAAAATTCGAGTAATTATGGAGTATGAGTACCGTCGTGGCAGCAAAGCGGCACAAGCGGCACGCAACATCAACGACGTTTACGGAGCGAACACTACAAACGAACGCACCACCCGTTATTGGTTTACCCGCTTCCGTTCTGGAAATTTTGACCTGAAAAATGAACCCCGTGGTCGTCCGAAGACTTTGGTCGACAATGACGAATTAAAGGCAATTGTGGAAGCTGATGAAACTCAATCCACGGCTGAATTAGCAGCAGCTTTCGACGTTAGCATCAAAACAATATTGGTCCATTTGCGTCAAATTGGCAAGGTAAAAAAGCTTGACAAATGGGTACCCCACGAACTCAATGACCGCCAGCGCGAAGTACGCGTGGAGACGTGCCTTGCACTGCTCAGCAGGCATACAAATGAAGGAATTCTGAACCGCATTGTTACTTGTGACGAGAAATGGATCGTGTATGACAATCGTAAGCGCTCAGCAAGTTGGTTGGACCCTGGTTCAGCACCCAAACAATGCCCTAAACGAAAACTTACCCCTAGAAAAGTGATGGTCACTGTTTGGTGGTCTAACGCGGGTGTAAATCATCACAGCTTCTTGCCAAACGGGACAAGCATTACTGCAGATGTGTACTGTAAAGAACTAAACACAATGATGGAGAAGCTCGAACGTCTCCAACCAGCTTTGTTCAATCGTTCGGCTCCACTGCTCCTGCACGACAACGCGCGACCTCATACTGCACAGCAGACGGTCTCCAATCTACAAGAGTTGGGGTTGGAAGTTCTCCGTCATCCGCCGTACTCACCAGACCTTGCACATACAGACTTCTACTTTTTCCAGAATTTGGATAACTTCTTGACGGGAAAAAAATTCAATACCCGAGAGGCAGTACAAAATGCCTTTGAAGAATTTGTTGCCTCCCGTCCAGCTGATTTCTTCAAGAAAGGCATCAATAAGCTACCAATGCGTTGGCAAAGATGCATTGATTGCATGGGTGATTATTTTGATTAATAGAAATAAAAAACATATAAAAAAAATTACGCTTCATTTATTTCGTGAAAAACGGCAGTTTCATATCTTAAAAGTCTATTTTAATAAGTAGATCTCAATTATTCACTTATATCTATTACTACCAAAGAATCCAATCTATATTAAATATACTTACCTAATAATTTTTCAATTGTCAACTAAAAATTACCAATTCCAGGTTCGTGAACACATGGCACACGTAGGAGTTCGTAAGTTTCAAGATCTAATCGGTCGAACCGACTTACTGAAGGTTCGAGAAAACAACGACAACCCCAAAGCCAGGCTCCTGAATCTAAGCCTCATTTTAAAGAACGCCTTGCATATGAGGCCCGGGGTTAACATCATCGCTGGGTCTAAGTCTCAGGTAAGCTGGTGGTGCATTTCTCACTTTCAATAAATATTTATTTTGGTTTTAGAGCTTTTGAATGTATCTTTAAGTAAATCTAAAATAGGATGACATTCCTCGTTATTATATTTTGTGCTAGTAAGTATTATTTTTAATTATGTATAGTTTAAAATACCATAGTTAAGTGCAATGCATGGGATGATTCTAATTGTTTTAGTTACGTAACCTTTGTTGTCCATTTGAGAATGGTTTTAAACTATATTAGTATTATTCTTATTTACCATTCACCAAGCATAATTTAATCAAATTTTCAGGATTTCCAACTAGAAAAACGCCTCGACAACCAACTGATAGAACAATGTTCCGGTATATTGGACGGATCTCAAAAGCACGTCGATATCAGTATGAAAATCACTAACGAAGACAGAGCTTTCACTTCTACACTGTCTTATCATATTGCTATGTAAGTATTTTTATTTTGCTTTGGTTTATTTCTTAGTAATTTTGCTTCTCGTTAATGTTTAAATGAAATAAGGATGCTTTGAAGTTCTTATAATATACATATTTATTGGTGGTAGAATCGTTATCCCGACGAGGATATTACAACACAGAATGCCAGAGTTCCAGTTAGAAATAGGGCAACACGGCATTCGAATCGCCTAACCCACCGGTGGGCCAGGCTAACGCGGCGTACGCATTCCTAGCAGTAGATGACCCTTCCGAACCAGTGGTAGTTTCAATATACGAGGTCCTAAGCCGAGGCCCGTACCCTCTCCGGAGTCCTTAGGCGTATCGTTTGTAGGAGTGGTTTAAGTTCCGGCTAAGCGCCCTCAGCGCTAAGCCACAAAGTCCGGTGAAATTTTAAAGTCCAATAAATAAACAGTCCAATTCGAAATCAAAAAGAAAGGTGGTAGAATCTTTGTAACGACATATAAGTTGAACTTATAGCTTATTGACATATCAAAGATGTTTTCTTTTTCACTGTGTTAGATTATTCCAGTGGCAATTCACTTTATGGTCATCCATTAGTTGTTTTCATTAAGGCCATGTGCCCCATTCTTCAGGCTTTATTGCTTAGTGTGTTATTTACTAAATAAACTTGAGAGCTAAACTAAAGCCCAACTCTTGTGTCTTGACAAGTCTGTATGCACAGATTATTTTATACATAATCAAACAAAAGGGATTCTCAATCTGCCCTAAAATGTTACAAATAGCATCAACAGTTTGTTACAAGTAACTATCACCGTATCACAATTTTCTAGGAAATTCGGCGACACCGGTCTTCCAGACGGCACCACAGTTAACATCAATGTAGTCGGCTCGGCGGGACAAAGCTTTTGCGCGTTCTTGTCTAAAGGGTGTACCGTCACTCTGATGGGTGATGCTAATGATTACGTTGGTACGTATTTACTTTATTATGCCACAACATGTTGTTCAAAAAATTTATTGTATGAAAAAAAAAATTATCACACAAAGCATTTGCAAACATTCTTATAATCTATTATCATTTCTTTAAAAAAATCCAGTGTATATTCCAATGCAAAAAGCGAAAATATTTGGTAAATGAACAATGCTACGCTCTTGATCACTCAAGTTAATTTGTACGGGAATCCTACATTGGTTCGATAAAAAAATAAATCGCGTGTATACTTGTTTAAGTGTGTAAATTGAATAAGAGAGCATGTATAGATATTTAAAAAATTAATTAATATTAAAAGAGATATGAAAATGTGGGTGTGTGAATATAGTTTCAGTACTTACCGGCCATGTATTACTTTGTATTAACTATTTAATACGACGTTTGGCGCCTTATTTGTATTGAACAAATAAACTTTCCAGATGAATTTGGTTGTTAGATAATTTTAAATATTTTACAATGAAAGCCAAAACGGTAATGAAAATAAACGAAGCTCACATAGGTATGAAAAATAATCCGTCATTCCAAAAGTCAAAGTTTTAAAATTATGACACAGTCTGCCAGGACAGCGAATTGAGATGGAAAAGGTTTTGAGTCGACAACTAAAACTTTTATGATGGAATGGTGTATATTGTATTACCACTTCACGGTTTGAAGTCGTTTTGTTACCTTCGACTATTATTATAATCTTCTTGACATTTACTCTATACAACATAGGTAAACCAACCTCCAACTTGTAACCTCCAGCCAAATCTTTCAAAAAATATTCAGAATTTGAAGATCTATAATAATTATCAATTAAATGAAACCCCACAGGCAAAGGTCTCTCCGGCGGCACAGTGATCATCTACCCTCCCAAGAATTCATCGTTCGAGTCCCATCTCAACGTCATTGTAGGAAATGTATGTTTGTATGGAGCTACCTTGGGAAGGGCTTACTTCAGGTGAGAACGAGAACGAACGAGAAAGAAAGCCTTTGTAAAAGTAAAGAAATTAATAAATTGTTTTGTTTATTTAATTAGCATCACAGTTTTTACAAAATGGATGGAGTTATATTTATGACCTGCAGTTCTACAGCAGCCTTTATTTATGAAAAGAACTAAAGCACAACAATGTACATATGTATACATATTTTTTTGCACCAGGAAATAGTGTTGATACTTACTGTTAAATTGATAACAATTTATCTACGCATTATCTTTTAAAATTGAACCTTATTAAGAGAGCCATAGAGTCGTAATGATTCCGCAGTAGTAAGGTGGAGAAGTCCCCAACTTCTAACCTTTAAAAAGTTTCAAAATAAATAAATACTTAAATAAATATTTCTAACAACCACACCGCATTATCTAGCCCAAGTTAAGTATCATTAAGAACTTGTGTTATGGATACTAGATAACAGATAAATAAACTTAAGGAATATATGAGCACACATAGATTTTTTTTCATATATAAATATTAGAAATAAACTTAAATAAACATACATACACATCCATGACTGGAAAGCAAATTTAATAAGATATCTGCCTCTACCAGGATTCGAACCCGGGACCTCTGGCATGGAAGGCAAGGGTACTTACCTCCACACCAAACAGGCCGTCAAATTGAACCTTAATTTCACGGGCATAGCGTAGGAACTGCTCTGCGTACTAACTTCACATTCCACTTTCAAAATTAAAGCTTATTTCCAGGGGCATAGCTTCGGAACGCTTCTGTGTGCGTAACTCCGGCTGCACAGCTGTGGTAGAAGGCGTGGGCGATCACGGCTGTGAATACATGACGGCTGGGACGGTTCTCGTTTTGGGGTTGACGGGCAGAAATTTCGCAGCTGGAATGAGTGGTAAGACTGCCTTTTTGGTAGTAATTTAATTAATGAGTTGAGGATAATAACTACTAGGTCAATTATTAAGTTTATTTCGAATAGGGACCGCAGCACAAATTTTATTCATTTCGGTATTTCAAGACACATCTTTCACAGCGATTGTTTTGCTCTTCAGTAAAGGTTTGGAAGAAAGCAAAACCACATTCCACCCGTTCGTCTAGTTTTAGCTTGGTCTCGTAGTATGTGTGTTAAGTATCTAAGGGTTCATAATACAGGGTGACTGGTAATTATTATAAAAAGCCATGACACAGCCTATATACGTGGATAATATAACCACTATGGTGATGAAATTTACGGAATGTATCGTCATATTTTTTCCATAAAAAAGGAGACTAGTTTAGCTAAGTCCGCGCTTCTTATTTTTAGATTTATCCTAAACCTCTTATGCGCGGTTTACACGTATTAAGTAGTTACGTTGGTAATTAAAGTTTAACTAAGTTTAAAGTTACTACATGTCACTTGTTTGTCCAAATGGACTAAGTAGTTAAACTCATAGGTTCAATAAAAATGAACAGTGGTGAATGTTAAGGAATTCGTCAATTCTTTACTGAGATATGTGATAAACGGGATTTTGGACAAATGCAGAGAATTTGTTTCGGAAACAAGAATATGCTTTTTTTTCAAATGTTTTACTTCGTTTAATCCACAAGCATTCTTATTTTAAATATTCTTCAACAAATTTTATAGTAGAATCTAAACTCCACTCCGACATTTTGAAAACATAAAGAGAAAATGCGAAACAAGAGAGAGACTGTTTACACGTAATATTCAACTTTTAAAATTTGTTAATTTTAGTTAAAATTTAACTACCAACTTAACTACTTAACGCGTGTAAATCAGCCATTAGAGACGTTGTAGTATTCTGGTACTTTTTAATGCTGAAACGTAACAACTACCTCTGGTTTCTTTAAAGAAACAGTTTAGACGCATGAGCCACTCGCCCTTTGAAGTCGCCGTGCGCGCCGCCGGACAAGTTAGCCGCGCTTAGCGACAATTTGTCACAGTAATTATGCACTTCACTTAAGATTTAAAGTCACTCAAATTTATTGATTTTAAAATCACAAGAACATGTTGTCTAGCTAGTATTTCTTGCACTTTTCACAGCTTCTTTTTCAACTTTCACTCAGTCGTTTCGGGTTCAATGTGGCCCCCATATCGTGCCATAACATTCTTTGGATGGAACTTACGACTTTCGAAAGCAGCTTGGAACGCCGCAAGTATTCGCTGCCGCATTTCTTCGGGCGTGTCGCAATCGACAGCGTATACCTTGTTTTTAATGTAGCCCCATAAGAAATAAATCGAGTAGAGTCCAATCGGGTGACCTAGGCGGTTCCCGCGCCAGGGGCCTTCGCTGGGTGGAGGCTGTAAGCTACCCGTGGCAACCGGCGGGCGTTGTATGGTCCACCGGCGACTTAGTGCTCCTCGTACAGATGACTGACAGGTTGCCGTCACTTGCCGTAGTACTCCAAAGTAAAATAATTAATGACTACGACATAAACAAACAAAATCAACTATTGTGATTTCACGGAAAGTGGAATGCATGTTTATTCTGAGTTCCCCGACAGTTCGCTGTACAGTTCAATTGGTGTGTTTGTCTGGAGATTTACTATTATATTGATTGTTATACCACGTAGACTTGGTTGTTAAAAAGGTTAAAATAGGAAGGAGTGTAGTACCGCCCCGGACGAGATCTTACCATAAGAATCTCTTCTATGACTAAAAGTTTGTTTTACAAATCTAATCCTAATTCTAAAACACGGAAAGGCTTTTCACTAAATTAATGAAGATTCTTTTGTCTTTGTTCTGCATAAATAAAACAAAATCTCGAAAACGGGACCTATTGCCAACATCGTAGTTATGGATGTGGTGTGGAAAGATATAAATTTTGTGGCCGCGCTCAAAAGTGTCGGTACCAATATTAACACGTAAAATAGTACAATAGTAGCAAGCAACGACCAGCAGAAATGCAACTATTGATTTGAATTGACTGATTGGAATTTATTGTATTCATATTTCTATATATGTATGTAAACGTTAACTCGTAACAGTTTAACGCAATATTTGTATGAGTCATAATTTATTTTTACGCGAATAAAATTCTTTAAGCAATGAACTTTATTGTCAATATTTTCCATTGGTCAGGTGGAATCGCTTATGTTTACGACATCGACGGATCTTTCAACGGTAAATGTAATCAAGAAATGGTGGAACTTTTGCCATTAGAACAACAAGACGATCTTAATGTTGTGAAGAAACTTCTGGAAGAATTCGTTGAGTATACTGGGTGAGTGTTTTGTTTTGTAACGTTTGTATATAACGTTATACAACATTGTGTGACACGATATCATTTTATAACAGCGTGTAACGTACGCTACAACATTACAAGACATTTTATATGTTATAAACGCTCCCACACTGGTTGAAGTCGTTGTATCACATCATACAACAATCACTTTGGGTTTGTCTGAGGCTCTGATGATTTTATAAAACAAAAGTTATATTTTGTTATATCATGTTGTAATCAGTTGTAAAACATTTTGTTAAATTAAGTTGCATAACATCATTAACAATTTATAACTTTTGTTATAATTTGTTATAAAAAGTTAGACAAAGCACCATTAGGCTGGCAATGTATGGTTGTGTTTATGTGGTGATAGGTGTGACTTTAAAGGATGGAAGAAATACAGTTTTTTGGTGAAGACTTTAATAACAAAATCTCTCAGGGGTTTATACCTTTTATAATAAACATTATTTTCTTTAACTAATAATAACAGACATTTAGAGTTCTGTTCTTTTCTATCCCCCAGAAGCCTACCATAACTACAGTGATATTTTTGTTTAACTGAATTCAAACACTTATATTTAATCTTCAGAATTACTTTTCTCGCATCCATTGTTGTTTTGCATAAACTGTTAAAAAAAGTTTCGATTTGACCACCAATAATTGATATCTAATTTTGCTGAGTCAAATATGAATAATTTAATTATTTACTTACAGCTCAGTAATAGCCCAAGAGCTACTGACGACTTGGCCCGCTCCAGCTTCTAAATTTATCAAAGTTTTCCCTTACGAATACCAAAGAGCTCTCAAGAAATTGGCTCTGACCCAACGTGTTAATAATGCTGTAGAAAGCAATGGAAAAGTTGAAAATGGTATCACGGATATCGAAGAGGCGGTGAGAAACGTGGAGTTGGAGAAAAAGAACCTAGAAAAAGTTTTGGATAAGACTCGGTAAGTTTATCATTTTTTAGTGTGGTATGTTTGATAGCAAATATGGAGCAAGTTAGTAGTTTCAAGTAACAATACGAACCATTTGGTCAAAAAAAGCTGTGTAAAGTTAAATAACGAATGGACCAGGCTAATTTAGATTGGTTTGCGTGCTTAAGACGTAAGAATTTTTTTATTTATTAAATGGCGAATTAAGATACCCATATTAATATTAATAATGCGAAAGTAACTCTGCCTGTCACCTTTCCACGCTAAAACCGCTGAATCTATTTATATGCAATTTGGTATGGAGTTAGTTCGAGACCTAGGAAAGGATATTTTTCATCCCAGAAATCATACATTAGGAGGGTGAAATTAGGGTTAAAAACACAATCTAACTGCATACAGTCAGCAATCACTGACTAAACAATTTGAAAAAGAATTGAAAAACAATTTGATGTTGGCGAAAACGCCGAAATCGTCAACACATCTGTCACTATAGAAAAAAGTGCTAGGGTTGTCACCCTATCTTCAGTAAGAAACATTGAACTTTTCGATATTTTTTTATCAATTCTATTTTTTTTATGAAATTTATTAATGAATTGCGTTTTTTTATTAATTTAAACTGACAAGTACATACATTATTTACATTTCTTACAGTTTATAAAATTTAATTGATTCGAAGTAATTCGTAATAAGCAACCCAAAAATACTCCAAAATGACACCCATATTAGCAATATGCACATTTTGAACAACCGCCATCTTGGATTTCAAAAATTACATAAAATTATTCTAAGCAACCTGAAAATTCCTCAAAACAAACATTTTCTAGTGATGTTCGCCATTTTGTTCACATAAGGAGAAATTTAAATAACCTCTCATAATTTATAGCAAAATCTGATCAATCATTCTCGCGTAGAAAATGATGAAACCTTAACTCCTAATTTTAAACGCCTTAGATTGCTGACTGTATGTAGTTAGATTGTGTTAAAAGTATGAAACTTATATTTTAGGTTCTTCATAAAACATTAGTTATTAGTTAGAGGTGTTGAGACCCCAAAAATATAGGACAGAGCTAGTTGTTAAAATAAAAGGAGTTGTTTTAATGTATTCTGTAGCCTGCGCAGCTCGAGTAGCTGAGATTTTATTTGTACTAAAATACATTTTTAATTATTTCTTATCGGAAAAACACAAATCTTCCCACACTCTTACAGGAATTTGAATCATACCAGTTCTATTCGTCACTCCGTAAAATAAATGTGTTTCTATTTTAAATTTCATTTAATACAATAAAGATAAAGCTAACCAGCATCTTTATAACTTTCAGAGGCTTCATCAAATACCCTCGAGAAACCACGATGTACCGTTCTGCAGAGAAGCGCATGTTGGATTGGGACGAGATCTACAACTCCCAACATGTAAGGCGAGGTTTAAGAGTACAAGCTGCAAGGTGTATGGAGTGCGGGGTGCCTTTCTGTCAGGTATAGTTACTTAATAAATGTAAAGGGATAATTGATTACTTATGAATAGGTTTCGATATTCATATCGGAAATGAGCCTTATTCCCGAAAATAATGAACAGTGTGTAAAATACCCATACAGTGTGTAAAAACTGTAAGTCCTAAAACAAGTGATGAGCTGCTTAAACCGAACAACTTTTCTTAAGAAACATGGGGTCCAAAACGCATGAAAAGAGAATTACAATTAAAAACGCAGTGCTCATAATGTATCGCAATGCGTTTTCGACACGTGCAACGAAAACGCCCGCGCCCTGCCGCATGTGTGAACTGCGCTAGCATATTCTTTACAGCTTATCGTGTCAGCGAGTCAGTGCATTAGTGCTGCAGCATTTAACCAGGGTTTAGCTACCAAAAATTGTATATTTTAAACGTTTGTTTCTTCCAAAAAGTTGTTAAGTTTCGGATACTAAATAAGTCCTATGTTTATTGGAAAAGTTATTAAATTTAAGCAACACTTCCAACTTTTTCAGGGGTAAATGTACTTTTTAACACCCTGTATAGGTAATAAAGGGTGCACTCATTTGAAGTAAAGTATGTATGCTTTACTTCAAATGAGTGAGGTAAAAGCCTACCAGAATAAAATATCAAGAATATTTTGCATTTGATCCAGTGTCTACCAGTATAATCTAGAACGGAACCTTCTTATAGAATAATATGTAATATAAAAATCAATGGTACTCAAACTTCCTTACTACTTATCAAAGTCCCATTACCTGTTTTTAGTGCAATAATTATCTTCTATATTAAAATGGACAATGTCCTTCTCAACAGAGCGGCCACGGCTGTCCGCTCGGGAACATAATACCGAAATGGAACGATCTTATCTTCAAAGGAGACTGGAGACAAGCGCTTAGCCATCTGCTGCAGACTAATAACTTCCCAGGTATATACGATTTAGTGAGACTCACAGTAAAGTTAAATTCACAGAGAAAAATATGACACCAACGTACTAAACATATTTACGAATAAAAATAGGAAACATCCTTATTTGGTAAACTATGACTCTGTAAATATATTTCAATAATAATATTGCCTTTTAATATATATTAAAATATATTACAAATTTCTAATCTGATACTATCAAGTCCGCACAGTACAAGGAACGTTACTGTCGCATTACACAATTTAAAACGAAATGTTTTACTAGCAAGTCTTTTATCCAGTATCATATATCCATATGCCAATGTTAAGTAGGTATCGCATAACAACACGTTGGTACAACCAACACCTAAAAAATACCGATTACCTCCTTCTTTAAAACTGTTTCTAAATCATTATATTAATCGACTTTGTTCCTTCCATATTTTGAAAGTGATAACAATTCCTTCCTTTTGTGTTATTTATTAATTATTATCTTTCAGAATTCACTGGACGCGTATGCCCCGCGCCCTGCGAGGGAGCGTGCGTGCTCGGCATTTCCGAGCCGCCGGTCACAATCAAGAACATCGAGTGCGCTATCATTGACAACGCTTTTGAAAGTGGATGGATTCAACCTGAGGTTGGGTTTGGTAGTTCACGAATGCCCTGTTATAAATAAAGGAAAACGGTGTACTTAAGTAATGTACCAGCATAAATCTATAATTTATGGTTGGTACTGTACCTGTTTAAACTGTGTTTTATTAATTGCAAAGCTTTTAACTAGATAAATAATGATTTTGTTTCTTTTTATGTTTAATGTTACTAATAAGACTATGGTCTGAGCAAGTGTAATATTTATTTATTGTAATATTTTTTTGTAATAATGATTATAACTATTAATTATTCACATTTTTCTACCAGATCCAACGCTCGTTATTGTTATATAATTGTATTTAATTAATTAATTATGTTTTATTTTGACAACAGATACCAAAATACCGGAATGGCAAAACAGTGGCAGTGGTGGGATCGGGTCCGGCTGGACTAGCTTGTGCTCATCAGTTGAATAAGGTAAGAACACAAGTTATTTCGTTTTAGATGCCTACGTTTAGGATTTACATTTTTTATTGGAAAAAATATTTAAAAAGTAGCTCTATTCTTACCGCAGAATTTGAATCAGTAACTTCTGCATTTTTAATTGTCAGGGAAATAAATTACATGTTATAAATCCTCAGACGACTATTGTTGACCATTAAGCAAACTAGGAGGGAAACCAAATTCAACGTCATGATACTTAAATAGGTTTTCTATTCATTACTCATATAATGAAGTAGATTATGTGAATAGCTTTGCTAGGATTTTAACCCGGAACAACGGAAGGCATTGATATCGACCAGTAAATTTATTTTTGCTTTTTGTAATTGGACAGATCCTAGCCATTGACTTCCAAGATAAAAATCCTTCCCTTTACTGATTCTTAATTAATTTCTCCGCAGGCGGGCTACGCAGTGACGGTATTCGAGCGTAACGACCGCGTCGGCGGTCTACTCCAGTACGGTATCCCGAGCATGAAGCTAAGCAAAGAAGTTGTCGCTCGTAGAGTCAAGTTAATGCAAGATGAAGGAATTGTGTTCAAGTGTAACGTCGACGTTGGGAAGGATATATCGGCTGTGGAGCTGGCTGGCGAGTAAGTTTTAATGTGTTCTTCGTTAACTACAATTTTATACTCTGCAAAAAATCACAAAAATAATTGACTATATAGGGACTTCCTAACGTTTTGTACCGTCACGGCTAGGCCTTACGAGCACGTCAGAATGCCGCGATATTTTAGTAAAAAGGCTTGAACATATCGAATGACATAAAGTAATTAAAGAAATAATACATTCAGACTTGTTCCATCACCGGAGTAAGATGTGAGATATTTAGTGAATGAAAATCAAATAAATAATTTATTAAAATAAGTTAGATTCAAGTTTAGATTTATTTTTTTATTTGTAGCATATTTTTATATTATAATTATTAATTTAATTATTACTCATTGATCAATAAAATGAATTAATATAGATAGATAAAAATTCATTACACTTTAAACACACATAAAAACAAAAAATAAATAAGAAAGAAAGAATAATACAGACAAGTTACACAGTTTATCGTGTGTGTTACGTCAGTGCAATGGGTCACAGCTCAGCATCAATATTTGCTTTACAAGCAAACTGCTGATTTTCAGCTATAACCTTGATATATGTATAATAATATAAATATTTGAATGATCCTTCCTACTAACCTGACGTAGAATCGTTAGTTGGTGGAGGCGCCGGGTGCGAATCAAGACAAACATTTTTATCAAAACAATATACAAAATGGAGCTACAGAAATATATAAGAACGTGTGGCGGCATACAAGAATTTTTAATAGTTTTAATATCATCGCAACGCTGAATCGCTACAGCGAGGAAGAAAAAAAGTGATTATCGCCGATTTACTCGAAGGGCCAGTACTAAATTTTTTTCACACAAGTGGCTAATAAAGTACATTTGAATAATTAAGAAATAAATTGATTAAGGAATTTCACATAGATATCGATCACTTAGCAGAGTTTATGAAACGAAGCAAGGGAATGACGCAGCTTATTATTATGCATTAGACGCACCTGCGGCCACGGCTGGTCCGGCGATTTCAGAAGGCACATTTGCTCGTACGCTATTAAATGCCGATTAGCTTCACAAGTGTTCTCGCTAGCAAAGAAGCGCTGAAACGGACTATCATGCAAATGCATAAAATATTTCGTAACGCACCCGAGGTAAACTGGAATCTGCCAGTTCACGTCGCGTCGACGGCGGTTTCTACACATACATACGCAGGCTATATGGATCTGAGCCCCGTACGCTGGGAAAACAAAAAAAATACACTCCAACAAACCGCCTCTGTAAGATCTAATACTCCCCGTTACAATTTTAGAGACCATGACGGTACTCAAGTAGTTCTACCATGTGAAATCTTCGCTACGTCTTTTCTTCAGGAGACATACGCGACCAAGCCATCGAGACGAACGGGCTGGATACGGCTTCTCCTTTCAATCCTTTACTTCTAATAAAAAAAATAAAAAAGCACAAACTAAGCACTTCGATTGGTATAAAATGGACACGTAAATGCATAAAAAATCGAAATAAATAATAACAGTGCTACTTTCCGTATCCGAAATACATGACGTCACGTTTAACTTCTAGTTGACTTGGTCGACTGAAAACAATTCTCAAGAAATGTGGCGTGATGTAAGAAAACTGTCCTCACTTGAAATGAAATTAAATGAAATATTTATTTGTCAACATTAATAATAATAATAATATTTCTAACAATCACACCAAATTATCTAGCCCAAATTAAGTATCATTAAGAACTTGTGTTATGGATACTAGATAACGGATAAATAAACTTAAGAAATATATAAGCACAGATAGATATTTTTTTTTCATGTATAAATATTAGAAATAAACCAATATATTTTAGAAAATGATATGTTTGAGAAAAAGAATATAACCACGTTCGATGTTAACACAAGGGGAAAAAGTTAACTGGCAGTTCATAATAATAGGCGTCAGAAAAGAGCCATGGTAACCTTTGGTTCTTCCTTTAGGTGTTTTAACCATGCATGGGTGGAATCGTTGCCTGCGCCTCGTAGTCCCAAAGGTGACTCAATACTCGAATGATCGAAACTGGGCTGTATAGAGATTGAGCAGCCGTTCCGAGTAGAAGTAACGCCTTTGCGATGACTCCCAGGTTTTTTGGAAGCCGTTTGGGTGTCTAAGTTTGGTGTCATAAGTTGAGCTTTGATGTTACGCGATACCCAGAAGCCAACCAGTATTGATGCATCTTAGTTGCTAAATTGTGTGCTAAAGTTTAAAATAAATTATGCAAGTATTTGGATGATAAAGCTCTTGGGTATAAATCCCTCAATTAGAGGCTTTTGCTATTATTTGTAATAAAACATGCAAAAAGACACACTCTTTATTCGTTGAGTTCTTTGCCCCGATTTATGCCTAAAGCGTCATTGTCACTAAAGTACGTCTTCTTGCGGTAGCGTCAAGTTACGGTTGTGACGGTTGTCTATTTCGACCTCTTTTTGTCAGTAAATTTTATTTTTTTTGTTGTTCCCGACGTAATTTTAAACTAGGAATTACGTAGTGTCGGAGAACGGCAATGTTTTGATTTGACAAGTCAGTCACGAAAAATTATCCATCAAAGCAACTTGAATCTATTTATTTATTATTTTCCGAGTTTATTATTCCAAATTACATAGTTAAGATATTTTATTATCGATAATCAAAGTTCTTTTTAAGAAACCTATATTTATTTTTTACGTTCACGAGTGTGCGTCGCCAAAATTGTTGGTAAGGATTCTCATTCATTAAAATTTATTTTATTGTTATTTTTTCTTTTCAGATCAAATTTAATTGTATTAATATTTCTGTTCTATTTTGTGTGACTATTTTTTATTTCAATTTTGTTTATATTTTTCTGTTTGTATTTACAGGCATTTTTGTATATTTTTAATTTTACCGAAAAAATAAACACAGAAGAGAATTTTGTGTTTTATTGAAACTACGCTACATACTGGCGTCCGAATATTCAAACGTAGTTTATGGAGAAGAGAGGAGAAATTGCAACAGAAGGAACAAAAGGAACAGAAGAATTGCAACATTAAAAATAATTTTTTTATAATTATTATTGAGGTCAGGCATAAAACTTTATTTGTTACCATTTTCAATCATTAACATTCACTATAATATATTTATATATGTATCTACTATAATATATCTACTATAATATATCAAAATACTGCTAAATTATTCAGACATTTAAGTTTCTTTAGTTTCTTTCGTTATAATATCCTTGAAGAAATTTTCTGAAGACACAACATTCTATAACCCAGTAATTTCACTATTTAAATAACATTTTCTATTCATTTTCATCACTTGAAAATACGTATATTTTTAAGGCTCTATTCTGCATAACGACTATTAACAAATTTGTTTCACTTTAACATTTTTTTTTTGATTTTACAATGAATTTTTCACAATTAAATAAACCTGAAATAATTTATGAATTAAAAATCAGAAATATAAATTTTTCTTCGACGCAATCTGTAGACGAACTACGATCATTATTATTAAAAGAAGACAAAACAGAATTATTGCTAATTATCTCACGGCGAGCATAAGCCGATTCTTTTTGTATTATTTTTTTTTCTATGCACCTCATTATCGTTTGGCTATACCATTAACATTGACGTTGGTCAAAACTTATAATTAATTATCATCATCGTAGTATTAGGTTAACTTTTTGTGTAATTTATTTAATATTTGCAATTCTAATTTTTTCTTCTCAATTTTTTTTTTTTTTTTCAAGCGGTTTGCAACTTGTAAAATTAAGCCTTCTGCACGAGCGTTTATTAAGGTAACTCGTTAAACTAAACCATACCTATGTGTATTATTTATACACTTGAATCACTTTCCTGTGAGAATTATTTTCATATGATGTTTCACGACTGGCTATGATTTTCTTTTCTTTCCGGCATATTTATTTCAGTCTTTAACTGAAACTTGTTTATAGTAATCACCGTGCGGGAGTTAGCGACACGTTAAAGAAGCCATAAGCTATTAATATTTTCAGCGGATGGCAACTATTAAAGCCTTTTGCCGTTGCGTTCAACTCTGTTGAGTTGACTTTTTTAGGATACGATTCCTCATAAGCAACTCTAACTGCATGATGTTTTATTTCCAGTAGTTGGAATAAGACTAGTATGAAAGAGAATGTATGTTGTAATTATAATGTACGTTGATGGAGTTGAACGATGTATATTAACATTGTATATTTCAGGAACATGTTTAAAATTTTATCATTCATGAACCATGTAATTTAAGATAATTATTTAGGATTTTTTTTTTCTCTCTCTCGTCTGTTTTGTTTTCTTTTTCTATTAAATAACTTGTTGATATGCAATATATCAGTATTATTTTTTTTTTTTTTCATATATACAGGATGTTTTTTCAAAAAAATTCTTCTATAGGATGTTAATATTAATTTTCATTTTGCTTTTAATTATTATTTTTTTTTTGATTGTTCTTTCATTTAGCAGATTAAATATTAAAATTCGATATGTATATGCGGTTTATTTTGATTTGGTTTGAATTTGAAATTTTACTAAAAAAAATCTTTCAGATTTTTTTTTTTCCCGGCCCCCGGGGTATTGTGACGGTTGTCTATTTCGACCTCTTTTTGTCAGTAAATTTTATTTTTTTTGTTGTTCCCGACGTAATTTTAAACTAGGAATTACGTAGTGTCGGAGAACGGCAATGTTTTGATTTGACAAGTCAGTCACGAAAAATTATCCATCAAAGCAACTTGAATCTATTTATTTATTATTTTCCGAGTTTATTATTCCAAATTACATAGTTAAGATATTTTATTATCGATAATCAAAGTTCTTTTTAAGAAACCTATATTTATTTTTTACGTTCACGAGTGTGCGTAGCCAAAATTGTTGGTAAGGATTCTCATTCATTAAAATTTATTTTATTGTTATTTTTTCTTTTCAGATCAAATTTAATTGTATTAATATTTCTGTTCTATTTTGTGTGACTATTTTTTATTTCAATTTTGTTTATATTTTTCTGTTTGTATTTACAGGCATCTTTGTATATTTTTTAATTTTACCGAAAAAATAAACACAGAAGAGAATTTTGTGTTTTATTGAAACTACGCTACACGGTTAGCTCACCTCCCTCTAATATGGTTGAGGAGGGCGATGACTGGCCCCCACGTAATGGCCGTGAGCGGGTGCCGTTCGCGGATGTTCTTCGTTTGGGGAGAGACTTGCCGAGCTAACAGAAGCAGATAAGAATTATTTGTATTGACGTAAGAGCCACTGTAAATTTATTTTGAAAAAAGTCATACTGGTGAAACTTTTGCCAGTCTGTTGCAGTTTTATAACACGAAATCCCAAAATGTCTATAGCAACGACATCATGGCACTAACTACATTGTCTTCATTTTGTATGTAAAATACCACCCCATGTCAAGGTTTAAACATTATTTTAATATTCAAATGAAGTCTTCCCATTGTTTAAGTATTTTTAGTTCTGTCAGCAACCTTTTTTGCGTTACTGGACTTAATGATTAGGTCATTTCAGCGAAAATTTACATTACACGTGTGACCTTTTCGACCTGGTGCTTAGTCGGATATTTGAAAATAGTGACGTAAACAATAGAGGGTTTGAGATAGGTTCATTCTTTTTTATTATACATTATATTACATTTGATGTGTACGAGTTTTTTGAAATCTTTGGATGCAGTTTTTCATAATTCTAAAATCTCTTCTAGTTCAGACTTTTGAATACTGACGCATCTAATTCTAGTTCAAATATTAATTATCAACATTGACCTTTACTTGTTCTAATTGACGTCAAATAAAGCATGTCTCTACCGCCATTTCGGAAAAACCTTGTGAAGAAGAACTGGCAAGAAACTTCACGGTTATAATTTTTTTTTTAACTAAATTATAATGTCTTTTGATGTCTATACAAAATTATTCTTATGTACATATTTTAGGTCGACAAGTCACTCCCCCCAACTATCTATACCACAAACACCCTCAAACGGGAGCCTTTCATGAGTTAACGTGAGATCCAGCCATCGCCCTCCTCAACAATATTAGAGGGAAGTAACATCTCGATGAACCATCCAGCATACCAACATACATTCGGTTAAATGTGTTTCACAAATTTCGTTTAGGACTAACACTTGTACGAAGAAACGAAATATAAAAGTATAAATATAGTACCTAATATTAGGTCTTTACCTATGATATTGCCGTTTTTCACGAAATAAATGAAGCGTATTTTTTTTATATATTTTTTATTTCTATTAATCAAAATAATCACCCATGCAATCAATGCATCTTTGCCAACGCATTGGTAGCTTATTGATGCCTTTCTTGAAGAAATCAGCTGGACGGGAGGCAACAAATTCTTCAAAGGCATTTTGTACTGCCTCTCGGGTATTGAATTTTTTTCCCGCCAAGAAGTTATCCAAATTCTGGAAAAAGTAGAAGTCTGTAGGCGCAAGGTCTGGTGAGTACGGCGGATGACGGAGAACTTCCAACCCCAACTCTTGTAGCTTGGAGACCGTCTGCTGTGCAGTATGAGGTCGCGCGTTGTCGTGCAGGAGCAGTGGAGCCGAACGATTGACCAAAGCTGGTTGGAGACGTGCGAGCTTCTCCATCATTGTGTTCAGTTCTTCACAGTACACATCTGCAGTAATGCTTGTCCCGTTTGGCAAGAAGCTGTGATGAATTACACCCGCGTTAGACCACCAAACAGTGACCATCACTTTTCTAGGGGTAAGTTTTCGTTTAGGGCATTGTTTGGGTGCTGAACCAGGGTCCAACCAACTTGCTGAGCGCTTACGATTGTCAAACAGGATCCATTTCCCGTCACAAGTAACAATGCGGTTCAGAATTCCTTCATTTGTATGCCTGCTGAGCAGTGCAAGGCACGTCTCCACGCGTACTTCGCGCTGGCGGTCATTGAGTTCGTGGGGTACCCATTTGTCAAGCTTTTTTACCTTGCCAATTTGACGCAAATGGACCAATATTGTTTTGATGCTAACGTCGAAAGCTGCTGCTAATTCAGCCGTGGATTGAGTTTCATCAGCTTCCACAATTGCCTTTAATTCGTCATTGTCGACCAAAGTTTTCGGACGACCACGGGGTTCATTTTTCAGGTCAAAATTTCCAGAACGGAAGCGGGTAAACCAATAACGGGTGGTGCGTTCGTTTGTAGTGTTCGCTCCGTAAACGTCGTTGATGTTGCGTGCCGCTTGTGCCGCTTTGCTGCCACGACGGTACTCATACTCCATAATTACTCGAATTTTTAACTTATCAATGATGACGAAAAATGTTCGAATGCGTTGAAAACAAAACACTAACTATTAAACAAATGGGGATTTTAGAAAAAGAATTCCATGTTTGTCAAATAAAATGAATTTGAAATTAGAATTATCAGTCAAAAAAAAAAAATATTTTCATTTGAAATGGCCAGTACGGCAAAACGGCAGTTTCATAGGTAAAGACCTATTATTGCCACAATGAGCGGTTCGTGGTTTTCACTCTTTGATTATTGATGACGTAACCCATAAGATTTCTTCTATTCATCCAATCGTTGCGTTTTAAATGAGCAAAGCTGATGTTATAAATGACTATACAGGAACTAGTATTCGTTAGTTAGTCCAAAAACTACTAGTACTAGACTAGATTTTTTAGAACTACATCCATCTGAAGAATTCTTGCTACTATTTAAATCAGAAGGTAACTAGGTACTACCAATTAATAATATCTCTTTCAGATACAACGCTCTAGTCCTCTGTATGGGAGCCACCTGGCCCAGAGACCTGCCTCTCAAGGGGCGACAATTGAACGGCATTCATTACGCGATGGAGTTCCTAGAGGGGTGGCAGAAGAAGCAAATGGGCCCTACCAGCAACCATGTCAAGGAAGTGCCTGTGTTAAACGCGAAGGATAAAAACGTGTTGATTATTGGAGGGGGTGATACTGGGTAAGAAATTGCTTGGTTATTCTCGTCTGAAATAATATATAGTTTAGGATTTTTAAGTGAAATAAAAATGTGAGGTCTTCCTAAATAATAAACTTTTATTCTATTATTTCTAAAAAAATTATATCGGTTCCTAAAAAATATCATTATAGTCGAATGTTTAAGTGTTTTACTTAATTATGATTTTTAGGTTCTGAAAGCCAAAAACGAGATTTATATCTGCATTAGTAACTTACGTTCGGCCGATAACACTTAGAAATAAACCATAACAAAACAGAAACATTTTACATAGTTTAATCTATATTTTCCATACAGTTGTGACTGCATAGCGACATCTCTACGGCAGGGCGCTAAATCGATCACCACGTTCGAGATCCTTCCCGAGCCAAAGAAGACACGTGGGCAAGATAACCCCTGGCCTCAATGGCCGAGAGTTTTCAGGTAAATAATTAGAATATTTGATTATAAAAATATAAAAAAAATGGTGTTCACAGTAAAAAATATACCAACCGGGACGACCGATTGGTGTAGTGGTAAGTAGCTTTGCCTCATACGCCGAAGGTCCCAGGTTCGAGTCCTGGCTGGGGCATGCATTTGTGCGATGAACACAGATGTTTGTTCTCGGGTCATGGTTGTTTGTATTTATATATGAATGTGTATTCTGGGATCCCCCCAGTTCGCTGTATGGTCATCCATAACACAAGCTCTGCTTACTTTGGGGCCATACAGTTGGTGTGCTTGTCAGGGGATTTAAAAAAAAAACCACTATATTTTTTTCACAGTACATTCGGTTAAAGTTTGGCATGTAAATATTTTGAATTAAACGTTGGGCAAAAATTTTACATTTTATTTTAACTGAGTTAGTAATGGTTTAAAAATTTACGTAATTTAAAAAAGTTTACGTGAAAAAAATCGAAGAAAAGTTAATATTTTTAGTCATAAGATTTGACAGATCATGTTTTCAAGGGTTTCCTGAGTTAATTTTTGATACGTATGATTTGAAGTACATGACCAAAAATTTCTTTTTATACTTTTCTAACAGCTGTCACGACTGGCCTATCACCCCGGTTCCGGCGTGACGTTGGTTTCTATGACGCCCTGTATTAATAATAAGCGACGTTTGAACAACAGTAATGCTAATTTATTCGAGTTGTTGACAGAGTGGACTACGGCCACGAAGAAGTGAGGCTGAAGTTCGGCAACGATCCCAGACAGTTCTCCACGCTTACCAAAGAGTTTTTGGATGATGGTCTGTATGATTTCTTTTGACCACCATTTCAAATAAATGATTTATAAATAAAATGTGTTGATAAATTTTTTTTAACTAAAGTAAGGGTCAGTCACGTTTGAGTGCTAATCAGAAATCCCGATTAATATTTTCAATAATTACGACAGCATATTATTCCCACTTCATCTACATATTTGCTTATCCACAGGAGAAGGCAACGTCTGCGGCGTAAGAGCCGTGCAGGTAGAATGGACGCGAGCGCCCGGCGGCCGCTGGGAGATGAAAGAGATAGAGAATAGTGAGAAAATCTACGAGGCAGAGCTAGTCTTGTTAGCTATGGGCTTCCTGGGACCCGAGAGATATGTCGCTTCGCAATTAGGTATGTTTTACAGGATGTTTTACATCTATGTTCCAATTTTAATCCAAATCGTTTCAGTCGTTTTTGCGTCATTTAGTGACGAACACTAAATGCATACTTTTACTTTAAGTTTTTTTTTTTTGTAGTTGTGTATACTTACGCATTGGTACCTAATAACCTTCATATCATATCAGCTCACATTCAAGATGAAAATATTGTGAGGATTGTTTACACTTCTCAATTATTTTTCTGTATAAACTAATCACAGTTAAAATTTGTTAATTCGTTTTTGTTTCGTTGTAGTTATTAAATTATTATTGAATTTATAAGTAATATTATAATAATTATAGAAAAACATATAATCAGAGAATAATATAGAAATACTTAAATTTTATATTTAAAAAATCTACGTAAATGACCTTGTTTAGAAAAGTTAGTTCCTAGTTGCTTGCAAATGTTTACTGGTACGTGACCATGATCTGTTATGGCCTAGGAAACCAAAGTTCCAGACATTGAAATACATACTCAAAAAACGCCATCAGACAAACATTAAATTTTTTTTTCATTTCGTTCTTTTATTGTTATTGTGGCTCGTGTCTACCTCTAGAAATTTAAAAGTAATTCCAAATTAGTAATTTTCTTAGTGAAGTTAATGTACGTATTTTTGCAGAATTGCCCCTGGACGCGCGTAGCAACGTAGAAACAGAAAAGACCAACATTTACAAGACTACGATTGGAAACGTGTTTGCTGCTGGTGGTCAGTTTCATCGTTTTAAATAGAATTACATTTTAATCGTCATTTTAAACTTTATAAGCTATTTTAAGTTTTTTTTATTAAGGATGTTTTTTTTTCAAACATGCAATTATTCTCAGTGATTTGTTCGGGCAGCCATATACTTTATAACGTTTTGCGAAAAGAGTAGTAAAAATTGTATTCTCATTAAAAAAAACATATGGAAAGATTTATTATGACAACACAAAATTAAGGATAGTATGTTGTAATGAGTTATCTGATTGGAGTGTAGTTATTCTCAATTTAATTTTTATTATTAAATTGCTGCTTGCGAGTACAGGTATGTTCGAAAATGGGAGAGTCAGTTAGCAAAATAATATAATTTTAAACCTATTACAACCTACCTATACTTATACTTTAGCTTATAACTTATCAATAACTTTTAAATTTTACGTGACAACGGATCCGTACCTACAAACCTTCATATCATATCAGCTCATATCCAAGATAAAAATATTGCTTAGTTTATGACGACTTTTTAATTCTTTCTTTATTATTTTTTTTATTTTTTTCTTTCATAGTAAATCTTTTTTTTTGTTCTTATATACACGTATAAATATTCAATAAAACCACAGTGATGTATTTGTTTTATTAAATCACTAGCATGTGAGGTCAAACGTATCTCTGAGCTTCAAGTCGAGTGCTGGCATCACACGTGACACACTAGCGTACTAATTGAATGTTATTGACGAGTGCATATTACATTTGTTTTATCATTTACATCGCATATTAGCATATGCTATATTTGAGAACAGCAAATTAGAATTATTATAGGATCTTTTTGAGTTTGTGTCAAATATGGAAGTTAAAATTCAATATCACTTATTATGCAGTTATTGTTTATTTTTGAGATTAATAAACCCAAAATAGAGAAACTAAAAATACTTTTAAACACTCAGATAATAAGATCAGCTCTTATTTAATGAATTCATATTAGATATAAAACCTAAAAATAGTACTTGTTCGACACCCTTTGGGTATTGTATAAGTGGTATTGTAAGTGCCTGAATAAATATGTATCACAACAACATTTTCCTTTCTAGACTGTCGCCGTGGTCAATCTCTGGTAGTGTGGGCTATATCGGAAGGGCGACAAGCAGCGCGCGCCGTCGACGTCTATCTCTCAGGGAAGTCCGAGCTGCCCGGCCCCGGCGGAGTCGTGTACGCAGATTGAGCGCCCACACGTACGCACACGTTCCCCCTCGTACCGTACGCAATATACCCAAACAGAACCCAGTACAACATTGATGACGATTGTCGGATTAGAATCATATTTTTCAGAAGTTTACACACAACTAGCGGCACATTTTTGCGGGTATATTTTACGTACGTTTCTCCAAAAGCATAGTTGAGCTTCTTTAGTATTCTAGTCGGTTTGTGATTGGTTGAATTGAAGGAGTGATTTAGGTTGGCAGATTTTGTTAAAGTTGATGGTTTAACCGAAACGAATAGAGTGTAACGGTAGATCAGTAGAACTTATCCAGTTTCAAACGTCAGCTTCGATCATAATCATTACTGGTAGGCATACAAAGTATAATTGTTCAATTGTTATAGACAATAGATACGTAAATATTATAATATTGTTGAATGAAAATATGTAATTTAAAGAAAATCGAAGATTATAAAGTTCTCAATGATCAATTTTGTAGAGAAACTTTATTTACAGTTAGATAATAAAAGTCGTCAAATAAATATTTCAGCTATTGTGTTGATGTAATCAATCATATAATTTATTTCTATTAAATTAATCATGAATTAAGTGATATTTGTATAGAATCGTTTTGTATTAACATTCCGTTTTTGTATGTATTTAAACATGCACTTAACTCTAAATAAAATGATTGCTTTTGTCATTAAAACAACAACTCAATTTTAATTCGTTGCATTATGATCTCCAAAGTGTCATATTATGAAATTAATTTATTTAAACGAAAATATTGTTGTTGACATGAAATTATGTTTTTAATGTTATTTAGTTTGAGTAAAGCTGTTTTTAAGAGAAGTATGCACAATATGCTAGAAATCTATTCATTATTTTGTTACAATGTAATCTGTAAAAAGTTATTTAAAAACCTATTATTTCAATTATCATTTATTCAAATCCAGGACGACAAGGCACTTGCAACTTGTCACATTATGTATTGAATAAGTCTATTAACACCGTCTTTATTAACGCTTTTTTGTTTAACTTGATTCGGAGATTTGTAAAGAATATTTTAATGTTGAATTATGTTTAGCATAGTAACGTGAAGTTCCTATGTAACAAAATAGAAACAATAAACAGGTTCTTTTTCATGTCATAACTTTGATTCAAAATCATGTATCTACTTTGATTTTAATTTTTTAAAGACATTTACTAAAATTTTGTTTGTTAATGTGATTTATAAGTTTTTCGTAACGTATTAAATGATTAAATTAAAAGCTTGTATCGCAAACGTCTGTTAAAACTTGAACATCGGTGAAGTATTATTTATCTACTAATCCACACAAAAAGGAAATTATAATCTTCATAAAGGAAATATGCGTTTCGTTGTATTTTGTTGTTATTCGAAAATAAATGCCAAATGATATCTCAATTCGCAACTACTAGGAATGTAGATGTTAACCCGAGGTTATCTTATATCACATTTTTTAAATAAAATATAAAGAAAACTATCACGATGTTTTTCTTAATTTAATGTTGAAATGTTGGTGTTTGAATCATTATCATTGACAATAATAAATGTCTATTCTATTCTTAGTGAAAAATATGTATCGAATATTATATAGATATGAGAAATATAATAATTACAGCACATATAGTTTGTTTTATTTACACCCCAGACCCAGCCTTAACATGTGCATTTTGTAATTTCAATGATGGGGCCATCTATTTATATAAAGAAATTATGAAATGTTTCCAATTCAATATTAAATTAGAAGAAAATGCTGTCACGGAACCATATACAACAAACGCCACACACTTAATGTGGATTCAAATAGTTTTCAAAATTATCAAATCTGTATATATATTAAAAGTTTTGAACTTTATGAGGACTTTGTTATGTTTCCGAGCATTATTTTTTTAATTCTTTACCCTTAGAGGAAGACAAATGGATCTAGCCCATGCAGCCTAGCCTGTTTTTTTATTTAACATATATCATATAAGAAAGGCAAAGAACTACGCCTTGAAGCCTGGTCTGTCGCAAATATATATTATGTGTTATTTCTACCATTTATTTAATTGTTGGAGCTGTGGATATGCTTATTGTGGTATTTTAGAAACTTCCTTCGTCTATTCAGCCTAAGTAATAAACTATGATCTAATTTTCGCGTATAGTATTGGCTTTATTAGCTTTACTTTAACACTACGTGAACATAACCTACACCGACATTATGATTACTTGACTTACTCGACCAAGCCAACGACCCAAGAAGTAAAATAAGTAATGCGAAAGAAGCGTCGCTCAATAGTCGGATCAATGCCGAATTACAGTACGCGAGCTATTCGTACCCGAAATAAAAATCGTCAAGTTTGATAGTCGTCTTGGTGGAGTAGTCCTTGTGATGAAGCCACTGTGACGCAGAGACAGGCGTCCTTTCGCAAGCGATTGGATATTTACGTAACTGTACTCTGCTTATTGACTTTTTGAAGATCAGTCCATCGATGACCCGTCCTGACAAACTCAATTGAGATACTACTGGATACACTATAAGCGGAGAGAATACCACAATTAATTAGTAATACTCGTATAAGATGAACAAATACCAACTCCACTTAATGTTATTTGTTTTGTTTGACTTAATGGTGTTATAACCAATCAAGAAGCCCCTATAAATTGTGAACGTCAAGAGTGCGAAACCTCCATGGATTTATTGAATATCTTTTTAGTGGGCTCTAATTCGAAATTTCTACCATATTATACCATCACAGTATTACTTATACACTTGTAAGCTTCAAATTGAAATCATTTCATCGCGGGTTACTCAAGACAGAGCTTTACCATTTAAATGCAATAAACTATAGTTATGTGGTATATCATTTGAAAGCGTAATTTTGTTAGCTTTCCAATGATATTAAATAATTTAAAATTGATGTCACTTTGCTATTAAAAATCAAGAACTAACTGCAATAGGTCGAATTGATGACGTCTATAACGTCTGATTAAACGAAAATCAAAGAAATAATAAAAAATTATTTACAATATTTCCTTCAGTATTTTGTGTTACCCCCTCGGGCCGTAATTACTTCTTGTGTACGGCCCTAATTTGTTTCATCATCAGAAATCATGTGGGATTTCTTGCCACTCTTCGATTAAAGCTCTTTTAAGTTCTTCTATCGATGCTGGTGCTGGACTTGTTCCTCGTACCCGCCTTTTCAGCTCGCCCCACAAATGTTCTATAGGATTCAAGTCGGGGCAGCGGGTTGGCCAGTCTATTGTGGCAACCCCAACTTGTTCCATGTACTGTCTAGTGACGGCAGCGGTGTGGCATCGAGCCATTATCAAACATTAACTTGAAATTTTTGTAAATAAATCTGGCGTAGTTGAGCACATGGGTTAGCAGAATGTCGTCGATATATCTTTTTGCGGTTAGCCCCCTTCTCCGACCTTCACCAGGTATGAATACCAGCTCCGTTTTAGCTGCAATAGTAATGCCCGCCCGCATCATACAGGATCCACACCCCGCGATTGCGTTGATTGCGCAAAGAAGTGGAGATAATAAATCGGTCATCTCGCACTGAAGTGCCTCGTTATCGTCCTGATCCTGGTCTTCGGACTAAGTTACCAGTCTCTCTGAACCTCTTGTACACCTTGGAGACACAAGACTGGCTCAAATGAAGTTTTCGAGCGATGGCACGCTGAGACAAACCTTGCCGGATAAGGATAACTATTTGAGCGGCTTCTGCAGGTGTTGTTTCCATTTTCTTAGAGCTTCAGTATTTTCCAGTGACGTGAAATTTAGGACTGAATACCAATTTCGTAAAAGCTCGCTTTTTATAGGGACTCTTAAACGATATGGTTTTATTGTTATGAAATTTGATGTCTTTTGTTTTTACGTCTTTTTTTATTCAAATTTTATATTTATTTGAGTTGTGTTATATCTATGAGCCATAGTGTCCACTCATACAAAATTATACCTTATATTCATTTGATACCTTTAAGATATTATACATATACTTATATAGCATCCTAGCCGCATCCGATGTAGGCGCAGCTAAGATGCTCTGAAATATACCTACATTTTCTTTTATGATATTAAACCTAGTATAAATCTCTCGTCTCATATCCCCGCTCCGGACATACTCCGTTAAAAGGCGGTAAACATCGTCTTTCACACCACATTGAGCTTTCAGTTCAGCATCACTTGACCACACTGAAAATCATTAAACCGCAAATAAATCATTTTTTTGATGGAGCATAATCCTCATAGTATTTATCAAGACTATTTCGTGTTTTTGTGCAAAAAAATTGTGATATATCAACACGAAAGATTAATTTTTCTCCTGTTTTGCGCAAATGCGTTCAGTCGTTAATTTTTAATTGCTTTGAAAAAAATAGGTAAATAACTGGTGCTACTGGCTGAAAATTGTTATTTCGTCATTTAAAAGAGTTTTGAATAATGTGGCTCATGGAATTTTTCATAATTTTATTCCAAGATAAATTTTTACCAGACTCGTCACTCTTCCCTGGTAGAAAACGCACACAAAAACAAAAAGGTAGGGAAAAGGAATGCGAACAGTAAAAAAAGGAGACTTTTTTTCCCACATGTTGTACTCAACTGTTTTCTACTACAATTCAGGAATTAAGGTACCAGTGTTATTACTTATAGGTAATTTTCTCACTTTCATTATGATAAAAATAAAGTACCTACTTAACATCGAGTCGGTGTACAATCTTTAATAATTAATCCAAACGACACCGTCGACACGAAAAAATTTAAAAAACGAATTGAGAAATCACACGAGAGGTCTTAACAAACTGCGTAGACTCGCCGGCCCTGTCAAATTTACCAGTCTTGTTCGTTATTTTCATGACTTTCAAGAGGTTGCATTTTTGAAAGGTTTTGAATGCGTTGGTCGTTATCTCCTTCATGAGGAATGTTCGGTTCTTAGCTTGCTTAGTGTGGAGATTACTAAGATCCCCGTGAGTGTCGGTACTTGTTCACACCAGTGGTTGCTAGGTTATCTGGTTTCCGAAATGTGACCAAAGTGAGCTTAAACCTTGAGAGCATGTCAGCATAGAACCCAGCCTAACAACGATAAATCTGTGTTTGTCTGTTCTTTTGGCAGTCGCAGCATTCGCCTCCAACATCACATTAAATATTGAACAAACACACAAATATTGAGAAAACCATGGTTCGAATAATTTTTTGTTTCGTGTCATTTTGACATTTCGGTTTTGCGTGAGGGTTTTTTTCGCCGGCTTTTTTCATCTCGTTTTACATATACCTGATACCTACCATTCAAGGTCCGAATTTAAGGCGTACCTATTAACGGTATGATGAAGATGCAGAAAAGACTCATTATATGTTAAATTTATTTAACTATGATGAAATAAAATATTTTGAATATAGATTTTTGTCAAACGTGTATTAATTTGCTCATAGAACCTAACGGACCATGCCCATATTATTAGGTCTTTACCTATGAAATTACCGTTTTTCACGAAATAAATGAAGCGTAATTTTTTTATATATTTTTTATTTCTATTAATCAAAATAATTACCCATGCAATCAATGCATCTTTGCCAACGCATTGGTAGCTTATGCCTTTCTTGAAGAAATCAGCTGGACGGGAGGCAACAAATTCTTCAAAGGCATTTTGTAATGCCTCTCGGGTATTGAATTTTTTTCCCGCCAAGAAGTTATCCAAATTCTGGAAAAAGTAGAAGTCTGTAGGCGCAAGTCTGGTGAGTACGGCGGATGACGGAGATCTTCCAATCCCAACTCTTGTAGCTTGGAGACCGTCTGCTGTGCAGTATGAGGTCGCGCGTTGTCGTGCAGGAGCAATGGAGCCGAACGATTGACCAAAGCTGGTTGGAGACATGCGAGCTTCTCCATCATTGTGTTCAGTTCTTCACAGTACACATCTGCAGTAATGCTTGTCCCGTTTGGCAAGAAGCTGTGATGAATTACACCCGCGTCAGACCACCAAACAGTGACCATCACTTTTCTAGGGGTAAGTTTTCGTTTAGGGCATTGTTTGGGTGCTGAACCAGGGTCCAATCAACTTGCTGAGCGCTTACGATTGTCAAACAGGATCCATTTCTCGTCACAAGTAACATTGCGGTTCAGAATTCCTTCATTTGTATGCCTGCTGAGCAGTGCAAGGCACGTCTCCACGCGTACTTCACGCTGGCGGTCACTGAGTTCGTGGAGTACCCATTTGTCAAGCTTTTTTACCTTGCCAATTTGACGCAAATGGACCGATATTGTTTTGATGCTAACGTCGAAAGCTGCTGCTAATTCAGCCGTGGATTGAGTTTCATCAGCTTCCACAGTTTGCTTTAATTCGTCATTGTCGACCAAAGTTTTCGGACGACCACGGGGTTCATTTTTCAGGTCAAAATTTCCAGAACGGAAGCGGGTAAACCAATAACGGGTGGTGCGTTCGTTTGTAGTGTTCGCTCCGTAAACGTCGTTGATGTTGCGTGCCGCTTGTGCCGCTTTGCTGCCACGACGGTACTCGTACTCCATAATTACTCGAATTTTTAACTTATCCATGATGACGAAAAATGTTCGAATGCGTTGAAAACAAAACACTAACTATTAAACAAATGGCGATTTTAGAAAAATAATTCCATGTTTGTCAAATAAAATTAATTTGAAATTAGAATTATCAGTCAAAAAATAAAATATTTTAATTTGAAATGGCCAGTACGGCAAAACGGCAGTATCATAGGTAAAGACCTATTAGTATGGAGCTGAAAGTCAGCAATACAATGCAATGCCCAAATTACAGCTCTATGTCATATGATAACTTTTTAACAGTATTTATATGATATCTAGATTTAATGTCGTATAAAGCGCCGGTTCAAAAGATATTGGACATTAAACTTGATAACTTCCTACTGGTTTTTTATACATTTTATTGTTTACAGACAGCATAACTTCATGATCATCACATAAGCTAAGCCAGATCAGTGTTCTTTTATATACTTATCTGTATATTATCAGATAAACAAGTCAGTTATTTGGAATTATCTAGTCTGTCTCCATTGTATAGTGTCAATATGTATGTGAAAACAATTTGGTTAGATACAAAGTATTACGACCGGGAAAAGGCTTGCGAATTAAGACACGATTACATGTTGAATGACAATTTATTGGTTAAAATAATGAGCTTATATACTAGATATCAACGTGTGAAATATTTAATCATCTCATGATCTTCCTCTTATCACGTATGTCACGACTGGGGACGCCACACTAAGCTTTAAGTACTCGAGTAAATAAATATAATAATATCAATCTAACTACTAATATCAATCATGTTGAGTTTTATCTGGTCGATCGTATCAATAATAATACGCAAAAAAAACCGCAACTCTATAATAATAGGTATTCGTTATCATTGGTAACAAAACTATCACAACGAATGAATATACACGGACCAAAAGACGTGATTCCAGACCGTAATAAATAAAGCATGAATGAATGACTGAAACGATGACACGTACTGCGATGTCAACAAGAACGTCTTATTTTTTTTAAACTTTTATTCAGTGCTTCATATGATTTAAAATTAACAACATAATTCTAGTTTTTATTTATTAGAGCAATCTAGTAATATACTTTATCTAGGCATTTCTGGGGCACAGATGGGCATTGACGTTTAAACATTTCTGTCCTTCTTTTTATCTCTCGCTTACTTCCTCCTTGATCAAATAGTAACCATCCGAGGTAGACAAATTTAGTGACAAACTTCAATCCCGACAGTTCTTTGTCCTCGAGAGTTTACAAGTTCAGTCGATCAGCATAAATTTAACTTTCGACTTATTTATGTCGAGTTCAACTAGTCCCTCTCGTCTTTTACTCTGCTGCATAGCTGAGCTGGTTTTGGCTCTTTCACATTCCACACTTTAATTTAATTGGTACAAAAAGCAGTGATACTTTTTAAAAATTTACAATTGTCCACAGATTAGTAGTCAACAAATTATGATTACCTTTACATAAACTATCGTTGAGAGTTGACTAAATAATTCTTAACAGTAACCAGTGTGGGCTAATTGTGTGCGTTGTTGCTTTTATTTTTCCAAATTGTTGGTATATTTTTAATAAATTGAAACCATTATTTATATTATATCATTCTATTTATGATATTTGTTTATAAAACTTTAACAAAATGAAAAAAAAATCCACAGATATGTTAAAATAACATGACTGAAGGTATCTAAAATCGCTGTAATTTACCGCACAGGATTTTTTGAATGTGAAAGGCGCCTTTATGTAAAAAAAAATTCAAAAATTCTTTTCTGTCATTTATTCACTTCCAATCAATTCCAATGTCAAAAAGATGAAATCATTCATTCAAATTGTATTTCGATCGCTTTCGCGATAATGTCAAATAATCTGTGGTCCTGATTCGTTAATATGCTTCAACTGTCAAATTGAAGGATGTGTGTAAGGTATATCTATTTATTTTTTAAGGTTAATTTTCATGTTAAAATGTCAATGCCATTATATATAATGCAATCATTTCTGTTTGCATTTTATAATTTCTTATTATTTATTATTTGGGAAACATACATATAATATATTAGCGCAGTTGGGCATGGTCATATCAGTAAAGGGTGAAGTCCATTTTAGGCCGTCAGTAAGCTTTTTGTTTCAGCACTTAATGGACGAATGGAATGCACGATAATTTTTATCTTATATTTAAATGATTAAAAAAAAAAGTATCAGAACTAAAATATTTCCCAATAAAATTATCTCAACTAATAATAAACTAAACGTGATGAGTCTCCATACAATAGCTGCGCAACGTTGGGGTTACTGATTCAATGCAAAAGAAGTTTTGCTGGTGGATAATTTTCAAGATAAAGGCATAAAGCTTTTCATAAACAGTAAAGTTAACATAAAAAGTATACATTTAAAACTAAATAAATAATATCAAAAACATATTACAAACTTAATTATGTTAATTGTTTAATCTTGCAAAGCATCATTTCGATTGCAACTGTAACTTTTTGTGAGTTTTGTTTTCTATTAGTTCGGGATCCCTATCACCAAACTTTAAAATTCAAATACGTCAATCAAATATTCACTCTGTTATTTTGCAAAAAGTGGATGTGCTCTTTCGGTTTTCCTTTATATTAGAACGTATTTTATCATAAAATAAACTAAATTATTAAAAAAAACTCTAATGTGTTAGAAAATAAGAACTCAAGCTGAAAACAAGCTTCATAAGCGCGGAAGGTTTGCAGGCATTACCAAGAATATCTTAGTACCTATGTATCTTGATCATACACTTAAACTTGTTTGCGTCTATTAAAGTTGCACTAGCATAATTAGCCGAGAAGGTGTCTAAACGCGACAAACACTCGCTTCGGGTCGAGAGATAATATGGCTCAGTAGCGTCAGTTTCTCGCACTTTGAGACCTCCTCGACTTGTCGCGGGTACAGACCTCTTCCTTTAAAAGCCTTTAGGTTCGTCTAATGTATAAATGTGTTTTCTTTCTATATTATAAAATAAGATTTTGGACATGTGACACTAGTGTTGTACGGAAGATTTCCTTTGACTTCATTATTTAATTAAACTACCAAAAACAAAAAAGTTAGTTCAATAACCTTTTAAATATGGTTCATGACTATATAGTCAATCTATTAAAAATAATCATGACGGTATTATATGCTGAAACATCATCGGCCGGCGGTTCAAACACTATGGACTTAAGCCTTTCCAAGTTGTCATTCTGTTTAATAATTTAAGATTTTTAATAAAAATTAATACGCAATTTAATACTTGTGGCCGAGTACATAGAACGCTACTGAAACGTTAACCACGAATGTCTCCATAACGACAACTGGTTTTTTTTTCGTGCAAAAGTGAAAAATGAATGAAGCTTCTCAAAATAATTTTTGGGCAGTGCATTGACTACGATACATATACTTTTTTATAATTTTAGTTCAATTTCATACACTACCGGTATAAATAACTCGGAGTTAAATGAGGCTTTTATTCTCAAATATTTCTTTCAAATAGTGCTTTTTTTTTCAATTGATGCAGCGTGATCAGCTTTTTCATATATTCCAAAGAATATTGGCAAATCCTTATTTGAGTAAACAGTGAGCGTTTAGAAAAGTAACTAGTACTTTTGTTTATTCTTTTGTTTTACGTGAATTTCCATAATATAAGCTTCATGTGTAGAAGTAATTACGTTTGCGACAACCGGAGGATCGAAAAAAAACCGAAACTTGATTAAATTACTTTAATTTTTAAAAGATAAAAGAATTACATCAAAACTTAATATAAATTACAATGAATGATCCTAATCGAAGTTTGATTATAGAATGCGAAATTACATTAATAACTTGTTTGCTAAAACTTCTAATTGACGTCACGCTGTGTCTGCATTTCCTGTTTACGCCAAATGCATCGGGAGTTCATAATTGCGTATCGGCAATCCTCGTACTGTAGGTATATGTAATTCCTCCATCCCCAGAACGGCGACTATTTTAGCACGTTCAGTGAAAATGTTGCCGGAACGTTTCCAGCATCCTGGTCCTGGAGGGTGATGGTGTGTGGCTGCTTCTTTTCTTCTTTAATTGAGTTTCGTTTCAGCAGTTGTCGTCGAATCAACATGATGATAACAAGTACACCTGCACTTGATAGGATAGTGTAGAACGGTACTGTGGTATGATATAGGGATTCATCATTTTTCATCTCAAAGGGCGTCTGTTTCATGATCTTGTCTTGGATGCTGTGTAGACTTTGGAGATCAGGCGAGTTTAGGTGAAGGTGAGTGGCTGGTACGAGTTTGTTGAATTTCTCGGCGTCATATGGTATTTTTATAAGTTTGAGAGGTTGACCTTTGATTTCATTATTATCGTTGACGATTGTGAGTTCTTCGGATTTGAGGCGGCAACCAAGGGGTATTGTTGCAAGGTAGCTGCCGTGGAGTGAAGTGTAGTCCTTACGATCGCAGATGAGTTGTACTTTTGTATCTTCAGGGAAGGAGAGTATGTAGTGCTGGTCATCAAGTTTCTCCATAGCTTCTCTCGCCAGGGTGATTTTTGTGAATTGGCAGGATTCCTGCAGGGCTTGATTGGTGATTAGCTCCTGAATGCAATCTGCTTTAGTGTGAATTTGATGAGTTATTCCTTTCTCACAAAGGTACTGGCTATTATGTCTCGGGCATTCTGTCTCTATGTACACGAATGACTTCTCGTTAGTTGCTAGGAAGGGAAGGGGTGGAACTAGAGCCTGTGCATGCTTATTAGGTACAATTGAAAGTTTATATAAATCGTAACTATCCTTAGAAACTATTGGAAACTGGAAAACGAAAACTATTTGATTTTTAGTATAATAATATCCTGGTTTAATTACGTCATAATATTTTCTTAACTCTAGATTTAAAATGTGTTCGCTACCATAAATAATTTTAATCTTATTAATCATTAATTCTAAAATACTAACAGCTATCATAGAATGATGCGCTGTGGTTGCATGGATAAAAGCTAAACTATTTTCTATTTGAAGTAATTCTAACATTAAATCATCTACATTTTCACTAATGACTTCTAAGAGTTGAGCAAATTTGGCATATTTAATAAGACTATTTTCTCGGTAAGCATCGCTGTTTAAAATAAGTTCTATGGTGGAGTTAATTTTACTCTGATTTTCTAAAATTTGGCTTAAAACGTCGTCGCTATGTTTGGACATCCAAGCTTTATTCATAGTTATGTGATCATTGAATTCAGAAACTAGTTTGCCTTGGTTATTTTCTAAGTTTTGAATAGCTTCATTATATTTTACAGCATCAGCGTGGTCTAGGTTTCCACTTATACTTTTTACTATAGAACCTAGTCCGTCAATGAGACCTCTTTTAACGCGGTCAGGCGCCAAGGATTTTAACTGACTTAAGACTTTGTTAATTTTATGAGTCAAGTAATTAATTTGTACTTCGTACAGTAAGTAAGTGTCGTTAGTCAAACGGTTTTCATAGCTAAGTAATTCGCTTCGTAGCAGTTGTACATTGTCCTCAATGTCGTCAAGTTTTACATACTGTAGGAAGGTATGGTGGTGAGTAATTAGTCTCATGATGCCAAGTTTGTATGGTAGAAGTCCTGGTCCGTCATCTAGGTTGTCAAGTTTTATCTCCTGGGATCGTGCCATTTGGAGAATTACTACAAGCGGGATTCTGTAACAAATTTACAGCTTTAGGCACGCGTTTTAACCTGGATTTTGCTACTGGGCCACGTTTCTTTGAAGTGTAAATATGGATCGGAAGGTCGGCTAAAACAGTATCCTGTGTGTAACGAGGTGCTGTCTTTTGGCGGCTCGCCAAGGGGTTTTTTATAAAGACTTGCTGTTGGGGTGCATACTCTATTTCTGGTTCGCGAGTTTTATTTCGATTTTCAATTAAGGCAGCACGGTTAGTAAGAGAGGTATCGTTAATTATGTCATAAACTTTTTTCATTTGTTCTCTATGGTTTTGTACGTATTGCTGTAGTAGTTGTTGAGTTATGTCAATGTCAAGGATGTCTCGGGGGTCGAAATGTCCTGTCAGTATGTCAAATGGTCTGCATCTCGTGAAACTATGAATCGTACTATTGTAAGCAATGATGGCATAAGGCATGAGGTTAACAATAGGTTCATCTTTGTGCTGAAGTTTTAGAATTCTGAGGTGCTCGAGTAGTGTCGAATGAAACCTTTCGATATTTCCATTGTCATTAGGTGCATGGGCTAAAATTCTATGGTGATTTACTTTGTGAAGACGAGTGAATTCCATGAACAGCTGGTTTGTGAATTCCGTACCATTATCAGTGATTATAGTGGTTGGAACTCCATGATGGGTACAGTATTGCAATAGAGCTTGCAAGATACTAATAGCTGTTCCGTCGCGAAGGTGGTAAGCTTGACCGTATTTAGTGAAAACGTCGATGAAAGTTACATATTTCTCACTCTGTACAGTAAATAAATCCATATGAACTATTTCGAAGGGTTTATTCGCTGGGGGCACTACGTTAAACTGAGGTCTAACGGGGTTCCTATCGTACTTAGCCTGTCCGCAGATGGTACATTCGTTAATAAATTTAGTAATTTGGTCCTTCATTTTTGGCCAATAGTATTTGTTAGACAAGCTAAGATAGCATTCGTTAATCCCGCGGTGGTTAGTTTTACCATCATGATAATGGCGGATTATTTCTTGTTGCCTAAGATAGTCTTTGACATTTTCTAGTTCGCGTTTAGTCATTACGAGATTCATAGATGAGCTTTTAAACTTGTCTTGTAATATTGGAATGATTGTGTACATGGCTAATGGAGGGTTAATTAAAATAGCTGTTTTAACCTTCGGGTTGACGTATTCTTTTACTGCGTTTATGAGCTCTGATTCTAGATTCGTTTCTGAGAGCTGAATACTAATGCGTGTGTGAGTGTCGAATGGTTTAGTCACAGTCGTCTTTTTCTTTACGTCATTAACTAGGGTCAAATGTAATTGTCGGTGAAATTTGTTGATAGGCTCGTCAGTTATGGGAATCTCTAAAATAGGATTCTCGTGGCTGGTATGTACAGTTTCAGTTGTAGAGTTAGCTTCAGCAATGATTGAGTTAGATGGGTTACCTAGTATTGAGTTGAGTTCGTCAATTTCGTTTATCAAGGATAAAACGTCACCAGTGTGAATTTCAACACGAGATAAAGCGTCAGCATTAGTGTTAGACTTTCCTTTCTTGTAAATAACCGAAAAGTCATATTCACTGAGTCTGAGTCGCCATCGTGTAAGACGAGAATTTGGTTCTTTCAAATTCATCATCCACTGCAATAGTTTGTGATCAGTCAAAATTTTGAATTTACGTCCGAAAAGGTAAGGTCTAAAATATTTTGTCGCCCAGACTATAGCAAGAAGCTCCTTCTCGATTGTGCTGTAATTAATTTCACTTTCGTTAAGCGTTCTAGACGCGTAACAGACTGGTTTATCTGATCCTATTGGGCCTTGAGAGAGAACAGCACCTATAGCTACATTTGAAGCGTCAGTTGTTAGATTAAATTCCTTGCTAAAATCTGGGTATTGTAAGATAGGGTCATTAGTAAGTAAATTTTTACATTTTTCGAAGCTGTTTGTATAGTCAGGGTCAAGCGTTATTTTTCGTCCTTTTTTAAGACACTGAGTAAGGGGCTTAGTTATACGGGCAAAGTCTGGGATGAATTTTCGGTAATAACCGAGAAGGCCTAAAAATTGTTTAATTTCTTTTGGGGTTTTAGGAATAGGATATTTTGTAATAGCGGAAATTTTATCAGGATTTGGCTTGACACCGTCTCTACTAATAACATGACCAAGGTAAGCCGTCTCAAGCTTAAAGAATTCAGCTTATCCATCTGAATTTTAAAGTTGGACTCTCTTAGTCTTTGGAAAACCTTTTCAAGGTTGACCATGTGTTCTTGCAGGGAGGTGCTAAAGACGATTATATCATCCAAATAGACCAAGCAAATCTCATTTTGGAGTCCCCTGAGGACATTATCCATCACACGTTGAAACGTGGAAGGAGAATTCTTAAGTCCCATGGGCATTCGAAGAAATTCGAAGTGTCCATGTTCGACATTGAAGGCGGTTTTTGCGATATCCTGCGGGTCCATTTCGACTTGATAGAATCCACTTGCCAAGTCAAGTGTGGTAAAGTATTGGCTCTTCCCTAACTTGTCAAGGACGTCAGTGATGTTAGGGATAGGGTACTTGTCATCTAAAGTCTTGTCATTCACTTTACGGAAGTCAACAACCAGGCGCCACTTTTGTTTGCCAGACGCGTCCAGTTTCTTAGGAACTACCCAGATGGGGGAGCTCCAAGCAGACTCTGAAGGTCGTATAATACCTTGTTCTAACATTTTGTGAATTTGGTCTCTAACTTCCTGTCTATGAATGAATGGGTACCTATAGCTCTTAGTATGTACCGGAATCTCGTCAATTGTGCGTATTCTATGCTTCACTTTGTTGGTGAAGGTAAGCGGTTCCCCTTCTATATAAAATATATCAGAATAACGAGAGCACAGAGTTGTAAGGTTAGCCTTTTCTTCTTCGTTTAAATGACTTGTACGTAACCGCGAAATAACTTCCTTTGAACGAGTCTTAATCTGTTGAGTGCTAGTGAAATCAGTATTAAACAGTTCTGCTTGCGCGGGCCTATCAAGAGAGAAGATTACGTCATTAGGACTTGGATTTTCTACTTCTAAATAACCACGATTATTAACTACCGTCGTAATGCAATCGTGTACAATACAGTTGCAAAGTATTTGTTCCCGGACAAGAACATCACCGTCACTGGAGTCAACTGGGATCCGGATTACTTTAGATGTTCCCGCTGGAATTATGTCTTCGTAAAGGTTTACGTTACGAGAGTTGTACATTAGGATCGGGTTCGTAGCAAAACGGGTTATTAATTTACTTTCTCTTAAATCGATGCGCGCTTCCCATTTTCTCAACAAATCTAACCCTATCAATCCGTCAAAATAGTCATGAAAACGGTATACAAATAATTTCATGCAATCATTATCTTTAAATTCTGAAAAAGATGGTAAAGTGATAGAATAATTATTTCTACTGGTCGCATGTATATTAGTAACTTCAAACGGATCAAAATTTAAAGGAAAATGATTAAAATAATTTTCTATGGCTTCAGGACTAATGAAAGATTGATTGGCTCCGGTATCTATTAATAATTTCAAAGGTGGATCCGCGATCTTAATATATGGCAGTTGTCGTTGTGTTTGGAGATTCAGTTCTATTTTGGTTTTTGTAACTTCATAGATTTCTGAAAATCCTGCTGTGAACAGCTCGGCTCTGCGAGTGGCTCGGTTTCATCCGGCAATTCGGAAGGCGGGTTATTGTAATTTATGTCATAGTTAGTGTCATAGTCACAAGTATAGTCACAGTAGTCGGTATAGTCATAGTGTTCAGGTTCCGGATAATAGTTATAATATGAGTCATCGTAAGTCATACAATTATTAAAATTCATTTCACGGCTTTTAAAATAATTACTAGGCGGCGGGTTACCGGATTTATTCCAGTCATGCCCGGTTGACATTTTTGTGTGAGGTAACACTCTTGGAGTGAATCGTTGCACACCACTCATAGGTTGCGGGGGTTGATTATGTTGAAAAGAACTATTACGGGGTGGTAATCGAAAAACGTTACTACGGGGGTTATAATTCGGCGGCGGCGCGGCAAACATACGCTGTGTGTTAGTCGGCATTCGTTGACCGGGTTCAGCAAATTTAAAAGGTTGCGGTGGCGGCCTCATCGGGCGCTGTCCTACGGGAACGGGCCAATTAGGTACCGGTGGCTGCGGTACGTGAAAACGCGGGCTGGGCACTGGCATTAAGTAGGGCATTGGCGATGAGTACGGTATCTTAGGGGTTTGTTGTATTTTAGGGGGCTCATTACGATGCTGCATATACATAATATTCAATTCTTCCTGTACGTATTCTAAAGCTTTCTCAATACTCTCAGGACGCATGCAACGTATGCGGGACCCTAGGGGTTCATTTAACCCACGGACGTACGCTTGCATCGTCACCTTTCTATATAAGTCTCGCTTGGCTTCCACGGTTGTAGGTATAGTTTCATGTAAAGTCACATATGTCATAATAGTGCTAAATAAACTTTGGCAAAAGTCATAAAATTCCTGGGGCGTTTTTTGACCTTGAGTCGCTATAGATAAGTCATTGTATAAAGCGGTTTCGTCACGCTGATCCGAAAAATTATTAATTAAGGCAGTTCGAATGCCTAACCAACTTTCAGGTATTCCATTAGAATTTATAGTACAAGCGGCGCTTCCAGTAATTTTATTAAGTATGCCATTTAAAAGAAATAAGTTAGATAATTCGTTCCCAGGTACAGAACTTAAATATTGAGCTGCAAGTTGATCACAAATTCTTATAAAACGAGTTAAAATATTAGGATTCCCGTCAAAGTCGGGCACAAGGCGGAGGGCCTTCAAGATCGTATCTGGATCGTGCGACATTTCTAAATTAAACGATTGATCTAAATTAAAATTAAAATCTAAACTTAAGTCTCTATTACTATCTAATGATTGCTGGCGGGCCTGTCGTAATTCAGACGGCCTTAACCTAGAGGCTCTAGGGTGATAAATTTTGAAATAATAAAAAGGAATTACTTAGGATAAAAGGAAGCAACACGAGAAAAAGTCAAGTGCACTTACATAAACTGCATAGCCGGTTAATCTTCGTGAATTGATTGTCAGATTCTCCTCCTGGATTGTTGCAGGTCCGTAGAGTTCGGATATTCAGCAGCGGGGCTTGATAACCTCCCGGGTTCCTCGCGGTCTGGATCTCGAAGTCAGATTCTCCAAAATTTGCGAAAAAATCCCGTGAATATCCTACCGACTGCGCCAATTACGTTTGCGACAACCGGAGGATCGAAAAAAAACCGAAACTTGATTAAATTACTTTAATTTTTAAAAGATAAAAGAATTACATCAAAACTTAATATAAATTACAATGAATGATCCTAATCGAAGTTTGATTATAGAATGCGAAATTACATTAATAACTTGTTTGCTAAAACTTCTAATTGACGTCACGCTGTGTCTGCATTTCCTGTTTACGCCAAATGCATCGGGAGTTCATAATTGCGTATCGGCAATCCTCGTACTGTAGGTATATGTAATTAAGTCTCCAAAAAAATAGTTTATTTATAAAGCTTGATTTGACTTGATCAGTTTGTATTAGCTCTTGTCATTTTTTATTACGATACATAGGATTGATTGTGGCCAAGCACAAGTATTTGATATTGTAATATAGAGTTTAAATATAGGAAATTATAGTCACTTCAGAATGTAAGGACTCATATTTATGAAAGAATATTTTTTTTATATTCCTCATAGCGAAAATGATTTTTTACTCATCCTTATCCTTGGCTGTATAGCTTTTGCCTTAGCCGGCGAAATTGAGATAAAAAACATTACTTGAAAACGAAACCGTTTCATTACTTTTGGACTTGTGTGACACAACTTGTGTGTGTGTTGAGTGCCTTGCTTTTGTTCTGACGATTTGCGATTCTATATATATAACGTGACTTTATAAGCCTTTGTGCCTAAGGATTCCGATAGATTGCGCTTACGACGACTTATTGCTGTGATTTTGGACTAGTTAATTAAGTTAAAGATATTGATGAACATTTACGTGTCATTATTATCATGGTCGGTTGGTGATAATAGTAATTACATATGTAAATGTAGGTAATTTGAAATCATAACCTCAAAATTAGTACGTAATGAAAATGCAATTATTATTGTTCCTAGACATACCCAATAATATATATATATTTTAAATGGATCCGGATTTCATGTCCTATAGTTTATATATTTTTGACTGCTAAACGCACCACTTTAACTCCAACTAAAACCATGTATGGCGATCTGCCAATGTCGTTTATGGAAAGTTAGAGAAGTAGATATATTTTTACATACATCCTTAAAAGGATCGCGATAGGTGTTGAAGTTACACAATTAGGCTCCAGCAGGACTATAGGAGAACTCAGCGGTGGCTCAAATGCAGTGTCGTCGCCACACACGCACGCCGCCAGTACTTACACCAATTTTTTTTTCACTTGAATATTTTTTGATTTTTTAAATTTCAACTATTAATTTTATTATACTATTGGCCCTAAGCTAGCTTAAAAAAATCAAAATAATGTTGAATAACAAACTTAGGAACTTAATAAAACATAGTTAAATGAATCATAATAAATCTTATTAATTATGATAATATTTCCTTTCTAAAGCGTGATAACGCAAAATGTCTACATCTGGAGGAATTATTGAAACGACGTAGAGGTACGTCGATCTGATTTATAGACGAGGGCTCTGCAGTTGATTTCTGCACGTCAGTTTATACAGTAGCTACTAATAAATTAAGGCGGTTTTGTTAAGTTGTGATTTTGAAATAAAAGTTGCGGATATGGAAGTTTACTACGACCGATAGTTGATCATTTTTTCATTAATTTTTGTTTCTTTTGTATTTTTTTCTTAATTTTACACAGACGTGTTGCGGAAATAACAAAGTAGTTTAAAACAATTGAAAAAGTTAAGTTTGTAACGGGATGAAGGCTGCAAAAAATGCACTTGAACCTTAAACTTTCCGAATAGCTTGGCAAAACCTTCCTAACTCCACTAGACCGCAATTTAAATATGGAATGAGTAAGCCAGCCTGAACTAACTCGGGGTTAACGAACTCGGCTATTGTGTCTCCGTCAGTCCAAATAAAATTTACTGTGACGGATGATTATTCTATCTAATTGCCCGGCCGACTCCTGGTTTAATATATAACTCATATCGCATACTTTCGGGTAGGCATAAATTGGCAGTACATAGCCAAGCTTTGCTCATTGATAATAAACATGCAGTGCAATTATGCCGATTCAACAAGTGAACCCGAATCGGATGCCAATCGAACACTAGTTAACAACACTTTCATTTGACATATGAAGTGAAGACTGATTGTAATGTAGGGCGGATATACTGGCACGCGTGTCTTGGCCCGCAACGTTGCTGCTCAAAATGTACCATTTTAACAAATTTTTTGTGTGTTTTAAACAATTTGTCGATAAAGTTCAAGGTGTCTTAGATGACTTGCTAACTATATAATCAAACAGGGTAGCTTAGTAAGGATTCACAATAAAATAACAAACGTCTTGATATACGCACTTTATTTGCCCAGAAAATACAAATTAATGATTGCAAGAATATTTTCATTTCATGTAGTTTACAATGGTGTAATAACTGTTGACCTTGACATCAAAATGCTCTTCACAAAAATATATTTTTGATAAAAATACATCCATTGGTTACCTATGAAACTGCTATCGTTCTAGGTACGCACCTAAAGCAGTAAATGCTTAAAAATAATTCTCAATAACGTGATAACCATTAAATGCTACGTACATGATTTTAACGTATTACCTAGCAACAAACGATATTAAAAAAAAACAAAATATTACAAAAAGTATGAATAAAACAAAATATATAAGTACATACAAAGTTACAACATCCATGGCAGTAATGTTCTTATTGTACAGTTTAATGTTGTGCATCTTACTGTTAACTGCAATTGTTTTCGGCTCGTCTTCACACGACACACAAGAAACCCTGCAGTTCATAACAATATTCAATTAGTTTTCTTTACTTCGTCTATCGTAGGTTAGATTCTTGTACTCCACAATGACAGGTTCACAAAGGCGTGCAGAAGGCAACGGAAGCAAACATAACAATCAATAAAGTAAGAACAAACACTGACTTCGTGAAATGTTAGAAGAGCTGTATGAAATATAATTTCTTGTTACAAAACAATAAGTGTACTTCATGTGTACTAACTGATGATCCCTTTCCATACAATGACAAACTAATAAATGTTTATGCTTCCATGACTTAAATCCTACATTTTCTATCTTAAATTAATAATCCCAACCAAATAAATTTAAAATGATATGAGAAACGAAAAATGAATCAGGGCAAAATATTTAAAACTACATTTGTCTAATAATCTATCCCTCATTTATATAAATTAAACGACGTAACAGCCTAATTTGAACAATCTACGTCAGAAAATGTGACTTTTCTAAGAGAAAATTGACCTTGTCTATAACTATGCTAAATTGCATTTTCTCTCTTAAACATTAGGTTGTAAGGTCGATTTTCTTATCTAAGCTATAAACTTCAACGAGGTAAGAAACTTCCTAAAAACTTTGGGCTACCTTTAGAATATAATAACTTTTAAAGGATTAAAGTTTGACACGATCAGCGCGAATTTCAAGACAGTACAAATGATTTAGTAACTACTAAAAGACACAAGAATTTATGGCGTTTTAATCGTTTTTGGAATACACTTGCAAGTTTCAGTTTTAATAATTGCGTCTTTAAAATTTAGGTTCTCGTCGTCTTACCTTCATACAGTAATGTAAAATATTGTTAACAGTTTTATGGGTAATTTGGATATACAGTGGCTAAACAGTGCTAGTAAATGTGATTCCAATATCGATTAAAACACTACATAATTTGTAAAGAAGTATTAGTAAACACTGCCAACCTGTCTTTTGAAGACATCTAGTCCAATGCTGTCAGTTGGCAGTTATTAAGGCAGGCCCAGACCTTGCAAAGATGTACTCACATTATGTTTAGGAAGTCATTTGGAAATGTCTATATAAGGTTTCATATTGTGATACGATAAAATGCAATAAATATTCAAATGACTTCCTACGATAGTATTAGCACATGTTTGCAAACATGTCTGGCACAATCTCTCTACGAACATTACAAAGTAGGTCTATCACAGATGGACGCAAGTATTCCCGATGTGATCAATATTGCTATATTATTTGTTTTAAACTGGTAATAATGTTGGCAACACTTTTCTATTTCTTCGGAGAGGGTGACTAAATTGGTGTTCTACACTTCATGTTTAACATTAAAACAACAAAGATATTTGATAAACCGTTATAAAAACAGTTTAAAAAAGTTGGCAAACATACTCTAGATTTCATTATGTAATTATTATGCAGGATGACATAAACTAGGTTATGAATTGATATGAAACTTTTCTTTTATTCACGTAGTAATTGGAAGAGAGCGTAATTATAGCATAATAGCATGCATACATACTTTAAATTTTTTATTCATCTTAATCAGTGGCATCAAGTCCTAACAAACTGTGATCTCTCCGTCAATATCTTCATACCTTACAACATTTACATTATAAAAAATTTGCACTCTTTTTACATTGTCTATCACTTTACAATTGGTAAGTAGTTTTATCGCACAAGCTGTGTCTTGCTCTCAGGCCTCGTACGTTAAAATCCTTAAAATTTTGTCGTTCAATTCATAAAACTCAACTCAACTCAACTGTGATGTTATTTATTTATAACACATCTTTTAGACGAAAACAAAACCAGCTACGTGTACATGGTAATATCTGCCCTGCATTACTCGATGTGACAGTGTGCGCTCGTTTGACAAGCGAGCAAACAAACAAAACAAGGACCAAAGCGCAATCCTCTACTAATGTACAGGCCCGTTTACGCGACTAAGCTTTTTACAAATAAATTACATCAAAATATTTTGACTTTTAGTAATAAATATAATAACAATAAATTATTCGTTGACTTTTATGTAGGTTGTTTTTCTTTTACTTTTTTACACCAAACAATATGGAGGCAAAATTTTATATATTTCTAAATACTGAAATAAATAAAGACATGTCACTTATAAGTAGACGTATTGCTTGGTTATATACAATTGATTAGTTAGTATATTAGGTATATAGTACGGATAGTTAATAAATTTGTACATTTTACGCCCCCATTCAATTGGAACCTACATAAAAATCTATGGTAAGCTTACTTTTATATCGAGGTGCAACTTGGCACTTCGGCATAAAGGAATGTGAGCTTCGACGCCACGCCAATCGGTAGCGATAGCATTTCACTTACAAACTAGATTGATCGCAATGATAAAATTAAAGAAGCAAATCTGCTAAAAAAGGTTTTAAAAATTAGAAATAAAACTCCCAGTATCGACTACTGCAATCGCGTATTTAAATTAAACTGTACACCTAATGTTACTACCGCATATCACATGTCGAGCTCGGGGACTAGTGGGCGAGCCCGCCGTTCCTTTGGCGCGCGAAACCGTTGAGTTCCTTACTGAAGCCGTTGGTAGCCTTCACGGGCTCTATCGGAGGATCAACCTTGGCCTTTTTGACGGGCTTCGGGCCGAGGTAGGACTTGTAGAAGAAGCGGGCGAAGAGCACGAAGTAGGAGAAGTACATGGCCATGGAGAGTTTGATGTTCATCTGGCTGACGCCGCAGGCGTGCGTGCCCGTGGACAGGTAGTGGTGCGCCCAGTAGTTGACGTAGCAGCCGACGATCATCTGCGTGAGCTGCAGCGCGGTGATGGTCATGGCGAACATCTTAGGCGGGTACCTCCCCATGCTCACGAGGGCGTAGTATGAGTACATGACGCTGGAACGAGACAGAGGTTGGTCAACTTTGTGTTTTTTTGAGTGAGTAAGTAAGTCATTTCGAAAATTTAGTATTTTCATACCAAGAAACCTATCCTGAGATTTCTTTTTCTCACCGTTAGAGCGGTAATTTTATAATGATTAGTTTAAATATACGTAAGACCTCAAGCCCGTGGTCGTTATGGCGGCCTCGTTATGTAATATTATCTTAACACACATTTACCACGTCTCGAAACACCGAGGAAATATACAAATATATCCGGTCAAGGAAAACATTTAGGTATATATCACTTGACATGTTGTTATTTTAAGAAGATAATATTTTCATTTTAGCAATTAATATAGTTTAATTTGATTTGAAACCAAATACGTATACGTCTGTGGCAGATCAAATAAATATTCTTGTATAAAAATGAATAGATATTAAAATATTGATTGTTGGTTTGTAATTTGTATCTTTTACTTACATAATGAAAATATCACGCTTTTTTTCTATGTCAAATACAAAATTGTATCATCCCGTTATTTACTTAAAAGACAAAAAGTGTAACGATATTTTTAAATTGGCGAATTTTAAGTTACTTATCAATAGTCTATGCATTTAATACAATAAAAGATGTAGCTGGATTTTAATATTACCAGAATATTCCGGATCACTCGGCATTCGAAACAATTATTTCTAAACAAGTCTTTACTTTAACTACTATAAAAATTAAAATTTACCTAAAATTGTGTTTTTGTGGAATAAAGACTTAATATTCTTTGTTAAAGAAAAACTTGTTATTATAATTTTAATGTATTTTATGTGCGTATAAAGCCTCTAATCGACATATTCAAATTTGGCTTTATATTTTATTTATTAATACATTTAGATAGACTTGATTGACTGAGCGCTTGTTCGACCAGGCATAACAAATCACGAAAGACAAGCAAAAGAAAAAAATATATAAATGCCAATTAATCATTCATTTTGCTCTTTGTACTTTATTGTGGCACCAAATAAAAATAAAAGTTGTAACTTATAGTAGTTTATTGATGTAAGCCATATCACTATTAACTATGTTTGAGAAAACAATAATATTATTAAATTGATCGCACGTAAAAAATAACAACAGACCATAACATAGCACCACGGTTACGAAGATATGTCTAACGTCATTCTGAAAGTAACAAGTTATATAAAAAGCCCTTATACGCATTCATAACAACTTGTATACAATAATATATTTCTACAAAGGGCTGTATGAACACCCGAGCACGTTCCTATTGTGAGCACTTAATAAGATTTACTTCTATTCACGTACGTGTTCGATTTCTTAGAAAAACGTAATATAACGTGAACCCAGATAAAGCATTCATGGCGATCTAAAGGTCTGGTTGTGATAAGGTCACTGGGGTATCTCGTAAATTTAATATTGCAATGGTTTGTATACACTGCTAAGTCAAATTAAGGCTCTACTTCGATTCTCAAACAATATCCGGAGAATATGTAGATATATTTCGGAATGTTCGCCCTTATTGTTCGAGAAAAATTTGGTATTTCACATTTGTTTACTACCGTGTTGCGAATATACCGTACATTCATCCAATTAAATATAAAACTAAAAATGGTTTGGTTCACTGATAACTTTTGGTGCAATCATTTACAATCACTTATCATCACATTACCCATTAATACATTTTCTTGGCAGCAGCAGCTTTTGTCCGCAATAAATATAAATTCTTTAAAAGAATGTGGCAGCGTATTATTTAGTAGAATAGATATTTTATAGCCGCTACAGCCGACGGCCCAGTCTTGGTCGCGGTACACAGATGGATGTTCTCGGGTTATGGTAGTTGATATTTATAAATGTATGTTTATTCTGGATTTCCCTCCAGTTCGCTGTATCTATAACACAAGCTCTGCTTACTTTGGGACCATACAGTTTGTCTGGGGATTTATTTATTTATTATTAACTATAGCGCTCAACTCTAAATTACCTCTAGTTTTACATCAAATATCCAAAACAAAAATAAAAGCTCACCTGTGCACGCAATAATTCATGACGACGAACCACCTCGCTGACGAGGTGTAATCCGTGAAGGAGTACCACGTGTATAGCAGCACGGTGATGTGGTGGTACCAGTGCAGGAAGATCAGGGGCTTCTTCCGCAGGATGATGAACACCGTGTCGCCCAGCTCCGGCACCTTCGACAGCACGAACATCCACGTCCAGAACCCGCTAACTTTGTCCAGTTCGATGAAGCTGGAATGTAGAAGGGGATCGTTAGATTTGGAGAACTGCACGGATTTTGAGTTGTTGAAAGCCAAGATCAACCTAAAAGTCAACCTTGGGATAACGTAAATTTGAGTAAAATTTGACGGTTGTTGCATGATGGCAATCAATCAGTGGGCAAGGTTAATTCTCGGTAGAAGAGTGTTCCGAATGTAGCTAAAATGAAATTTTAAAAGCCCTCTGGACTCTGTTAGTTGAATTGTATGTTAGTTCCGACTAAAAGACTTGTACACAACGCTATCAAGCCTATTAAAACCTAATGTTCACACCTTCCATAAGAAAATGACCATCTCAGTGTACTGTCGCAACTTTGGCGTGCTTCTGAGTAAGAATTATTGAATTGGAGGCTCAGAATTTATAGCAGAGTAGTAAAACAGAGCAGAAGATTGTCGCTATATTATATAAAGAAAAAAAAATTACAACGAGTAAAGAATACTAATAAATCTGCATCAAAATAAAGCTATAAAGATAAAATAGTCATAAAATACTCTGTGACGTAACGGTTTTTTTATAAATCGATAAAAAAAGAACAATAATGTTCTAGACTATCGTTGATAACAGTTTCTGATCCGCACGATCTGCGCCTTAGAAATGCCTTATAGTTATTAAAAGCTAAGCCGAGGTATATTTCCACGTGTTAGCAGTATGACGGCATGCATAAATTAATCAAGTTAAGCAATGTTGCTTATGAACTAGCTGGTCAATAAACTGCTAGCGTTCCGTTCAAGTTCAGGGGGTTCGGCGCGACCTTAGATATTTGATAGGTAATGTTGATAATATACGCTGAAAGGAAAAAAAAATTACTTTATTGTGGCAACAAGGCACACTTTTTAATAATACAAAGCTTAAAAACTATGTTAGTGTAACTAATTTTATATAGTGTAACAAAATTTGATTAAAAAGGTCGGTACAACCTGCGCTATTCTAAAAGTCTAAAAGTGATTTAATCGAAAAATGAATCTAAATTGTACAATATATTTTTTATAAAAGGTGAAATAAAAAATATTGTATTACAATCAGATGATAAATTAAGCTAAACTCTCGAATATCACTTTAAAAACTTCGAAACAATTTGCAGAATTCACAAAGTTGAACAAGTAACTGTACAAAAATTGCAAAGAGAAAGTACCAGCCGGCTCTTGATCTCGGGTCGCAAGTTAAACCGGCGTTCCATGCGCGAATTTTGAAACAACTCCATCAGATGCAAAGTCCGAAATGAGGCAACAAACATGGAGAGGTTATTTTAAATTTCAGCATTCACGGGTTATAGAAGGTATATTATAAAGATCATATTTTAAATTTTCAGATTGTTTCATCTTAAATTATTTATTAAATATGTTTACTAACAATTAGACATTTTTACGTATTTCTGATAAAAACATGATAACTAACATATTTTTCCTTAAAAGTCTCCTTGACAAGAGTAATCAATGAACATACGTGTTTATAAACAGGCTGATAGACAACCAACGTCCTTGGACTTCTTGTCGATATAACAGTAGGTTCCTAATCATATCTATATATCAATCACCATCCACAAAATATTACATATGTATTTATCTAAATCATAGCGTTGTATCCGGAACAAACAACACCGCGTGTTGATAAAAATATTAATATTTACTTAAAATGTAAGAATCATTCTCAAATGGGATGGAAACTGCCTACGCTTGAAAACGTGTGACGAAATAGTTTACCGCGTCCATTTTTCGGGTTTCTCATGTTCCCCGATGAACTAATAGAAAATTTAGAAAACCTAAAAATTAATACAACCGACATAATGGAAAAATCATATGAAAGAATCCGAAGTTCTTCAAAATAAAATTAGCCTTATCTTCCGAAATCCGTAGGATTTTTTGTCGAGTCTAAAGTTGTCATAGAAAAAATTATTTCAGTAGTCGAATATTTCAGCACTGTATTATAGATATATATATAGAGATCTAAGAGATATATATATATAGATCTAAGAAAATGCTTGTATTTCACTGTGTCGAAATATGAATCCAATTTTTTTTTTTTATATTTTTTATCAGCTCATACACGTGTCAGCTATTTAAATAATAATTTTCAATAGTGAGTTACACAATCGTTTATATTATATTTAGGAATAGGGGAGAAGTGGCATGAAGGAGCCAGGTTTTGAAAGAGCCACTTACATTTATTTTGGTAATTTATAAACGGATTTGGTTGGTAATTTAATTTTTAAGTGAGCAACAGTGATTCCCCGTCATCCACAAACATTTGACAGTCCGCCGAAACCAACGGAAGCCGGCACATCGAGTCAAAGTTGTTGGAACTAAAAAGTAAGTATTTTGCTTCAGTTAACTTGTTTTTTGGTATTTTATTGAAAAGAAGTATAGGTAAATGGATTGTAGATTGAGTTTGTGCATATATTTGGCCTTGCAGTTGCGTAACAAGTGAGCCGCAAAAGTTTTGATATTATTGTTATTTTAAGGGTTATATTTTTTTAAAGAATAAGTAATGGAAGAGCCGGATGAATGGGCCTTAAAAGAGCTGGCTCTTACATAACCGGCTTTTACATAATCCTGAATATTAATTTTGTAAATAAAATAAAACCATAGTAAATATGCATTTTTTTCATACATTATTAAATGATTTGCTTCAGATATGGCCTAGATATATATTATAAATTCAAATTCAAATTCAAATTCAAACATTTATTTGACAAAACAACTACAACACATAAACATAAGCATAAAATGAAATAAAATGTACAATTTACAAAAACAAGAAACAATAACAATAAGGAGGGGAAAAATAGATGATAATAATAGTTTAAATTAATTAGGTTAATCAGGTTTTTGCGCTGTAGTGCGTTTGTCAAATAGGACACATCTCAGCATGAGCTGTAGCCACAGGCAACAGCGCTGGTTTTCAGATGTGCCCTAGGTGACACGAGTACCGTCGGGAAGAAGATATATACTAGATACTAAGGTATTAAATTAACTATAACAATAAATAAATCCAAAAGTTAAAGAAAATCTAAAATAAAATATATATATATATATACATATTGTAATAATGATACTTCATAAATATTTGTTATAACACATAAATAGCATAGGTAGATAAACATTGTATTGTATATATAATAATTGTAGTGACGTGAGTCTTGTGAAACTGGTTTCGGCTTCTACAGGTATGTTGGAACAACTCGGACCCCACTCGGTATCGTTTTTTGATAGGACAAAAGATATTTTTTTAACGATGTTTTAAAAGTTTGTAACGAACCAAGTTTTCGAAGTGGAGGCGGTATGTTGTTCCAACACTTCGATGCCGAATACCGAAAACTACCACGGAAAGCAGTACTGTGGTACAACGGCATACTTATAGGCCTGCTAAGAGAACGGCATTCTCTGGACTTAGAACGCCATTCTAATTTTTTAAGTAAGTATTCCGGTCTACGAGTATTGATAACACCAAATAGAAGGGATGCAAGGTGAAGTTCCCTTCGAAGTGTCATCTTTAACAGCCCAGCATTATTAAGAAAGGGAGTGATATGCATGCGGTAGGGAACTTTGAAACAGAAACGAGCACAGGCGTTCTGCACTCTCTGAATGACACGGTCCGTGCGAGCGAGTAGGCGCGGCCCATATACCAAACTGCCGTACGTCAACTTGGATAAAATCAACGAATAGCACAGCTTTATTCGCAGATCTACGTTTAGAAATTCACGGATACGGTATAAAATTTGAAGCCGGTAAAAACAGTTTCTAGCAGTCTCTAGCACGTGACCCTCAAACCGCAACTGTTCGTCCATCAACATTCCCAAGTTGCGTGCCTCTGGCACACGTTCCACCTGTTTACCCATTATGGTCACGATAGGGTTTTGCGCGGATATAGTAAGGATCTGGTAGGGAGATCCAAAGACTATAAGCTTCGCTTTTTTATGATTAAGTACTAATGTGTTGGACTCCGACCACGCCGCGATTCTAGCTAAATCTTCATTTAAATTCTTCACCGCAGTATTTGTGTCTTTAGGATCGAATGAGAGGTATAATTGTGTGTCATCGGCATACATGTGGTACTGGGAGTGACGTATCACTGAGCAAATGTCCGCAGTATATAGGGTGAATAGCAGGGCCCCAATATGGAGCCTTGTGGTACGCCTCTCGTAATATGAGCGGGTGTAGATAGCAAAAAACCTCCGTCACTGCTGGCCAACCTTACTATTTGACACCGATTGCTGAGATAACTCGAGAACCATTTGACTGTGGTGTGACTAAAACCATAGTACGTCATTTTGGATAGCAGAAGTGGAATATTAATTGCGTCAAATGCCCTCGAGTAATCCAACAAAACCATCAAAGTTCCCAGTCCCCTATCTTGTGCCGACAAAACATTGTCTGTTACATCTAGCAGAGCCGTGATAGTGCTATGTGATTTTCTAAATCCCGATTGCAGGACCGGCAGTACGGAGTTATTTTCCACGTAAGCGCTTGGATATGTACTGCCCTTTCTAGGACTTTCGATAAGCACGGCAGTATACTTATCGGGCGTATGTCTGTAAAGTCCGCGACATTTGCCTTCTTGGATAATGGCGTCACCAACGCCATTTTCCACGCCTCAGGGAAGATACCTGTTGTCAGTGAATTATTTATCATAGCAGTAATGGAGGTGAGGGATTCAGGAAACGTGAGTAACAGCATATCCAGTGAAACACCATCGGCGCCCACAGCATGCAACTTCAACGAATTAATTATCCTCAATACACTAGTTTCGTTAATAGGTTTTAACACGAATTCAGAGAAGCCATGTCGGTGGAACTCAAAATACGTCATAAGCGATAAAGAGGCATCAGGTTCACCAGGAACTGAAAGGAAGTAAGAATTAATTTTATCAGGATCTCGCATATGGGAGGGCAGTTCTGTATCGCGCCGTTTACCTGTTACATTTATTGTGCGTTTTAGATTACTCCAAAGAGCTCGCGGAATTTTCACCATTACACTTTATAACACAGACTGGCTCTTTCTTAACTTTTAGTAGCTCTTTGAATACCGAAATGTAATAAAAGAGCGGAAAAAAATTTTTTTTTAATGAATATTATGTTGATGTTTCCATAGCGTTTAAGGTTTTTCGTTTAAAATGACCTGCTTTAGTAAATAAATAATAATTGAAGAAGAAAAAATCAAATTGTTTTTATTAAAAGAATGTTTTTTGCTCCGTTTAGTACACTGGCTCTTTCATGGCACTTCTCCCATACAGGTGTCAACCATGCTCAGATGATAGATAAGAATTACTCTGGGGAAATTATATACACGGACAGATCTATGAATATGAAACTAAGACCCCCTGTGAAACAAGCTATCTGAACTCACAGTAAACAAAGTAATCACTATAACTTGGAAAACAAATGTAACTTAATGATACAAAATCTTCATTAAACGAACCTTAAACAAACCGTGTTTTATGTTAATTTGGGTCACTGCAGAAAAGTTAAACACAAGTTTATGCATTGTTTAAATATTTAGGAGTAGTTCAAGTGCCGAAAGTCAAGTCAGGTGAAATTAAAAAATTTATAACCCAGTTAAATTAAAACAAAATGTAAAACAGTTACAATAGGCACCACATTTCAATTTGGCTGGGCTACACATTTAGATAGTACTACTTAAAGAATCGTTTAATTTATTTTCTAAGATCGTACGTTGCCACAATATGTCAGTTTGTAAACGGATTCAAATCTCTGATGCAGAAAGCGAGGAGAAGATGCCACGTCCAATAAGGTCCTCATCGACTAATAAGGCTGTATTAGAACTTGTGTTCTGTACAAAAGGAAAATCTTAGTAAATATAGTCTTAGCAAATCTTAAGACCCTTTAGTAAACGCAAAGTATACTAATCCAATATTTAAACGAACATATCCACACAAGATAAGCAAATGTTTCAATCTCACATCCTATTCACAATTCACTATAAGGTACGTAAATACAGACGACTTTAACTAAAAAAAACTGCGACTCAGGCCCGTTTCCAAGTGACATCTTGAGCGTATCGTAAGTAAAACATCTTGTAGTGAATGGTGCATCGGAAGTTGAACATTCTGCGGTTCTATTCTTAAACGTCCATCAACAAGGGTATAGATGGATGTTACCATATTTGGACAATGGTGATCAATTGTGTGAAAATATGATAAATGTTCAGTTTCTAGTACGAAGAGTTTAGATTTCGTGGTTTCTAATTTCATTGTTATGTTGGTTTTGTTAGTTTACTGTTTAGAATTCTCGTATAAATTAGATCGGTCACCATATTCGTGTATTTCGAAAACAAGAATGTCATTTACAATCAAAGAATCTTTGTGATCCGAACTTTTTCTAATAATAACAAGTAAATTGCATACAAGTTTTCCGTAGATATTTTATTTAAATATGTATGGTCAAGCCGTGTATTATAGCGTGCTAGTTTTCATCTGCAAATACCCCTAATAGCCGGCGCTACTGGCACAATTCCTAAATTTCCAGGTCTCAAACTCTACAATTTCCACCAGTATCAATGGAAACCAGCACGCAGTTACATCAGACCACACAATCTCGCGCCATGAATGGTCAAGCGACGGCAGCGGCGGGAAAGTGGGACCTTATGCAATTGACTCACTCGACGATCAAACTGTGAGTGACGCCAACGCTGAGGCGTGTGTGACGTCAGTTAGAAACGGAAACTTCAACCGAAATGCGCAGATGATTTTCTAATTAAGATTGTATTTGCCCACTCCCAGACTGCTTGAATTCGAATTTCAAATCGACGTTTTTAATGAAAATCTGACGCAAATCAGTGTTTCTGGCACATTATTTTAAAATGTGGTTCATCATAACATTGGTTATTAAAGAAAGAGTCATGAATGTACAGCAAAGTGTATTTCGCGTAAGAAGGTCATTGAATGAAGAAGAAAGTGACGATAAAATTATCGAAGCCTATTTTAGCATACGACATGAAGTGCGTTGCTGACGTCTTTCCAGATAAAAACTGTGGCTTTTGATAAAATAAATATTTAAAGTTAAAAATACTTCTTTTTTCGTCGTCGAAATTTCAGCAGATTGTTTTGTTAGCGCAAATTAATGTACAGTTAGAAATTTTTTTATACAATTGGGTTTTGGGTCAACAATATGTGTTTATTCAATGTTATGTAACGCTTTCACAAACACAACAAAGACGGAATCCCACTCTGTGACAGACGGAGTTGTTTCTTTCATAGCTTTGTCAAGCTGTATGCCTAATTACCTATTATGTGTTTTTTTTTTCACCGGACTTTTTTCCTCTCGGTCTACCTTTAAAAGCCGAACTTAAGGTGTATTTACGCAATCACGATAAAGATGAAGAAAAAGCAGACATTCATCATGTGCATTTGTTTTACCTATGATGAAATAAACTATTTTGATGTGATTTGACTTGGCAAGTCTTATTAGTTCATACTATTATTTAACTAATATCACTCTCTTTAACATTAAACAAAACAACCGATCACGCCATCACCCCACGCCTTTATCTCAATAGCCTAGTGTGACCCTCCTGTGGACGCTGATTACCGACGCAATTTTCCAGTTTTTCCACTTTCCGACATAACTCTAGAACGTTCGTTATATAACGTTGCGGCATTTAGGTTTGTATGTCAACGAGAGCGCTCATCGGCTGCAAAAGCCACCTCGAGAGACCCTTGGACCGAGCTCTGCGAAAATCATACACAAGAAAGTTTAAAGCGGCCCTCTCAAACAGAACTTACTTGAGCACAAAGCCGAGACTTGCCAAGGTTACCGACCAGTTTAAAGCCATATTGTATTAGCTTATGTCAATGTAAATATCAATTAATACGGGACACGCGACCGGGCTGATGTGAGTATTAATATTTACGAAATATTGAATGTGAAAGTACGTACTCCAAAATGTCGCTTGTCCTTCACAATCGTTCATTTAAATTGATTAACTTATTAAGAATGAGATTTAAGGTAATTGTCGCTGAGCAAAGTTCACATGATTGTCGTCGTGCAGATTAGCTTCAAATCACATGAGATGTGTTTGTAAGAAAAATCCGCGTTTGACATTTCTCAATTTTGTAAACTTTAAAATAAAAAAATTAAACACGACAACTTTGCAAAAAGCGCTATCTAAACAAAATACGGCACGTCGATCAATTTGATAGTAAGTAATAGCGCTCGGGCATCATTAATTTAGATTAACGAACCTTTCTCAATCAAAGACTTCTAAAAGTTTAGCCCTAAATCCCACTCATTAAATAGAGATCCCTACAGAATCTAGAACGCAATTTTTACAAAAGAGAATCTACCACAGATACATATAAACTCATCTCTATTACAAAAGGAGCTAAGGGTCAGAGTCGCGCGATCTACATATCAGAACTGCGCCTCACTAGTTTCGGCTGCCACTGGTTCTGTTCGCCTAACTCCCCGAAACTAGACGCTATCAGGGCCTAATAGATTTTCGGCAGGATGTTAACAAATTCTATGTAAGTACAGGGGGACTTGATTTAAGATAATTCGACTGGCCGGTGTTAGCGAACTATATGATTTGCAATTTCAGTTGTTCGTACACACCGTCTTGCCCTAAACTTCGGGTTATTAATGTCATCTTCACTTCAAAAAAGAAATCACAATTCTAAGCACTTTTTGCATATAATGTATTTTAAAAGAAAGACGAAAGGAAGATGAAGAGGGTTGAAGTAAAGATGTCTATTGAATTTTAATATTTCGATAACGAAAATGTAATAAAAATGTTACAAATAAAATAGAACTATCTACTTTTTTTACCTTTCACATATTTATTTATCAAAAAACGTAACGTCGACGATTCGATTCGACCTTGACTATTTTAAGTAGCTCTCAAGGAAAAACCATCGAATTAATTTGATGAAAATACATTATTTTAATAATTTACGTGTTATGTTTTATGTACGAACACGATGACTTTATTTACAGTAATTAACCAATCAACCTGAAACCAATTCGTAATGTCCATTTTTGTATTTAAAAACTGTGTTTATGCAATCTGTCGTTGATTCTATAATATATCCTCGCAAAGCAGTTAAGAAAAAATTGACCTAGACGTTTCATTATATTGAGGTTATTAATAAATTTAAAAACATAATACGTAAATGTCTCATGTACAATAATGCATAAAACAAAAATATACTTTAGTCTATAAATTCAACCACGTCATCATAATTGTTCTTATATCTCTCAAATTAAAATCCATTTATATTTACATATTTACAGAAAAGCAAATAAATTCAGATAATGAAAAGAAAACAATGATACAACAATCAACAATTATGTATTATTCAGGCAATAGGTTATCGAGTCCTAACCAGAGCATGTAAACCTCAATTTGCTCCCGAAACGTGCTACGATAATACATTTTTAAAGATAAAACTTGCCTAAAGATAGGTAACGACGATATGCAGCAGTTTTGGAACAACTTGCATTCATTGTTGTTTTCGAATCTGTATCACTGAGAAAGCGTTAAAACATCTTAACTAGATACATATAACTAGTCACTAGATGGCGTCGTTTGTAGATGATATTACGCAAGTAAGTTACGCATTAACAAGACACATTTAACCCATTTAAGACCGCCGTGCCCAAATGGGGACGGCAACACAAGTGATGATATTTTTTAACTATAGAGGGTAATCGTGAATTTTATTGAGCCGATGCACCACTCATAAGTCTAGTTACTAAAATATTAGCTGCTGTTTTGGAGTTTGTTCTGATTTTCATCGAATATTGTTGTGTGGATTTTGTTAAAAAATACTATACCAACACTAAAAACGTAAGTAAGTTTATTTTTTATTAGAATAGTATGATACATATAGTTGATGTTGTTTTTTACTCATTATGGTGTCAATAATTGACTTTTCATTAGAATACAACATAAAAAAATAAATAAATTAGTTCTTTTTACGATTTTTTTATGGTGTCCCCATATGGGGACAATGGATACATCCGGGTGCTAAATATGGTAATTGTTCTACAGGATTGTGTAGAAACGAAAATGTCCAAGAAAGTGTTTACGACATCTGACGCGTACAAAGGTCTTCAAGATGCTCTAGAAGCAATTATGTGTGAGTCTGATGAGGACCTGGAGTATGAGTTGGTGACAATTCCACCTGAACCAAGTTGTGTCACTGACGAAGAAGAGGCGGATGAGGATGATTTACTTCAACATAACTTACCACGAGATGTTCCAGGGCGAGTAGAGGTATTTGCACGTCATAATGATGAAGACACTGCCGATTGGGAGAGTGATGATGATGAGCCTTTATCAACATTTCAAAGGAAGCGCCAGCGTCTAGAGGACCAAGAGCCCCGTTGGCACAAGTGTGATCCATCTTACGATACATTTATTTGTGGAGACAGTGTTCCACAACGCCAGGAAAATGTTAAAAAATCTTTGGAAAAACTAAATCCGGTTCAAATATTTGAGAAGCTATTTGATGATGATGTCTTGGACATTATTGTTCGAAATTCTCATCTGTACGCGTCTCAAAATAACCGACACGAGTTCCGCACATTTCCTCAAGAAATCAAGACATTTCTTGGCATTTTGATGCTAAGCGGATACCATGAATTACCGCGAGAGAAATTATATTGGTCTCTAGATGAAGACTGTCACGTAAATATTGTGACTAACGCTATGTCTCGAAATAGGTATCTAGAAATAAAAAAAAAACTGCATTTCTGTGATAATACTCTTTTTGAGGGAACCACTGACAAAATTTATAAAGTAAGACCGCTGGCTGACATGGTGCAGAATAAATTTTTACAATGGGGAACATTTCACGTAGATTTATCGATAGACGAATCGATGGTAAAATACTTCGGTCGTAATCCAGCAAAACAATTTATAAGAGGTAAACCTGTGCGGTTTGGGTACAAAAATTGGATGTTAGCAAGTTCATGCGGCTATTGCTACGTTTTTGATATTTACTGTGGCAAGTCAGTAATTAGTAGCAAAGAACCTTTGGGTTCAAGAGTAGTGAAAATGCTTCTTGAAAAGTTGAAAACTAGTCCTCAAGATCACAAAGTGTATTTTGATAATTATTTTACTAGCCACGGGTTGCTCAAAGAGTTGCGAGATGCTGGATACCGTGCTACAGGAACTGTGCGTGAAAATCGCACAAAGAGATGTCCTCTAACAGATGTGAAAGAGATGAAGAAAAAGAACAGAGCTGACTATGATTTCCGCTTTGATAAAAATAATAAAGTGTTATTTGTTCGATGGCTGGACAACAGTGTGTGCACTATGGGAACTAATTATGACACTGTGGAACCCATTGGTAAAGCAAAAAGGTGGTGTACGACTAGACGACAAAAAATAGACGTAGGGATTCCACATGTTTTTCAAAATTATAACGCAGGGATGGGAGGAGTGGATCAAGCAGATCAATCGATTGCTCTATATCGTGTATCAATCCGCGGAAAGAAATGGTGGTGGGTTTTATTCACCTACATGCTGGATGTAACTTTGGCAAATGCCTGGCGCTTACACGTTGTGACTAGCCAAAAAGACGACAGAATGGATCAACTCCAATGCCGTCGGACCTTAGCTCGGCATTATTTACGACATGGACAAAAAAAAAGTCGCCCGTCAGCCTCTAATTTGCCAAGTTTACAATACCAAAGTGGCGCTCACTTTCCAAAAAAAATTGAAAAACAATTACGTTGCACTGTATGTCACGCCAAAGCACGCTGGCAATGCAAATTATGTGTGAAAACATTATGTATAGAAAAGCCATGTTTTGAAATTTTTCATACCCTATGATCCCGTTGTCCCCATTTGAGGACGGCTGTTTTTTTCAGTTTCAGAATAATTTTTTTTTTAATTTTTTTCACTATTTTCTTTTCAAATATGTTAATTAACCCAAAAATAAAAGAAACATGCAAATATCTCCTGTAGTTTCATTTTGGTCCCAAATGGGTTAATACCAAAAAATGTTTATAAACAGGATGGAAAGCCAAAATATCGACCCTGTACATGCCAAACGGTGCGGTGTTTTGGAAAATGGAGTCATGGCATTTGAAATGACTTTTTACATCATCATGATTTCGATACTTTTGTTATTCAATTACAAAGGCTGTATGGCCCGGCGCGGGCGCCGAGCTAGCAGCGCGTACGGTGTAATAAACACGCATGCCTTTCTCTGCTTTCACTGAGTCCATTTTTGAATATGCTCGTTTTTAAATCAAGAAAATTGGTCAAGCCGACGTAACAACTTGGATTTAATTTGCATTGCGTCGTAAAACTATCTATTATGATATTTAGAGACGCTTGAATTATTATTATTACGAATCATTTTCAAAACTAAAAATGGCTAACAAACCAAAACAAGTATTTTAGTTGAAAAATATCTTGATATCGAGAGCAATAACCGAGGGCAAAGTAATTTTGCTGTACGCAAAATAAAACGGGGCAAAGTCTAAAACTTGATTATTCTGCGAGTTCATAACTCCGCATTTCTCAGGTTCATTCAAGGAACTAGGAACGCTGCTTTTGAATGATTAGATCAATGTACATGCCGTTCAGGTAAGATGGCTTTAAAATAATTGGAATAATAAAAGCGCTAATTTCTATAGCTTTAATGCCCATTTACGTTGACCCGGGATACAACCGTTATCCTGTTAGTTTAATGTAGGTTAAAATGTAATTTTATTACTGCCTTTTTCTTTTTGAAAGTTATAGATAAGTTGACTCAGCTTAAGTTAATCTGGGTTCAACTGAATGGACCCAAGAGGTAATGTTTCTACAATAGACGTGGGTAAGGGCGGTAAGTACTTGGTCGATATCTAAACTTGATTAGAATTCCTCGAGAGCAGTTAGACTAATACTAACTGAAGAGTAAAGTCTTTATCACTCCATGATTGATGTCTTATTGACTTTTTTTGTTCGACAGTTTTAACTTTCTTATAAGCTGGTGAGCATTAGCCACAGAAAAGTTAATTACCGCAACAAAAAAAAAAACTATTTATTCAGTATTTTATATACCTCGATACAAACCAACAAAAAAAAGCTCATTTAAGAGGGTGGATTGAAAAGTTCGCGGCCTAACATAGATAGCGTCGTCATATTATTATAAAACTACCCTCATATGAAACCTAGACTCTGTCAGTCTCTGTGCAATTTTTCTCTGAGATACATGCGTAATTATTTATTTTATTGAACATTAAGTGAGAGAAAGTTTCATTAATTTTGAAAATTGATAGTTAAGAGCACCGTGCCGTTATCAAATACCTCCGCAAGAAACACTTAACTCCAAAGCAGATTCATGAAGATACGGTGGCTACTTTAGGAACATCTGCTCCGACTCCTTAATCCAAATTATGGAAGAGACCCGGATCTCCGACCCCCAAGAAAGTCAAGGTGTGTTTTTTCACTAAACAAGGTAATGGCATCGGGTTTCTGGGTTTCTAAGGGCGTCATCTTCGTTGATTACTTAGAAAGATGTCAAACTATAAATTCTGCATACTACTGCACACCATTACGTCGTATTCGTGAAGAAATAAAGTCTAAAAGACCAGGATTGTTGACCCAAAAAGTTTTGTTTCACCAGGACAGTGTTCGTGTTCACACATCTGCAGAATTGATAAATTCATTGTGGTTTCGAATTGCTTCCTCATCCCCCTTATTCACCTAACTTGGCACCTTCTGACTTCCACCTATTTCCAAAACAAAAAAAACACTTAATTGGAATTAAATTTTCTACCAATGAGGAGGTCAAAGTGGCCGTAGATGTCTTTTTTAAATGGGATCAAGGCTTCGGAGGACCGCTAGGCTAAGTGCTGTGACCTAGGAGGAGAGTATGTAGAAAGATAAATATAAAAAATTGCATTATTCTTGTGTTTTCTTATTCAGACCGCGAACTTTTCAATCCACCCTCGTATATACCGCGATATAAACGTTGAAGGTTTTTCGCGGTATGTAAATGAGTTTTTTTTTTAACGTATGACGAATTATGAACACGAAAGTCAAAAGATAACAATAATGAGGAAACAGTAATGAATAAACCATTTTGCAGTTGTCAGTTAAAGATGATGGAGAAATAAATAAATAAGTAGATAAATATAAAATATTCTACAATGGAAAGTTTATATATACAAATAATGTATTTAAAAACTAATTTGCAAATAATAGCCATTATCTCATGATTTCGGATGGGTTTTTCTATCCGTCACCTTGAACTGTTTATATTTATCTTTTTTTTAGATATTAAAAAGACAAAACTACATATGGATATTTCTCTTAATACATTAAAAAAAGTAATAATAATATTCCCCAGACAAACACACCAGCTATATGGCCGCAACGTTAAAAAGGCTTGTGTAATGGATGACCCTTCAGCGAACTGGGGGGAAACCCAGAATAATAATACATATATAAATATTAACAGCCATGACTAGAGAAGAAACATCTATGATCTATATATACATATATATCACACAAATGAATGCCCCGGCCAGACTTCAACCTGGGACCTCCTGCGTGTGAGGCAGGGCTACTTACCACTACGCTTCACGCTCGTCATCTTTGTTTTAACAATATGAGGTCAATCACTTTTATATTGGGGGATCTGTCAGATATTTATGATTACATAAGTATTATATACAATTTTTGTTCTTCTATCTATACCATCTATACTATGGTTTTCGAGCAAAAATGAAATCGAAATATAACACGGTATGAATGTCATACTAGTTTTGACTTGCCCAGCAGCACGTCCAAAATGACATATTGCTCGCTCAAAAATGTTCAAAATTTGGACGCCCGAAATAGTTGAAGCTGTATAAGGTGGCTTTATAGTCAACTTTCTAGTTGGAGCTACATGAGGTGAAAAATTGTAGCAAGCAATAAGCAGCTGTAATGCAATGATACACGATCAAAATTTTAAGTGATTTAATTTATTCATCATTCTGTAAATGTGTGGGTTAACCCGGGATACTCTTAACGTTAATTTTGTATTACACCCACCCACCGTCCATTTGTATTCAATGTTTAATACGGCGAAACAACCCTTAATGGGGCGACCAGTCAGACGCTTCTGCAACTGAATATTCATTCGCTCGATCGGTTCATTAATGAATTCATTCGGGACCCGATGTTTCCTTTCGTGTGAAAGCTGCCTAATGAAAGACAACAATGAAAGAAACTTGAACAGTCTGAAAGCCTGTTTAACACTACTTTTGGATTTACATGTTTTTTTTTATTTCTTTACTTTAATCTCAATCCAAAAGCTTAATCTACATTCTTATGTTTTTTTTTCTCACGACTACTAGCTTCATGGACGGAAGCTAACACTCTTATGTTTGACACATATTTATGAGTTGAGGAAGTTTGTTTCTGTTGCGGTCGTTTGCGGTCACTTCTTATAGCGACTCAGGTGCTAGGAACGCAAGAATAACTCTTTCGCTGGCTTCGGAAGTTAGCGCGCTTTGTTAGTAAATAGCGAATAGACCCCATGGTTTTTTTTTATAGTTTATACAGGGCCTTAACGTAATTTGCTTTCCAAAGCCTTATTTTATTACAAACCTAATGGTATATGAATTTTATTTATAATAAAATAAGCGAATTATAATATTAAATTAGGTAATATGCAATAACATTATTTAAATGAGTTATCAAGTAAATTGCAATACATAATATACTTAAATATACGAATGTACGAATTACTGCTCATGTGATAATCTGAACGTGTCCCAACAAATGCAAGAACCCTATCTCTTATAAAATAAACAATCACAGTATATAATTGTTCTGTTTGTTGACACCTGTGACCTTATGGTTACATTGTTCTGCAGCTCGATTAAATATGATTACAGAAAAAATGTTTGTTCATGTACGAGGGTGGATTGAAAAGTTCGCGGCCTAACATAGAATAGCGTTGTCATATTATTATAAAACTACCCTCATACGAAACCTAGACTCTTTGTCAGTCTCTGTGCAATTTTTCTCTGAGATACATGCGTAATTATTTATTTTATTGAACATTAAGTGAGAGTAAGAATCATTAATTTTGAAAATTGATAGTTCGGAGCACCGTGCCGTGATCAAATACCTCCACAAGAAACACTTAACTCCAAAGCAGCTACATGAAGATATGGTGGCTACTTTAGGAACATCTGCTCCGTCGTATGCAATGATAAAAAAGTGGACAGTTGAATTTCAACGTGGACGAGAGAGCATCATAGATGACCCCCCCCCCCCCTCTGGACGGCCTTCTACAGCTACGACTTCGGAAAACATCGAAAAAATATGTGATCTCATCATGGGAGACAGAAGATTGAAAGTATCTGAGATAGCTGAAGCTCTAGGCATTTCATATAAACGTAAACAAAACATGATCGTTAACGAATTAGGGTTCCACAAGGTGTCTGCAAGATGGGTTCCGCGGCTCCTTTCAGTTGAACAGAAACGAACTCGGCTCACGATTTATAGAGACTGTTTAGAGCTTTTTCAAGCTGATCTAAACGAATTTTTGCCAAGGTTTGTTGCTATGGATAAAACATGGGTTCATCACTATACTCCTTAATCCAAACAATGGAACGAGACCCGGATCTCCGACCCCCAAGAAAGTCAAGGTGTGTTTTTCACTAAACAAGGTAATGGCATCGGTTTTCTGGGTTTCTAAGGGTGTCATCTTCGTTGATTACTTAGAAAGATGTCAAACTATAAATTCTGCATACTACTGCACACTATTACGTCGTTTACGCGAAGAAATAAAGTCTAAAAGACCAGGATTGTTGACCCAGAAAGTTTTGTTTCATCAGGACAATGCTCCTGTTCACACATCTGCAGAATCGATGGCTCAAATAGTGAATTGTGGTTTCAAATTGCTTCCTAATCCCCCTTATTCACCTGACTTGGCACTTCCACCTATTTCCAAAACTAAAAAAACGCTTAGTTGGAATGAAATTTTCTACCAATGAGGAGGTTTAAGTAGCCGTAGATGTCTTTCTTAAATATGATCAAGGCTTCGGAGGACCGCTAGGCTAAGTTCTGTGACCTAGGAGGAGAGTATGTAGAAAAATAAATATAAAAAAATGCATTATTCCTGTGTTTTCTTATTTAGGTCGCGAACTTTTCAAACCTACCTCGTACCTACTGTTCACACGTCTCAGCATAAAAAGGGTTTCGGAGACGCGAGTTAGAGAAATTATAATGTAAGACCATGTCAAGCTCTTTTTCTCGTAATTTTCCCAAATAAATTAGAAAAGTACAGCATATTCACAGTATCAATAAATAATCTATCAAAATACCTTCCATAATTTTGGAGAAAGATTAGAAGAAATCAAAAGACAGAGTGTTAAGGTTTAGCCCTACTAATGGAAAAGCTTTTCATTATATAACGTGTACAAGAACTAGAAATTGTCCGTTGAATAAACATTTAATATCATTTAAGCTGCTAAAGACGCCACCGCGACCAGAACTGCGGCCAGAAGTTGGCAACCTTCGCGGGCGTGCCACTGAGGAATATTTCGTAGAGTAACTACATACCTACACACGACATCAAAAACATTACGAATACGCGACAAGAACAAAAAACGACGGTGTAGACTTTTCTAGTACTTTACGAAAAATATGGAACAGTCACGTTGTTTTTTTTTTAAATCTTTTTTTATTTCTATTTAATGATATTTTTGAGTGGAGGTAGTGTTACGCACGCTGATTACTAAATAATAAACAAGGAAAGCTTCAGAAGATGTAGACATAGATAAGATTGATTGAAATATTAGTCACGCTGTTGCGCTTGCAGGTGTTATAAACAAAGACTTAAGAAGGTCACTCTTTAAAGCTCTATATTTAATAAACTAAACGTCATTGCCTATCCTACGCCATAACCTCTTTAAAACTTCTCCGCTTTTCAACAATGCTAACCAAGCGCGTATACTCCACTGGGTAAACGCTCGTCCCGCGGTGACCCTGACCGACGTCGATCCACAAAATTCCAGCCACCACTGATCGATACGACCCCTGCGCCCACTCAGGAATATGCAGACTCCAAGGTACTATATACTCGTTCCCTACATAATAATAAAGTTTTTAAATAACTATTTCATAGAAATTAAAAATAGTTTACACCAAATTTTACAGAATCTAATAAAGTTTATCTCTATTGCTATTAATTTCTAACGGATTCTGTATTTAGTTCTAGCTAAGATGGAATAATTGTAGAATAATTACTATTGCTGGTAACGTTCGTAGATAGTGTTAATTATTGTAACTGGGTGCCGGCTAGTTATGATTGCCGATGAGAAGTTTTTTCAAGATAACTAACAAAAGACGGCCAATACTCTGACATATTATTAAAATATACTTTCGTAAACAATTTTATAAATGTTAACTCTAAATGTTAACGAGAAATTTATTTATTTAAATTTATTAACAATTTATGCACACATATAAGTTACAATAAAAGAAAGAAGAAAAAAACCAAATTTAATGTAGAAAGGAACTGCTTAGTACCCAGGAAATTTCTTCCAGAAGACCTGTGACTGGAGATTTTCGTATAAAGCAAATAAATGTGCCATTATGTATTATAAATACAAAACATTACATAAGTACAATTTATAAATATTTACTTTTATAAGAATACATATATACATACATATACATAAAACAGTACATACGTATAGTATACTCTAGATCACAACGATAAAATCTTTAGCAAAGTGATAAAAAGTGCTTTTTACTCTTCTCTTAAAAAAAGACAGTGTTTTAGTATCTGGTGAGGCAGCTTGTCCCACAGCCTGGCTGCATGGACGGTGAACGAAAAAGAAAAGAAGTCAGTTCTGTGGCAAAGAGTGACTAGTTAGTTTTATTTATTTATTAAAACGGTTACGTAAATATGGTGGAGAGTGAGGGTTGCTAAGCACATTAAACAAAAGATACAAGATACGAAGATTCTCAGTCCGAAAATAAAACGAGTGGATAAGTTTTGAAGGCGCTCTAGTTTGTTCAAAAGTTCCTCGGTGGCATCCAAACAGCAGGAATCAGCATAATAAATTATAGGTTGAATTAATGTTGGAGCGAGAGATATTTATGTAGATAGTGGCAAAAAAATTTAAGGGTTTTAATGGAATGAAAAGTGAAATTTACTTTGCGACTAATTTAATTTACATAGTCATTCCAGTTTAGGTTACAATCAATGATCGCACCCAAATTCTTTGCTTTATCGGATAAAATAAACTGGGATTCCATCAAGGCAAACTAACGGCAGTGTCGAGAAATCAAGGCAACTTCGAGTATGGCGACTACCAATTATCATAGCCCGTGATTTATTGGGATTAATAAGCAAACCGAAAGATCTGGCCCAGTCACTGTATTGTAAAATTGTTAAATACGGACAGTAATTGACGCTATGGTGTTATTTTTTCTAGTGATAAGTATTTCCTTGACTGTCCTCCTCACAATGCCAGCCGCTGCTAAGCTGACCTTCACAATCCATAACTTAGGAACTACCGTTTATTTAACAATTTATCTACGGAGTTTTTGTATCTGTTGAAAGAAATCAAATATTTAATTCAATTGTACTGAACATTTTTAAAGATTTACAATATTAGACACTTTAATGAATGTAGCAGCGTGTTTGGTCACTAACAACAATGCTAAAATCTTTTTGCATGTGTGCGTCGTGCTATACATGTTAACAAGACGCACGCTACACTTACTAACGTCAGTATGGCGAATGCATATCGGACGTCGGTAGGAACGGCTCCAACAAAAAGGGCATTTCATAAGTCTTTTACCTTTTCCCCGGTACGTATGGGTAATTTATTCAACAACTATTGATACAACCAATCATTTACTGGTGATTTATTTCAATTCCTTCATAAAGTAAACCATGTAAAAGGCGTAGACTTCATATTGGCGGTGCATTTGACCTATTCCAGAGCTAAGATAGATCTATTTCAGTACAAATGACGTCACGGCCTGCATGAGCGCGACCTACATAGACTAGTTACAAATAGGCGGGAACCAATTAGACCATTTTAAGACTTTGAATTTATTTCTTTATTAAATAACCTTTATACACCTTTCTGTGATATTTCTTGTAAAAAAATTGAGGTGATATGAAGTGGGTGTCCCAGTTTTGTGCTGTTGCACCCCCGATTATATTAGGTTATGTTGCTAATGAGAATTTAACATTTTCACAGCCGGCAAACGAGCACGCAACCAACCTGATGGTAAGTGGCATCCGTGTCCATGGACATCGTTAGTCGTAGGTGTTTCATTTAATAATATTTATTGGGCTTCAGCTGGGATTGCCTTTGTTCCAGTAATTGCACTGGCTGTTCCTTCCCTTTGACCGGAACACAACCACGTAAGGGTGTTACCACACCAATCGATCGACGTCGATCGATGGCGTCAATCGACGATCGATCGATGGTAGAATGGAACTGGCAACGACGATCGATTGGTGTGGTAACACCTTATGTGTGGTTATTATGGTGGTCACAATAGGAAGCACGGAAGACCCTCCCCAGACCGGATCTCAATAAAGACACTCCATTTCCACACGCAGCTTTGTAAAGGAATTGGTAATTACAGTAAAGTAGCTAAAGATTTTTTCCATAACAAGTAAGCAAATATTATTTTTACGATTACTCTTAAAATCCTACTAGTAATTGGGTACCTATATGATACCTTTTGAAAATGCAAGATTTTTATATTTTAATCCTATAAATATTTTGAAAATTAAAATTTTGAATTAAATTTATAATTGAACATCGAAATCAAAAAGATTAGAAAATTTTAAAGAGAAAAAAAACTTTTTATAAAATATGTCAATTTTATATTATTATTGGCTTACTGGACATTAAGCATAACCATTTTTATTATGACAGTATGAAATTAAACGCATTATCTACGTAATTATTATGTATTTTATCCAAACACCCGTACAATTTTTGAGTGTTTTAATTTAAAAAAAAATACATTTTAGTATGAGTTACAGGTTGTGACGTCACAACTCGGTACCGTTTTGTATGGAGCGTTTTTCGACAACTCGCAGCAGCTCCTCAAACATATCGCTTTATCTAGCAGACTACTCGTATGGATTTTAAACATACTGCAATATGTCATTACTATTGATAAACTATTTAAATACGTTACAAAAAAATTTAAATACATTCCCAATTTTAGGCATTTCAATTTATAGCCATGATGAATGGACGTGTACATAAGCAATATTGTAAGGGGCAAGGATATGACCTCAGAGTTAAATTTAAAATAACTGACGATAGTAAATCTTGCTTCCAAAATAAATGTCCTCATTTGTTTTTATGTTTGTTTCGACTATTTAAGCACAAGACTCGCCCTATACTTTTCAACATTTCTACAGCGTAGTTACGCTCGTGTGCTTTGCTATTCTATTGAATGAGCGTTCATAATTTCAGTTTTTAGTTACAGTTTCTAGCCTCTTTTCTGAGGAATCCCTTTGACCCCATCTAACTTCCAATATAAATGATTAATAGATCCTATACACTAAATCCCAACAATCACTTTATTGTAAATCCTCCGACAAACATACCAACTGTATGGCCCCCAAGTAAGCGGAGCTTGAGTTTGGATGGCCATACTGCGAGCTGGGGGAACACATAATAAAATACACATATAAATATAAAAAAAACCATGACCCGAGAACAAAAGTCTGTATTCATCACAAGAATGAAGGACTAAAAGCTGGGACCTCCAGCGTATGAGGTTCGTCTTACTACCAGTACGCCACCACTTAGAAGTCTAAACTACCTAATAATCTAACATTCCTAATTCTTGAAGGAACACCCTGTTTTTCGATACATTATCTGTTATACATTTATACGAAAGCGAGCCGACGCGACGCCTTCTGGTACATACACGGCTGTCATTTAACCTTTACATTATCTATTACACGAGCCGGTCTTATAATTTATCTACATTTTTTTAACAAGTCACGTTTTGTTCTATAATCAATTTTTTATCGTAGAATTCTGCTTAATAGCAGTTTTAATGTTGATAGCATGGTCATGGATTCGAACCCTTGACAAC